>CM054061.1:265019224-266341710 GCA_028641055.1 Alopecurus myosuroides
TTAAAATTTTGCACACTGTTACCTAACTTAAGCTACTTAAAACGTGTGTAGATGGCAATTGTCTTCACCGAATCCTTCCGGCTGGGTACACATGCACCTTGCTACCACCATTTTGATGAGGATTTGATCATGATGACTCGTCTTATCGGTCGCCCAGTACCTGAGTTGAAGGGAGATCAGATTCACCATGACAGACGAGAGTTGTCCTGGTTGGTGGTTTGTACCATTCTTGCTCCTTTGCTAGCACCGTCGACCCCGGAGATCACTTATGAAGTGAAGGAGAACAGTTGGGAAGATGGTATCCTTAGAGTGATGCAGCTGACTATCGCAAAGCCCGCGAACTTTTTCCGCAGCAAGTTCGAAGGCACCATCTATAGATACTATGGGAGGCGCGATGAGGATGACCAGCCAATAGATGTCACTGAAGACTTTGTATTTGCTCGTCATTTCCAGCACATGAAGGAGCAGCTGCACACCACTCATTTTTTTCCTTGAGGAGAGTTCGACATCCGAGAAAGGGAGATATTCCAACTAGAGAAAGACCTGAGAGTTTCTTCTGCTACTGAGCGCCGTCTTGTGGCACAAAGGAAGACCCTGAAGTACGTTGACTTCCACCTTCGTGCACAAGTGAGAGACCTTCAGTTTCAGCTTGCAACCAGCAAGGCCAGAGTTGAAGAGTTGGAGGAAGAGCTACGCGCATCCTCGAGCACTTAGGATTACCACAGGTTGTTAGGAGTTGTGTTGTTCCTACCCAAGACGCTTGTTTGTGTTTGTGTTGTTTGGGTCTGTTAAGAACTATGTGTGTGCTAGATGTGTTGTAATACCTATGCTTTTGCTATGTGAAACCTAAGTTTGTGTTATGATTGTTGAGGATTTACTTTATATGTGTGTCGGTCTATGATTCTGATTGTGGGTTTCTCTCAGATGCTTGTTTGTTGTTGTGTTTTCAACCGTTCTCATCTCTCTTATGAGCCGGTTTGTTCTCAAAGTTTTCAAAACCAAATCCCCTTTGCCCGCGATGCCACAACCCCCAAGGAAGCGTGTGAATGTCAGGCCTAAAACCACATGTTTCTTTACTTGTGGAAATGAAGGACACTTCGCTTCCAAGTGTCCCCAGCAGAATCGTGTTATAGCTTGTTCTGGTGAAACCCAAGAGACCCAGGGTCCAACCCAAAAGAAGCGAAAGAGATTGGTGAAAGAACATCGAGACCAAGATGACATTAAGGAAGTACCAGAGCCTCATGCTATAGTTATTGGTACATTTTCGAACCAGATCTGTAACCACCCTAGTTTTTGGTTTGACTTCATACTCCGAGAAATCCGACGTGATGGAACACTAGTAGTGTCTCGTCGGACTAGTAAAAAGTATCTTTAAAACTAACGACACAAACGTACTATATTTAAGTCTAGCTTAACACCTAACTAAGTTTAAAATTATTAACAAATTTTTCAAAACCAAGGAGAAAGGTGCCTCAGGATGTTTTATAGCCTTTTGACAGAAAGAGAAAGTTGAAGGGAATATTGGAGTTTTGAGATACGAAGTTTCTAGACAATAAGATCTCTCGTGTATCTATTTTGGAGGAACCATATTTTAAGATATAAGATTTGTGGGGATGAATTTGAGGTTTAGGTTAGGAGTAAAAGTTTGAGGAGATTATGAGAATTATTTGAGTTGAACCAACGATAGATTATGGTATATATACTCTGGAGCTAACTGATACGTCTCCAACGTATCTATAATTTCTGATGCTCCATGATCATATTTTGCCAATTGCTACTTGTTTTCTCCCCTATTTATAGCATTTTTATACGTTTTTCGGGACTAACCTATTAATAAGATGCCAAGTGCCAGTTCCCTGTTTTCTGCTGTTTTTGGTTTCAGAAAAGTTGTTCTGCAAACATTCTCGGAATTGGACCCCACAAAGCCCGAAGTTCCTATTTCCCCCGGAAGCATCCAGAACACCAAAGAGGAGTCGAAGAGGGGCAACAGGGGGAGCACACCATAGGGTGGCGCGGGTCCCCCTGGCTGCGCCACCTATAGGTGTGGGCCCCCTGGAGATTCACCGCCTTTGCCCTTTCGCCTATTTAAGCCCCCCGGAAGGAAAACCCTAAATAACTAATAAAAAATCCCCGAAAAGTTCCGCAGCCACCGTCACCGTCAACCCTAGATCAGGGGGTTCTGAAGCTATTTCCGGCACCCTGCCGGAGAGTAGATCATCACCGGAGGCTTCTACATCACCATGCCTGCCTCCGGAGTGATGCGGGAGTAGTTCATCCTTGGACTACGGGTTCGTAGCTGTAGCTAGATGGTTGTCTTCTCCTCATATGCCTCCATGTTTAGATCTCGTGAGATGCCTATCATGATCGAGATTGATCTTATATAATTCTTTATGCCATGTTTGCTGGGATCTGATGAATATTGAACTTATGGCAAGTTGATTATAGTCTTTATTTGCATATGCTATTTGTGATCTTGCATGCTTTCCGTTGCTAGTGGTTACTCTGGCCAAGTAGTTGCTAGTAACTCCAAGAGGGAGTATTTATGCTCGATAGTGGGTTCATGCCTCCTTTTCGCCTTGCTCGAGTGACAGAAACGTGAAGGGGGAGGATTTCCTGTTGCCATTAGGGAGAAAACAACAGTGAGGGTGCCCGCGTGCATAATCATTGCTTACATTACACACTTTGTTTAATGCAATTTTCACTTGCTTGCAACTTAATACCTAAGGGGGTTCGGATGATAACCTAAGGGTGGATTATTAGTCATAGATGCAGATGGATGTCGGTCTATGTATCTTGTTGTAATGCCCGCACTAAATATCATAGTAATCTTCATGTCATATTGTGCACTACGGTGCAACCTCTATTTGTCAATTGCCCAGCGATAATTTGTTCACCCAACATGCTATCTTTTATGGAGAGACACCACTAGTGAAACTATATACCCCGGTCCATTTTCCACACTGTTAAACAAACCACAACAATTTCCTTCTCTCTTTACTTACTGCAAGCATACACTGTTTTCCACACTATACGTGTAATCTTTGTTTTCAGCAAGACCGATGAGATTGACAACCTCACTGTACCATTGGGGAAAAGTATTTTGGTTGTGTTGTGTATAGGTTCCACATTGTTGCTGACACCGGTGAAGCGCCAGCACCATCGTCAGTGGCATCAACCTTCCGAAGGTCCTATTTCTCCTAGTGGATTGATAACCCTAGTTCTTAACTAATGGGAAAACTCCTACCGTTGTGCTCATCATACCCTCCTCTTGGGGTTCCCAACAAAGTACATCAAGGATTTTTATGGCGCCGTTGCGGGGGATAAGGAAGTCTTCTGGCAAGGGGAGTCTCTCACTCTCAACCTCTTTATTTTGTTTATTGTCTTGTTTTTATTTTTGTCTTATTTTGGTTCTCTTTATTGAAAACACAAAAAATTAGTTTACTTAATAGCTGTTATTTACTTGCTTGCTTTTATTCTGCTAAAATGAGTTCCTCTGAGAATACCAAGTTGTGTGACTTCACTAGCACAAACAACAATGATTTTATTTGCACACCTATTGCTCCACCTGCTCCTACTGCTGCTTTCTATGAGATTAAACCTGCTTTATTAAATCTTGTGATGAAATAACAATTTTCTGGTATTAGTACTGATGATGCTGCTGCCCACCTTAATACTTTTGTTGAACTATGTGAGATGCAGAAACATAAAGATGTGGATGGAGATATTATTAAACTGAAATTATTTCCTTTCTCTTTGAGAGGAAGAGCTAAAGAATGGTTGCTATCTTTGCCTAGAAATTGTATTGATTCATGGACTAAGTGTAAATATGCTTTCCTTGGAAAATATTATCCTCCTGCTAAGATTATATCCCTGAGAAGTGACATAATCAATTTTAAACAATTTTATATTGAACATGTTGCTAAAGCTTAGGAAAGAATGAAAACTATGGTGAAGAATTGTCCCACTCATGGACTTACTACTTGGATGAGTATACAAACCTTTTATGCAGGACTGAATTTCTCCTCAAGGAACCTATTGGATTCAGCTGCTGGAGGTACCTTTATGTCCATCACTTTGGGCAATGCAACAAAGCTTCTTGATGATATGATGATAAATTATTCAGAGTGGCACACTGAGAGAGCTCCACAAGGTAAGAAGGTAAATTCTGTTGAGGAAACCTCCTCTTTAAGTGAAAGGCTTGATGCTATTATGTCTATGCTTGTTAATGGTAAAGCTCAAGTTGATCCTAATAATGTTCCTTTAGCGTCTTTGGTTGCTCAAGAAGAGCATGTTGATGTGAACTTTATTAGAAATAATAATTTTAACAACAATGCTTATAGAAATAATTTTGGTGGAAACAATTATAAACCTTATACTCCTAATAATGGTTATGGTAATTCTTATGGAAAGTCCTACAATAGCAATAAAATCTCTACCTCTGATCTTGAAAACATGCTTAGAGAATTTATTAGCACACAAAGTGCTTGTAATAAATCTGTTGAGGAAAAGCTTGGTAAAATAGATGTTCTTACCTCTAAAGTAGATAGCCTTGCTATTGATGTTGATTTTGTAAAATTAAAGGTTTTTCCACAAGATGTTAAACAAAGTAAAACTTTAAATTCCATCCAAGTTCGAATTGATGATAATGTTAGGTTGATGGCTGAATTACGTGCTAGGTGGGAAAGAGAAGATGAATTGGCTAAAAAGAATAATATTGCTAGAGTTTGCACTATCACAACGACTAGTAAAACTGAAACTCCAATTTCTAGTAAACCTCCTACTATCAATGGTAAAGTAATTGGTGTTAATAAAGTCCCTACTCTTTTCGTGAAACGTGCTAAATTGCCTCAAACTGATGAAATTGCTTCTCATAAAAGTGCTGAAATTTTTAGAGATATGGGAGATAATGGTTCCATTACTTTTGATGATAATAATATTTATTTTGACGATTGCAATATCTCTGAAGTTATTACTACAAAATCTTTCTAGAAGTCCCAATGCTAGTGCCATGAATATGGTCTTTACTAAACATATTACCAATGCTCTCATGAAAGTTAGGGAAGAAAAGTTGAAACTTGAGACATCTATCCCTAGAAAATTAGATGATGGTTGGGAGCCTATCATTAAGATAAAAGTAAATGATTTTTATTTCAATGCTTTGTGTGATCTTGGTGCTAGTATCTCTGTTATGCCTCAAAAGCTTTATAATATGCTTGATTTACCACCGTTGGAACACTATTATTTGGATGTTCATCTTGCTGATAATGCTAAGAAGAAACCTCTTGGTAGAATTGATGATGTTCTTATTATGGTTAACAATAAACTTGCCCCTATTGATTTTTTTTTTATTAAAATTGAATGCAATGCTTCTTGTCCTATTGTTTTGGGAAGACCTTTTCTTAGAAATGTTGGTGCTATTATTGATATGAAAGAGGGGGAGTATTAAATATCAATTCCCCCTCAAGAAAGGTTTGGAACACTTTCCTAGAAAGAAGATGAAGCTACCTTTTGACTCTATTATTAGAGCGAAATATGATGTTGATGCTTCTTCACTTGAAAATACTTGAGTTTCCCTTTTATGCCTAGCTGAAAGGCATTAAAGAAAAGCGCTACCGGGAGACAACCCGTTTTATTTCGCTGTTTTTAACCCGTTTTCCTTCGTTTTCTTTGGTGTGCTTTACACCTGGGTGTTGTCTATTTCCTTAGAAACCCCTCTGTATATTTTCTTTTGAGTTTTTGTTGAGCCAAGTAAAGCCTCTAGTGGAAAGTTGAGACTATATTTCGGATTTCTGCGCAGGAAACAGATTTCTGCTGTCCACTGTTAATTCCGTTAAAAATCACAGGTATTCAAAATGACCTGAGATTTTTTGTGCTTAATACTGAGTTATATATGCAACTTTTCTTAGAATTTCACTTTTTGGTTTAAGCAACAGAATATTTTTTTAAAAAATCGATCTTTACCTGCTGTTCTGTTTTGACAGATTTTTGCCATTTATCCCATTTGCATCTTAATCTCTTTCTTTTGGTGTTCTTTTGAGAAAAAGAGTTTTAAAAGAAGTTGTTACAATATCTAATGTGTTTTTGAGTGTTATACTTGTGTTGAAACTGAACCATGTGAATTTATTATTTCAATTGCACTAACGTTGCTAATGAAGATTGTGAGAATTTTGATGTGAACGAAGTTTTCAAGGGTCAAGAGAAGAGGATGATATGATGTGATCAAGAAGAGTGAAAATCCTAAGCTTGGGGATGCCCCGGTGGTACATCCAATCAAATTCCAAGAAGACTCAAGCGTCTAAGCTTGGGTATTCCCAAGGCATCCCCTTCTTCATCAACAAATTATCATGTCACTTATAGTGAAACTTTTTTTATTCGGCCGCATCTTATGTGCTTTACTTGGAGCGTCTTTTATTTTTGTTTTCATTTTGCTTTTGCTTTTGCCTTTTCTTTCAGTTTTTTTTTACTTTTTCAATAAGCTTGGTTGGACCCCATCATTCTTTTATTGGAGAGTGACACGCTCCGTTTTTTCATGAGAATACGTTGTATTCTTATTCTCACTCTAGCTGCTGCATTTATTTAGCTCCTGTTTTGCATGCAACTCTTATTAGAGCTGTTAGTTTTAGTACTGTTATGTGATTACCTTTCATGATTGATTGCTGTATCATAAAGAGTATTTTTGTTAAAGCATGTTTTGTATGGTGCTTGTTGGTAGAAAGAAAACTGCTGCTTGAAGTAGAATTTATAACAATACTAGTAGAAGCTTGTATAGACTGTGGCTAGGACTTTTTCATGCCATGCTAAATGTTATTTTAGTTTTAAAGCCTTGTGGTTATTGAGTAGCATGATTAGCCTCAAATAGCTGAGAGTGTTTAATATGTATTGAAAGATTCATGAGTTGTTCTTGTCATAGTAAAGCATCAATATATGGTATTCTCTTTCGAATGTTTTATTTGGTTGAGTTGGTGCATGCTCACACCATGTTTATGACTACAAACCAGTCACGGATAGCCTCCACGACCACTTAGTTTTTGAACTTGTGATACTGCTTATGTTTTAATTAATGATGCTTATGTCACTATGCATGATTATGGCTCTTATGCTCTCTTGATTTGTCGCTCCCAGTATTTTGCTAGCATCCACCTGTACTGAGTATGAGCTCTACTCGTGCATCCAAACTCCCTTAAACCAAAAAATTTCCCATTGTGTAGACCATACCTACCTACATGTGGTATTTAACTGCCATTCCAAAGTAAATTGCTCATGTGTTACCTTTAAAATCTTCAAAATTACTCCTGCTTTATGTTCCTGTTTTTGCTCATGAGGACGTCAATAGAGAATCTTTATCTCACTTGTTGATTGTATTTCACATCCTGGACTAGTGGCTTCATCCTCTTATCCAAATGATAGAAGAGCTGGCAGCGGGGTGCCCAGCCCCAAATTAATGCAAACAAATTCTCTTCACTATTTTTGCCCCTGATTTATCAGTCAAAACATAATTGTGTAAACAAAAGAGAAAGAGGGATGACCTTCTACACCAGTTGCATCCTTCACCATGGGAGCCACTCTTGTGAATCTAGTTGGCTTGTGACGTACTGTATTTTCTGTTTACCATTCGTTGACATTAGCATACATCTCCCAAAATATAGACACTCCTCCACGGTATGTGATTGTTGGCAGGCACCCGAGGATTCGGTTAGCCATGGTTTGTGAAAGATGGATGGGACGAGTGTCAAACTTTTAATACCTATGTTTAATAAAATAAAAGCTATAGCACATGAGTGATCCCTGCTTCCCTATGCGAAGGGCCTTTCTTTTACTTTTATGTTGAGTCTCCATCTTCTACCTTATGCACAGTTGAGAGAGCATTTTTGCCATTCTGAGTTCTATGTGCATTTGTCCCATAAGCATCAATAATTACTTCATGATGTGATATCATTTGTTCTTAAATTATTTGTTCTAGTCTTCGTCATGAACTTTGAAGGTGTCCTAGCATTTATGTTTTGCCATACTCTTAAGGACTATGAAAATATCACTTTGCCATGCTTTCTCTATACCTGAAACAAACGTCTACCTTTCTTTGCATTATTATTCATGATACTTTATTTGAGTTACTCTTCGTGATGCAAAGTAATTTCTATGCTTTATTATTAAAGTTTTATTTATCATGCATGTGTTTAAAGTTTTATGATCTCAGCGTGCATATGCTTTTACATTATAATGATCAAGTTTATGATCGTAGCATGTCACCTCAGAAATTATTGTGTTTTATTGTTTACCTACTCGAGGACGAGTAGGAACTAAGCTTGGGGATGCTTGATACGTCTCCAACGTGTCTATAATTTCTGATGCTCCATGATCATATTTTGCCAGTTGCTACTTGTTTTCTCCCTTATTTATAGCATTTTTATACGTTTTCCGGGACTAACCAATTAACAAGATGCCAAGTGCCAGTTCCCTGTTTTCTGTTATTTTTTGTTTCAGAAAAGTTGTTCTGCAAATATTCTCGGAATTGAACCCCACAAAGCCTGAAGTTCCTATTTTCCTCGGAAGCATCCAGAACACAGAAGAGGAGTCGAAGAGGGGCAACAGGGGGGGCCACACCATAGGGTGGCGCGGGTTCCCCTGGCCGCACCACCTATAGGTGTGGGGCCCGTGGAGCTCCACCGCCTTTTCCCTTTCGCCTATTTAAGCCCCCCGGATGGAAAACCCTAACACCTGATAAAAAATCTCCGAAAAGTTCCCTGAAAACCCTAACACTAGATCAGGGCGGTTCTGAAGCTGCTTCGGCACCCTGTCGGAGAGGAGATCATCACCGGAGGCTTCTACATCGTCATGCCTGCCTCCGGAGTGATGCGTGAGTAGTTCATCCTTGGACTACGGGTTCGTGGCTATAGCTAGATGATTGTCTTCTCCTAATATGCCTCCATGTTTAGATCTCGTGAGCTGCCTATCATGATCGAGATTGATCTTATGTAATTCTATATGCTGTGTTTGCTAGGATCCGATGAATATTGAACTTATGCCAAGTTGATTATAGTCTTTATTTGCATATGCTATTTCTAATCTTGCATGCTTTCCGTTGCTAGTGGTTACTCTGTCCAAGTAGTTGCTAGTAACTCCAAGAGGGAGTATTTATGCTCGATAGTGGGTTCATGCCTCCTTTTCGCCTTGCTCGAGTGACAGAAACGTGAAGGGGGAGGATGTGTTGTTTCCATTAGGGAGAAAACAGCGGTGAAAGTGCTCGCGTGCATAATCATTGCTTACATTACACACTTTGTTTAATGCATTTATCTGTTGCTTGCAACTTAATACCTAAGGGGGTTCGGATGATAACCTGAGGGTGAATTATTAGTCATAGATGCAGATGGATGTCGGTCTATGTATCTTGTTGTAATGCCCGCACTAAATATCATAGTAATCTTCATGTCATATTGTGCACTACGGTGCAACCTCTATTTGTCAATTGCCGAGCTCTAATTTGTTCAGCCAGCATGCTACCTTTTATGGAGAGACACCACTAGTGAAACTATGAACCACGGTCCATTTTCCACACTGTTAAACAAACCACAACAATTTCCTACTCTCTTTACTTACTGCAAGCATACACTATTTTCCACACTATACGTCTAATCTTTGTTTTCAGCAAGATCGGTGAGATTGACAACCTCACTGTACCGTTGGGGCAAAGTATTTTGGTTGTGTTGTGTGCAGGTTCCACGTTGTTGCTGACACCGGTGAAGCGCCAGCACCACCCTCAGTGGCATCAACCTTCTGAAGGTCCTCTTTCTCCTACTGGATTGATAACCCTGGTTCTTAACTAAGGGGAAAACTCCTACCGATGTGCTCATCATACCCTCCTGTTGGGGTTCCCAACAAAGTGCATCACTAACTAGTTGTGGACCCCAAAACTTTGGAAGTTATCTAGAGCTGGAATATGTAACATAGAAGAAATGATTGACGGTTTAGAAATATTGGTGGAAACTATTGGATTTTTAGGAATCAATTGCAAATGAGGAAGGTTGGATTGATTAAGAGTAGAATATTGAGAAGAATTTGTGGCATTGGAATGATAAGGATAATGGTTTGCATAAGTGATTCTCATACTGGATTTTCGTAGAAATATCGATTGTGGTAGAAAGATCATGTTGGATTGATATAGTCATTTCGATTTTAGATTGGAGAAATATTGGATTGTCATATATGGGAAAGCTAATTGGTGGACATGAAAGAATAAATTTTTGGATTTTAGGAAAAATCAATATGACTTGGAGATAGTAGATGAATATTCTTGGTGATATATTTTCGGAGCTTGTCACGCTCTGTTGGGATTGTTCTTAGAGGAATGCCTAGCGTTGATGATAAAATAGGAGTTTGGAGAGTCGGAAAGTATTTATATAGATAGTCATAAAATGGATCGGATCCCTAGATTATGGGTATATGATTATTGGACTTTTGGTTTAACATCGGCAATATGATCGTGGAGAAAATAACCTTTGAGGGAGACAAATGATATGAGATGTGCCTTTCTAAGGATATGTTAGAGTAAGAAGAGGATAGGGATTACCTGGAATTTTAGGAAAAGAGAAATGGAAATCTCATGTTTAAGAAAGATTGGTGGATATCCGATAGATTGAACTATATAATGATGGTGGAATGATAATCCTAGCTTGATATCCCAGTGATGGTTCTAATGACTGATTGTGGCAGCAATATCAGAGATATAGATTGGAAACCAGTAGATCGATGACTAAAGAGTAATCCATGGATGACTATTTTTTATTTTGAGGAGCAATAAGTTCGAGGTTTAGAACATGGCACCCAGACCCTTTGGAAAGCTAACCTACCGGTGGATTTTGGTAAGATTAATCAAAGGAGGGAAGCACCTGTGCTTAATGTTACCAACCACCTAACAGCTGTTTTTGTAGACTAATGTTCTAACGTTATTGTTTTGGCCACACTCTCTTTTTGCTTGCCTGCAAATCTCGGGACGAGATTCTTTTAAGGGGGGAAGATCTTTCACACCCCAATTTTTGGATCCTTGTACTGTAGTTAAAGGAGACAAAAATGTGGGCCAACAATTTTTTTCTTACAACTTGTTTGTGTGAACCAACATGTGCATATGACAATGGTCCTATATGCAATGCAAGATTTGTTTCATTTTAAAACCAATACAGATTTTTTCTGAAAACACTTTTAGGTTTTCTCTGATGTTTTTTTTCTGATGTGACTTGAGTTATTTTTATTCCAAGACTTGGATCATGCTTGTTTGCATATTGATTTATACTTTTAACTATGTTGGATCCAAGACAACAAAATTGCAAAATTTATTATGGAAGATTTCTTTTAAGTTTTCTATTAAAACTTCTCCCTGAAAATATAGCCAACTACCTGTTTTCCACACATGTTTTCAATGGGCTATATTATTCCATTTTGTGTTTTCTTGACTTGTATTTGTTCTCTGATGTGTGGACTACAAAACTACAAGATTGGTTTGATTTATGGACTTTCAAACAAGCTTTTGCATGTTTGTTTTTGTGAAAGAAAAATAAGACAGAAAAATGCATTTTTTTTTAAACGGAGAAAAACAGAAACTAGCCCTTTTTCCACTTTGTTTTCATAGCCTTCCACTATTCCAATTTTGTTCTAAAAAGATGTTTATGAAATTATAAAACATGTTCAGCAATCTCCAACTTTTAAAAAAAATTGGATTCCATTTGATCCATGAAAACAATCTGGACTTTTTTATCATTTTATCTGTTTCCAACACTTAGCAAAAATTTGCCAAGTCCTTTTCTGAATTTTTCCGAATCTTATTTTTACAGAGATTGGGCAGTTGTTTTCATTTGGTTTTGTTTCAAACTTGGAAGTGCAACTTTTCCAAACTTGAACCCTAATGTTTGTACTCTAGAGTGGGGCCTTTGGTTTGCTTCTAGAAGGTTTGGAGTGAGACTTTTTCGAGTGAGAAAGACAGGAGACAGAGAGGTGAGGGGCATGGCATGGGCGCACAGTGTGTGGCCACTATGGCCATGCCGCCGCCTTGTCCTGCTCCTCCTCACCTCTGTGACATGCCCTAGACCACCCTCGACACCCCAGACACCATGTCGCTCCTGTTGCACGTCGTGGGTGCGTAGGGTGCACGAGCCCATGCCGGAAACGACATGCCCGAGCACTCCTGCTTGTCCACGATCTTGGCGCCGCAAGTACAAAGAGTTTCCCACGCCCCTCTCTCCACCTTGCTCCCCACCTCCACCTCACACAACTCGACCAACCGATTCGACCCCGACCGCTCTCTGTGAGCTCCGCGGAGGGAATCTTCGCTGTCCGCTAGCATGCGCGACCCGACGAGGTGGAGCACTCTCCGTGCCCTCCCACCTCTTCCTTTTGCCTCCGACGAGTTCCCCGTGACCGCGCACACCTCCCTGAAGCCCCCGGTCGTCCTCTCGTTTGCAGGAACGTTGCCTCCGTCTCTGTCGCCGCCGCGGGACAGCCGCTCGCCTCCGTCGTTTGCAGCCGCGCCGATCGCCAAATCTCGCGGCCCTTGACTGTCCCAACCCCCTGCATCCACCCCGACCTCTCACCACGATGCCGCAACGCCCCACGGTGAGGAACTCGTCGTCGCTGTTTCTCCGTCGCCTCCGATGTGAGAAAAGAGAGAGAGGAGGAAGAACGCGTCCGGGGCGTTGATCCGTAGATTATTTTTGGCATGCATGTCTAGTTTTTGCACTTTTATGTTATTATTAAATCTTGTGTGATTAGTTGTGAATAAATTTTTGTTTGCTAGAATCTTGTTTTCTAGCATGTGTGGATGTATTTCTCTCTGTTATTATGATGTTTTCTTGTAGTAATAGTATGTTAGGAAGTTTGTGCATGTTTGGAAAGCAAATAGAATAAGTCTTGCTTTGTTTTCTAGTATTTTATTGAATAGATTTTGTGAGCAAGTATTTCTAGGATTATTACCTAGGTTTTTGATGTCGTTGTGTTGAGTCCAGTACCATTTTCGTACTTATGTTGTGTTGGTATCACCTCTGTTATCTTGCACATTTATTCATAGGAAAGCATGTGTAGCATTGTTTGTTTGTTTCACTTTATTGTTTTCACTAGTATGAGTAGTTGTGTGATGTTTGTTTCCTAGATTATTATTTTTCTCAAGTGAGACCAGAGGCATTGTGACCGCTTAATGCTTTGGTATATTAGTGGAACACCCATTGGTCCCATTGCATTTTGGTTAGGGATACAAATTCCCTACCATACACTTGCTTGTTAGTGGCATATATTACTATATGTGTGTTTAGTATTTTCCACCAAGGAAAATAGATGATTGCTCTACTTGTTTGATTGAAGTGTTTAGTAATGCTTTGTGACTCCTGGTATGTTTAGTTGAGGTACATTTGTTGATATGATGTTCCCTTGGGAATATCATGTTAAGAAGTAATTGACTATTGTTTTGAATATTTTTTAGTGTTATTTGCAAATAGAAGTATTTTCCTAGTATTGGTAAATTATGTGTCGATAGAATTTCCCTTGAGTGTTTTAATTTTAGAAAGTGTTTATATTGAACTTGTATTGAGTGCATAGCTACTAGTTGTATAACATGTCACTTGGGTGTTTGTTATTTGGTTGTTAGAAAAGCATGATTTAGTAGAGAAAAAAGTCCACTTTTCGTCCCTCAACTTTGAGAAAAGTTCACTTTTCGTCCTAGAACTTTTTTTCGGTTCAAATTAAACCTTAAACTTTCTAAATCGTCCAGTATCACGGTTTTAGGCGATTTTATGTTGGTGACAGAAACCGGCTATAAAAAAGTACAGATTACCCGATCCAGCCGAACCGAACCGGCTCAGTTTTGATCGTATGCCAAACGTGCAAACGGAAAAAAAGGAAACCACCTGTGATTGCTCTCGTGATTCTCGCTAAATCTAATCTCCTCTCTTCTCTCTCCCACGCCCGCTTCGCCCCAGCAGCGCCACCAGCCAGCACGCCGCCGTCGGTGGTGTAGAGCCCTAGCAGCGCCACCAGCCAGCACGCCGCCGTCTCAACGTCCAGAGCTGAAACGCTGCACGAAACGCTGACATCGTCCTAGAGCCAAACCACACGTATGTTCTCCTCATCTTACGTTGATTTCTTTTCAAATCTGTTTGCACCGGAATTTGTATTTTTTTTTTCAATGGATTGCAGTGTCGCCGGAACGCCCCCATCATCCTAGAGCTGGTCGAACGCTCTATCTCACTAGCAGCTAAAGAGAAAGAGCTTGCATGGTGTGAGAAAAAGTGTGAATTGAGGTGTCCATCCACGTGAAAAGCTTTTGTCCGGGTATGAATAAAATTGCACACAGGGTCTCTTAACATGTTCCTTTTATTTTCTTTTCAATTAGACATGGCTTTTTATTGAATGGATCTAGTAGATGCAATTTTGGTTTATGCACATCAAAAGTGTGGTTTTCCTGCAATTTTGGTTTAAACTTTCACACGATTTGTAAGTTTGATTAATTATGTGTTTTTCTATTCTCTGAAATAGGCGTTAGCATGGATAATTCTGAGTTCCTTCAAGTCAGATATCATTACAATGGGGAATTTTTGAGTGGAACAAGAAGTTTGACCTATGTTGGTGGTACTGTGGCGTCGTCCTTCATTAAGCGTGACAAAATGTCATACTTGGAGCTGATTGGGCACCTTAAAAGTCACCTTCCAACATACAATGAAGCCCAATATCTTCATTGGTTGTATCCTGGGAGGCAACTCTTCGATGGTTTGAAGACTATTCTTGATGACGAGGGCTGCAAAGGTGTTTCAGATATCATTACAGTTGGAGAGGTGGCAGAAATTTTCGTTGAGCCCGTGATGTGTGTGATTGATGACATAGATGGCAGCAACTATGAGGATGAGATAGTCGCAAACAAGGATGTCAATGGGGACGAGGTCGCGAGTGAAAGGCCAAAAAAGAGAGGAAAGGAGATCATAAGGAGCTCTTCTTCTCGTGGTGCATCTAGTTGCAAGAAGAAACAATTGGACATTGATCTTGCCCAACAAAAAGGAGTGGTGCTGGATGGCAATGGTTCAAGCTCAGATTCTGAGTACATGCCTGGAGATAGTGAAGCATCAGATGAGGATGATGAAGCAATTTCCATAAAAAATCAGTTCAAGGAGTTCAAGAAAAAGTTGAAGTCAGGCAAGGCAGTGGACCTAGATGATTTTATTTTTGAGGGACATTCAGTGCTGCCTCCCTCAAAATCAGATGATGAAGCTTTATCAGATGAGAGCAATGGTACTCCATACTATGATAGTAGTGAGGATGAAGCATCTTATGATGACCAAAGTGATGGAGAATTGGTAAGAAACAATGAAGACCTTCCTCGGTATAATAGCAAAGCAGACGTGCCTTCTTTTGCTCTAGGCATGAGGTTCAGGGGAAGGAAGCAATTTAGGAGGGCAATAATCAAGCATGGTTTAGCCGAGAAGAGGGCTTTCAAGTTTGTGAAGAATGAATTGAGTAGGGTGAGAGTTATATGCACTTGGCCCAACTGTCCTTGGGTTATGTTGTTGTCTAAGAACACAAGGACTAGAAGCTGGCAAATTAGCACCTTCAACGGTGTACATTGGTGCCCGCCAAGGAGAGACAACAGGTTGGTTACGGCAAGGAGGATAGCGGAGAAGTATGAGAAAATGATAAGGGCTAATTAATGTCTAGTTATGTTATTGTTGATACTGCATCGACTAAATTTATGCTATTTTCATATGAGAATTAAATTTGGACAGCTTTTGTTACTGAATAATCATGAACCCATGCTACCTATGTCTCTGCCAGTATCTTATGAATGCATCTGTTGAAGGTTTATCTGTTGTGAAGCTCTCAGATGTACCATGTTCAAACACATCAATTGTGCACGAAGAATACATCTCATTTTCTGATAAAAATTACAGCAAAATAAACAGAAGATCGAACAAATACATGACCTACAGTTTCTTTACCATGAGGCTAGTTCTCTGTCTCTGGAGTAGGCGCTTGGTGAGGTCGACTGCGATTATGCATGCCCAGCAGTCCGCTGCCAGCGCCGGCACGTTCACGCCGCTGATAGTCTGTCCATAGGGTGCGCACCCTGTCCGGCGCAGCGTCGAGAGTAGGACAGCGGACGCGACGCCGTCGAACGAAAGCTTCTCCTCATAGGTGCCCGTTGAGCACGACCATTGTGGCCCCAGCGGCGGCCGGCTCGCGGAACCAGACGATGACGCCCGCCGCCGGCTTCGGCTGCGCAAACACCCTCGACCTTCCCGTAGGTACCGAGACGTCACCGAAGCCCAGCCCAGGCATCATTTTGCCATTTTTCAAGACGGCGCTAGAAGCGGAAGGCGCGGATAGCTCCGACGGCGTGGATGAGATAGGCGGGTGGGGTTGAGAGGGCGTGTAGCTGGACCAGGCCATGTGCAGAGTCGCTGCAGCCGGGGATCGAGCTAGAGGTGGGGCAGAGGAGGGAGCTAGAGGTTGACGAACACATTTTGACCAACGGATTGGGGATTTTGACCATGGGTGCGGTGGACGAGTTCGACCCGGTTCTGTACCGGATGGTTAATTCTGTGGTTTTTTACCAACCGGTTTTCGGCATAAATCGTTAAAACCGTGATAGTGATCGATTTAGAAAGTTCAGGCTTAGTTTGGCAGCTCAGTATTTGTGAAACCACAATATTACAAAACTGAAGTATTTCATTGCCGGGCAAGCGAATACTTTATTTTGAGGAATACTTAAGTTTAGGAAAAAACAGGTGAGGACTAAAGTTTCCGTTTAGGCAAAAAAAATGAAGTATTCACGGATACTTCAGTTTTCAAAACCACAATATTCAGTACATCCAAACACGTCAAAGTTTTCAATACTTCAATATCTTGAAAAACTGAAGTATTCTTAGAATACTTCAAAAAAAAGATGCTTCCAAACGGGCCCTCAAGGTTTATTTTAAACCAAAAAAAAGATGTAGGACGAAAAGTGAACTTTTCTCAAAGTTGAAGGACGAAAAGTGGACTTTTTTCTTTAGTAGACTTGGTTGATTCTTGCTAAGTAAAGGTTTTCACAGAATTATTTTAGGATAATTGCTTACTAGCATGTGTAAGGTGTATGTTTTGTTAGTAAGTATTTATAATCATGTATTTCTTGTTTAGTATTATGCATCCTTGTAATGTCGGTGACGAAGGGATGGATCCTAGACCTATCGGGTGAGCCTACCCGGTCTAAGGCCCAAGGCCCAAGCTCCAAGCGAAACGCCATGGAATGTTCTAGAAGGCCCAATCAAAGCCCACCCGCAAAGCCTTGCAGGTTAAGAAAGGAAACCTGTAACCGACTTTAGGTTAGGGTTTGTATCCCCCCCGGGCACGGTTTGAGACCTGGCTACCTATATAAAGCCAGGAGAACCACCGGGGGGAGGACCAAGCAATACCGCACCATCAAAGCCTTGAGATTGAGATCATACCCTCGACTTGAGCATCCCCCATTGTAACTGATCTACTCGTTAATACAGATCGATAGAAGCAGGAGTAAGGGTTTTACCTCTACAAGGGCCCCAAACCTGGGTAAATCTTGCCCCCTGTTAGCCGACGATTATCACCAGCGCCTACTCGTTCTCTTACTCGAAACCCTATCGGTTCATCCGAGGGACTTGTTGAGATGCATATTCGACAATTGGCGCCGTCTGTGGGAACGGCGGGCGCTGGATCTCCGGCATCTTCGGCCTCATCGACCAACAACTCACGCTGGAACCCTGGAACCTCGACTCCAACCAATCCGATCCGCATCGGGTCGGTCGCCGTCACCCCTCACTCGCCGGAATCACGCCCGGTGTTCAGCGAATTGGAGAAAAGCATCACCCTGACGTTCGGGAGCTTCCAGTTCTACGCCGACAAAGAAGGAATTCTACAGTTCCCCGAGCAATCCAATCTCGACGGATCGGGCTCGGAGTCGATCTCAAGCCCAGGAGTTGTCGAATCACGGCCCAACTACACGGATCGCGACTTAGCGAAAAGCGGCGAATCTATCCGCCTCAACACCCGCAACTTCCATACCCTCTCCACAGAGGAACCTTCTCGGGTCAGGAAAGATTTCCAAATTACGCCTAGGACCCGCGAGCCATATCTGGCTCAGGTCTGCATGGCAAGATCAGGAGACCCACCCGAAGAAACTGAAGACATCGCAAGGGAACGCACAGCCATCGGCGTATCGCGAGCCGCTTGGGATCGGGCAAAGGAGGTCGTCCGCACAAGCAAACCACTCGAAGTCGGAGCCCCTCACAAAGACATGACTGCATACCACTACCACCTAGTGAGAGCAGAAACTTTGGTCAAGGAAGCTCGAAAAGACCTGGCTGAACGAAGAAAGCTAGCGGACGAGTCTAGTCAATGTCGTGCAGCTCTCTCGAAGACACATTCTGTCGGGAACCATCCCGGGAGAAAAAGACACGTCTCAAGAATCGCAACTATGGATGGCAAATCCTTAACTGGGATCAGTAGGTCACTCGAGGCCTCCCTTATGCGCGTCGACGAGGACGACAACGTTAACCCGACGACTCCCGCCGCCGCAGTACTAGCTGCAGCTACCTACCTGCAAACAAACCAACCAGGGGAGAACGACCCCCGCGCAGAGCAATACAGGCAGGTCCAGAAGGGTCTAGGCATGGCAGCCGCAAGAATCGCCGCTTACGACCGCAGGAAGGCGGCTGTGCAAAAATATAAAGAAGCACCTCGCGTGCACATGAGCACGTCACCCAGGAAGGAGAAGTCGCCTCGTCGCGCGCGAGGAAAAGAAGATCGACGACGCAGAGATAGTCCGAGTGAGAGTGACGACAGCCCGAGAGGTCGAGATCGTTGCCCGCGGAGAGGTCGCGATCGCAGCCCGCGGAGAGATCGAGATCGCAGCCCACGACGTCACGGCAGTCGCTCACGACACAACAGCAAGGATCCGTGGAGAGACGTCAATCGCGACGAGTCCGGGTACAATGCGCGATGAGACATCGCTCAACACAAAACTGACAAAGCACGAGCGGCCAGGAACCGCACGCGTTCCCATCCACCTCTTCCGACGAAGAGGTCTGCGGAGCCTTATGCTTTGCTCGCGACATCCGCGAGGCACCGTTGCCCAAGAGGTTTAAGCTCTCTTCGGAGGTGCAAAAATACGACGGATCGCTAGAGCCACAAGCCTGGTTGTCAGATTACCTCACGACAGTAAAATGCCAACATGGGAACAAAAACAGGGCTATGCAGTACCTTAACCTACACCTTGTAGGCGCCGTGCGCAGCTGGCTGGAAGGAAGACCGAAGGCGTTCTACAAATCATGGGACGATCTAACCTTCGACTTCTGCAAGAACTTCCAGGCAACATATAAAAGACCTGCGACCATCGAGGAACTACGAGCTTGTAAGCAGAAAAGTGGCGAGTCTACTCGCGAATATACTCAGCGATGGACCTCACTTAGGAATACAGCAGGAAATATATCAGAAGAAGTTGCAGTCGAAGCATTTGCCAAAGGAGCTCGGCGAACCTCCTTCCGGGAAGAACTAGGACGGGCCACAACCAAAACCATTGGAGAACTGATGGCTATAGCCGACAGATGGGCCAACGGCGAGGACGCGGTACGCAATGAGAAAGCATCATCACCAACACCAGAAGACGATCGCCATGGTCGAAAGAAAACGAGAAAGCATTACGATCGCGACGACCGGGAGAAACTGGTGGCAGCAGAATTCACAAGAAATCGCGACAGCGGATATCGCGGAAATCGCGAGTGGAAGCCAAAGCCAGAGGATAAAACTCCCGAGGAGGACCTCGATGGTTACTGCACTCTACATCTATTTACAGATAAGCGCACTGGCAAAACTAAGGCGACACACCTTCTCAAGGATTCCAAAAGTTCCTTGACATCCACGAGGCCTTCTCAAAGAAAAATAGAGCATCAGTCAATCAGGGCTACCCGCAGCTCCCTGGAGGAGGAGCCCAAGGATTCCACCCGCCGCAAGCCCTACCTCCACCAGGAAACCAAAACACGGTGCTAGCCGCGCTACCAGCGCCACCCGTCGCAAACCAAGGAGCCAACGGATATCCGAACCCAGCAGGACTCCTAGGGATGATAAAGAAAGTTTGCCCGTCCCGCAGGGCCCAGAAAACAAACACTCGACAGGTATTCATGGTTGTCCAGGCCGCACTCGTCATCCAGGCACAAATAGACAACTATGAACTTGCCCGAGTATTCATGGTCGAAGGCAGTGGGATTAACATCATTTACGCGGACACACTCCGCAGGATGAACAAGAACCTGGACGGACTCGCGCAATCAGAGACATCCTTTCACGGGATAGTACCAGGGAAGGCAGTCCGCCCACTCAGAACAATAAACTTGGAGGTGGTACTTGGCAACCGAAGCAATTACAGACGAGAATTCCTCGACTTTTAAGTAGTCGACTGGCCCTCACAGTACCACGCTATTCTTGGTCGAACAACGTTCGCCAGGTTCATGGCAGTACTACACTATGCATACCTGAAGCTCAAGCTGCCTGGGGAACATGGCACCATCACCATCGACGGTGATTTCCAAAAATCCAATAAATGCGACATCGAGTTCAACGAGATCGCCAAATCCTTCGGGATGCAGGAAGAGCTGGAAGAGATAGCAGAAACCACGGATCACTCCGTGATATCTCTCACCAAAAAGAACGCCCTAGAGCTCGAGTTCAGCGCAAACAGCGGCACTCGAAAACATCAGGTGCACTTGACCGAATCTACCAAAACGGCGATGGTGTCCACCACCCTCTCGCCAGCATACGACGGCGCGCTCGTCGAACTCCTCCGTGAGTACTAGGAAATTTTCGCCTGGCAGCCTTCAGATATGCCAGGGATACCCAGGGAGTTCGCCGAGCACTCACTTGAAGTTTATAAAGATGACAAGCCTATCAAGAAGACAACCCGACAATTTTAGAGCCAAAGCAAAAAGCACTTGGAGAAGAAGTGAACAGGTTACTCGCAGCAAAGTTCATCTGCGAGATAAAGATCTCCACCTGGTTAGCAAACCCGATGCTGGTCCCGAAGAAAAATACTGACATCATTCGCATGTGCATCGACTACACGTCGTTGAACAAGCACTGTCCCAAGGATAACTTCCCCCTACCACGGATCGACCAGATCGTGGACTCCACAGCAGGCTGCCAGCGTCTCTCCTTCTTGGACGCCTACTCGGCCTATAATCATATCAGGATGAAAAAGGAGGACGAGGAGAAGACAGAGTTTATCACACCCCACGGTGTTTACTGCTACACGATAATGCCCTTCGGGCTAAAGAACGCAGGCGCAACATATCAGCGCTGCATGCAAAAATGCCTCTCCAAGCTCATTGGCAAGAATGTACAAGTGTACGTTGACGACATCATCATCAAGACTCGATTAGAGGACACGCTACTCGATGACATCAGAGAAACATTCGACGCGTTGAACGCGTACCGAATCAAGCTCAACCCGACCAAATGCGTCTTTGGCGTCCCTGCAGGACAACTTCTCGGGTACCTGGTGTCTGCTCGAGGAATTGAAGCCAACCCGGAGAAAATCCAAGCGATCCTCACAATAAAGGAGCCAACTAATCTTCACGGTGTGCAGCAGCTCGCAGGACGACTAGCCGCTCTAAGCAGATTCATTGCAAGGCTGGGCGAGCAAGCATTGCCTTTCTACAAGCTATTGAAGAAAACGGATAAGTTCGAGTGGACACCTGAAGCGCAAAAAGCATTCGCAGACCTCAAGCAAGCATTGCAGAGTAGGCGTGTCCTGGCCACGCCACAAGAACGGGAGCCACAGTACTTATACCTAGCCGCAAAAAATCAAGTCATCAGCACAGCGATCGTAGTCGAGCGGCCGAAATATGGCAAGGCGTACAGTGTCCAAAGACCAATATATTATATCAGCGCTGCAAACAGCGATACCGTCATTATCAGAAGCTCGCGTATGGCGTGGTACTCACAGCTGGAAAACTCAAGCACCACTTCCAAGAGCACACCATCACAGTGCTAAACGACGCATCACTTGGTACTATGATGAATAACCCCATGGCATCCGGGAGAATTGCAAAGTGGAGTATCGAGCTCGACGTCTGGGACATCATATATGCAGAGCGCAAATCTGTGAAGTCACAAGTACTCGTGGAATTCCTGAGCGAGTGGACAGAACTGCAAACACCGGGCCCTCCAGAATACACGAGCAACCGGATAATGTACTTCGACGGGTCGAAGAGAAACGAAGGAGATGGATCCGGGGTTGTCCTGATATCCCCCAAAGGAGACAAGTTGAAGTACGTCCTGCGATTGGATTTTCCACCCGACGACCCGGCATCAAACAATGACGTAGAATACGAGGCTCTCCTTCACGGCATGAAGATGGCAATCGCCTGCGGAGCCACCCGACTGATGATCTATGGAGATTCAAACCTCATCGTACAACAGACGATGAAAGAATGCGACGCTATTGCAGAAAACATGGTTGCCTACCGAGATATGTATAATCTAGTCGAAGGAAGTTTTAAAGGGTGCGAACTAAAACACATCGCGCGATCCAGCAATGAGGAAGCAGATAAATTGGCAAACATGGGTTCTACCAACACACCCATACCACCCGGAATATACTTCGAGAGGATGATCAAGCGCTCAGTCAAGATCAAAAAAACCAGCAGAAGCACCCGCAACATTGGAGACGGAGGTCAGCCTGCAAACAACTATGATTGAGCTCAGCCACAACATTTCAAGACAAGTTTTTTTGGTCGAACCAGTCTGGACGCAGAAATACCTCGACTACTTGTCCAACAAGCAGCTCCCAGCAGATGTTCGCGAGGCTCGATAGATAGTCCGACGCAGCAAAGCTTTTCGAGTGCTCAACGGAGAGCTATACAAACAGAGCACATTAGGAATATTGCAGAGATGCATAGCACCGGAGGATGGCACGGAATTGCTGCGAGATATACACCAAGGATATTGCGGGCACCACGCCAGCTGGAAGGCGATCATGGGTAAAGCTTTCCGAGCAGGATTCTACTGGCTCACAGCGGCCAGAGACGCAAAGGACCTAGTCGACAAGTGCAACGCTTGCCAAAGATTCGCGCCCAAGCCGCACGCCCCTGCCACTAAACTTCACATGATCCCAATCGCCTGTCCCTTTGCACAATGGGGGCTAGACATAGTGGGGCCACTGCGAAAGTCGACAGCCGGAGGATATACGCACTTGCTCGTAGCAGTCGACAAATTCACGAAGTGGATCGAGGCTATGCCAGTCACCTCCGCCAGCGCCCAATGCACCATGAAATTCCTGAACTCCAATGTGTGCAGGTTTGGCATACCGCACAACATCATCACCGACAACGGCAGCAACTTCACAGCGAAGGAAACACAAGAATTCTGCAAACAGAAGGGAATCACGCTCAGTTTCGCCTCAGTGGCTCACCCGCATTCTAATGGTCAAGTCGAGTGATCCAACGGATTAGTCTCAGCCGGCCTCAAGAAGCGGCTACCCGATCGCCTAAACCCAACAGCAGGGAACTAGGCAGAGGAGTTACCATCAATACTGTGGAGCCTTCGCACAACGCCAAATCGGTCAACAAACAATACTCCATTTTTCATGGTCTATGGAGTCGAGGCCGTCCTACCTGAAGATGTCAAATTCAGCGCACCCCGAGTTCTCGCATACAGCGAAGGAACCTCGAACAGAGCACTCGCAGAAGACGTGGACGAACTCGATGAAATTTGCGACATTGCACTCGCAAGATCGGCGGTATACAAGCAATCACTGCGCAACTACCACAGTCGTCGCATACGCCACAGATCCTTCGTGGTAGGCGACCTGGTGTTGCGGCTCAAGCAAAAGGAAGGGCACAAGCTCGAGCCACCATGGGAAGGACCCTTCATCATACACGAAGTTATCCCAGGTGGCGCGTATCGACTGAAGAACCTCGAGACCGGTGGCATCTACTCCAATCCATGGAATGTTGCGCATCTCCGCAAGTTCTATCCTTAGGATTATTCCATTCGCAAAAATAAGGCTATACTAGCCATCTTGTAGCTCGAGGAAAATACATGGCTTCTCAGCCATATCAATAAAAACACATGGTTTCTCAACCATAGCTATTCATGTTTCTTCATTTTACATGCTAAACAACAGGTATACACCCCAAACGCACGGGGGCTACGCCTAACTAAGCATTAGAGGAAAAATTACAAAATACAAGGTACAAACAAGGTTCACGCGTTATAAAACACCTTATAAAATCTCAAGTAAACTATACAAGGTAACAGGATATCTACATCCTACGATTACGCCTGACGATGAGCAGTTCTTTCGGCTAGCATCTGGTCAACCTCTTCGGAAGTCAGTCGAATGATCTCCTCCGCCGCAGGTTGAACGACAACATAATGAGGAGTAAAATCGACTGGAGCATTAGGAAGCCTAGCCACATAATTGAAATTGACCTCAGGGTGCCACACCCGAACAAAAGCAAGCGCTACTTGAGAACCGTAGATAAGCTGCTGACGAACGCACTCTTGAACTTCACCAACTCGGCCAAAAATTCTTAGCAGGTCGCTCAACCTTTCTGGAACGGTACCCAGCGGATAGAACGTCCGGTGCACAGAAGACAAGGCTTCGCGACAAGAATCCACAAGCATCTTTGCTTGGCCAGCCCGGTACTTCAAAGTAGCCAGAACAAAGCCGCGGTTGCGGTCAGACCAGAAGTTGTTCGCATGCAGCTTCGAGCTACTTTCTTCATGGACAATGTGGTTGTCTACCCAATGAGTTTCACAAGGACCGTCAGGCTCAACAACTGCAAAAAACAGCGTGAAAGGTTAAAAGGTGAAACGAAGGTAAACAACAAAGTTCTAGGGGGCTAGCATGCTTACAAAGCATGTCTTTGGTAACAGCTGTCAGCTCCTCCATCACGAACTGTTCACGCTCAGCCACAAACTTTTGCTTTGACTTAGCCACATCAGCCACTCCACGCAAAGCTTTCAGCTTGCGCTCGCCATCCGCGACACGATCACGGAGCCCGGCAAATGTACTAACAGCAGCAACAAGGGATCTACTCGTGCAGAAGATCCACTCGAAGACTTTGCGTTAGGACCCACAACCTGGAAGGAAATGAAACAAGTTCAGATACACTCCAAGACCCCACTCGAGAAATATACCACCTACTTAACAGGTGCTCGGGGGCTACTCCCATCGGTAGCTCGTAACGCTTCAATCGCAATAATCAGGCATTTTAGACATCAAAAGAACACTTCGATTAAAAGCAAAATACGGGAATGCATCCCAAGGTTCATTACATCGAAAGGGAAAAGTGAAAATAGACTATCCTATGGAACTGCGGAGGTACTAGCGCTCGCAGCAGGATGTCCCTTGCGACTAGCACGGGCAAGCAACTCAAATAGCTTCTTGGCGAGAGCTTCGGCCGGATCGCCAAAAGGACGAAGCGCTACCTTTCTGCCTATGGCGGCGTCGTAAGGAAGGCTCGAGTATGCTTTTTCCAGGCCTTCGACTCCGTGCGCCAACGCAAACTGGATGACAGTCTTCGCTCCGTATTCAGACTGGGCAACCGAGTAAGCCTGAAGAAGATCACCCTCCAGGAAAACATTCAAAAGGCCATCCAGCATGGGCGGAACCGCGGCATCCACCAGAAGACACTCATGGAATTGCGTCAGCACTCGAATGTCTTCGCCAATGAGGGAGCAGATCCCACTCGCGTGTTTCTGGAGCTGGGAGCAAGAGTCCGTCAAAGCATCCAATCGCCAACTCCCAGGTAGCTCTAGTGCAACACCAAGGATATCTACAAAAGGACACCGTAAACTTCCGAGATAGCCAGTCAAAATCGCGTCGCAACAAAAATCAAGTACAACTTACCCGCGAATTGCTGAGCCAGAGGGCGGATGATGCCAACAAGATCGTTATCGTGTTTAGCACCAGCATCCTCCAACTGCTTCAGCGCATCCTGGGTCTCGGCGAGCTTCCCCTCAAAGTCAACCGAATTCTTGCGAATGGACTCCAGCTCCTTTCGGGTGGACTCCAACTCGGCCTCAAGGTTTTTCACCTGAGAGACAGCTTCGGTTTTCTCGGCCTTCAGGATATCGACTTGAGCTATAGATCAGTGAATTCAGCCTAAAGAAAACCGATATGATCAAAAGAAATAGCGGAAGAAAAATGGAGTGGACTAACCTACCTTGGAGAGCTTGGCCGTCCTCGACAAGTCGATCATGATCCAGCCGAAGGGCGGCGCAATCTGCCTCAGCCGAAAGCACGCGTCGGCCAATGGCGGAAAGGGAGTCAAGAAGAGATTGTAAAAGCACAAGACAAATTTGAAGTTAAAGAAAAAGATCTTGAGCCTATTCGCGACTGTACACAGTCGAGTATAGCCTCGGGGGCTACTCCCATCGGGAGCACTGCCGTGCACCCGATAACATCAAAGGAAGAAAAAGCTTAAACTTGAGCCTCGGGGGCTACTCCCGTCGGGAGCACTGACGTGCACCCGATGAAAAACGCAAACAGACAAAGTAGAAGATACGAAAGAAGTGACAAGATTTACCTGGCCCTGGGCGGTGCACACAGGATCCGCCGAGCTACCCGAGACTTCTTTCTTCGCCGAAGCCCCAACCACTAAGCCAGGCAGTCTATAATCTGGAGCCGCAGCTGCCGGTGCTGGGCTCGAAGGCTTCTGGGTGACCTTGGCGACTGGAGTTTCGCACGCAGCCGCTTCTTTTCTCTTCACAGAAGGAATAGAAGAAGCAAACTGACCAGGGCTGATGGATTGAAGCCTGTCATGAAAGGAAGAATCGAACAAAAGCATAAGAAAAATGAGAGAAAACATTCGACTAAAGGATAATAGGAAGGGAAGAACTCACTCATCGTCGTCGTCATCATCCAGCATATCCGCATTCCAGGCGGTGCCAATCTTCGACTTGGGGGCTGGAGGAGGAAGCACGTTCAAGGGCCTCACCACAAGGGGCTCTGTCGCCTTGCCAGATCCGCCGCCCAAAGAACTATCTTTGGAAGTGGCTTCATCGTCTACCTGCCGGCGGCGCTTGCGGTGGTGGAGGTCGCTACCCGACTCTTCCACGTCGTCTGAAGATCCGTGCTTGGAGCTCGACTCGGCCTCAGCAACGCTGGTGTCGAGAGCAGCCTAAACGTTGCTCGCCAGCAAGTCTGAGGCATCCTCAGCGAGACTGGAGGATAGCATGTGGCTATTTCCAAACTCTACAGAAGAAGAAGAAGAAGAAGAAAAGAGAAAACTCAGTCGACAAACTCTCGAATGGAAAAAAAAAAGTTAAAACAGAGAATAGAAGGAAACTTACATCGGCTGGAGGAGGCCTTGAAGCTTCGAATGCTTCAAGAGGGCAAGCAGGAAACTTCTCTCCTACCTTCAGCTTGGTGATAGCCGCAATTTTCTTCTCAAATTCAGCATTCGAGAGGATATCTTGGCACACACGGCTGGGGTCTTGAGGGCCCTGGTACTCCCACATAGTTGAAGGCCTCTCTTGAAGAGGCTGGATCCTACGCCTGAGGAAAACGCTCGCCAGATGAAGACCATTCAGCGCGACCCCTGCTGTCTGGTCGCGGAGAGCTGCCACCTTCGCGAGTAGCGGAGCGACGATCCGGTTTTCTTCGACTGAGATCTTGTGCATCCAAGACTTCCGGCGCTTCAAAACAGCGAACGTGTGGAATTCATGGGCTCCACCCGCGCTGTTGTCGATGATATAGAACCACTTCCTCCGCCATCCTTGCGCGGAGCCGATGAAGTGCATCTCCAAGTAGGAGCTGTCAGTCTTCGCCTGGATTCTGAAGCCGCCAGTTCGCAGCGTCTCTCCAAGCTGATCCTCCACCCGCGACTTCTCGCGGAAGACCCGCACTTTAAATAGGGCCTTCCAAAGGCCCCAGTGCGGGCGAATGCCCAAGAAACACTCGCAAAGTACGATGAAGCACGAGATGTGCTGCATCACATTTGGAGACAGGTCATGGAGCTGTATGCCATAGACATACAGCAGACCAAGAAGTAAGGGATGAAGGGGGAGTGAGAGCCCGCGCGAGACGTGATCCGCAAAGATCACGCGCTTGTTCGCGTGAGGGTTTGGTACCTCCTCTTTCTTGCCGAGGCGAACGCGTTTGTCGCCATCAGGGGGCAGCAGCCCCTCCCTCTGCATCTCCTTGATGCTCTTGTTGGTGGTGTTTGCGGAGCGCCAGTCGCCCGTTCTCGCCGCGGGCAGCACAAGGACATCTTCGGTCACCCTCGATGACGAAGCAGCACCGCCGCGTTTCTTGCCTCCCGCCATGAGAGCTGGTGGGTGCTTGCAGAGGAAGAGATGTGCGCAAGGAAGAAGAAGATGGGGAAGCAAATGACCGGGAAGTTTTTACCTTCCGCTAAGGGTGGATACTTATACACAAGCCGAGCCCATCTGGGCCGCAGATCAAGCGACGTGGCGTCCATCGCGGCTGTCACGCGGAGAGTGGAAATGAAGCGGTGGTGGAAAACTGTTTTATGCCACGATCTTAACAGCGGATCGTGCGCATTTACTGCGCGTGGCTCGCGGAAAAACAGGAAACGACGTCTCGTTTCCGGTCAAAAAGCTGACATGGTGGGCCAGCGTGCCCTGTTTTCACTTCGTCACGTCCCATCGGGAGGAGTCAGAGCGAACAAAGTGCACAATGACATCATTGTGTACGTCATCAAACCCGAGAATTCTCTCTGGTAGAATCCTAAACACGAAATTTCTTTCGTATGGACATATCAAGACGCGAAAACTTTTTCGCATAAACTCCATAACACGAAATTTCTTTCATATGGACACATCAAGACGCGAAAACTCTTTCTCATAAACTCCATAACACGAAATTTCTTTCGTATGGATATTTCAAGACGCGAAAACTCTTTCGCATAAACTCCATAACACGAAATTTCTTTTGTATGGACGTGTCAATAAGCGAAAACTCTTTCGTACAAAATCCCTTGACACGAAATTTCTTTCGTATAGGCACAACAAGGCTTCCGGACAAGAAAATTCTCTTGTGTGGACAGGAAAACACAAAATCCTTATGCGTAAATTCAAACAAGGAAAAATTCCTTACTCGCAAAGTCGTGAGGAAATATTCACGGGTGAGCAGTCCCTGCCACTCTAACATACGATGTATACACATATTTACCCTGGATCGTTCAGCCGACTAGGCACATCCGGATGCCGTATCCTCTCGATGTGAAGGTAAGACCCAAAAGATCTTTCTTGAGGGCCTGGAATCGCACTCAAGCTGCGTCCTCCGGTATATTTCCGTGTCAACAACACGAAGAAAAATTCTAGCGGACGCGCCGGGTACCCTCATAGGTTAATTTCGACTCGGTAAGACCTCAACGGCCCAGTCGCAATGATCACCTCATCAGATTCGAGTCGGAGGTCTCGAATTTGTGTAGGACGTAACTGTTTTTGCCCTAGATGCAATTAATTGGCCCTGAGCTTTCGGGAGAGCCAAGCAACTGAGCCACATCCTTCTGCGAAAATAGCCAATACACTGGCACTTTTATTTTCTCGATGCTCGAGTACAAGAAATGCATCACATACAGGGTACACACCCTCTCCAGACGATTGAAGCCACCAGTCGAAAGGAAATCAAGATAAACTTTGAGTGTCCACCCGACAGATTCTCAGCCGAGTAAACGCTCGGGGGCTACTGACGAAGGGATGGATCCTAGACCTATCGGGTGATCCTACCCGGTCTAAGGCCCAAGGCCCGAGCTCCAAGGGAAACGTCATGGACTGTTCTAGAAGGCCCAATCAAAGCCCACCCGCAAAGCCTTGCGGGTTAAGAAAGGAAACCTGTAACCGACTTTAGGTTAGGGTTTGTATCCCCCCCGGGCACGGTTTGAGACCTGGCTACCTATATAAAGCCAGGAGAACCACCGGGGGGAGGACCAAGCAATACCGCACCATCAAAGACTTGAGATCGAGATCATACTCTCGACTTGAGCATCCCCCATTGTAACTGATCTACTCGTTAATACAGATCGACAGAAGCAGGAGTAAGGGTTTTACCTCTACGAGGGCCCCGAACCTAGCTAAATCTTGCCTCGCTGTTAGCCGACGATTGTCACCAACGCCTACTCATTCTCTTACTCGAAACCCTATCGGTTCATCCGAGGGACTTGTTGAGATGCATATTCGACAGTCGGTTGCTTCTCTATTAGTGTATTAGTGGTACCCCTAGAATTTATGACTTGCTCCTTTATGTTTGTCTTTCTATTTTGTGGGTATATGTTTATCCTAGCATGTTTGGCATGTTTCACTTCTGTTATTATGACTTGACTTTTTGATTTGCTATATGTTATGGGTTGTGTGATACATTATTTCCTAATAGCATGCTTGTGTAGAAATCTTTCATACTATTAGCAAACTCCTGTTGTTATGCTATTTTTTAGCTATTTTATCTCTTGTGATTATTGTGTTTTAGTGTGTGTTTTATGACTTGTTACAATTGATTGAGCCACTGGTTTGTTTGGTTATATTTATGATTGAGTTATTCTTTAGTCTTTGTGTAGATATGAGCATAGTCAGTAACTAGCTTATTCATCTGTGGTTTGCTTTGCTGATAAGAATTATCTAAGTGATTACCTTAGCATGAGTATTGAACTAGTGGTATTGTTGTGTTTAGTAGTATTTTGTTATCTATGCATTAGGTTAGTGGTAAACTTATTTAGTGATGCTTGCTTGTGTTGTTGTTAATACCCACTACCATGGGTATTGCTTCGAATGGTTGTTATTACTTTAGTAGTCTCATCCTTGTGATTACAAGCTATTTTTAGCTTCTTAAATGTCTTGGTATGAAGTGGAACACCCACTCAACCTGTGATATTTAGGATGTGGAATATGGTTTTCCCAACCATAAGTATTTTAGCAATAGCTTTTGTACCGTGAGTGTTTGTGAGGTAGTTTTCTCGATAAATTTTGAGTGATTGTGTTAGTATAAGTTTGCTTGTTGTACGTGTTGCTTTGTCTATTGATTGCCTTCGCTGGTTCTAAGTGTGTGTATTTTATTCTTGTTACGACGTTAGAAAACGAAGAAGAAGGAGAAGGAGTTGTAGAGCTATGTGTCATGTTCAAGCTACTTCAAAGCCAGGGACACAAAGAGTTTTAAGGCAAGCCATCCTGATGCTTGCTACTACACTTATCATTATCTATCATGCACATTTTTCTTCTGAAAGTTTTATAGAACTTGGATTATCAAAACTATTTTTGTGTGTCTATTAATACTATTTAATATTATATAAGTTATTATTATGCCAATAGTTGAAACTTGGTGTTACCAAGCCCATAGCCACCATATGGTATTTATTACCACCAAAAGTATAAGCCTCTAAGTGGAAATTCTAAACATAGGACTTTTGGAAAACAAAGGATTTATGGAAAACCCGGTGGAAAGGCGAAGCCTTATCCACAGGAGAAATATTTAAGTGGTCGTTTTTGGAAAAAGGTGTTTTTCAAAAATGATACACAACCTAGTCTTCGCCGGACAACCTTTATCGTACTGCCACTCTACCCTAACATGGGCACGGGGCTTAATTTGAAAAAAAATTCTTGTTAGTGTGTGCTCTATCTCAATTAGCTATAAGGGGACGTACTCCCTTCAACTGAAATGTCGCCAGGAGGGGAAAACAGGAAATGCAAAGTGTGTGATTAATTTCTCCTCCGGTTGTAACAGTTGGCTCTCCTGCCGTGGCGGGGTGGGACCTGGTGTCGGGGAGATCAAACCCAACTGAAGAGATAGTCATTTACTAGCTTGAATATAGTGGATGGTTATAATCAGTTATCTGATGTTCACATACTGTTGATACAGTCCGTGGTTGTTCACGACGGATGTTCTGGATCTTGTGGATTGTGTACACCTCTGCAGAGTCAAACTATTCTGAATATCCGCGTCCTCGGATATGGACAGTTGAATGGCCATGTAGCTAGCATTGTGTCAATGTTTTCAAAAAGGCGTTTTGGAAAGGAGTTTGAACTAGTGAAATATTGAAAGGAGGAACTTTGTACCAGTGAGGTACGGATGAAGAAAAGCTGGAAGTTGTTTTACAAGAAGTTTTGCAAAGAAAAACTTTCTTTTCTAAAATAAAGTTTTACAAAAACTCTTGGACATGCAATATCTACAAGAGAAAGAAAGAAAACTATATTATTTTCTTTTGAAGTATCTTCTTCAACAAAGATACAGAGATTTTAAAATCAACTATGATGTATCCTTCATATGTCATGGGTAGTGAACCCTATGTATAGCCTACCCACTCCACCATATAAGCATACTTGCATTCTATAAGCTTCATGACGGGTGTCTTGTAGAGTACATTCAAATGTACTCATATTGGTTACGACCCTGGTATCTACTTGCCAGACTTCGAGAGCCAGACTTCGAGGAGGAGCCTCAGGAGGAGTTCTACGAAGATGAGTACTGCACTGATGGCCTTGCGAACTAGGATCGTCTCCCGATCAGCAGCCTGTAGGTTAAGACGTGACTTGGGCTCTACTACGTTGTGTGTGTTTTGTCTTCCATTGTGTGTGTTGAGTTGCTTGCCCTACGTGGAAGTTGTGTTAGACTTGGTCATGTGGCCATGTCTATTTTTGAAGTCTTTGTGTAATCGTGTAATGGATAATGTATTTGTATGCCAACTTGGTATGTTGTTCACGACTGGTATGATCTGGGATCGTGAATGTATACTTATCGGAGGTCCTTGAACAGTGGTTCAGGGGGACCTTACACCCTGTCCCCGACGCAAGGCTTCCTGAGTGGTTGCCAGCTTCGGTTGGAGCGGTTGGCGCGGACAGAGATTGGTGGAAAACACTTTTACTCATCTTCTAGAGCTCGTGGAGACACCACAATGACGTGGTTTTGGAAGGTGCAAGGTCTTCTTCGGCAGCTTTCATTAGGAGCATAGCAGAGGAGGCAGAGCGCTGGTGCTTGGCTAGGTTGTTTAGGAAAGGCTTAGTGGTCCTAGATAGGTGGAGGGTTGGCGAGTGGTCCCCTTTGTTTTCCTATAAGTGGATTGCGTCCTCGACGTCTGTGTCGACCGCGTTGTAACTGGCCTCTCGGCCTATCTTCTTGAAACCGATACATCTTTCCATGATGTATCCTTGAAAAAGTTACAACCCAATATCGAAAAGAGGGACAGAGTGGTGATAAAGATGGGGATGGTTCTGATGGTTGGAGATAAAGATCCTCATGATGCTCGGCGTGATGAAAATGTTGATAGCGACAATTTCTCCCATTCCGGAGGGAAGTTTCCTTTGGAGAAATCTGGCCGGAGTGCTCTTTCTCTTTGCCTTGTTTCCGCCCAGAGACAGTGATGGACAAATAATTTGAAGCGCCCCTCAAACCTTTTATGCGAAGGGGTGTCGGGAGGCGAACTCCCACATGACGCGGCCGGGGGTGGCTGTGCCAGCCACATATATCATCACATAGCTACCCCTTAAGGGGCATCTTCTGGCTCCTGTCCTCTTTTCACCCAACTTTTTTCGTGGAACTTTCTGAGCGATGGAAATTGGTATCTCTTTGGGTATTTTTTTCTCATGTTTCCTGATCTCTGGTGTTTTCTCCCACTTAATTGTAAAACATGAAGAATAAGATAAAACAACATTAGAACTGTATTCTAACACTAAATATATCAATGAATAAGAGAAAATTATAATAGAAAATAGGGAGGCAAAATAGACGTATGACCAGCCGTTTTAGCTTTATCCAAGACAACATCCAAGGCGTGAACTGCTAGGTCAATGAGGAGGGGGAAATGGGGTCCTCCTGCCTCACTCTGCACAAAGACCTAAAATAGGGACCGATATCTGATACGGCCAAACGTATCCGCTTTTCTAAACACTTTTGTTGCTGCTGGTTTGTCTCTAATTTGCATCATTTGAATGAGTCTAACAAGGACTAACGCAGTTTTCAGCAGAATTGCTTTGGCGTCTTATTTATGTGCATAAATAAAGTTCCGCGAAAAATCCCCTACGCACCAACGTCGGTGAAGTATTGTCGGCACTGATGTTGGCGGTGACTTCTTGCCCCCTCATGCACGGGATTCCTCGCAGGCCGAGTCTATGGTCTTGGGCATGGTGTTGTTGTCAAGCGGCATGGAGTGGCGGCTCTCCGACGTGTGACGACGTGTGGTGCAGCACTACACGACAGATGTAGATCAGATCTCGACGCAGAGGGCCTGATTTGGCGGCGGCAGTGTGACTCCCTAGCGGTGTGTGGGTTGTCTCCCTCGACTTCGACGTCGGCGCCCGCATTGTGTTGCGGTGGAGGAACCCGTCGGCGCTGCGTTAGCATGACGGTGATAACGTTAGGCTTGTGCAAAATAAAGTCTCCGGGGGAAATCATAGATCCTCGGATCAGTCGATGGTTGCGCTTTGAGTATCAAACCCCTTCGTGAAGGCATTGTCTGGGAACTATTTCTTACTACCAGTGCAGTCATTGTCCCCTCGCTTAGGATGCTCCTGGGGAAACCCAAGATATGGGTCTCCCAAATCAGATGATGGCGTTCATTGACGGTGTCTTGCCTCTTGCCGGATCATTTTATGAGTTGTGCTGGCGGGAGGGATCACGAGGCGATACGGTGTGGCATCTACCGCATCGTCAACGGTGTGGCGTGCAGAGGTTCTAGGGACGCGTGATGATGGACACGCGCATGACGGCGACGATGTTTGACGTCGCAGCGGCGTTGATGGCAAGCGTGACAAGGTCATGCATTGATCCCTCCTGAAGATTGGTTCGTGGAACACGACGACGGCGGTTTCTAGAGCATGTGCATACAGTGCACGCTAAGGTTATGCTGGACCGGTTTGTGCTTCTGTTTCGCCGTTGGGCGACTTGGTGAGGCTTCCGATTTTAGATGATGTGCGTATGTGTAAGGTCTGGGCACGACGGGCCGATCATGACCACCCCGTTGATCATATTGTGGGTGTTGCAACAGTAGTCATCGTCAGGAAGGTGGCCTTCAATTGATCGATGTATTTATTTATAATGACTTTGTGAATAAAATTAATAAAAAAAGATGTGTGCGTCATTTTAATATAAAAAAAAATGTATGATACACATGATATGTGTATTTAAAAAAAATATACTTCCTCTGTCTTTGAATACAAGGTCATTTCATATTTTTAGGATAAAGTTTGACTACTAAATTTACTAACAAGATCTAAGTTATATGCCACAACAACTATATCATCGGATGCACATATGAAAAAACTTTCCGGTCATATATATTTTATGAAATATAACTCATAATTTATCGATCAAAATTAAAAGTCAAAGTTTGACACGAAACTAAAGTGGCCTTGTATATAAAAAGAGCGGAACTGAACATAGTTTATGGCTGTTACTGTAATTCAATTACACCCAGAGTGAGACGCGTTTGCTCCCAAGATTAAAAAAATGCTGAAGATATAATGCAAGCACGTCTGGGTTCAGTCATGCAACTTTCATCAGCTAATGAGAACAAAGTCAAAGCTAGTGGCCCCAGCTCTTAGTTCACCTCATTGGGCAAATCCTCGCCACTTGCACCCTGGATAGTCTAATATATGATTGTCATCGGTGGGTCAAAGCCAAATCTTGGTCATGTACATACGGCACCATTTAATTAACAATAGCACATTGCCTTCTGGACTGGTACACATAATGTACGGCCAAAGCTTCGATGGTTTGACCAGCTTTGTTCGTTGCAAGGTGAGCGAGCGCCTAGCTAGACAATTTGCCGGCATGTTCTTCCCTGGGCTGTCGCACCATCACGGTGCTCCCCAAGCTTCTCCGTACGACGACAGGGACCACAGCATAGTGGTGCTCCTGACCTTCGCCATCTTCTTCTCCTTCGTGATCATCTACCTCATCGCCGGCCTCGTCTGGGCATCGGCGGTCACCGCCTTGGCCATCGCTCTCTCGTTCTGCTACCTCAGCGCACGCCGCCGCGCTGCTCTGAGGCGTGCCACCACGGCCGTCGCCAGTTTTCGTCTTGCTAGTCGGAGCAACGGCGGTAGTGGCTTGGTGGATCACCCTGATCGTCCAGCCGTGGCAAGGCTTCTTCCGACGTTTGCGTATAAGAGGGAGGAGGGCGGTTCCGGCGACGCGGGGTGTGGGTCAGGGTGGGCGCAGTGCGTCATATGCCTAGGGCTCGTGCAAGTCGGCGAGCTCGTCCGGCGGCTGCCCGCGTGCAAGCATCTGTTCCACGTGGACTGCATCGACATGTGGCTGAGCTCGCACTCGACGTGTCCCATCTGCCGCGCCATCGTCCACGGGCTGCCGTCTGAACCAGCAGAGCCCGTTTGATTTGGTGGCTCACACCATCGGAGGTTTGTATAGGCAGTGCCGTGTTGTAAATTCGTTAGTAGTAGTACAATGTTTCAGATTACACTGGTCTATATCTGTTTATCAGTTGCCGTTCACGTTGGGATTTGGTTAACAATTTTTTTTTTTGGTTTTGAACCTAATTAACCATTTTGTGTAAAGTGACAAATAGGTTAACCATTAGGTTATTATGGTTATAAATGGTTAACCATTGGTTATTAAGCTTCGAACCTTTTTTTAACATTATGCAATGATGGTACTTTTCCATTTGGCAAACGTTACGTGATTAGAAGTATATAATATTTTGATTAGCTTTTAACAAGCATCAACTATATTAATTGACATGTCAAAATAAAAATCGCGTCACCAACTCCCAATATTGCCATCGAAAAATCAGAAAGAGAGTCGATCCTCCTCCGCTTAGCGTGAAGTGCAGCAGCACGACAAGCATTAGGAAACATCCGCATACATGGCAAGCAGTCCCAGTGCGTCTTTCACCGTATCCATAGCAAACCGTCTCGGCATCGTCCATGAAGACATTGACAGTGATCATGGGGCGGTTAGGTGCTAGCTCTTGCACATATGCGCGGAGTCTTAGGCGGCGAGACGTCTCCACCGTCCGGCCAGAAAACGCGACACGATATCACGAGAGAAGAAGGCGCAGGCGGCCAAACGGCTCTGTCGCACATGGAAGCATCACTCGGTAAAACATGTATAGGTGCGGGATTAGATTCATGACGGGATAACCTTTGTTTAATCTGGATCAGATCTAAATAATCTAATGGATTTTTAGGTTAACCATTAGAACCATTGGGTTTTTTTTTAGTTTAGGTTAACCTAACCATTGGTTAAACGGAAACCAGGTCCCAATTTTAGTTGACGTGCAAATGGCCTTCGTTGGCCTTTTTTTTATGTCCGACAAATTTACAAGCATGATGACATGCCACTTTTTTTCTCTTTTAAGTGTGTGCAACAGCAACGTGGCTACTAGTACTAGAATGCCCCACCATCTTCTGTACGGACATCTCCTATATGACCGCTTACTTGGTGTCCCTCTCTAGCATGTAACAAACTACTTATTTCTTCTTAATTGATTTGGCAGAACAACTGTCGTTTTCCTTCAAACAAAAAGGACTGATTTGAGCAGTCTGGCAGAAAACCAAAATCCTAGGGGACCGACTACTTTAGAAGTCCGTTCTTTTTTTGTCCGTAACTGCTCATTTATGGACTAAATTTGATCCAGTTCTCAGCAGTGCCCAGACGCGAGATGTGTAGTGGCGGAGACAGCTCCCGGCGACCCCGGGCAGCTGCCCGGGTTCAACCATGGAAGCTCCACTAGAAGTTGAGCACAACATGCAAATTGTCGTGTGGACATCAATGGAAAAAGAACTAAGTTAGCTCATTATCTTTGTTCCCTGCCCAGGCTGTACTGCCTGTCTAGCTCCGCTTTCCTGCCCGGGTTGTACTGCCTGTCTAGCTCCGCCACCGGAGGTGCGTATGTTTCGTTCATTCAATATGTGTCTGGTTCCACCAATTTCCTCTCCCTTGTCGTCCATTTCTTCTCTCTCCCCCCATTTATTTTCCTTTTCTCTTTGATAAAGAGCTTTATTACTTAAAAAAGTTTAAGCATTACACCTGGCCTCTGCATCATAATGCACATAGCCGAAATCCAGAAACTGAAAAACAAACAAATGACAAGTCCAAACAAAACAAGAAGTCGTTGACTGTCGACATTATGAAGCTGATATCCGTAGATCAAGCGGCCATCCATGTGGAATAAAAATATCCCTCGCCACCTGCTCCAGCCGTGCACACGTCTCCGTAAAAAGGTCTCTGCATCATCATGAGAACAAGATACACACTTTGAACTTCCATGCCAATTACGTCTGACAAGATTATATTTTGTTAATATGACCCCTCTACGAAGATACCACGCAAAAACCTTAATCTTCGGTGGTACCTTCATAAGGCATACTTTTTTGAAGTTATTAACTGACAGATCTGATTGGATCATAGCTCTATACATGGAATCAACCGAGAACAATCTGTTCTTAGTTAAATTCCACCAAAACTCATCACTTCCTGTGTTCAATTGACCAAGGTCAACCTTTGCACCAGTGCATTACAGGTCACAAGTCGTGGACCAATGAGATCTCTTCTGAAAGACACATAAGGAGGTGATGTTTGCATGACCGTGGTTAGCGTATCATCCTTATGTCGCGCAGTGTTGTATAGAGTCGGATACTGTTCTCGGAGTGTGGTATTACCTAACCATTTATCCTCTCAGAAGCTTATCTGTGATCCATCCTTAATCTTAAATACTGCATAGCGAAAAAAAATGATTTTTAGTTGCCATTAGGACATCCCAAAAGTGTGAATTACAAGGTTTCCACACAACCTGTGAAACTGCTTTTGAGCCTATATATTTTCGTTTAAGGAGCGTTTGACAAACGTCATCTTCGGTTAGTAGTTTGAAGAGCCATTTTCCAAGCAAGGCTGAGCTCTTGACCTGTAGATCGTGAAACCCCAAACCCTCCCAGTTTTTTTGGCCGACAATAACCGACAGCGGGACCGTGGACGTCCATGATGGCTCATGTGTGTTCCCGAAGAACGAGGAAAGCTTATAAGTTACCCATTGCACTTATTCCCTTAACTTAACGATAACAACGATATCACGAGGTTAAACTATGTGATCTAGTCTGATCAAACCTTTTGATAATAATACATATAACTCGTTTACCGATATCGCTCTATTATCTCATCCATATCCCCGATGACCATGTGATAAAATTACACTTTGTCTGACCAGACGATATGCCATCGGTCATACTGAGAGGGCCCAAAGAATGTATCTCTCTACCGTGGAGGGGTTAAGTACCAGTTTTGATCGATCTCAGTTCCACTACACTTTTTAGGTTATACGTATACATCACCGTTATAGTTCCCAGTTACGGAAAAACGGTTGATGATATCCAAAGTATAATGTTCGAGTATGCGTTCACTCGATATTCTCATAGTATAGGAATTATAGTCAAAGTATAATGATTGTTTATTCTCTTTTAACAGCAACATACACTTGGGTCGTTTCAATACTATTTTTTACCCTAACAATAAACTCTCATATTTTGCTAGACTTTCTTCTAACTCCGTGATCAGTAAAAAATGATCATCTCATAAAACATAAGCTAATCTTAGAGACAAGATTAGGAACTCTTGTTTGTTTATGTCTTCACACTCGCACAAAGATTTTCCTTTGAAAACTCACTTTTCAATTGCTATAGCGGTTGTAGCATGATGAAATAAACTTAATTCTGAATTTGGAGATAGAATAATACCTGAACATTATTGTCTCTAGGACATATCTCCTATATCATTTTGTGGGTAGCTTGAGAGTACATTTAAAATACTCGGATGGTTTATTAATTTTTTCGGACATGGATGAAGACCACATCATGGAAGATGTATCACAACGCATTTGCAAACTAGGAGTGTTTCTTATGGTCAGTTGCATATAGGGTAAAAGCAAAGTGATATGAGTCCAAGATATCCTTTTGGATGTTTTATTGCGTGACTCTTGAATTTAAGACATGTGTAGCGATGTTAAATGGATGTACTCCTCGGTTTCATAATTCCTTTTGTGGTTTTAGTTTAAATTCTAGAGCACAGATAGTAATATGTGATGTATGCTCAGCGACGCAGATGCATAAAGGGTGTTTCGGACACCTATTCTAGGTCCCCCACACTTTTTTTATATCTGTAGAACAAGAAAGGGTTTGAAACTTCACTGATTTTTCATCTACCTCTTTGTGCAATAACATTTAGGCACGTGCTAGCCGCAGGTTGGCCTAGACAGCTTTCTAGGTCTCCTTTTATATCATTAAATTATCATCATCTGCATGTCCAATATTCACGTAACACACTTTTGCATATTACTCCCTCATTTTTTTGCAAATCAATCTGCACTACACAATAGATCCACTTAAACTAAGATGTATATCGGTGTTTCCCCTGAATTTCTCGATATTACAGCAGAAAATGTCACTCTGGTCATTTAGTATAAGAACTGCAATAAACTGTACGAGTATTGTAACAAAAAAATTGGCATGTGTAAAAAAATATAGTATCGCAGCATTGAGAAAATAAGTAACGATACAAAAAGTGGTTAAACGACAATTTATTTTGCTACGGATTGATTTGCGACAAAGATCACCAACAATTTTAACAAAATCACAAACTATTACAACAAAACCATCTATTTGTGCCGTCTAAAATGTGGTTAACCAACATTAGTTTTTTTTTCTGTGGATTCATTTCTAACGAAATTCACCAACTATTAAAAGGATTATAAACTCTTACAATAAAAACACATGTGTTTGCAACATTTTATAAATATCATTAAAAAACAAGAAACACACAAACAAACTTTGCAACATCTGGCGTGTGATTTCGCAGTAAAATCCGTGAGTGTTTGTTACATTTTGAAAACACTTATGCAACATCAGGAAAATCGGGAGTAAACATAAAATTTAGCAACCGAGAAAACATTGCAACATTTCGTGTTTGATTTCTCAACAAAATATGTGCAATTTTGTTACAAATTTGAAAAATGTATGCAACACTGAAAGAAACATAAAAACTTAGAAGTACCATCGTTCGTGAAGGCCTGATCTCGCCGATTCGACAACACCGACCACGAATCCGACTAGTCGATGTTTGTAACGTTATATCAAGCCAGTGGCGGAGCTACATATAGCTAGCGTAGTGCACAGGCACTAGGGTCCAAATATTTATTATGTACCGATTATATATATTCTAGTACCGATGCACCAGGCTATAGTTGATATTGTGCACCAGGCCAGCCAGCCAGGACGTTCATCGCCTACACGTCAGGGTCTGTTGTGCGTGCGTGGTTGGAGGCTTCATCGAGGTAGCATCAAGGCCCAATAATAAATAGCCTTAGCCGATGGACCAGGTATCAATAATAAATTAATTGATTTAGGCCCTCACTTGATCGATAGAACCATCACGTACTAAACCTAGTTAGGTTCGTGTTCGCGCCGCCGTTCCCTCAGGAATCGTTATTCATCGCTTGAAGCGAGTCTGTGCTCGCCTCGCCCGCTCGAGATGCACACCCGACAGCTCCCGAAGGAAAGTGACGCAGAAGGCAGCGCCCCGTAAATAGGCCTGATGACTCACAAGTATAGGGGGTGTATCATAGTACTTTCGATAAATAAGGGTGTCGAACCCAACGAGGAGCAGAAGGTGTTGACAAGCAGTTTCGACGAAGGAATAACTCTAAATACTGGAAAACAGATTTTTAGAAGTTTTTGATATTGCAGATAAATAAAGTGCGAGTAAATAAAATGCAGTAGTAATAATTGCAGCAAGTGGCCCAATCCTTTCTTCAGCAAAGGATAAGCCGGTGAGTTTACTTATGATTAACAAACGTTCTCGAGAACACACGGAAGGTTTCTGTCAAGTGCTTTTGTTCCATGCAGCTGAATAATGTTAGGTGTTTTGATAAGTGTTGTGTGGGTGAACCTATGTTAATGTACTGTCTCATCCAAGACTAATACATACTTGTGATTATACCCCTTGCAAGCATCCGCAACTACAAGAAAGTAATTAAGAAAAATTCTAACCACAACTTTTAACTCCGGGATCCTACGCTCCCTCGTGTAATGGTTTCCTAAAGGAGGTTTAGCTTTCTGTCACTCCGGCAACCCCACAATTAGTAGCCAAATACATGATGCATTCCCCTAAGACCATAAATGGTGAAGTATCATGTAGTCGACGTTCACATGACACCACTAGAAGAATAACACCATAAATTAAATATCAAACATTAAATATTATTCAACATTACTTCACTACTAACAACTTGACTTCTCCCATGTCCTCAAGAACAACACGAACTACTCACAACACATCATATAGATCATAATCAGAGGTGATATAATGGATGATAAAAATCTGGTCATAAAGTGTAAACACCGATAAATGTCACAAGCATCAACTACTAACAAGTAATCCACACCGGGAGAGAGATCTAATGCAAAACAATGATAGAGGCCCTTAATTGTTACAGCGGGATGAAGTTCTATGATGAGGGTGATGGTGCCGGTGGTGATGATGATGATGATCTTGATGATGCCCGGAGTGATGACGGTGACGATGGCGGTGATTTCCCCTCTCCGGAGAGGAATTTCCCCGGCAGATTTCTCCCTGCCAGAGAGCTTTTCTCTCTCGGGTGTTTTCCGCCCCGAGGCGGCGGCGGAATAATTCTTCGAGGATGGAATGAGGCTTAGGGTTCCCTCGGGGCCAGGCACACCAAAGATGACCCCCAGAGGTGGGCCAGGGTGGCCACACCCCTAGGTGGCGCGGCCAGGGGGCGCGCCACCCCTAGGTGTGGGACCCTGGTGGCCCCCCTTCGGCTCTCCTTCTGGCTGAGTTCCTCCTCTAAAATTTTAGGAACCCCCGGATGACCCCCTTCTTCTTCTGATCTTCTGAAATATGGTATCTCGACGGTGCTTTCTCCATCATATTTATGGTCCCGGTGTTTATTCTCCAAAAATTATAAAACATGCAAAATAAGATAAAATAACATAAGAGATGCATCATAACATGAAATATATCGATGAATAACAGAAAATTATGATATAAAATAGTGATGCAAAATGGACGTATCAACTCCCCCCAAGCTTAGACCTCGCTTGTCCCCAAGCAAAAGTGAACTCAGAAAACATGACCACGGATTTATGGAGTGAAGAGTCGATAAATAAAATATGGACAAGAAGCATCACATTTACCTATGCACCAATCATTACAGACAGCAACTTCCTCTCATATAACTTAACTTGAAACAAGTAAAGGGATTCACAAACAAAGATGCAAAAGAGAGAATCAAAATTGTTAATGGCAAACTTCGTTCTTGGTCAGAGAACATTTAATGAAATTATACTTATCTTAGGTGAAGTCTTTATAACAAGGTTTACATTATAGAGCTTAATGTTTAATTATAAAAACTCTTTTATAGTGATTCATAGCTTTCAAAATAATATTCATTCAAATAATAAAGCATGTGCTAAACAAAAAAGGGTAGAAAACATGATTGAATAAATCAACATATAGATGATGTGATCACAACAACTCAAATGCTTGCTGAAGACAGAAGGAAATGGGTTTACTGACTCAACATAAAAGTAAAAGATAGGCCCTTCGCAGAGGGAAGCATTGACCACTCATGTGCTAGAGCTTTTATTTTAATAAACAGAGGTATAAAATGCATGACACTCCTCCCATCCATCTTACACAAACCATGGCTAACTGAATCCTCGGGTGCCTGCCAACAATCACAAACCGTGGAGGAGTGTCTAAATTTTGAGAGGTGTATATTTATGTCAATGAATGGCAAACAGAAAATATAGTACGTCACAAGCCAACTAGACTCACAAGAGCGTCTCCCATAGAAGGACGCAACTGGTATAGAAGGTCATCCCTCTTTCTCTTTTGTTTACACAATTATGCTTTGACTGATAAATCAGGGGCAAAACGAGTGAAGAGAATTTGTATTATTATTTGGGCTGGGAACCCCGCTGCCAGCTCTTCTAGCATTTGGATAAGAGGATGAAGCCACTAGTCCAGGTATGTGAGTCCAATCAACAAGTGAGATAAAGATTCTCTATTTGCGTCCTCATGAGCTAAAATAGGAACACAAAACAAGAGTAATTTGAAAGTTTTAAAGGTAGCACATGAGCAATTTACTTGGAGTGGCGGTGAAATACCACATGTAGGTAGGTATGGTGGACACAATGGGCAAGGTTTTGGGGTTTAAGGTTTGGATGCACGAGAAGCATTCCCTCTCAGTACAGGGGTTTTGGCTAGCAAGGTTGGGTAGCAAGCATAAGAGTTGAAGGAAAACAAACAAATATACATATGATGAAACCAATCATGCAATCTTCATTGAAAGCACAAATGATCTTAACTTGTGAATACTAAGTTTATGAGCTAATAGGCAAATTACTTTTTCTTATACTAGCAACTCAAATTATTATTTCTGCTGACCCAAGCTAAGTTTGCCAAAACCAACTAGATTAACTTGATGATCTCTAGAGTGAAACCAAATACTAATGGCAAGCTCAGCCATATGACAGAAGTTGAAAACTGAAGTAATGTGCATATAAAGTAAATGATGAAACTTCTCATTAATATATCAAACCGGCAAGTCACACCAACGGATACAACGATAACCAACTAGGGAGAGTCACTTCCATAATGCAAACCATCCTATATGATAACTTCTCTACTCATGATATGACTCTACTGAAAAAGTAAAAAGATGAAAGATAGTTATGTGATACCGCGGCACTCCCCCAAGCTTGGAACAAGCCGAGGGGATGCCAAAACCAATGACGAATCAATTCTTCGGTGGTGGTGGATCCTTCTCATCCTCGGTATTCCAAGGTAAAGGCTATCCATCCACAAATGACGTCTTGGTCTCTACCATCCTGAAACTAGCAGCAGAGCTTATACGTTTAAACTTGTTCTCATACTCACAGTTATGGTTCTGCACATCATAGAGTTGTGCTTGCAGATCATTGGTGGCCTTGGTGAGTGAGAGAATCTCCTCCCAAAGCTTCAAATTCTCCCTCTTGTATTCATCGACCTATTCTGTCTTTATCCTATCGATGATCTCAACTTCACGCTCTGCCATCTTCTTGTACTTGAAAACTTCTTGCTCCAGTTCTTCCATCCTGGCTTGCAGACTGCCTTCTCCTCTAGGGCCCGAGCATCTTCAATCTACACCTTCCCGTCCTTGAGAAGCAATTCCTTGGGATGGATCTTCAACTCGTTCAAGTACGGGTTGACGACATTCTCAAAGAAACTGTCTTCGGGAGATCCAGGAGAAGCCATTGTTGCTCTAGATCTGAAGATGTGAGCTGGCAGAAACAACTCGAAACAGAAACACGACGAGTAAACAATATACGAACCGCGGGGGGTCCGGGGGATTATATAACAAAAAGTTTTATAACGAAAGGAAATTCCAGGTCGAAAACGAGTCGGAGAGGGGCTCCGGGGCGCCCACACCATGGGATGGGGCGGCCAGAGGTGGGCCCGCGCCACCCTATGGTGTGGAGCCTCCGGGCTCCGTCTCCCTCTCGTTTCCGGCTCATAATTTTTAATATTTTCTAAAAACAGTAAAAAAATATAAGTTGAAAGATGTTTCGCGAACATTTTCTTACCTTACCTATTTGAAAACTGACTCTGCAGTTTCTGAAATATGCTTCTTAATAAACTCCTCCGGGATCATGGCTTGAATACAATCAACATTTTCATTATAAAGATCTCTAGAAATATAATGCTTGAGTCCTTGTCCATTCACCACTTGTGAAGAGTTGTCTTCAAGGGAAACAATTTTAATTGCCCCTGAACGATATACCTCTTTGATAACAAAAGGTCCTTCCCATCTCGAGAGTATTTTCCTGCAAAAAATCTGAGACGAGACCTATACAATAGCACTTTCTCACCAACATGAAATTCTCGTTTAATAATTCTCTTATCATGCCACCTTTTAACTTTCTCTTTAAAGAGCTTAGCATTTTCATATGCTTCGCTCCTTCATCATCTAAAGAACTTAAGTCAAGCAGCCTTTTCTCACCAACAAGTTTAAAATCTCTATTTAGGCCTTTCACTGCCCAATAAGCTTTGTGTTCTAATTCTAGAGGCAAGTGACAAGCTTTTCCATATAAAATTTTATAAGGAGACATGATCATGGGATTTTTGTAAGCAGTTCTATAAGCCCACAGAGCATCTTTTAATTTCTTAGCCCAATTTTTTCGAGATTTGTTGACAATCTTTTGCAAGATAGATTTGATCTCTCTAGTTGATAATTCTACTTGCCCACTAGTTTGAGGATGATAGGGTGAAGCAATTCTATGATTAACATCATATTTAGAAAGGGCTTTTCTAAAACTACCATGAATAAAATGAGAACCCCCATCAGTCATAAGATATCTAGGCACACCAAACCTAGGGAGAATAATGTCTTTAAGAATATTTAAAGAGGTTTCACCATCAGCACTTTTAATAGGTATAGCTTCTACCCATTTAGTAACATAATCAACAGCAACCAGAATATGAGTGTAGCCTTGTGAAGGAGGGAAAGGACCCATAAAGTCAAAACCCCAACAATCAAACGGTTCAATAACAAGAGAATAATTCGTATGCATTTCATTACGTCTAGAAATATTTCCAACCCTTTGACATTGATCACAAGATAAAATAAATTTTCTAGCATCTTTAAAGAGAGTAGGCCAATAAAAACCTGTTTGTGGAACTTTATGTGCAGTTCTATCTCTAGCGTGATGTCCTCCATAAGAACTACTATGACACTTTCTCAATATCTCTCGTTGTTCATTTTTAGGAACACATCTTCTCATAATACCATCAACACCTTCTTTATATAGTGTGGGTCATCCCAACAATAATGCCTCAAATCATAGAAGAATTTTTTTCTTTGCTGAGCTCTAAAGGTAGGAGGCAAATACTTAGAAACAATAAAGTTAGCATAATCAGCATACCATGGACTCTCTTGAGAGCTCACTTTTATTGCAGCTAACTGTTCATTAGGAAAACTATCATTAACAGGAATAGGGTCATCAGAGATATTTTCTAATCTAGACAGATTATCAGCAACAGGATTTTTAACACCCTTCCTATCCACAATATCTAAATCAAACTCTTGTAAAAGAAGCACCCATCTAATAAGCCTAGGCTTAGCATCTTTCTTTTCCATAAGGTACTTAATAGTGGCATGGTCAGTATGAATAGTAACTTTAGAATCAACAATATACTGCCTAAATTTATCACAAGCAAAAACCACAGCTAGGAATTCTTTCTCAGTTGTAGCATAATTCTTTTGAGCAGCATCAAGAGTTTTACTAGCATAATGAATAAAATTTAACTTCTTATCTATCCGCTGTCCTAGAACAGCACCCACAACATAATCACTAGCATCACACATAATTTCAAACGGTAAATTCCAATCAGGGGGTTGAACAATAGGGGCAGATATTAAAGCCTTTTTTAAAATTTTAAAAGCTTCTTTACAATCTTCATCAAAAACAAATGCTACATCTTTTTGAAGAAGATTAGTAAGAGGTTTTCAGTTTGTTTGTTTTTCTTTTCTATAATAAATAATTGGATCCTAGCATATTTGTTTGGAAGAGAGACACGCTCCACTTTTTCGTTAGAATACTCTTGTGCTTCACTTATATTTGTTGAGTATTCATGCTTAGACATCTTAGTGCTTCAGCTCTTGTTTTGCATGCATCCTTTGTTCAGAGTTGTTAGCTTTTGTAGTTAGGTGGTTCTCATATGTGTGCCTGGTTGGTAATAGAAATGCTTATGTGGTAGTTGGTATAGTGGAAAAAATTGCATGGTCTTGTAGATCACTAAACTGCTTCACCTGAATCACTGTTGTTGTTTTGAGATATTAATTTGCTTAATGGATAAATGGGAAGGACTAGTAAGTATAAAATTTTAATGGTTTGTCTAAGAAACTTGAAACTGTGCCACACTTAAATTACCAGCTGATAGAAACAATGGTATATGATTTCTACGAGTGATACATTTCTGATCGGCCTTTTGTTACGCGCTACGGTCGGGGTAGCTAACAATGACTTGTCACTGCCACGGACCCTCTTGGAGTGATTTGCATTGTGCCTTGTAAGATGATTTGCTTGCTGCAACCTTTTAACTCGTGAGTCTATGTTGTGGTTCCTGGCACTTCCACCATCCATATTTGCTAGCCTCTTAGGTACTGTGCATTGCCCTTTCTCACATTGAGAGTTGGTGCAAACTTCGCCAGTGCATCCAAATCCCGTGGGAGGACTTTGTTCTCCTACACATAAGACCATATATTCTTCCTCAAAACAGCCACCATACCTACCTACCATGGCATTTCCATAGCCTTTCCGAGATATATTGCTGCACAACATCCACCTCCATTATGTTACTTGATGATGAGCTTCATGGTTATTTATGCATACTGCTACACTGGCAGGAGCATGCAGTTGGATACATCAGAGATATTCCATTATGAGTTATGAGTACTAAAAGTGTGATGATTCATTGTAATATAGGATGTTGCCCCTACCTGTGAGGATATATAAAATAAATAAAAAAATAAATAAAATGAAAAGGCCCAAAAAAAGAAAAAGAAAAAAGGGTCAAAGAGAGAATAAAGAGAGAGGGGGCGCATAACTATCCTTTATATACCACATTTGTGCTTCATGTTTAGCCCCAATACTTCAGTTGGGAGAGAGTTTTCATATTATCATTCATTCATAACTATGTGGGGAACTTTACATTATAGAACTTGGCTTGTATATTCCAATGATGAGACTCCTCAAATGAGCTCTAGGTCTTCGTGAGCAAGCAAGTTGGATGCACCCCCACTAGTTCCATTGGAGAGATTTCATACACTTATAGCTCTATGTGCATCCGTTGTGTGGCAATCCCTACTCCTTGCATAGCTTCGGTTGTAAGACTTTCTCTTGTCTAATGACCACTTTCAACTTTGTGAGCCTTTCTTCCATTGACCTTCCAAACCCCCCATAATGTTCTCTTAGCCATAACATCCCGGTGCCAGGACCAACGATAACACTTGCTTGTTTTTAGTGTGCAAATAGTTTAAGATTCAAGCATTGCATCGTGTGGAAAGCTTGACTTGATCCTAACAGGGGTTGTGAAGATCGTTTGACGTGCATAATATTGTTGTTCTTGAAAGCTTAAATCATCTCTAATAAACTTTGCACGGTTGATAGTCTTTTAGTATTGATTCATTAAAAGTTTTGCTTCTTTCTTCTTATTTGTTTATGCATTACTTGTTGATATCAAATATAGATCACAACTTTAGTTCATTTGATCCTAGTTTACATGTTCTACTTTACATATTATGATCAAGATTGTGTGGTAGCATGTCACCTCAGAAATTATTTTGTTTTATCGTTTACCTACTCGAGGACGAGTAGGAACTAAGCTTGGGGATGCTTGATACGTCTCCAAAGTATCTATAATTTCTGATGCTCCATGATGATATTATGCCAATTACTACATGTTTTCTCCCTTATTTATAGCATTTTTACACATTTTCCGTGACTAACCTATTAACAAGATGACACAGAGCTAGTTCCTTGTTTTCTGCTGTTTTTGTTTCTGAAAAGTTGTTCTGGAAATATTCTCGGAATTGGAAAATTCGAAAGCCAGAAGTCTTAGAAGTCCCGGAAGCTTCCAGAAGTCCTGAAGAGCCCCGGAGGGGGGCCACAGGGTGGCCACCCCATGGTGTGGCGCGGGCCCCCTGGCCGCGCCACCTAGGGGTGTGGGCCCCGTGGGAACCTCCCGGCATCGCCCTTTCGCCCATATATACTCCCCGATGGATAAACCCTAGGGGAATCAACCTTTTCCGCAAAATACATCTGTAGCTCCGCCGCCGCCACCGACAAGTTTCGGGGGACAAATCTCTGTTCTGGCACCCTGCCGGGACGGGGAAGTGCCCCCAGAAGCCATCTCCATCGAATCCACCACCATCTCCATCGTCGTTGTTGTCTCCTATGATGAGGAGGGAGTAGTTCTCCCCCGAGGCTGAGGGCTCTACCGGTAGCTATGTGGTTCATCTCTCTCTCCCATGGTGTGATTTTTTATGTGATCATGAGCTTTGTAATCTAGTTGAATATGTAGATGGATCTTCATATGTTATGCTACTCAAGTGGTTTTGTTATCTCCGTAAACACTTTGATCACGGGGTAAAGGTGACAGTGTGTGCACCGTGTGGTTTAGCATGATATTTATATCTTGTGTTGGAAGATGAACCTATGAAATTGTGGCGTTTGTTTAGTACTAATTTATGGCGCTCGTAATGACATTGGGGTGCCCTAGACAGGGAATATAGACTTGAGGAGTGTTGTTAAAGCCCAACGCAATGATTAGTGTTCATTATTCGACCGGAGAGTGGTTCGGAGTAGCATAGTGAAGAAATGATATTTATGCATTCAATTATGCGATCATTGTTGAGAGTGTCCACTAGTGAAAGTAGGAGCCCTAGGCCTTATTTCCAAGCATTGAAACACCGTTTTCCGCCTGTTCTGCTACATGTTTGCTTGCTGCCATTTTTATTTCAAATTGCTATTATCACTTATTATCATCCATATTACTTGCATTTTACTATTTCTTCGCCGAACTAGTGCACCTATATACCTGACAAGTATATTGGGTGTGTTGGGGACACAATAGACTTCTTGTATCTTAATTGCAGGTTTGCTTGAGAGGGATATCTTTGACCTCTAGCTCTCTGAGTTCGATAAACCTTGGGTGGTCCACTTAAGAGAAACTTGCTGCTGTTCTCCAAACCTCTGCACTTGGAGGCCCAACACTCTCTACAAGAATAGAAGCGTGCGTAGACATCAAACTATTTCCTGGCGCGTTGCCGGGGAGAAAAGTGAGCGCGTTGCCAGATCCTTCTTAGCTCAGCACCGTGTTTCCTTACTAGAAGAGCTATGTGCCTACTTGGTCTGGACCATTGGTCGACCCTTATGCAGGCAACCAGAAGCGGGAACACAAGTCTGACCGCTCTTCGAAACAACCATCGACTGCCTATGCTCTCGGTAATACGTTCTTTGATGATTGGTTCATAAGAGTTCTTCAATACTAAAAAGTTACAAGGGAGGAATATACGTGAACGTTAAAAGAGATGTACTATAGATAAAGTTTTCTGTCATTTCTTGAAATGTCCAGAAAAAATATTTGGAAAATTTTAGGAGAAATCTTCCTACAATTTGTAAAAGTGTTCTTAAAAATGTTCATCCAATGTTTGAAAAATCTTCCTATAATTAGCATTTACAAGTTCAGCACGCCACGCCGCTGGCACGGGACGAGCAAGGCTGGTGGGTCTGCAAGGAGAAAGGATGCGACGTCTGGCACTGCCACTTCGATCGGCACTCAACTCCCTTAATCACGTGTTTTTTCCCTTTTACAGCTAACCTTTTTAAATAAAATCAGTTTTAAAAATCACTAGCTAACAAATTTCGGGTGAACTGGAAATAATAGTGGAAAAAAAGTTATAGTGAACGAAAAATGCTAATAAACAGAAAATACCACTGAACGAAAAATTATAGTGAACAGAAAATAAACTAAAAAATCTGATGAAATGGGAAAATAACAGTGAACAAACATGCCGATCAACAAAAAAATTATAATGAACCGAAAATATCACTGAAAAAAAATTATAGTGTATAGAAAATAAACTGAAAATTTGTTGAAATGAGAAAATAATAGTGAACAGAAAATAATAGTGAACCGAAAATAGCACTGAACGAAAATTATAGTGAACGAAAAATGAACAAAAAATCTGATGAAATGGGAAAATAATAGTGAACAAACATGCCGATGAACAAAAAAATTATAATGAACAGAAAATACCACTGAACGGGAAATTATAGTGAACAGAAAATAAACTAAAAATTTGTTGAAATGAGAAAATAATAGTGAACAAACATTGCCGATGAACAAAAAATAATAGTGAACCGAAAATACCACTGAACAAAAAATAATAGTGAACAGAAAATGAACTAAAATTCTGTGAAATAAGAAAATAATAGTGAACAAACATGCCGATGCACAAATAATAATAGTGAACTGAAAATAGCACTAAACAAAAAACATAGTGAACGGGAAAATGAACTAAAATTCTGATGAAATAGGAAAATAATAGTGAACAAAAATGCCGATGAACAAAAAATAATAGTGAACTAAAAAATTTGGTGAACCAAAATGGATCCAAATTTGAAAATAGTTCTGATTTTTTTAAATGGTTCTAAACTGAAAGTAGTCTGAAACCATTTCGTAAAATTGTTTCAAACTGAAAATGGTTCAATTTAAAAATGGTTCCACATTTGAAAATAGAAACAATAAATGATTCAGATTTTTTAAATATAAAAAACAAAACATTTTTTTAATAAAAGGAAAATAAAACCAAAACTAAATAATAAAACAGAAAAGAAAGAATAAAACAGAAAAGAAAATGGAAAAAAATTAAAATAGAAAAAAGAGACAGTAAAAAGTCCAAAAACAAAAGTTAGGCACGAACCAGACATACACATTGGCTGCGCCCCTATGGACTTGGAGCAAAGATCCCTAGTTCGAACCCTCCCTTCCTCGTATTTCCTCATCCTTTTATCTTTAAAAGAAAGACTGATGAGCCGGCCCGTTTAAAAACTTTCTACGCGGGCGAGTCCGATTTAGGACTCGCAAAGGGCGATATTCTCCTGCCTCTTCCTCAATAGAAACCGCAGACTCAGCGACGGCCGTTCGCCATCGACGCAGATCCCTGCGACTCCACGGATCTGAGATGACCCCAGGTTCCCACAAGGCCACAATCTTCACTAATTTAATCCGAACAGAAGGCTGCAGGTACTCGGCCGGACTAATACGCCTTAAATACTTCACGTCTGATTGTTTATTCTTTGTGGAAAGATAGTACTGAAGTGGAAAATTTAGCTTATTTAATTAGTGTTTGTTAAATAAAGATACATGGATAGATACTAAAAGCTAGTATTATATTTAGTTATTTTAATTCAGCTGGTAAACTAAAACCACATTGCTGATTTGCAGTTTATGGAGGATGTGAGGTCGGATGGTGTTTTTTCCTTTATCAGCTATGTTTTTGTGAGTGATGCCATCATTAGTTTCTTCGATTTGGCAAGAAATTGATTGTTCTTATTTGTTAGCATATATCATGTCCTTTTTTTGTTGGATTATTTCTGCCAAGATTTGTTAACCACATCTATATTAAATAAAATCATTTGCATATATCGTTAAGTCGGTGTGAAAGTTGTGCACCATGGTAATTTTTTTCTAGATTCGCCCCTGTATCAAGCGACCCCAAACTCACACTACTCAATCGTCTACCCCAGGATCATCATAGTCGTGGCAAATCAGAGCGACAAGACAATATCGTGGGTGTAGTCTCTCTTTTTTTGCGGGAAAATTTGAGAGCTTTATTCCAAGAAAGCATTCCGTGAGTCATCAGCCAAGAGACTGGTGATCAGGAATGAAGGTACAGTTTCAAGCCAACTATCAGTAACCATCAGCGTACATGCACGCTTAGCACACAAATGGGCTGGTAAGTTTGCTGATCTACTAACATGAACTATATCAAAAGAAACACGCGTAGATGCTAGCTCTCCAATATCTAACAGAATAGGAGTCACAATCGAGCGTGAATTGTGACGAGAATTCCAGAGATTTATCAACTCCATACAATCAGGCTCCATGATCACATGTGAGAAGCCTCTCAATTTTGCAAAGACCACACCATCTCGCGAAGCCTCCGCCTCGGCAATCATAGGTTCTGTAACACCAAGATGTGGCTTGCACCAGGCTCCCAAGTAAGCTTTATTTGATCGTGCAATTCCTCCACATCCAGCATTGCATGCATCAAGGTTCAAAGCTCCATCGGTATTGATTTTCACAAAACCCTCCTCCGGTGGCCTCCAACCATGCCCTGGCAACACCGCAACAATCGAATTTGGGATTTCCAAAACAGCAAGGTCTTCGTGAATCCGCTTCGTTGCCAACCTTGGATCCCATGGCACCTTGTCATGTGTCCATCTATTGCGAGATTGCCAGATCGCCCACATAACTGAGATGATCCTTGATCGCTCCCCCACCGAGAAGCGGTCTTCACATTGAATATCCCGTGTCCAAGTTCTAGGGTGCAGTCTTGGCAACCGAACATCGAATAAAGTCTGCGCCTCCTCCCAGAAACGCTTCGCATGAGGACAATGTATAAGATCATGCATCAAATCCTCCTCCTCCGAACAACATATTTTACATGTTCTCACTGGTTTTATGTGTCGATGTTGAAGAGTAGCTTCATCCGGCAAGATACCCTTCACAGCTCGCCACCAAAATACCCGTACCTTGGGCATTACTTTCAACTTCCAAAGAGTATTCCACATATGTTTTTGTGACTCTGAAGAATTCGCCACCGTCCCTTCATCCGGAGAAGACCCCCTTTTTTGATTCATTAGAGCACGGTAAGCCGACTTGACAGTGTAGATACCGCAGTTTTCGTAAGCCCAAGCAACAAAATCCTCACCGCCACCCCTCCGTAGAGGAATGTTCAAGATAGCATCAGCATCCGGTCGTGAGAATGAGGCTCTGACAACCTCAGCACGCCACTTCCCAATACTGGCTTCAATAAGTTCATCCAGTCTCTTCACCGTTACCCCTCTTGGCTTGAACAGTGGAGAAAAATTACTCGCGGATGGGATCCACTTGTCGTCCCAAATCGATATAGTAGCACGTTTTATCGGACCAACGTTCAGAGCGTCACGGCCGGCCACAATTTCTCGCCACACCGAAGATGCCGCATGTGGTACAGTCGCCTGCATGAAATCCAAGTTTGGGAAATAGCGACCTTTCATAACCCGTGCGCAGAGCGAATTTGGAGACTCCAAAAACCTCCATCCATGCTTTCCCAAGAGAGCAATATTAAACATCTCCAGATCCCGAAAGCCCATACCACCCTGGTCTTTCGGAAGTGCAAGTGCATTCTAGGACACCCAATGCAATGATCGTTTATCCAAATAACTACTCCACCAAAATTTGGCCATATCAGCCCTCAACTTCTTGCATACCATTTTTGTAAAACGGAAGCAACTCATACTGTAGGTTGGAATCGCCTGTATCACAGATTTGAGAAGGACCTCCCTCCCCACACATGCAAGAGTTTTCTCCGACCACCCATTCATTTTACCTTTTGCTCTATCCCCAATATGGTCAAAGGTTCCGCCTGTTATTCCGCCCACCGCCGTTGGGAGTCCAAGGTACCTCTCACTGAAAGCTTCAACACTAATACCCAGCCTTTGTTTCATCAAAACCCTCCATTGCTGAGGGGTATTGGGTGTGAAGAAAATTGAACTCTTCTCTTTGTTAACACACTGTCCAGAGCAACTTGCATAAATATTAAGAATGACATTCAACCGATCTGCACTTTGCTCGCATGCACTGATGAAGATGAGGCTATCATCTGCAAAAATAAGATGGTTCACCCATGGTGACCTATACGAGACTCTGATCCCCCTATCAATGTAGTTTCCTCCAAAATAATTAAGCAACGAAGTTAACCCTTCACCACAAAGCAAAAACAGATAGGGAGATATTGGATCGCCTTGACGTAGCCCCCTCGAAGGTGTGAAATAGGGTAACAGTTCTCCGTTAACACAGACAGAAAACCTCACCGATGAGACACACTTCATGATCAAGCGAATAAAACTCACAGAGAAACCCAACCGAGCTAGAATAGCCTCCAAATAATGCCACTCTACCCGATCATATGCTTTCATCATATCCAATTTCACCACACATGAATAGTTTCTCCCTTTCTTCCTTCTCTTCATTGCGTGAACACTTTCGAAAGCAACCAGTACATTGTCCGTAATCAAACGAACCGGCACGAAGGCACTTTGTTCTTCCCCAATTAGACTATCCATCCAACTTCTTAACCGATTAGTAATTGCCTTCGAGGCAATTTTATAGATGACAGGACATAAGGAGATCGGACGGTACTGAAGAATGGTCTGCGGATGTCGTACCTTTGGAATTAGTGTGATAGACGTGTCACTGAGACCCGTTGGTAGTTCACCCCCATTCAAGAAATCCAGCACAACCGCCACCAAATCGGCTCGGATTAGACTCCAGTGGCGCTGAAAAAACCTGTTGTGAATCCATCGACCCCCGGGGCCTTCGATGGAGCCATTTGTAATAAAGCCGCCCGTACCTCAGCTTCAACGTAAGATTTCACGAGTTCATCATTCATATTCTCTGAGACCTTGTTTGGAACATGCTCAAGAAGTGCATCCATGTTGTGAAATCCCTGGGAGGTATAGAGATTTGTGCAGAAGGTCTGCAACTCATCCTTGTCCTCCTCCAAGCTCACACAAAAAGAGCCATCTCGTCTCTGTAAACCATAGATACGATTGATTCTCCTACGCTCCGCCACCTGAGCGTGAAAATAGGCGGTATTGCGGTCCCCTTCCCTCAGCCAACGAACACGAGATCGTTGCCGAAACCATATCTCCTCCTGGCGTAATGCCTCCCTTAAATGATCAACAATAGCCCGCTCCTCGTCAGTTGGCCCTTGGCTAATAGCCCGAGTACGTATTTTTTCAAGTTTAGCTTTCAGTTTTCTCACTCTTCTGGCTAGAGACCCAAACTCCCTAGCCCCACAGACACTCAGTTTGCACTACATCTGATTCAGTGTGTGCGAAATTCCTGCAAGACCCAATCCACTATGTAACCTCCTCCAAGCCTCAGCGATCAGATCATCATAGTCAACATGGGACTGTCATACATTTTCACAGCGAAACTGCCTATGACCCTGACCATGCTCACTTGCGCCTAGTTCCACCACCAGGAAGCAGTGATCCGACTCCGTGGCACTGACATGTTGTACCCTATTCTCATCAAAAATATGAAGCAAACCATCATTGGCCAAGGCACTGTCAAGGCGCGCTTTAACATTTGCCTCGCCAAATTGTTTATTATCCCAAGTGTAATCCACTCCCGACCAACCAAGATCCTGGAGGGAACAATCTTCCACTACATCCCGAAATGCTCTCTGTCGCACCCGGACTTCTAGGGGATACTCACAGTCCGCTAAACCGTAGAGAAATGGCTTACGGGGCATAACGGCACCCGCATCTCAATATGAGCAGGCCAACACGTAAACGTGTGACAACTTCTCGTACTATTCATCGTCTGCGCAAACCATCCCGTAGAAATCCAGATACTTCCGTTGACGTACTTCAAAACATACACACATGGTACGTCAACGGCATTGGAACAAGTGATATCACAACAGATCTCTACGACACAAAAGATTGAAATAAGGTGCAAATAGCTCTCATTAGAGCAGAGATAGCAAATACAATCATTCAGAGGGCACATGCCCCAACATAACATCATTACATCACAGCGGAAGCATTCAACATGTCTGAGTACAGACAAGAACCAAATAGGCCTAAGAGGCCGGAAACGAAAAGACGGAGCCCATCCACAAAGTCTCGGATCCTGCCCGGGTCCGCTATCTACTCGTCAGCAGTCTCGTCATACTCCACGTAGTGGCCACCATGTAGATCCTCGGAAACGTAGGTCTGCGAAAACCACAGCCCCAAAGGGGTCAGTACATAAACGTACTGGCAAGCAAGACTCACAGTTCACCAAAGTGTAACCCGTCAACACCAAGCACAGATGCCTTGGGTTCAACGGAAGAGAGGGGATATAAAAGATGCTGCAACTGGCTGCTCTAACCAACTACAGAGTTTCTACCACTTCCGGCTACCAGAAAAGAGATAAGATCGTGTATCGTAATCAACCTATCAACTAACTCCAAACAAACCCATCCTGGATCTCGCCCCTTATCCAAAGAAGCAATCCGAGGATAACTCACACAGTTGAGATAATGATGGTTCAGATTATTGTGTCAATAAGCCTATTACTAGTCAAGTTGTTAATCATTGGGTGTAAGGTTGTTAATCATTAGGTTTAAGTTGTCCTGAGTACTTGTTAGCCAGTCCTTTCACCAAGTAATCCATAACCGCGGAAAACACGGCTTCTCGAGAAGATTATCCCTGCAGGGTTGCACCAATTTGGCCGTACACGCAAGAATAACCCGCCAGATGGGATGCCTCCCACCAAGCGGGGTACTCTACACAACCAACCATTCTTCGCATCAAGCCCAAAGCACCTTGGGCGCACGGCTAATCGAGCCCAGAAGAAAATGGACCCTCATAGCACTCTAAGAACGTGTCCCCCTATATGCCGACTACGAAAGTTCCACCCTGGCCTGGGCTCGCAAAAACATGCATGCGGCAAATGGAAAACACGAACTAAATGAGGCGATTTGGACGAGATGCGAATCAGGTCAAGTTGAGGGGGGCGCCCATACTCGCTTCCCACATGCGGTTAGTGCGCTCATCATGGATCAGTAGACAAGACCCTTTTCCTATTAGGGTCGACACTAGCAGGCCTCAAAACCACACAGGGCCTCCTGCCGGTGCCTTATCATCAAATTATTATTTAACAATAGCATTAGCATGATTGATTGATTAAACATCGAGCCCCCACAACGTAATAGAAATAGTAACAGAAAGTAACGGGTAACAGACTCGAGCAAAACAACCTAAGCATGCTAGTAAGACACTGGCTCAAACAATGGGTTGTAGGAAGGTAGATGAGGTATTATCAGGTTTAAAGGATTCATGTGATAGGTTCGTAACAGAAACAACTACTACTAAGGCTAGCAGAAAAGAACAACGGAAAGTATCGGTAACCAATGTTGAAAGGAACACAGTGGTTCATGTGAGTGATAACTTTCCTGCAAACCCAGTAGCCTGGTACTGAGCTAACTCCTTAGAAGGGGTGTCGTAAGTATCGTCGGTCTCAACGTCGTCGTTTATCCGAGAAGAAGCAAACAGACAATGAAGAAAAGGTAGACAATCAATATCAGGGCATAGTGCACAATCATGGGATGATGCATGTCAAGTTAATGGTTGCATCAAAATAAACTTGCTAACATGGTAACACAATTTAAATGGACCCATATGCAATTGGATTGCATATGGAAAGAGTCCATGAATTAAGTGGAAACAAATGATCTACAATTTAATTACCATGTGAAAGTTGATTACCATGATGCATGCATGATGATAACAACAAAATAACAACAAAAGATGCAAGTGGAAAAGGAATTAACAAGGTTTGGAAATCATTTGTTGAGTTTGGAAAATTTGGTTACTTAAAGATGTCACACAAGCATTTGTTGTTTTCATCAAGTTAAAGTGTTCAAAACAAATAGCAAAGTTTATATTTGAAAAGAACAACAACTTTTAGTTGGATTACATGTTTCACATGTTGGAATAGGAGTTAGGATGAATTTATTATGACTTAAACAATATTAAACAAGTTTTACATTGGAATTAATTCAAATAGGAATATTAATTGAATTTTAATTGTTCAAAATATTAATTAGAGTTCATATTTGGAAAGGTTAGGTTCTTCTGGTTTGAAAACATATTTTACATGTTTAGAAATAATTAAATTTGAGCAAGTTATGATTTTAGCAATTTTAATTGAATTAAACAAGATTTAAATTATTTAGGCAATTTTAATTATTCAAAACAGGAAACAAAAATTATATTTGGAAAGGTGAGTTGAAATGGTATGGAAAACATATTTTATTTGCATTTATTGGAATTACAATGAATTAGTTATTGATTTTAGAAATTAGCATTTAAAATATTCAAGTTTGAATTTTAAATGCATTTGGAAATGTCAAAACAGTACACAAATAGATTATTTGGAAAGATTATGAAATTTGGAACAGAAAACATATATGACTTTTATCTATTGGATTTATGGATTAAAAGTTATTAAAGGTTGAAGTTTTAGTGTTAAATCTGTTATTTAAATTGATTTTGGAATTACAGAAATTGCGCAGAAACGTTTGGTACCTAGCTGCAAACTACACACAGCCACTGTCCAGTGGACCCCTGGCCAGCGTGGCGCGCGCGTGGCAGAGGGATTCGCTGACTGGTGGGCCTCCTGCGCGTGGGGGAAAAATTCCCAAAAAGGTTGGGGTCACGGGGGATCGAACCGCGGCCGACGCGCTGCGCTCAGTGGGGCGTTACCACTGCGGTGGTTTTCGATTCGTGTCAGGTAAGGATCGTGTGGCAGGTTAACATTCAGTTAACAACGTTAACTGAACTTTCTGAATTTTTGGTTGCAGGTGTTATCTGAACTTCGACGAGGGCAACGCCCGCCGGCGATTCGTGGCTCGATGCACGGTGGCTGGCCGTGCGGTGCTCGTGCTGGCCGCGTGCGGGGCTGCTGTGCTCGGTGCGGCCGTGTGGTGTCTGTGACAGAGTAGTAGGGCGAGGGAAAGGACGGGAGACGATCACCTCGGTGGTCGTCGACGATCTGTCGAGGTGCAGCGGCGAGGGGCAGTTCCCGGCGACGGCGTGGGCACTCCGGTTGCTCCCAGCAACCGGCGAGGGGACGGAGAGGTGGAGGATAACGCCGGGGTTCCATTCCCACTACCGGATGATCCTCGCGGTGGCCGGCGATCGGGGTGGCGGTGAGGTCTGACGGTGGTGCGGCTCAGGGTTCAGAAGGAAGGGAGGAAGGAGAAAAAAAATCGGCGGCGAGGGAAGGTAGCTAGGTTCTAGGGTTAGGGCTAGCCGCGCGGTGTTCGAGGGGGATCTTATAGGGGGCTAGGGGCGCATCGACCGTTGCTCTGCGGTGGTCGTCGACGTGGCTCCGGTAGGATAGCTGCCGTACTGATCGAAGAAGAAGAGGTGGCTGAGCGAACCGGTACGGGCCAGTGGGCTGGCTGCGCGAGCGGTAAGGAAGAGAGAATGGGCTGGGCCGGGATCTAGGCTTATCTGCTGCGCGCTGCTTTGCTTTTTATTATTTCTGTTTCATTATTTTATTTTATTTTTTTGCTGAAAACAGTTTTGGAAGAAAAGGAGGGTTTGTGGGTTAGTAAAAATTCCAGGAAAAATAGGGTGTGCTTGTGATGTTAAATTCAAACAGTTAACAAAGTTGGATTTCAAAATTGTTTAAATTTTGTGCTATTTGGAAAATAAACCAAGTTAGATGATTTTTGAGTATTTAAAATGATTATTAAAACCAACACTTTAATAGATTGATCCAAAAGTTTTAATTGGAAACAAGAGTATAAAATGTTTTGGTTATTATTTTTATAATTTCAAATTGTGTTCTATTTTGAATGTTTTGGTTTGAATTTGAGCAATTTAGAAATTAATAGATTAATATTGAAAACAAGGATTTTAATAGGGGAACCCTATTGATTAAAGTGATTAAATTAGTTGATTGGCTTGTTAAAGTTTATAAGTTCAAATGTGTTCTGTTTGATGCATTTGATTTGAAATTGAAGGTGATTTAATTAATTGATTGAATTAATGGTTTGATTAAAACCAACAATTTAATGAGTGATCAACATGGAATAAAATGGAACAAATTGGTTGTTTTTTTTTATTTGTGATTTTTATTCCAAAAGTTGTAACAGAACAAGTATGAAAACAAGGCAGTTGAAATTGTTTGATTTTCATTGTGAAAACAAAGAATAACAGATGCAAAACAAAAGAAACAAATGCAACAATATGATGACATGATGCAATACCTTAATAAACAAGAAATCAAACATTCTAAATGGTAGGTTTTCATACTTGGGTTGTTACAAAACGCCCCCCTTGAAGGAATCGCGCCCCGAGATTCCTACTGAGAAAAGAAAAGGTCCGGAAACTTCATGGGAAGATCCTCTTGAGTTGTGACACGTGAAACACATCGTGCACCTTGGATAGACGTCAGGGAATTTGGAAACCACCGGAACATTTTCAAGTAAAGGGAGAGGTTTTTGTATCGATGGTGTATAGCTGAATGGAACTTGATTCATTTGGAGAATAGATTATCTGGCTAGAATTGTGGAACAGAGTTATTGACATCCATCCAATACTAAGAATGACATCAATGTCAGAATTGCCAAGCAGTATGAGAGGAGCAAGGAACATGTGGCCTTTAATTAGAATTTGATTTCTTTGACTGAACTTGGAAGTCAACATTTGAGATCCCGAGGAGTGAACGGTGATTTGATTGCTTAGTGGAACCAGAATTAGGTTGTATGTTGTGGAAAAGATCTTTGACACAAAAGAATGTGATGCTCCGGTATCAAACAACACTTTTAGCTGGAATAGAGTTTAGCAGATGAACGGGGAAAACTTTGATTAGACACCGGTAGAAGAATTGAAGTGGAAACAACAACAAGGTTTGAACGGACGAAAAGGATGTTGAGAAGAACAGGATAACGAAGCAACACCGGGAAAAACGAGACCAAAAACACTCCTGAGGTACTACGGAAAACCCATCCGGGCTTCTAAAGGATCAATATCTAATGCTTAAGGAATAGAGGATCTGCTTCCGGGGCTTACACGCCTCCGTTCTCAATCGTGAGTAGGCAACATGATAAATCATGTCACAACCACCTCCATTCCTATGGTCTAGTAGATATAACCATCCTAGAGAAACCAGGATTCGTGAAATCCTAACTTGAAAGTTTAGATGAGAAGGGAAAACAACGTTACACTTCCTTACCAGAAAAGGGAGGGTGGGTGGGGAAAGAAGAAAAATGACAGAATTCCTACTCTCACGTTTCATTTTTCCTATATAGCTACAAAATAGTTTCTAGACTCAACTGCGACCAGTAAAAAAAAGGGATCCTACAGGCAGACAGGCTCTGATACCATTTGTCGCACCCGGACTTCTAGGGGATACTCACAGTCCGCTAAACCGTAGAGAAATGGCTTACGAGGCATACAGGCACCCGCATCTCAGTATGAGCAGGCCAACACGTAAACGTGTGACAACCATTCTCGTACTATTCATCGTCTGCGCAAACCATCCCGTAGAAATCCAGATACTTCCGTTGACGTACTTCAAAACATACACACATGGTACGTCAACGGCATTGGAACAAGTGATATCACAACAGATCTCTACGACACAAAAGATTGAAATAAGGTGCAAATAGCTCTCATTAGAGCAGAGATAGCAAATACAATCATTCAGAGGGCACATGCCCCAACATAACATCATTACATCACAGCGGAAGCATTCAACATGTCTGAGTACAGACAAGAACCAAATAGGCCTAAGAGGCCGGAAACGAAAAGACGGAGCCCATCCACAAAGTCTCGGATCCTGCCCGGGTCCGCTATCTACTCGTCAGCAGTCTCGTCATACTCCACGTAGTGGCCACCATGTAGATCCTCGGAAACGTAGGTCTGCGAAAACCACAGCCCCAAAGGGGTCAGTACATAAACGTACTGGCAAGCAAGACTCACAGTTCACCAAAGTGTAACCCGTCAACACCAAGCACAGATGCCTTGGGTTCAACGGAAGAGAGGGGATATAAAAGATGCTGCAACTGGCTGCTCTAACCAACTACAGAGTTTCTACCACTTCCGGCTACCAGAAAAGAGATAAGATCGTGTATCGTAATCAACCTATCAACTAACTCCAAACAAACCCATCCTGGATCTCGCCCCTTATCCAAAGAAGCAATCCGAGGATAACTCACACAGTTGAGATAATGATGGTTCAGATTATTGTGTCAATAAGCCTATTACTAGTCAAGTTGTTAATCATTGGGTGTAAGGTTGTTAATCATTAGGTTTAAGTTGTCCTGAGTACTTGTTAGCCAGTCCTTTCACCAAGTAATCCATAACCGCGGAAAACACGGCTTCTCGAGAAGATTATCCCTGCAGGGTTGCACCAATTTGGCCGTACACGCAAGAATAACCCGCCAGATGGGATGCCTCCCACCAAGCGGGGTACTCTACACAACCAACCATTCTTCGCATCAAGCCCAAAGCACCTTGGGCGCACGGCTAATCGAGCCCAGAAGAAAATGGACCCTCATAGCACTCTAAGAACGTGTCCCCCTATATGCCGACTACGAAAGTTCCACCCTGGCCTGGGCTCGCAAAAACATGCATGCGGCAAATGGAAAACACGAACTAAATGAGGCGATTTGGACGAGATGCGAATCAGGTCAAGTTGAGGGGGGCGCCCATACTCGCTTCCCACATGCGGTTAGTGCGCTCATCATGGATCAGTAGACAAGACCCTTTTCCTATTAGGGTCGACACTAGCAGGCCTCAAAACCACACAGGGCCTCCTGCCGGTGCCTTATCATCAAATTATTATTTAACAATAGCATTAGCATGATTGATTGATTAAACATCGAGCCCCCACAACGTAATAGAAATAGTAACAGAAAGTAACGGGTAACAGACTCGAGCAAAACAACCTAAGCATGCTAGTAAGACACTGGCTCAAACAATGGGTTGTAGGAAGGTAGATGAGGTATTATCAGGGTTAAAGGATTCATGTGATAGGTTCGTAACAGAAACAACTACTACTAAGGCTAGCAGAAAAGAACAACGGAAAGTATCGGTAACCAATGTTGAAAGGAAACATAGTGGTTCATGTGAGTGATAACTTGCCTGCAAACCCAGTAGCCTGGTACTGAGCTAACTCCTTAGAAGGGGTGTCGTAAGGATCGTCGGTCTCAACGTCGTCGTGTATCCGAGAAGAAGCAAACAGACAATGAAGAAAAGGTAGACAATCAATATCAGGGCATAGTGCACAATCATGGGATGATGCATGTCAAGTTAATGGTTGCATCAAAATAAACTTGCTAACATGGTAACACAATTTAAATGGACCCATATGCAATTGGATTGCATATGGCAAGAGTCCATGAATTAAGTGGAAACAAATGATCTACAATTTAATTACCATGTGAAAGTTGATTACCATGATGCATGCATGATGATAACAACAAAATAACAACAATAGATGCAAGTGGAAAAGGAATTAACAAGGTTTGGAAATCATTTGTTGAGTTTGGAAAATTTGGTTACTTAAAGATGTCACACAAGCATTTGTTGTTTTCATCAAGTTAAAGTGTTCAAAACAAATAGCAAAGTTTATATTTGAAAAGAATAACAACTTTTAGTTGGATTACATGTTTCACATGTTGGAATAGGAGTTAGGATGAATTTATTATGACTTAAACAATATTAAACAAGTTTTACATTGGAATTAATTCAAATAGGAATATTAATTGAATTTTAATTGTTCAAAATATTAATTAGAGTTCATATTTGGAAAGGTTAGGTTCTTCTGGTTTGAAAACATATTTTACATGTTTAGAAATAATTAAATTTGAGCAAGTTATGATTTTAGCAATTTTAATTGAATTAAACAAGATTTAAATTATTTAGGCAATTTTAATTATTCAAAACAGGAAACAAAAATTATATTTGGAAAGGTGAGTTGAAATGGTATGGAAAACATATTTTATTTGCATTTATTGGAATTACAATGAATTAGTTATTGATTTTAGAAATTAGCATTTAAAATATTCAAGTTTGAATTTTAAATGCATTTGGAAATGTCAAAACAGTACACAAATAGATTATTTGGAAAGATTATGAAATTTGGAACAGAAAACATATATGACTTTTATCTATTGGATTTATGGATTAAAAGTTATTAAAGGTTGAAGTTTTAGTGTTAAATCTGTTATTTAAATTGATTTTGGAATTACAGAAATTGCGCAGAAACGTTTGGTACCTAGCTGCAAACTACACACAGCCACTGTCCAGTGGACCCCTGGCCAGCGTGGCGCGCGCGTGGCAGAGGGATTCGCTGACTGGTGGGCCTCCTGCGCGTGGGGGAAAAATTCCCAAAAAGGTTGGGGTCACGGGGGATCGAACCGCGGCCGACGCGCTGCGCTCAGTGGGGCGTTACCACTGCGGTGGTTTTCGATTCGTGTCAGGTAAGGATCGTGTGGCAGGTTAACATTCAGTTAACAACGTTAACTGAACTTTCTGAATTTTTGGTTGCAGGTGTTATCTGAACTTCGACGAGGGCAACGCCCGCCGGCGATTCGTGGCTCGATGCACGGTGGCTGGCCGTGCGGTGCTCGTGCTGGCCGCGTGCGGGGCTGCTGTGCTCGGTGCGGCCGTGTGGTGTCTGTGACAGAGTAGTAGGGCGAGGGAAAGGACGGGAGACGATCACCTCGGTGGTCGTCGACGATCTGTCGAGGTGCAGCGGCGAGGGGCAGTTCCCGGCGACGGCGTGGGCACTCCGGTTGCTCCCAGCAACCGGCGAGGGGACGGAGAGGTGGAGGATAACGCCGGGGTTCCATTCCCACTACCGGATGATCCTCGCGGTGGCCGGCGATCGGGGTGGCGGTGAGGTCTGACGGTGGTGCGGCTCAGGGTTCAGAAGGAAGGGAGGAAGGAGAAAAAAAATCGGCGGCGAGGGAAGGTAGCTAGGTTCTAGGGTTAGGGCTAGCCGCGCGGTGTTCGAGGGGGATCTTATAGGGGGCTAGGGGCGCATCGACCGTTGCTCTGCGGTGGTCGTCGACGTGGCTCCGGTAGGATAGCTGCCGTACTGATCGAAGAAGAAGAGGTGGGTGAGCGAACCGGTACGGGCCAGTGGGCTGGCTGCGCGAGCGGTAAGGAAGAGAGAATGGGCTGGGCCGGGATCTAGGCTTATCTGCTGCGCGCTGCTTTGCTTTTTATTATTTCTGTTTCATTATTTTATTTTATTTTTTGCTGAAAACAGTTTTGGAAGAAAAGGAGGGTTTGTGGGTTAGTAAAAATTCCAGGAAAAATAGGGTGTGCTTGTGATGTTAAATTCAAACAGTTAACAAAGTTGGATTTCAAAATTGTTTAAATTTTGTGCTATTTGGAAAATAAACCAAGTTAGATGATTTTTGAGTATTTAAAATGATTATTAAAACCAACACTTTAATAGATTGATCCAAAAGTTTTAACTGGAAACAAGAGTATAAAATGTTTTGGTTATTATTTTTATAATTTCAAATTGGGTTCTGTTTTGAATGTTTTGGTTTGAATTTGAGCAATTTAGAAATTAATAGATTAATATTGAAAACAAGGATTTTAATAGGGGAACCCTATTGATTAAAGTGATTAAATTAGTTGATTGGCTTGTTAAAATTTATAAGTTCAAAAGTGTTCTGTTTGATGCATTTGATTTGAAATTGAAGGTGATTTAATTAATTGATTGAATTAATGGTTTGATTAAAACCAACAATTTAATGAGTGATCAACATGGAATAAAATGGAACAAATTGGTTGTTTTTTTTATTTGTGATTTTTATTCCAAAAGTTGTAACAGAACAAGTATGAAAACAAGGCAGTTGAAATTGTTTGATTTTCATTGTGAAAACAAAGAATAACAGATGCAAAACAAAAGAAACAAATGCAACAATATGATGACATGATGCAATACCTTAATAAACAAGAAATCAAACATTCTAAATGGTAGGTTTTCATACTTGGGCTGTTACACTCTCATTTGCCATTCAGGGCGCGGGTGTCGACTAAAATGTCCGGAATCATACATTGTTTCATTAAAGTCCCTAAGGCACAGCCACGCTGTCTGTCTAACTGCATGGAGAGTTCGCAAAAACCTCCAGCTATGTGACCTGTCTTGCACTTTCGGAGCTCCATAAGACCCCATGAGCCTCCACTCCTGCTCTGCCAAAATTCATCAAGTCGACGGTCACCTCACTGGACCATAAGAGGGCGAAACCTCCACTCAATCCATCGCTGTCAACCGCGAAACATCCTGCGAAACCTAACACTCTTTGAAGCTCCTTCACTCGGTTGGCACTAATTTTAGTTTCCATAACGAAGAGAAGGGCGGGGCGTTTTTGCCTCACAAAACTGCGAAGCTCACGAACTACACGAGGGTTCCCAAGCCCCCGTGAATTCCAACTGGCGCAAATCATTTCTCTGGGCAGTGCTGCGATGCAGACACTGCCGAATTAGAGTTTGTTGGAGTGGACTTCGTTTTCTTTGCCATCGGTTCATTGACCATACTTCCCACTCCTGCGAGGTTTTCCTCCCCCCGGGCTTGTAAATTACTAGTGCATTCGCAGCAGGAGATTCCGATGCCTCCGGCACCAGCTCAGTTGACGTGTCAAGCTGACGGTAAACCTGTTTCTGCGGGCCCGCTTTCCTCTTATTACTATGTTGTTGTTTATTTAAAGGCGAGGTGACCTCTGCCTGTTTGTCTAGAAACGAACTGGTTGTGGAAGTATTTTTCTTGCTGAATTGAGACGTTGCATGATCCCTAGATGAGTTCTCATTGGATGTACCTTTCTTCCTCTCATCCGGAGCTCTCAAGCTTGCCTTGAACGGTAGCTCACCATTCTCACCTCTCCTACTTGGGGTTGTACAGAGAAGATCCGCATGGCCTAAGCGACCACATGAGAAACAGAAGTTTGGTATGTGTTCGTATTGAAGATCATACCAGTCCCTACTCTGTCTTTTGGCCGAGTCAATCAGCAGTCCCCTCCGAAGAGGTTTCTGAACATCAATGGAGACCCTGGCCCTTAAGTAACCTCCCACCGGGTCAATCTGTACCGAGTGAGCCTGCTTATCAATCATCTTAGCAACTTCCTTTCCCCAATTCCCTTTGGTGAGATGGAAGGGTAAATTCAGTATTCTAACCCAAACTTGCAGCTTATCAAAGAGGAGCTCCGAAGGCCTCATGTGTTCTCGAATTTTTCAAGGATAACAGCGTTTCGACTCACATGCCACGGAGATCCTTCCCAAACCCTATCACGGTCACGTTGGCTCTCAAATTCAGCAATAAAGAGATTCTCACCAACTGATCTAAAGAATAAACCCCTAGGGTTTCCCCAAGCCAGACGCAAAGCGCTGGATATGGTTTGTATGTGGAACGTATTGCGGGCAAGGATCTTCCCCGCCAATGCCCACTTCTCCTGAGCTCCTTCCTCCAGATCATCCAGCATCAATGGTGTCGCTTCCTCCTCTGTTAGGTCAAGTTTGCCCATCTCATCCACCAATGGGTCCCCCACTAACCTTTGAAGCGGGGTCTTCTCCTTCCCTGCCGTTGTCCCTGCAGCCGAGGCCATGCAGGACGCGAATCCCCGCACCCCACCGATCAGATCTCGACCCGCGCCTTCACCTCTCCTCGTAACCCTAGTCACCTAGCAGATCGCCTCGTGAGTCGCCAGAGAGAACCGAAGGGGTACGCGAGAAAACTACTCTCTCGTGGGTGTAGTCTCAGAGGGCTCTGTCTTCGAGTAGGATAGGTGGCGCCTTGGTCGGAGTAGTCGTTGACATGACCATACGCATACTCGTACACAACATGCATAGCGGACGGCAAAACATCGTGGGGAGTGCCGGACTGAGCACTAGCCATGCATGGGCATAGCGACTGATGTACAACGTGCGATCGGTCCGTCCGACTACAAGCGTTTTCTAAATGATAAGGTGCTACTCCCTCCATCTCAAATTAATTGTCACAAAGATGGACAAAAAGGGAGTACATGAGAGCATAAAGTGATGTGTTCGATAATAGTATGAAGTATTGTTCCCTAGCAGACGCGTCCTGGCTTCACTCATTCAGCTTGCGATGTTTTCTCAACAAAACTCTTGAGACTTCGGTACAAATTTTAAATGATGTGTGCAAGTGCAACAATACAAAACCACAAAGAATAAGCTAGCTAGGTATCATTGTAGTCGACCTTTCTAAACTTCGACTAGATTTTTATATATTCAAATTGGAGGATTGAAAGTTATGCGAACAGATTCTTCTAAGAAAATTGATTTCATGTGTCAAATTTCATGCACTAGCCAATGTGACCAAAAATGATTTCACGAACTCAACATAATACATGAATAAAGGAAGTGGAAACTGAAGACATGTTGTCTTAGTTTAGGAGCAGTTACTAAAATGAGCATATTCTAAAAGTTCCCTACACAGAGTTTTCTTCAGAACTGTTTGAAATAACTGAACCTAGTCATCTGCGGCCTACTTTTCAGTGCCAAGCTGGTATACAAGACTTAGAAATAAGCTAGATGTTGTCCGTCTTGGAAGTTTATTTCCTTCGCCCAAGCAATGTAGAATTGATAAACTAACCATCCAGGTCCAGCCATATTTGCAGCACTCAACTCCTTATGCACTCTTTGTTTGCTGCATTTAATCACAAAACTAGATGAAGCAGCTAAAAATCTTGGTAGTATAGATCTGTTGGAACTAACAACTCAGAAAGGAGTTTCGACAAATAAACCGAGATTATAACCTTCCTAGGTGTGCATAGCGCAATGCAGTTTCGTACAATCTTTACCAAAGCAATGTGGCATATGTTTGTTAGTCGGAATGGTCCTTCAAGAGATGCTTATTTCTAAATCTAAAAAGACGATATTAGGAGCAACTTTTTGGTAAAATACTTCTCTGTTTTATACTTGATCTTCGGATGTGTAAAACAATGAGAAGATCCTCTGGCTACATTGAAGGGAATCTTCGGTTAGTCTAACGCATTAGGTTGTTTGGTTTTCTACTTATCAGTTTTGCTTCAGGCGAAGTTCAGTAAGGAGAGTTAAAAAAAGTTTGCTTCAGGAGTCTCTTAGTCTTACTACTACATGTTTTTCTACCATGAAAATATAGAAAAAGATAGCGTTGTCACTCCTGTTCTGTAACGATGCAACGTACAAGCTTATTGGCTAATGTCTGACCAACTCATATGGTTCCGCAACATACCTTACAGATGTAATTGATCAGGACACAAGAGCTTGGTCTATAAATAGTTCTCTAGAAGTATAATAAGCTGAACTCGAAGAAATCTTGCTAAGCTGAGAATACTAATTTCTAATCCCTGGTCCACAATAAAGCTAGGAGGCAGTTTCATGTTCCAGCAAAAGTAAGATAAGTACTGTGGAATAGTACAATTATGCACCACAATCTAGTAATTCTAATCTAGAAGTTTTAGTGAGGATAAACGTACCTTTTCCTCCTCCTCGATCTTAGCCTTGATAACTGAGTAGAGGGCAACACCAGAAATAGCAATAGCAGTACCAATTCCAGTTTGTGTGGTGATTTTGTTACCTGGTCAACAATAAACCTAGTGTTATGCGGCAGTATAAACTATTTATAAAAATCGAAGAGCCAGAGTATGCACATGTATTGATAATTAAGAAACAAAAAAGTCACTGAAATACCGAAAATGATGATTGAGAAGCCAATGACGAAGACACGTTTTAACACATTGCCGACAGCATGTGTAAGAGGGGCCACTCGCTGCAATGTGTTTGTTGCAACCTGAATGACCATAATTGTTTTAGCACCCAATTATAACAGAAAAGTGAAAGAGTGACAAAACTATCATCAGAAATGGCACAATCTGGAACCAGTAAAGTGCAGGGTGGCACTATGGTTAGCATGTTTAAAGTTAATCCGTATCCTCTTATTATATTGTCATAGGTTTGATGATTGTCTTTCGTACTGATTAACGCTCTGATATATGACGTCAAACTTTATACCTGGTTATAAAGGTGATAGAATAAGCCCGCCAAGAAAATATTGGAAACTAACTTTGTCAATCCAACTTTGGCAATTGCATCTTTAAATCCATGCTGCACTAGTTGAGGTCCTTCAATCTGCAAGTTAACACTGTGATGAATAGATATATGACAATCAATGTTCAACACTCATGCAGAAGCGTCAGTAAAAGTAGTTTGTGAATAGGAATTATATCCAAGAATCGGGCTAATCACACAGTCACAGAAACATCATGTGAGCAGGAACTTGGGACAGTAGTTGCAGTGTGCAAATCCTAATAATGGAGTGAAGGTCTGTCTCCTAGTAGTCAAGTATACTACTGCAAATAGAACTTGCCCATTGATAAACGTTAGTCAGCAAAAGTCCACTTTCAAAACCATAATAAAATAGCGTTTGAGTTGCAACCTCGACTATTGAATAATGCTGGGATCTCCTCGGGTGGGATGTGAGGAGAGTAATATAAGGCAGCCCAAACATGTGCAAAATCCCACTACCATTAATGTTATGCAGATTTGCACATCAGGGAAGAAGTGACGGAAGTTCCAGGTTAGCCTCCATTGGAGAAGAAAAAGAAAACCAAAAGAGAAGGTAAAAAAAGAAAGTTGAAGAAAGAAGCTTGCCATCAAGCAAAGGAGATCCTCCAGAAGATTGCCAAGTTCATATCTACCACCTTGCCTCTTTTAAGTTGTGTCTCCACCATCTTTGATATGATTGTTTGATTCCTAGCTTTTGAAGCACCAAATCTTATTGTTGATATCCAAGATGATGAAATCTTGATGTGTGAGAGCGTTTAGTGCTTCGATAAGGGAATATGTTACTATCAGGACGATACGACCTTTGCACCAACGCGATATCAAGAGCTAGTCAAGACATCAAAGGATGCACACAGCTAGTTTATTACGAAAAAGAAAAGAAACAAGAGATTAAATGGCTGCACCAAAATCCAACATCAACCACCAATGACAGCAACACGAGGGTAACAGGAGAGGTGCTCCGACAACGACACCTCCATGAAGGAAACGGCGCAAGACGACAATCCAACCACCGAGGCCAGATCATGGGTTTCACCCGAAGAGAAGTTTGAGCAAACTGCAGGCAATGCCTTCAACAAGGGAACATCACGTGAATTGCCGCCATTGCTCGCCTGCTAGGTTCATGAAGATTGTACCTAGAGGTTTCACCCTGGAACTCAAGATCCAGCAACTCAAATAACTTGAGTGCCACCTAACCGAAGTCGCCTTGTGCTGCCACCACCTGCTGATCCATCATCGCACAACCGCACACACACGGTCCTGATGGGACCTATCCACGCAATTGGAACCATGTCCGTGCAACACATGCTGTCAAGCAACGCCTAGTGACGCCCGTCATCGACACCGATCCCATGACGATCTAGACCACCCACGCAGAGCCGATAGGTGGCACATCTTGGAGAAGGCCGAACCCACACAACGAGCAGAAGTAGAGTTGCCAGATCTGCCGTCGCAGACGCCTTCGCGGGATATGTCGAGCACTCCAACATCTGGACCGAGCAGAGGAAGACCAATAACCGGAGTGCCTCATGGGAACCTCCCATAGAGGCCAAAACTTGCTGACCATGTGCCCCGTATAGACGATCAGTAGCATGGGGTTGTGCCACAGAGAGAAAAATAGCTGAAGCGCACGCGAGCACCTCGAAGGTGGCCCACATCCGACTAGGATTGGGAAGATGTGTCAGCCTCGCAGCCGCCTGGAAACAAGAACCACGAAGACCAACCGTCGCTACGAATCGGAGATCGAAAAGCCTCCGCCATGGACCACGGCCACTGTCAACGCCACGACCGACTGTTTCATTGCCCCCGCACTCACAACAGCATAACCATGATCCACCACCGAGAAGACATGTGGTCGCCGCCCCGTTGTCCGACCTCCATCAATGAGCACGCTGTCCAGGACCGTCGCAACGAGCCAGCCATGTGGGCTTCTGCAGTGCAAGGAGACAAGCCTGCCCCCGCCATCTGCTAGACAGGCTTTGCCTGTCAGCTTCTCCGGTGACAGCGAGGTGGCGGGAAGGGGAGGAGACGATGGCGGCTAGGGTTAGGCTCTAGGCGTCCATGAGAGCCTTTAGTGCTACCTGGAGAAGAGCTAGTCGTATCCCACATAGTGAAAGAAGATTATGATGGCTTCGGCTCATTGTTTTTACCCCCAATTTGAGGTTTCCATGTAAAATTTGGTGTCCGTGTGTGTTGATATTGCTGCTATGAGCATCAGAGCACCTAGTATGAAATCTATTAGTACTTATCCTAGTTGTGTGTTGAAAGCACTCAGGAGTTATCCTAGGTTTAGGCTGAATTTCATAATCCGTCCATCTTTGAATACAAGGCCACTACGCATTTTGAGGTAAAACTGTGACTAATAATTTGATCAACAAAACATAAGTTGTCACCAAAAGCATACCATTGGATTCATATTTGAAAGATGCTTCCGCCAATATGCTTTTGGTAACAGATAACTCATATCTTGTTGGTCAAATTATTAGTCAAAGTTTTGCTTCGAAATGTGTAGTGGCCTTGTATACAAAAAAAGGAGGGGGTAGTCCATATATGAGCATGCATATGTTTTCTTCCGTGATGAGCAAAGATCATTGATTTCATATTACATTAAGTGTGTGGTTTCACAACAGGCTTCGGGTGACGTGGATTCCATGCCCTCCATGTTATTTCCATGTCTCTAACATAATCAGACAAACGCTACAAAAACAATAATCCAAGAAAACTACACGACTTAGATTTAAAAAATCACAAAAAAATACTACTGCAGAAATGTATTTTTTTTTTTAGAAATTGATTAAGAAAATGAAATTTGATGACATGGCAGCAACATGTCAGTGAGGACAGGTTGTATCCAAATCAGTCAGATCCACTTGTCCAATCACATTAGGGTGAAAAGTGGTGATTTATGTTGTTCAAGGTTGCATTCAAGAGGTTTTAGAGTTCAAGGTCGAAAAGTGAACTTATGCTAGAGGTCAGGGTTGAAAAGTGAAACTTCTTTGAAAATAACAACTAGAGCTGAGGATGCATGGTTCTTCATATTAAGAAGTTGCAAAAGGTATATTTTCTTTTCAATCATTTTCTCTGTTGTTTTTCCTCGTGTTGTGTTTCATTGTTTGTTGGTAAGTTTTACTTCCCTGATTACACTTTCTGCTGTTTGTCTGCACTGGATCCAGTTTGGACTTTGGACACATTATGCTCGTCTTGCAATAGGATGTTAGTCTAATCATAAATATTTGGATTTCTCTATGGAGAAAAGGAGCCATGCATGAAATAGGAGTAAAGAAAATCCATTGAAGAAATATACTTTTTAATGTTCAATGATAGATATAGACTTACAATAATTGCTGGAGGAATGCAGACAATCAGAGCAATTATAGAGATGTAGGCATACAAATTGGTGCTATCCATGTCAGTCTGGGACAAAAAAACAGAAATTATGAGAAGTTATGAGATATGAATTCATTAAGAGGAAGGGAAAAAATGGGTGAAAACATTAGAGCCAAGAAACAAACCATAGCTTTCTTGGAGTAAATGCTACGGTAGGTGAAGGAGATGTTAGAAATCATGGCATTGATGAAACCAGTCCAGTTGAAGGAGAGTTCAGTGAGAGATGCGAATGATACACCTGATAAGTAGAGCAATTAGTCCTGATCCAAATCTCGTCGTGCTTTTCACGGTGAAACCCTAATATGATTCTACAGTCCAAATCCTTTAAGAAGAAACTATCTTGGCTAGTGCCTATGTTCCTCATCTTAATGATCTTGCTAGTCACACTTTATGAACCTAAACAACCCCCTGCATTATCACACATCAAAATGAAAAGGAAAATCTACAACACGAGCGCATCAACCACGTGTGTTCTAAAACATCTATTTCCTCTTGAACAACCTAGATCAAACAGCTACCAAACATGGAAGCTGAAATTTCATGTGACTACTATACCATATTAACATTGACGACGAAAATACAGTGAAAAAAATACATAATTGATACGCAGATAGCATCACAGGAAAGGAAAAAGGTGTAATAACCAGAAAATACCTATCACAACTGGAGCTAGAGATAACCACAATGCAAACGGAACTTGCTGGCCGAGTATAAACTGTGATGCAGCCGCATTGAAGAATGGCTCGAGAGCTGCATTGCATTTTTTAAAGGGAATATAAGAAATAAAAACAAAAATCTCAGCACAACAAACAGGGCCTAAATGACGTAGCAAAACCAGAATATGGTTGCGGCACCTTTAATGGTGTGGGCAAATGATACAGATACAGCAGCAAAAGATACAGTGCTTGTTACATGACCGATGGCATGGCAAACTGCAACTGGCAAGAGCAGCTTCAGAATCGTTGAATTGATTGGCTACAAGAATACAACAGTGTTGGGTTTTACAACTTCCATCCAGAAATAATGTCATTAACATAAAATGAACATGATGAGAAAGAATAGACGATTCACAGAAATATACAACATTTTCTTGAAGTAGAAGTAAATCTACAATTTATATGTAACTCAGCTTGATTCTTAAAAACCCATGTCATTGTTTGTAAATTCTAAAAGTTTCATAAAATCACTCTATGGCACTCTAATATAAGAGATCAGGAGAACCGGTCATAAGTTGATTGCAAACAGGTAAGACACACACACAAAAACAGTGTTACAGCTCGAATACTTCCTGTAAATGTTTGAATTGAATGGGCTTTTTAATAGTGTATATATATCGAGAACCAACATCGTTTGCTAAAAATAACAATTATGCATCTCAGTGAATTATTATAAGTAACTGTCTTAAGTCTTTCAGAAAATACATAAATGAACCAATGTTTCATGTTTTCATAAATATAATTATGTGAAATGTTGTTCATTACTCATCACCAAGAACAATGAACCATGAGTCAAGAGTGTGGTGAGAATACCGCGCGCTTTAGGAGACCGGTGCTCCAGCTGATAAGGCAGTATAAGACTCCTACTGAAAGATGGGTCACCGACACGAAGCTATACGAATGCGAACAAGTTTTAGATGATGAACAAAACTGATCTCAGCACGAAAGAGAATCCGGGCACGTACTATGGATAGGGGAAGTAGTCAAAGATCTTCTTGTTGAGGATATTAAATATCACATTCAGAAAATACCTACAAATTATATCAAAATGGCAATCATTAGACTACTACGGATAGCATGTTTCACTTGTGAGCGAATTTGCAACATTGCAAATTGATTCTTCAAGTACCTTTCTTTTGGGGAAATGGTAAAATTAGCTAGATCAAACATTTGGATCACAAGAAATATCCGGATATTTAAGGGCATTCAACAAAGTTTTTTTTAGATCTCATTCAACCAAGCTTGAATGTGGAAAAAGATACAAATTTGGCATTGGTGTCCACACAAAAAAGAAATATGCCCCTCAAATGTCTGATTGATGAGTAGTCTCCTATAAGATTTTGCTTTTTACCCCCTCCCTCCACATAAGTGGACGTGTGTATTGGTCGATGCATAGAGGTGAGAGAACATACCACATGAAGAAGAAGAAACCCGTGACAAGAGCTGGGTTCCTCTGCAAAAATCCGACGGGCTCTGCTTGCCTATAAGTAACCACAATAGGTTAGGTTAGGCACAACATAAGCACGCACCATTTAAGTTTTGTTAGCTAAATATACCACGCATACTTGATCTTGGCATAGAAATAGAATTAATCTTGAAACTCCAAGTCTCTAGTTTACTACAGTAGGCGCTATGTGAGTGTGTGCTTGTCAGTTTGTGGTGGCGTGCACGTGCTCGCGTGTACATTATACTCGGATTTGAGAGAAATGGGAATTGCATAGAAAAAAGGTGCAAATTATTTTCTCTACTCGAAAATTACAGCTGGCGGATGAAAATGATCTACTGTGACTTGGTGTAGATCTAGTTGCAGAAACAAACATTTAGCTCATGTTGCAGCAGAAAAGAAGAAGAAAAAAAAGGAGCTGCTACTTTGACGAATCCGGCATCCGCTATGTGGAGTGCGGAAGTGCCGAGCGGCAGGAAGGCAAGAGACACTAACCCCGCGGAGTCAGACGAGGAGACGGAAGCCGGCGTATGGAGGAGCTTCCTACTCGCCGGGGCCGGAGAAGACAGGGTGCCGAAGGAAGGAGCGGGGAATAGCGCCGGGCGGAGCTGTCTCCGGCAGACGTGGTGGGCTCCGTACGAGACGTGGGCGTTGAACGACGGGGCAGCGCGACGGTGGAACCGCTGCTGGCCGGCGACGGCGCTACCGCAGAGGAGGGTCGCGACCGCCGCCATTTGTGTTTGCCACGAAAGGAAGACGTCAGTGCGCGAGGCTGTTGGGTGGAGGAGATGCGAGCGCGCGGAGATAGAGCTGTGACCTAAAACAGCGACAGTCGGACAGACGTCGGCAGGGCACGAGCTCACAGCACTCCCAAAGTGGCATGTCCATTTCAAATCTGCATGTCACGATTCCAACGACGTGTCCCGCTGAAGTCACAATTCCACGACTAGCTGCGCCAGTATTGACGAAATAGGCAGCCCCCTTATATTAATATAGCAACCACCCGATACAACAGTTTTGATACAACACTGGCTGAAGCGACAGCCCACACACACACCAAAGAAGAAAAGAAAATGAGACATAAGCGGATCAACGAAACGACAAGAACCCGCAACCGGTGCGCCCACCTACAAACTACCACCACGCTCCTAGCATCGGGACGTCAAGTACCAAGCAGCACCTTCAGGAAGGAGAGCCGCGCTGCTGCCCGAACCAGCACACTGGTCCTAGGGTTTCCCCCGGCACATCGAGGTGGCGGATGAAGGGTAGCCACGACGCCCTTCAGGAAGGGAGGATGCCACCCGAAGGCGGCACCGCGCCGGTGTCGACACTCCGACAAGGATTTCTCCCGAACACCCTCACCACCATCCCTGACAATCCGTCGCCTAGAAGCCCCACAAGGGCGAGCCTCACAACCACCAAACCAACCGTCCACCAACAAGCGCCACCGCGGTTACGAAGCCATCATCGTTGTCTCTCCGAGGTAGACGTTATGAAGTCTGCATGACGGAAACAAGGAGAGGCCACCGGGGAAAGCAGTATCAAGGCCATGCGGGAGGGAACTTCCTCCACCGTCGGAGACGGTAGTCGGCCGGACGTGGCCGCAAGGCACACCGGTCCCCGTCAGGTCCGGCCAGGCCCATCGGGCCTGTAAAGCCCCCAGAGGGACACACCAGTCCTAAACGGGGTCCAGCCGGGTCCGATCTGGACCCGTAAAGCCCGCAGCCGCGCTGCAACAGGCAGGCCGCCGACATTACCTCCCCCGGCATCCTCATCCTCGCCTCCACCTGCAAAGCACACGAACGACATACCGGCCCGGCCCGACCCAGATGGACCCGCGGGCCCAGATCTTGGCCGCCTGGACCAGCCACCGTCGCTGCGTGCCGGCGCCGGAACCTGCGTCGCCTCGCCGGTCCACGAACACCGCCTCCGTCACGCCACCTCCTAGCCGGAGCTAGGCCGCCGTCACCTCGAGGAGCACCGCCGCCATGAGGGCCAGCCCCGTCGGGCCCTCAAGGAGAGCGGGGAGAGGAAGGTCCCACCGCCGCCAGCCCCGCGCGGGACAAGCCCGGCGGCCCCAGCCGGCGACGGCGAGGAACGGAGCTGGAGGACCGGGTCCCCGGCCGCCGGAGACGGGAGCGCCCCGGCCGCCCACGGGGGGGGCGACGGGGACGAGATCTGGGAGGGTGTGGGGGCGCGGGACTGGAGGAGGAGGCGGGGGAGAAGCCGGCCGGAGCGGCGGCGCGGCGGGAAGCCGGCGGGAGCGGCGGCGGCCCGGCGGAACCCTAGGCCGCGGGGTGTCGCCTGCTTCTGTCGCGGGAGCCGGTTATTTGCTTGAGACCCCCGCAGAGCTTTTCCTGCCGCAACCTCCAGCTGCGCCAGTATTCCATATTTCGGTCGGCTCTTTTGAGTTTTCATAAAATACTCCTACACTGAACAAAATCATGAGTGTAGATTATACTACTAAACAAGAAGGATATTCCGCGCATTGCTACAGGGTCCGCTTTAGAAACTATAATATTGTAAACAAAAGTTTAAAAGAGATTCGATACATTATGTTTTCTAAGCGAATATACAAAATTCAATTGACCATAATATATATTTTGAATTATTAATATAAATAATTGGATGGATTAAGAAATAGATAATGTGTAGTTTGCATGTAGTGATTAATAAATATTAGTGAGATGTCATGGATAATTGATTGGTTAGGAGAATGGATAATATGGATAGACTGTACGTTGAAATAGAAAAATCATTAATGCATGTTAGTGGGGTTTATAAGAAATATATATATCTTGGACACAGCACCTACAAGAGTTTTTTTTAGATTAAACGGTCGCCGGGGCTCCATCGCCTATAAGATCCACGATGGCTTAGTAGGCAAAATCAAGGGTTATTTATATGTACCCTAAATCTAACTTAAAACCCACAAATCGGATTTTCAATGTGAGGTCCAATATTCCGAGGCAGGGGGAAGCGCAGCTCGTTAAATATCATAGGAACAATTTCCGTCATGCCAGACTTCCTCCCATCCTCGTGTCACTTCGCCCTTCTAACTGGTCGTGGTCTAAGCTGAGCACCACGGTGAAGCGGCTCTCCGACGACGGCAGCCAGCTTTATGGCGGGATGCGGTCTTCTAGATCGGCAAGGGGGCGGTTGCGCGGTTACGGCTACGCGATCTAATGGCCGACAGCGACGATTTGTGGCGGCGGGATGTTTTGGGTTCGGTCTGGTTCCCTTTGGGCTTGATCGGCACAGGGCACCTCCAATCTGTCATGCTCGTCGATGGCGACTTCATCGCGGTCCAGTCAGTGTCGGGTTTTGACTTGTGTAGCCGCTGATGAAAGTCGAGACGAATGATGGAGGCGCATTTGGTGTTGTTTCAAAGGCATCGTTTCTGCAGCTGTAGCTTCTTTGCTCGGGGGATTTCGGGGGAAACCCTTGATCTGGGCTTCTCTAATCAGACGTTGGCGATATTTCGGTGTCATTCTCCCTCTTGATGGTAGTGTTTTTGGAGCTTATTCTGACCGGAGTGGTCCGAAGGGGGAGAAGTGCTGCTTTCTTGTGCATTATCAGCGACGAGTCTCGACGGCATGGTGCAGCAGAGCCTCGGCGTGGGTCGCGTGATGGCGGTCATGCGCGGGGTGGAGGCATTGTTCGACGCCATGGTGGCATCGAAGGTAGGCTTCGTAAGGTCATTGCATTGATCACTCCTAAAGATGGAATGGCGGAAGACGGTGCCGGCGGAGTATGAGTGTGCGCATCGGCGCACGCCGAGTGTCTGCTGGAGCGGATTGTACTCTCGGCTCGCCATCGGGCGACTTGGGTGAGGCCTTCGAATTTAGATGATGTGTGTAGGTGTGTGAGGTCAGAGCACTTGGCTCCGATCAGGTCCACCCCCTTCATCAAGTTTGTAGGTGTAGCGAGTTATCGCCTGGACGGTGGCTCCCGGCAGATCGATGTATTTTTGGTAAGATTTGGTGGTTTATTTATCTTTTATTAATAATAAAGAAAACGAGGTGCGCATCATTTTCATGCAGAGGCGGGGGGTTCATCCTCCATTTCGGAAAATAAAATTAGGCTCAGCTTGCCCCCGGATTATCTAGGCCGCGGAGCCTTGCTATTACCCCCCCCAAAACACAATCTGATATAGTCAGACCTCGGATTATACTCAATTAGGGTTTAGGGTCTAGATTTGGGATTAGGTTTTGGTATTTACTGTTTTAGAGCTTAGGGTTTATGGTTTGTGTACGTGATTTGATTTCACCCATACCTTGCTTATATTGACCATCTTTGATACTCCCTCTGTTTTTTTTACTCCGCGTATTAGCATTGTTTTAAGTCAAACGTTCTAAAGTTTGACCAAATTTATAGAATAAAATATCAACATTTGAAATATCAAAAGGACATAATATTAAAATATATTCCATCATGAATCGTATGATATTAACTTGGTATTGCTGATGTTAACATTTTTTCCTATAAAGCTGGTCATGCTTTAGTAAGTTTGACTTTGGACAAACCTAATATTCGGTGTAAGAAGAAACGGAGGGAGTAGTATGGATTTCATACGAATGAAAATCGTGAGAAAGCCGTTATTTTCTCTTTGAGCGGACATCTTGTGGCATCTTTGAGTAGACATCTTGTGGCATCTTTGGATATACATGTGACGGTGAAACCCATGGTTAGTCCGATAATCATGTTGTTATTAAAAAATACGTCACTTAGGGATGAAAATGCCTTTTTTTCGCGAAAACAACATTTTCAAAGGTGCCACACCAAAGTTCGGTGGTACCGGTTAGAGAATCCCAAAAAGATGGATTGAACCTAGAGGTACTCAGAAGGAGCGTTTTACGTCTTAAAGATGTGTTTGTCTGGTAGTTTCAGTAAAATTGGACTCGGAGGTTTTGAAACTAACAACACTCTCGGAGAAGAGTTGTACAGAAAAATACTAAGTCCTTACTTGGATATTTCAGATAGACTTCACTCAGAAGAGTCAAGATCTATACAGAGGGACTTCTTGGATAGGAACTGTGAAGGGTCCATGATAACCCCAACGGTCAAAATACCATCCCTGTAGACCCAAGGGAAACATATATAAGGGGGCTCGTCGAAGGAGCAGTTGTCAGAGCTAGAATAGTTGTCGACAAGAGGCTTATGGCAGCGGTGGTTGGCCCTAGAAGTCTATGAGTCTATGTTCTTGTGGGACTCGTTTATTCGCCTGTGTTGCGCCCATATTTGTTTGATTTACTTTGAAAACTCATAAAAGCTATATGGAGTATGGGAACAACTAACTGGCATCTCTACGGCGAGCCTACATTATTTTATCATAAGATTTTCTCGCAAGAGATATTAACGGTGCTTTTAAGAAGGAAAATCATGCTAATCACCCAAGGATCAGCGCCTCCATCCTCGTCTGTGCACCATACGTCCCCAATAACAAAATAAACATACGTGTCAACTGTGTATCAAGCCCACGTCTAACCTTATCGTGTGTTTCTCCTCCACTTGTTTTCTTTTGTTTTTTGTCGTCTCTCCCATGTGTCTCACAATGCAGTCAGACCGCCATGGTTATTTGGACGCAGCTCGCCACCTGTTGGTTTCTCCTTTGCAGCTATGGGTGCCCTCGCCGTCGATGTGGCTAGAAGCACTTTCTGCCTCAAACAAGTGTTGTTTGCATTTTGCAAGGCACGCGGCTGCTACGTCGAAGTGGCATGCGTATACGACGACAACTTGTCATCCCGCGAGATACCAGCGTCAGACGTAGGACGTGGGATACTGATAGGTTTGTTAATTGTTGCTACCAAACACACCAGTGCTACAAAGTCCAGTCGCACGAGACCCGATTGAAGATGCTACGAGCGAGGGCGGGATTCGGTATATTCTTGAGGTGGCGCTTGTAGGAGCGTCATTGGAGGTGCAAGAAGTCAACACGGTTGCTACAAACCGTCGTCGAAATTGCTATCAGCGGCATTGCCGGAGCTGCCATCGTCATATTGGGTCACGTAGGAGAATTTAAATTTCCCGTCCTACGTAACACACTAGATATACTATGAAGGTACATACCAGGATAGATCTGATTCGTTACCGGCACGAGGCGCTGAAGATGTTTCAATGGCGATGTCGCTGAAGTCTGATGAAGAGTCCCACGGCTAAGCCTAGTTGTGGGACTGTTGCCGATTCCCCGTATCCCACCTTCTGGGTTCAGCTGAGTGAGGGTATCACGTGTTACCCCTCTAAGAGCTTGCACACATACGTCCGTCAAAATCCTGCAGCACTTCGCCGTCCAGGTCTGGCCATCGTAGGTTCACATTTGAGGTGGAGAGATCCCAACACATGGGAAAGAGAGGAAGAGAGATTAGAGCTAGGTCTAATCAAGATATGATCATCCTCTCCGAATTATAAGAAGCCCTAAACCAATCAGAGGGTCTCTAATCAGAAGGTCTAATCCAATTAGAGATGTTCTAATTAGAGGGTCACTAATTAGAGTCTCTAATTATGAGAAATAGAGAGGGAGAGAGAGAAACAGAAAGCCAATTGGATGTCCCCACAATGAGGAAAGGGTGGGATTATATAGTGGGACAAAGGAGGGCACTTGCCTTGGGGGGAGGTCGGTTTGGCCTCCCCTTCCCTTAGCCGCACCAAGTCCCCTAGGGGATTTCAGATTGGACTCCAAGATGGAGTCCAACTCCCCCCCCCTTCCCTTTTTTCCTTTTCCGCCACTTCCACGACTCTGATTGATACCGGACTTGTTTCTGTGATATTGTAACGACATCGACCATTATTTATTGTTGTAAACATTGCTCTGATATACTGGGACATCCGATGTACTCTATAGTCTCTCTTGAATATTAATTCTATCACGTAGGAAACAAATGATGCCCGCTCTCCTCCGGACCAAGAAATGCAAAAAAACAAACTTTGACTCCTTAATGTGACCCCTAGAGGTTCGATAATTAGTAGACATGATTGGAAAACAATTTTCCTAATCGATAATCAACATCAGGACCGTAGACGTCTATATTGGTTCCTACAAGTTATACGAAGAAAACTGTTGAACATGTTGGTTGTTAAGTAAGTACCTATTACTTCGCGATACCAATCAATACCTCGAGACGAGATGAATTATAAGACTGTGATTAAACTCTTTAATCACCACATTACATTATTCTCGATATCCGGTATGATTCCTTTTACTCGTTACTGTGTTATAGTATCACCATGAATAGTGTCATGTCTTTGTCTGCGCAGACTTATTTACCGATACTATTTCACCGAGTGGATCCTAGATGTATCTCTTTATTATCTAGAGAGTAATTCCCAATCTTTAACTATCACAATGAAAGAACACTTTTGAGACCACCCAATGTCAGCCTTTTTATCACTCAGTTTACGGTGAGATACTTGACTATACCAAAATGATCTTTACGGTGAACATCATTGTATGTTCTCATGGTCTAAGGAAGCAACCAAATAACCATCTTCTGACGATACTAGTTAGCAAAACTAATCTCGAAGTATCTCAACTACTTGGGTCTACCTAGCCACCATGTTGAAACAACAATGTGCTCCCATTAATATTGACATAACAAATGTGTATGATCAGGAAAACATGGTCATCTAATATTAACAAGTTTGTCTATGAGACGTGATAAAGGGTTATAATGGTGTGTTTATGTTTCTACATGTGCGTATGGGTTTTCCTCTGAATCTCATATTCAGTGACCATAGCGGTTATAGCATAAAACATAATAGATTAATCATGAACTGATGTATTTTATTGCCTCTTGGGCATACATCCAACATGTCACCCTCATTGCTAAAAGGGCCGAAGAATTTGCTAAAAAACTCAAACGAAGTTGCTACTAATCGCTCACGCAATTTTTTCAAGTGGTATCGCCGGGATAACAAGCAAGCCATCGGCGGCACCGTTGGTGCGTGCCGTCTGGAAACGACAAATAGCAGCCCGGCTAGTCGCTTCCCATGTCTCCTCATACTCAAGGCAGATTTCCTATGTTTATTTTCTTTGTTGCGGGGATATTATTGTGGGAGATACATGTGTTAGGCGAGCCGCTGATACGTCCAAAACGTATCTCCTTTTGTGAACACTTTTCTTATTGTTTTCCTCTAAACTTGTGAGTTTTGGATACCACTAACACGGACGAACGCTGTTTTCAGCAGAATTACCTTGGTGTCTCGTTTTTTTGCAGAAAAATCAACTTTCGGGAAATTTCCCAGAAAAGACCCCATTGGCCCTAAAACACTAGAAGACCCCGGGAGCCAGAAAGAGATCCGGAGAGGGGCCAGGAGGTGGCCAAACCACCCCCCGACGCCCCCCCTAGGCCGCGCCACCTGGTGGTGTGGGCCACCCCGGGACCCCCCTGGACTCCCCTTTCGACTACATATTGCCTTCAACCCTAAAACGCGAGGGTTCGTCATATTCCACAGAAACACAACAGAGCACCGCCGCCACTCCGAACATTGATCCGGGGATCAGAAGTTCTTGTTCTGGCGCCTGCCGGGACGGGGATTCGAAGGAGATCATCACCATCGACACAGCCACCTCTTCTCCATCAACCATCCATGTTTCCACCGTCCATGTGTGAGTAAACATCGTTGTAGTATGAGAGGAATGGAAGGGATTGGATGAGATTGATCATGTAATAATGCCACATTGTTAGGACATAGTGCCTAGTATCCATTGTTAGTGTTTTCTACCGTTGTTGCAACTTGTTGTGCTTAATGCTTGTCACTAGGGCCCGAGTGCCATGATTTCAGATCTGAATATGTTATTGTTTCATGAGTATAATATTGTTTCTCGATCATACCTGCAAGTTGTTTTACACATGTCCTTGTCCGGAACCCGAGGCCCAAAGTGACAGAAATTGGGACAACCGGAGGGATGGCTGTGATGTGTGGATCACGTGTGTTCACAGAGTGTTAATGCTTTGCTCATGTGCTTTATTAAAAGGAGCATGTTAATTACCACTAGTTTCCCTAGAGGCCCCGCTGCCACGTGCTGGTAGGACAAAAGATGTTGTGAAAGTTTCTCATTGCGAGCACGTATGACTATATTGGAACACATGCCTATGGTTTACCTACATGTTTGATGCTTTATATTATTATCTGCAATTCCTGATATGGACATAATAGAGGTCCATGAGGTTTATTCATGTTTGAGTTGGAAGGAAATATTGAGTCTCACTGATGTTTATTATAAGGTGAATTCTTTCCTAGTAATAAATAATGTTTGTGTTTGTGAGAACGTTATACTACCTAAGCCTATGATATATATGATTAGGTTTATTGATAACACAAACATGGATGGAGAAGAGGAAGCAAGGAGCAAAACAAGGAGGCATGGAAAACAACTACAAAGAAATGATGTTTCAGTTCGGACTGCCAGGAGTCCCGAATTTGAAATAGTCATGGATTCTTCATACGGGCTCCAAATACAGCAAACGAGCACAATACGGATAGGGAATTTGATGGGCTTTCCAATGGATCCGGCCCCATCAAGAAATTCGACTCGTGCAATCCGTGGTGACCGAAACAAGCCACGAATGGTTTTCTGCAAGTTTCCAAAACGAGTCCAATTGGTCTGTATACCAATATGGCCGCACCCCTTTGTGTGTGGGGTCGGTTTGTATCCATATGTGTTAGGAAATAGGAGTCCTAGTCGAGTAGGAGAGGGATTGCTTGCGCAAGGAGCTTGTGTCCGCACCCCTCCCTCATATATAGCTACCACCTGCGTGTGGAATAGATTAGACTACGTTAAAACCAAAAACCCTAGACCTCTAGATTGAAACTGCTTGTAAGCCTTTCATCTGGAAGTTCATCTGCAAACTTTACGTGATACCTGCTGTTCCACTGGGAATAAGACGGTACAGAACCACTTGTAGTCGGTGGATTACTTGTGCAAGAGTGTGGAGTTGAGAATATCTATTGGGTTGCTATCTTTTACATTGGCATCAGGGATCAGCCGGAGAGTTCTTAGTGGCGCACTAGTTATCAATTCAGAAGTTATCTGTGAGTTCACTGAGAAGATTGGGCCACCCCTTATCATCTTGGTATCAGATTTACAGGTTGCCTCGGTGAGGTATCAAATTTCCCTTTACTTTGAGTGTTTTTATTACCTATCCAGAAAATTGCCCCACAAAAATAGAGTAGATCATTGCCATCGCCTTAGATCATCCCCAATTTGCAATCCCTAGTTGCTGTTCGTGTTGATTTTGTGTTTCTTTTCTCCTTTTGTGTCTTCAATTTTCGAGTTAGTGTTAGGGTTCATCGTGTTCGTCTTTTTGTGTCTAGATCTATAAAAAAAATCCTACCAAAAAATAGTTGTCCACTTCCGAGCCAAAGTCGCGTCGCTCCTCCGCAATTTTTCTTTCGATCCACCCCGCTCGCGCGTCCCAATTACCTTTGTCCTATCCTATACGCGTTCCGCCGAGCGCACACCCCACCGTCCCGGTTTCTGTCTTTGTTTCCGCGTCGGATCCCACCTGCGCGCACACCGCTGTCCAATACATTGCCCCGCATCAATTACTTCCGAGCTGTTCCGCTACCGGCCAAATCCCACCGACACGCCTTGTCGCTGTCCACCTGAACCGCGCGTAGTCCACCTGAAGCCGTACGCGCCAAAGCCCTAAACGCGTGTGATACGCGCTCGCAGCATCCGCCTCGATTGCCCCGCGCAGATCCACGTGCGCGCCCTGCGCGTTGACCGCGCCGTCCCACGCGTTTTCTGTGATCGGATCTCCCGGGATTCCGTGCAACTGCCATAAAACGCGGCGCCTTTCTGTCCTGCTCGCGCGCTGTACCAAATTAAGAACCGACAAACGCGTGGCTCCACGCGCGATTCGTGGCCTACCGCACATCGGAGTCCGGGCGTCGCTCTTCAACAGAATCCACCTGCCAAACGCGCGTTTCGCCGTGGAATTGGTCCATTACCGCGTGATCTGCTCGCGTTTGACCAAACCGCTACCAAACTTTCCGAGCAAATCATCGCAGTCTATCCGCTAATCACGCCCAGCCAAAACCGCGTCGCTCGCTGCACGCGCCTCACCTGGACCCGGTTCCAGCATCGGATTCCGTGCCTGCTGCTGGTTTGTTTTTCCGCGCTGGTTGCTTTCTAGCTGGACTCGGTCGCGTGCGGGCCTGCGCACCTGAACGAAATCCGAGCGCATCTCGTGGCTGTTTCGAGCGCGCAAAGGCACGCTCCTTTTCCTGCTCGCACACAGATCCACCTGCACAAGTATCGGCGACATATATGTCCCGTGTCGGAGCGAAGTCCATATCTGCACTGCGCGCCCTTCATTTCCTGCTCGCACTGCTACCACATACACCATATCTTTGTGAGCCTTAGCCAGAGCCATTCTACAGCAAAATTTTAGGTACACAACCCATAAGACTAGCTATATTTTGCTCGTTTTCAGGCTGCTCTTTATCTCATATTTGTGTCACATTGTTCATAGCATTGTTACCACTTGATAGTATTGCTCCTTGTGTTGTTATTTGGCCAGTAAAAAGTATAAAAAAAAACAGAAAAGAGAAAAAGAGAAAAAAAGAATTGAGAAAAGCAAAAAGGCCTTGAGATACATTGATATATTTGTGGAGCTATTTTTCATCATTGCTATATTGACACACCATTGAGCAATCTTGTGCCTGAATATTATTTGAGCTTGGCTAGTGTCTTTCCAGTGCATTGCAAAATTTCATCCATATATTTGCATTGCCACATTTGTCTCCATACTTGGTGTGTGTTTCCTGTGCTTTTTATATCACATTGGACAGCAAATAGGATTGTTATTTTGGTGTTGTTAGGTATCCATACCAAGCTCCACCATATACCTTGTTTGTCGTGTGATTGTTAACACCCTGGGTATTCTCTTCTTCACATCAAAGCATATTAGTTGCCACTACTTGTTGGTAAGTATTTCTATTCACTTTGGAACAGTAAGATACTCTATTGTCTTGCTAGATTTTTTGAGTGAGTTGTGAGAGAACACCACATCCCATTGTTATTTGTTACTAACAAGTTAATCAATGGAGTTTTGTGGTTCTTCCATGTGCAGTGATGCTTTCTGGGAGGAGGATTCTAGTGGAATACTTTCACCAAATTTGTTCCACTTCAGAGGAGACATCAATGGTAGTACTGTTGCTATTACTCTTGATAAGGGTACACGGTGGTTTAGTTTTGTTAGTATTGAGGTTGTTGAAGCATTACAGTTGACATCTTATGAACCTCAACATTCATTTATGCTAAAAACTAATGATGCTACACTTCACATTACTCATGCTACAATGATTCCGTTAACTATTTATGATCATACAGTAAAAGTTAGGTGTCATGTGCTTCCTAGAGCATTTACTTGCTGTCACATTTTGTTGAGTGATTTTTGGTGCAATCTCTATAAAGTTAATTTTGATAGCCATTATCCTGATATACAATTCTTTTGGAATAATAGGAGAGATTGGATATTTCATGAAAGTCCTACAACATTTAAAAGAATTAGACATCAACCATTGGTTATGAGATTTGTAGAGGTTGAGAAGACCTATGAGGCTGTTTCTACTAATGTAACTATGTCTACTCCTAGTGTTGTGTCTTGTGATGTGCAGGTTGCTTTTGAAGAAAGGGAGCCTATAGTACAACCTGCACCACCACCACCACCACCACCACCACCACCACCATCACCACAACCATTGGAGGAGCATGCCATTGTGCCTAGTTTTGTTTCTTGTGATATGCAGGTTACTTTTGAAGAAAGGGAGCCACAACAAGTAGAACCTGCATCACCACTTGAGATAGTTGAATTGGTACCTAATTATTCTGAGGAGGATGCTATTGATAAAGGTGCTGATTTCGCATTACCCCTCTCAAGTATTGATTTATGTGAACCCACTAAATTGCTAGTTGATTCTTGTGAGTTAACAAGTATAGATAGTCCAACTACATGTGATAATATGCTAAATTCGAAATTTCATCATGTGGTTTTGATTTCACATAAAGAAGTACTTGCTAAAATACCACCTAATGATATTGTGGATTACATCATGTTAAATGAATCAATTAATGTGCAAAGTGCTATGAAAAAGGTTGCTGAAATTTCATATGTCAATTCTAGCAATTATGTTTCTTCTTTCACTTTTAACTTGATTGGTGACTATAACATGAGTGACATTTTTATGGTGGATCACATATGCATAACTTGTGATAAAGTGGCTGATTTGAACATTGTTTTACCTTGGATAACTAAGCTACAACTTCCTACATATGAGCATGATTTTTCACATATGTTTGGTTTGCCACAATACTTGTCACATACATGTGCTAATAAATTGTTCTTCACTTATATTTGCAAATTAAGTTGCAATTTTCATGATGAAAATAATAAGCATGTTCCCACCTTTGAGTGTATTAATAAACATAAATTTGATCATAGATCTTCTTTGAGAACACTTGAATTGATACTAAACAATAAAAATATATACACATATGATTCTCATTTTGTTCATGATTTATTGAGCTTCACTTATATTTGCAATTGTGATTGCTATTTTATGGAGTGCTATGACAATTATGTGACGTTTTTAAGCAAGATTCGTGGTCACATGTCTAGGGCACAATTTTATGATATGATAACAACTAATGCACCTCATTATAGATATTTGTATTGTGCATACACGTTGTTCTTTTTGTTTCTTCCACTTTCAGCTTACTACAAGCCGAGGACGGCTTGTCTTGAAGAAAGGGAGGATGATATGGACATAATAGAGGTCCATGAGGTTTATTCATGTTTGAGTTGGAAGGAAATATTGAGTCTCACTGATGTTTATTATAAGGTGAATTCTTTCCTAGTAATAAATAATGTTTGTGTTTGTGAGAACGTTATACTACCTAAGCCTATGATATATATGATTAGGTTTATTGATAACACAAACATGGATGGAGAAGAGGAAGCAAGGAGCAAAACAAGGAGGCATGGTAAACAACTACAAGGAAATGATGTTTCAGTTCGGACTGCCAGGAGTCCCGAATTTGAAATAGTCATGGATTCTTCATACGGGCTCCAAATACAGCAAACGAGCACAATACGGATAGGGAATTTGATGGGCTTTCCAATGGATCCGGCCCCATCAAGAAATTCGACTCGTGCAATCCGTGGTGACCGAAACAAGCCACGAATAGTTTTCTGCCAGTTTCCAAAACGAGTCCAATTGGTCTGTATACCAATATGGCCGCACCCCTTTGTGTGTGGGGTCGGTTTGTATCCATATGTGTTAGGAAATAGGAGTCCTAGTCGAGTAGGAGAGGGATTGCTTGCGCAAGGAGCTTGTGGCCGCACCCCTCCCTCATATATAGCTACCACCTGCGTGTGGAATAGATTAGACTACGTTAAAACCAAAAACCCTAGACCTCTAGATTGAAACTGCTTGTAAGCCTTTCATCTTGAAGTTCATCTGCAAACTTTACGTGATACCTGCTGTTCCACTGGGAATAAGACGGTACAGAACCACTTGTAGTCGGTGGATTACTTGTGCAAGAGTGTGGAGTTGAGAATATCTATTGGGTTGCTATCTTTTGCATTGGCATCAGGGATCAGCCGGAGAGTTCTTAGTGGCGCACTAGTTATCAATTCAGAAGTTATCTGTGAGTTCACTGAGAAGATTGGGCCACCCCTTATCAATTCCCATGTTAGATTATGACATGAACTATGTTATTCATGCAATGCACGTCCATCCATTCTCTCTATGCCTACGGTACTGTTAAGAATCTAGGCAATTTACAGATTAAATTAATCCAAGTATAAATCATGAGCATGACGTAAACATACTGATAATTAACCATATTCATGCATACTAGATTGACAGTAGACACATCTACGCATACTACTAGTATCGCACACATGGAAATAATAAGGGCAGGGATAAACGTGTTATACCCTGCGACCGGCCAGTTGGCTGTAGACGTAGCAGTGGCGGCAGCCGCGGCGGCGGCGGCGGCAGCAGCGTTGGCGGCCTCAGCAGCAGCAGCGACCTCGGTGGCAGCAGCTGCGGCAGCAGCAGCTCGTTCGGCTTCGGTGGCCATGTTGACGATGAGGAAGTAGTCGAAGTAGATGTACTGTTGACGACGAGGGCGACGCGGTAGTAGATGTACAGCAGCAGCGAGCAGTCGCGTAGGAGACGCTCCCCAAAAACCTAATCGCCCCTCTCCCGTACAGTATCTGGAGAGGCGGGGTTTCGGAGGCCTGCTCTCCCGTCGGCCGTGTACGCGGTAGACGGGATGTGATCACCGGCGGCAGCAACAGGAGGTGGAGCGAAAGTGGGCGCAAAGAGGCGGCGTGTGTAAGTTGTGTGTACTACGTCCGTCTGAGCCTCCAATTTATAGGAACGGTCGAGTAGGAGAACGGTCAATTTAATTGGCGTTTACTACAGCCGTTACCACGTGATAAAGGCGGCGTTTTACTGCGCGCAGTTATCACACGCGATCAATACGGCTGTTACGAGTATAAATGTGACGCAATTAGACAACAATAATTATGACGTCTCATATTATTGCCATGTCTGTTGACTCCCCGTTTCCGACTGCCAAAATAAAGGCATCGGCTCGGCTCATTCCCACAACCCGCGGCGCGTCGTGACGTGTCGTGACGAGGCGAGGCGTGGCGAGGCGGGCGGCGGAGGAGGAGGAGCGCGCGTGTGGAACACCTCCACTACTCCTCTCTCTTCATACCAACTCACACTAGTGGGGAGAGAGCTCACCTTATGTCGGGGGGTTACCCCTGAGTAGGGTAAAGGCAAGTGGTAAAGGCAACAGTCAGAAGGGAAGTTTGGTCGAGTAGCCGCCTACCCGGTACTTGCTACCCGGTCGACTGCTACTCGGTCTTACGAAAAGATGACCAGAAGGAGATATCAAGAGAGTTATGTCCGTTCGAGTAGAAGAGCTGGTCCGAGTAAGATTGGCGGGAATCTACTCGGGCCAGAAGTCAAAGGAGCCGTTCTGACACAGGATCCCGCGTATCCTGGGTCCGTACTTGGCACTATTCAAACTACTGTTCATCTGGGACCGGCCTGCCTGACAGTGACAGTGTGGAAGCAGGCGGTCGCATGATAAGGGGGTCCTACTCTGTGTATGGCACAGTGATACCAGACTGTCCCCTTGGTTTTGCCCAACGACTTTCCGGATGCAGCCAAGATTGGGAACCAAAGCTGTCAGCGGGAACTCGGAAGAAGGACGATGTGCACACTATGTCGACACTTGTCCGTGTTTGGACGTATCCGGCTGGGCATCGTGTATATAAGGTGCCCCGCCGCCTCCTGCGTGAGGATCGCATGCTGGGACACTGGAAACCCTAGATTCTTGACCTAGTTCATCACAAAGAGAGAAGAGTGGCTACTCGGTAGCAAGAACATTGTACTGTGGCTACTCGGTGAGACACCAGAATACATAGAGAAAGGCAGGAGTAGGGGTTTTACCTCCTCACGAGGGCCCTGAACCTGGGTAGATCGTGTTGTTTGCAGTGCTCAGTTCTTACCTCACGCGGCTACTCGTCGCGTGATCCCTCCCCGAGCACCTCCAGCGTCCATCGTTCCCACATCTTTAGCCATCCTATGGCATCTGCCGTGACACCACCACGACAGTTGGCGCCCACCGTGGGGCAACCAGCGGCGCTGGCTGGAGTTTCTGTTCGGACGGGATTTTCTTCAGCGAAGCGCGTAGTATGTGGCCTTGTCCACAGATTCGGCTCTTTCGACTTCGTCACCGACAACGCAGGCGACTTCGGTGGCAAGGCCATGCCGGAGGGCGGCTCGGTGATCTCCTTCGGCGCGCACCTCATCTACGTCGCCACCGTCACCGACCGTGTCTACCCCGAGCTGGTGCATGACGCGGAGGACCCTCCTGCGGTGATCGCTGCTCGCGGAAGGCCCGCGTGCTGCTCTGCGGACCGCGCTGAGGTGATGGTGACCGGCTTGGCGGCAAACGCTGGCGCGGCTGCTACTGGCGCCGCGGCCGTCGTCGAGGATCTTGCTACCACGAGCGCTGGTGGCAGGACTCACAGGCCTTACGAGAAGGAGTGTAACCTCCCTCCCTCCACCACTCCGACCATTCCCGCGTCGGCTGGGCGGAATGGCATGCCGCCTCCCACCGACCTCGAGCTCCTGAGCATGAAGGAGCAGCTCGAGCGGCAACGCCAGGAACTGCTCGCCGAGCAGGCGGAGTTGGACAAGGTCAGGCTAGAGCTTAGCTTAGACCAGCTTGAGTACAACAGGGCTCACGGCTTCATGCCGGTCACTAGGAGAGCTAGCAGAGTAGGCGCCACGCGGCGCAACCTGGGTGCCGAGATGGCGACAGTGGTAGAGGTTCCTGCTTAGTCTACCACCGCAAACACCTCCACTAGGCCTAGGTACAGCACACCTGCCAAGACACTTAGAGCTACAGAGGCTGTAGCTGCCGAGTTGCCTCGTCTCGACGGCGACGCGCGCATCAGGCAGCAGGAGAGGCTCAATGAGTTGGTGTTAGAGGCTGCTAGGCAGAATGAGGAGTTCCGGAAGGCCAACCCGGGTGCTGGAGCTTCGCAGGTGGTGCACTCGCACGCGGCTAGATCTAACGATCAGGCCTCGTCTCCGCATCCCAGCCGCGAGAAGAGCCGCAGCGGACGTTCGGCCAGAGATAGGCAAATGCAGGTGTATGACCCGGCTGCTGCCGAGAGACAGCTTGCTGTGCCGCAGCAGCCCGGGCAGGAACACAACGCTGCAAGAGCAGGCTCTCAAGCCCATCAAGCTCAAAGCCAGGCCCGAGGTGGAGCGCGCCCAGGTCCTTCTCAGCGTCCCGCTGCTCCGCCTACTCGGCAGAGGCAGCAGCCGCGCGCAGTGGCGCCAGTCGCCAACCCGGTGGAACAGCCTGCAGCTGTGCAGATGGACAGATATGATGACGGCTACTCGGCCATGGAGATGGCTGGCTATGACATTCAGGACCGTGTTGGCGAGCGCGTGTTGGCGCCTGGAGATGCGAGGCATCAGCTGGACCGGATCAACTTGTCAGCTCGGTTGGAGAACACGGGTCCTCCTGGCCCCGAGTGCTTTGGCCCGCGCATCATGAACGAGCCGTCCGTGAAGAACTTCCAGCTCGCAAGGGGCACCAAGAGCTATAATGGCAGCACCAAGCCCGAAGATTGGCTCAATGATTACGTCACCGCAGTCCACATTGCGGGCGGCAACAGGAGATGGGCAGTGCGGTACGTCCCGCAGATGCTAGAGGGTCCAGCTCGCACTTGGCTCAACAACTTGCCCAAGCACAACATAAATTGCTGGCTGGATTTCTCGGATGCTTTCGTCAGCAACTTCACCAGCACCTACAAGAGGCCGAATAGGCCACAGCAGCTGTCCGCTTGCAGGCAGCGAGAAGACGAGACAGACCGCGAGTACCTTACACGGTGGAGCACATTGAGGAACACCTGTGAAGGTGTGAATGAAGCACAGGCCATCACTTGGTTTGCGCAGGGATGCAGGCATGGCAGCATGTTGTGGCAGAGATTGCAGAGGGAGATGCCAAACACTCTGGCGGAGACCATCAAGATTGCGGATCAGTACACACTCGGTGATCCTACTCAGCCCCTGATGGACTCCTCTGAGCCGAGAAGAAACTTCAGCAACAGCAAGCGCAACGAGTTCCGCAACAAGCGCAGGGGTGACCGAATAGATACTCGATATGACCCTGAAGAGGTGAATGCAGTGACTGTTGGAGCTGGTGGTAGCCAAAGGCAAAAACCTGCTGGAGCCTACGGGCAGAACCAGAACCAGGGCCAAGGCAACAAGAAACCATTCCGCACTCCTCAGTCGGGTAGCGGCAACTCCGAGCAGCCGAGGAAGTTTGTCTTTGACGACATGAAGGATGGTCCATGCAGTTTTCACACTCACCACCCCTCGAGGCCTGCTAACCACACTACTCGGCAGTGCGAGTGGTGGGATGTGATCAAGAATGATGGCCTGCCCCCTCCTCCTCCTCTGCCAGCGGCCAATGCCAATGTGCAGCCTACTCGCGCACCCGCAGCTCGGCCGCCAGTGTACCCGAGAAGAGAAAATGTGAACCAAGTGGCTTTGGGAGCCAACCATCACTTCAACAATGAGAGCTACCGCAACAACAACAACTACAACCGCAACAACAACAACAGAGGCAACAACAACTACCAGGGCAACAACAACAACGGCAACAATGGGGGCGGAGGCTCCAACCAGTACCAAGAGCACCACGAGAGCTATATGATCTTCACCTCTGAGCCAGTCGACAAGCAATCACAGCACAGGCGTGCCATGGAGGTCAATGCAGTGATTCCTGCTGTCCCTCACTACATGTATTGGTGTGACCAGGAGATCAGGTGGTCCCGAGTAGATCATCCCAAGGTGATGCCCAATCCGGGTAGCTACACCTTGGTGCTGGATCCTACCTTCCTGGGTCCCGAGAAGAATGTGAGGTTCAGTAAGGTGCTAATCGACAACGGCAGCAGCATCAACATCGTGTACAAAGACACACTTGAGAAGCTTGGCCTGGCCGAGAACATGATGCTGCCCAGCAAGACCACTTTCCATGGCATTGTGCCCGGGATCTCGTGCAACCCGATTGGCCGAGTGTGGATAGATGTGCTATTCGGCACCAGGGAAAACTGCCGCACAGAGCGCCTGCAGTTCGAAGTGGTTGATCATCAGAGCCCTTACCATGCTCTACTCGGCAGGCCTGCTCTGAGCAAGTTCATGGCCTCTACTCATGTTGCATATCTGAAGATGAAGATCCCTGGCCCCAATGGCATAATTACAATCTCTGGTGATTACAAGAAGTCCATGGAATGTGCCTCTGCCGGTTCCCAGTTGGCGGAGTCGATGGTGATTGCTGCCGAGAAGAAGAAGATGTATGAGGTGGTGGCTATGGCGCAATACGCGCAAGCTGGCGCGCAAGGCGTGCCGAGTACCCAACACGGGACCGCATTCCAGGCATCTCAGGAGACCAAGAAGGTCCAGGTCGACCCCGAGTTCCCCGACCGCGTAGCCATCATTGGCTCCGGGTTGGCGGAGAAATAGGAAAGCGAGCTCATCCACTTCCTCCGTGAGAATCGGGATGTATTCGCCTGGTCCAATGAAGATTTACCAGGAGTCCCGAGGGAGTTGGTTGAGCACTCATTACATGTGCGTCCTGACGCCAAGCCAGTGAAGCAGGCTATGCGCCGCTTCGGAGATGAGAGAAGGAAGGCCATTGGTGACCAGATCACCAAGCTGCTGATAAGCAATTTCATCATGGAGGTGCTGCATCCGGATTGGTTAGCCAACCCGGTCATGGTCGAGAAGAAGAAGGAGGATCCCAAGGCTGCCACTTCATGGCGCATGTGTGTCGACTACACCGACTTGAATAAGGCATGCCCCAAGGATCCCTTCCCGCTACCTCGCATCGATCAGGTGATCGACTCCACTGCTGGTTGTGAACTGTTGTCTTTCATAGATGCCTACTCTGGTTTCCACCAGATTGCACTCAATCCTGCTGATCAAATAAAGACTGCTTTCATTACCCCGTACGGGGCTTATTGCTATCGTGTCATGTGTTTTGGCTTGAGGAATGCGGGTGCAACCTATCAGAGATGCATGCAGAAATGCTTGCACGACCAGCTCGGCAAGAATGTGCAGGTGTACGTAGATGACATTGTCATCAAAACGAATAAAACACATACTCTGCTTGCCGACCTGGAGGAAACCTTTGCTAACCTACGCAAGTACAAAATGAAGCTGAATCCGAGTAAATGCACCTTTGGTGTCCCGGCTGGTAAGCTACTCGGCTTCCTGGTGTCTAGTAGGGGCATTGAAGCCAATCCTTCAAAGATAAAAGCTATTGAGAGCATGTCTTTGCCAAGATCCCTGAAAGACGTGCAGAAATTCACTGGTTGCTTGGCATCTCTGAGCCGTTTTCTGGGCCGAATGGGCGAGAAGGCCCTGCCTCTGTACCAATTGATGAAGAAAAGTGACAAGTTTGTCTGGACTCCGCAAGCGGATGTGGCATTCAACGAGCTGAAAGCAATGCTGGCTAGCGCCCCCATCTTGGCTAGTCCGCTACCCAAGGAGCCAATGCTGCTGTACATTGCTGCGACTAACCGAGTAGTCAGTGTGGTGATTGTGGTGGAACGAGAAGAAGAAGGCAAGAGTGTGCAGCGCCCAGTGTACTATCTCAGTGAAGTGCTGTCCAGCTCCAAGCAAAACTACCCGCACTACCAGAAGATGACCTACAGCGTGTACTTGGGCGCCAAGAAGCTAAAGCATTATTTCCAAGAGCATCCTATCACGGTTGTGAGCTCTGCTCCCATCTCGGATATCATGGGCAACAAGGAGGCGAGTGGCAGAGTAGCCAAGTGGGCGATCGAGCTGGCCGCGTATGCGCCCGCATATGCGAGAAGAGAAGCCATCAAGTCTCAGATTCTGGCAGAATTCCTGGTGGATTGGGCCGAGGTGCAGTATGAACCTCCTGCTCTAGTTTCTAATTACTGGAAAATGCACTTTGATGGCTCGAAGGTGAAGGAAGGCCTTGGTGCTGGCGTAGTGCTTACGTCACCCAAGCGAGATCAACTCAAGTATGTGCTGCAGATTCATTTCAAGGCGTCCAACTATGTAGCAGAGTACGAGGCAGTGGTGCATGGTTTGCGGGTAGCCAAGGAGCTTGGCGTGCAGCGCATTATATGCTATGGCGATTCAGATATGGTGGTGCAGCAAGTCTCTGGTACATGGGATGCTCTAGATGCCAACATGGCATCATATCGCTTCCTGGTGCAGTCTATGACTGGGTTCTTCGAAGGCTGCGAGTTCCAGCACATTCACCGAGCAGAGAACGAAGCGGCAGACGAGCTGTCCAAGTTGGGATCTTCTCGGCAATCCATCCCGGCGGGGGTTGCCTTGGAGCACTTGAGAAAGCCATCCATCAAGCCCTGTCCCAACTCGGAGTCCATATTTGTTCCTTCTCTGCCAAGTGAGGAATCTGATCCCATGGAGATTGACTGGGAGAATGCTACAGGAAACCCGGGGACTGCCGTCCTCTACTCGGGGACTGCCACTCCTTACTCGGGGACTGCCACTCCTTACTCGGGGACTGCCACTCCTTACTCGGGGACTGTCATTCCTTACTCGGGGACTGCCAATCCCTACCCGGGGACTGCTGTCCTTAACCCGGGGACTATCGCATTCATTAAGGAAGTCCTTGCCAATCGATCTGGGCTTCAGAGAAGTGCTCCCATCCCTAAAGAGCAACCAGAGGTGCCTGTCCCGATGGAAGTGGACGAACCAGTGTTTCCCACACGGGAGACACCGAGTTGGGCCATGCCCATATTATCCTTTCTAAGGGACGGCACTCTGCCAGAAGATGAAGTGGCTGCAAGACAGATTCAGAGAAGATCCAAGGGCTACACTATATTCCGAGATGTGCTGCACAAGAGGAGTGCCACCGGCGAGCTGCAACGTTGTGTGGACCCAGCAGAAGGAGAAGAGATCCTGGGTAGAGATACACCAAGGAGAATGCGGGCACCATGCCTCTTCTCGGGCATTGGTCAAGGAAGCTTTTCGGCATGGCTTCTACTGGCTCACAGCTCTGCAGCAAGCCGAAGACATCGTGAGGAAGTGCAATGGCTGCCAGATGTTCGCGAGTAAGATTCACATGCCTGCTTCCGAGTTAAAGACAATTCCTATCACTTGGCCATTTGCTGTCTGGTGTTTGGACATGGTCGGACCCTTCCAGCCGGCTAGAGGCAACATGACTCACATTTTGGTCATGGTGGACAAGTTCACCAAGTGGATCGAGGTGAAGCCTATTCGGAGGTGCGATGGGGCCACAGCTGTGAAATTCGTGAAGGGTGTGATCCTGAGATACGGCTACCCGCACAGCATCATCACCGACAGCGGCACAAACTTCGCAGAGGGAGCAATGGTGCAGTTCTGCAGAGATAAGCACATCCGACTAGATGTTGCGTCTGTTGCGCATCCAGCCTCCAATGGACAAGTGGAAAGAGCAAACGGCATGGTACTGGCAGGCATAAAGCCAAGGCTGATGGAGCCACTGTTGAAAACACCTGGGTGTTGGCTAGACGAGTTGCCAGCGGTGTTGTGGAGTCTAAGGACTACCCCTAACCGGTCAACCGGCTACACGCCATTCTTCTTGGTATACGGGGCTGAGGCCGTGTTGCCAATAGACCTAGAGCATGACTCCCCCCGAGTAACCCTCTACACTGAGGTGGAGGCGAGAGAAGCTCGAGAAGACGACGTTGACCTGCTTGAAGAAGCAAGAGATCTGACTCTGTCACGTTCGGCTATCTACCAGCAAAACCTGCGGCGTTATCATAGCCGAAAGGTGAACCCAAGGGTTTTCCGAGAAGGAGACTTGGTCCTTAGGCTCGTGCAGCGCACAGCCGGGATGCACAAGTTGTCTCCCCCATGGGAAGGGCCCTTCATTGTGAGCAAAGCGCTGCACAACGATGCTTACTATCTTATAGATGCGCGCCCACCACAGGCGAACAGGGCAGATAAAGCTGGAGAGGAAACCAAGCGCCCTTGGAATGTAGCTCTACTCCGTCGTTTTCATTCATGAGCAAAGATGTGTATGTACCCTCTTATCCGAGTTGAAATTCTGTTCTGCAATCTAAAATTGAACTCGGGGACTGCCCTCGTCCAAAATTGCTCTAAGTATTTCTACTCGGCTTGACCTTTTGCCTATTCGGTTGCTATACTTCAAAATTCAAAGGTACATTGAGTACTGTGTTTAAACCTACATGCCAACTCTTCGACTTTGCTGCTGTCCGAAACCCGGCTTCATGGCAAGCAAGAGAACAAGCAAAAGGTCCATGAGCACAAGAAAAATTACTAAGGAAAGGAAGAGTGCAGGAACCGAGTAGGGTGCTTTTACTACTGTTCTTTGTCTTATCTTTTCGGCTAAGTGGTGGGCTGCGTTACTATGATTGTTTCTAAGCGGCTAAGTATTTGCAGCTCTGCTCTTTGACTCTTGTGACTTGAATACCAAAAAAGCAACAAGCTGCGGGTAGAGCTGAGACGAAAAGAGAGAGTGAATAAGAAATGCAACTCGGGGACTCGCATGATAACGCAACCCGGCATCGAGCCCAGGCTGAATAATTGATTAAGTTGAAAATAACAAATGGGAATAAAAATGAGTAGCAACGGCATAAATAGTCTGATACATTTGCACCCGGCATCCCGGGGATCTGATAAGTGTTTGAGAAATAAAGCTGCAGGATAAACTCAGGTCGAGGCGGCGTTCTCGGTGCTAGCCTTAGCTGCCTCGTCTTCGGTAGTGGCAGTGGTTGTGTCCGCCTCTGCGCTGGCATCAACAGACTTCGCTGCTTCGTCCTCGGCGTTGGGCTCGGTGGCTACCTGGTCTGAAGTGGCCGTGGCCACCGAGACGGGCGTTGTCGCAGAGATGGAGCCACTGGCTTGGGCGCGAAGGTTGACGGTGTCGTCAAGGGCAGCTCCCGACGAGGTGTCGAACTCAAGCGCGGACTCCTCATCGCTACCCGCGATGACCGCGGCCTTCCCCTTCCCGTCCTTGGCAGCTGGAGAGTTGAAGTAGCTCAGGTCCGGCTCGTCGGTGTCCGTCTCCTCGTCTTCATCCTCCTCCTCGCCCTCGTCCACCTCGGTGTCGGGCTCGGTGAGGCCGTCGATGAAGGTTGCAGTGTCAGCATACTGAGCAACCTCATGAGCAATCACCTGGCGAATAGCCACGCAGTCGGGGTCTTTCTCCCACCTGGAGTCTCGGCGCATCTCGCGGATAATCTGCATGTTCAGGTTCTCGTACCAAGTGGTGACGAAGAGCAGCATCATGTCTGCACCTGCCCGAGCTCCCGAGGCGCGCCATTTCTTCAGTTCAGCTTTCACGCGCTGCAGCTTCAAGGCGAGCCCGGAGATTGTTGTCGGCGCGGAGTCCTCAGGCCAGAAGACGTTGTGGATCTGGAAGGCGACGCGCACCAACTCGGTGCCCACGCCTGCTAGCCGCGGACACTGGCTCTGCATAATCAGGATACTTTCCTCGATTTCTGCTCTGGTGTCCAAAGGCTCGCCCTTCTCAGCACGAGCTGCTCGGACCTTTTCTAGGGCGGGCACGCTAGAAGATTCAAGGTTGGGAAAGATTCCTGCAAGAGCTATCGAGAAGATCAGAAACGGTAACAGAGTGGAAGCGTGAAACGAGGAGCAGAGAAGAAAGGCGCAGCCGAGTAGCGGAGAAGCGGAGAAAAGGGAGCACTTACTGTTCAAATCATGGCGCAGCCCTAACAACTGGGTCTTCCAGGCTTCCTCGTTGGATATATGCTTCTCTTGAATCAAGCGGAGCTCCTCGAGCTGAGTGAAGAGCCTAGCGTTGGTCTTCGTTAGCACCTCACACTCCTGCTTGAGGGTTCTCTCCCTGGCCTTGGCTGCTGCTTCGCTCTTTGCCTTCTCGGCGATTACTCTATCCCTTTCGGCACCAAGATTGATGGCATCCCGGAGCGCAGTCTGCAGCTGGACTTGGAGCTTCTCCATCTCAGTAGTGTGCTCTTTCATCAGCTCGACAGCCTGGCTGGACAGTTGCTGCTGCACCTCAGCCGGTTTGAGGCAATCCTGATGTTCTTCAACAAACTTCTTATGATCTTCTGAAAAGAGCAGAGCATGGTTAGCAGAGAAGCGAAAGAAAGAAGTACATGAAAGGCCGAGTAGACGGCAACGTACCTTCCAATCTCTTAATGGTGGCCTCGCCACTCTCGACAAAGGCACGGCAGTTCTCGTGCTCATCGGTTAGGGCCTTCAGCTTCCCTGCAGAGTAAAATTAGTTAGCGCAAAAAGCAAAAGCGGGCGTAAACACCAAACGCAAGAACCGCGCAGCTAGAAGCGTACCTTCAACTTCAGACAGCCTCAGAGTGCTGTTCATCACTTCCTTGTCGGCTTCCTCGGCGATCACCTTCTCTTTTTCCAAGGCAGCAATGCGCCTCTTGGCAATGGCGTGATTCCAGAGTAGCCGACGATGCAAGTTGGTCCGTTTCAGTACGCTATTCTGAGAAGCAAAAGAAACAAGCATCAGGCAAAGTACTTGAGATTCAACCCGAGAAGGCGGCTACTCGGGAGAGTGTCCGCCTACTCGGCCAGAATCTCGGGGACTGGGTGATGGATAAGGAAAAGAGGAAGAGTAGAAAAGAAGTGAAAATGCAACTCGGAGAGGATGAATAGGAACTTACCGCGTAGGATTGCTCGAGGTCATCGGCGTTCTTGCGGTGGACAAACATCTTGGCAGCAAGTGTAGCAGAGGTGGTCGAGACAGTCATGGGTTTGCAACCCAAGTCCACCTTGTTCCAATCCTGACGCATATGGTCGATGTCGCCCAGATCGATGCCGTTCCAATTGGGGTTGCCGAGAACTTTGCTGTCCCACTTGGCGTCGATGAAGCCGATCAAGTCGAGTACTTGCTCGAGGCTCTGGGACGTTATCGCCTGGTCTTGAACTCCCCGAGAAGCAATGGAGATGGACTTGTCTTGATTTGGGGCCGGGGGCCTAGAGTCCACTGCCACGGCTTTCCTCCCTTTCTGAAGAGCAAGATTCCGGTCCTTGGGGGAAAAGCCGACCTGGTGCTGATGGCTAACCTTCACCATGTAGTCAGGGTAGCAGGGCTGATCAGCTGCAGCGGCAGCGGAAGCAACCGCGTTGGGATCGCGAATAACCAGCTGACTGGACTGGCCAGTTGATGTTGGCGGCGGCATGTCGGCAGCCCGCTTCTTCGTCTTCTCCTTCTGGGCAGTTGGCTTCGCGGCGATTGGCTTCTCGGTTTTCTGCTTCTCGGTCTTCTTCCCCTCAGCCTTCTCCTTCTCGGCGGCTTTCTTCTCGGCTGCCTCCTTCTCTGCAGCATCTTGGGCACTCTTCCTTGTAAGCGGCCTGGCCGGAGGGCTGGGTGCAGCTTCGGTTGTCTGCACCGAGGAGGAATCAGGCTGAGCGCTACCCTGATCTGTTGGTGGCGCCAGGGGCGCGCTATCCGGTGCGGCATCAGGCTGGGCGTTACCCTGCGCGGCGACTGGTTGCACGTCGCTCAGAGGGTAATGCCCAGTCGCGTCTTCTACCCGCTGCCCGGCAGCGGGATCCGGCTGTGAGGCATCCATTTCTTCTACCCGCGGCTGGGCCGCAGGGTCTTCTTGTCCAGCAGCCCCTGTTGCTGGCTGCTCCTCTCCTTCTTCCTGCCGCTCAAGGGCGGCGTCGTGGTGCATCTCTGTCTCTTGATCTTGGTTCTCCTCGGCGGTGTTGGCCGGAGGAGAAGGTGGCTTCTCTTGGTGAGCAGCGTCCTGCGCCTCCTGCTCGGCGCGGGACTGCGGCTCTGGCTCGGCGTTCTGGGCATCGGTGCCCTCTGATCGTGCGTTGGCGGCGTCGTTCTCATCGCCGTCGAGGTCGATTAGATTGTCGACATCGATGGCAGCCTTCTTCTGAGTCTCGGTGGACGCAAGAGCGGCGTCCGCGTCCAAGGGGGCTCTGAAGAGAAAATTGGGGTCAGAAATAAGAAGAGGGCAGAGGAAATCAAGAGGAAACAGCGAAGCAAAAAAGATTGGGAGTCAACCGAGAAGAACGGAGTAAACAGAAGCGTGCAACCGAGAAGGAACTTACCCCTTGCGGGAAGGAATCGTTGGCCTCTTTCTCTTCACGACCTTCTTGATCGTCTTCTCGGTCGTCTTCTTCTTCTTGGCGGGAGGTTCTTGGGCGCCACTGCCTGTCCGTTTGCGTGTGGCAGGAGCGGCAACTGCAAGAGGCTTGACAACCTGGGCTGCCTCGTCCTCATCCTCATCCTCGTCCTCGCCGCCAGCATCAGCGACATCTGTGAAATAGAAAGGAAGAAAAGCACTTCAGAAGCAGAAAGCGATTGGCCTGCGCTGCTTGCGGTCAGAGGGGATAAGTTCCATTACCTTCAATTTCATCATCAGACCAGTCACGAAGGGACGATTCCGCGGGAGGATCACCCGCCTGGGCGGCGTCAGAAGGATCGAGCTGGTCCGTGGTCTCGAAGGAGGCCTGATCATCTTCCTCTCGGTCAGATGACCAGTTGCCCTCAAAGCGCTCACAGCTCTCAGCAAGCTGGCGGTCAAGGACCTGAAATACAGAGAAACATCGCAAATTAGCCGAGTAGCGTGGAGACATTCTACCCGGATGGGCGTGCAAACACAAAGCACACTAGGCCTAAGGAAATTTGCTAAGTATCCTACTCGGCAAGGCGTGCAAACAACAAGCACATTAAGCCTAAGTATTTCTCCTAAGTATGCTACTCGGCAAGGCGTGCAAACATCAAGCATACTAAGCCTAGGCAGTTCTGCAGAGTGCTCTACTCGGTGCGGAATGCAATTGCTAGTCACGGCAAGGAGAGAAGGCTATCTACTCGGATTACATACATACTGGAAGCAGAGTAAGGAGAACGTACCCGTGGAATCGGCTTCGTGCGGCTGAAGGGGATGAACACATACTGCCAGTTATCTCGGAGGCCTGTGGTCAGGATGGACCTGGCGTGCGCGGCGACGTCCGCGTTGCTGAGCTTGAACGTGGTCGTCCGAGTGCAATCGCGGGGGCCTCCCAAGTAGCACATTGGGTGGGAGCGCTGCTGCAGGGGCAGCACACGGTTCCGGATCCAGAAGGCGACGGGATCATCGCTCTTGAGGCCCTCTCCGATTAGCTCAGCGAGCCGCTCCTCCATCTACACGGCGTTGCGGTCGTTGGAGGGCTTCGTCTTCCAATTCTGCCCGGATGGAGCCCGGTTGCTCCAGGCAGGCAGGTTGATGCGGTCCGTTACCTTTCCCCCCTTCGTGGCGGGGATATTCTTCACATAGAGGAAGGATTTTTGCCACATACGGACGGAATCCAAGCCCTTGATGCGAGGGTGATTGGTTCCCGTCCGCTGCACCATCATGGAGCTGCCGGTATCGGTTACCCGGCTGCCAGCGGCCGCGCCGTCCTTCTTCCCTGTGCTCTGCTGACGGAGGTGGAAGTACTTCAGCCATGTCTGCACCGTGGGGCGGACGCCAAGAAAGGCCTCGCACACCACGGTGTGATAGGCGAGGAAGACGACAGCATTTGGGGGGAGATGATGCATCTGAACACCGAAGTGGTCCAGAAAGGAGCGGAGGAAATCGGAAGCCGGCAGGCCGAATCCTCGCGCAAAGTGCGCGAGGAAGACGACATGCTCGCCCTCCCGCGGGGCCAGAACGATTTCGCCGTCGGACGGCCGGCACGGAACACCAGGAGGAACCCTCCGGGTGTTCACGAGCCAGGAGCAGTCATCGACGGTGACATCAGAACCAGCCCAGCCGGGGCGAGCAGCCATGGCATCGAGTGAGAAGATGATGAGAACTTTGGAAGAATCTGGTGGAGAGAGTGAATCCGCGGCGGCGCAAAGAATTGCGCGGCGGCGGAGAGCTCGATGGCGGAGAAGAAACAGAGGGGCGAAAGAAGAAAGTACGGAGAAAGGAGAAAAGGAAGTTACCGATGGGGGTATTTATACCCTCTCCTCAGATTACCGTTACCATCGGGGTAGTGGGATCGATCGTGGCCATAACTCTCGTGTGGTGGGGTCTGTGGCCGGTTAGAAACGCACGCAAGCGCGGAACGCGCGCGTAACGGCCACAATTGATCCCACGACCAGATCGTGGCCTATTACTGCGCTTGATGGGACATAACGAGCCGGTGGGCCCACTCCGTGAAAACTGGGCGCGTGGCACGTCGTGTCCTGGGCAGCGAGACGTCGGGGTCGCGGATGCTTGACACGTGTCCAGTTGCAGCACGGAAGGCTGGATTGTGCTCTGCGCTGCAGAGACTCTGCTTGAAGAAATTCTCTAAGTCCTTTTACTCGGACACAGAGAAGGAGACTAGCCCTATTCGGAAGAAAAGAGATCAAAGGTACTTTCCAGAGGCCTACTCGGAGTTTTCACTCGGCATCTTGAGGCTCAAGGGTGGTGTTGCGAAGATTGGTTTTAAGCTGGCAGAGCCTAGTGAACGAGTTCGCAAGACTCTACCAGCTTCGGGGACTGCTGTCGGGGGGTTACCCTCGAGTAGGGTAAAGGCAAGTGGTAAAGGCAACAGTCAGAAGGGAAGTTTGGTCGAGTAGCCGCCTACCCGGTACTTGCTACCCGGTCGACTGCTACTCGGTCTTACGAAAAGATGACCAGAAGGAGATATAAAGAGAGTTATGTCCGTTCGAGTAGATGAGCTGGTCCGAGTAAGATTGGCGGGAATCTACTCGGGCCAGAAGTCAAAGGAGCCGTTCTGACACAGGATCCCGCGTATCCTGGGTCCGTACTTGGCACTATTCAAACTACTGTTCATCTGGGACCGGCCTGCCTGACAGTGACAGTGTGGAAGCAGGCGGTCGCAGGATAAGGGGGCCCTACTCTGTGTTTGGCACAGTGATACCAGACTGTCCCCTTGGTTTTGCCCAACGACTTTCCGGATGCAGCCAAGATTGGGAACCAAAGCTATCAGCGGGAACTCGGAAGAAGGACGATGTGCACACTATGTCGACACTTGTCCGTGTTTGGACGTATCCGGCTGGGCACCGTGTATATAAGGTGCCCCGCCGCCTCCTGCGTGAGGATCGCATGCTGGGACACTGGAAACCCTAGATTCTTGACCTAGTTCATCACAAAGGGAGAAGAGTGGCTACTCGGTAGCAAGAACATTGTACTGTGGCTACTCGGTGAGACACCAGAATACATAGAGAAAGGCAGGAGTAGGGGTTTTACCTCCTCACGAGGGCCCTGAACCTGGGTAGATCGTGTTGTTTGCAGTGCTCAGTTCTTACCTCACGCAGCTACTCGTCGCGTGATCCCTCCCCGAGCACCTCCAGCGTCCATCGTTCCCACATCTTTAGCCATCCTATGGCATCTGCCGTGACACCACCACGACACCTTATAAACTGGTGCAAAATTCTCCCAACTAGCAATATGGGACTAAACTCCCACCATTTGCTATGGCAGCATGGGCCTTTGGGATTAAATGGAAATTGCCTAATGGGCTCTGCAGCCCATCCGAATTTCAGCAATCCCCCACCAGATCCCGAAGACCCATGGTGTTGTCCTCTGTTCCATTCACTGTTTTTATATACCGGCATTTTTAGTGGAGACCCGTTAAGGTTGAACATCCACCTAGAACAAGTAGCTACACTACATCACAACTGAACAATGGACTATGCCTTGAATTGTCAGTTTGGCGTAAAATAGTTTCACTAAATGTCTTGCCAGTACTAGGCTGCCGAAGGCTGACCCCTCGGGTGGAGCATATTAGTCATACTCCTGGCCTATTCATGAACTTATTAGAGATCACCCAATCTCATAGACTGTGACAAGCAGTCAGGATCATATAGGTGTGTTCCTCCAAAGATCGCTCTGTAGGATAGCATCTTGCTTATACAAGCCTTGGAACACATTAAGACAAAAGTCAACCTGCCATACAGTTTTTGAGAGTACTGCATCTCCAGTGGAGTGGGTTCGTAAAAATTACTCTCCTCAGTTAACCACTAGCTTGTTTTCCCAGGTCCCACTTCACGGGATCTCCGATCACATAGGTTGGGTTACTGCCATGGCAACTCATGTGGGTCTCATACCCATCTCCCTCGATGCACTTTCTATCACAACACGTGATAGCCCTTTAGTAAAGGGATCTGCCAGATTCTTAGCCGACTGGATATAATCCACCGCTATCACTCCGGGGTTTCTTAAATGTCTGAAAACTTTTAATCTCATTTTTATGTGCTTTGTGGACTGTGCATTGTCCTTTGAACTCTTCACCTTGACAATTACTGTTTGATTGTCACAGTTCATAAGGATAGCCGGTACTGGCTTTTCAACCACAGGCAAGTCCATCAAAAGATCTCGAAACCATCCTGCTTCGACACTAGAAGTGTCTAATGCTGTTAATTCTGCTTCCATTGTCGATCTCGTTAAGATCGTTTGCTTGCAAGACTTCCAGGAAACAGCACCACCTCCAAGGGTAAACACATACCCCGTTGTGGCTTTCATCTCATCAGCATCAGAGATCCAATTCGCATCACAATAACCTTCAAGTACCGAAGGATATCCACTGTAGTGAAGTCCATAGTTCATGGTACCTTTCAGATAGCGCATAATTCTTTCTACAGCGTGCCAATGCACATCACCCGGATTGGAAACAAACCGGCTTAGTTTGCACACAGCAAACATGATGTCAGGCCTCGTAGCGCTCGCTAGGTACATGAGTGAACCAATTACTTGAGAGTACCTCAGCTGATCCTTAGTTGTGCCTTCGAACTTTCGAATCCGCGCACTAGGATCATATGGCGTTGGAGAAGTTTTGCAGTCCGAATATCCAAAACGACTCAAAACCTTCTCAACATAATGGGATTGCAGAAGTGTAATCCCACCCTCATTGTTTCTCAATAGCTTGATGTTCAAGATAACATCAGCCACACCAAGATCTTTCATCTCAAAGTTCTGGGATAGAAATGACTTAACCTCATTGATTACTTTGAGGTTGGTCCCAAATATCAGTATGTCATCAACATACAAACACAAAATAACTCCTTCGCCCCCACCATGGCGATAGTATACACATTTGTCAGCTTCATTAACAACAAAGCCAACAGATGTTAAAGTTGTATTGAACTTCTCATGACATTGCTTAGGTGCTTGTTTCAGCCCATATAAAGATTTCAGTAACTTACACACCTTTCCTTCTTGACCATCTAACACAAAGCCATCTGGCTGTTGCATATAGATTTCCTCGTCTAACTCTCCATTTAGGAAAGCCGTCTTAACATCCATCTGATGGACGAGAAGACCATGCGAGGCTGCCAACGAGAGTAATACTCGAATGGTGGTCAGTCTGGCCACAGGTGAATAAGTATCAAAGAAATCTTCATCTTCTTTCTGGGAATAACCCTTGGCCACAAGTCTAGCCTTGTACTTTTCAATCGTACCATCAGGCCTAATCTTCTTTTTGAACACCCACTTACATCCTAATGGTTTACAGCCATAAGGACATTCAGTGATCTCCCACGTTCCATTAGCCATGATGGAATCCATCTCGCTACGGACCGCTTCTCTCCAGTAGTCGGCATCTGGAGATGCATAAGCTTCTGAAATAGAAGTGAGAGTATCATCCACAAGGTACACAAGGAAATCATCACCAAAGGACTTTGCAGTCCTCTGTCTCTTGCCCCTACCAAGGGTTTCCTCGTCATCCTTCTCAGGATTCTCATCATGTGTTTGTTCATAATATTCCATAGGAATGGCAGGTTCAGGAGTCTCCTCTTATTCCTGTCTAGTAGTGCTTTGCATATCTCTCATAGGAAAAATATCCTCAAAGAATGTAGCATCTTTAGACTCCAAAATCGTACCGACCTTCACGTTAGGTACCTCAGATTTCACTACTAGAAATCTATAGCCAACGCTATTCTTAGCGTATCCCAAATTAACGCAATCCATGGTCTTTGGTCCAAGTTTACGCTTTTTGGGGGATCGGCACATTGACTTTTGCCAAACAGCCCCAAGTACGTAAGTACGAGAGTGTTGTTTTTCTCTTCTCCCATTGCTCATAGGGAGTGACCTTATTGTCTTTCGTCGGAACTTTATTCAGGACATGACATGATGTCAATATAGCCTCCCCCCACCATGCCTTGGATAAACCCGATGTATCTAACATGGCGTTAACCAAATCTGTTAGAGTACGGTTTTTCCTTTTGGCAACCCCATTTGACTGAGGTGAATAGGGAGGCGTCCTCTCGTGAATAATGCCATGTTCCGAACAGAAAGAGTCAAACTCATTAGAGAAATACTCTCCACCACGATATGACCGGATTCGTTTAGTTTTCTTTTCAAGTTGATTCTCAACTTCTGCCTTATAGATTTTAAAGTAGTGTAGAGCCTTATCTTTAGTGTTTAACAGATATACATAGCAAAACCTAGTGGAATCATCTATTAACGTCATGAAGTATCTCTTTCCACCTTTAGTCAATACACCATTCATCTCACAGAGATCAGAATGTATGAGTTCTAATGGCGCCAAGTGTCTCTCCTCCGCAGCCTTGTGGGGCTTGCGAGGTTGCTTTGCTTGTACACACGAATGGCACTTAGAACCTTTGGCTAAAGTGAAACTTGGAATTAAATTTAGTTTTGCTAACCGCGTCATGCAACTGAAACCAACGTGACAAAGACGTGAATGCCAAACTTTTGTTTCATTAACACTCGAATGAATATTGTTCACGACTTTATTACAAAAATCAGCGAGGGAAAAACGGAACAGAGCTCCGCACTCATACCCTTTTCCAACAAACAGTCCATATTTCGTTACAACTACTTTATTGGACTCGAAAACCAACTTAAATCCTTCTCTACATAGAAGGGAGCCACTAACGAGATTCTTCTTGATGGCGGGGACATGCTGCACGTTATTGAACTGCACGATCCTTCCCGAAGTAAACTTTAGATCGACCGTGCCAACACCAAGTACAGAAGCACTTGCACCGTTCCCCATCAATACGGACCCGTTCCTTGTGACCTTATAAGAAGAAAACAATGAGATGTCGGCAGACACATGAATGTTTGCACCTGTGTCAATCCACCAATCAGTAGACTGACAAACTGAAAATACAGTAAACAGATTACCATACCCAGATGCCCCATTCTCATTGTTGCGCACGATCATGTTGACAGCCTTGGAATCCTGTCCTGGCTTCACATACTTCTTTGGGCACTTTCCAGCCCAGTGTTCTAGTGAACCACAAGTGAAGCATCCATCTTTCTTCTTATCCTTCTTGAAGGTCTTCTTAGCCTTCTTCTTGAAGTCGGTATTCTGCTGGACACCAGTCCTCGCCTTGTTCTTGTGGGAGTTGTAGTTCTTCTGTACCATATTGGTCGCAGAAGTCCCTTCATTCCCTTTTCCATGCGAGTCATTTGCCCTCGAATTCTGCTCAACACTCAGATGGCCGATGACATCCTCTACTGAGAATTCACGCCTCTAATGTTTCAGAGTAGTGGCAAAGCTCCTCCAGGAATTAGGCAGCTTGGCGATTATGCATCCCGCGACATACTTGCCCGGTAACACGCACTTGAGAATTTCAAGCTCCTTAGCGATGCACTGTATCTCATGAGCCTGCTCCAAAACAGAACGGTTTTCGACCATTCTGTAGTCATGGAACTGCTCTATACTGTACATCTCGCTGCCAGCATCGGTTGCGCCGAATTTGGATTCAAGCGCCTCCCACAAGTCCTTAGCAACCCGCACATGTAAATATGTGTCAACAAACTTCTCTCCGATCACGCTTAGAACGCATCCAACAAAGACGACGGTGGCATCCCTAAACGCCTTCTCCTGTTCAGGAGTAATCGTTTCCGTGGGAGTGACACCGACGACCCAGAACACGTTCATAGCCGTGAGCCATAAGAATGTTTTGGTCTGCCAACGCTTAAAGTACGTCCCCGTAAACGGGTCCGGTTTCAGTGCAGTAGCAAAACCATGAATAGAAAATTGCCTACACATATTAGGTTTTTGGATTGTTAAGAATCTAGGCAATTTACAGATTAAATTAATCCAAATATAAATCATGAGCATGACGTAAACATACTGATAATTAACCATATTCATGCATACTAGATTGACAGTAGACACATCTACGCATACTACTAGTATCGCACACATGGAAATAATAAGGGCAGAGATAAACGTGTTATACCCTGCGACCGGCCAGTTGGCTGTAGACGTAGCAGTGGCGGCAGCCGCGGCGGCGGCAGCAGCAGCGTTGGCGGCCTCAGCAGCAGTAGCGGCCTCGGTGGCAGCAGCTGCGGCAGCAGCAGCTCGTTCGGCTTCGGTGGCCATGTTGACGATGAGGAAGTAGTCGAAGTAGATGTACTGTTGACGACGAGGGCGACGCGGTAGTAGATGTACAGCAGCAGCGAGCAGTCGCGTAGGAGACGCTTCCCAAAAACCTAATCGCCCCTCTCCCGTACAGGATCTGGAGAGGCGGGGTTTCGGAGGCCTGCTCTCCCGTCGGCCGTGTACGCGGTAGACGGGATGGGATCACCGGCGGCAGCAACAGGAGGTGGAGCGACAGTGGGCGCAAAGAGGCGGCGTGTGTAAGTTGTGTGTACTGCGTCCGCCTGAGCCTCCAATTTATAGGCACGGCCGAGTAGGAGAACGGTCAATTTAATTGGCGTTTACTACAGCCGTTACCACGTGATAAAGGCGGCGTTTTACTGCGCGCAGTTATCACACGCGATCAATACGGCTGTTACCAGTATAAATGTGACGCAATTAGACAACAATAATTATGACGTCTCATATTATTGCCGTGTCTGTTGACTCCCCGTTTCCGACTGCCAAAATAAAGGCATCGGCTCGGCTCATTCCCGCAACCCGCAGCGCGTCGTGACGTGACGTGTCGTGTCGAGGCGAGGCGAGGCGTGGCGAGGCGTGGCGAGGCGGGCGGCGGAGGAGGAGGAGCGCGCGTGTGGAACACCTCCACTACTCCTCTCTCTTCATACCAACTCACACTAGTGGGGAGAGAGCTCACCTTATAAACTGGTGCAAAACTCTCCCAACTAGCAATATGGGACTAAACTCCCACCATTTGCTATGGCAGCATGGGCCTTTGGGATTAAATGGAAATTGCCTAATGGGCTCTGCAGCCCATCCGAATTTCAGCAGGTACTTCCCATATTGATGTTTTCCGCGATTGCTACTGATGTTACTATTTTACTACTGATGTTATTTTATTACTAGTGTTGCTATAAAACTGTTACCACTAATAAATTGTTGCGAGCAAGTCTACTTTCAGGTGCATCTGAATTGACAACTCAGTTGTTAAGGCATATAAATATTCTTTGGCTCCCCTTGTGTCGAATCAATAAATTTGGGTTTTACTTCCCTCGAAGACTGTTGCGATCCCCTATACTTGTGGGTCATCAAGACTATTTTCTGGCGTCGTTGCCAGGGAGCATAGCTTTATTTATTTGCTCACTTGGGCGTGCTATTGTTTGCTGCAAGCCATTCATCATGGGCAAGACTCGTGATGGAAAAGTTCCTATATTACCATCCACTACAACAAGAGGTACAACTCTGAACACCTCTACTTCTCCTGATTCACCGTCTGTTATGAGTAAGCTTCTTACTCCTCCTCATGCTACTTATGCTGATTATGAGAATGTTTCTGATACTTTTGATGATGCTTCTACTGTGCTTGATGATACTGGTTCTCTAGGTCCTTTCCTAGATGCTATTATTGCTAGATCCAAACAAATTAAAAATGCTGAAATTTCTGTTGAAAATATTGGTACACCTGTTAATTCAACTGAGCTTATTGATGATCTTGATGAAACCTAACTGAGTGATGATTTTATTGAAGAAGCTTGTGCTACTACTAGTGCAAGTGCTCTTAAGAGTCTTCTTGCAAGACATGCTGTGAAATATAAATCTTCTCTTGATGCTAAGTTTGCCACATCTCCCATACACATTGTAGACAAGGATTATGATTTCTATTTATATTTATCTTATATATCTATTGTTGAGAATGAACATTTTGTGGAACTGAAAGTAAAAGTGCTATGGAACACATGAATGAGCTTTCATCTTTGAGTAGTTTATTTTCTGATGATACTAAGCTGCGTACTTATTTTGTTACCAAGATCTTCCTTTTCTCATTGAAAGATGAAGCTAAAATTTGGTTTAATAATCTGCCACCTGGGTGTATTACTGATCCTATGGATTTGGTTAATGTTTTCTTTCAAAAATATTTTCCTGCTAGTGCCTAACATGTTGTTGTGCAGGACATCTTTAACTTTAAGCAAACTGAATGAGAAAAATTCCCTAAATCTTGGACAAGGTTTTGTTCTTTGATAAGAGCTAGCTCTGGATACCCATTACCTAAAAATGAGCTCCTAGGTATATTTTATAATGTACTAACTGTTGAATCTAGGACATACCTGGATAGTTGTGCTGGTTGTGTTTTCAGGAAAAGAACTACAGAAGAAGCTGAGGAATTAATGGCTAAAATAGCCAAAAAATGATGATTGGAATATACCTGATCCTACACCTACACCAGAGCCAACACCAATACCAACACCCAAGAAGAGAGGCATGATTTAATTAAATGATGAAGTGATGAAGGAAGCCAAGAAATCTCTTAAAGAGAGGGGTATTAAATCTGAAGATGTGAAGAATTTACCTCCTATTGAAGAATTATGTAAGCCTATTCCTCATCCATCAACTGTTGAGGTACACTCTCTCCAATACTTTGGTAATATAGATATTCCTTATTCTAAAGCACCTAATCAATGCTTAGATGAATTTGATAATTATGTTGTTAAGCAAGACAACTTTAATAGGAGAGTGCAAAATCACCTTATGGAAAACTCTAGAGCTATTGATAATTTGCATGGTATTATTGAGAGAACCTCTAATGATGTTAAAATGCTTGTAAACATTTTCAAATGGTCAATCTCAAATTGATCAACTTACTAAAGTGCAAAAAGACATGCTAGATAATGCTTCTAGAGATAAACATGTGTGTGAAATAATTACTAGAAGTGGTGTTTATACTCAGGACCCCTTCTATCCTGAAGGACGTTCTAAAAGGATTGAACAAGATTCTCAGCAACCTAAAAACAATAGTTCTCCTTCTAAGAAAAAGAAGAAGAGACATAAAGATGTTGTAGAATCTCCTGAACCTGCTAAATATCCTAATAGTATATCTATTTCTGATGCTGAAACTAAAAGTGGTAATGATAAAAGTGATGCTTCTGATAAAGAAGAACCTATAGGTGAACCTGAAAAGCAAATTAAAACTGCAAAGTATACTAAGGAGGATTTCATTGCTAATAAACATGGTAATGAAAGAGAGCCTTGGGTACAAAAAGCAATGCCTTTTCCTAATAAGAGACACAAATCAAAGAAAGAAGAACATTATAACAAGTTTTGTGAGTGGATGAAACCTCAGTTTTTGCAAATCCCTTTGACTGATGCTATTAAACTGCCTCCTTATTCTAAACATATGAAAGATATTGTCTCAAACAAAAGGAAAATTCCTAATGAGGACATTTCCACTATGCTTGCTAATTACTCTTTCAATGGCAAGGTTCCAAAGAAGCTTGGAGATCCTCGTATTCCTACTATCCCTTGTTCTATTAAAAATAATTGTGTTAGAACTGCTTTATGTGACTTGGGAGCTAGAGTTAGTGCTATGCCTTTCTCTCTTTATAAGATACTCTCTCTTGAAAAATTAATACACACTGATATATCTTTGCAAATGGCTGATAAGTCCACTTCTATTCATGTTGGTAAATGTGAGAATGTTTCTGTGCAAGTTGCTACTAATTGTTTGATATTAGCTTACTTTGTTGTGTTGGAAATGCCTGAAGATGATAATATGTCTATTATTCTTGGGAGACCTTTTCTTAATACTGCAGGGGCTGTTATTGATTGCAATCAAGGAAAATTAACTTTTAATGTTAATGATAAAGAGCATATTGTTAATTTTCCCAAGAAGATTGATAGAAGATATGGTTTAAATTCAATTGAAAATATTGAGACCATCAAGATTGGAGAATTTTATTGTCCCATTCCATCACCACCAAAAGAATATGAAATCATTATGATTGGGACTATGTCTATCAAGGTTGAGGTAACATAACTATTTAGTGATTAGCAAAGTTTTGCTTCATATGAAAATTGTTCTGGTAACAAGACTTGATCACCCTTGTTAACAAAATGATTTTGAATGAAGAGGACGATGTTTTCACTATGTTTTCACCTTCCCCATTATGTTTTCACCATGTTTACTTCTGTTATCACATTGCTACTTGAGGACAGTCATGTTTTCCACCATCCTTATGCATGTTTTCCTGATGTTTTCACCCTGATTACTAAGGTTATGCATGTTTTCACCACCCATACTTTTGTTTTCACCACTACCACCTTTGTTTTCTTTGGATATTTTTCCATTAGAGTGTCATAGAACCTATGTAGTCCTAGTTTTGGTTTTGTTTTCCACCTTTTTACTTTTGTTTTCTTGGTTTTTATTAATTATTAAAATTCTGGAAATACCTCAAAAATGAAGTTTCTCGAAAAATTCCAGAAAAATTATAATAATTTTTTACGTCAAAAATGAGGCAGAGAGCCACCTGGGAGGCCCCAGGGGGACCCACCAGTCAGGCACACAATGGGGTGCCGCGGCCTTCCCCTGGTGGCGCCAACACATGGTGTGGGGCCCCGGCCCCCCACTAACTCTCTTCCCTGCCAAAGTCTTCTCTCTCACCCACCAACCTCAACACATTTCCTAGAACCCGTGTTCTTGCTGTTGTTCCTCGAAATTTTTCGATCTCTTTGCTCAGCCCATCTTTTGTGCTGAAATCTGGTGCATTTGCTCTCCGGTATGTGACTCCTCTGATGATCCAAGTAGAATTTTATTTGGTGAAGTATTTCTTGAGTATTTTGGTACTGTAGGTGACAGTTTATGTGAGGTTGCATGCTTGATTTGAGTATAAATAATGTAGTTTTGATGTATGTTTAGCTCTCATATAAGTCCATATGGTAGTTTCCACCTTATAGTTGCTTGAAATTAATTTTTATGATGATGGTTGAAAATTTCAGAGATGGATAATTATAATTTTGGAGTAATATTTAGGAGTGATGCTCCTAGAAGGACAAGGCCCTCACGCTCATCCACTTCAGTGAGGTCACCGTACAATGAAGACGTTATTGCACCGAGTATTGACGATGCGGGAGGTGATGGTATCATTAACCCATCTAGCTTTCCTTGCATTACATTTTTAAGAAGTGCAGGTCTATTGGATGACTTTCGTATTCTTATTGAAAGAGTTGGTTCAACCAACTATATGGAGGATGAAGGGCCTCAGTATGCATCTCTCACAAAATCTTTTGTTGAGAGTTTTCACTTTCGGAACACACATTTTGTACCCACTGTTGGCTTTAAATCATATAGTAGATCTTTCTCTTTGTCCTTGGGAGATTTCTGTGCCATTGTAGGTATCAACTCTACCGGGACAGCATGCCGGATTCTGGAGAAACCCGCGGAGCTTGCGACGCTTTACCGAGAAATCACCAACGATGGTGGTCACTCATCCCAGCGTGGGAAGATAAGGAACATTCAACTTCCTGCTCTTAGATATTTTACTTACTATATTGCTACTAGTATCCTTGGTAGGCAGAACACTAGCAACATTCTGGTTACCACCTTGCTTTCATTGATGTTGCGCTGAATGGTAGCACAAAGTATAACCTTGGTGCACTTGTTGCACGCCGCCTTGCCGCTAAGGGGCATATTTGGGGGGCACTATTACTACAAGTATAGCAACTGCTTCATAATTTTCTATTGCTCCTGATGATGAATTGATTGCTCCCTATAGACTTAACCTCGCTACCATGAAGTCCCATCAGTTTGTTACTGCTAACTCTACTGTTGAACGTTTAGTATATATAGTTTTATGTATAGATGGGGAGGAGCGAAAAGTTACTTTGCCGCAGCCTGTTTTGTTTAAGATTGACAGGTCACCATCGTCGCTCTCTAAGGAGGAGGTAGATGAGCATCTAAGCACCACTGAGTTTTACCGGCAGCAGGAGAGGTGAGACGCGCCTCCAGAGGACCAAAACACGTAGTACATCGGCGCATCCTCGAGCATATTTCAGGAGGAGGGTTCCTCCTCAGCATACTACGGGGGCGCCACCTCATGGTCCCCTTGGTGATTGATCTCCACTTAGGCCAAAAGCCTAAGCTTGGGGGTAGGTATACTGATATCACACTCATTTATATATCATGTTCGGCCGGTTCTTTGTATATCCATATTTTCGTTTCTTTCGTTTGTTTGTTTTCTTTCGCTTCTTTCGTTTCCCTTTGTTTATTTGTTTTGTTCTTATTTTCCAAAACACAAAAAGATCAAAAATATTTATGTTTTTTCTCTTTGTTTGCTTCTTTAGTTTCTTTATTTGGTTTGCTTTCTTTTCTCGTTTCGGTTTAGTATTCAAAATCCAAAAATATTTTTATTTGCTTGCTTCTTTCTATTCTTGTTTAAAATCGAAAACCCAAAAATATTTGGTGTTCTTCTTTGGTTTTGTAAATTTTGTTGCACAGTTCATCGTACTTCCATGTCTCCATTGAAGCTTGATTATCATTCTATATTATTCAATCCACAAGTGAAGAACAGTAATGATGATTTACGACAATCCTAGTTGTGGTGAGAGGCTGGTATGAACTCTGTTTGTTTTATTTTTGTACATATACACATTGTGTGAACATGCTTAGTCCATTCATATAAGGTGTATGTTATTTAATTGATGCTTGGTATTTCGTGCTCTCACGTGTTAGTTCCAACTTATTAATATAAGATAGCATGTCGTATGAATGTTTGCTTGCATTGTTTTATTCATAGAAGGGTATGACATTGTGGTATCTCCCTCTGATTGTTTTGCTTGAATCGACTTGGCACATGCTCACGCATGCTATGACTGAAAACCAAAAAGTCGCTTAAGCCTCGATGATTTATTTTTCCTCGGAGTATTTGTATCATTTTTATGCCCCTGTTAATTTTGTTTTGTCGCAAGCATGATTATGACAGTTGCTGCTCTCTTGATTGTCGCTCCCCGTTTCTGTTGAGGTCTATCCCGTAGAGGTAGTCAAATTGGATCAGTGATCGATTTCTAGGTTTCGTCGTAAACCTAATTGGTTACTTCCAATTACGTAAATCAATAGTTCAAACCACACTCAAAGGTAGGGCATTTCCCATTGATATAGGAACTTTTGTACCAGAAACAATAGTATCTCCAATTATAGCCCCTCTGGGATGTAAAATATATCTCTTCTCACCATCCCCATAGTGTATGAGACAAATGTATGCATTTCGATTAGGGTCGTATTCTATGGTTACGATTCTACCAGATATGTCTTTTCTAGCCTCCACTTGTACTGAGTATGAGCTCTACTCGTGCATCCAACTCCCAAAAACCAAAGTTTGCCAAATGTGTCCACCATACCTACCTATGTATGTGGTATTTAACTGCCACTCCAAGTAAATTTCTCGTGTGCTACCTTTAAAACCTGCTAAAAATTATTCATGTTTTGTTCCCCTGTTTTAGCTCACGAGGACGTAAATAGAGAATCTTTATCTCACTTGTTAATTGGATTTCACACCCTGTACTAGTGGCTTCATCCGCTTATCCAATGATAGAAGAGCCGCCAGCGGGGTGCCCAGACCCAAATTAATAACACAAATTCTCCTCACTCTTTTTGCCCCTGATTTATCAGTCAAAGCATAAATGTCTAAACAAAAGAGAAAGAGGGATGACCTTCTACCCAGATGCATACTTCTATGGGAGTCTCTCTTGTGAAGTCTAGTTGGCTTGTGATGTATTGTATTGTCTATTTACCATTCGTTGACATAAGCATACACCTCTCTCAAAAATGTTTTCAATACCTCTGTTTAATAAATAAAAAGGTCTAGCACACGAGTTAATCCATGATTCCCTCTGCGAAGGACCTTTCTTTTATTTTTATGTTGAGTCTTCACCTTCTCGCTTTATGCACCTTCTTGAGAGCATGGCTGTTATTCTTAGTGTAATGTGCTTGTCCCAAAACACGGTTGATAGTGGTATAACTTTGATGCTTGTATCTTTGATATCTATATTTCTAGTCTTCATTTGAACTTCAGAGGTGCCCTGGCATTTATGTTTTTCTCCACTATTAAGGGAAGGTGAGTACACTTTATCATACCATATTATGAGCATTGCAATCCTGTAGATTGAAGTACTTCATGTTGTCTATTATTAGTTTGTTGGCATCTTTTCATGGTTTGCATAACTGCTGGGTGACTTTTATTTTCCATACATCTTATTATGAATTGCCTCAACACTTGATTATATAGTGAGTATATTTACATCATATGAAACAAATGTGTTCGTAAAAGTCTTTTATCGCACTCAGTTGTCACTGAATTGCTTGAGGACAAGCAATAAGCTAAGCTTGGGGGGAGTTGATACATCCAAAACGTATCTTCTTTTCTGAACACTTTTCTTATTGTTTTCCTCTAAACTTGTGAGTTTTGGATACCACTAACACGGACTAACGATGTTTTCAGCAGAATTACCTTGGTGTCTCGTTTTTGTGCAGAAAAATCAACTTTCGGGAAATTTCCCAGAAAAAACCCCATTGGCCCTAAAACACGAGAACACCCCGGGAGCCAGAAGGAGACCCGGAGAGGGGCCAGGAGGTGGCCAAACCACCCCCGGTGCCCCCCTAGGCCGCGCCACCTCGTGGTGTGGGCCACCCCGGGACCCCCTCGGACTCCCCTTTCGACTACATATTGCCTTCAACCCTAAAACGCGAGGGGGTTCGTCACATTCCACAGAAACACAACAGAGTGCCACCGCCACCCCAAACCTCGATTCGGGGATCAAAAGTTCCTGTTCTGGCACACTGCCGGGACGGGGATTCGAAGGAGATCATCGTCATCGACACCGCCACCTCTTCTCCATCAACCATCCATGTTTCCCCCGTCCATGTGTGAGTAAACACAGCTATAGGCTGAGAGGGATGGAAGGGATTGGATGAGATTGATCGTGTAATAATGCCAGATTGTTAGGACATATTGCCTAGTATCCATCGTTAGTGTTTTCTACCGTTGTTGCAGCTTGTTATGCTTAATGCTTGTCACTAGTGCCCAAGTTCCATGATTTCAGATCTAAACATGTTATTGTTTCATGAGTATTATATTGTTTCTTGATCATACCTGCAAGTTGTTTTACACATGTCATTGTCCGGAACCCGAGGCCCCAAAGTGACAGAAATTGGGACAACCGGAGGGGATGGTTGTGATGTGAGGATCACGTGTGTTCATGGAGTGTTAATGCTTGCTTCGGTGCTTTATTAAAAGGAGAACCTTAATTACCAGAAGTTTCCCTAGAGGCCCCGCTGCCACGGGCTGGTAGGATAAAAGATGATGTGCAAGTTTCTCATTGCGAGCACGTATGACCATATTGGAACACATGCCTATGGTTTGCATACATGTTTGATGCTTTATATTATTATCTGCAATGCCCATGTTAGATTATTACATGACCTATGTTATCCATGCAACACCCGTCCATCCATTCCCTCTATGCCTACGGTACTTCCCATACTGTTGTTTTCCGCGATTGCTACTGTTGTTACTATTTTACTACTGTTGTTATTTTTTACTACTTCTGCTATAAAACCGTTACCACTGATAAATTGTTGGGAGCAAGTCTACTTTCAGGTGCAGCTAAATTGACAACTCAGTTGTTAAGGCATATAAATATTCTTTGGCTCCCCTTGTGTCGAATCAATAAATTTGGGTTTTACTTCCCTCGAAGACTGTTGCGATCCCCTATACTTGTGGGTCATCGGCCGCCAGCACTGCTGCTGCAGGGAGGGTCATTGTTTCTTCTTGGGGTTGTGTGCTCGACGGCCTTAGGGACTTCTCGCATGAGCGATGTGAGTAGCAAGGTCATAGGATTATTTCCTCTCTTTATTGGGTGGGAAGACGAGGCTAGAACTGGAAGGCTACACGAAACATATGCCCATCAAACGGTTGAGAAATGACCAATCAGACGGCTCCGAATCCGGAGGATCAGGGCGTTGGAACCCCGAGAGGACGCTCATCATGCTCCTTTAAATAAGGGCCTTTTTGTGGATTCTAAATTTGTAAGTATATAGTTTGAATTCAATTTGTAACAAGGATGTTGCTGAAAGTACAAATATGGTCACTGGAGGGGGGTGAATATGTGACTGATGCACGTGTAACACACAGTCGTTGGGAGACCCCAAGAGGAAGGTATGAAGAGCACAGTAGCAAGTTACCCTCAGTAAGAAACCAGGGTTGAATCGAACAGTAGGAAGAAGGAGTAACTTCAGAAGGTTGATGCAGCTGAGATGGCAGGGCGCACTACCGGTTCAGCAGCAACTGGAACCTACACAACACAAACAATTCACTTTGCCCCAACGAAGCAGTGAGGTTGTCAATCTTACCGATTTTGCTGATAATAAAGAGGTTAAATGTATGGTGTGCTCCAGAACCCTCCCGATCCCGGGTTGACCATGACGGCAGCCTCGGGTGTTCCTCGGGAAGAAGTGGTATATCTTTAGGGTTGACGTATCGGGGGAATAAATAGGCAAAAGGGTGATGGCGGTGGACGCCCGAGGGGCCCACACCACCCCTAGGCGCGGTCAGGGGGCGCGCCTCCCTATGGTGTGGCCCCCTCCGGGCCTCTTCGAGACTCCGTGGAACCTTCGGGAATTCTAAGACTTCCTGGCGTTGAATTTTCCAATTCCGAGAATATTTCCAGAACAACTTTTGTGAATCTAAAAACAGCAGAAAACGGGGACTAGCTCTATGGCATCTTGTCAATAGGTTAGTCCGTGAAATCTATAAAAATGACATAAAGTGTAAAGAAAACATGTAGCATATGGCATGAAAACAACATGGAACATCATAAATTAAGGATACGTTTATGACGATTTAACATCCCCAAGCTTAGTTCCTACTCGTCCTCGGGCAGGTAAACAATAAAAAAACATAATTTCTGAGGTGACATACTACCAACATGAACTTGATCATCTAAATTGTAAAAGCATAAGCATAGATGAGGTCATAGAACTTTAACACATGGACGATAAATAAAATTCTAACAATAAATCATAGCAATCACCTTGCATCATGAGAAGTAACACAAACAAAAGATCATGAATAATAATGCAATAGAAAGCTACACGTTTGTTTCAGGCATAGAGATAACATGGCAAAGTGATATTCGATTGTCCTTAAGAGTGGGGCAAAACATATATGCCAGGACACCTTCAAAGTTCATGAGGAAGACTAGAACAAATAATTTGAGAACAAACAATAACACATCATGAATCAATTAATAATGTTTCTGGGACAAATGCACATTAAACTCAGAATGGCAACCATGCTCTCTCAACCGTGCATAAAGTTAGAAGATGGAGACCCAACATAAAAGTACAAGAAAGGCCCTTCACAGAGGGAAGCAGGGATCACTCATGTGCTAGAGATTTTTATTTTAAACAGAGGTATTGAAAACATTTTTAAGAGAGGTGTATGCTTATGTGAACGAATGGTAAACAGAAAATACGGTACGTCACAAGCCAACTAGACTTCACAAGAGCGGATCCCATAGAAGGACGCATCTGGTTAGAAGGTCATCCATCTTTCTCTTTTGCTTACACAATTATGCTTTGAATGATAAATAAGGTGTAAAAATAGTGAAGAGAATTTGTTGTATTACTTTGGGGCTGGGCACCCCGCTGCCAGCTCTTCTATCAATTGGATAAGCGGATGAAGCCACTAGTCTATGGTATGAAAGTTCAATCAGCAAGTGAGATAAAGATTCTCTATTTACGTCCTCATGAGCTAAAACAGGAGCACAAAACAGGAGTAATTCTGAAGGTTTTAAACGTAACACATGAGAAATTTACTTTTGAGTGGCACTTAAATACCACATGCAGGTAGGTATGGTGAACACATTTGGCAAACTTTGGTTTTTGGGAGTTGGATGCACGAGTAGAGCTCATACTCAGTACTGGTGCAGGCTAGCAAAAGACTAGGAGAGACAAATCAAGAGAGAAATAATGGCCATAATCATGCATAGCAACAAAAACATCGTTAATAAAAGCATAAGTGGTACTACAAGTTAAAAAAAACTAAATGATCATAGAGGCTATAAGTGACTGGTTTGTAGTCATAAACATGGTGTGAGCATGTTCCAAGTCAACCAAATAAAACATTCAAAGGAGAACACCACAAATTTATGCTTCAAAATTACAAGAAAAAACTCATGATTCTTTCTAAGGCACATTAAACACTCTCAGCTATTTGAGACAAATCATGCTACAAAAGTAACCACTAGGATTTAGAATTAAAATAACATCTAGCATGACATTAAAAATCTAGCCACAGTCTAAACAAGCTTCTATTTGCACCGTTATAAGCACGAAAACCTGTACTACTGCTTTCCAACACTAAGAATTTCATAATAAACAAAAATCTCCAAGAGATACTGAATGAAACAAGATACTACCAACACAACTCAACGGTTCTAAATAAGAGATGCAAGAAAAACATGAGCTAAACAGGGATTTTGCAGCAACTAGAAGAAAAACTAAGAATATGAGCATAACGAGTATTCAAACGAAAAAGTTGAGCGTGTCTCTCTCCAACACAAAGAATGCTAGGGTCCAACTATATTATTGCAGAATGGAAAACAAAAGAAAACAAAAGAAAAACAAACATACCTCCAAGTAAACTTCATATGATGTGACCGAATAAAAATATAGTTTCAATAGAAGTGACCTGATAAATTGTTGATGAAGAAGGGGATGCCTTGGTCATACCCAAGCTTAGATGATTGAGTATTATTAGTATTTTCTGGGATGAACCACGGGGCATCCCCAAGCTTTGACCTTGCACTCTTCTTGATCACATTATATCACCATCTTCTCTTAACCCTTGAAAACTTCCTTCACACCACACTCAAAGAGTAATTCACATTAGAGGGTCAGTGCAAAAATAAAAAAGTTCATGGGTTCTGCATGGGCACAAGTGCTATTGATACTTTTAAACATTAGCTACAGCCACTGATGTTTTGTGAAGCAAAGAAATCCACTCGACATCGTAAAAGAGCAAATGCAAGAAAAATGGCAGAATCTGTCAAAACCAGAACAGTCTGTAAATACAAAAAATTTAGGGGCACTTAAGTTGCTCAGATCGAAAAACTTAAAAAACAAAAAGGTTTCAAAATTAGCTGAGTAATAAGCACAAAAAATTTCAGATCATTCTGATCTTTCTGGATTTTATACGATTGTTTATGGTGGACAGCAGAAATTTGTTTCCAGCCCAGAAATCCAAAACCAACTCCAACTTTCATCAGAAACTTCACTTGGCACAACTAAAACATGAAAATAAAGATACAAAGGAGTTTCTATATAATTATACAACCCCTTTACTCAAATAAAACATAGAAAAACAAAGCAAAAAATAAAACCATGGGTTATCTCTCAAGAAGTGCTTTTCTTTAACGCCTTTTAGCTAGGCCCAGAAAAGTGGATTCACGTGTTTTCAAGTGAAGAAGCATTCAAATCAATAATTTCCTCCAAAACACCAATTGTTGCAATGGGTACCTTAGACACCCCTGAAGATAATTCAACATGCAAATCACTTCTAGTTTCACTAATAGTTTTATTAATTTTAAGCAAAGTAGGGGATTTGGGTTTACACACCTTGGGGAGATACATAATTTTTCTCTCTTTTCCCACAGAAGGTTTCTCCCTCTTAAACTTTAGAGATGAAAAAGTTGAGCTTAAAGTTTCCATAGCCTCCTATAATTTATCAATCCTCATATTTTGACTATCATGGATATTGCTAGCTTCTAAAACAGTGATTTTCTTGTTGATACTTACTATCGATTCGTTAACTTTGCTAGCATTACGAGGGAAATTTGGAAAAAAATTATCCATAGAGTTTAGCTTTTTAATAACATCATCTAAAGTGATCTCAGTTTTAACAACCTTAGTAGGTGGTGTTCCAACTAAACTTTCAATTAAATTACAGGCTTCCAAAGCAGGTGTTCCCAGAAAACTACCGCATGTAAGAGTGTCTAGAACATACCTATACCAGCTAGTAATACCAACATAAAAATTCCTAAGAAGGATTAAAGTGGAATATTTCTTAGTGCATCTATGATGAGCATCACTTATCCTATACCAATCATCTTTCAAACTTTCTCCACCGTGTTGCTTAAAAGAACGAACCTCAACTTCAGGAACACTCATCTTAGCAAGACTAAAAACAGGATAAAAACTACAACTAGAATATGAACTATTTTTTTTTGTGTTTTTGATAAAGAGAAGCAAACAATACAAAATAAAATAAACTAAGCAAAACAAAACAAAGAAAGAGATTGGAAGTGAGAGACTCCCCTTGCAAAAATTCTCTTCCCCCCGGGCAACGGCGCCAGAAATTAGCTTGATGCGTGTGTAACACACGTTCATTAGGAGACCCCAAGAGGAAGGTATGAAGAGCACAATAGCAAGTTTCCCTCAGTAAGAAACCAAGGTTGAATCGACCAGTAGGAGGAAGGAGTAACTTCAGAAGGTTTATGCAGCTGAGATGGCAGGGCGCACTACCGGTTCAGCAGCAACGTGGAACCTACACAACACAAACAATTCACTTTGCCCCAACGAAGCAGTGAGGTTGTCAATCTCACCGGTTTTGCTGATAACAAAGAGGTTAAATGTATGGTGTGGAAAACAGTATGAGAACAATATGAAAACAGTACCAGCAATGTGAAAATAGTGGAAGCAGTGTGAAAACAATGGAAGCAGTGTGTGTATTATCAGAATGTGAAAATGGGCCTTCCTTTCAAAAAAAATGGACTGTGGTCCACAGTTCACTAGAGGTGTCTCTCCATGAAAGATAGCTAACATGCGCGGTGAACAAATTACAGCTGGGCAATTGACAGATATAGAACATGCATGACATAAATACTACTATGATATTCATGCGGGCATTACAACAAAATACATAAATCGTCATCCAACTGCATCTATGACTAATAATCCACCCTTCAAATATCATCCGAACAAACGTTGGGTATTAAGATGGAAGCAACAGATAATCGCAGCAAGAAAAGTGTGTAATGTAAACAATGTAAACGAAGTAAACATCGTTGTTTTCTCCCTAATGGCAACAACACATCCTCCGTCTGTCACGTTTCTGTCACTCGAGCACAGATGCAAAGGAGGCATGAACCCACTATCGAGTATAAATACCCCCTCTTGGAGTCACTAGTATCTACTTGGCCAGAGCATCTACTAACAACGGAGAGCATGCAAGATCATAAATAACATACACATGAAGGTAACATGATAGATTGATAATCAACAGACATAGCATTCAATAATCATCGGATCCCACCAAACACAACATGTAGCATTTCAAATAGATGATCTCGATCATGTGAGGCAGCTCACAATATCTAAACATGAGGCATAAGGTGGAGAGTACAACCATCTAGCTACGGCTATGGACCCGTAGTCCAAGGATGAACTACTCATGCATCACTCCGGAGGCGGGCATGGTGGTGTAGACCCCTCCGGTGATGAATTCCCCTCCCGGCAGGGTGCCAGGGAGAGCTCCAGAACCCTCCCGATCTCGGGTTGACGATAACGGAGGCCTCGTGTGTTTCTCGGAACGAAGTGGTATATATTCCTGGTTGATGTATCGGGAGGAATAAATAGGCAAAAGGGTGGTGGCGGTGGATGCCCGAGGGGCCCACACCACCCCAGGCGCGGCTAGGGGGGCGCGCCGCCCTATGGTGTGGCCCCCCTTAGGGCCTCTTCGGGACTCCATGGAACCTTTGGGAATTCTAAGACTTCCGGGCTTCGAATTTTCCAATTCCGATAATATTTCCAAAATATCTTTTTTGAAACTAAAAACAGCAGAAAACAGGGAACTCGCTCTGTGGCACCTTGTCAATAGGTTAATCCGGGAAATCAATAAAAATGACATAAAGTGTAAAGAAAACATGTAGCATATGGCATCAAAACAACATGGAACATCAAAAATTAAGGATACATTTATGACGTATCAGTGACTAACAATTTTTCTTTTTCTTTTTAGTTTGGTATAAATATATCTATAATTTCTGATGTTCCATGTTGTTTTCATGCCATATGCTACATGTTTTCTATACACTTTATGTCATTTTTATGGATTTCCTGGGACTAACCTATTGACAATATGCCATACAGATAGTTCTTGTTTTCTGCTGTTTTTGGTTTCAGAAAAGTTGTTCTGGAAATATTCTTGGAATTGGACAAAACAAAATCCCAGGGTCTTAGAAATTTGTCACGTACACGAAGTCCGGAGAGGACCCGGAGGGGCCCCCTAGCTGGCCACACAATAGGGTGGCACCCCCTTGGCTGCGCCACGGGGTGGTGTGGGCCCCCGGGCCACCCAACGACGTTTCCCTTTTGCCTATTTAAGATCCTCCTCAGTTTAACCCTAAAGACTCGAGCCTCCATCCACGAAAAGTTCCATAGCCGCCGTCACTGTCAACCCTAGTTCGGGAGGGTTCTGAAGCTCTCCTCGGCACCCTGCCGGGAGAGGGAATCATCACCGTAGGGCTCTTCATCACCATGCCTGCCTCCGAAGTGATGCGTGAGTAGTTCATCCTTGGACTACAGGTACATAGCAGTAGCTAGATGGTTGTCTTGTCTTATTTATGCCTCATGTTTAGATCTTGTGAGCTGCCTAACATGATGAAGATCATCTTATTGTAATGCTACATGTTGTGTTTGCTGGGATCCGATGAACATTGAATGCTATGTAGAGTGATTATCAATCTATCATGTTTGAGTTATTTATGATCTTGCATGCTCTCCGTTACTAGTAGATGCTCTGGCCAAGTTGATACTTTTAACTCCAAGAGGGAGTATTTATGCTCGATAGTGGGTTCATGCCTCCCTTTCACCTACGCTCGAGTGACAGAAACGTAACGGGCGGGCGATGTGTTGTTGCCACTAGGGAGAAAAAAATAATGTTTTCATTGTTTACACTACACACTTTACTTAAGGCAATAATCTGTTGCTTGCAACTTAATACCCGAGGTTTGATTGGATGACACTCCGAGGGTGGATTATTAGTCATAGATGCAGTTGGATAACGGTCTATGAATTATGTTGTAATGCCCACATGAATCACATAGTAATCATCATGTCATGTATATGCACTACGGTGCAGACTTTATATCTGTCAATTGCCCAACTGTATTTGTTTACCCAGCATGTTATCTATCTGTTTCGGAGAGACACCACTAGTGAACTGTGGACCCCGGTCCATTCTTTTACAATGATAATACAACCACCGCAAACATTATTCTCTTTACTAGCAATTATTGTTTTCCTCTCATTCATCGCCATCACTGTTCTCTTTTCATACCGCACACAAGTACTATTTTCCACACTATACATCTAATCCTTTGTGTTAGCAAAACCGATGAGATTGACAATCTCACTGTTTCGTTGGGGCAAAGTACTTTGATTGTGTTGTGTAGATTCCATGTTGCCGTTGAGCCTGGTAGTGCGCCCTGGCAACATCAGTTGTCTTCAACCTTCATAAGTGATTCCTTTCTCCTACTGGTCGATTGAACCTTGGTTTCTTTCTGAGGGAAAACTTTCTGGTGTGCTCTTTATACCTTCCTCTTGGGGTTTACCAATGAGTGCACTCATGCACCATGAATGTTCAACTAGGTGGACAAACTATGTGATACGAAACAAGGTGCACGAGGAAACAAAAAGTAAAGGACAAGGTAAACTGATGTTGTCTAGTGAAGTTGGTTAAACCCCAAGTGGAAGGTATGATGCAGCGCCATGATAGTTTCCTCGGTTAAGGAACCAAGGTTATCAAACGAGTAGGATTTCGAAGTCTTTCAACCAAGTTGTTTTTTGTCTGGCGCATCAACAAGAGTGGATTTGCACATAAACACAAAGTTCCCTCGTTCCCAACTTTTAGGAAGGTTGTCAAGCTTCCTGACTTGCTATAAACAAAAGTATTAAATATATGGTGTGTTTTGAGATGAAAAGTAAAACAGAACAACGAGCAAGTGATGATGAAAAGCAAATAAATGAGATTTTAATCAATGTAAAAGGATGGCCCAGGGGCCATAGTTTACTAGTGGTGTATCTCCATAAAACAATACGCATGTTTGGTAAACAAATTGCAACTAGGAAACTGACAAATCATGAGGGCATAATAATGCTATTATGACAAGATACGATGCACGGGTTCTAATCATATAGGCATTATGTCACGACCCCGGACCCAGAGATATACATACTGTTATGTGCTCCTAGACATGGACTCACAAGGGCTTCAGGGTTACCAGCCCCGGCCGCAACAAACAACGGCAGGCAGACTGGATTCATCGGCACGTAGTCCGGATCCCCAGTCTACTACTCCTTGTATCCATGCTAGTCATAACCAACTATGCATATCAAAGCGTCCACGAATCGAATGAAACTGAAGGGAACAGGACCAAAGCTATACAGAGCTGCTATGTGTCCAGAAAGTGCAACAACAATCGAGGGTTACTGGGGTTACCTCGCCCCAGGCCGATCAAATCGACAGGCGGGCTCGGACATGGATCATCGGCTCCACAACCCCTCGACCGCGACAACTATGCATGCATAGCCAAAACTGTATAACAATGAGCTCGAATCCAACAACCGATCAAAGCAGTACTCTAAACAAGGAAGCTGTATTAAACAGGTGTTACTAGAGTATAGCTTACAAGCATAGGTCACACGACCCAACATTACATCAGACAACGAAAGGCAATTATGTTGCTAATCAACAAGAACCAAAAAGGCCTAAGAGGCCGCAACATAAGGCACGTCCCATCCCATAGATTCCAGGCTGCTACCTGGGAACCCCAAACTACTCGTCGATGTCCACGTTGAAACGCCACCGATGAAAGGTCTTCACCTGAACCAAAATTAAGCAAACCTGAGTACGGGAGGTACTCAACAAGTCTTAATTAACCTATTATATATCTGCTATCTTTAGAAAGGGTTTTATGAAGGCTGATTTGCGTAAAGCAATCTTTGTTTTCCAAATTGAGGAAGGAATATCACGTCTTATAGAATATTTTGAAAACATATGAGAAAGCTACTCCACTACTGATATCATCATCTTCTTGTATTCCACCAAGTCCTTCTCATTCCCACACTACCTCATGCTACAAGGATCACCCCTTCCGGCATCTCCGGGGAGGCACCCTTCAATCATGGTTAACAAGTTTTAGTCATTCCGTTGAAGTTATCTATGATCACAGAATCCGTTGCCAAGTCGTCAGTAACCGTGGACACGGCTTCTCGAGGAGATTTATCCCTGCAGGGGGTACACTTTACCCACACGTACCATCCGACTCTTAACGCCACATGTACGCTCGTCCATGGAGCGCGGCAGAGGGTGGCTGGCCACGACCTTTACCTTGCTCGACCCTATCCATGAGTCAACCCAAACAGGGCCACCCCGTCAACAGGGAGTTGGCCACCTCCTGACGGCACCTGTTCTGTGAGTCGGGAACAAGATCCGTGTACATCCATCACTTGTCCCGGTCACGCCCTAAGTTTTCTCCAAATCGTTTTCTGACTCACACGCAGATGGAAAGATCAAACTACGTGACTCATGGACGTGGCCGAACAAGTTAGTTGGTCGAGCGCGGTCTGTTAGGCCCTGCGTGTGGTTGCATGCTCAGTCTTGGCTTCGAAGGCGAGAACTCGCTCCTAGGGGCATGAACAGGACAAAACGCCACAACCCATTGTCGTCTCACATCCATGCCGTTATTTAGTCAAGTTATCAAAGATAATTCAAAATACAGCAACCTGACATAAATGATTCACGTATTGACCAGATTCATCAACCGGATGGATCAGATCACAGCTAGGCATGGCTAAGCAAGACTCACAGGGCTTAGCGGAGCGCGCACAAACAAACCTATAGCTGCTAGGTGCAGTGGATCAGGATATCTAGGTTATGCAGTAAGTATATGGGAACTCTATCTAAGACCATAAATACTTTGAACCGCATGCAATATACGAGATCCAAAACACTTCGAAAACCATATATGAGCAGATAAGAGGTTATGCTTGCCTTGGTTATAAGAAAACCAGTTGAAATGTCTTCTGGGATAAGTGCTTGACTTGTCGGTTAAGATCAAGTATTCGTCGTTGGATTGTTGGCCTTCACTTCGGAGTCACGTTCTACCGAGGGGAAACAACACCGGAAGAGAAAAACAACAATCAAACATGGCATCGATGCAATGCGCAATATGTATGCATGAGCAAGTTAATGCACTGAAATAAAACCCTAAACATGATGGTTGGGTTGCTAGGGTTCATATGTCAGTTCGGCATTTTTACTGAATTTATCCCGAAATAGACCCCGGAGGGGGTTTCGGGCGATTCTGGACGTGAGTGCAATTTAAAGTGCTCAAAAGAGTTTGAAAACATCATAACTAGGTTGTATTTGTCATTTTGAGCATTTTGGTATATAACTTTTAATTTTCTAATTTTAGTGAATAAAAACTTATTTTTTCTATTTTTAAATGATTAAACAACATTAAATAAATACTCATTTTTCAACTTGATCAAACATGTATGAAAATGGCATATTTGGGTAGCTTACATTTTTCTGATCACTCCCATATTCTTCTTTTATTTTTCTAAGTAATATTTCAGTAGATATTAATTTTACAATTTTTGTTCAATTTCTGTAATTCATTTAAGCAGAGGGGGTCCACGTGTCAGTTACTAATTCGCCTAAAGAAACAAATCAAATAAAAACGCGGGCTGACAGGGGGCCCGCAGCGACGTCACTGTGACGCCTGGAGGACGTCAGCGGCGGCCACGCCGGCTCTGTCACGCTCACCGGCGACGAGCCACGCCGCGGGAGGCCTCCCTCGCGTGTGTGTTCGATGCGGAAGGAAACAGGGACCTCCCAGGGGCAGCGCCGCCGGGATATGGTCACCGGAGCGGCTCGCCGGCGAGCAACCGCAGCGGCGGTGCAAGAGCTCGATGCCGGCGACGAAAAAGAACGCAAACCACAAAACGGAGGAGGCCACGGTGCTCAGTGGCTCACCAGGAGTGCAGGGAAGGGGTCGTTGAGGCCGGAGGGGCAGCGATGGCGCCGGAATCGCCCACGGCGGCCGGCGGCCGGAGTTGGGGAGGAAGCCGCGATTTGCGCGACAGGGGAGCTCCCGTCAAGCATGACTCGTCCAGGAGGTGTAGGAGGACATGGGGAAGCTCCTTGGACCAACGGCGAGCGTCGAGGCGGTCTACAACGGCGGCAATCGCCGGAATTCGGCGGCGGCCAAACAGAGCTAGGTTTAGGGTTTCGGTTACAACGGGGGGGGGGGGGCAGAGAGAGGGGAAGGGGTGCTGCGGGAGAGGGAGAGGAGGCCACGGCGTCTCCTCGCCCCTATCCACTCGAGGAGGGAGGCAAGCAGGAGGTGGCCGCGCGGGGATGGCGGCAACGACACGCGGGAGCTCCTACTGTCAAAGGTTGAAGATGACGATTTTGCAAAACAACCCCTAATTGTTTTGAGTTTTAGAGTCTAGTCCTTTTCTCTTTGAAAACAGAACAAGAACAAAGTTTTGAGGCCCTTTTTGTGAACAGAAAAATTGGCAAAAATACTTTTTGGAAAGCTTATAAAATTTCCAACCTCACCATGTATTGCTTTGGTGAAATTGAAATACTTTTCAGAACAAAATTTTGGAACCCCTTTTAAGTACTATTTGCTGGAAATTTTCTCAAACCATTTAAATTCATAACTTAAATTGGTTTCAATTGGTTTCAAATTTTGTTTCCATGCATGTATGAGATGACACAACACCACAACCCTAATTTAGCAAAATTGGGATGTTACACATTACGTCAGGGCATATATACCGATATCTAGCATGAATCTATATCTAATAGTCCATCTCAAGAAAGTTATCCATAAAATCTCTCGGATATTAATTTGCAAACAACATACAATTGCATTTAGATCAACACATAATGAAAGCAAAAAATTCTCATCACGCAAACAAGAACACCGTTGTTTTCCCCCTTACTGGCAACAACACATCCTCCCCCATGCACGTTTCTGTCACTCGAACGCAGGCAACAAGGAGGCATGAACCCACTATCTAGCGTAAACCTCGCTCTTGGAGATGCATACAACAACTTGTCCAGAGTAGCCATACACACCGAAGAGTGTGCAAGAACACATTAAAACACTAAAAAGATACAAGTGACGCTCAAATAAAAGACATGAACAAACTGATCATAATGTCATGATTCATCGGATCCCAGCAAACACAACACATAGCAAATACATAAGAACGATCTTGATCATGTTAGCCATCTCACAAGACTGTGACATGATATAACAAGGAGAAGAGATCACCATCTAGCTACTTCTATGAACCCGTAGTCCAAGGATGAACTACTCACGCATCACCAGGGAGGCATACATGGTGATGAACAAGCGTCCGACGACAATTACCCCTTCCAGCAGGGTGTCAAAGGAGGACTACAAAATTCTAAGATTGGACATTCGAGGTGACGATGCCTCCGTATATGTTTCGTGGAAAATTTTCCACCCCCTAGGATTTTTGGGTCATAAGGAAATATATGAGCGAAGAGGCAACGTCGGGGGGTCCACGCCATCCGATGATAGGAGGCACGCCAGAGTACCCATACGCGCCTAGGAATCACCTGGTGGGGTGGGGCCTCCTCTGCAGCTGCCCTTGTTGCTCCATTTCGTCTCGATAAAAACTGGCCTTCGTGCAATTTCAGGACTTTTCACGAATATTTCATGTACTCCCTCCATCCCAAATTAGTTGTCATGTATTTATTAAAATATGGATGTATCTACATGTATTTTAGTGTATAGACACATCTATATTTTGATCAATCCACGACACCTAATTTGGGACGGAGAGAGTGCAATTTTTTCGAAACAAAAAAGTGATAAGGATATAATAGGGGAATATGATGCTTGTTCATGCTTGCGCTGGAAGGAAATACTGAATTTAATTGATGGTGTTTATAAGGTGAATTCCTTCTTAATTGAGTGTGATGTTTGTGTTTATGAGAATGTTATACTACCTAAGCCTATGCATTTATGTATGATCAGGTTTATTGATAACACAAACATTGGTGGAGGAGGACCTCAAGACATATTGGAAAACAACAAGTACCTGCTGGAAAACCATGAAGATATTTCACCATGAGTGCTTGAGGGAGGAGAGGGAGGCAGGAGCACAAGAGGGAGGCATGGAAAACAAAGTTGCTGTCGTGGAAAAACAACATCAAGGAAATGATATTTCAGTTCAGACTGGAAGAAGTCCTGAATTTGAAATAATCAGGGAATCTTCATACAGACTCCAAATAAATCAAATAAGCACAATCCGAAGAGGAAATTTGAAGAGCTTTCCAATGGATCCATCCCCATGTACGGATTCGACTCTTACAAGGCGTGGTGACCGAAACAAGTCACGAGTCGTTTTCTGCCAGTTTCCAAATAGAGTCCAATTGGCTGCACCCATGTTGGGTCAGTTTGTATCCGAGTTGGTTTAGTCCAACCGAGTAGGAATAGGCTAATTTCGTGGGAGGCGCCCCCTCCCTCATATATACCTAGGAGATGCGAGTTAGAGAGGTTAGACCAAGTTAAAAATAGAACCCTAGATTCCAGACAGAACAGATTGTTCCTTTGAATTTATCCCCACCAATTCGTATCGATTTGGTGGTTTATCAATTGCAAATTTTGTGTGTTACCTGATGCTCCACTGGGAATAAGAAGATACAGGACCACCTCGTAGTCATTGGCTATATTGTGTAAGCGTGTGTAACTGAGAATATCCAAGGGATTGCAAGTTGTTGCATTGGCATAAAGGATCAGCCAGAGAGGTTTTAGTGAGGCACGAGTTATCAATCATCAAGTTATCAAGTGCTCAACGAGAAGATCGGGCCACCCCATATAAAAAAGACAACAGAAAATAGGAACTAGCACTGGGCACTGGGTTAATAGATTAGTTCAAAAAACACCCTGAAACATTGTGAAAATGTCATAAAAACTTGTAGCAATCATAAGTAACAAGCTTGGACAATCAAAAATTATAGATATTTTTTGGACATATCAACATCCCCAATCTTAATTTATGCTCTTCCTCGGGTAGGTAAATGATATAAAGATGATTTTTGAGGTGTCGTGTCACCAACACATATTTGATCAATCAACGTAAAGCATTGTGAGCTGAGATCAAAACTTCAACAAAAGCATGATAAATGCTATAATAATAATGAGACTTAGCAATTAAGTTGCCTCATCAAAAGATCACAAAGAATTAAAAAACAAATAATATGGCATTGCAAACAACAACAAGGTTACAGTGATCATAATAAAAACATGGTAGAGTGGTATCCCGATTGTCCTTCATGGAATAGAAATATATAAATGCTAGGACACCTCCCAAGTTAAGGTGGTGACTAGATATAAAAACTTTAGAACAAGTAATATCACACTCAGACCGCAATCGATAATATTTTGGGACGATGCACATTATACTCAGAATGCCAATTATGATCTCCTAGTTGGTGCTTCAAACAAGAAAGATGGAGACTCAACATAAAAAAATAGAAGATATGTCCTTCACGGAGGGAAGCAGGGATTACTCATGGCTAGATCTTTTCTTTTGTAAAACAGATGTATGAAAATATAATTTGGATATGTGTGTGTCTTTGTCAAGGAATGACAATAAATAATTCATTACTTCCCATGTTGAACAAAACTTTGAAGAGAGGCTCCCATAGAGTAATAAGATCATTACCCTTCTTCCTTTGTTTACACTAGCAAAGTTTGACTGATTTCTCAGCAACAAAGTGTGATGAGGGCACTGAGAAATTATAATTTTGCATTTATCTTTTGTGGACCAGGGACCCGTTTGGCCAGTTATTTTTGCAATATTAAGTACGAGCACATTATGCATGCAAGTCAAGAGGTAAACCGTTCAACATGGAAAAGATAATGAACTAACTATCACTTCATCATGAGCTAAAGACATCTGCACAAATAAGGGGAAAATATTTTTTGAAGGTTTTAAAGGTAGCAAACAAGAAATTAACTTGGAATGGTTGTAAAAAACCATGCATGGGTAGTTATGGTGTACACAAATGGAATAACTTGTCTCAAGTATTTTGTAACATCCCTAATTTTTGGAAAGTGCAAAAAACACTAAAAATTTAAACTTGTGTTTTCTTGTTAATGCAAGCCACCAAAAACAAAGAAAAAAACACAAAGCAGTTATAATGTTTATTCCAATGTTATTGGAATTGTTAATCCAAATATGCATCTATTTCCTAAACCCTAAAGCTTATTCAAAAAAATCTTTATTCAAAGTAATTGTTTTCTCTTAGCAAACCTTATTATATAAAATGGTCTCGAATCAAATATTACCTTGAAAATGTTTATGGAAATTAAAACTAGAGGATTATTACCTTTAATAATTTTCTATGCCTAAAAATATTTTATGAGAATAAAATCTATTTATATTGATATTTAAATGTTATTCCAAGTTTTAAACAGAAAGTGGTGTTCATAAAATGTTTTGTCTTCAAAATAATTTAAAAGGGTCTTGAAAACAATATTTTGATTTGTAGAATAATTTCTAATATTATTAAACCCCAATTTATTTTATTTGAGTTTTCTATTTGAAAATGGCATTATGTGCTATTAACAATTCTTTCATATTTTGAAAATTGAAATGTGATGAAAACATCTCAATTATGTTTTTAAATAAAAGAATATATTTTTACAAAATCTTAGAAATTATTTTGAGATCATTTAGGTTATTAAAACAAAAGATATTAAAAACATAAAAAAAATAAAAAATAAAAGTTTTGCTGATGTCATGATGACGTCACCTCGTCATCAACCTTGGGCCGTTTCTATTCTGTCGCCCCCCCATTTCAATTTAATTGATTTCGGTGTTTAAGTTTCGATTGATAGCACCCAAGTTAACTCCTTAAACCCCCTTCATTGCCTCCTCATTTCCCCTCTCTCGTCCGTCGGTTCTATGCCGCCAAGAAGGAGAAATTGTTCGCCATAGTTACCTCGTACCGCCACCGTCTTCTCCTGTTTCTGGTCGCCACGGTGATTCCCTGCTGTCGATTATTGGCCCTCTATTCCTCCTTATCTCTTGTGCGTCTGGTTATGCCTTTATTCTATTTTTGCCCGTAGCGGAACCCGTCCCCCAACAACCACCAGAGCCGCTGTGACCTCGTCTCCTTGTTGTTGTCGCTAGAGAGCTTGTCGCGCCTCCCCGAGGTCCCCATCGAGTTTATCGTGACGCGGAGTGTCCCCTAGAACTCTGCCCGTGCCCGAAGACCCCTCCTAGCCCGCCGTCGTCTCCATTTTCAGCGAAGAGCTGGTGGTGAGCCCCCTCTCTCTCCCCTCTTCGATTTTCTGCCGTCAAATCTTCATCCAACGACGGATTTTAAATCAAGATGAGACACAACTCAAGCCGAGCCCAACCAATCAAGAGCTACCACTTGTCCTAGGCTTTTTCTGTTTTATTCAGGAATAGAAATTAGTTGTAACATTTACATAAAGACCCTCTAACTTTGAACCATCCTAAATTTTGATCCACAAGCCCAAATTTAGCAAACTTAGACCTTTTCAAAAGCCCTTTACATGTAGAAAATTTTAACACTGTCCAAATTCAAATTTGAATATTTAAAAAATTCCAAATTCAAATGAGCCATTTGGATGAATTTTGACATAATTCAAATTCTACAAATCCAAAAATTGCAAATAAAATATATTTGGAAACCTTAAGATGTGCTCTAACAAACACTTCTACCCAAAATAATTTTTTTGGAAAATTTTATATTTAAGTTGGCCATTTGAGTAATTTTTACATAGATTTAATTCCATAAATTATTAGAATATGTTTTCTTATACAAAATTGTTCCCAATATGTACCTTGGAACAGAGAGACCTTTACCCAAGCCAATGGTGACCCTTGAACCTCTTCCATGTAATTTTGGCCAAATTCCCTCCATGTTGTTAGCCACTTTGAAAAATTGTTTAGTTTTGATAAAACAGTATTAGAAGAGATTGTGGTGTTATCATTCTTGATCAAGAACAACACTCAAAATGTGTTAGCCAAATATCTATTAGCTAGTGGAGCTACAAACCAATGCCAAGATCAAGATTAAATCAAGATCAAGTTGCCTCCATGGAGAAGGACCTCTACATCATCAATGAGGATTGTGGACAATATCAAGAGCTGAAGAATCACTTGGAAGAGGTAAAGAAGATGGAAGACCAAGACCTCATCACAATAATTATTTTTATTTGATGTTATGTGATGGAAAGCCTAGCCCAAACACTTAAATTTCATATGTGAATGGAATTAGGTGTAGAGACTCAACCTTATTATTACATACACTTCTTTTGCATATTGAGTGATGTGATAATACTTGTCCAGCCTTAGTGAACTCTTAGAACTTCCTTGACAAGTATGACCAATTGAGTTGAATCTTTCAAAACCAAGTCTTGACCTTGCCTTAAACCATTTAGCTTGGAAAACCTTTTGACTAAGTCGTTGATTGTTATGTTTTGTTCCTTGTTTGTTTGTGGAAGTTTGTTTATTGGTATTCCTTTAAAAAAAATATTGTACAAAGAGGAACGTCCTAATTGTAAAGAGAGTATACTTCTAAACCAACCTCAACAAGGCAAGTGGCACACTTCATAAAATTCCTATGATTTGTTATGCATTAATGTTTCACAAAATTTCATTGTTAGGACTTTGTTATGCAATACTACGCAAACCAAGTAAGGATAGTTGCATGTTATCTTGGTCCCAGTAGACACCAAAGTAGAAATTATTCGTTTAAGCCATGCTTGTAGACTATGTTGGATAATATTGCAATGATGATTATTATAAGGGATATATACTATTATACTTTACTTGACAAGGGAGATAGACCAACATTGCATATGGAGATAGACCATTACTATTACTTGGCACTGGAGATTGTCCAGCATAGCCACTAGAGAAAGGCTAGCACAACCTCTAGAGAAAGACCATTGGTGTTACAAGGCAAAGGAGATAGTTCAACATAGCCACTGGAGAAAGACTAGCACAACCTCTAGAAAAAGACCATTGGTGTTACAAGGTAGAGGAGATAGTCCAGCATAGCCACTTGAGAAAGACCAGCAGAACCTCTAGAGAAAGACCATTAGTGTCAAGGCAAACGAGATAGTCCAGCATAACCACTAGAGATAGAGCATCACAGTCTCTGGAGATAGACCATTGATGAATACAAGGCAAAGGAGAAAGATCATCCAACCTCTAGAGGTAGACCATTGGTGTTACAAGGCAATGGAGATAGACCAGCTTAGCCTATAGAGATAGACCCTTATTGTTACAAGGCGCTGGAGATAGACCAGCATTGCCTATGGAGATAGGCCCTTATTGTTACAAGACCTTGAAGATAGACCAGCTCTGCCCCTGGAGACAAACCAATATTTCTTCATAGTTCACTGAGGTGTACTTGTGAACCACTTTAGATGAAAAGTGTTCTATAAAAGGATAGGATAAAACTAGCTTTTTGAAAAATCTAGCCTTGAACTCCACTTAGCCAAATAAGCATGTAGAATAAAAAAAAATCCACACATCCACCATAGTGTCATTTGCCAGTATATTTAATTATACTGACCCTTGTGGCTGCATATTCCATTTTGCAGATGGATCAGATGACGAGTGAGAATTTTCGTTTATGATCTCGAGTCTTCCGCTAACATATTTTGCTCGTGGCACATGAAGAAGACGAGGCTCAATGTTTTACTATGTTTTCCACTGTAATACTATGTTTCCTGCTAATCTTCTAAGACTATGCAAGTTGTAATCTTAGTTCATGCTTGTATTCTGAGGCTATGAAAGTTGTATTTTATTTATGATGTAAAGATTGGATCATGTGATGCAATAGAATTTGACTCATTTGCATGATATTTCATCTTGTACTCTGGTGCTAGCAATTGATCCATGGACTAGCACAGTAGCATAGATGTTCTTGAATTATTTAAAATGTGGGAACTCTACAGATCTGGATGCACGAGTAGAGCTCATACTCAGTACATAAGCGACATCTATATCCCTAATTATTTATGTGTGTTTGTTAACAACATTAGCGACATTTAATCGTGTGCTAAGTATTCCAATGTATATCAAGAATTATTCAATGACTAGCACAAGAGGGTGTCAAGCCCCTCAAAAAGGACAAAAGATCGAAGATCGGTGACGTAGGGTTTACTTACTCATAATATAGTCTAGAGCCCATAGTTTGTATATGGATTGCTCAATGAAAGGTATGGTGAAACTATCTACACTATAGGATAGCTAATATACGTCACATAGCCTTCCTATCATCGATGGTGAAACCTGAGAGTACAAAACATAGTAGTTGTGGGAATCAGCCAGGAGAATCCGGGATGCCAGGCCAGAGAGTCCGATGTGCAAATCAATGGAGACTCCGGACTCAGGGCATCTAGATACTCCGGACTTAATATTTATGGAATGGGATAGAAGAGCTACTAAATGGCTTAGCACTCTAATGCCCCCTCCGGAGTATGGTCGGCCCGGAGACTTTTGGATGTCTCTAGTCGGGCCAGAAGATTTCTGACACCATTAGGTCAAGCGTATCCGTGTTAGACCAAAGACTCCGATCTTCAGGCCAAAGATTCCTGGGTAAATATTCCTGCAACGTCTAGAATTTTGGAGAGGCTATAAAAAGTATCCTCCTACATTGAGAAGGGTACCACAACCAGAATACAAACACCACCATTGTTGAAGAGATCCAAACTCATAGATCTCTCTCTCTCTCCAGCCACTCAAACACTTTTCCCTTCAGATATTTGAGAGTGATGACCTAGATCCACATTCCTACCAAAGCTATTTGATTTCCCCCTGGATTCCATTGAGGAACTTGTTACTCTTTTGGTTTGTTGAAACCCTAGGATGTTGGGTGTCATTTGTGGCTCCCGTAGCCACGAAGTCTTGTCGGGAGCCTCCAATTGAGTTATGGAGTGCCCTAGTCTTGAAGACCGGTGTATTGGCGGCTCGTGGGATTCAGTGATGACCCTCTGATACGTCCCAAACGTATCTATAATTTGTTGTTTCTCCATGCTTGTTTTCTATAAACTGCCCCATGTTTTCTACATGTTCTATATGATTTTAAGATGCTTTCCAGGACTGACCTATTAACCTAGTGCCCAGAGCCAGTTCCTTTTTTCTAATGTCTTTTGTTTCGGAAAGGTTGCACAGGAAATATTCGCGAAAAGTCCTGAAAATCAACGGAGATGGTTTTTCACCCGGAACAAACACGGGGCCCGAAGGGGAGCACCAGGAGATGGGCCACCCCACAAGGAGACCCTAGCACGGGTGAGCCCTGATGGCGTGTAAACACACGTTCGTTGGGAGACCCCAAGAGGAAGGTATGATGAGTACAAAAACAATATTTTCCCTCAGAAAGAAACCAAGGTTTAATCGGACCAGTATGAGAAAGATATCACCTCTGAAGGTTGTTTGACAGCTGATGATGGTAGGGTGCACTACCAGGCTTAGCAGCAATATGGAATATGCACACAACCCAACCAAGATACTTTGCCCCAATGAAACAGTGAGGTTGTCAATCTCACCGGTTTTGCTGAAAACAAAGGATTAGACGGATAGTGTGGAAAATGATGTTTGTTTGCAGTGAATGAAATGAGAACAATGTTTGCAGTAAAAGAGAATAGTGTTTGCAGTATGTTGTATTATCGGTGTAAAAATTGGACCGGGGTCCACAGTTCACTAGTAGTGTCTCTCCATAACATATAAATAACATGCTGGGTGAACAAGTTACAGTTGGGCAATTGACAAAATAGAGGCTGCACCGTAGTGCAAATATATGACATGATGATTACTATGAGATTCATTTGGGCATTACAACATGATACATAGACCATAATCCAACTGCATCTATGACTAATAATCCACCCTCGGGACGTCATCCAAGCAAAATTTGGGTATTAAGTTGCAAGCAACCGATTATTGCATTAAATAAAGTGCGTAATGTAAACAATATAATTATCCTTAGAGAAAGCATTGTTGTTTTATCCCTAGTGGCAACAACACATCCACAATCTTAGAAGTTATATTCACTCTCACAGATTACTGGCGGCATGAACCCACTATCTAGCATAAATACTCCCTCTTGGAGTTACAAGCATCAACTTGGCCAGAGAATCTACTAGTAATGGAGAGCATGCAAGATCATAAATAACATAAATGATAGATCTATAATCAACTTGACATAGTATTCAATATTCATCGGATCCCAACAAACACAGCATGTAGCATTACAATAAGATGATCTTGATCATGTTAGGCAGCTCACAAGATCTAAACATGATGGCACAAAAGGAGGAGAAGAAAACCATCTAGCTACTGCTATGGACCCGTAGTCCAATTATGAACTACTCACGCATCACTCCGGAGGTAGGCATGGTGATGAAGAGCCCTTCGGTGATGATTTCCCCTCCCGGCAGGGTGCCGGAGAGAGCTTCAGAACCCTCCCGAACTAGGGTTGACGATGACACCAGCTATGGAAATTTTCGTGGATGGAGGCTTGGGTGTTTAGGGTTTTCCCGAGGAAGACCTTATATAGGCGAAAGGGCGATGTCGGTGGGTGCCCGAGGGGACCACACCACGTGGTGGCGTGGCTAGGGGCGCGCCGCCCTATGGTGTGGCCGCCTCGGTGCCCCCCTTCGGGTCTCCTACGGACTCCGTGTATGTGACATCAAAAGAGGGACTTTGGCTTTTGTTTGGTCCAATTCCGAGAATATTTCCAGAACAAATTTTATGAAACCAAAAACAACAGAAAACAGGAACTGGCGCTGTGGCATCTTGTCAATAGGTTAGTCCCAGAAAATGCATAAAAATGATATGACGTGTATAGAAAACATGTAGCAATTGGCATAATATCAACATGGAACATCAGAAATTATAGATACGTTGGAGACATATTGATGACTCACAAGTATAGGGGATCGCAACCGTCTTTGAGGGAAGTAAAACCCAAATTTATTGATTCGACGCAAGGGGAGCCAAATAATATTTATAAGCCTTAACAGATGAGTTGTCAGTTCAGCTGCACCTGAAAGTAGGCTTGCTCGCAATAGTTTATCAGTGGTAATAGTTTAATAGCAGTAGCAGTAGTAAAATAACAGCAGTACTTAAATAGTAACAAGAGTAGCAATTCTGGGGAACATCAAGATTAAAGTACTTTAGGCATAGGGATGGATGAACGGGTGATGTGGGGATGACTCCCAGGCCTGTCGGATGGTCCTACTCGGTCTAAGGCCCAGGATTGAAGCCCAACGTGAAAGGCTACTTCATGGTTCAAGAAGGTCCAGCTACGGTTCACCCGCGAGTCTTGCGGGACAAGACGGAAAGTTTCCACCGACTAGAACTAGGGTTTGCAACCCCCCGGGAACGGGTTTGAGACCCAACCACCTATATAAAGGCTAGGAGAACCACCCAGGGGGACGACCAATCTAGAGCTTACACCATAGAAGCCGCACCTCGAGATCCAATCTCTCGACCTGCGCACCAACCATTGTAATCGATCATCATAATACAAAGACAGACAAGCAGGAGTAAGGGTATTACCTCTACGAGGGCCCCGAATCTGGGTAAATCGTGCCCCTGTTAGCCGTCGAGTCTACCAGCGCCTACATCATTCTTCTACTCGAAACCCTACCGGCTCACCCGAGGGATTTGTTGATATGAGTCATCGACAATTGGCGTCTTCTGTGGGAACGGCAGGCACTGGATCCACGGCCTCGCCGGCTTAATCTGCCACGAGCTTCAACTGGAGCCCGGAATCTTTGGCTCCCTCGGAGCCAATCTGCTTCGGGTCGTTCGTCTACACGCCCCACTTACCGACATCTCGCCCTATGTTCAGAAGTATCCAAGAGGGCGTCAGCAAGCAGGGGATCCTACGCTTCCCCGACTCCACGGTACTCGACGGATCTGACGTCGAGTCCATATCGAGCATGGAGAGCCCGAAATCGCCACTCGACGACTTCGATTGCAGCTCGGAGTCGAGTCACGGGTCCATCCTCTGCAACAGGCTTGACTTCCATACCATCGTCTCTGAGGAACCCATCGACCTTAGCAAGGACGATTGCCCCGCCCCAAAAGACTCATAGGCCATATCTGCCTCACGTCTGCATGGCTGGACCTGAAGATGAACCCGCCGAAATGGAAGTTAGCCTCCCGACGAGGCAACAGATCAAGGTCTCGCGAGCCGCCTAGAACAAGGCGAAGGAAGCAGTGGAGGCAAGTCGTCCGATAGAATCCGGATCCTCCCAAGAAGACCAGATAGCATACCACTACCACTTGTCACTAAAAAACCACGAGATAATAAGCATCCGCAAAGAACTCAACGCGCGCCAACGCGCGACAGAAGCCTCGAGTGCGCGCCGCGCAGAGATCTCCAGAACTCGCGACTTGACGGGGAATCAACCTGTCAGGAAGGGGAAGTACGTCTCGAAGACTGCCCGTATGGACCAAGGAACCCTCAGCGAGATTAGAAAAACCATCGAGACCTCCCTCATGCACGTCTACGAGGAGGGCAACATGCACCCGACAACTCCTGCCGCCGCGGTCCTAGCCACCGCTATCTATTTATAGGCAAACCAACCGCCAGAAAGCAATCTCCGCGCAGAGCAGCATCGCCAAGTCCAAAAAGGCCTAGGCATGGCCGGATCAACAATCGCCGCCCAAACTCGCAAGAAAACGGACACCCTCGAAGTTGTGATGCCTCGAGCAGACAAAACACCTCGCAGACGCGAGAGTACGTCGCCCAAAAGAGGAGACAAGGAATCGCCCCACCGCCACAGAGGCAAGGAGGCACGACGCCGTGGCGACAGCCAACACAACGACGACGACGACAACCCGCGACACCGCGACGACAACCCGCGACACCGCGGATGATGGGGGGATACTAACCCGGTATGCCAGGCTCCGGGAAGTAACCCGGCCCAAAGGATGGTGTGCAGGATCCGATTAATGATAAAGATGTTTGTGGAGGCCCAAGTTCGTGAGCCTAGTGATCCGGATTAGGGATGTTGTAAAGGAAAGTTAGAGTTAGCACGCCGTGTCTGGGTAGGACCCGGGTGTGCCTTGTAGAAAAAGCTAGGGGGTACGGGTGTTATATAAACCGACCCCCGGGTATAGTTTGAGACAGAGATTCGAGAACCATAGCAATATCGAGTGGTATCGAGTATCCAGTGTAAACCCTAATCGTGTTACTGTATCGAGAATAGAGATCCGGCGACTTCGATTGCCGGCTGTCATATCAAGTTGTATCATGTCTTCCTTTGAGCTAAACCCTCTCCCGAACGCCTGTGTCGACTTGCCCCAAGATCAGTTACCCCTGGTAACATCTGCCGTGATTATCCCACGACAGTTGGCGCCCACCGTGGGGCCTGCGTCCAAAGGCGTCTACATCACGGGAGAAGCTCGGAAGGGCATGGAGGATCTTATCATCGGCGAAATCTACATCGACCACGAAGAAGAAAAGTTGGTGGACGATCCCGGCTGGGGGCCAGAACCGGATCACCTCGAGTCCGGATTTATATTGACGGTCGGCCGGATCAATATCTTCGTCGACACGGTACGAACGACTAACTTAAAAGGACAATATCATGTGCATACTACAGGAACTTCTAGCAGGAACAAAGAGACATCAAAGCAGGCGGCAAATCCGGTTTCATCGGCCGCGCCGGGATACCTTAGATGGGCAGAACAAGAGATAACGTGGAGTAGAAGAGATCATCCGGAAAAGGTGGAGCGTCCAGGAGTCTTGGTGTTGGTGGTCGCTCCACAGGTTAATGGTTACGAGCTGAAGAAGGTCCTGATGGACGGTGGAAGTAGCATCAACATCCTTTACTGGGAGACCTTCTTACGGATGAGTCTCAAAGAGTCCCAGCTGCAGAAAAGTTCAACAATCTTTCACGGGATCGTACCGGGTCACTCGGCGAGCCCCAAGGGAAGGATCACCTTGGAAGTTGCTTTTGGGGAATCGACGGATAATTATCGAGTGGAGTGGCTCACGTTCGAGGTGGTCAAGTTGCGCAGTCCTTACCACGCGCTGTTGGGGAGACCGGCTTACGCCCAATTCATGGCTAGGCCGTGCTACGTGTATTTGCAGCTGAAAATCCCGGGTCCTAAACGGACCATCACTATACATGGGAACCGGGATATAGCGGCCGAGTGTGACGAAGGAGATTCAGTTATGGCCGAGCAGGCATGCCGGAAGGAAGAACTCGAATATTACCGATCTCAAGTAAACCCGGACGATAGAACAGCCTTGAAAAAGCCGAATACTGAGGATGAGAGAGCAAAATTCAAGGCAGCACAAGACACCAAGAAGATAGATTTTGTCGAAGGGGACTCTACTAAGCAGTTTACCATAGGGTCTAACCTGGGAAAAGAGCAGGAGGGAGCGCTCGTGGAGTTCATTCGCTCGAATGCAGATGTGTTTGCCTGGACACCCAGCGACATGCCGGGTATCCCTACAGAATTGGCTGAGCACAGTTTGCATGTGGATCCCAAGTCTAGGCCCGTGAAACAAGGTTTGAGGAAAATGAATGAGGAAAGAAGGAAAGCTATAGGCGAAGAAATCGCTCGGCTACTGGCAGCCGGCTTTATCATGGAAGTATTTCACCCGGATTGGTTGGCTAACCCGGTTCTGGTGATGAAAAAGACCAACGAGTGGAGGATGTGCATTGACTTCACTAGTCTTAACAAGCATTGCCCAAAGGATCCGTTTGCGCTCCCCAGGATAGATCAGATTATAGACGCAGTAGCTGGAAGCGATCTGTTATGCTTCCTGGATGCATATTTCGGGTATCATCAGATTAAGCTCAAAAGGGAGGATTGGGAGAAAACATCATTCATAACCCCGTTTGGGGCCTTTTGTTATAAAACTATGACATTTGGGCTGAAGAACGCTGGCGCAACTTACCAACGGTGTATTCAAAAGTGCTTCGAGGACCAAATCGGACGTAACGTCCATGCTTATGTGGATGACGTGGTCATCAAGACCAGGAAGGCGGAGACATTTATCGATGATCTAAAGGAGACATTCAAAAACCTGAGGAGGTACCAGATGAAACTTAATCCAACGAAGTGCGTGTTCGGAGTTCCGGCTGGGAAATTACTCGGCTTCATAGTTTCCGAGAGAGGAATTGAGGCAAATCCAGATAAAATCAAGGCAATCCAGAGTTTGAAAAAGCCGGAGAACTTGAAGCATGTTCAAAAGCTCACGGGCTGTGTAGCAGCCTTGAGTCGGTTCATATCTAGACTCGGAGAAAAAGCAATACCCTTGTATCGGCTCTTGCGAAAATCGGATAAATTCGTATGGGACGAAGAGGCAGATGAAGCGTTTGAAGCACTAAAAAAGCAATTATCTGAAGCACCAGTACTAGCGGCGCCGGGTCCTAAAGAGCCTATGTTGCTATACGTGGCAGCTGGCCCCCGAGCCGTTAGCGCAGTGGTTGTCGTGGAACGCAAAGAGGACGGGAAAGGTTACCCGGTTCAGAGGCCGGTTTATTACGTCAGTGAAGTATTATCAGAAGCAAAGCAGCGCTATCCACATTGGCAAAAGTTGGTGTTCGGAGTCTTCATGGCCAGCAGGAAGTTGAAGCCGTATTTCCAAGAACATCCTATAACGGTGGTCAGCTCAATACCAATGTCGGATATTATCAGAAACTCGGACGCGACGGGAAGAATAGCCAAGTGGGCAATAGAGATGGGAGATTATCACATAAACTACGAACCCAGGTCAGCAATCAAGTCCCAAGCTTTAATTGATTTCGTTAACGACTGGACACATACAGGTATGGCTACCACAGTTCCAAAATCCGAGTCATGGACCATGCACTTCGATGGGTCAAAGCAATATGAGGGATCAGGAGCTGGAGTAGTGCTGACATCGCCCAAGGGAGACAAACTGAGTTACGTACTGCAAATTCACTTTGATTGCTCAAACAACGTGGCCGAGTATGAGGCCCTGTTGCATGGTTTAAAGGTGGCCAAGGAAATGAACATTAAAAGAATACGATGCTTCGGAGATTCGGATCTTGTGGTACAACAGGTATCGGGAACTTGGGACAGAAAGGATGCAACTATGGCAGCATACCGCAGGGAAGTCGACAAGGTTGCCGGGTGCTTTTCCGGGTATGAGGTGGAGCACATAGACAGAAGAAAAAACGAGGCAGCAGACGCACTCGCCAGACTCGGCTCGCGTAGGGAGCCAGTTCCACCTAATGTGTTCTTGGACGAGTTGTGGCGACCATCAGTTAAAACCGAGTCTGAGGAAGAACTGGCAAATCAAGACCCGGATTTGGAGTACGTGGCCACAGTACACGCCATCCCCGAGTGGACAGAGCCATACCTGGCCTACTTATCGCGGGGCGAGTTACCAGAACAGGAGGTATTAGCAAGACAAATCCTGAGGCGAGCAAAGGGGTATTCTATCATCAACGGAGAATTATACAAGAGAAGCGCAACAGGAGTCTTCTTGCGCTGCGTAGCGCCAGAAGAAGGCCGACAGATTCTCAAGGAAATACACGAAGGCGACTGTGGGCATCATGCATCTACAAGGTCTCTGGTGGCTAAAGCTTATCGACACGGATTTTTCTGGCTTACGGCTCTATCGGATGCAGAACGTTTGGTAGCAAGATGTGACGGATGTCAAAGGTACGCTCGCCAAACACACGTACCGGCTATGGAATTACGGACCATCCCATTAACTTGGCCGTTCGCCGTTTGGGGTATGGACATGGTTGGTCCCTTCCATATGTCACCATGCAAGAAGACGCATCTTTTGGTGGCCATTGACAAGTTTACCAAGTGGGTTGAGGTTATGCCAGTTACTAATTGCGAAGCGGCTACAGCAGTCAAGTTCCTGAAAAGGATTATCTACCGGTTTGGGTATCCCCACAGCATAATCACCGACAACGGAACTAACATGTCTCTTGGCGAGATGGAGAAATTCTGTGGCAACAATGGAATCCGGCTTGATGTTGCATCAGTGGCTCATCCGCAGGCCAATGGACAAGTGGAGAGGGCAAACCAAGAATTGCTTCGCGGATTAAAACCACGATTGCGAGTCCCCTGTATCAGGGCAGCTGGTGCATGGGTCGAAGAACTTCCTTCTGTGGTTTGGGGTATCAACACTACACCTAACAGATCCACTCAGATGACACCCTTTTTCATGGTCTATGGGGCGGAAGCAGTGTTACCAAGTGATATTATTCACGATTCGCCCCGAGTATCAGCTTACGTCGAAGTGGAGAACGAAAAAACCCGGCAGGACGACGTAGATATGTTAGAAGAACAAAGAGAACAAGCCCTGGAAAGATCAGCCATATATCAGCAAGATCTACGGAGGTATCATAGCCGGCGTGTGAAGACCCGGGTATTCCAGGAAGGAGACTTGGTTCTGCGTCTGGTACAGTCAAACGAAGGAAAACACAAATTATCACCACCATGGGAAGGACCATTTATCGTAAGCCGGAGCCTACATAACGGATCATATTATTTGATAGATGCAAGGGAAGAGTCGGCTACAGTCAATGACACCGCACACACCACTTCATCTATGCAAGAAAGAGATAGACCATGGAACGTGGCTCAGCTGCGTCCGTATTATACTTAGTAAAGACTATATTGGCAAGTGGAATTGCACGGTGTAATAGGCAGCAGGTTTTCTGACGTACTATTTTCCTATCCAGGGCACCTTTGGGGACTGGACGGGTTTTTAATGAGGCGGCTTGCTGACCTACATTTTTCATATCAAGTAAAGAGATGGTTATCAAGAAAAGAGATAGTTGTTATCAGTTTTTCATATCAAGTAAAGAGATGGTTATCAAGAAAAGAGATGGTTGTTATCAGGTTATGTATTCTCAGTACGATGCGTATATCTAGGTCTTGGGGGCTGATCGCTTAAATAGCACAGTTACAAACTCAAAGACCCGGCCACGATGCCTATGAGTTATAAGGGCCGATTACTCGCAAACGAGTACGGCTACAATCTTATAACCGGACAAAGAAGTCCAAATTTATTGGCTACTCTTACTTAAGCTCGATGTGACTCGCATTAAAGTGGCATGATTTGTTCGCTTACGATGGCAGTTAGTCATGAAACCCGACGGGGATTGGCTGGCTACGTCTTCGTATTGATGTAACAACATGGTATCCACGCGAAAGCCGGCTTACAGTACAAGACAGTCAAAAGGGTCATCTAAACCACAAGTTATGCAGAGTATAAGGCTGAATAGCTGGAAACTCAATGACTATTAAGCATAACTTCAAATCCGATGTGAAACAACTCATGGACCTTTGTGAAAATAGCAATAAGTACTTTGTTGCCTTTTCAAGATCAAGTGTCCTAGGCTCGGCAATCCGGGCCCGGTAGCTTGAAGTCTTGAAAAGAACTGGCTTACTTGTATAAGTTGCAAAAATCCAAATATCCGAGTCTTGGGGGCTTGGGGACTTCGAAGCAAAATCCGCTTGTCAATACCCATGAGACTCGGAAATTGAGTTTTCACGAAAGGAGCAATAAATAAAACCAGATATCGAGAATAGATGAGCTTAAACTTACAAAGGTTGGAACAGGCATCGAGTATATCAAGGCCTTAGTGTGCATTACAAAATACTGGTGAAAAAATATCAAAGGTGCACAGGCGCACCACCTAAAAAATGACTGTTTCAAAAAGTATGTCGACCGACTGACGCTTAAGAAGAGGCATCGGAAACCATATATCACTCGGCGCTCATCTTGGCCTTACCCTTGCCATCATTGGTGGCAGCAGCAACACCCGGATCGGCGGCGCCAGCTCCCGCAGGAGGCGGAACGACTGATGTTGAGGCAGCAGGAGCAGAGCCGGCTTCAGCTTGTTTCTTGGCAGCCTCCGCCCTTATCGCAGCAGCTTCCTCTTTCCACCGAGCCATCATGTCATATGGTTCGGGAAGATCTGACTTAATTGCCACACCAGCAGCATCATAAGCAGGGACAAGAGTATTGACGTCCAGTTCATCAGCGATCACGCTAGCCGGGTAACGGACCTCCTTCTGCACAGCCTGAAAATCCTCCCGCGAGAATTTTGAACCATCAAGCTTGAATTCGGGGAAGCCGCCCATGAGCTTTGCCAGATCGAGCTTGGGGAAGTAAGCCTTGGCGAGTGATAGCCCCCGGGTCATTCCAACCCGGCAGGACGAGCGCTTCCAGTGCCAAATCCACTCAGGAATCGTGGAAAAGGCGTCCAGCATCCTCTTCAGGTCAACATGTCCTCTACCTGGCCACCGTAACTCTTCCAAAATCCATCTGGTTCCGGCACACAGCTGCCGGATAACATTCTTCATGGTCTTCAGCTTGGCAATATCATCCTCATCCGGCATGGTTTCATCCGGGCCTGGAGTAAAATGAATATATCAGCTAAGCATTTTTTGCTGTTGGTCAAAAGGATAAACTCGGAGAAGGAAGCATACCAAGCAAAGAACGATAGGTATCAGAAATTTCGACAGAAAGGCTTGTCAGGTCGTCTTCGGCTCGGTGAGCCCTTCTTCGGTACTTCTTCATTAATTGCCTATTCCTTCTGGCTTCAGTCTCGGCCGCTTCGCGTAAAGATATTTCTTTTTCAATGAGCTTGGTGGCGTTTGCAAGTTTCTCCTCATATTGAGTCACGAAAGACTGCATGAATGTTAAAAAGTGTTAGTCGGATAGAAGAGCACGGTTATCAGTCAATGGTATAATAAAGTCCCGAGCAAGTCATGAATTAACTCACTCGGAACTTGGGGACTGGACAAAGGTACAAGCAACATTAGTTCAACTTACCTCATGTTTGGTTATTAAGGCTCCCAGGATGTTTTCCTCGTTAGCTCGTAAGGTGCGCAGGGTTTCCAGCATCTGGGCAAACGTTAACTCATCGGAATGAGTCCGGGAAGAGCCGGCAGCTTGGTCATCACGCAGGGGGGTTTTCCTTGCATTTGGAGTGGAGACCCGGACAGTCTGAGTGTCCGGGTTGGGAGGGCTCATCTTCGTATCTAGAATTTCTATCTCTTCGTCTACTGGTTCCGATAAGTAAGGAGATCCGACGGTTTGGGAAAGTGGATTGTTCAGAGGGCCTTGTTCCCGGTTAGTGGCTGCATCACCTCCGGTTGCGGCGTCTGCGTCGTCAGTCGGCTTCTCCACCTGAATGTTAGCCGTTTCTGTGTTTTCCGGGTCACTGACGGTGACCTGAGCGCTGAAAGAAAGATGAGAAAAGGCAGTTATTGATGATGACGGTGGCTCGGATGAAAGTTCGCTAGAGGCAAAAAGAAATAGTAAGGCAAAAACTTACCCGGCATTTACGGTGTAATCCGATGGGAGCTCGCCACTTGAAGTAGATGAGGTGTTCGCAGGAACCACTAATGGAACCCGGAATTGCCCGGCACGTGGGTGGTTAGGAGAAGGGTGGCGCTGAGGAGAGTTGGAAGAACGAGATGGAGGAGCACTGCCACGAGGGACTAAAGGGGTGGAGATGCCCGGGTTAAGGGGATCTTCACCCGGGGAGCTCCGAGTTACCCTGCGCTTGGCGGGGAAAGGTTCCTTCAAGCACGGCGAATTTGACAATTGATGGTTAAGTCTTCGCATGGCGTCAAAGGAGTAAGATTCGGAAGATAGTGAGGAAAAAGGAACCTTGGATACTGTCCCCCTGCTTTTCCTCTTGGCTCCGGTTGTTGCCTCTGGGTCAGACTCGGTTCTCTCCGGGTCATCCTCGTTGTTTCCACCTTCGTCCTCCAGTCCTGCGAGCCAGATGTGTATTCATTGGGAAAAAGACAGACGAAAGGAAAGTAATACAAGCAAAAGTATGTAGATCCTGGGTAAGTACCTTCGCTGTCGTCAGTCGTCTCGTCCTCCTCTTCCGGGTCTCTGGAGGGGGGGAGTGGATCCACTCTCCAGAAGGGGTCATCAGCCTAAGGTAAAAAGATAAAGTTAATGTTTAGAAGCAGTATCGAGTTGAAATGTGGAGACAAGTTATGAGTGCCGGGTATTACCGTTGGAGCTGGATTTTCCCGAGTAAACGGAGGTAACCCGGAGATGCCCTTTATCACATCCAGCTTCTCTGCCAAGAGGCTCTTGATGGTCTTGATAGTGTCACCAGTCGCAAAGCTTTTGGAGGAATAGCGAAGTGCATCTGTAGTGTGACCCGAATACTCGCACATCAATTTGGTGCGGATGGAATTAGGTTGGATTCGGAAGTCGACCCATGTCTTTATCAAATTGAGCCCTAGGAGGCCTTGGGCCGAGAGAATGGCTATTTTGGCTAGTGCAGGAAGGATTGCTTCCCTGTCCGAGTCTGGTGCGAAGGCACTGAAAGACTCGGAGGGTTTGAGGGGGGTCTCTGAGTAACCCGGCAGCTTCTTCTCGCTGTCGGGGGAGGTATCGCGACAGTAAAAAAAGGATAACTGCCAATGTTTGGCACAGGATTGCAGGTTGAGGGTTGGCATTAAAGAATTCCTACGGCGTTGGATGGATACCCCGCCGCAAGTGAGAAGCGCCCCGTCGCCGCTTTCGCGGCACGGTTTGCATTGGAATAACTCAGTGAAAAGAGTCAGGTTTGGTGGCATGCACAAATACGATTCAGATAGAACTATGAAGTGGGCGATGTTCAACATAGAGTTAGGCCCTATGTCGAACACCCGGAGTCCGTAGTGATCTAAGACCTCCCTAAAGAAAGGGTGACCCGGAGGGCGAAATCCTCGGGTCACGTGCTCTACAAAGCAGATTACCTCGTCTTCTGCGGGAGTGGGATGAGTTTCGTTACCTGGCACCCTCCAGCGGATATCTTTCTGAGAGGGGAGGGTGCCTAACTCGGTTAGTTCGTCCAACTTGGCCTTAGTGGTTGTGGAGCGCCCCCAATTGGCGGATATGGCTTGGGTGGTCCTTGCTTGAGCCGGATGTTTTCCTTGTCGCTTGGGAGCCATGGGGTCAGCCCGCGAAACACAAAAAGAAAAGGATGTATGAAATAAGACCCGGGAAAGTTGAAATATCCGAGTATAAGGTATCAAGAGGGTACGAAGTTGAGAACTGTCCGGGTATTGAGCACACTTGTGGAAATTGTTGGTCACTTACGTAGGAAAAGGTATTTGGGGATGACGGATGGTTGCCCATATTTATACCGCAAATGAAATAGCTGGAAAAGAAGGGTTTTTCCGGGTGTTAATGCAGTAAGCGGAAAACAGCGGAGGAACGGATCTAGATGGAGAGGTTCGCGGATGGCTTTTAAGTAAAATTGGTGATCAGTGATGGTTGGAAGATCATTTGTGGCTATCAGGCAGGCAATTAAAGGGGTTGGCGAGCATTGAATCGATCTAATCTGGTGCAATCGGACAAGTAATTCGCGGGATGACCTAGATCTGACCTTGGATGGATTAAAATCTGCGGGGCTGAATTAATTGATTGCGAAGAGCTTACCGAGAAGATTGGGGCTTAATGTGATGGCGACGAGCGGTGCGGCTCGGATGGGAGGAATGGAGGTACAAAGGTGGCGCTTGACGGCGGCACGAGGCGATTCAAGGGCGGGCGCGGCCGCTGTTAATCTTGCGTCAGTAACAGGCGCGAGTTCCTCGCGATGGCGCTGCGAAGGTGTTAGGAGCAATGAGGGAGAGGAGAAGTTGTGGCGTGGTGATGGGCTTAGGGTTACCCTCTAAGCGCTATTTATAAGGCAAGGGAGAGCTTATCTTAACGGCTAGGAGCCGGGAATTGCGGAGTAATGGTTATCCACGAAGATTTCGCAAGATGTGCGTCAAGTGTTGGGCAGGGCATCATGACAGAGGAAGGAAGGGGTTCGTCCGTAATGACAGGACTGGTTATCAAGCATGAGATCTTATCATTTCTTATTGTGGTTTGGATTTAGGAATTTGGACCCAAGTATATGGAGGAAAGGTCCGGGTTATTGTATGGCCACCATGGAGTGAGGCCTAACTGAATATCATGATATTTTAACTCAGTTTTCGTACGCCCCTATGATCGGTATCTTTGCAGGGAATAGCAAGCGCTTCAAGGGGATCCGTGAAGCCCAAGCTATTCTGGGGACTACTGATGGGGGGATACTAACCCGGTATGCCAGGCTCCGGGAAGTAACCCGGCCCAAAGGATGGTGTGCAGGATCCGATTAATGATAAAGATGTTTGTGGAGGCCCAAGTTCGTGGGCCTAGTGATCCGGATTAGGGATGTTGTAAAGGAAAGTTAGAGTTAGCACGCCGTGTCTGGGTAGGACCCGGGTGTGCCTTGTAGAAAAAGCTAGGGGGTACGGGTGTTATATAAACCGACCCCCGGGTATAGTTTGAGACAGAGATTCGAGAACCTTAGCAATATCGAGTGGTATCGAGTATCCAGTGTAAACCCTAATCGTGTTACTGTATCGAGAATAGAGATCCGGCGACTTCGATTGCCGGCTGTCATATCAAGTTGTATCATGTCTTCCTTTGAGCTAAACCCTCTCCCGAACGCCTGTGTCGACTTGCCCCAAGATCAGTTACCCCTGGTAACATCTGCCGTGATTATCCCACGACAGCGGAGGTCGCCCAAGACATTGCGATGAAGAACCACGCAGTGGCCGCAAGTCACGACACCGCAACAAGGAACCCCGATGGGGAAATAGTCGCGACCACGCCTCTTACGACGGTCGAGACGATATCACCCAAAACAAGGTCGACAGGGCGCATGCACGCAGGAACCGTGCCCGCTCACTATCTACCTCCTCTGACAAGGAAGCTTGCGGCACGATGTGCATCAGCAGCACCATTCGCGAGGCACCGATGCCCAAGAGATTTAGGCTCACCTCGGAGGTCCCGAAGTACGATGGCTCGCAAGAACCTAGGACCTGACTCTTGGACTATCTGACCGCGGTAAAGTGACAGCGCGGAAATAAAGTGACGGTCATGCAGTACTTAAACATGCACCTTGTCGGAGCTGCTCGAAGCTGGCTCGAAGACAGACCACGCGCGTGTTATAGATCCTGGGACAATCTCACCCGCGATTGCGAGAAGAACTTTTAGGCGACATACAAGAGGTCCACGTCTGTCGAGGAGTTGCGAGCTTGCAGACAGAAGAGCGGCGAATCAACTCGTGAATATATCCACAGATGGACCATGCTAAAAAATACGGCTGGAAATACATCGGAGGAAATAGCAGTCGGAGATTTCACCAAGTGCGCGTGACATGCGGCCTTCCGAGAAGAACTAGGACGATGCGCGCCCAAGACTATTGGAGAATTGATGGCCATAGCCGATAAATGGGCAAATGGTGAGGAATCCCTGCGCAATGCGGAACCTTCCTCACCCACGCATGACGACGATCGCAACGGCGACCACCGGAGGAGAAAGAGGCGACACTATGATCAGAACGATCAATCGGAGTTTGTAGCGGTTGAATTCATGAGAAACGCAAGTGGAAGCCAAAACCAGATGAAAAACACCTGAGGAAGACCTTGACGGATACTGCTCCCTGCATATGTTCACAGATAAGCACACGGGCAAACTCAAGGCTACCCATATCCTCAAAGACTGCCGAAAGATTAAAGACATCCACTAGGCATACACGAAGAAACATCGGATATCCATCAACCAAGGATACCCACAACTACCAAGAGGACACGCAGTCGCACCACCACCACCCCCCACCTTCACCTGCTGGACATCACAACATGGCGTTAGCCGCACTCCCAGCACCAGTAGATCCAGCTGCGGCAAATCAAGGAGCCAACAGATACCCGAACCCCCAATGTCTCATGGGCATGATACAGAAGATCTTCCCATCCCGACGAGTCCAGAAGACCAACACTCGCCACGTAAACATGGCAGTGCACCCGATAACCTTCTCCATAGAGGAACACCCTCCACGGGTGTATCGACCAGGGCACGCAACACTCGTCATCCAGGCGCAAATAAGCAATTACGACCTAGCCAGAGTATTCATGGACGGAGGCAGCGAGATAAACATCAGATCCGCGAATACACTCCGCAAGATGAACATGAACCTGGAGGGATTCGCAGAATCGGAAACATTCTTCCACGGGATAGTACCGGGAAAAGCCGTCCGACCACTCGGAATGATCAACCTGGAAGTCATACTCGAAGATCGAAGCAACTACAGGCGAGAGTTCCTCGACTTTGAGGTAGTCGATTGGTCATCGCAGTACCATGCCATTCTCGGCCGAACAACATTCGTGAGATTCATGGATGTACCATAAACTGCTAGGAGAATACGGTACGATCACCATAAACGGCGATTTCCAGAAATCTGACAAATGCGACAACGACTTCCACGAGATCGCAAAATCTTTCGGGATGCAAGAAGAGCTACAAAAGCTGGCAAAAACCATGGACAACTCAGTGATGACGCTAACCAAAAGAAATGCTCCAGACCTCGAGTTTAGCCCGAGTAGCGACACTCGAAAGCATAAAGTCCACCCGATAGATTCCACAAAGACGGCGGTGGTGCCAACCACCCTCTCCTCCGCATAGGAAAGCGCGCTCATCGATGGTGTTTGCAGATTCGGTGTCCCACACAATATTATCACGGACAACGGAACCAATTTTACGTCCAAGGAAAATCCAAATTTCTGTGAAGAAAAGGGGATAACTCTCAGTTTCCCCTCGGTGGCACATCCCCAGACCAACGACCAAGTCGAACGATCCAACGGATTAATTTCGACCGGCCTGAAGAAGAGACTACTCACCAGATTAAACCCAGCAGCCCAGCATTGGGCCGAAGAGTTGCCATTTGTCCCGTGGAACGTGAGAACAACTCCGAATAGGTCAACAGATTATACACCATTCTTCATGGTTTATGGCGCCGAGGCGGTCCTACCCGAAGATGTTCGATTCAGTGCACCACGAGTCGTCGCCTACAGCGAAGAAGCCTCCAATGAAGCACTCACCAAAGACATGGACGCACTGGATGAAGCTAGGTACGTCGCGCTCGCAAGATCCTCCGTCTACCAGCAAGCGTTAGCAACTACCACAGTCGCAACTTCCGTAGCAGATCCTTCGTGGTAGGCGACCTAGTGCTACGGCTCAAGCAAGACAGTTGTCACAAGCTCGAGCCACCATGGGAAGGACTCTTCATCATACACGAAGTTATCCCTGGAAGCGCCTATCGCTTGAAGAACCCAAAAACAGGCGGCATCTACTCCAACCCGTGGAACGTAGCACACTTGCGAAAATTCTATCCTTAGGAGAGTACTCTACCCGCAAGTAAGGCTGCTTCAGCCACGATGTAATTCGAGCAAACACATGGCTTCACAGCCATAGCAATAAAGATTCTTCAACTGCATACTACAGTTACCGACAAATCAAATACTCCCTCCATTCCTAAATATAAGATGTTGTAGCTATTGTTCATGTTGTCTAGATACATACTAATATGACTGAACATATACACTAAAAGTTTTCTAGATACATGTAGACATGTGTGAACGTGGAAAAGGGGTAAAACATCTTACATTTAGGAACGCAAGGAGTACATGCTAAAAATGTCACATCCCAACGCACGGTGGCTACGCCAAACTAGCATAAAACTCATAATCACAACTACAACTAAACAAATATTTACAGGGTCACAAGGTACACAACTTCACACACCTTCAACAAAATCGCAAAAATACAAGGTACAAACACCTTTCAATCAAATTACTATCGACTAGCACCTTCCCGAAGCAATCGCTCTGTCTCGGAAGAAGTTAGCCGAACAATTCGCTCAGCAGCAGGGCGCACCACCTCGTAATGAGGACCAAAATCTACAGGAACCCCTCGGGTAACAGGTAGCTGCGCTACAGAATTGAAGTTCACTTCTGGGTGGCACAGCCGCACAAACGCAAGAACAACCTAAGCTCCGCAGACAAGCTGATGGCGCACGCACTCGCGAACATCTTCCACTCGACGGAAGATTCTCAGCAGCGCGCTCAGTCGATCAAATACAGTCCTGAAGGGATAAAAGGTCCGATGAACTAAGGAAAGATCTTCTCGGCACGACTCGACAAAAATCAGCACTTGGCGCACTCGATATTGTAAAGTCGCCAAGATGAAACCTCTGCTTCGATCGGACCAAAAGTCGCACGCATGAGGATTCGAACAGCTGGACTCGCAAGTTATCTTGTTATTCACCCATTGACCTTCAGATACTGCATCAGGCTCAATAACTACACAAGCACGGAAAATGTAAGCGCACAACTAATTACACGAAAATGACTCGGGGGCTTGTGGAACTTACACAACAAACTCTTCGCAACACGGGCCAATTCTTCAATGACGAACTGCTCGCGCTCAGCAGCAAGTCTTTGCTTGGACTTGGCAACATCCGCCACACCTTGCAAGGCCTTCAGCTTACGTTCGTCATCCGCAATATGGCCACGAAGGTATGCGAGCATACTCGCATCTGTCAACAACAGTGCGTCCGGAAGTGTGGGAGCACTCAACGATACAACGCTAGAATCGACAACCTGCATAGGACAAAGAACATGCAAATAGTTGAGTCACAGAGCTAAGGGTCACTCGACGTATACATCAAGCAAACACTTTCGAGTGCCCGGGGGCTAGTCCCACGGGGAGAATACGAAGTAAAGCAAAGGGAAATTGCTGCCAAACACTTCAAACCCCAGTATTTAAAAATATTTCAGGCACAATTTAAGGTTCCTTACAAGACCACGAAACAAAGCAACACTATTGTCCACTCTAAGGGACAACAGATTTCCCAGAAGCATCCCCGCTCGCAGAAGTTTTGGCGCCACGGTCATGCGACACTAACTCTAACAACATCTTGGCCAGCTTCTCAGCGCGATCGGCAAAAGGTTTGAGCGCTGCCTTTTTGCCCGTTGTCCCTGGGAGGCACCGAGTACGCCCTTGTCCAAATCACCTTGGACGTTGTTCGCCAAGGAAAATTGGATCGCCGTCTTCGCGCCACACTCCGTCTGAGCCAAGGTATAGTCGCGGAGAGGGTCCCCTTCGCCGAGGAAAGCTTGGACAGGGCCTTCTGGAGTCGAGGAAACAAGTTTCTCCACGAACAGTCGCTGGTGCAGCAAGGACAGCACTTGCGAAGCATCGCGAACGATGGAAACGACCTTCATCTTGTGTCCTTGCAGCTGCTGGCAAGCGTCCATCGCCGCATCGGTCCTGGCTTGGCCGGGAATCGCCAAGGCAGCTCCAAGCGCACCTACAAATCGAAGAAGTCACAAAAAGGAACAAAGAAAGTCAGCAATATGGCAAAATTTGGCGAGTGGCATATCTGACAAGGCATCATCTATAGGTCGAAGAACACCGATCAACTCATTATAATGAGCCGTCCCGCGGCCTCTAGCTTCACAAGGTCCTCCTTGGACTTCACGAGTCGATCTGTGGCATCCTTTCGGGTGGACTCCAGCTCCTCCTCGATATCATTTCCCCACTCGTAAGCTGACGCTTTTTTGGCATTGGCACGGACAACTTCATCTAGAGAACAAGGAAAAACATGTTAAGGGAGAGAGCTTCACTCGAGGGAAAACCAGGAAACTAACCTCTCGAAGATTGAAGACTCTGAAGGAGTTGGTCGCGCTCCTGACAAAGAGCAACGCACTCTGCCTCAGCGACTACGAGACGACGTCCGAATACCGCCAAGGACCCGAAGGCAGCCTACAAGAAGAAACGGTTGAAATCAACGCAACGCTACTTGATTTTGTGACTGACTGCAAAGAGTCAAACACAGACTCGGGGGCTACTCCCATCGGGGGCACTGCCGTGCACCCGATAAAATCAAGCTAAAAGACAACAAAGGACCAAAAGACTACTACTTGAGTCTGTGACTAACTACAAGCAGTCAAACACAGACTCGGGGGCTACTCCCATCGGGAGCACTAACGTGCACCCAATAATCAAAAACGAAACTTAGCGACTACTCGAGGAAGAACTCTTACCTTGCCACTCGGGGTCGACAGAGGGTTAGGTGAGCTACCGAAACCTCTTTGATCGCAGGCGCCCCGGCATCACTCGGCTGGTTAATCACGAAGTTGGGAATCACGTACTCGGAAGCATCAGCCGCCTTTGCAGGACTTAGGGGTCGTCGAGAAGGACTCGAGGCTTCGGCAGTCTCCGCAACAACTCCCTTCTGCTTCGCAAATTGGGCCGATGAAGCGAACTGATCCCTGCTGAGCACTCGAAGACTAAACAAGTGTTAAAGAGGAATGAAACAGCTAATCGAAAAAGGTAAAAGCAGGATACTTACTCTTCATCCTCGCCCTCATCGAAGAAATGCACGTTCCATGCCGTCGGAACCTTCGGCTGCTGAAACACGGGGGGAAACATGGTCAAGGGAGTGGCTCGGATAGGCTCGATCTCCTCGACCGTATCCTGGCTCATGGAGGTGTCCTTCGAAGTCACCTCGACTTCCTCACGTCAGTAGCGCTTGTGGTGGTGGAGTTGAGGATTTTCGTCTTCCTCCTCCTCCTCCGCATCCTCCTGCTCTTCACTCGACTCCGCATTCGCGACACTAGTATCAGGAGGGGCGTCGAAGTTACTCGCGAGCAAGTCCAAGCTTCCGTCATCCGCCGAAAGTGGCGGATAGCTCTTCACCACATCCTGGTTCTGCGAGGAGGAGAAAAAAAGAGAAAAGGATATTCAACCGAGAAATACTCAAAACGACAAAAGTAAAAGAAAAGAAGAAGCAAATACTTACCTCACTCGGGGGATGTTCGGTGTCAAAGGGTACAAAAGGACAAGGTGAGTAGTCCTCCCCCTTCTTCAAGCTGGTGATAGCAGTAATCTTATTTTCAAACTCAATGTTCGAAAGAATATCGTCGCATGTCCGACTCGGGTCGCTGACGCCCGAGAAGTCCCACAAGGTGGTGGGCCTATCATGCAGCGGCTGCACCCTCCGTCGCAAGAAGACACTCGCCAGATGGATCCCGTTCAACAGAGGCCCCTGGTCCTTCCGTCGGAGCCATGCAACTTGTGCGAGTTGCGGTGCGGTCGCCTTAGCTTCTTCGGGTGACAACTTGTGCGCCCAAGACTTCCTTTGCTTCAAGATCACGAACGGCTTGAACTCAGGAATACCGTTCGCGTTAGTGTCTTGGACGTAGAACCACTTCCGGTGCCACCCTTGAGTCGACTCGACGAAGTTCATCTCAAGATAAGGGAACTCGTGGGTCGCCTGGATTCCAAAGCCTCCAGTCTCCAGCGGCTCCCCAATCTTCTCACCCGTAGGAGCTTTCTCCCGGTGAATCTTCACTATGAAGATACTCTTCCACAATCCACAATGTGGGCGAATTCCCAAAAAGCATTCGCACAAAACGATGAAGCACGAAATGTGCTACACTGCATTGGGAGGGAAGGTCGTGCAGTTGTATGCCGTAAACATATAGCAGCCCGAGGAGAAAGGGGTGAAGGGGAAGAGACAGACCTTGGACGATATGCTCCAAGAAGGCGACACGTTTGTTGATGCGTGGGTTAGGCACCTCCTCCCCCTTCGCCGGCATCCGCACGCGTCCGGAGTCTTCTGGGGGAATGTAACATCCCAGTGTTTGGGAAGTTATAAGGATCTAAATATAATATGTGCATTTGCAAAGCATGCATCTAAAAATACGGGAAATTTTGGCGCGAAAGTTTAAACAAAACCAAAGTGACCAATGTTTCACTTGACATGATGAAATAGGTTTAGATCATCTGGTCAGGAGTACATTTGGAGTGATCTTTATAACATTGTATCTCTACAAACTAAATCATTTGATAAGACAAACCATAATTGGTTATGATCAAACTAAATTCCAACAACCTTAACCACAAGTCTATAATTGACTTGGGATAATTCACTAGGTATCAAGAACTCAAAGAGGGGTGAGTATCCAGATCACATAAGTGATGATCACACTTTCAAAAATGAGTAATGCATAATTGAACCATCTCATCAACAGAGATGTAATCTTCTATAAAACCACAACTCCCTAAGTTATCAATTCATTTCCACAACATCTCTATAAATCATCTCATAATTATCAGGTGAACCTTCACAAGTAAATAACAAAGTTTCAATAGAACACAAGTGACACAAAAAAGTGTTAACTCAAAACCCACAAGTGGGAAATGACATAAGATTTGTATTAACATATTTATCGAATATGTACATATCTCATCCACCCTAAAACAAGTACCTAAAAGAAGATAATTATTCTTAAACTACTGTTAAACCTTAATCATTACATATGATCTTTTCAACCTCTATGTCTGTATTATATTTACAAAAGTAGGATATAAAGTAAAATCATGACACCAGAGAAAACAAATAATAACTATGACATAAGTCCTTAAACCACAATAAGCTTTACATGTTCATTGTCTCATTCATCTTATATAAGTTAGTATCTGAAATCTCAACACAACAATGAACCATTTGATCAACTTACTATTAAGTCATCATTCCATAAGCATTCCACACTTCTATTCAAATCAACCTTCAACAAATAAAGTATCTCTGGATACAAGTAATGAATAACAACAAGTTATAACCTCTATTAGAGGAATTGGATTGATAGCTAAGTAAAACCAATCATGTACGAAACAAGTATCTATCTTTTGGGAAATAAAATAAGAAGTATATGGAAGGGTAATAAAAGCATGAGCTAACTCTTAATCTAGAATTTGTTAGGTTGCCTAGACTATTCTATCTTGTTTCCAGTCTTCTCAAAGTAATTCTGCAAGAGAAGCAACCACAAGAACAGAGGAACCACCACAAGAAGATCTTCAGCAAGATTCCTCAGAGTATTCTAGAAGTGCTATTCCAATTGACCATAAGAGTACTTGGAAAGTCTTATATATATTGATCTGATCTTATTAACACTCTTGAAATAGTGTGATACTCAAATATTAATGTTATATAGAAGTAGTTTGATAACAAGACTAGCTACCTTGTTAACAGATCACTTTTGTATACTCAAACAATTGAGTGTCATACACAAACAAACAGAAGGTTGAATAACCTAGTATATCTCAGCCTCTTGTATATGAAAATTAATTTGGGGACAAGCCTTGCAAACTTGTCAACAGATTCTTCTTATATGCTTAAGGCTAATTGATGTCATAAAACAAACTCACATACTTTTATAATCATCTAAGTAAAATCTTTACTTGGAAGTAACTGGTTGATTTACCACAAGGGTGAGATAGTTGAAGATGGAATCAAAGAGCTGATCTTTCTTGCAAATGACAAAGGCAGTACCAGAAGATTAATAACAACTAGAGAGAAGAGCCTCAAGCAATAGAAGACCACAAGAAGCAACACTGCCTCAGTAAGGGATTATAAGAAATTATTCAGTGACGCATTAGTTAATGTTAGAGAATCTATAACCTCTATGCCTTGTTAAGCTCAACAAAGATAAGGAATACATGATAAGCACTTTCATGGAAACAATTATCAAGAGAGAAAATAATAACCAGCCATTACATCCACATGGCTTGACATGTGGTGGTTAATGGTAACAAGCTTAATACCTTGTTTTCCATATCTTTTTCATACATAAAACTAACAGATGATAACAAAATTCATCTACACATAACCAAGTAAATTATTACTTGTACTAAAACAAAAATGGGATAATATCCATATTGGAACCTATGTGGAAAACAAGCAAATAAGATTTCAAAACCACTCATGTGTTTCCACCTGGTTAAGTACTAAAAACAATCAACATGACTTGCACTCACCTAAGTAAAATGTCAACCAAAAATTGCTAAGAGTTCAATTATGAAAACTACAAAGTTTTACAAAAGAAAACAAGTACATTTGCAAACCAAAGTATTTGGTAGGACATGGAAGAATATTCCATATTTGGGGAATTCTCCATAACATATAAAAACACTACCGTGTAGTGTTACCAAATTATTTTCCAAAAGGGATTATATCCAAATTTGTCCAATTATGATACACCACTTTGTATCCACATGATTGGAGTGTATACTTTTATTAAACACACTTTAGCATAATTTTAAAGCCATTAAATAAATTAAAAGAAGAGAAAACAACAAAACCAGTTAATCTAGCACCCTAAATAAAAAATACAAATATTCTTCAAATTCACCATAATAAAACATGGTGAGATGTAAAATTTGGTGAGGAATTCAATATATTTTATTAATTTTTCTGTTTACAAGAAGACCCTGAAAACAAGGTTTTGTTCTCAGTTTTAAAGACAAAAGGACCTCTTAGTAAAACTTAATTCATTCCAGGGGTTATGGGGTAAAAATTCATTTTGTCGTCCTCCAGGCCGGCAGAGTCGTGGCCGAGACGCTGTCGATGCATGGCCACCTCCTGCTCGTCGTCTTCCGCGAGGATAAGAAGCAGGAGGGAGCCTCCTACTTGCCCTCTGCCTCTCCTTAATCTCTCTTCTCCCTCGCACTCTCTCTCTGTATGTCCCACGGAAGCGCACCGAACCCTAACCCTACCATACGGACGCCGGCCATCACCGTCGACTCCGGCCTCCCCGGAGCGATCCGAGACCACCGGGAGAACCTGCATGCTTCCCTTCACCTCCCCACCGAGCGTCGTTTGCTGGCAAGCCCGAAACCAGACGAATCGACCATCTCCTTCATCTCCGGCCGTCGCGGGGAAGCGCTCGCCGCCGGTGATTGGGACCTCCCCGAGCCTCCTCGTTTGCTCCACTGCAACCAGGGTGAGAAGGGGAACCTTGGGGTGCCTTTAATTTTGCATTGGGTCGACGCACGCTTGCTGTCGCCGTTGGCCGAGCCTCGCCGCCGCACCATTGCTCACCGCCGGTGACTCCGGTGACCAATTAGTCACCGCGCCGCTACCAAGTGGTTCGCCAAGAGCCTCTCTAGCTCATGGAACAATTTAATCGAGCCAAAACGCAGCAAATCCACGGATTGAAATCGAACAAAGAAGAATTTGCTCAGAGATGATGCAATGTTGACGTCAGCTTGACGTCATGGCTATTTTTCTTTTTCTTTTCCTTTTATTTTTTGTTTTAAATCGAATATGACAGGTGGGACCCACCTGTCAATTTAAATAGGGCAAAAATAACTAAAATTTGATAAATCAATAACTATTAAAATACTTATCAGAAAAATATAAAAAATATATGGAAATGTTTAGAAAATATAATCCAAATTTTTATCAAGTTTTCAAAAATGCTTGATAAAGTTTAAAATTAAACATTATCTGAATTAAATTAAATCATTTAGAATTGACAAAATAGTAAATAATTCATAAAATCAGAAATATACAAGTTATATACCAAAATGATCCAAATGATAAATACAATCCACCTATGATGTTTTCAAAGTCATTTGATCAAGTTTTCATGTGTGCTATATTTGCCTAGTCCTTTAATTCATTTAAAATTAATAAATTAATAATTTATTCAAACATTTTCAGAAAACATTGAATGATATATCAAATTAAAGAGAAAAGCATTTCCAACTCAAATATGTCAAACATAAAACATTTTTTTTAATTTATAAACTTGTTTCTAATGGTATCATGGAATTCTATAGTATTCCATTATAAACATAAATAGCCGCCACAACATTATTTTCCGTATTAATAAAACCCTCATGTTTTCACACCTACTAAACCTACCATCACAAGTCACTAACAAGTTGTGTGATGATAGAGTAGTTGTATTAGTTCATCGTTTTCAATTAAACTCTTTGTCATTAGTTCTACACCTATGGAGATAAATAAAGTGTGTCTGTTAATCTTTTTTCATAGTTGTTTTCCATGTGTTGTTGTTTTGTTATCTAACCAAGTAAAAAAAACTTCTACCTAAACATGATAACAATTGTTTTCTAAGTAAAAGTGAAACACATGTAAGTCTAGAAGAACCAATAACCACATCACCACAAGTGATGAAACATTTCACTTAAAACCTGGGTGATTAAGATATCGTATCAAACGTGGCTTACAATTGTAAGCTGGGGTATTTTCCAGGGTTTCACGATGCATCTCATTACTATGCATGTATCATCTTGCCAGTGTTTCCTGTAGTTCTTACCGGGACTACTTTGCTATCTTTCAGATGTCGGGATTTTCTACGCGACCCTTTAACCCGAAGACATGGATTATTATGGTTATTTCAATCTCAGGCAAGTTCATCACTTGCTCATATCCTTTGGAGTACTTCATAACAAACTAATTGCAAAAACTCTATCGTATTACCACCTAGTCTCAAAAAAATGCATGACCCTATTTTTATAATAATATGACTACTTGAATGAATACCCGAGTGGTAGTGTTCTGTTTGGTGGGCGGATGGGAGCATGGTAAGATGAATAGGTCAAAGGAAGGTTCCATCTGCATGGGAAAGTATTACCTAGGATTTAATAACAACTGCCGTCAGGATTCTTGCACCGTAAATACCGCGTTGACCATGGGTCTTCTATGGGGGGAGTAAGTCAGCTGTGATCTTCTCTCGTTCGCATGTCAACGGACTGCCAGAGACGTATGTTGTAGGTCTTGCGAGAATACATGCACATGGGTGGGAGCCCTTACGTCCCACAGACTCTAGGGTCTATGAGTGTGTCTGCCAGGGGCGCGTAGATCTCCATCGTGAGGGGTGGAATCAGGCGTTCAACCTGCTGGCAGAAATGGGTGGGCATGCGTTGTGCGGAGAAGCATGGTTTGGCTTGGACCAACAACCGGGCCCCACACCTAAGTGGGAGTGGACAAGATCTCGAGCCTGGTTGTGCAACATGGTCTTGGTCGCCCATGGGTAAAGTAACACACCTCTGCAGAGTGTAAAAGGATGTGGCATGTTACCCCCTGTTCCGGGAAGGAGCTGCGAATGCCGCAGGAAAGGCAACTCCATGAAGTTCTAGTCCTGTAAAGATCTGGCGGGCATAGTTTTTCGAATTAAAAGCAACCTCTTGAAGAAATTTTTACAAAACCTTGAATTAGCTTATGACTCTTTCCAGTCTAAAGCTGTAGTTAGTGCATCAAACTACCCTCTATATATCATAAACTTGTTGAGTAACGCTCGTTATTCATTCGTTCCCGTTTGACCCCTTGCTTATAGTTGAAGCCTGAGGGAAGTCGTCATCGTGAAGACATCGCTACCTCATGAAGCCAGATGGATTCATCTATTACTTAGTCGGTAAAGCATCATCATCAACAAGGCTGGTGGAGGAGAAGCTATCAAGGTGTAGGTGGAGACCATTCTTGAGCTTAGCTGTTACAAGCCATAGTTTAGGGCTGACATCAGCCGTAGTGGATTAGTTCTGAGCTAGAGTTCTTCTCCAGCTTGGAGCTTCGCACTGTTTCTTCCGATGTTTCATTTGCAGGAGCTCTTCTTGATTCATCAAAGAGATTCCCAAGATTTTGTAATGAGGTTTGTATCCTATAGTTTTGCCTGGACCCGCTGTGTTTCTGTTGTACTACTCTGAGGGATGTAATATTCACGGATAAGTCCTTCTGTGAGTATTATGTCATCGACTTGCGCACTACACATGCAGTGGTGTGCTAGGTCACCACAGGGAAGATGCCCTTCCCTCTGCATAGCGGTGATGCTTTTCTTCATAACGATCGACGGACGCCATTCGACCGTCCTCTTCACTAGCGCAGCCGAGGAAGCACCGGCCACATCCTTGCCATAGGCCACGGCCGCAGCGCGCTTGCTTTTCCCTCCATCCATGGAGCTCGCTTTCGCAGAAAATGGTGGAGGCGTTGGAGGAAGGAGACGAGGAAAAGAGTTGGGGGAAAGTAATTTTCCCCAAGGCCTGCATTTTATACTCTCACCGAGTCATCATGAGCCGTAGATCTACATAGAAGGGGCATACGTGGCACGCATCCCCAGCCACCACACGCCGAGCGGAAACGAAGAGACGGGGGCGGTTACCCCGCATGATATTTAAAGCAAGATAGTGCATAATTATTGCACGTCCAGCAGGAAAACCGGCGTACGACGGCCCGTCTCCGGTCAAAAAGCTGACGAGGTGGGCCCTACACGCCCTGTCCCACCGCGTCACGTCCCATCGGGAGCAGGCGCGTGCACAAGGACGTCATCACACACCTCAAAACACGGAATTTCTTTCGACCGGACTCGGAAGGAAAATTTTCACCTCGCACTTGTTTATGTTCTTATTCGTGTAACAAAGCCTTTGTGTCATCTTTGTCATTATAAATGTTAGATTTTTCGAAGATCAAAGAATTTTTAAGTGTTACAATGCAAATGCATTTTAAGTAACATGGAGTGTGCCAATTGTTTAAGAAAATAGAATAACTAGTGAGCAGGAAAAATGATAGATAAGTTTACAAAAAAAACTATGAAACAAGACATAACGCGCTGGACCAAGACGTTAAGCTGATAGGCACGACGCAGTTCGCTAGGCGTCACGGTGGAGGGTATAACACCCTAACTGAAAGCGTTAAACTGTCAAGCACGAAATTCCGAGTGAAGTCCGCCCTAAATCCTCAAACTAGCAGATCCTAGCCGGATTTGGGGGAGGAATTCCACGTGTGGGTGCCTTAACGCCTCAGCATAGGGCGTTAAGCTGTAACATGACACGAATTCCGTGCCAATTCCATGCTAACTCCTCAACCCAACAGATCCAGTCCGGATTTTGGGGCGGAAGTCCGGGCCAATTCCTCTTCAGGGGCCATAACGCTCTGGGTCGCGACGTTATGCTCTGGGTTGAATTTTTCCCAAAATTTGCTAGGATATATTCCATAACATTTTTTTCCACATATTTATATTACGTATTTGTTGCAAGTAATTTTACAAATAATTTGATGCAAGTAATTTTACAAATAATTTAATCCAAATTATCGAAGCTGACTGTAGAGAATATAATTCACGATGAATTTATCGGTTTATGAAATTAATCTCAAGAACCACCAGTTCGCGAGAATATAACTCTAAATAGAAAATATCATAACATAAGTTCAACTACACCACGTGTCGGGGGGTTACCCCCGAGTAGGGGTAAGGCCAGTGCTAAAGGCAAGAGCACATAGGCTGTTTTGACTAAGTAGGCTGGCTACCCGGTACTCGCTACCCGGTAGGCAGCTATCCGGTCGTACGCACCAATGGCCAGGAGGAAGAATCAAGGAAATTGTATTCTTCCGAGTAGAGGAAGTGGTCCGAGTAGAGGGAGTGGATTCCTACTCGGGCCAGAAGTCAATGGAGCCGTTCTGACAAAGGATCCCGCGTATCCTGCGTCCGTACGGCGTGCGGTTCAACTTACGGAGTGCGTGATTATCCGCGCTCCGGCGTGGCTACAGTGCGGTAGGCACCTGTCTAGTCCTGTCACTGACAGAGGGGACATGACAGGGCTAGGGGCCTACCCTATCTCACTGACAAGGGTGGACAGGTCCCATCTCTGAACGGCGCGACGACTTGCGGGGCGAGCGTCAGCGGGAACCCGGAGGCGTGCGCGGTTCTGCAGTGCTCCTGTCCCATCAAGTTGTACCTTTTAGTATTATTCTATTCGGCTGGGCACCAGTATATAAGGTCCCTGCCTCCTCCTGTGCGAGGGTCGACACTCTGATTTGCTTCACAACTCATAGAGAGAACTAGAGCGTAGAGTGGCTACTCGGCTGAAGCCCTGAACTGTACCGTGGCTACTCGGTAAACACCATATAAAGAGAGAGGCAGGAGTAGGGGTGTTACCTCCACACGAGGGCCCTGAACCTGGGTAAGATCTTGTTGTTTGCAGTGTTTGTGATATACTACGCGCGGCTACTCGCCGTGTGATCCCTCCCCGAGCACCTCCAGCGTCCATCGGCCCCAACTTTAGCCATCCCATGGCATCTGCCGTGATACCACCACGACAGTTGGCTCCCACCGTGGGGCGGACAGAGGCGCTGGCTGGAGTCCATGTTCGGACGGGACTCATTTCCGCTACTGGGGAGCGCGTGGTCTGTGGCCTCGTCCACAGATTCGGCTCCTTCGACTTCATCACCGACAACGCCGGAGATTTCGGCGGAAGGCCCATTCCGGCAGGCGGCTCGGTGCTCTCCTTCGGCTCACACCTCGTCTACGTCGCCACCGCCGTCGTCCGCGAGTTTCCAGAGGAGGTGCTGATCGTGGAGGATCCCCCTGCCGTGCTCACTGCCCGTGGAAGGCCGGTGGACTGCTCCGCGGACAGTGTGGAGGTGATGATGACCGGCTTGGCTACCGATGCCGGGAAGGGCGCGGCTGCTGCCGCGGAGGTCATCGAGGATCTCGCTGGCCCGAGTGTTGGCGGGAGGACCCACAAGCCCTATGAGAAGGATTCCAACATCCCTCTCTCCACTACACCAACGATACCGGCATCCGCTGCGCGGATGAGCATGCCGCCTCCCACCGAGCTCGAGCTCTTGACCATGAGGGCGCAGCTCGACCGACAGCGCCAGGAGCTGCTCGCTGAGCACCTGGAGCTTGAGAAGGTTAGGCTCGAGCTTAGCCTAGACCAAAACGAGTACAACAAGGCCCACGGCTTTACTCCTGTTGTTAGGAAGTCTAGCAAGGTAGGCGCTACACGTCGCAACTTAGGCGCCGAGATGGCAACTGTTGTAGAGGCTCCTAGCCAATCTGCCACCGCAAACACCTCCACCAGGCCTAGATACAGCACCCCCGCCAAGACACTTAGAGCTGCTGAGGTTGTAGCTGCTGAGTTGCCAAACCTAGCCGGCGACGCGCGCGCTAGGCAGCAAGAGAGGCTCAATGAGCTAGTGCTAGAGGCTCCTAGGCAGAATGAGGAGTTCCGGAAAGACAATCCGGGTCCTGATGCTTCTCAGATCGTGCATTCGCGTGCGGTGAGATCTCATGACCAAGCGTCATCACCGCATCCCAGTCGCGAGAGGGGCCAGAGTGTGTGCTCTGGGAAGGGTAGAGAAATGCAGGTGTGCGACCCGGTTCTCACCGCGAAACAGCGCGCTATGCCGCGAGAATCCGGTCAGAAACACACTACTGAAGGAGCAGGCTATCAAGCCCATAAAGCTCAGAGTAAGGGACATAGAGGAGACAACGCGGGGCCTTCTCGGCGTCCTTCTGCTCAGCCTACTCGGCAGAGGACGCAGCAGCCTGCTGCGGCACGGCCGCGTGCCGCTGCACCAGCAGCCAACCCTATGGTGCAACCCGCTGTTGTGCAGGAGAACAGGTATGACGATGGCTACTCGGCGATGGGGCTAGCCGGCTATGCTGACCCAAGGAATGTTGCTGATCGCCTGGGGGAGCGCATGTTGGAGCCCAGTGATGCCAGGTTCAAGCTGGACAGGATCAATCTGTCCGCGCAACTCGAGAACAGGGGGCCGCCTGGCCTAGAGTGCTTTGGCCCTCGCATCATGAACGAGCCATCAGTGAACCACTTCCAGCTGTCCAGGGGGACCAAGTGTTACAATGGCAGCACCAAGCCGGAGGACTGGTTGAGTGATTATGTCACAGCCGTGCACATTGCAGGCGGCAACCGGAGATGGGCTGTGCGGTATGTTCCGCAAATGCTTGAGGTCCAGCTCGGACTTGGCTCAACAACCTGCCCAAGGACAGTATCAATTGTTGGCTGGACTTCTCGGAGGCCTTCATCAGCAACTTCACCAGCACTTACAAGAGGCCGAATAGGCCGCAACAGTTGTCCGCTTGCAAGCAGCGGGAAGACGAGACCGATCGCGAGTACCTTACTCGGTGGAGCACCTTGAGGAACACCTGTGAAGGTGTGAATGAGGCCCAGGCCATCACTTGGTTTGCGCAGGGTTGCAGGCATGGCAGCATGTTGTGGCAGAAGCCGCAGCGCGAGATGCCGAGTACTCTCGCAGAGACCATCAAGATCGCGGACATGTATGCACTCGGCGACCCAACTCAGCCTCTGATGGACTCCCCCGAGCCGAGAAGGAACTACAACAACAACAGCAGCAAGCGCAATGATTTCCGCAACAAGCGCAGGGGCGACCGGATTGATACTCGGTATGATCCCGAGGAGGTGAATGCTATGACTACGGTTGCTGGGAGTAGCCAAAGGCAAAAAACTACTGGAGCCCGGTACGGGCAAAACCAGAATCAGGGCCAAGGCATCAAGAAGCCATACAATGCTCCCCAGCAGGGTAGCGGCAACCCGGATCCCGCTCCGAACTTCGTCTTTGGAAGCATGAGGGATGGGCCGTGCAGTTTCCACACTCGGCATCCGGCCAGGCCGGCCAACCACACTACTGAAGGGGTCGTTGCATAGAAAACAAAAAAAATTCCTACGCGAGAGACACTCGAAAGGCCAAGATCTAATCTAGGAGACGAAGTGCAACGGGCAAAGAGAGGGTCAAGGAGAACACATACCCTCGAAGACTCAAAGTGGTACGAGATCAAATCTCGTTGTTGGCGTAGTCGTACTCACACCGATCCCGATAGCGAGAAGATGGGCACCGCAATCCGGCGGTGCATCCGTGATCGGTCACACGTACGGTTGATGACGACCTCCATTCCCTCGTTCCAGCGGGGCGCGGAGGTGGAGGATCCCTCGGAACTCCAGCAGCACGACGGCGTGGTGGTGAAGAAGAATCCCACGGTCAGGACTTCGCCAAGCCGGAGACCATGAAATGGAGCAGCGGGTGGAGGGAAAGGGAAGTGGCAAAGTGTGTGAAGGAGGGAGAGCTCTCACCCTCCTTTTATAGGAGAGGGGGGAGGCATCCCAAGGGGGGTGCGGCCAGCCCATGGGTGTGCCCCCCACCTCTTCCCTCATCATGTGAGTGGACACTCCACTTACCTCCACTCACTTTCCCATTATTTCCCACTTGGAAAATCCAAAGGTTTTCTTTTAATAAATAAATAAAACATTTTTATTTCTTTATTTATATTTGTTAATTCCATTAACAAACATTTGCATATAGCACCTCGAATCATTTGTTAATTCTTAACAACCATTCGACGAAAAACCCCTTGAACTATTTCAATTTTCCCCAAAACAATTTTGGTGCTGCCCAAAATATTCTTTGATATTACATATCCTCTCAAACGCGTCATCGAACCTTAAGTGTGTCACCCTACGGTTCGCGAATAAGATAGACATGATCGAGGCTCCTCTCCGATCAATAATCAACAGCGGGATCTGGAGATCCGTGATGACTCCTATATATTCAACGATGACTCTCGTGATCGTGTGAACCAACAACGTCGTGAACTATTCCCTTTGTTCTCGCGATATTTTACTTGTCCGAGATTCGATCATTGGTATCAACCATACCTTGTTCAATCTCGTTACCGAAAAGTACTCTTTTCTCGTTCCCGTGATATAACATCCTTTGTGATCATATCACGTGCTTGCAAGCGGTTTCGATGTGATATCACCGAGAGGGCCCAGAGTATATCTCTTCGTCATTTGGATGGACAAATCCTACTCTTGATCCATGATCCTCAACTAATACTTTCCGAATACTTAACGACACCTTTATAGTCACCCTGTTACGGTGTGACGTTTGATGCCATCAAAGCACTCTTCCGGTATCAGCGATTGACATGATCTCATGGTCTAAGGAATAAGTTACTTCGTATGTTTGATATAACAATGTAAACTAAATGACTTGATCGCATTGTTATATTCTCTTTGGGTATATGTTCATCACATCATTCTTCTAATGACATGACCCTGTTATTAATAACATCCAATGTTCATGATCAGGAAACCTTGATCATCTATTAATCAACGAGCTAGTTAAAAGAGAGGCTTTACTAGGAACCATTGTTTGTTTATTAAACACACATGTATCAACGTTTCCGGTTAATACAATTCTAGCATGAGAAATAAACATTCATCATAAACAAGGAATAAGATAATAACCATTTTATTATTGCCTCTCGGGCATATTCCCTTCAGTCTCCCACTTGCACTAGAGTCAATAATCTAGTCTGTAAGCACTTTAACACATATGACGTACCAGTGTTATTACCATGCTTCGCATGCGGTAAACATCATCAAAAAGATCTGAACTGTTCAGGTCCTATTGTATTTGCATGTTCTTTGCGTCTACACGCATCACTCATTCTCTAATGAGATGGCTTTGTATATATATGGTCAATTGGTGAAAAACTTAATTCCTCAGCTTAAACTGATGTCACTAACATTGTGAAAATGTAGCTTCATAGTGTTAGCATTCTTGGAAACTCACCAAGTTCCGGTGATACCTTAATTCCTCAGCTTAAACTGATGTTACTAACATTGTGAAAATGTAGCTTCATAGTTTCAGCATTCTTGGAAATTCACCGAGTTCAATAAAGAACTCCTTGACACAAAATACGCTTATAATCAGTTGTTAACACAACGATATACTTTAGCCTTTGTTGTAGTATCTGTCACAATATTTTAATTTTGAAACTCTTTTAAATCCAGCATGGAACTTTCTTCCATCCTATTGTGCTACCCTTCATCACATATTTTAATTGAGATAAAATTACTTGAATAAATGACAAGACTATTAGTGTAACATATTACAACTAATATTTTGTCATTACTATATAGGAAAACATATCCTTAGAATTTCTAACATGACACAAGGATCTCTCCCACTGTTGTCTAATCATCATATGAATTATCCTACTATAACATTTTATAGCATAGGACTCATCTGGTCGTGTACATAGCATGGAAACATGACTTAGAAATCTCAATTTCAATGATGCTCATCATGTGTCAAAACACATGAATCTTGCTCAATTATTTTCCATGTGACAAGAACTCCTTCTTGTCATTTTGATATTGACTTACTTCAATATTTCATCTATGTAATTTGGCTTCAATCATATCAGGTGCTTCAATCCATGTTTTATAGATATCGATGCCCAATATCTTCTAAGCCTTTCATCAATATGAAAATCTTAACCGTGTTAATTTAAAATACATATTTTCCAATCAACCATATGTCATCTACATAAAGTATTGGAAATATGTCATAGCGCTCCCACTTAATTTTTTTTTACTCTACAAGCATCTTTATCATTCATGATGGAATCAAACTCTTTTGATAACTTCATTAAACTAAAGATTTCAACTTCGCTATGCTCACTTCAACCATTGAAGTGTGCATGCCTTTATAGCAACCTTTTGAATTTTACAAAACTCTCAGACTGTGTCAAGTACACATCCTTGATCAAACTGCCTCGAGAGGACAGTTGGTTTTGTTATTCAACTGCCATATCATAATATGTAACTTTTTGCTAGAACTATCCGAAAAGACTAAAGCATCAGTACTGTAACATCCCAAGTATGAAAAACCACCCCCTAGCATGTTTGTTTCTTGTTTACTTAAAGTATTGCATCATATCATCATGTTGTTGCATTTGTTTCATTTCTGTTTGCATCTGTTTTACCTTTGTTTCATAATGAAACTCAAACAATTTCAAATGTTTATTTCATACTTGTCATGTTACAATCTTTTTCAAATAAAGAAATGCAAATCAAAACCTCAATTGTTTTCATTTAGTTCCATAATGAACAATTATTAAATTGTTGGTTTTAATCAAACAATTAATTCAATCAATTAATTCCAAATCATTTCAAATTCAAACCTTATTCAAATGATTGTTTCATACTTGCTCTGTTACAACATTTGAAATAAAAATCACAAATAAAAACAACCAATTTGTTTCATTTTATTCCATAGTGATCACTTATTAAAATGATGGTTTTAAATCAATCATTTAATTTCCAATCATATTTAAAATTCAAATCAAGCATCAAACAGCAACCAATTTGAATTCATGCAAATTATAAAAAAAATTAATCAGTGGGTTATAATTAACATAGGGGTTACCCTATTTAAAAATTGGTTTTTATTAATGATCATGTAATATCAAAATTCCCCCAAATTTGTTTAAAATTCAAACAGCAAGCAAGTTTCAAACTTTTTGAAAAATAAAACTTAGCATTTGTTTGCAAATGGCCTAAGGAACTTTCCCTAATTTTTCCAAATTTTTCACTACCCTAAAAACCATCTTTTCCTTCCAATTTCTTTTTCAGCAAAACAAAACAGGAGAACAAATTTTAAAAACAAAATTTTTGGCGCCAACAGAGAGTGGGCTGCGCCCAGCCCACTTCTCCTTCCCTCCTCCTCGTTTTCTTCCGCAGCGCAGCCCAGCCCGCTATCCCCGCAGAAAAACGATTCGTTTTTTTCTTGCTTCTATTCCATCGTCATCAACATGTACGGCGTCGCATCCGGAGCGCCACGGCGGCATCGGAGCTCTCCGACAGCGATGCGAGCTCCTAGAACCCTATAAGAACCCCCTAGGGCTCCGTGCCACCTAACCCTAGCCCTAGGCATCCCTGTTCCCTCTTCTCCGCCGCCGCTCCCTCTCTCTCGGCCACCTCCCACTCCCTGTCACCCCTCGCCGGAGACGATCATCTCTGAACCTCCGATGATCCCCACCGCATCGACGTCTCTCTCTCTCACCTAACCTCAGAAACCAAGCCGCCACCATCTCCTCTTCCGAATAGACACCAGAGCAGCCCCGGAGACTCACGGTGCCCTCGCCGCCGTCCACAACCTTGTCGCCGTCGAGCCGTCACCCCGAGTACTGCAACCTCGACCATCTCCCGGTGAGCCACCGTGGCATCCGTCCCCTCCTCCTCTCTGTTACTATTCTGCACACGCGCATACATCCAGTTCCAGCATCCACAGATCCAACCGCACCACGGCATCGCAACGCCACGGTGATCACCGCCGGCGTCCCGATTCGTTCTCTGTCAGGTTCAGTTTCAGTAACGCGCGTGTTGGATTCAGTAAACGCGGATGAAGTATAACCTGTCCGCGCTTCCTTCTCTGTCGAAACTGACGAAGCAGCGCACTGGTTCAGTGCATCGAGCGCGCAGCGCAGACGCGGGTTCGATCCCCCGCGGGCACGATTAAAAAGGCACCCTTTTTTTGCGCGCGTGGCTGACATCCATGACCCACCCGTCAGCGGGCCTCACTGCCACGCACGCGCGCGCGCGCCACGCTGGCCACAGGCCCACAGGGCAGTGGCTGTGGGTAATTACAGCGCAGTAACAAAAGTTTCTGCACGATTCTGTTTCAAATAAATCCTTTTTAAAATTGCAGATTAATCCCTAAAATGAAAACTTTAATAACTTTTGTTTAATAGCTCTAAATAATAAAATCTAAACATGTTTATTGTTCTAAATTAAATTGTCTATCCAACTATGCCATTTGTTTCCTGTTTTGAATTTTCAAAATGCAATTCAAATTTGAATTCAAATAATTCAAATGCAATTTTCTAAATTCCATAACTAAATCATAATAAATCCAAATCATGCAAATAAAATATGGTTTCAATGCTATTTCAAATAACCTTTTCAAATATAAATTTTGTTTCATGGTTTGAATAATTTAAATTTGTCGGATATATACCAAATAGGGGTATAGAAGATGGTGGGCCAAGTGCCGGATTACCAGGGTGGCCTAAGTGGTAGTGGGTTTAGGTCCATTAGGCGGCCCAGTAGTCTGACGCACAGAAGCCGGATTTTAGAAGAACCCGGATCACAGCCCATGTGATCTGGCTTGGAGGAGAAGACGGATTCTTTGCTTTCCAAGTTACAAGTTACCGTAGTTTTCTAGGTTTCCTATTCTGTAAGCCCTAATCCGGCTATTATATAAAGCCGGACGGGAGATAAACATAACAACGAGAGAACAGAGAAGCTCTACGCCAACTCGCCGAGAAGCTTATCCTCGCCGAGTGGTTTAGATCTAAAACCCTCACATTGTAACCCTGTTTACGGGCTTTAGTCCCAATTAGTGAGAAGTGCAGGAGTAGGCACGTCGTACTGTCGCGACGTACCGAACCTGGGTAAAATCCTGTGTTCTGTGTTACTACGCTATCCCGTTGCCCCACGTCTCTACCGTAGTCTCATGGCACCCCCGTCTATGAAAACTACTACGATGTCTCGACAAAATTGCCTAAATAATTTAATGCTTGTTTAATTCATTTAAATTTGATAAAATCATAACTTGCTCAATATAAAATATTTTTGAACATGCAAAATATGTTTTCAAACCATCAAAGTGTGAATTTTTCAAATGTGAATTTGAATTTATGTTCTGAATAAATAAAATTCAAATAATATTCACACTTGTTTTAAATTCATTTAAAACTTGTTTAATATTGTTTAAGTCATAATAAATCCATCCTAACTCCTATTTCAAAATTTGAAACATGTAATCCAACTAAAATTTGATGTTCTTTTCAAATATAAATTTTGTTAATTGTTTTGCCACTTTAACTTGATGAAAACAACAATTGTTTGTGTGACATGTTAAAGTAACCCAAAATTTCTAAACTTAATAAATGATTTCCAAACATGTTAAAATCCTTTTTCACTTGCATCTATTGTTGTTACTTGTTGTTATTTTGTTGTTATCATCATGCATGCATCATGGTAATAATTTCTCACATGGTAATTAAATTATAGATCATTGTTTCCACTTAATCCATGGACCTTTTGCCATATGCAATCCAATTGCATATGGGTCCATTTAAATTGTGTTATCATGTTAGCTAGTTTATTTTGATGCATCTATTAAATTGACATGCATCATCCCATGATTGTGCACTATGCCATGATAATGATTGTTTATATTCCTGTCTTGTTTGTTTGCTTCTTCTCGAATAGACGACGACGTTGAGACCGACGATCTTTACAGCACCCCTTCTGAGGATCTAGCTCAGTACCCGGCTGCTGAGTTTGCAGGCAAGTTATCACTCACATGAACCATTGTGTTCCTTACAACATTGGTTACCGATACTTTCCGTTGTCTATTTTTGCTAGCCATATGTATCGTTGCTTCTGTTACGAACCTATCACATGATACCCTGAACCCTGATATTGCCTCACCTCCAGTCCTATAACCCCAATGGTTGAGCCTGTGTCTTACTAGCATGCTTAGGGTTGTTTGCTCGAGTCTGTTATCAGTTACTTTCTGTTATCATAACTGTTCATATTCTGGGGCTCGATGTTAAACAACAACCTGTTAAATTGAGGTAATAATAATTTGTTGATAAGGCACCGGCAGGAGGCCCGGCGTGGTTTTGAGGCCTGCTAGTGTCGACCCTAATAGGGAAAGGGTCTTGTCTACTGATCCATGATGAGCGCACTATCCGCATGTGGGAAGCGTGTATGGGCGCCCCCCTCAATTTGATTTGATTCGCATCTCGTCCAAATCACCACACTTAGTTCGGGCTTTCCATTTGATGCACGCATATGCAGGTACGAACCCGAGGCCAGGGTGGAACTTTTGTAGTCGGCATTTAGGGCGGCGTGCTCTTCCAGTGCTATGAGGGTCCCCTTTTCTTCGTGGGGCTCGATTAGCCGCGCACGCACAGCACGTGGTGCTTTGGGCTTGGTGCGAAGAAGAGTTGAGTTGTGTTGAGTGCCCCGCTTGGTGGGAAAGGCCTTCCCATCTGGCGGGTTATTCTTACGTGTACGGCCAAATTGGTGCACCCCTGCAGTGATAAATCTTCTCGAGAAGCCGTGTTTTCCGCGGTTATGGTTAACTTGGTGAAAGTACTGGCTAACAAGTACTCAGAACAACCTACACCTAACTAATGATAACTTGACTAGTAATAGGCTTATTGACACAACAATTTGATCCATCATTAATCCAACGGTGTGAGTTATCCTCGGATTGCTTCTTTGGATAAGGGGCGAGATTCAGGATGGGTTTGTTTGGTGGTTAGCTATAGTTGGTTACGATACGCTATCTTATCTTTTTTCTGTTACACCGGAAGTTGTAGTATGTTCTGTAGTTGGTTAGTGCAGCCAGTTGCAGCATCTTTTATACCCTTTTCTTCCGTTGATCCCAAGGCATCTGTGCTTGGTGTTGACGGGCTACACTTTGGTGAACTGTGAGTCTTGCTTGCCAGTACGTTTATGTACTGACCCCTTTGGGGCAGTGGTTTCCGCAGACTACGCTTACGAGGATCCAGGTGACGCTACTACGTGGAGTTTGACGAGGCTGCTGACGAGTAGTTAGCGGACCCGGGCAGGATCCGAGACATCGTGGATGGGCTCCATTTTCTTTTCATTCCCGGCTTCTTAAGCCTATTTGGATTTGTCTGTACTCAGACCCTTTGAATGCTTCCGCTGAGATGTAATGATGTTATGTTCGGACATGTGTCCTCTAGATGATTGTATTTGCTATCCTCTGCCCTAGTGAGGGCCAGTTGCAACTTATTTCAATCTTTTGTGTCTTAGAGATATGTTGTGTTATCAGTTTGTTCAAAGCCGTTGACGTACCATGTGTGTATGGTATGAAGTACGTCAATGGTAGTGTCCTGATTTCTACGGGATAGTTTACATCGACGGTGAACAGTAGCGATGGGTTGTCACACATAAGTGTTGGCCTACTCGTAAGAGGACGCGGGTGTCGGTAAGCCCCGTAATCCCATCAGAATACTGTTCAGTTCGTACGGTGAGTATCCTCTAGAAGTCCGGGTGCGACAAATGGTATCAGAGCCTGTCTGCCCGTAGGATCCCTTTTACTGGTCGCAGTTGAGTCTAGAAACTATTTTTGTAGCTATATAGAAAAAATGAAACGTGAGAGTAGGAATTCTGCCATTTTTCTTCTTTCCCCACCCACCCACCCTTTTCTGGTAAGGAAGTGCAACGTTGTTTTCTCTTCTCACCTAAACTTTCAAGTTAGGATTTCACGTGTTTTGGGTTCTCCGTAGTACCTCAGGAGTTTTGGTCTCGTGTTTCCCGATGTTGCTTCAATATCCTGTTCTTTTCAACATCCTTATCGTCCGTTGAACCTTGTTGTTGCTTTCCACTTCAGTTCTCTACCGGCGTCTAATCAAAACCTCCCAAATCATCTGCAGATGGATCTCAGGTTCTACTCGCAGGTGGTTCGGATGACTCGTTGTGAGAGCACCGCCGGTTATCCGGAGATGCTGAGAGACATGGTCACTTATCTGGGGTTCCATTGGGAACCAGAGTACCAGGTCTACGAGCAGCAGCGAGAGTTTGACCAGACCTACTACCAGGCTATCGTCTACATTCTGTCATATGATGGCATGAGCGTTGTCCACCGCTACGAGGCAGTAGGTTCCAAAGTGGATATGGCCGTGCAGCAGGCAGCTTATGTGAGTCTCACCGTCCTCCGTGCTGACTACTGGGGGTTTGACGATTCTATCTATCGCCACATCCCCCGTGGTTACATCACTTCAGCGGGAGCTCACTTCACCCTCTACGACAACCTGGATGTCTACGAGCATGATAACACCAGGCTGCACACCACCGCTCAGTTTGTGAGGCACAGTGACGATGTTGCCACCACACTTTCTCAGGAGTTGGCCTCAGTCAGGGAGCAGCTCTACCTTGCTTTGAATCGTCTGGCTACGTACACCACAGACTTTGTTGGAGATGAGCGCTTTGCACGTTTCCATCAGACAGTTGGACGTAGTTTGCCAGATGCTGGAGGTTACGAGCCGATGAGAGGTCCACTCCTCAACCTCGGAGCTGGTTACACTGGGATTCCACGCTTTGGAGCACAGGGAGACGACGCTTTCTACTTCACCACACCGAGAGTCGCTCTCAGAACAGTCCCGATCTACGTGGATCGTCGTTCTACCTACTTCCGTGGGATTCCTCCTCACCGTATCTCTCGTCGTACTACTCACCGCCGTCCTGCGTGATGAGCATGGGAGTACCGATGTATCCGTTCATAGCTATGCTTAGTTATCCTTTGGCTTTCGAACCATGTATTGGTCTGTTGGATATTCTGATGTATTTGAACATGTGATGATGTACCTGTTGGTTATCTATTCATGCGTCGGAATAATCTCTCTTTCGGTTACCAAGTCTATCCTTTTCTATTGTTGTGCTAAAATGCATGTCTATTCAGGATGCCGCCAACAAGGAGCAACCCACCTGAACCACCTCCGCTCACGGAGCTGTTGACTCAGATGACTCAGGTCGTGACTCAGATGGCCCGGATCCAGGCTAACCAGCACAACAACCAGAATGCTCCGCGAGTCAGCATCAAGGAGTTTCTGAGTATGGGGCCGAGAGCTTTCGTGGCAACACGTGAGCCTCTGGATGTTGATGACTGGATCAGGGAGATGGCCAGGGCTCTGGACATTGCTCACGTTGCTGAGGAGGATAAAGTCAAGTATGCCACCTACCTACTGAAGGGTCAGGCAGCTACCTGGTGGGAGAACTACCAGACCATGAGAGCTGGATACCCTATCACCTGGGGTTGTTTCAAGGATGCCTTCCTGAAGCACCACATCCCAGATGGTCTCATGGAAAGGATGCGTGAAGAGTTCTGCTCTCTTAAGCAGGGCAAGCTGGACGTCATTGGCTACCAGAATGAGTTCAATCGCCTCGCTCGCTATGCTGGTGATGAGGTGTCCACTGAGATCAAGAAGATGGCAAGGTTCCGCCGAGGTTTTAACCCGGAACTGAAGTACGCTCTCACCAACATCAAGTGCAAGGACTTCGAGGAGCTCGTGAACACAGCGCTCAATGAGGAGAATGGGCGCAAGGCGTTCGAAGAGTCGCGCAAGCACTCGCGTGAGGGTGGTTCCTCCTCCAACATGACCACCCCTCCGCAGAAGCGCCGCATCTGGGTGCCAAATGGTGCTGTCACTAGGGCTCCATATGCCCAAGCTTCTCAAGGCTTCGCTTCCCGCCCACCCAACCCAGCTCAGATGCAGGCTTAGAGGTTCTCAATGGGGCAGCCAAGGCCAGATGCACCTCGTGTCGTCACTTGCTACAAATGCAAGCAGACTGGACACTATGCTGATAAGTGCACTCAGAGGCAGCTACCTCCACCACCTCCTCGCCCCAACACCAACCAGGCAATGGTTCGTGCTCCCCCGGCTAAAGCCTTCAACTCCAACAACAGGCCTGTCGGGAGGACCGCGAGGGTGAATCATATCAAGGCCGACAAAGCTGAGGAAGCTGCTGACGTCGTTCTCGGTACATTCCCCGTAAACTCTAACCCAGCTAAAGTGTTGTTTGATACCGGAGCATCGCATTCTTTCGTGTCAAAGATCTTTGCGACAGCAGTTAAACTACCTTTTGTTAGTTTGGGTTCCCCGCTAGTAGTAAACTCCCCTGGAGCAACTATGCAAACTTCCAAGATCAGTCATGAGAATCAGATTCTAATTGGAGGTCACATATTCCTTGCTTCCCTCATTCTGCTTGGCAATTCTGACATTGATGTCATCCTTGGCATGGATTGGTTGAAGGCCAATAAAGCTACGATTGATTGTGCTAAGAAGTCGATAACTCTGTTCCACCCGTCTGGCCAGATAGTCTATTCTCCAAGTGAAACAAGTTCTGTTCAGCTGTACACCCTGGATGCTAAACCTCTACCTCTGCTCGAAAATGTTCCGGTGGTTTGTGAATTCCCTGACGTCTTTCCAGAAGAGTTGCCAGGGATGCCTCCGGATAGAGCAGTTGAGTTCGTGATCGAGCTTGAACCAGGTACTGCTCCAATCTCTAAGCATCCATACAAGATAGCTCCTCCTGAACTGAAATTGTTGAAGGAGCAAATCGATATGTACATGGGGAAAGGTTACATTCAGCCTAGTTCTTCCGCTTGGGGTTGCCCAACTCTGTTTGTTGCCAAGAAGGATCAAACAAAAAGACTCGTGGTTGACTATCGTCCTCTCAACGAGAAAACCATCAAGAACAAGTATCCAATTCCTCGTATCGATGATCTTTTTGACCAACTTGCTGGAGCCTCAATATTCTCAAAGTTGGACTTGAGGATGGGTTACCATCAAATAAAGATCAGAAAGGAAGATATTCCAAAAACAGCTTTCACCACTCGGTACGGTCTATATGAATACACCGTCATGTCCTTTGGTCTCACCAATGCACCGGCGACTTTCTCAAGACTCATGAATTCTGTCTTCCATGAATACCTCGACAAGTTTGTTGTGGTATATCTTGATGACATTCTTGTCTACTCCAAATCCGAGGAAGAGCATGGAGAACATCTTCGTCTCACTCTCATGAAACTTCGCGAGCATCGTCTGTATGCCAAGTTCTCCAAATGTGAGTTCTGGATTCCAGAAGTTGCTTACCTTGGTCATATCATCTCTGCCAAAGGCATAGCCATTGACCCAGAAAAGGTTAAGGCAATTGTTGATTGGAAACCTCCTAGAACGGTGAAGCAAGTCAGAAGTTTTCTTGGCTTGGCTAGCTATTGCCGTCGTTTCGTCCAAAACTTTTCCAAGATTGCCAAACCTCTCACTGATCTCACAAAGAAGGACAAGAAGTTCGTTTGGTCTCCACAATGTGATGAGAGTTTCAATCTCCTGAAGACTAAACTCACTTCCACCCCAGTTCTGGTTGGCCCAGATACTACCAAACCTTTCCAGATATTCTGTGATGCATCTCTCCAAGGTCTAGGTGCAGTTCTTATGCAAGAACGTCAAGTTGTGGCTTATGCTTCACGTCAGTTGAACCCACATGAGCAAAACTATCCCACACATGATCTTGAACTTGCAGCAGTTGTGTTTGCCCTCAAGAAATGGAGACAATACTTGTTGGGTAACAAAACTGAAATCTTTTCCGATCATAAGAGTCTGAAATACATCTTCACTCAGCCAGATCTAAACCTCAGGCAAAGGAGATGGATTGAAAAGATTAAGGACTTTGATCTCACCATTTCTTACACTCCAGGCAAGGCTAATGTTATGGCCGATGCTCTCAGTCGCAAGTCATACTGCAATAATCTCATGATCATGGAAAGCCAACCTCCACTTCATGAGGAATTCCAGAAGCTGAACCTTGGTCTTGTTCCTCAAGGCTACCTGGCTAGCTTGACAGCCAGTCCAACTCTCGAGGACAAGATTCGTTCTGAACAACTTCGTGACGCTGAAATCAAGAAGATGGTTGAGCACATCAAGGAGCAAGGAGAAATTCAAGTCCTTCTCAATTGATGACAAAGGAACTGTGTTCTTTGAAGGACGCATTGCAGTTCCTCAAGTGCAAAGTCTCAAAGATATCATTCTCAAGGAGGCTCATGAAACTCCTCTCTCCATCCACCCTGGAAGTACAAAGATGTACCAGGATCTTAAGACACTGTATTCGTGGCCTGGCATGAAACGTGAAATTGCTCAATACGTTTCTGAATGCGACGTTTGTCAACGTGTTAAGGCAGTCCATCAGAAAACAGCCGGTCTACTCCAACCTCTGAAAATTCCTGAGTGGAAGTGGGACATGATTGAAATGGACTTCGTCACTGGTTTTCCAAAGTCCAAGAAGGGCAACGATGAAATCTTCGTTGTTATTGATCGTCTCACTAAAGTAGCTCACTTCTTTGCTGTCAAAGAAACAATCTCAGCTAGCCAGTTAGCAGAGCTCTACACAGCAAAGATTGTTCCTCTTCATGGTGTTCCATTGGAAATAAGCTCAGACCATGGAAGCATATTCACTTCTCATTTCTGGAAGAGTTTCCAAGATGCATTGGGCACTAAACTTCTGTTCAGCACAGCTTATCACCCTCAGTCTCAGGGGCAAGTCGAAAGAGTCAATCAGATTCTCGAGGATATGCTCAGAGCATGTGGTATCTCCTTTGGCATGAAATGGGAGGATTGCCTTCCATATGCTGAATTCTCCTACAACAACAGCTACCAGGCAAGCCTAGGAATGGCACCATTTGAAGCACTCTATGGCCGAAAATGCAGGAGTCCAATCAATTGGTCTGGAGCTGGTGAACATTCACTCTTAGGCCCTGACATTGTTAAGGAAGCCGAGGAGAAAGTTTGTATCATTCGTGACAATCTCAGGATTGCTCAGTCTCGTCAGAAAAGCTACTATGACAGCAAGCACAGGGATATGATCTATGCACCTGGTGACAAGGCATATCTCCGTGTAACTCCCCTCAGAGGCACTCATCGTTTCGGTGTGAAAGGAAAGCTTGCACCAAGATACATTGGTCCTTTCAACATTCTCTCAAGGCGTACGGAAAATGCCTATCGTCTTGAACTTCCAGAAAAGCTATCCAAGGTGCACGATGTGTTCCACGTGTCACAGCTCAAGAAGTGTTTCAAAGATCCAGATCGTGCAGTTGATCATGATTCCATTGAACTGCAAGATGATCTATCTTATGAGGAGCACCCTGTTCGTATTCTCGATGAGACCGAGCGTAAGACTCGCAACAAGAGCACAAAGTTCTTGAAAGTGCAGTGGTCGCATCATTCCGATAAAGAGGCAACATGGGAGACCGAAGAGGATCTTCGCAAGAAGTATCCGAACCTTTTCCTTTCTCAGTAGGAATCTCGGGGCGCGATTCCTTCAAGGGGGGCGTTTTGTAACATCCCAAGTATGAAAAACCACCCCCTAGCATGTTTGTTTCTTGTTTACTTAAAGTATTGCATCATATCATCATGTTGTTGCATTTGTTTCATTTCTGTTTGCATCTATTTTACCTTTGTTTCATAATGAAACTCAAACAATTTCAAATGTTTATTTCATACTTGTCATGTTACAATCTTTTTCAAATAAAGAAATGCAAATCAAAACCTCAATTGTTTTCATTTAGTTCCATAATGAACAATTATTAAATTGTTGGTTTTAATCAAACAATTAATTCAATCAATTAATTCCAAATCATTTCAAATTCAAACCTTATTCAAATGATTGTTTCATACTTGCTCTGTTACAACATTTGAAATAAAAATCACAAATAAAAACAACCAATTTGTTTCATTTTATTCCATAGTGATCACTTATTAAAATGATGGTTTTAAATCAATCATTTAATTTCCAATCATATTTAAAATTCAAATCAAGCATCAAACAGCAACCAATTTGAATTCATGCAAATTATAAAACAAATTTAATCAGTGGGTTATAATTAACATAGGGGTTACCCTATTTAAAAATTGGTTTTTATTAATGATCATGTAATATCAAAATTCCCCCAAATTTGTTTAAAATTCAAACAGCAAGCAAGTTTCAAACTTTTTGAAAAATAAAACTTAGCATCTGTTTGCAAATGGCCTAAGGAACTTTCCCTAATTTTTCAAAAAATTTCACTAACCTAAAAACCATCTTTTCCTTCCAATTTCTTTTTCAGCAAAAAAAAAACAGGAGAACAAATTTTAAAAACAAATTTTTTGGCGCCAACAGAGAGTGGGCTGCGCCCAGCCCACTTCTCCTTCCCTCCTCCTCGTTTTCTTCCGCAGCGCAGCCCAGCCCGCTATCCCCGCAGAAAAACGATTCGTTTTTTTCTCGCTTCTATTCCATCGTCATCAACATGTACGGCGTCGCATCCGGAGCGCCACGGCGGCATCAGAGCTCTCCGACGGCGATGCGAGCTCCTAGAACCCTATAAGAACCCCCTAGGGCTCCGCGCCACCTAACCCTAGCCCTAGGCATCCCTGTTCCCTCTTCTCCGCCGCCGCTCCCTCTCTCTCGGCCACCTCCCACTCCCTGTCACCCCTCGCCGGAGACGATCATCTCTGAACCTCCGATGCTCCCCACCGCATCGACGTCTCTCTCTCTCACCTAACCTCAGAAACCAAGCCGCCACCATCTCCTCTTCCGAATAGACACCAGAGCAGCCCCGGAGACTCACGATGCCCTCGCCGCCGTCCACAACCTTGTCGCCGTCGAGCCGTCACCCCGAGTACTGCAACCTCGACCATCTCCCGGTGAGCCACCGTGGCATCCGTCCCCTCCTCCTCTCTGTTACTATTCTGCACACGCGCATACATCCAGTTCCAGCATCCACAGATCCAACCGCACCACGGCATCGCAACGCCTCGGTGATCACCGCCGGCGTCCCGATTCGTTCTCTGTCAGGTTCAGTTTCAGTAACGCGCGTGTTGGATTCAGTAAACGCGGATGAAGTATAACCTGTCCGCGCTTCCTTCTCTGTCGAAACTCACGAAGCAGCACACTGGTTCAGTGCATCGAGCGCGCAGCGCAGACGCGGGTTCGATCCCCCGCGGGCACGATTAAAAAGCCACCCTTTTTTTTGCGCGCGTGGCTGACATCCATGACCCACCCGTCAACGGGCCTCACTGCCACGCACGCGCGCGCGCGCCACGCTGGCCACAAGCCCACAGGGCAGTGGCTGTGGGTAATTACAGCGCAGTAACAAAAGTTTCTGCACGATTCTGTTTCAAATAAATCCTTTTTAAAATTGCAGATTAATCCCTAAAATGAAAACTTTAATAACTTTTGTTTAATAGCTCTAAATAATAAAATCTAAACATGTTTATTGTTCTAAATTAAATTGTCTATCCAACTATGCCATTTGTTTCCTGTTTTGAATTTTCAAAATGCAATTCAAATTTGAATTCAAATAATTCAAATGCAATTTTCTAAATTCCATAACTAAATCATAATAAATCCAAATCATGCAAATAAAATATGGTTTCAATGCTATTTCAAATAACCTTTTCAAATATAAATTTTGTTTCATGGTTTGAATAATTTAAATTTGTCGGATATATACCAAATAGGGGTATAGAAGATGGTGGGCCAAGTGCCGGATTACCAGGGTGGCCTAAGTGGTAGTGGGCTTAGGTCCATTAGGCGGCCCAGTAGTTCGACGCACAGAAGCCGGATTCTAGAAGAACCCGGATCACAGCCCATGTGATCTGGCTTGGAGGAGAAGACGGATTCCTTGCTTTCCAAGTTACAAGTTACCGTAGTTTTCTAGGTTTCCTATTCTGTAAGCCCTAATCCGGCTATTATATAAAGCCGGACGGGAGATAAACATAACAACGAGAGAACAGAGAAGCTCTACGCCAACTCGCCGAGAAGCTTATCCTCGCCGAGTGGTTTAGATCTAAAACCCTCACATTGTAACCCTGTTTACGGGCTTTAGTCCCAATTAGTGAGAAGTGCAGGAGTAGGCACGTCGTACTGTCGCGACGTACCGAACCTGGGTAAAATCCTGTGTTCTGTGTTACTACGCTATCCCGTTACCCCACGTCTCTACCGTAGTCTCATGGCACCCCCGTCTATGAAAACTACTACGATGTCTCGACAGTTGGCGCCCACCGTGGGGCAAACGACGTCAGGCGTAAGATTTCGATCTGGGATACTTGGCGGAATCGGAAGATCAATCACTGTCGGAAGCTTGGAATTCGACAACGACGTCGGGCGCTTCCTTGACAACGGATCCTACATACCGGCGCAAAACCACCTGGTAAGTGCCTGCGTGTTACCGATAGGATCTGCTAACACCTTTATCGGACTAACTGCAGAAGCAATGGGGTTTTGCGGTGGAAGCAGATTTATCCCACCCACCCTATACCCGGTCGAAGATGACTATGATGCCGGATTCTGCTCAGATCGCCGACACAAAAGTGATACACACTTTGTCGGCATGGTGCAATCCAAAATCGCCGAAAACACGGATGATGGAAATCCCATGCAAGAGGCAGACAACAACGCACCCGTCATGGAGACGGAAGAGCAAACACCCGTCACAGAGGCGGAAGATCCGACATCCGTCAACAAGACGATGAACTCGGAAGCAGAATCCGTGCTTGCCGCCATTGAGGCGAGGTTGGAGTCGGAAACCGGATCGGATAACTTCGACTCTGAAGACGAAGATGAGGACGCCTTCATAAGAAAGGTTAAATCCTTTCAAGAGGGATTCCATGAAGTCTTAATGGCAAAACCGGCTGATACCACGGACGCCGGCAGCCAGGAAAGCCCTAAAACCCCTCCGCCAGTGGAAGAGAGAGAAGACGGAGAAACCTCTCCGATATTCCCCAATGTCAAGGAGATGACAGAAGATGAGCCTGTCAAAAAACCTCCCTCTTCCAAGAAAAAGCACCGTGCTTCTAAAAAACTCCAATACAAAATCCGGAAGAAAAAATCAGCTGATCTCGCTGATGAAAACCTGGAAGTTGGAGATGTTAGCGGAACAAAGCTTGCGGAGAAGAAATCTAAGGAAATCACTGATCCGCCAATGACGGAACAGGAAGAGCAAGAGCTATTGCAAACACCAGTGGGACCAGATGAACCCCCTGAGATGCTGGAAGCCAGGAGACAAGCTTTCCAACGGCAACAGCAACATCTACTCAGATCTCGGCAACATCTCCAACAAACCCATAATGACATCAAAGTCATGAAGGAAGAAATAGAGGAGTACGAGAGAAAGCATAGATCCGCGTTAAAACCTACTAGGTTACCCGGAATCGCAAGACCGGAAGAACTGCCGCCAAAGGAAAGGTTCCATAACCCATCTTGGCAAAAGCAGGTAAACGACAAAGATGCCAAGGGCAAACCAATATACAAGACCGCAGCAGAAAACGCGGAAGCAGCGTTCGCGATTCTTAACAACGATCTGTATTCCAACGGGGAAAAACTCCAAGGGGTGTATGCTTTCCTAGGAAAAGCATTGCAACAACAACAGCGCGCTCAAGAGCGATCAGGGAGGCTGCATGATAACTCCGCCCTATGCAAGACACCTACTTGCGCTGCTGGAGCACCTGGACCGGAAGAACCCGGGGATTCAGGCAACTCAAAAGATAGAAAAGAGGATCCGAGAAAAGACAAGAAAACCCCCGACAACCGGGATGCAGCGTCTAAAACCGGATCCCATCTCCCGAAAGATGGGTATAAACCCCATGATCGGGAAGACAAACACCGGAAAGACGACAAAATAATGCCACCTCCGAAAAAACCAGCTGAGAAAGCTGGAAGATACGATATACCTCACAGGCGTGAGAGATCCCGGACACCGCCTAAGGACAAAGAAAGGCACAGGAGTAGAACTCCGCCTAACCCAAAAGGGCGTGAACACGGAAGAGATAGAAACAATCCCGGAAGAGCGCGTTCGCGTAACAATGGAAGAGAAAGGAGCAGATCCCCTTCCGTCCATTCAGCCGGAAGATATTCTGCACACATTGACAGAGCAGAAAAAGATGATCTATACTTTGGTCCTAAATGTTTTACCGACAGGATCCGAAGAATAACGCTGCATTCTGGCTTTGCCAAGGTCGGTCCAACGTACCAGAAATACACTGGCAGCACAAACCCGGATACCTGGCTCTCGGATTACTATACAGCCGTCCAGATCAACAATGGGACAGACCTGGAAGCTGTCAAGTTTCTTCCCCTAATGCTGCTGGATGGAGCCAGAGATTGGATCAATGGATTACCGTCACGAACAGTCGATAGCTAAGACGATATGGCTAGAGTATTTACTCAGCATTTCCGGGGAACTTACAAACGCCCCAATAGCATCAACCAGCTAAACCGTTGCACGCAATTTGAGGATGAACCATACGTGGATTTCATCTCCAGATGGACAGCAATGAAGAATAGTTGCTCTGGAGTAACTGACGTACAAGCAATGCATGCTTTCGTCAATGGCCTAAAACCCAGACTTGTACCGTTCATGGTTGGTTCCAAAAAGCACAAGGATCTCGGATCCATGCTTACAACCGCCAATGAGCATGCCGCAGCCGAGGATGACATCAGAGCAAGAGGAGGCAATATTGAATCGTTGAAACTTGCCAAGAAAACCCCTCGTTCTGACAAAAAAGCCACTCCAGAAATAACGACAAAGCCCAAAGAGGTGAACATAGCCTTTGGAGGAGAAAAGGGAAATAAGTGGAAAGGACGCAACTCAGATCCAATCAATTACACTCCAGAGGAGTGGGAAAGGATTAAGTCGGAACCTTGAGTTCACCACTCGCAATTTGGGAAACCCACCCATACAAACGCGCAATGCCGGCTGAATAAGCACATGAAGGGCACTGCAGGGTCCGGAAATAAAGGGAAGGGTTCCAAAAGGAAACCCGCCAAACAAAAGCCAGAGGCTGACAAAGAAGACAGTGAATCGGACACTGACGAAAAAATCCAGGAACAGCAGCGTAAAGGCGAACCCAAGTTTCCGAGGGTTGATGGAGAAGCAATGCTAACTTTCTTAGCAACCCCATCAGCAAAGGTGGCAAAAAGAACACTTCGAGAAATAAACGCGGTTGTGCCGGCAACCCCGAAATTCTTTAAGTACTCTAATACACCGATAGTCTGGGATCAGTCTGATCATCCCGGAAATATCCCTGAACCCGGCACACAAGCTCTTGTTGTAAGCCCTATTGTTCAAAATACCAGGCTAAGAAGAGTGCTGATGGATGGAGGATCCAGCATTAATATAATGTACCTAGATACACTGAAGCACCTGAAGATTTCCGAGTCCCAGCTCAACTACAGCAATATACGCTTCCATGGTATCGTCCCTGGCAGACAAACACGATCCCTAGGAGAAATTTCCCTAGATGTCACCTTCGGAGATAAAGATCACTTCCGGCAGGAAAAAGTATCCTTCGAAGTAGTGCCGTTCGAAAGCGTGTATCACGCAATACTCGGACGTCCAGCTTTCGCCAAATTCATGGCAAGATCCTGTTATATTTATAACAAGCTGAAGATGCCAGGACCCAAAGGAGGAGTAATCACTATAGCTGGTGATTTTAAGCTGGCAAACGAGTTGGAGAAAGAAAACGCCCTTTGCGCTCAGAGAGTTATAGCAAAGGAAGAACTGAAGGAATTAGCCAAGGAGGTATCGCCGTCAGAAATGCCGGCAGGAAAAGAAACTCGGAAGCCAACAGACAGCTTCAAGGCATCCGAGAATACAAGACATGTAATCTTAGATCCCAAAGATCCGACAAAATTTGTCGTCGTAGGGACTGGGATGACTGACAAATAGGAAGGCGAGCTCATCAAGTTCCTCCGTGAGAACTGGGATATTTTTGCCTGGTGTCCAGCGGACATGCCAGGTGTACCCAGGGAACTTGCTGAGCACCAACTTAAGGTTATTCCTGGATCAAAACCCGTCAAACAAGGTCTCCGTCGATTTGACGGAAGAAGACGGAAGGCTATTGGCAAGGAAATTATCCGGCTTTTAGCAGCGGATTTCATCAAGGAAGTGATCCATACTGACTGGTCCGCAAATCCGGTATTAGTACCGAAGAAAGACACTACTACTCTTAGAATGTGTATAGATTACACAGGCTTGAACAAATTGTGTCCGAAAGATAGGTTCGCATTACCGCGAATCGATCAAATAATAGATGCTACAGCAGGCTCTGAGCTTTTGTGCTTTTTGGATGCATACTCCGGGTACCACCAAATACGCATGAAAAAGGAAGATCAAATTAAGACTTCTTTCATAACCCCGTACGGGACGTATTATTACGTAACCATGCCGTTTGGCCTGAAGAACGCAGGTGCAACCTACCAGCGTTGCATGCAACGTTGTTTGCATAGTCAGATTGGAAAAAATGTCCATGTTTATGTGGACGATATTGCTGTCGTAACCAAGGAAAAAGATACACTCCTTGAGGATTTGCGAGAAACTTTCGAAAACTTACGCACTTACAAGATGAAGTTGAATCCATCTAAGTGCGTATTCGGGGTCCCCTCAGGAAAACTTCTGGGTTTCATCGTTTCTCACAGAGGAATAGAAGTTAACCCGGAAAAGATCAAGGCAATCTTGAATATCACAAAACCTACCTGCATCAAAGATGTCCAAAGATTGACGGGTTCCGCAGCTGCCGTTAGCAGATTCATTTGTCGGCTGGGGGATAAAGCATTACCACTATACAAGCTGCTGAAAAAATCCGACAAGTTCGAATGGACAGAAGAGGCCGATGCGGCGCTGACTCAGTTGAAGGAAACCTTGATAAAAGCTCCGATTTTGGCATCCCCAAAAGACGAAGAGCCCATGTTATTGTACCTTACGGCTACAAATCGGGTTATTAGTGCGGTAATCGTTGTGGAACGGTTAAAGGAAGAACAAAGCATACCAGACCAACATCCGGTATATTACATAAGCGAAGTTTTTTCCGAGTCAAAACAAAGGTACCCACACTACCAGAAACTGGCGTATGGTGTATTTTTCGCATCTAGAAAACTACGCCATTACTTCCAAGGGCATTCCATAACAGTGGTTAGTAAAGCACCACTAGGAGACATTATAAACAATGCAGAGGCAACCGGCCGAGTAGCCAAATGGGGCATTGAGCTGGCAGCCTTCGACATTAAGTACCAGCCAAGAACGGCCATAAAATCCCAGGTTTTGGCAGATTTTGTTGCCGACTGGACAGAAGCAATGGAAAAAACACCAATGCCGGAGTCCGAGTACTGGATCATGCACTTTGACGGATCCAAGATGAAGGAAGGAGCTGGGGCTGGCGTAGTCTTAAAATCTCCTAAGGGAGACACAATGGAGTACGTGTTGCAAATACACTTCAACGCCCGTAATAACGTGGCAGAATATGAAGCTTTGCTTCACGGCTTGCATATCGCAAAAGAAATAGGAGTGAAGCGCATACTGTGCTATGGCGACTCGGATTTGGTGCAGCATCAGCTCAACCAAACCTGGGACGCAAAAAGGCCGATAATGGCCGAATATCGGAGAACGGTAGATGAATTCGCTATCTGTTTCTTTGGATTCGAGGTCCTTCACATCAAAAGGGAGGAAAACTGGAACGCGGATGCGCTAGCCCGCATGGGATCAGAAAGGGTAAAAACCTTACCGCCAGGAGTATTCGTTCAGCACTTACATGAGCCATCCATAAAAGGTGGAGACGTTGATTACCCTCTGGCGTCTGAATCGATTGAAGTCATGATCGTTAAACCGGACTGGACAATTCCGTACTTAAACTTCTTAGTCAATCAGAAGTACCCGGAAGGAGCAGACGAAGTCTTGCAAAGACAAATACAGCGTCGATGCAAAGGATACACAGTAATTGACGGTTGCCTATATAAACGCAGTATTTCTGGAATTTTTCAGCGGTGCATTTCACCAGAAGAAGGAAGAGAAATACTGGAGGAAATCCACGCCGGCGATTGCGGACATCATGCTCAATCAAAAAGCATAGTCAAAAAAGCATTCCGCGCGGGTTTTTTCTGGCTAACAGCCAAGACAGATGCCGAGCATATAGTTAATACATGTGCAGAATGTCAATATTACGCTAAGCAGACCAATCTGCCGGCCCAAGCACTTAAAACTATCCCCATTACGTGGCCGTTTGCGGTCTGGGGGCTAGATATGATGGAACCATTCAAAACCGCGAGAGGCGGACTTACTCATTTGTTAGTAGCAGTGGATAAGTACACCAAATGGGTGGAGGCTAAGCCCATCAAAAAGTTGGATGGTGCAACTGCTAGAAATTTCATCATCGACTTGGTGATGAGATACGGTGTGCCACACAACATAATAACCGACAACGGGACAAATTTCTCCATCGGAGAGTTGGCAAGATATTGCCGACAAACGGGAATTCGCCTAGATCTAGCATCTGTGGCACACCCGCAATCCAATGGACAGGTTGAGCGAATGAATAGCTCAATCCTGCAAGGAATACGCCCAAGACTCGAAACTCCTCTTCATAGAGCGGCCGGAGCATGGGTAGAAGAGTTGCCTTCCGTGATTTGGAGTATAAGAACGACGCCAAATAGGTCAACTGGGCAAACCCCGTTTTTCCTAGTTTACGGCGCGGAAGCTATTCTCCCAACAGATATGATCCATGATAGCCCAAGAGTGCAAGATTTTGACGAATCAGACGCCGAAGAGGCACGACAGAATGCCGTTGATCTCCTAGAAGAGGAACGAGAGCTTGTGCTTCAAAGGTCCGCCATTTACCAGCAGGGTTTAAGACGTTACCATAGTCGGAAAATCAGGCATCGTTCTTTTAAAGAAGGTGACCTAGTGCTGAGGTTGGTGCAGCAAAGGAAGCACAAATTAGCCCCAGTATGGGAAGGGCCATTTGTCATAAGTAAAGCCATGAAAAATGGATCATACTATCTTGTTGACATTCGAGATACGGAAGACGATCCCGAGAAACCGAATCGCAAAAGAAAGAGAAAGATAGATGATGAGCTAGGAGAGACAAAGAGACCTTGGAGCATCCAGCAGTTACGTCCCTTCTATACTTAGTTCAATATCTATGTAAACATCTTTTGAGATCATGAAATAAAGTCATTGGAATTCTGATATCCATGTTTTTTACAAGTTCATTATAGTAAAAGCATGTTTCCACCTTTTCTATTTCCCAATGATCTTACAAAATACTCAATGTTAACCCGAATTGTGCCTGCGTGCTCGGCGTTAAAAAACTGAATGATTTCAGCCTGTTAATGGCTAAAGGAAACTCGGATTGTGCCTGCGTGCCCAAGTTTCAAGAAAGTTCCTTACAAATCTTTAAGCATTACCTGATCGAATGTATGTTGGGTCACTGGATCTGGTTAGTAAAAATGCCTTTAGTATGGTCCATGTTTTCGAGTTCTAACTGATTGGTTATACCCAGTTACTCGTTATGACGATCATAATGCTACCGAGTCATTTAAAACACTAAAGACAGTCAAAACACATATGCCAGAGAACTTAGTAGATAAGGGAGCAATTCAACCCGACAAACTTGAAAGGAATTTCATAATTCAAAGCTGCAAAAGGCGGAGTTCTTGTTTCGACAAATGAAATAGAAGTGTTACAGTATGAATTACAGTGTAAATAGCGCTCCTATTATACAAATCCATCATCCAGGTTAGAGGCAGTCCTTCAAGCATCCGAGTCTTCCTCGCTGCTTTCATCTTCGGGGACCGCGGGAACCTCTTCTTCTGGATAAGTGATAGAAATGTTAACCATGGAAGCAATCTTGGTGGCGTGGCCTTTGACTTCATCAAAGATGGCGGTTCGCTGATCCTCTGTATACCCTTGAGGGACACCAGAGGCCACGCGCCAAGATTTCGCGTCAGGATAGTGCAGGCGCATAAGGCCTAGTGCCATGCGCGCACCACCTCGTGCAGCGGAGCGTAGGATGAATTCCTTTGATCCCCCAACTTCCATGATGGCACCCGGAAGTTTGTAAACTTCCGAGAAATCTATAGTACTTGCGGGAAGGAACTTATTAATCAATTGCATTCCTGCATTTCTGATAGCGTTCCATACTTCTCCAAAAGCTCGGATTTTCTCAATCCGAGAAATGCCTGGAATATTCCCTGTTTTGATGGCAGAAACAAGTTTAGGCCACAAAAGGAAAGGAAGTAGGACATGGAGAAATTGGTAAAAGGAACTAACTTACCAAGAACCTTGTCAATTTCGGTGCCTTCTTTCATGCGCGGGAATAGCATACTTTCAAAATCATGGATAATAGATTTATTTTCCGCCGCTTGCAAAGAAGCCTGGGATTGAGCAATCCCAAGGGCCAGATTACTGGCCTCCAGGTCTTTTTCAACTTCCGTAAGTTCCTTGCGAAGGCTCGAGTTTTCTGCGCGGAGCCGAGATACATTGCTAGCGTCCTTGGCTATTTTGTTGGCTTTTGCTAAAGCAGCTAGGGGACACAAAAACATTTCGAGCTTATGAAAATTCGGGACAAATGTTATCCGGATAAAAACTGCAGAGAATACATACCTGTTGTTTTAGACAATTGTAGCTGAGATGACGCCAGCTCGTTGTTTCTCAACTCAATCGGATTGAAGGGTTTTTACTTCTCTACTTTTGAGATTAAGCTTCTTAAAAACTTCCAAGTTTATGGCATCTGCGGAATGCTGAACACGGAAATGAAAGCCAAAATGCTTAAGAATGAACAAGCATATGATAAAACATTAAGAAGAATTCAGATTTTCAACTTAATGCTTGGGGGCTAGAGGTATCACCTGGCTCATTTCTCGCAAGTCGGCCAAGTTCTCGTTGAATTCTTTGGCATATTCAGTAAAAAGAATCCAAACGTGATGAAGGCCATCTTGTAAGACCTGGCGAGGGTTAAATACAATATCATTGCGAACCACTAATCCACCTTGTGGCCAAGGACGAATTAGAGGGGCAGGAGTGAAGAACTTTTTAGCCTCCGGACGAATATATCCGAGATCGTCGAACGGTTCTTCTTTTATCCGGATGTCACTGTCCAAATTGGAGACGGGTTCGTTTCTAGCAGAGGTCCGAAGATTTTCGCCTGTCGGACCCATGGCTGCAGAAGAAGATTCTTCTTTGATAGCAGCATTATGTTTCTTCAGCTTCTTTGTTTTCAAAGGAGTTGGGGCAAGACTGCAAGAAGAATATCTGAGAGTTAAAAATCTCGAAGAACTGAAGGAGGATGGTAATTAGGAAAAACCCGGTAAAATACCTGGAGGTGGCGACAGGAATTCCGTCAACAGTTACCATTTTCTCGAAAGTCACCTGCCTTTTGCGCTTCCGGTTGTTGTAAAATCTAGCATGTATTTCGCTGAGTTCGGCATCGGAAGCAAGATCATTCCCTCCGAGTTTGTTGAACTAGGAAAGAATTCACGACATGATCAAAAGGTGGAGATACAAGTTAATCTGAGGAAAACTCGGAAACGAGGAAAGTACAAATACCTTAGGAACTTGATTTTCCACATGATAAATGGCTAGGTTTTCTTCGATTTGGGCGCTGGAGGCAACTAGCTGATGAAGTCGCTTTATAAAATCTTTCTTGGTATAGGCTTTATCTGTTCCCCTCATGCTATCTTCTGGCCCTTGGTATTCGCAAAGAAGCCGGGAACGAAATGAAAGGGGTTGAATGCGACGTCCGAACCAGCATAAAACAGTGTCTTTCCCAGTTAAGGAAGGTTTGGAAGAAGTAAGCTTGGCAATACGGCGCTTTATCTTCATTAAATTTTCTGGCAATGTCTCAACTGCTTCAGCTGTCCAACTCTCTTGAGGAATGGCGGCGGAATTAACGAATGAAGGAACCCCGATTTCCTTTCCAGGGAACGGGATGTCCTGATGATAAAAGAAGGAACCCAGCCAGGATTTGGTAGGTTCTGGCATTTGTATTCTCGGGTACCAATCCTCTCTATTTTTCCGAAGAATAAAAGATATGGTTCCACAGATAGGGGAAATACCTTCTGTGATGTTATGTTTTACTTCAAAACAGTATTGCCAAAAATCTAGACTAGGATTTGTTCCGAGATATCCCTCAAAAAGGGCTTGGAAGCTACCTAGATAGAGGATGGAATTTGGAGAAAGGTTATGTGGTTGGACGCCGTAATAGTTAAGGATGTCTATGAAGAAGGCGGAAGGCGGTAAACCCATACCTCGCGTAATGTGAGATGTAAGGAGGACACACTCTCCGTCTTTTGGTCTGGGCTCGAGTTCACCATCTGACTTTCGCCATTTACCATTAACTATCAATCCCTCTTTTGACATTTGTCGAAGGAGGACGAGGGGAGAGTTACTCGGACTCCAGTTGCTGACAAATTCTGCTTCTCCAGCGGCAGTGAGCTCGTCGCTGAAGAGTTGGATCTTCTCCTCCGCCGTTTCTGGAGCAAACGGCGGGGAGGCTGCGGAGCTCGATCCCGCAACGTCCGCGGCGGCGGAATAATTCGCGTTGCCCGCCGAGGAGGCCGTGGTTTTCTCCGGCTCGTCGCCGGTGAGCTTGGGCGATCCCAGTTGCGGATCTAGATCGCTGATAAGCTCGTTGATGGCGGCGCGGGTCGGCGATGACGGCGAGGAGGCCATCCTGTGGTGGTGCGTTCTGGTGTGCTTGGATGCAGAGAGCGCCTGGGACAAGTGCTTTGCTCTCGAGCTCGTTCGCGTCAATGGCGTGGGCAGTGGGGAGTGAGGAAAGTTTTCGTTGAGGACGAGGACGGCTATTTATAGCCGGAAAACCGTTTAGATGCGTGCCAACGGCTATTTTGACCGTTGGATGTTTGCCGCGTGTCGCTCGCCGGAAAAACCGTGAAATGAAACGACGGAGTAATGATGATTATCTCCTCGTTTCCCGCGCGAATCTGTCAGAGATACGTTTCTGAGTTTTTCCGAGTAAATCTCAAACGTCGCTTACGTCAGCATGGTTGAGTGCGCTGACGTAGGAAATTTCTTCTCCACGAAGGATCGTGAGAGAAAAGCCGGATTTTCAGGATTTCGAGTTTCATGCCACCATCTTTTTTAAATGAAGAATAAGAAGAATCAAGACTGCTGAATCAGTATTTCTCGGACAAAGAACATTTGGCGAATAGCGGAGAATCAGAGTTTTGATCCTTCTTGGGGGCTACTGTCGGATATATACCAAATAGGGGTATAGAAGATGGTGGGCCAAGTGCCGGATTACCAGGGTGGCCTAAGTGGTAGTGGGCTTAGGTCCATTAGGCGGCCCAGTAGTCCGACGCACAGAAGCCGGATTCTAGAAGAACCCGGATCACAGCCCATGTGATCTGGCTTGGAGGAGAAGACGGATTCCTTGCTTTCCAAGTTACAAGTTACCGTAGTTTTCTAGGTTTCCTATTCTGTAAGCCCTAATCCGGCTATTATATAAAGCCGGACGGGAGATAAACATAACAACGAGAGAACAGAGAAGCTCTACGCCAACTCGCCGAGAAGCTTATCCTCGCCGAGTGGTTTAGATCTAAAACCCTCACATTGTAACCCTGTTTACGGGCTTTAGTCCCAATTAGTGAGAAGTGCAGGAGTAGGCACGTCGTACTGTCGCGACGTACCGAACCTGGGTAAAATCCTGTGTTCTGTGTTACTACGCTATCCCGTTACCCCACGTCTCTACCGTAGTCTCATGGCACCCCCGTCTATGAAAACTACTACGATGTCTCGACAAAATTGCCTAAATAATTTAATGCTTGTTTAATTCATTTAAATTTGATAAAATCATAACTTGCTGAATATAAAATATTTTTGAACATGCAAAATATGTTTTCAAACCATCAAAGTGTGAATTTTTCAAATGTGAATTTGAATTTATGTTCTGAATAAATAAAATTCAAATAATATTCACACTTGTTTTAAATTCATTTAAAACTTGTTTAATATTGTTTAAGTCATAATAAATCCATCCTAACTCCTATTTCAAAATTTGAAACATGTAATCCAACTAAAATTTGATGTTCTTTTCAAATATATATTTTGTTAATTGTTTTGCCACTTTAACTTGATGAAAACAACAATTGTTTGTGTGACATGTTAAAGTAACCCAAAATTTCTAAACTTAATAAATGATTTCCAAACATGTTAAAATCCTTTTTCACTTGCATCTATTGTTGTTACTTGTTGTTATTTTGTTGTTATCATCATGCATGCATCATGGTAATAATTTCTCACATGGTAATTAAATTATAGATCATTGTTTCCACTTAATCCATGGACCTTTTGCCATATGCAATCCAATTGCATATGGGTCCATTTAAATTGTGTTATCATGTTAGCTAGTTTATTTTGATGCATCTATTAAATTGACATGCATCATCCCATGATTGTGCACTATGCCATGATAATGATTGTTTATATTCCTGTCTTGTTTGTTTGCTTCTTCTCGAATAGACGACGACGTTGAGACCGACGATCTTTACAGCACCCCTTCTGAGGATCTAGCTCAGTACCCGGCTGCTGAGTTTGCAGGCAAGTTATCACTCACATGAACCATTGTGTTCCTTACAACATTGGTTACCGATACTTTCCGTTGTCTATTTTTGCTAGCCATATGTATCGTTGCTTCTGTTACGAACCTATCACATGATACCCTGAACCCTGATATTGCCTCACCTCCAGTCCTATAACCCCAATGGTTGAGCCTGTGTCTTACTAGCATGCTTAGGGTTGTTTGCTCGAGTCTGTTATCAGTTACTTTCTGTTATCATAACTGTTCATATTCTGGGGCTTGATGTTAAACAACAACCTGTTAAATTGAGGTAATAATAATTTGCTGATAAGGCATCGGCAGGAGGCCCGGCGTGGTTTTGAGGCCTGCTAGTGTCGACCCTAATAGGGAAAGGGTCTTGTCTACTGATCCATGATGAGCGCACTATCCGCATGTGGGAAGCGTGTATGGGCGCCCCCCTCAATTTGATTCGATTCGCATCTCGTCCAAATCACCACACTTAGTTCGGGCTTTCCATTTGATGCACGCATATGCAGGTACGAACCCGAGGCCAGGGTGGAACTTTTGTAGTCGGCATTTAGGGCGGCGTGGTCTTCCAGTGCTATGAGGGTTCCCTTTTCTTCGTGGGGCTCGATTAGCCGCGCACGCACAACACGTGGTGCTTTGGGCTTGATGCGAAGAAGAGTTGAGTTGTGTTGAGTGCCCCGCTTGGTGGGAAAGGCCTTCCCATCTGGCGGGTTATTCTTACGTGTACGGCCAAATTGGTGCACCCCTGCAGGGATAAATCTTCTCGAGAAGCCGTGTTTTCCGCGGTTATGGTTAACTTGGTGAAAGTACTGGCTAACAAGTACTCAGAACAACCTACACCTAACTAATGATAACTTGACTAGTAATAGGCTTATTGACACAACAATTTGATCCATCATTAATCCAACGGTGTGAGTTATCCTCGGATTGCTTCTTTGGATAAGGGCGAGATTCAGGATGGGTTTGTTTGGTGGTTAGCTATAGTTGGTTACGATACGCTATCTTATCTTTTTTCTGTTACACCGGAAGTTGTAGTATGTTCTGTAGTTGGTTAGTGCAGCCAGTTGCAGCATATTTTATACCCTTTTCTTCCGTTGATCCCAAGGCATCTGTGCTTGGTGTTGACGGGCTACACTTTGGTGAACTGTGAGTCTTGCTTGCCAGTACGTTTATGTACTGACCCCTTTGGGGCTGTGGTTTCCGCAGACTACGCTTACGAGGATCCAGGTGACGGCTACTACGTGGAGTTTGACGAGGCTGCTGACGAGTAGTTAGCGGACCCGGGCAGGATCCGAGACATCGTGGATGGGCTCCGTTTTCTTTTCATTCCCGGCTTCTTAAGCCTATTTGGATTTGTCTGTACTCAGGCCCTTTGAATGCTTCCGCTGAGATGTAATGATGTTATGTTGGGACATGTGTCCTCTGGATGATTGTATTTGCTATCCTCTGCCCTAGTGAGGGCCAGTTGCAACTTATTTCAATCTTTTGTGTCTTAGAGATATGTTGTGTTATCAGTTTGTTCAAAGCCGTTGACGTACCATGTGTGTATGGTATGAAGTACGTCAATGGTAGTGTCCTGATTTCTACGGGATAGTTTACATCGACGGTGAACAGTAGCGATGGGTTGTCACACATAAGTGTTGGCCTACTCGCAAGAGGACGCGGGTGCCGGTAAGCCCCGTAATCCCATCAGAATACTGTTCAGTTCGTACGGTGAGTATCCTCTAGAAGTCCGGGTGCGACAACTACGGAAGATCGAAATCTTGTAGTAGTCAACTCTTTGAACTTCGTCGAAAACAACTTTTCGATAAGTATCCATGTCTTTGTCGCTATATAGACCCTTTTTGCTATCGTTAGGCATCATGCCGATTGAAAGGACTACCAAGTCACATACTTGATATTCATACAAGGATACTATGGCGGATATAATGACTCATAGTCAATTTTACGAAGTCAGGGCCCATCATTTTCTTCCTTTATAAGGTCTAGGTCATTTTGTTGTCAAAACAACACTTTACACTTAAACCACAAGTTGTTCTAAGTACAAAGTTTTTGGACTTTTCTGGTACAGCTCGCAAACTCATTTGAAGTATCTACAACATTTGTAGTGTCTTCCACTTAGTCAAAATAGTAAACCCCGGAACAACTTTCAGTGCTGCGCTACTCTTGACATGATAACGAAGATTCTCCAATCTCGTTGAGTTTGTACTGTGCTCCCACTCACTTGTTTCGCAAGAACTACTTTCTCGAGAAATCAACCCTTTCTGACAAACAACATTTGTCTTTTGGTTCGGTGATAGGAGAAATACCCAATGTTTTATTTGGGATAACCTTATAAACATATATTTATCCTATTTTGGTTGTAAACATTTTACACATGCTACGCATACCAAAACTTAAGAAAAATGACAATTCGGGTCATTACCCAAACCATATCTTATATGTTGTCAATTTCAACGGATCATGATGGTGCTCTTTTCAGTGTAAATCGGTTGTTCTTAATGTATAAACTACAAAATTATAATGGCAATTTTATTAATCTTACCATGTCAAACAGGGTTTGATTTTGTCTTTTGAATACTCCAATCTAATGTGGGGTATTCGAGAAGTATAAGTTGTAGAACAATTCTGCAACTTCTCAGATGTTTTGCTAAACTTGTAACTCAAACTTTATCCTTCATGATCCAATCATAAATATTTGATTATCTTGTTACATTGATTTTAACTTCATATTAACAACCTTTTGAACCAATTCAAAATTTCAAACTCCGTTCTCTTTAAATAGATATACTCACATATCTACTTAAATCATCGACAAAATTTTATGAAGGAAAAATTAATCCACCATACATGACTATACATAATGGACTATATACATCAATATGTATAATCTCCACTAAATTAGTCGTCCATTCTACTTTAGCATATGAACGGAATTCTAGTCATCTTTTGGAAGAGGTCTCACAAGCGTCAATTTATTCAAAACAAAATGACTCCGGAAGTCCATCAATATGGAGTTCCTTCATGTTTTCCTTTCCGATATGAACTAAAATGGTGGTGTCAAAATTTAATTGAAAATCTTTTACGTCTTGCAACGTTTAGCATTCAGTCTTATAGATGTTTAGTTTACCAACATGATTTATATTAACATATCCATCAATTATGGAATATGGTCATTGTTTGAACAATCTCATTTGTTCTCACAAAAGACTAGAACAAAATAACAACTTATTAAGTTCTTAAAATAAACCTGGAATGTTTGGTTCGATACTACAATGAACACAATAACACTTTATTTATGTTCTTGTCATAATCGATTCCACATCTATTACTAGTTCCTTTTAGGCCCTTGTATTTCTTGCATTGCGTTGCTTTGTATGACAACTCATACCAACCAATGTGGTATCAAAAATACCCAAAAATACTTTGTTAACTAGTAATACATCTATAACTTGTATATCAAGCATATACTCCTGAGCTGGACTTTTCCAGTTATCTTCTTTTCTGCCATATATCTATTTGCAATTCTATTTTCAATATTCCCTTTCCTTTACAGAAGAATCAATCAACATCAAACAATGCTAGCCGTACTAGCTCATTTTCTTTGGCGTGTTAGTCATATACTATCACCCATTGAGTCATACTTTGAGTTTGATTGTTCTACTAATATCACCATATTAATAGTATTCTTATAGATTCCACTCTTAGCAATCTCCAAGTAAGGTAAACTACTTTACCCATACTTCTAATCCATCCCATCATAACAATTTTATGATTAAGCTACTATAGCTCGAAGGAAGGGATTTAGAGGATAATTTTCTGCGCCCAACTTCTTGGAATATTCAAACGCCTAGCGTCTTCAATCATTGCATATATTCAGATAATATAAGCAAACATTGTCACGCTAAATTTGCATATATTCAGATAATATAAGCAAACATTGTCACATAAATTATACTCAGTCATGTTGCCACAAATAAGTTTCTAGATATCAATATATCTTTCACTTGATTGTTTCTGAAAACAACTCTTTTCAGTTCCTAAATCACCTTGATCAACAAAACATTTTTTTGAAGATAAAATAATGCGGAAGCAACCATGACTCTGGATTCAAAGTAGGAATTATTTGCTCTCTAGATAAATCAATCATTAACCATATGGAGCTAGGTAGGAAATACCAAAAATCTACAATAGGACTCAATTTTAAATTTCACTAATACGGTACCAATCTTAAATGGTATTTACCAGATCATAACAGTTATATCTCAATTAACAATCTAAGTGTAAGGTAGTTATGTGGATGCCAATGAATACTACAATTTGTGCAAATTCACTTTGATTTGTTGTTCATGATAAATAAGTTCAAGTTAATTCAAAAATTAAACCACGAACTCCCACTCAAAAACAACATCCCTCTTAGTCGTCTTTAGTGATTACACGAACCAAATTCACTACACCAAAACCGATCATCACGTGAGATGATGTAGTTTCAAAGGCGAACATCGACATGTTCATCATATCATCCATATGACTCATGCTTTACCTTTCGGTTACGTGTTCCGAGGCCATGTCTGTACATGCTAGGCTCGCCAAGTAGAACCGTAGTATTGCGTGTGTTTCAAGGCCATGTCTGTACATGCTAGGCTTGAAAACACCTGTTGTATGCGAACGTTGAGTCTGTCACACCCGATCATCACGTGGTGTCTCGAAACGACGAACTTTCTTAACGGTGCATACTTTAAGGAAGAACACATTATTATCTTGATATTAAGTGAGAGGGATCATCTTATAATTCTACCATCGTTATCTAAGCAAAACAAGATGCATAAAAAGGATTAACATCACAGACATCACATGAAAGGATAACGTGATATGATATGGTCCTTCTTGCACTTGATCTCCATCATGTGCATTATGGTATGATCTCAATCATTCCACCGGCGTGGTACCAAGTACCACGGTACCCCAAACTTGATTGTCCATCAATAAGAAGACAACCATATGGATACCTTCCGGTATATCAATAATTTACAAAATAGATCATCTCATAATCAAATTTGTAATATTGACCATATCACATCACATGCCCAGCAAAAACTAGTTAGACGCTTCTAATTTATTTTTGCATATTTTACGTGGCTTAGGGCTTTCGAGGATAGAACCGTTCATACCTACGAACATCAACCACAACGTTGATAAACATATTTTTAGCAACCCTTCGTAGATTAGATCTTAACTATAGTAGGAGAAACGGACACCCCCTTAGCCACAAGTGAGACAACTCTCGCGTACATAGTACACGTAAACTTAGTCTGGGGCAGCTTCATCCTACTATGCCACTAAGATCATAAAATACTCAAGGAGGCAATAACATGATCATCAACGCCCACATACTCATATGTGTTCTACCCGTACAAAACATCTACGCATAGATCTGGCTCTGATACCACTGAAGGGGTCGTTGCATAGAAACAAAAAAATTCCTACGCGAGAGACACCCTAAAGGCCAAGATCTAATCTAGGAGACGAAGTGCAACGGGCAAAGAGAGGGTCAAGGATAACACATACCCTCGAAGATTCAAAGTGGTACGAGATCAAATCTCGTTGTTGGCGTAGTCGTACTCACACCGATCCCGATAGCGAGAAGATGGGCACCGCAATCCGGCGGTGCATCCGTGATCGGTCACACGTACGGTTGATGACAACCTACGTTACCTCGTTCCAGCGGGGCGCGGAAGTGGAGGATCCCTCGGAACTCCAGCAGCACGACGGCATGGTGGTGAAGAAGAATCCCACGGTCAGGGCTTCGCCAAGCCGGAGACCATGAAATGGAGCAGCGGGTGGAGGGAAAGGGAAGTGGCAAAGTGTGTGAAGGAGGGAGAGCTCTCACCCTCCTTTTATAGGAGAGGGGGGAGGCAGCGCAAGGGGGGTGCGGCCAGCCCATGGGTGTGCCCCCACCTCTTCCCTCATTATGTGAGTGGACACTCCACTCACCTCCACTCACTTTCCCATTATTTCCCACTTGGAAAATCCAAAGGTTTTCTTTTAATAAATAAATAAAACATTTTTATTTCTTTATTTATATTTGTTAATTCCATTAACAAACATTCGCATATAGCACCTCGAATCATTTGTTAATTCTATTAACAACCATTCGACGAAAAACCCCTTGAACTATTTCAATTTTCCCCGAAACAATTTTGGTGCTGCCCAAAATATTCTTCGATATTCCGTATCCTCTCAAACGCGTCATCGAACCTTAAGTGTGTCACCCTACGGTTCGCGAATAAGATAGACATGATCGAGACTCCTCTCCGATCAATAATCAACAGCGGGATCTGGAGATCCGTGATGACTCCTATATATTCAACGATGACTCTCGTGATCGTGTGAACCAACAACGCCGTGAACTATTCCCTTTGTTCTCGCGATATTTTACTTGTCCAAGATTCGATCATTGGTATCAACCATACCTTGTTCAATCTCGTTACCGACAAGTACTCTTTTCTCGTTCCCGTGATATAACATCCTTTGTGATCATATCACGTGCTTGCAAGCGGTTTCGATGTGATATCACCGAGAGGGCCCAGAGTATATCTCTCCGTCATTTGGATGGACAAATCCCACTCTTGATCCATGATGCTCAACTAATACTTTCCGAATACTTAACGACACCTTTATAGTCACCCTGTTACGGTGTGACGTTTGATGCCATCAAAGCACTCTTCCGGTATCAGCGATTGACATGATCTCATGGTCTAAGGAATAAGTTACTTCGTATGTTTGATATAACAATGTAAACTAAATGACTTGATCGCATTGCTATATTCTCTTTGGGTATATGTTCATCACATCATTCTTCTAATGACATGACCCCGTTATTAATAACATCCAATGTTCATGATCAGGAAACCTTGATCATCTATTAATCAACGAGCTAGTTAAAAGAGAGGCTTTACTAGGAACCATTGTTTGTTTATTAAACACACATGTATCAACGTTTACGGTTAATACAATTCTAGCATGAGAAATAAACATTCATCATAAACAAGGAATAAGATAATAACCATTTTATTATTGCCTCTCGGGCATATTCCCTTCAACTACTCGGTAGTGCAGCTGGTGGGAACAGATCAAGAATGAGGGTTTGCCTCCTCCTCCTCCTCTGCCAGCTGCGAATGCCAATGTGCAGCCAGCTCGGGCACCCGCTCCTCGGCCTGCAGTCTTATCGAGAAGAGAGAATGTGAACCAGGTGGCTTTAGGAGCCAACCGCAACTTCAACAACGACCGCTACCGCAACAACAACAACGACCGCAACCGCAACTACTACACCCGCAACAACAACAGGAACAACAACAACAACAACCACCAAGGTAACAACAACAACGGCAACAATGGCGGTGGAGACCGCAACCAGTACCAGGAACACCACGAGAGCTACATGATTTTCACTTCTGAGCCCACCGACAAGCAGTCTCAGCACAAGCGCGCTATGGAAGTCAATGCTGTGATTCCTGCTGTGCCCCACTACCTGCACTGGTGCAACCAAGAGATCACTTGGTCCAGAGCTGATCATCCTAAGGTGATGCCCAACCCGGGTAGCTACGCCTTGGTGGTGGATCCCACCTTCTTGGGTGCTCAGAAGAATATCAGATTCAGCAAGGTACTGGTTGACAACGGCAGCAGCATCAACATTGTGTACAGAGACACACTTGAGAAGCTCGGGATGGCCGAGAACATGCTACTACCCAGCAGGACCACTTTGCATGGCATTGTGCCGAGAGTGTCTTGCTCTCCAATCGGCCGCGTCTGGATAGACGTCCTATTCGGTACCAGGGAGAACTTCCGCACTGAGAGCTTGGCCTTCGAGGTGGTTGATCACCAGAGCCCATACCATGCCCTACTCGGTAGGCCCGCTCTCAGCAAGTTCATGGCTTCAACCCACACTGCATACTTAAAGATGAAGATCCCTGGTCCCAATGGAGTGATCACCATCTCGGGTGACTACAAGAAGTCCATGGAGTGTGCCTCTGCTGGTTCCCAGCTGGCGGAATCCATGGTCATTGCTGCCGAGAAGAATAAGATGTACGAGGTGGTGGCTATGGCGCAAGCAGCGCAAGGTGATGCGCCCGGTATGCCGAGTTCCCAGTACGGGACTGCATTCCAGGCGTCCCAGGAGACAAAGAAGGTCCAGGTTGATCCTGAGTTCCTAGACCGTGTTGCCATCATTGGCGCCGGGTTGGGAGAGAAATAGGAAAGCGAGCTCATCCACTTCCTCCATGAGAATCGGGACGTGTTTGCCTGGTCCAATGAGGATCTACCAGGCGTCCCGAGGGAGTTGGTTGAGCACTCGCTACATGTGCGGCATGATGCCAAACCAGTGAAGCAGGCGATGCGCCGCTTTGGTGATGAGAGGAGGAAGAATATCAGTGATCAGATCACCAAGTTGCTGATAAGCAACTTTATCATGGAGGTTTTGCATCCGGACTGGCTAGCCAACCCGGTTATGGTTGAGAAGAAGAAGGAGGACCCCAAGGCGGATACCGCTTGGCGCATGTGCGTGGACTACACCGACCTGAACGAGGCATGCCCCAAGGATCCCTTTCCGCTACCCCGCATAGATCAGGTGATCGATTCAACTGCCGGTTGTGATGTTTTGTCTTTCATAGATGCCTACTCTGGTTTTCATCAGATAGCTCTCAACCCTGCTGATCAAATAAAGACTGCTTTTATCACCCCGTACGGGGCTTATTGCTATCGTGTCATGTGCTTTGGGTTGCGGAATGCTGGGACAAGTTCGTCTGGACACCGCAAGATGATGTGGCATTCAAGGAGCTGAAAGCCATGCTGGGTAGCGCTCCCATCTTGGCTAGTCCGCTACCCAAAGAACCAATGCTGTTGTACATTGCTGCGACTAACCGAGTGGTCAGTGTGGTAATTGTGGTGGACAGAGAAGAGGAAGGCAAGACTGTGCAGCGCCCAGTATACTATCTCAGCGAGGTACTATCCAGTTCCAAGAAAAATTACCCTCATTACCAGAAGATGACTTACGGCGTGTACCTGGGCGCCAAGAAGCTGAAGCACTATTTCCAAGAGCATTCTATCACTGTCGTGAGCTCTGCTCCCATCTCGGACATCATGGGCAACAAGGAGGCAAGTGGAAGAGTAGCCAAGTGGGCAATTGAGCTAGCCACGTACGCTCTGCGTATGCGAGAAGAGAAGCCATCAAGTCCCAGATCCTGGCAGATTTTCTGGTGGATTGGGCTGAGGTGCAGTATGAGCCTCCTACTCCGGTAGCCAACTACTGGAAGATGCACTTTGATTGCTCCAAGGTGAAGGAAGGCTTGGGTGCTGGCGTGGTTCTCACGTCACCCAAGCGTGATCAACTCAGGTACGTGCTGCAAATTCACTTCAAGGCATCCAACAATGTAGCAGAGTACGAGGCCGTGGTACACGACTTGAAGGTGGCCAAGGAGGTTGGCGTGCAGCGCATCGTGTGTTATGGCGACTCGGATCTGGTCGTGCAGTAGGTTTCAGGCACTTGGGATGCTCTGGATGCCAACATGGTGTCATATCGGTTCTTGGTGCAAACCATGACTGGATTCTTTGAAGGGTGCGAGTTCAAGCACATCCACCGAGCAGAGAACGAGGCAGCAGATGAGCTGTCCAAGTTGGGGTCTTCTCGGCAATATATCCCGGCTGGGGTTGCCTTGGAGCATTTGAGAAAGCCATCTATCAAGCCATCCCCCCAACTCAGAGTCTATATTCGTTCCTTCTCTGCCTGGTGAGGAAGCTGTTCCCATGGAGATTGACTGGGAGGTTGCAAAAGAGAACCCGGGGACTGCCGTCTCCATCCCGGGGACTGGCGCCTGCAACCCGGGGACTGTCCCTTCTTACTCGGGGACTGCTCCTTCTTACTCAGGGACTGTCGCATTCATTGAGGGAGTTCTTGCTGCGTGCACGAGATCTCGGGGACTCGTCCCCGCCCCAGAGGAAGAAGAAGTGGTGGCTGATCCAATGGAAGTGGACAAACCAGTGTTTCCCATCCGGGGAACACCGAGTTGGGCTCTGCCCATATTATCCTTTCTAAAGGACGGCACCTTGCCGAGTGATGAGGTTACCTCGAGGCAAATTCAAAGAAGATCCAAGGTCTATACAATCTTCAGAGATGTGCTGCACAAAAGAAGTCCAACTGGTGTGTTGCAGCGTTGTGTAGAGCCAGAGGAAGGAGAGGAAATTTTGGTGGAGATACACCAGGGAGAATGCGGACATCACGCCTCTTCTCGGGCTTTGGTCAACAAGGCTTTTCGGCATGGCTTCTTTTGGCTCACTGCCTTGAAGCAAGCTGAGGATATTGTGAGAAAGTGCAATGGCTGCCAAAGGTTTGCAAGTAAGATTCATATGCCAACTTCCGAGTTGAAGACCATTCCCATTACTTGGCCATTTGCTGTTTGGTGCTTGGATATGGTGGGTCTGTTCCAGCCAGCTAGAGGCAACATGACTCACATATTGGTCATGGTTGACAAGTTCACAAAGTGGATTGAGGTGAAGCCTATTCGGAAGTGTGATGGAGTCACTGCTGTGAGTTTCTTGAAGGATGTGATTCTGAGGTATGGCTACCCGCACAACATTATCACTGAAAATGGCACAAACTTTGCTGAGGGTGTGTTCGCGAGGTTCTGCGGAGACAAGCATATTCGGCTAGATGTTGCATCTGTCGCGCATCCCGCCTCCAATGGGCAAGTGGAAAGAGCAAATGGCATGGTGCTATCAGGCATAAAGCCAAGGCTGATTGAGCCGCTGCTGAAAACACCTGGGTGTTGGCTAGACGAGTTGCCAGCGGTGTTGTGGAGTCTAAGGACTACCCCTAACCGGTCAACCGGCTACACGCCATTCTTCTTGGTTTATGGAGCTGAGGCCGTGCTGTCCACTGACCTAGAGCATGACTCGCCCCGTGTAACGCTCTACACGGAGCCAGAGGCTAGAGAAGCTCGAGAAAATGACGTTGACCTGCTGGAAGAAGCAAGAGAGCTAACTCTGTCACGTTCAGCTGTTTACCAGCAAAACTTGAGGCGTTATCACAGCCGGAAAGTGAGCCCAAGGGTTTTCCGAGAAGGAGACATGGTGCTTAGGCTGGTGCAGCGCACAGCCGGGATGCACAAGCTTTCTCCTCCGTGGGAAGGGCCGTTCATTGTGAGCAAGGCATTGCACAATGATGCCTATTATCTTATCGACGCACAGCCACCCCAGAAGAACAGGCCGGATAGAGCTGGAGAGGAAACCAAGCGCCCTTGGAATGTAGCTCTACTTCGACGTTTTCACTCATGAGCAAAATGTGTATGTATCCTCTTATCCGAGTTGAAATCCTATTCGGCAATCTGAAATTGAACTCGGGGTCTGCCCTCGTCAAAACTGTTCCTTGTGTTTACTCTGTTTTGCTTTGTCTATTCGGTTGAACCACTTAGAATTTCAAAAGCATACAAAGTAGTGTGTTTAAACTCACCGGACACTCTGCGACTCTGCTGCTGTCCGCAACCCGGCTTCATGGCAAGCCAGAGAACAAGCCAAAGAGTCAATGAACACATGAAAAATTGCAAAGGAAAGGAAGCGTGTGGCAACCGAGTAGAGTGTTTTTTTACAGTTTTTTCTTTTCGGCTAAGTGGTGTGCAGCGTTACTATGAATTTTTCTAAGTGGCTAAGTATTTGAAACTCCTACTTTGAACTCTTGTGACTCGACTACCAACAAAGCAACAAGTTGCAGGTAAGAGCTGAGATAAAAAGGAAGAGCGGATAAAAAATGCAACTCGGGGACTTGCATATTAACGCAACCCGGCATTGAGCCAGAGTTGCTACAAACTTCAACAGAAATAAAATTGAGTAGCAACAAAGACTTAATTGTTTGATACATGTGCACCCGGCATCCCGGGGATCTGATGAAAAGTTAAGATAAGTGTTTCAGGCGGCAGCAGTGTCGACAGTGGCAGTGTTATCCGCGTCAGTCTTCTCGGCGTCGGCGCTCTCGGCATCCGTTTCCAGGTTGGCGTTGGCGGCTTGCTCTGAGGTTGCCGTGGCGACGGAAATGAGATCCGTGGCCGAGGTCGATGCGGTAGCCTGGAAGTTGCTGCTGGTCGCGCCCAACTCAGGAGCCGCCTGTTGGATCACCATCTCGGTGGTGATGGTGGGCTCCTCGACGTGGGTTTCCGGCTTCTCGACTTCGTCATCAACCTTGGCCTTGCCCTTTCCCTTCTCGCCAGCTCCCTTCGCGGCACCATCTTCGAAGAAACTCAAGTCATCTGACTCGGTGTCCTCGTCGTCATCGTCGTCCTCGCCCTCAGGTTCAGTATCTGGCTCGGGGAGGCCGTCGATGAAGGTGGCGGCGTCCGCGTAGGAGGCTACCTCGTAGGCTGCCGCCTTCCGGCGAGCGATGCACTCGGGATCCTTGCTCCACTTGGAGTCTTGGAGCATTTCAATAATCCTAGAGAGATCAAGGTTCTCATACCAGCTCGTGATGAAGTGAAGAAGTTCGTCTGCTCCTGCCCGAGCCGCCGAGCCGCGCCATTTCTTCAACTCGGCCTTCACGTCGTCTAGCTTCTCGGCAAGTGCGCTGAAGTTGTTCGGTGCAACTTCATCAGGCCAGAACAGATCGTGGAGCTTGTACGCTGTGGACACCATGGTGGTTCCCAGGCCCTTGAGTTGGCGAAGCTGAGTCTTGATGTTCAGGAGGTTGTTGTTGACGCTTGACTTAGTGTCGACGGGCAGCCCAGAATCAGCTCGGAGTTGCTGTGCCTTTGCCAGAGCAGGCGAGCTCGCGGCACGAAGATCAGGGAAGACATCTAGAGAGAAACCAATAAAAGTTAGATAGGGAGGCAGAGAAGAGATAAAACCAAGAGGAAAGAGTGGGAGGAAAAGCAAGCCAAGTAGCGAAGAAGAGAAACAGATAAGTGTCGGGAAGAGGAAACTTACTTCTAAGATCAACAAGCAGCGCATCCAACTTGACCTTCCAATCCTCCTTGTCGGCAATATGCCTGTCTTCGATGCTGTGCGCGTTGGCAACCTGCTGCGCGAGCTGCACGTTGTGCTTCTTCACCACCTCGATCTCTGCCTCGAGCGCCTTCTTGGTGGATTTGGCTGAGGTCTCGGTCTCCAGGGCACCCTCTAGAGATGTTTTCAACTTCACCTGCATCGCCTCGAACTCGACGCGCTCGGTGTCGCGTTCCTTCTTGAGCTCTGCATCTCGGGTGGCCAGCTGCTGCTGCACCTCGGCAGGCATCAAGCAGTGGAGATGCTCCTCCCAGAATTTCTTATATTCTTCTGCAGAGATAAGAGCAAAGTTAGCAGAAAAACCAAGTAAAGGAAGATGCAAGGACCGAGAAGCTGGCAACTCACCTTCCAAGTGCTTGATTTTGCTCTCAGCAGAGGAGGAGAAGACATGGCAGTGCTCGTGCTGCTCCTGCAGTTCTTTGAATTTGCCTGCAGAGTAAACAGAGTTATAGCAAAAAGCAACCATGGGCGTAAACACAAAACGCACAAACCAAATAGCTAAAAGCTTACCCTCGATCGCAGAGAGTTGGAGAGCGCGGTCCAGTGCCGCCTGCTCCAACACAGCATCATCCTTGCGCTCGGCTTCAAGGGCCGCAATGCGCTTCTTGGCGATGCTGTGATTCCAGAGCAGCCGCCGGAACAGGTTGGTCCTCTTCAGGAGGCTATTCTGTGAAGGAGAAGAAAAGGAGTTAGAATTTTTTTGCAAGATTTGGCCCGAGAAGACAGCAACTCGGTTAAGTATCCGTCTACTCGGCCCGAATCTCGGGGACTGGGTAGTGGATAAGGAGAAAAAGAAGAACAGAAGAGAAAAGATACCGCAACTCGGAAAAAGCAAGAAAAAACTTACAGCGTAGGTCTGCTCAACGTCCTCGGCGGCTTTGCGGAGGATGAACAGCTTTGCGGCTAGCGTGCTGGTGTCGGAGGCGATGGTCATTGGATTACTGCCGAGATCGGCCTTGTTCCAATCGACGCGATAATGATCAACGTCGCCCAGCATGCTGCCGTTCCACTTCTCGACGCCGTGGGCGTCACTCTCCCAAATCCTGTCGATGAAGCCTACCCGGTCCACGACCTGCATCAGCTCTTCTGATTGGATCTCATCCTCGCCGGCTTCGCGCGAGTAGATCTCGATGGGTTTCTTGGCCTTGAGCTTGGCGTCCACTGCCTTGGCTTGTCCGTCCTTCAGAGCGGAGATCCGCTGCTCGCCTTTGGACAAGGAGATGCCGCACTGCCTGGACCCCGACAACACATATGATGGCCAGCTGCCTTGTGCACTCGACCCTGCGCCTGCACCAGCAGATCCACTAGCAGCGCCAGTGGTGACTTGCGTGCTCTTCAATACCGGCTTCCCGGTGGACGCAGTAGGTGCTTTGGGCGGTGGCATCAGGCTGGCATCCTGCGCAGCATGGCGTGACGGATTCTTGCGGACAGCGGCAACTTCTGTCTTGATGGTCTTTTTGCCGGTGTCCACCCGAGAAGCGGGTGCAGGCACTTGGCGCGCAGCGGACGCAGGCGCTTGGCGCGCAGCGGGAGGAGGCATCAGCTCAGATGCAGTCTTGGTCGTTTTCTTCTTTGGGGGAGGTCTTGGAGCGGTTGGTGGAGTATCCTGCTGGGTAGGCGGCACAAGGGGCCGGCTACCCTACGTAGCGTCTGGCTGCGCTTGGCTCTGGAGCGCAGGCTCCACCACAGTCTTCTCAACCCGCTGCTCGGCAGCGGGATCAGGTGTTGTCACAGTCACTTTTTCTACCCGCGGCCTGGCCGCGGGGTCTTCATGAGCAGCGGCTTATTCTCCCTGCTGCTCGGGGTTCTCGTCTTGCCGCTCAAGGGCGGCACGGTCCTGGTTCTCGGCGTCTTGTTCAACATTTTCCCCAGCTGGAGTAGCTGGGGGAGAGGGAGGCATCTCATCTCGAGCAACATCCTGCGTGCTCTGGTACGCGTCGGTCTGCTGCTCCATGTCCTGGGCATCTTGGTCACCAGCGCCTGTGTTATCGGCGCTGGCGTCTTCTTCTTCTAGCTTCACCAGGGAGGGCGCACGCGCCCTAGCCCGCGGTGCTGGCTCGTCCTCGTCCTCGGAAAGATCGACGAGTTTCTCGATGTCTATGACAGATTTTCTCTTGGTGCGCGTGGGGGCCGCGGCCGCATCAGCATCCAATGGATCGCTGGATGAGAAGAAAGAAAGAGTTCAGAAGTTTACCACAAGTTCACAAATACACCACAATTTCATGAAACAAGTTTAACCACAACGACATCATCCCGACATAAGTTCATGACACAATTCCTATAGAAACTAAGATAATGACAAGGGTGACTATGCATCATAACCCGGGGGTTTCCCCCTCTTGACACCGAGCTTCGTGAGCTTCCTCTTCCTTTGGTAGATGACATGAGCCTCCTCATCATCCTCTGTCTCCCCTTGCTACTCCCTCTACTGTTGCAACTGAGTGGCTGGATTCTTCCCCTTAGCATACATATCAGGAGTAAATCTTGGCTCGCTCCTTGGGCGATTCTGCTCCCTCAGCTCGAAAGGATTGCGGTCATGTTGACGAGGAGTTGGCCTTGGTGCATCTAGCATATGCGAGGTGTTAATCTCCTCATAGACATCCTCGTCTCCACCATCATCGTCTTCGTCACCGTCTTCGTCATGCCCACGACTTGAAGAGGCACCATGGGGAAGGCTTGAAGAGGCACCTCTTCGCCGTGAGCCCTGTCCACCGCTCGCCGATGAGTGATGCCCACTTGACCGAGAGGTAGACCTCGAGGGAACTACGTCGTCCGTGAAACGACAACCCAACAGAGCACAAAGGCCACAATGCAAAATCACGGGTTTTCTGCCAAACAACAAATAAAGCGATTTTGAGCTAACATATTTCGAGACTTGAAATAAACAATCAGCAATATATATTTCCACATCATACCTCAACCATGGTTCTAAGGGTAGACTCAGATTCTGGATGTCCAGGGGGTAACGGAGCGAGCGCTGAGTCTCGTCATGATGTTTCCTCAACTGCATTGTCTACGAAAACAAAAATATAAGTTAGTTCACAACCGGCAAATATGTAAACTAAATTAACGATGTCACAAAATGGAATACGTCATGACGCACAATTGTGTTGACCACCGGCGCCGACTCCTGACGTTGATAGGTGTCCCTGATGCTCTTATTGTACTCCAGTTTTGACAAATCGATGTTGCTAGCGTCTGGCGCATCATAGATATTTTCAGTGTTGAAAGGAGGAGGGAGTAGTTTAAGACGAGTCCTAGGTGCTAGCCAACTGAGATACATGTCAAATGCAGCAATGTTGTGAGGAGGATCATCAAATGTGACTCCTCCATTTTCATGAGCCAAATTCAAGTTATCAACGGTGGTCTTGAACTCGATGATGAACTTGTCAAACTTCCTTGGCCAATTCTTTGTGGACCTCAATTGTTTCTTGTCAGGTCTACATTCCAAATTTTAGGTGCGTTTAACTAGTATAATTGACTACAATGATCACTAGGTAAGAAAAATGGAGATCACTTACTGGTGCAACGTCGTGTCAGTATCCTTACAAGGAGGAGGGGACGTTTGCAACAATCCAAATTGTCTCATTACCCCGTTTGGCAAGTGCCACTCCACTGCAAAGAAACAAACCAACAAACCATCAGACATTCCATCCACCAAAGGTATTGATCGGCTAGACACTTTGGATTCAAAACGAACGAGGCATCAGGAACATATGGCTCCTAGGTAACCTATGCATAATTAAATTTAGATTGTTAGTCTGAGTCATATCGGTGGCAGTTTGAAACTATGTAGTATACAAATCTTACCATGTCAGAGGTAATGGTGTCGAACTGATTGGTGTAGGCAACATATAGGTTCATAGTTGAACCTAGACACGGTTAACCCTGAACCATCTCAAAATCCATGTAGCCCGACGTTCTGGATCACCATCATCCTCCTACTACATATTGATATCACACACTGGTCTACCAATTGAGAAACGCTCCCAACTCCATACGGACAGAAGGACCAAGCACCCACCCATATTGCATTCAACCCCTGCTTCTACCTTGCTGGATCTTAGCATGTGGGACTTTGCTCCTTCGACACGCCTCGTCCAACTGCATAAAGGATAAAATAAGGTTCACATTTCATTGCATCATTTCAGAATGGACTGAATATGGAAAAGTGGTTACCTCACGATACAGATAAGCCAGTGCAGCAGAACCCCAGCTCCATTCGTAGTACCTGATACGTCATAAACGTATCCTTAATTTCTTATGTTCCATGTTATTTTCATGCCATATGCTACATGTTTTTCTTACACTTTATGTCATTTTTATCGATTTTTCGGGACTAACCTATTGACAAGATGCCACAGAGCCAGTTCTTGTTTTCTACTGTTTTTTGTTTCAGAAAAGTTGTTCTGGAAATATTCTCGGAATTGGAAAATTCGAAGTCTATAAGTCTTAGAATTCCCGAAGGTTCCACGGAGTCCTGAAAAGGCCTGCAGGGGGGCACAGGGGGGCACACCATAGGGCGGCGCGCCCCCTGGCCACGCCATGGGGTGGTGTGGGCCCCTCGGGCGCCCACCGCCATCGACCTTTCGCCTATTTATTCCCCCTGATGTGTGATAACCCACAAGTATAGGGGGTGTATCATAGTACTTTCGATAAATAAGAGTGTCGAACCCAACGAGGAGCAGAAGGTGTTGACAAGCAGGTTGGATGGAGATATCACTGTAAACACTAGCAAACGGGTTTTTGGAGGTTTTTGATATAACAGATAAATAAAGTGCGAGTAAATAGAGTACAGTAAATAATATTGCAGTGAGTGCCCCAATCCTTTTGAGAGCAAAGGACAAGCGGTTGTATTACTTATGACTACCAAACGTTCTCGAGGACACATGGGGATTTCGTCAAGTGCTTTCACTTCGTTACGGTTGATTCCATTGGTTCGTGAAGTATTATGTGGGTGAACCTATGCTAATGCACCACCCAACTAGGACTAATACATACTTGTGATTATACCCCTCGTAAGAATCCACAAATACAAGAAAGTAATTAAGATAAATCTAACCACAGCCTTAAAAACTTCGGGATTCTACGCTCCCTCGTGCATTGGTTTCCTAATGGGGGTTTAGGTTTCTGTCACTCCGACAACCCCACAATTAGTAGCCAAATACAAAATGCATCATCCTAGGCCCATAAAGGTGAAGTATCATGTAGTCGATGTTCACATGACACCACTAGAAGAATATCACCAAAACTTAAATACCGAACCACGAGATATTACTTCAACATAACTTCACTACTAACATCATGACTTCTCCCATGTCCTCAAGAACTAAACGAACTAGTCACAAGACATCATATGGACATAAGCAGAGGTGATATAATGGATAATAACAATCTGGTCATAAAGTGCTAACACCGATAAATCTCACAAGAATCAACTACAAAAAAGTAATCCACACCGGGAGAGAGATCTAATGTAAAACAACGATAGAGGCCCCTAATTGTTACATTAGGATGAAGGTGGATGATGAGGGTGCTGGTGCTGGTGGTGATGATGATGATGATGACGATCTTGATGGTGCCCGGAGCGATGACGGTGACGATGGCGATGATTTTCCCTCTCCGGAGAGGAATTTCCCCGGCAGATTTCTCCCTGTCGGAGAGTTTTTCTCTCTGGTCTTTTTCGCCCCGAGGCGGCGGCGGAATAATTCTTCGATGATAGTTTGGGGCTTAGGGTTCCCTGGGGTTAAGTACGCGAAAGGGATCGACCAGAGGTGGGCCAGGGTGGCCACACCACCTGGCGGCGCGGCCAAGGGGGCGCGCCACCCCATGGTGTGGGCCCCTGATGGCCCCCTCTGGGTCCCCTTCTGGCTAGCCTCCTCCTCTGAACTTCCAAGACACCTCCGGTGTCCCCGCTTTTCTTCTGAACTTCTGAAATAGGGTATCTCGACGTTGCTTTTTTATCAGATTTCTTGTCCTAGTGTTTATTCTCCAAAAATTATAAAACATGCAAAATAATATAAAAATAACATAAGTGATGCATCATAACATGAAATATATCGATGAATAATAGAAAATAACAATATAAACAATGATGCAAAATGGACGTATCAACTCCCCCAAGCTTAGACCTCGCTTGTCCCCAAGCGAAACCGAACTCAGTAAACAAGACCACAGGTTTATGGAGTGAGGTGTTGATAAATAAAATACAGACAAGAAGCATCACATCTAACAAAGAACAAGTCATTTTAGACAGCAATGTCCTCTCATATAATCAAACTTGAAACAAGCAGAGGAACAATAAAGGTGCAAAAGGTAAATCAAAATTGGTAAAGGCAAACTTTGTTCTTAGTCAGAGAACAATTAAAGTGTACTTATCTTTCGATCAGAGCCTTTATATCGAGCTTATATTGAAGAGTTTATCATGCTCAATTATAACGGTCTCTTTGCATACATTGGTAACTTTCAAAGTGGTATTCAAACAGATAAAAGCATTTGTAGAAACAAGAAAGAATAAAGAACATGATTGAGTAAATCAACATATAGCTGGATGAATCACAACAACTCAAATGCTTGCTGAAGGCAAAAAGAAATAGGTTTACTGACTCAACATAAAGGTCAAAAATAGGCCCTTCGCAGAGGCAAGCATGGGTCACTCATGTGCTAGAGCTTTTATTTTGTAAAACGGAGATATAAAATGGTTGACACTCCTCCCAACCTTTCTTACACAAACCATGGCTAACCGAATCCTCGGGTGCCTGCCAACAATCACAAACCATGGAGGAGTGTCTAATTTTGAGAGGTGTATGTTTATGTCAACGAATGGCAAACAGAAAATACAATACGTCACAAGCCAACTAGACTTCACAAGAGTGTTTCCCATTGAAGTACACAACTGGTATAGAAGGTCATCCCTCTTTCTCTTTTGTTTACATAATTATGCTTTGACTGATAAGTCAGGGGTAAAAATAGTGAAGAGAATTTGTAGTATTATTTGGGGCCGGGAACCCCACTGCCAGCTATTCTAGCATTTGGATAAGCAGATGAAGCCACTAGTCCAGGGTGTGAAATCCAATCAACAAGTGAGATAAAGATTCTCTATTTGCGTCCTCATGAGCTAAAACATGGGCACAAAACATGTGTAATTTTGAAGGTTTAAAGGTAGCACACAAGGAATTTACTTGGAGTGGAGGTGAAATACCACATATAGGTAGGTATGGTGGACCCAAATGGCAAGGTTTTGGGGATCAAGGTTTTGATGCACGAGAAGCATTCCCTCTCAGTACAAGTTTTTGGCTAGCCAGGTTGGGTAGCAAGCATAAGAATTGAAGTAAAACAAACAAAACATATATGATAAAGCCAATCATGCAATCTTCCTTGAAGATGCAAACAAACTTATTTGAGAATACTAAACTTATGAGCTAACAAGACAGAAAGATCATGGAATCATATATCTACATGCAACTCCCTCTTTTCTACTTAAGTTTCAACGAATTGTTGCTACTGACCAATGCTAAGTTTGCCAAAACTAACTAGATTAACTTGAAACTCCAACATTGATACCAATACTAATAACAAGATCAACCACATAACAAAAATTGCAACTAAAATAAAGTAGAACAATGTCGAGACATCGTAGTAAAGTTCATAGACGGGGGTGCCATGAGTCTACGGGTAGAGACGTGGGGGGACGTGGTAGTACGACAATCAGGAACACCAAATTTACCCAGGTTCAGTACGACGCAACTAGGCGACGTTCCTACTCCTGCAATCTCACTAAATCAGGGTTGAAGCCCGAAGTATACAATGTACAATGTGAGTAGGGTTTTGCTAACTCGGTGAGGATCAACTTCTCGACGAGTTAGCTTCTAGCTAATTGTCTCTCTGTTCTGTCTCTCCCGTCCGGCTTTATATAGATAGCCGGGTTAGGGCTTACAGAAAGAAAACCTAGAATACTACGGAAAGTATCTAACTTGGAAAGTAAGGAATCCGTCTTCTCCTCCAAGCCGCACCACTTTGGGCCATGGTCCGTGTTCTTCTAGAATCTGGCTTCCTGCGCATTAGCTTACTCGACCGCCTAATGGACTGTGGTCCATCACCAAAAGTCCACCCTGGTAATCTGGCTCTTTAGGACAATGCCAGATATACCCCCTAATCAGTATATATCCGACAAACAAGTAGATGATGAAACTTCTCATTAATATTTCATTACGGCAACTCAAACCAAGGGATACAACGATAACCAACTAAAGAGTGACACTTCCATATGGCAAACGATCCTATACCATATTTTCTCTACTCACGATATGGCTCTACTAAAAGGTAAAAAGGGTGAAAGATAAAGATGTGATACCGCGACACTCCCCCAAGCTTGGAAAAAGCCAAGGGGAAGCCAATACCAATGATGACTCAATTCTTCGGTGGTGGTGGCGAGTCCTTCTCATAATCATACTTCCAAGGTAAAGGCTCTCCATCCTGATGCGTGTGATCACAAGTTCATTGGGAGACCCCAAGAGGAAGGTATGAAGAGTGCAGCAGCAAGTTTCCCTCAGATTAGAAACCAAGGTTGAATTGACCAGTAGGAGGAAGGAGTAACTTCAGAAGGTGAAGCAGCTGAGATGGCATGGCGCACTACCGGTTCAGAAGCAACGTGGAATCTGCACAACACAATAAAATCACTTTGCCCCAACGAAGCAGTGAGGTTGTCAATCTCACCGGTTTTGTTGAACACAAAGAGGTTAAACGTATGGTGTGGAAAACAATAGGAGAACAGTAGGAACAGTATGAGAGCAGTATGAAAGAAGTAGGTGTTTATCAGTATGAGGAAAAAGGATCGGGGTCCACAGTTCACTAGGGGTGTCTCTCCGAGAAAGATAAATAACATGTGTGGTGAACAAATTACAACTGGGCAATTGACAGAAATGAAGGCTGCACCGTAGTGCATATGCAAGACATAAAGATTACTATGTGATTCATGCGGGCATTACAACAAGATACATAGACCGTTATCCAACTGCATCTATGACTAAAAATCCACCCTTCGAATATCATCCGAACAAACGTTGGGTATTAAGTTGCAAGCAACAGATAATCGCAGTAAGAAAAGTGTGTAATGTAAACAATAACATCATCCTTAGACAAAGCATTGTTGTTTTCTCCCTAATGGCAACAGCACATCCTCCATCCGTCACGTTTCTGTCACTCGAGCATGGATGAAAAGGAGGAATGAACCCACTATCGATCATAAATACTCCCTCTTGGAGTTACTAGCATCTACTTGGCCAGAGCATCTACTAACAACGGAGAGCATGCAAGATCATAAATAACATATGCATGAACATAACATGATAGATTGATAATCAGAAGACATAACATTCAACATTCATCAGACCCCAGCAAACACAACATGTAACATTACATAGAGATGGTCTTGATCATGTTAGGCAGCTCACAAGATCTAAACATGAGGCACAAAGTGGGGAATACAACCATCTAGCTACTGCTATGGACCCGTAGTCCAGGGATGAACTACTCACGCATCACTTCGGAGGAGGGCATGGTGGTGTAGACCCCTCCGGTGATGATTTCCCCCCTCCGACAGGGTGCCGGGGAGAGCTCCAGAACCCTCTCAATCTCGGGATGACGGTGACGGCGGCCTCGGGTGTTTCTCGGGTAAAAGTGGGATATATCTAGGGTTTACGCCTCGGTGGAAATAAATAGGCGAAAGGGCAAAGGCGGTGGAGGCTCAGGGGCCCCACACCACCCCCTGACGCGGCCAATGGGGGGCGCGCCACCCTATGGTGTGGCCCCCCTGAGGCCCCCCTCTGGGTCTCTTCGGGACTCCGTGGAACCTCCGGGATTTCTAAGACTTCAGGTCTTCGAATTTTCCAATTCCGAGAATATTCCCAGAACAACTTTTCTAAAACTAAAAACAACAAAAAACAGGGAAGTGGCTCTGTGGCATCTTGTCAATAGGTTAGTCCGGAAAACCGATAAAAATGACATAAAGTGTATAACAAACATGTGGGAAACAATAAGGAAACAACATGAGAGATCAGAAATTAAGGATACGTTTATGACGTATCACATCGACAAATGATGTCTTGGTCTCCAATATCCTGAAAGTAGCAGAAGAGCTTATACGTTTAAACCTGTTCTCATACTCACAGTTCTGATTCTGCACATCGTAGAGTTGTGCTTGCAATTTGTTGGTGGTCTCGGTGAGTGAGAAGATATCCTCCCAAAGCTTCAAAGTCTCCTTCTTGTACTCAGTGATTTGTTCTATTTTTATCCTATGGATGATGTCGAATTCACGCTCCACCATCTTCTTGTACCTAAAGACTTCTTGCTCCAGCTCTTCCATCCTAGCTTGCAGACTGCTTTCTCCTTTAGGGCCCCGAACATCTTCAATCTGCACCTCTCCATCCTTGAGCAGAAACTCTTTGGTATGCATCTTCAACTTGTTAATGTACGGGTTGACGACGTTCTCGAAGAAACTGTCTTTGGGAGATCCGGAAAAGGACATTCTGGCTCTAGATCCGAAGATGTAACCTGGCAGAAATAGCTCGAAACAGAAACACCACGATAAAACGATATACGGACCTCGGGGGGTCTGGGGGTTATATAGAAAAAATATGTGTAACGAAAGGAAAGTCCAGGTCGAAAACAAGTCGGAGAGGGGCTCCGGGGCGCTCACACCATAGGGTGGCGCGACCAGGGGTGGGCCCGCGCCCCTAGGTGGTGTGGTGCCTCCGGGCACCTTCTCCAACTTCTCTTCGGCTCGGTATTTTTCATATTTTCGAAAAACCAATAATTTATAACTGAAAAGGTATTCCGCGAACTTTTTCTTAACAAAACTGTTACCTATTCCAAATCAGACTCTGCAGATAAGTATAATATACACGAGACATGTAAAATCACCTGAAAATTGAGCAAGAAATCAAGCTTTGGTCCATGAGCGTCGCACGTAAAATCTAGAGCTGGAGCATATGGATAAATATCGTGGAACCGCTCTGCAATGGCCACGTCCCAATTAACTGGTGAGTCCAACGACCCTATGGCCTGGCATGCCAGAGGTACTCCAAGCAACATGGACACATCCTCCAGGGTAGTAGTCATCTCTCCCCAGCGAAAGTGAAATGTGTGCGTCTCAGACCTCCAACGAACCACTAGGCACGTGAGCAAAGAGGAGTCAATGGCGAGCCGTGTAGAGCGATCAGTGGCCTCTACCAGACGCGCGAAAGGTAAATGTCTAGCCCATTTCAACCTGCATATCCGAATTGATATCAATTACGTATGTGTTTTTTCGTAAATAATGCCCCATAGGAATAACCACGTACCTCTGAACCCATTCAGGGTGTATCTGCCAATTTTCTTTTTGAGTACGAGTTAGGAGAGGCTCGATCTTGCCATCCTCCTCCCATTTCTTAGCATGATGCTTATCATCAATGGCCTGACTAAGAAACCAGGTACCATCCATCCCTGTACAAATTAAGACATAGTGCCAAATATAAAAATTTAGTTGCATAGTGCATACAAATTTAGACATAGTGCGAAATATAAATATAGTTGCGTAGAGAATACAAATTTAAACATCGTGCCAATTATAAAAATAATACCATACTTAATACAAATTTAAACGTAGTGCCAAATATAAATGTAGTTGCATAGTGAATACAAATTTAAACATCGTGCCAAATATAAAAATAGTACCATACTTAATACAAATTTAAACATAGTCGCACACTTAATATAAATTTAAAAGTAGTCTAGTTTCTTCCTCTCCATCCTCGTCCTCTTCGTCCCCGGTTGCCGCGTGCACAGCCAGTGCCTCCTGTAGTGACGTAAACAGGACAATCAGGATCCCTATGGACAAATTGATTGCATAGAATACATTGCCTAGTTGGACCTCCGGCTTCAGATTCATCCATATCATTCCGAATGCATTGACACTGTCGTCTACCTCTACCTATACGCATCAGGCCTGAAGTTGGAATATACCGTTTTTCAGCAGGGTTAACGGTGTTGAACTTACCCAGCGACCGAAATCTCATCATCTCACCTGTCCAAATATTAAGGACAGACTCTTTCAAGTAATATGGAGACACAAATGATATTGCATCCAACTCTATTTTCCCACAAGCAGCAAGTACATGTGATCAAGGCAGGTGGAGTAACTTTGGTTTGTTGCACGTGCACTGGCATGTTGGTCTGACTTCATTACCTATTTTCACCTATTTTCACCTCATGTGTCATCATCTTACTTGCACATCCGAACTTGTTGTTAGCTAAGCGAACTTCGAAGCTTCTCTCTTGATTTCCGATGGATAGTACTTGGTGTGACCTAGCTTTTTTCATCTTATCATTCATATACTTCATAACCTTTTTCACAGTAACGTGTGTTTGTGTACTGCAATATATGGTTCTGAGCTATTTCACGTCTTTCTCTAAAATACTTCACCATGCCATAGAAAATACTCGCAATGACAGCGGTAACTGGCAAAGCCCGGTTTCCTCGTAACACAAAATTATATGTTTGGTAGTCATGGCACCATACCTTGCTCCATGTGTATCGTGCAGCAACGACCACCTCTCTGTAGGATCATGTTCTATCCACTGCTCGAATGTTTTAATTGTCCTCCTAAGACTTTGTCTACTACCAGGTGGGTCAAATCCCGGTAAGTCACACAGCCCAACTGGTTCATCCTCGACGACCGCTGTAACTGTTGCTAAATTTGCAGCTACTGCCTCTGCATGTGCCGCTACCGCTGCTGCTCGAGCTCTCCTCCGTTTAACAACATGTCTCTGAGTGCACGTATTAAGTCTAGCACGTATCAGATTGTACTTCCATTCTTGGTTCTATTTGCAGAGTTTTTTGAATAAACTCATAACGTTCTTATTTCTGAACTGCGAGAAGAAATTAGCTCCCAGATGGTGCATGCACCAACGCCTCTGCAAGTCTTGCCATGGAGCTGGTTCATCAGGAGCCGGGTTTGTCAATGTTTTTATCGCACTGAGTATACCTGCATGTCTGTCATGAAAGATGCACACATTTGGCGTGTCCTTCACAACTGCTATTTTCACTTGCTCAAGAACCATGTCCAACTGTCAATATTCTCGCTCTCCATGAAAGAAAATTCTAGCGGCACGACCTGATTGTTGCCGTCTATACCGATGGCGGTCAGTATCTGCCCCCTGTACTTGCCTGTCAGAAATGTCCCATCGACACAGATAACCGGCCGGTAGTGACGGAAAGCTTCGATGCAAACACTGAAAGAGAAAAATTGTCGATGCAACACCCTCACAGTTGGGAACTCAGGCATGAGGAAGTCGTGCATGTCGATATAGGTGCCTGGACTACGGTCCTTGGGTGTGTATATGAGCCTAACAATAGAGTCATATGCATCAAAGTACGAACCAAATCTGCTCTCAAGCGCCCCGTGCTTAGTCCTCCAAGCCTTGCCATACGAAATATGATACTGGAACTTCAGAAATACTGTACGCTGGATAGCTCTCACTTCCATTGCTTTGATTTCCACTATCTCGGTGTAAAACAAGCGAGCAATAAGCATAGACAGAAGGTTACGATGATCTTGAGGAATGCTTGTATTAACACACGTGTGATGTACTAAATCACTTATCACCCAATTAATGTCATTCTTTGGGAGGTACCCATGCACCCTGCCGGGACAATCGATTTCCTTGCATTCCATTGTCAAGTATTTCTGACTAGAGACCTTGGTTCTCAAAAATCTCTGGGTAGACATTGCCCACTGAATGATTGCATCCTTCATAACTTCTTTATTGGGATAAACTGCACCCGTTGAAATATTGTTCTGGTGATACCGAAATGCAAAATCATGGCCATCATTCACGGTCATTACGGATGAGTAGTCCTGATTCCATGCATTGGGAATAGGCACCTCCTTCGGGTTCTCGTCTTCATCAGAACCATCTGAATCATCTGCATGATCACTATCACCATCATCGTCCTCATCTACCATCAGGTTTTGTATGTGACCGTAAAGCTCGCCAACATCTGCATCGCCACTCTCGTAACCATCGGTACCATCTCCTCCTCATGCCTGGCTATTCTGCCTTGTTTCATAACCATCTCCCCCAATATTTGACAGATCAAAACCTTCACTGCTCTGCCCAGACTCATACGCCCCCTCGCCTTCAGGGTCGATAACCTCCTTAAACACGGGAGTCGGTAGGCCAACAGGATTAACGTCCCTTTTTTCACATCCTTCTATCCAGCCCAACCACTGACCAGGGCCGTCTCCAGAAATTTGGGCCCCCAGTGCGGAATGTAAATTGGGGCCTTCAATTTTTCTAAATATCTAACTAAAATATCTAAAGTACTAAGACATAAATGCAGAAACACAAATGATGCAAAAAAGATCTGCTCTTCACAATTAGAGCTACTCAAAGTGTGAAAAATACATTTAAAAACTTAGAAAATACTCCCTCCGTTCCAAAATGTAAGCCTTTTTTAGCAAACTGTTTTAGCTCGCTAAAAAGGCTTACATTTTGGAACGGAGGAAGTAGTAACTTTTGAGCCTGCTTGAATGCTTGATGACATGTTGGGTATCAAAGTATATAAAAAGTTTAGAAACTACCGACATGGGGGTATTTATCGTGACATGCAGTAGTACTACTTCATGCCGGCGGTGCTTAGAAAAATTGTTTTTCCAGTGTCGTTGTGCTCACCAAGTATGATGGGCCTTAATCACTTAAGCCCAGCCCATGCGTGCAGCACAGGCCCATGACGCCTATCTTCTTCTCACGTACCTTCGACCTGAAACACAAAAGCTCCGATCCATCCATCCACGGCGGCTTGATCGATCTATTCATGGCACCCAGGCTTGGCTACTAGAGTCAAGTTAGAGAACGGCAGAGTACCCTATTCTGCTACCGGAGACCTGGATGGCTGCCGCTTCAAACCCTATGTTGTGTCTACAGATTTGGGGCCACAAATTTTTGGGGTCCCTATGCGGGTGCACCGCTCGCACACCCTCTTCGACGGCCCTGCCACTGACTATCCCGCTCTATGGGACTCAAATACCGCTGTAAATTTGTTCTTGACCAGGTCCACAATGCCTCGACACCGACAATACGTGTCTCAGTATTAAGGCTAAAACTTAGCGCCAACCAATCTTTCAACTGGCTAACAGACCATGTTTTAGGGGTTTGTAGCAGCACATCCATGTGTGCAAACTGGCTAAGATCAACTCTAATCTCTGTTGTCAGCACATTACCAGAGCCGTAACAAAAAGTGAATGTCACATTTCTGCCGACCTATAAAATTATTCAATATCGTTAACAATATTCAATCTATAATATTCCGCACATCTACAAATCCGCGCATCTTTCAATTTACATCCGCAGACCACTACCGAATAATATTACTACATATTACCACATATCCGCACCGCTCTAAAATGACAGCAGCATAGTACTACCCAATATTATTACTACATGTCCGTGCATCTATAAAATTATATTCGAGCATCTATAAAATAACTAAATATACGCACAGCCGTGAACTTATATTCGCACAACACTACCGAAAATTATTACTACATATCCGTGCGTCTACAAAATTATATAACGTTAAAAACTAAGCAGTGTTGGTCGATTCTTACCCTTGAAGCGTGCTTCTACCGGGCGCGTCAAGTTACCAAGACAACACGAACACGCAGTCCACCACCACCATGAGATGAACTCCTGCCACCACCACCACACATACTACCATGAATACCACCCCACAAGCTATCCCATCATGAGATCAAACCATCCCTAGTCTCTCTAGCTTCCCTCTAACCAATTTATAGTGGAAAATACGGAGCAAATCGGTTGAAATGGTGGGATTAATTCCTGCCTTGAGGTTGAATAGAGAGAGGGGAAGAACAAGCAGGGAAGAAGAGAAAGGAAGAAAGGTAGAAGAGGACCGACGCGTCCCTAGCGACCCAGCCATTAATCGGGCGTGGCGACCCCGATTAGTGCTACGAGCCCCAGTCGCGAAGCCCGACTGGCCGCGGTGACGTGGTCTGCCCAGTAATCGGCCGCCGCATGGCCGATTGGATGCAATCGGGTTCAGCGTACCCAACAGGACCCAGTCGGCTACACCTGGCCCGATTGGGTAATATTTTCGTAAATACCCAAATCCGCGTATTATTATCTGAATTACGTAATAAAAATGTATTATTTTAAAAAAAATGTCGTTAAGTTTAGCCGTATAACACCGCCGTCCAGGGCGTTAAGGAGCATAACGCCCCTGCTGGGGGCATTATGGTGCCTGCCACGTCGGAGTTCACGTCCACGGTGGTACGGTCAATAACGCCTCAGATCCTTACGTTAAGATATAGAGTTTAACGCCTTAAGGGCGGGCGTTAAGAAAAAGGGTTATTTTTCGAATTTTTTGGTTCGAAGGATTAGAGCGTGAATTTGCTGCGCCAAAAGGCTATTTATGTAAAATTTCAGAGCATCTCCAGTCGCGCCCCCCCCCCCCAAACGCGCCCCCACACTCTCTTTCCGTCCGGACGGGCCCCGAGCGTGCCCAGTCGCGCCCCATTGGGGCTTCCCGTCCGGACGTCCCCTTGTTCCCGTCCGGCAAACCCAGCCCAACCCCTCCCCCTAGGGGCTCCCATGGGGGCGCCGGACGAGTCGAAAATCGCCGCGGGGCCATCTTGCCAGCGACACAAGCGCCCACCAAAAACCCTTTTCGTCCCAGGCGCCTGCAATTTTTCTTCCCCGCCACCGCTCGTCTTTCCCGCCCCTCCCGCCTCCTCTCCCGCCATGGCACCGAAAGGGCCGCCGAGACCACCGGCGAAGAACGCGAAGGCCGGCAGGCTCGGCGTCAAGCGCCGCGTGCTACAGCCGCGCCCACCGAAGGAACGACCGGCAGGCATGACCGACGTCGAGTGGGCGTCGGACCATCTGCGACGCGATGCCTCCTCGACGGAGCGCCGGCGACGAGTTCCACGGCTACACTCCCGACCCCGGCTTCCTCGGCTCCAACGACGTCCTGAACATCGATTGACAAACGTCAAGCGCGCCGGCGACGAATTCGAATGATTTTGTAAAGCCAAACCGTTAAATTATGGCCTAAAAACATAATTATGTAAGAATTTATTTATGTTTGTATTTGAACAATTTAAAAACTTGGAGAAAAATAATTTGGGATTTTGATTTGGGGCTGCGAGTGGGCAGCAGCGCCCCCGCCGGCGCCTTCCCGTCCGGACGAGCCCCCAAAGGGTCTCGCCGGGCGCCCATCCCCACAACTATTGGGGGCTCTCACGGGGCACTGTCCTTTACAAAAAGAACCGTGTCCTAAAAAAAAATTTCAAAAAAAAAGAACCGTGTCCTAAAAAGAAAATTCGGCTCTAGACACGTTTGCCCCTTTCAGTTTCGATGATCTCTCCCCTCCGCGGCCGAGGAGCGCTGCAGCAGCAATGAAGCGCTTTTTCCAGCCCGTGCCCAAGGACGGCTCCCCCGCTAAGAAGAGGCCCACCGGGGCCGTCGCCTCTGACTGCGCCGATAGCCCGGCCGCCACCGTGGCCAGCGGCGGCGGCGGCGGCGGCGGCGGGGAGGGGGTTCCTTGCGAGGAGCCGCGCAGGGTCGTAACGTGGAACGCCAACAGCCTCCTCCTCCGGATGAAGAGCGACTGGCCCGCGTTCTGCGAGTTCGTCGCCCGCCTCGATCCCGACGTCATCTGCGTCCAGGTGAGCTAAGACATTTCACTCGGCGCCCTTCTTTGTGTCCAGATTTTGCTTGCTCCCTAGGGGTTTAACTTCAAAATGCAGGGGTATGTACTGTTCGGGGGATCTTTATGTGAGTATGCTGCAATGTGGTATGCAAGAGCTGCCGTTGCTCGGAGGCATTTCATCGAGCGCATTGGGGGCATGCATATTACTTGTGCTTCTATGCCAAGATTAATCCAGTTATGGTCCTCTAGGGTTTAATCCCTTCTGTAAGAAAACATCTGAAGCCAGCTTGCTGAATTCTAACAGGTGCCAATTGTCTTGCCTTTTTTTAGAGGAAAGGCAATTGCCCAGCTTTATAAGTAAAACCATGAATGGCAGGTAAAGCCATACAACCAGGGTAGCAAGGTTCACAGGGTACAAAGAAAAAACTGAAGGTTCGGTACAGAAGAAAGAAGAGGGCAACAGGCAGAAACTAAAATCATTTCTACGGGGCAGACAAAGACTTCATTGAAGATCTTAGAGAATCAAGCTGCGCTTAAATCCTGGTGGCCATGTTGTTGTAAGTGTCCCGAGCTATAGCGTCATTTAGTGGGTTTCATTGCTGCAAAAAGGCAACAAGTTTGAAGAGGAAATGACCAGGGATGGTTAGGGAACATAGCATCAATAGTAAATGTGTTCCTAGTGGTCCAAGATGTCCCATGCTTGGGTTGCAAACCAATCCGGCCACGTTGTAGTAGGCTTATAGCTGCCTAGCTGGTGATAGATTATGCCAACCAAGGACTCCTGAAGTGCATTTTTGTCTTTTTTGTGTGTGCTTTGCGTCAACTTTCATGCAGTAGCAAACGCAGCCAAAAGTCCAAACTAATGGAAAGGGCTAGACAATCCACATGTACACTTCAATACCCCCTCTCACGTGTCACTCAGGGAGGGAGAGGCCAACATGTGCATAGAAATCTCAGAGGTATGGCTCAAGAGGCTTATACTTGGACACAGAGAGGATAACAACATTTTTTGGATAAATTGTGAAAGCTGTTTAGGTGTGTTAGTATTGGTCTAGGAGTCCGTATTAGTCTAGATGTTATTTCTTATTCCTAGCCCCATGGGCTATCAATATAGACAAGTTGCATCCATAACATGGTATCAGAGCTGGGATTTTTTTACCGGACGCGCAACTCGTCCTCCCCATCCACTTTTTCCTCTTCCGCTGCTTCCGGTCGACGATTCCTTTTCCACCAACGCTGCTCCCGACTACCAGCTCGGATCAATTGTACATGCCTCCAATTCCAGGTTGCCGCCCTATTCCAAGTCGCCTTATTCCCCAAGTCATATGTAATATATATATGCCCCATGGGCTATCAATATAGACAAGTTGCATCCATAACAAAAGCCAGGATTCGAACTCGAGACCTATGGCTCTAATACCATGTCAAGTTTCATGCACTACCCAACGCAACCAAAAGTCCGAGCTAATGGAAAGGGCTAGACAATCCTCATACACACTTAAACACTTTGCTATATTTGAACGATTCACCAAGGCCTGACCTGCTATGTACTGTTGAGAGCTGTCGTACTATTCTCTGCTTTATTTCTGGAATTGTGGAACATGCAATGTTGACAGTTCTAGATGCTAGGGTGGTGTTTGCAGAGGTTGTGTTAAGCATATTATGAAGCAAACTAATGCCATGAAAATGCTCTTAGATCAGTGAACTGATATTTGCTTGCGCATTTCTTGTAATTACGGGTTAATGTTCGCAACGTTGCGCCAAGGAAAACTTGTTTTCAGTATTTCTGTTACTTATGTCAGTCTTAGTGTTCCTACCCCAGTTATTTGTTTGCTCAGGTACCACTCTGCTGCTACCACAAGTACTGAAAAAAATAGCATGTGCAGCAATAGTGAAGTTACAAACTATGGACCATATGGTCAAGTACTTCTCAAGCTAAATCATTATATGAGAAAACTTATGCTCTTCTATATATTCTGCTGTCTGGATATGGTGGATCGATTAACCAAGTCTGTTTTTGAAATCGTAGCTCAATAGTCAACGGTTAAAATCCAAATCTTCCTTGGGTTCTTGTTTTGTACAGTAGGACAGAGGTTATACCAAACCCCCACTTTTGGGTTGTAAAGATGTCAGATCAACGTCTTCATTTCTTTTTCAATTCCAATGCCTTTAGTTGTTATGTGTTATGGCAACTTGGCAGCTTAATATCATTATTGTTGGTATTATTTAGTGTTTAGGTTCCTTAGCCACAAATTGTTGTTTATTTTGTACTCTTAATCAATAATCAAAGCTAGTCTGCTATTTTTATTATATTTCATAAATTCAGTCTAAGCATATTTTTTATATATCAGTGAGAAGGATGTTCACTGAACTTCTTTGCCACTTGCCAGGAAGTGCGAATGCCAGCAGCTGGTTCGAAAGGGGGACCAAAAAATCCTAGTGAGCTAAAAGATGACACGAGCTCATCTCGTGAAGAAAAACAGGTAGTGCTACTGCTAAGGGAGCAACCCTGTACCCTATAATTATGGAAACTGGTTCCCACATGTCAGATCCGTTGGTTCTGACTGAAATGGAACCGCAACATTAGGGAAGAAGACGTGTGGTTCCTTGAAAGGGCTTTGTAAATCCCGCGTTTCTGTGATAGATGTGTTATTTGTTGAAAATGCTTCTTAAAAGGGTAGTTTTGTGATAGTTTTGCAAGAGTATATGCAATTTTGAGAAATTTACTCTAGATTAGGTAAAATTGGTCTTTCATTTGTATCAGTTGCATCCTGAAGTCTTTCTGTATTTTCATATGTGGCCCAGTGACCAAGCAGGAAACTATTATGAATTAGCATCAACTTAGTTTCCATAGTCTGTTTTCTGTCTTCAGCATACACTTCTGCAGCTGCTGCATTTGTTGGGCTTAATCAAGTTATTTTTACGATCACTTCTTGATGGTCATGCAGACAGTGCTGCGTGCTTTGTCGAGTTCACCTTTCAAAGACTACCGTGTCTGGTGGTCCCTTTCAGAATCAAAATATGCAGGCACAGCTGTGTTTATGAAGAAGAAGTTTGAACCAAAGAAAGTATCATTCAACTTGGATAGAACATGTAAGTTTGATTTTGAGAGACTGAGCATTGCCTCCCCTGTTACACTGTTTTTTAAAATGTCCAATACTTCACTAGACAGTCCTTCTGTTCGTCACGTTTTAAATTTTGTGATTGTGTTATAGTATCTGATTTCGTCAGCGTGGTAAGCTACTGTGACGGTCCTTCTCGTATTTTAGTTTTGTGGTTGTGTTATAGGATCTGCTTTTACAAAGTCTTAGATCCAAGAAGGCGGTAATTTCTCCAGTAGTACATATATATTTTATAAAAGCCATAGCATCTAGCTTCTGAAGTGGACTAATCAGAGAGCTAGGCAGATCCAGCCTCCCTGGCACGGTACTGCTGACTTCCAGGCTTCAGTTTCGATGGAAATGAGCAAAAAGCAGAAAACTTAAGAGGCTGTTGTACTATGCTGGCAGGCTATTTATCAGAGTGGAGGAGGTGCCATGTGGGTATACTTGTATATAAGTGGTGGGATCTGATGGCCATTCTGTGTGCAACTGTAAGAAGAGGTGCACTAACATCTGAGGGTGTATGCTCCTTTCTCTCGTACCATTCTCTAATTTCTTACCCCGTGGCCACAGTGGCTGAAGCTGCTTGAATGACTTGTTGGGATGGGATGTGAGGCAGCATGCTGCTACCCTCCTAGCACCTAGTGCTTCTTACATCACTCGTTTTGGCATTATCAAACTTTGAATCTTCCAGGCTTCGAATCTTAACATTTATGTTCATTTTGAAATGTAGAGGAAACTAAATATGGAATACATTTTATGATCATTTATGAATAAGCGAAGTTGATAGCGGCATATATCAAATTGTCCCATAGCTGTGAGAGAAGAGTAGCACATCGAAAAAATAGGTGGCATATTTTGAGCTATGGTACACTGATAGTGCATTGGCATGCTACTGTTTGTCTCTTCGCCCTCAAGATAACAGATAGTCAGATGGGATCATATCCTCCTAATCCCTAGGGGGACTCAGGGCCGGTCCTGAGGGGGGGCGGGAGGGGCGGCCGCCCCGGGCCCCCGGAATCAAGGGGCCCCCGATTCCCAGCACAGCTATGCATATGCACCAGCGGAAGGAATTTTTGCGGCGGCGCCATTAGCAGGTGGAGGAGTTCTCGTTCAGTTCAAACCAGGACGATACGTTGTAGCAGAATCAACGAAACGTTATGCTGCTTTAAGTGGACTAGATATTGGGCCTCTTTCGTTAGCTTGGGCCTTAGTCCATTATGCATAGCCTTTTTAGTTGGCTACAAATCGGTTGTTTATCAACAAAAAAAACTACAAATAGGTTTATCCCAAAAAAAAATCTACAAATAGGTTTAACAGGGTGCGGCCGAATTCCCTCAAAAAAATTAGGGTGCGGCTGAATTCCCTCAAAAAATTAGGGTGGGACTAAATAGGAAGCCGATCCAACAAATGCTACATAGTCCACGCATTTCTTTCCGTAAAAATGTTACACGCATTATTTTCTATTTGATTGTTGACTTCGCTAATGCTCCACAAAGGTGGCGCTGGCACCACCCCCACCCCTGCTAAGTTACTTGCACCCCTCCACCAAGGACAACTATGTTATCAGCCGCCCCGGATCGCTCCATTCCTCGGCGTCGCTATCGTATTCGTCGACGTGGCAGCATGTCTCTGTCGCCCCCAGGGAGCTCCGCTTCCTCTCACTGCACCTCTATCGGTTGAGTCGACCAAGCACTAATTAGCAAAAGTGTATAAATAGATATTTTGATGCTTAGAGGGTCCAAGATTGAAGAACCATAAGGTTGCTAATAGTAATTGTTATATAGTACAAACAATGATCATTTTAATTATTGTATTAAAGGGGCCCTTGGGGACTCTTCTGGCGCAGTAGATGTGGCACTGGTAGGCCTGCTCCTACATGACAATTGAACTTGCAATTCTGAAATATTGCCTGCTTTCTAGAATTCATTTTTTGCAGAAATTATTATTGTTTCTGAAAGAGTGAAAGTACAGTATTTTACCTGTTTCAGCTTCGAAGCATGAGGCAGACGGTCGTGTCATCATTGTGGAATTTGAATCATTGTTGTTACTAAACACATATGCTCCAAACAACGGGTGGAAAGAGGAGGAAAATTCATTTCAAAGAAGAAGAAAGTGGGATAAAAGAATGTTGGAGTTTGTTCAACAAGCAGACAAGCCCTTAATCTGGTGTGGAGACTTGAACGTTAGGTAATTAAGAACCTGTTGCTGATTCTTTTATGCTGTTATTATATATGCCCTCCTCTGGCATAAAGTTAATATTTATTGTTGATTGATGATAAGTTAATTTGAGTCTTCTGAAAAAAAAAACATTTGAGTTGTAGACTTTCTTTTTATATGGCTAACCCAATGTTCACGATTAGGAGCCATCCATGTGGCCTAGTGGTCAAGCACAAGGCTGTGGCTGTTAAAGTATTGGGTTCAAATCCCCACTCTCCTTAATGATAGGTTGTTCAACTTCAACCTACATGCTTTGACCATGGTCGCTCATAATTAGAAAATGCACTTCAAGTAAATATTTTTTGAGCGGAGACCTCCAAAGGCAAGGGAGAGAAACTTCATTACTTTACGTGGCCATCCTTGAGAAATCCATGTTCTATATACAAGATATGGACGGAATGAGCTTCTTAATTTTTTCACAAACAAACCGTAGCTGCTGAACGTTACTTTTTGTTTTCAAATCTTTCAGTCACGACGAGATCGATGTCAGCCATCCTGACTTTTTTAGCAGTGCTAAGCTCAATGGGTATATCCCTCCAAATAAAGAGGTATTATTTACTTTACATATGCAATTATTGTTTACTGTTGTAAATCTAGTTTATGTTACGATGGCTCAAGTGTTGGAAATAATTCCTGCCATAATTCGCTATACATCCTTCCAGCCTCGCCTATATGCTGGTTGTCAAGCAAATCCAAATGGGTCATGGTGTCCTAGACATGACAGGTGTATAGAATGATTTGGCCCATAAGGTCCATGTAGTCTAGGTTTGGTCGTGTGGCCCAATATATATGTCCATCTTGCTAATGAAGTATAGGATACACAGCCGAATTTTCTCCTCTCTTACTGTATTACGCTTGATTTATGTTTACCAATAGCTTATTTTTATCTCCTTTTTAATATCATGCTTCCTCTTTTAGATTTCAAAAGCTTGCAATTATTTTAAAGTAAATGGAAGCTTTTGTTATACCCCCGGTCTCTGCACCATAGGTGCATATAGCCCAACTATTACATCGTTCATTACAAGATACCAAACAGTAGCCTGACATACCTTGCAATTTGCCTATTAAAGTTAGTTTATCAGAATAAAGTATATATTTCTACAAACGAAGCCAAACTCAGGACAGAAGGTTTTCAGAAATCTAACTGCAGGAGCTATTGCTAGCAATGGCAGCAAATAGGCTGGCTTCGGGGATTAGCTGCTTCAGGTTACACACATGTGGCATTAGCTGGCAAGCTTTTGAAACCATTGAATTTTGTGCAAATAGGCTAGCAGGTCATTGGGTGCTAGGCATAGTTCTAATTTTGTTATTATGTGTGTGCTCTTTTATTCATTATTTAATGCATATGGCTATAAGGTTACCTTATTGATAATAAGCAATAAGAGTTGTTTTTTTTTTTCAAAAAAATCGTGATGGAACTTTTATGTTTTTTACCAACACATAATTTGACAACTTAAGGGCATTATATCCCGAGCAATAGCAAACACGACCTTAAGCCCTTTACAGATGTTCAATGTCTGTACTATCAGATAACATCCTATTCTCCATTACATCATGTGTGCATCTTTCAGTTTTACTGGACGCCTGGTACCCTTTTACTGATGTATCCTTTTGGCAATGAATTGTCTTTATCTATTCTACAGGACTGTGGGCAGCCAGGATTCACCCTGGCAGAGAGAAAGCGGTTTGGCAACATATTGTCCCAGTAAGTGTAAACCAATGCATTCCACCATTTCTTTTGTTTGATAGAAAAATCCCTCAATTCTCAAATGGAGCCTCAGTATTCAGGTGCATTCCATCATCGTTTTCTCTCAACTGAGGCTCCACATCTATATAGGGCTGAGGGAATTATCCTCTCTATTTAGACCAAGCAACAAAAACATACCATAATAAGCATCTCAGATGTGAATACTGTGGTCATTGAAATGTAAAAAGATTATTATTTCAGTATTCCAGTGAGTTAAATGTTCAACATAACAGGCGATAATATGTTTGTTCTAAATCAACATCTATTGTGTTCAATATACACTAATCTACAATTTGCATCTAAGAAGTATATGGGGTGCTCAACATATTTTGGCGGATGAATCCGTCGCCCACGGATTGCCCAAGAATTGGCTAAACCCTAAAAGTGCTCTGTTACCGCACAGTCCGGACAGGACTAGCCAAAAAATTGGAAACCAACCAAACAGCAGCCTAGGTTGTGGGCTTGCCAATTTTTTGGCAGGGCCACCATTGGCTCAAAACCAAACATATTTTGTCTTGAGTCTATATTTTTAGAATAATTTGTTCGGTCTACATATTGCACTACGAAAAGTCCTTGTCATATTGCACAGACAAATCTATGAAGTATTCTGGGTAAGGAACAATTAGATATGTATGCCACTAACAAACTTAAACTTTCTATCAATAAACTGCGTCCTCTACTGAATAAGGTATCACTTCCATAGTTCTATTCATGAATAAGTGACTGTTCGAAATCGACGTGGTCTCTGAACCACAAATTTGATAACACAATTCTTCTGTGATATATTTGTAATACTAATGAAACTAAAAACTTATTGGAGATCGTTTTATGACAAGTTCTAATATCAATATCATCATATTGATATTACTGTTTAATACAACCTCATTTTTTTCTAAAAGCACTTGACTTATTGTTGTATTTTTAAAATTCCAAAACGACCAAGGATTTTGCATACACGCAAAAGAGGACTTTCAAACTACAGGAACCAGTACTGGCATCTCTCTGTGGTCTGATTCAATAACAGGTCTTGAAAGCATACCTTTAAACTGATGAACAAAATGTGGAATCGGACTTTTTGGTTCTACTGGTTGATGCATGAAACTTAGTATGGTATCAAAGCAGAGTTCTTGGGTCCAAGTCTCGGCTTTCGCAATTAATAAAAGAAATCGCTTGCCCTCTTTCTTTCATGTTTAGGCCTTATCGAGCCACACCTGAGAGGGTGTTTTGAAGTATATGTGGATTGCCCAATATTCTCCATCAGTTCGGACTTTTGATTCTACATGTTGATGCATGAAACTTGACATAAACCAATGAATGATGAACAAGGCATATTAATCGAAATTAACAAGGCAGAAGTTGATTTCATAGAGGCATTAATCTTTTGTGGTATTGATTATTTTGTCTTGAATATCTTATGGAATTACATTTTAATATACAGGGGAAAGCTGATAGATGCTTACAGATTCCTGCACAAAGAAAAAGACATGGAGCGTGGCTTCTCTTGGTCTGGGAATCCAATTGGGAAGTAAGAAATATTTCCATGATCATATAACTGTTAAATTGTTAATTATGGTGTCAATTTCTTATCAGATTTATCTCTGTATTATTGAAGCATGTTGCCATCCAAATGTATGTTCTCTTTTATGTCTCTGATGGGTTATTTGATCCCATTGAATAGATATGGTTCGTAAGCATATGTTCCTCTATTTTTCACTGTTAATAAATTATCCTCCATCTCAACAATCTGAATCTATTCAGGCACTTATAAAAGGAATTGGCAGCATGGTCTCCTGATAAGAAATTTTGTTTCGTTAATTACTACATATGAATTCTAATGCTATAGTGTATGTGCTTCATATTTTTCTGTATGGACTCATTTATTGCTTAATATTTCTCCAGGTACCGAGGAAAGAGAATGCGGATTGATTATTTCGCTGTTTCAGAACGGTTGAAGGACAGAATAGTTTCATGTGAAATGCATGGTCATGGAATTGAACTGGAAGGTTTGTATTGCACAACTTGCTTTGTGTGGTGATTTATTATTATATAACTGTAATATGTCTACATATGCAACTAGTTCAGTCCTTCATAAATAGTATTTGCTTGGCACCTGAGACCATATAATTTATTGTGCCAAAAAATACGAATGGTGACATGAATCTCTTGTATAGGCGTCTGTGTATTTCCCTATCTTCTTTAGCAACCTTTTTTCCTTTGATTTTAACTTATGGACTTTGTTGATCGCAGGATTTTATGGAAGTGATCACTGTCCTGTTTCACTTGAGCTCTCCAAAGAAGCAGGGGAAGCACCAGAATCAAAGAGCTCCGGCTAACTTCTATGTTTAACCGGTCATCATTATGGATTAATGGATTGTTAGGTTAGGGCAGGTGAAGCGGTTGGCCTGCATTTTTAGCCAACCGGTCATCATCATTAGATATTTATACATTTTCTGGGACCTGCATTAATTTAAATATTTTCTGTGTCCGAGAATCAACCCGTCTTGCTTAGCACTAGGTCTGCTACACATTCCGGAAATCTTTCTCTTAAGTTTGATTTACGGTGACTAGAACGTGACTTCGGCAAGGTGAGAAGGGGGGTCGGACAGCAATTGACCGCTGGCAATTTAAAATATGCACATTTTGTCAATTTAAATATATAAAAAAAGGAGAAAAAAAGCTATTATCACCTGTCCATGAACTTGATAAAAGGCTGAAAACTTGCGTACAACCAATTTAGAGTTGAGCGTTAAACAGTGGTAGTGTGTGAGCGTGTGGAGGCGTTAATCCAAGAGGATGGCAAAGTTAATTCGAGAAGGGGAAACCTGTTGGAGACATAGAACCAAGTTCAGAATAATAATATGGGCTTGTTTGGTTCAAAGAAAAAGTGAAGGAATATCATAGTAATAGAAATTTTCATATGGTGACACTATTAATCTGTCTGGTTCGAAAGAACGGAGCAAAGGGAAAAAAAACACGGGAAATTTTCCTTTGAACTTACTTTTAAAGAAAACATAGGAATTTTACAATTTACCCTCACCCCTTTCTCAATTTTTTATGTGAGTCTATTACGCGAACCGTTTCGCTCCTGGCCTAGAGGCGATCTAGGAGGCGACACCTAAGGCTCCAACTACAGCGGCGGCCGCCGGTCCCTGCCTCCTCCGTTAGCCACTCCGGCGACGCGAGGAGGTGGGGACCATGGCGCTTAGGCGCCGATCTGTAGTTAGGGTTAGCCTACTGCTTTCTTGGGGCGTCGTTGGGGTGATGGGAGCGACGCCCGGGCAAATAAATCTGCCTTAACTCCACTCCCATACCGGCGGCGACCTTCAGGGCGGCGTCTCGGAGTTGATGGCAAAGTGTGCTGCTTGGTCCTTCAGATCAACAGCTTGGTCTTCTCGCCGTTCTTCAGATCTGGCAAGATTAGTTTCTCGGTGTGTCGCTGGTGTTCGTGGTTATTCACGACGGCGCTGGCGGCCGGGGCGAGATGGTTCTTCTGGAGCGCGGATGCTGGTCCGGAGGTGGTGGATCTGTCGTTCCTCTCCGACTTCGTCGATGGGAGGCGACATATCTTGGTCCAAGACAGCACGGGGACGTCCCTCGGTCGACGTGCCACAGCGACATGTGCCTTGCTGCGTGCAGCGGGTCTGTTCATCGACTCACAAAGCCTCGTTGGCGATGGTGCTTTCTCGGACCTTGCAATGGTGGAGGCTCGGCGTTTCTTTCGGCGTTCGTCTCGACGGCGCTGGAGGAAAACGGCGGCCGCTCGCTACGGTGGTTGCAGTAAACCCTAGGGGTCGTTTTGTATTTCTCGATCTTTTAGGGTTTTATTTGCAAATTCATGATAATCATTTTATCCCGGTTTGTCGTTTAGTTTCCATATGTGTTGCTTATTGTAACTTGATTTTCTTTTAATGAAATATGTGGTTGCTCTCAAAAAAAAATTATGCGTAAAGAACAAGACTGACGTCTTTAATGGTAAAACAGCATCTTAATTATACCTTTTGATGAGGATTGACCATGTTTATTAAGATTGTTGTGAACCAAAAATACTCAAATTTACAATTCACGTGTTTTTCAATCCTCTCTCCTGCGCGTGCATTCCTATCTATTCATGTGGTTTCCCTATTTTTGTTAACTAATAATGGTAGAGGATAACCTAATGATGACACACTTGCGTTTCTAATAAATCGTCCCTGCACGGGTATTAGACCTTTTTGCCTTTTAGAGGTCATCAAAGGAGTTCTAAATTTTGGTGGTAGTAACTCTGCTACCTAAGGGGCCATGGGCAAATGAAATACACCAATATAGCTATTTTACCATTTTCCGTACCACCCAGCAAAAACAATGTAACAAGATTCAAGATCTTGATCGAACTTTGTCCATTCACAATCGGGACATGCATCACTACAGCACTTGTCATCAATGGGTCAAAAGATGCAGAGATGACAAACATGATTCGACTAGACATCATCATCATCATCGCGACCAGCAACAGACAATTAAGTACATGACTAAATCATTTGAGAATGATGAACAGTCTAGGTATCTCTCTCTCTCTCTCTCTCTCTCTGTTTCTGCACGCACGACTACAACAGTGGGGTTCTATCCGTTTGGCAGGTCGCCACAACCCAACGGAAGGAGGGGAACACGGCGTACACAAATGTTCACCACCCTACCGCCTCTGTACTGGCTTGTAAAGCACGACTGTGACAAACTTTGCCTTAAACCGGTGCGTGATCCCCAGGGCAACCACGGACCTCGAGTTCTCCTTTTCTATGTAAAGGTGGTTGAGTACCACGGGCTGGGGCGGAGGGAGGCTACTGGAGTCATCGTGACTCGGCGGGAAGCTCAGTAATGTGTGCTGCAAATGAGGAGGAACCAATGGGGGCTCTCGGGCTTCATCTTCATTTCCGGGAATAGGGTTGCTGTAGCTTGAATCTGGTGATGCTGGGACTTCAAACCCAACAACATTCACCCCTTCCTGCACCAATATGTTATCCACTCATCATAAGCACGAAATCAGACAAGACGGCGCTTTAGGAAAGAAAGCTAGGAACATATAATAAAGTACTTACATGGTCATCCCTGCCTTGTCGGTCCATATTGCAGAAAGATTGCTGCCTATCCTAGTAAATGAATATATGGAAAATGTTGCTGTGAGCAAGCAATTTAAGCAATGCAGTGAAACTACAAAATAAAATTAAGTTCGTATATTTTGTATTCCTCACATGCACTCAATGCAGAAGAGATTTGGAATTTTGTTTGAACCAAATGGATCCGAGTCACCATATAAAATACAGCAGTAAATTAGCATGATATTCAAATGGTGTTCTACCCAGTGAACAGAGTTAGTCCCGAACTGTGGAGGGCGCATGATGGTATGCTAAAAGATTTCAGTTTAACACATGAATCCAATAGTGCTTCTCTAATGATCAATTTCGACCATTAACTGCTCTTACAAAGGGCACAATTGGTAATACTGGAGAAGATTTCAATTACACAAATGAATTCAAACAGAGCGACTCCCTCAGATAAATAGTTACAACAGATTACTGCAAGTCAACAAAAACTGCAAAAGGACAGAGAGAAGAGAACTTTATTGTTGCTGGAAAGAAAATTATTAACAATAAACTATTGGAAACTCAGACTCTCAGTGATATTATTCGTTCAGATCTACATATGAACTAAAGGAAAATCCTGATTTCTACTGTAGCAAAATGCCTTATCGAACTCACCTGCTCTTTATACTGGATTAGCATGGCTTAGAGATCCGCCTAACGGATTTATTTTGTTGGTAACAATCGACTGTTTCGTTCAGTTGTTCTGGTTCGCTGCAGGCAATGAACAGTATCTTCCTTGCATAATACAACATCCAGTGGTTTTAAATTGTTTATTTATTTTTTTAAAAAACCAGTCGTACTCCACGACACCCTTAATATCGCCCAAACATTGATATGTTATGGGAATCTAAGGTACATCCTACCTCAGCGCTGTAGCATGGCAGGTAGCTAGGCAGAGATTGCGACGGGGTTAGTAGCATCAGCAGGTTATTCAAAGGACAAGTACCGTGGCAGCTCAAACAAAGGTTTTGGTCAGTTTCAAATATTATGGGGGCTAGAGATTCTACTGCCCAAAGTTTCAAGCATATAAAGAAACCAAAATCTAAAGGAAAAAAATTAAGGGCCTTGCCAGCAGAGCCAACACTCTCACTATCATGGTTGGAGTCATGCTCCTTGGGTTGACAACGGGTATTTTCTATATTATTACCTGCCCGTGGGACCTATATACCAGCTTGTGTCACACACACATTAGTAGCGTGCAACTGGGATTGAACCTGTGACGCGTTAAAGCTTGCGACTTACCACCAGGTCAGCACACGAGATGTTTCCTAGTGTGATAAAATCGTTAATCCGTGTATTTATGAGTTTAAACTGAAATGCACAAAGATTTTGAGCCATGGTTTTTAAGGCGTCCAGGCGGTTTAAGGCGCCGGGGGGCGCCTAGGCGCTCAAAGCGCGAAGCGAGGCGACGCCTTAATTCATGGTTGCCCTGCTGGCTGGAGAGGGAAGAGGCCATGGGAGAGAGAGGGAAGAGAGTCATCAGAAGTTGAGGGCGGAGAGGAAAGCGGCGGCTAGGAGCAGAACAGAGACGGGACAAGTGAGGGCGGAGAGGAAAGAGCACACCAAGTTAGTAATGTATGGGCATATCTGGCACATCAAGGCCCAACTGATAACCCTAGCTTTCCTGGAGCCATCTGGTGCGTCCATATTTCTCAAAAGCAATCTTTACCGTCCATCCCAACTAGAAGAAGCCAGGTAAGATGAGGCTCTGTTCCGCATGCGCCTCCACTGCAATTTCCATCTCGTCCTCCTTCCATGCTTTCACCTCTCCCTTCACCTCTTCCTCTGGCCCTAGCCCCAGAACAAACGGCCTTCCTTCCTGCTGGTGATAGGTGGTGCCGACGTGGAGACGGTGGCGGCCGCCATGGGAGAGACACCCAGGGAGAGGCGGCTGGGTGCATTGGGAAGCTTTCGATCTGACTCTGGAGTGGTATGGAGGAGTGGTAGGGATCGACCTGCCCAGCGATGTCAAAGGCGTCGAAAATCGTCCAGAGCGACGCCTTCCCCGCCTAAGCGACGACTTGGACGCCTCACGTGTCGAATCTGGACGCCTTAGACAAGAGTCTAAGGCGAGCACGACGCCTTGCTGTCTCCGGGCGCTCTGACGCTTAAGCGTCGCCTAGGCGACGACTTGGCGACGCCTTAAAAACCATGTTTTGAGCAATAAACTGTCTCACCGGAGCACTGGGGTTCCAAGGATCTCAGCAAGGTCACAAGAACCCTTGCTCAAATGGAGCAGCTGCGCGTCAACCAAAGATCCAGGCCAGAGTCCATGAATATTATCTCTTAACTTGGTTTGATTTAACTCTCTGAAGTAACCCCTAGGCCTTGGAGGAGTTAGATGCTTGAGTGCTAGCTGAATTCAAGAACATATTTTTGCTGAGTTGAGGGACTAGTAACAAGTACCAAGTGTGGGAAAGAAGCCAAAATATGGTCAAATGCTGCTTTTGGGGATTACAGTAAAGATTTAGCAAAGTTACCATGTGGAATTCATTTATTCTGATGTATTAATTTGTATCCATGACTTGATCTGCGGCACATGGGTATAGAGGCACATAAAAGGAAACATGTCCATATTTAATAAGTTGTGGCAGCCAGTCATCGTATCCATGTTTCTAATTCTGAGAATGCAGGAATCTGGGCTTAATCTTTAACATTTCCTTTTTTGACTCCATGTTGGTTGCACTCTAATCTGAAGAATGAAGATAATTCAAACATATGCTTAATCGATAGCATTTTATTTTATTTGCCGCTATGCTCATGGAACAAAAACCAAGTATAGGATTCAAAACAACGCATATGAATAATATATATACTAGCTGATATACTAAAAAAACTAACTGATATATAAAAGAAAATTAACTTTGATGCCAACAGCTTTAACCGATGTAACAGACTACCCAATATAGTAAAAAAAAAACTTCAAGCAAACAACTTAAACGACATATTCATGCAGTTACGTTTATGGACAAGCATTGTACATAACCTTTAGGCTTCATTTGGATGGAGGCTTGTAATTGAGTTCTGGAATGCCAAATCACCAAAGAAACTTAAGGTGCCCTAAATTCGAATTATGTTGTTTGGTTGTTCACTGAATTGGCTCATGGAATCCCAGTGAGGCAGCAATTCAAAGCCCTGTTTGGATGGTCAAGTGTGGAATTCCACATTTATACAGGTATATGAAAGCCTCTAGTTTGCTAAATGAAATCTGCACAACATGTGAATACATAAGAATGATTATGTATTAAAAAATAAAAAGTGACGAACATATTGCAAAAAATGTCCACAAGAGTAAAATCGTTCCCAAAACATGAACAAACTGGTCTACAAAATGCACATAACAGTCTTGATCATAGCATTCAGCAACATCATACGTCTCTTATAACAAATACTTCCTACGAGTAGGTCTGCGCTCAACGTCGCGAAAGTTGCCTAAATCACTTGGTCCCCTTTGAGTACTCAGATATGCCACAAGCAAGAACACATGATTCATAATACATATTGCCAATTTAATCGTTCACAACTTCCTTCTTTTATTTTCTTCATTAATGCAACATACCAACTCTAAATTATCTGACATGAAGCTGGTACAATGCAGCAATCAAGTTGGGACTGCTATTATTACCTTCAATCTGCAACACCTCTGCCAGAACAGCTGACCTGGAAATTAAAATCAGTGCATGGTCAGATTCGGTTCAGTTTGGGGATTTAGGCCAAAGAAAAAGGAAAGAGAAGTGCAGCAGCTGCAAGAGGTCGAGCTCTACCCGGATCCTACAAATACTACACTGTATAGGTCAGATAAAAAGATAAATTTTTGAATCAGGATTCAAGGTATAGAGGGGATTTGGGTTAGTGCGGCACTGCGGCTGCTCCACCGAAGGGGGAAGACGAAGGGGGCGAGGTGAGGGACCGTGCCACGAGCCCAGCCGGAGGAGGCCGGCCACCATCGGAGTATTCAGGCGGGTTGATGGGGCGAGGCGCGCTGGCCGCGGGCAGAGCCAGCCGGAAAGAGAGTACAGTAGATAAGGAGGACGGCAGGAAAGGGAGAGAGAGAGGTCATAGGGAGGAGGATGGCGGTAGACCACTCACCTGCGCACCGCCGTGGAGTCCCTGTGTCGCCTCACTGCCTTCCTCCCGTCGAGTGCCCCACGGAAGTCCCGTCGCGCAGCTGTTTTTCTCTTCGGGTGCGGGAAGGAGTAAGGAGAGGTGCTGGGCGGAGCGATTTTCCCCCAATACGGCGGAGAAGTGGTCGTGGTGAGTTGCCGGGATCAGTTTCCAAGCCCGGAGACGCCGGCGGCGGCGCGCCTCCCGAACCCTAGCTGAGGCCCTGAGCTCTCTCCTGCGTGTGCAGAAATCGATTTGGGGGAAATGAACTGTTCGGGTGAGGGAAGAGAGAAAATCGTGAGGGAACGTCAATTTATATATTCAGTTTTGTCGTAAGTAAATGGACTTGGGGGCAATCTCCTCTTTTTTTGCATCAACATGGGGAGCTTAATTTTCTTAACTGATTAACGGTTACAACCAGCCAGAAGGCTGCATAGAAGAAGGCGTGTTTTGCTTACTTGGGCAACCTTCAACCAGCCCTGTGGCTGCAAAATTTGGATGATCCATATACGTGCAACACACGATCTTTAAGGCATCTCAAAAGTTAACCCGAAGAAACGACTGAATTGGCCGTTCCGTGAAGCCAAATATGTGGGGGTGAAAAAGGGCACATGAGTGCACCGGAAAGAGCGGGAGAAGCCTTGTCGTTTCGAGAACGCACGTCATAGATCCCCTACCACTCACTCTCCCTTTGAACCTCCATTCGTCGGTGGCTGGAGATCAAGGGGGCAACCTCCATTCCTCGGCACTAGTGACATCATCACCAGAACTTCCACTCCGCCCGACAACAATGGTGATATGTACTCAATCCTTTGTTAAGACGGTTGTATGGATGCAGATCTATACGAAGGTGTTCTCATTTATCACATGAACGATATATTAATTTGTCTTGTTAGGGTTTCTTGCCCAATTTGGGGGTATATCTATTTAGGGTTTCGGTTTGGGGTGTGATTAGTAATTGTTCTCTGTTTAGAGCTTTGGTTAGGAGATACTTTTTGTATGTGTTCATGTTGGATTGTTTAGTACTTCTTCTCGGTTTAGGGCTAGGGTTTCATGTTGAACTGGATTGGGGTTTTTTGCTTGCTTAGTTGATCTTAGGCCGATGATTTGTTGGCATTAATTGACCGAAGATCACAATGGTAGCATCAATTGCATGCACATTATGACATTATGATAGATCTTCGGATAGATGACCCATGGTCTAACCCCGAATATCCAAATGGCTAGCACCTAGTCACATTATTAGATAAGGTTGATGATTTTATATATAGGGTTCATAAGGTTTCGGAGGAGTTTCGGGCAAAAAATAAGAAAGGGGGGTGCCGGAGGGGAGGCGGATTCGCCCCCATGGCTGCACCACTTGGTGGGGCTGGCAGGTGGGCCCCAGGGCCTCCAATCATGGCACTTAGAACCTGAACAGATAGTATGGGCACCTAGAGGGGGTGAAAAGGTGCTACGACCAATTTTAATTTTTCTTCAAATTAAGGCTTGACACAAAGGTAAATTCTCTAGATATGCAACTACGGTAAATTTACCTATATGATAAGCATAACAATACACAAGATACAAACACAAAGTAAAAGAGGGGGAACGAGATAACCGATAATGGTAGCACGCGGAGACAAGGATGTAATCCCGACTTCCTCCTATTGAGGGGAGTACGTCTCGTTGGAGGGGTGTGAGTTTCGCCACGAAGGCCTACTCAATGCCACAAAGGCCTCACCCTATTCTCCGATGAACCTCGCGACAAAGGCCTAGTTCACCTTCCACTATTGATTCCCTTCGAGGCGGAAATTGAGTCTTTTACAATGAGCTTGAGGCACACACCTACAACCAAATTGGGGGCTCCCAAGAATCACCAACATTCAACAAGAGTAGCAATGGGGTCTAGGTTTTCCACAAGGAACCCATAGACTAGATCCCCTCAAGTTAATGAGGGGGAAATGAAGAACGGGGTTGGTGAAGATGTAGATCCGGGACTTCTACTTCAATCCTCCAAGTATCAATGAGTTTCGGTGGAGGGATCGGGAGAAATCTAGCTTTTGGTGAGCTCAAAAAATGCTTCCTTCAATGCTGGACGAGCTAACCTTTGGAGAAGAAGGGGATGGGGTATTTATACCCCCCCCCCGCCTCAAAACTATCTGTTTGCCCTTTTTATGCCTGACGGTACTACCGCTGGAGCTAGCGGTACTACCGCTACCTAGGAACCCTTAGCGGTACTAGGGAGTCCCGCAAGCTAGGGAAAACCGGTACAACCGTGGCACTACGGCTGCGTTCCAGCTACGGTACTACCGGTAGCTCCCGCGGTACTACCGCTAGCCATCCACTTGATTTAAAATCGAAGTGGCTAGCGGTAGTACAAGGTCATTACCACCCTAGTACCGTAAACGGTTATGTGATAAAAAACTCCCTAGTGGTATATTGACCGGTACCTCCAGCGGTACTGCTGCACACCTGATGGCAGCGATACTACCACTGGGGGTAGCGGTACTACCGCCCTGGGAAGCTTTGCTCCGAATAAAACTTATTATCAGCAGTACTACTGGTCCAGTACCACTGAGAATACGGAGAGCAATCTCGAGCTGACGGTATTTCTGGCGGTACTACCGCTTCCTCGAGGTAGCGGTACTACTGCTGGGGCGACCGGTACTACCGCCTGCAGTGAGTTTGATTCGTTGGAAATGGCTTTGAGCACTCTTCCTTTTTGCGTCATTATGATGTTTCCTGAAAGTACTTAGACACGATGTTAGATCCTTAATCGTGTTGTTATAAACTCCAAAACACATAGAGATATCGAATGCACTTTCAATCTCCCCCTTTTTGGAGATTGATGACAACACCACTAAGAGAGCTCGTAAAATTTAGGCGGAGCAATTCTTTTAGGGAATATGTCATTTTATGGACTTGCTTTTGGGGAAAATTTCATTCCCTTAAGATAACTACCCCCCTATCTTTTAGAAGCCTAGCAAGATAAAATATATAACAATAAAAAATAACTTTCCACAAACAGTAATATGATAGATATGACAGTAAGATCCAAACACAAGTGATAACAACGAGATAAAAAGGTTCAACACTTAAAACATCAAATTCGATGCAAAGCTACCAAACAAATAACAAACGAGGCATAAATAGAACTCTCTCCCCTTTGGCATCAAGTTACCAAAAAGGGAAGAGGAGATGCTAACGTCCCTAGGAGATCACTCGCTCGGGCTAGAGGCACGTGCAGGGCTCCCCAGAATGCGCTCATCCTCAGAATTGAGGTCTTCAACCTCCTCATTTGTATCACCACGAGTCCATGGATCATGTGGAGTGGTGGCATCATCCTCAATATCTGGATCCACCCAGAAACCTCCATGCTTGGACTTCCACTCCTTAGAGCCAGTGATCCTATCCTCAGACCCAGCAACAACCGGAATGCCAAAATGTGCAAATCTGTCTCGAGTCAGCTGGCGATCCTTCTTGCTGCGAACATGAGCAAGATAGGCCTTTTCCTCCATATCAGACTGGCGACATAATACTTTCTTGAGAGTCTCAGGCATCCACTTACGGAACCCATGTGTCTTTGCTTTGCCCTCAAGCTCAAAGTTAGAGTCACTAGAGCCATCAGTGTCCTCTCCAACATCATCAGCACTAAGAAGAGGAGTCGGGTCTTTCTTGCTATAGAGCTTCTTGACGCAGTGAGTAGTGAGCTCTTGGTCATTATCCAAGAGAGCATAAGGGAGTTGAGCACGGTGCCAAGTGTGAGCAATCAGCCGCATAACCATAGGAGCAAACATCGGAACTCTCCTCCTCATCACAGAGTTGTACATCTCATTCCATATAATATCCATAATGTCTAGCTTCAGACCATCTCCATGGAGCCTATGGGTATAGACCAATATGTTAGTAAGAGAGCCGTGAATCTCATCGAAGTTCCCAACGCGAGGAGCCAGTGTGTTGTGGTAGATCCCGTGGAGGATGTCATAAGCAGGAAGAAGATTCTTGGAAAACCCCACCATTGCACATCCAGGAATATACATATCATGGAGGTACTGAGGAGGCATAGACCTCTCAGGGTATGGAATCCTGAAGTAGGCAGAAGAGAAAGCAGCATCGGGAATTGTCGATTAGTCATATCGACAATTCCCTCGGATGATCTGGTAGGGTTTCGAGTAAGAGAACGAATTAGGCGATGGTAACTTCGTCGGCTAACAGGGGAAAGATTTAACCGGGTTTGGAGCCCTCGTAGAGGTAAAACCCTTAATATTGCTCTTCTGATATGTATTATGAGTAGATCGATTACAAAGGTGGGTGTGCAAGCTGAGAGATAGATCTCGAGCTATGGCTATGGTGGTGGAAAAGTAGATTGGATCCCCCTCGGTGGTTCTCCTAGCCTTTTTATAGGTGGCCGGATCTCAAACCGTGCCCGAGGGGGTTACAAACCCTAGCTCTAAGGCGGTGGGAACTTTCCATCTTGACCCGCGAGTTTTGCGGGTAGGCTTCCACTAGGCCTTCTAGAACTGCGGGGTGGTGCCCCGTGTTGGGCTTTAGTCTTGGGCCGTGGACCAGGTAGGCCCACTCGATAGGTCCTGGAGTCATCCCCACATCAGTAGCCCCCGAGTGTTTGGTCGACTGGTTTTAGTCGAGTAAGCACTCAAAGCTCATCTCTGGATTCTGCAACTGAATAGTCAAATTCCCGACTTCAAGGGTGTGTACCCTGTCTGGGACGTGCTCGAGTATCGAGTAATAAATGCGCCTTGTGTTTGGCTTTTTTCGCAGAAGGGTACAGCTCAGTCGCTTGGCTCTCCCGAAAGATCAGGGCCAAATAATTGCATCTCGGGCAAAAACAGTTCTGGCCTACACGAATCCGAGACCTTTGACTCGAACTCGGTGAGGTGATCGTTGCGACTGGGTGATGGCTCCCAAGTGCAGGAGATCAATTGTAGTCTTCGATGGGAAGTATTACCCAAATTTGTAGTTCGACTCAGTGGGAACACAAGAATACCGGTGATACTTTAGCAATTGGGACGTCACTCCCAACCACACCTGTGTATCAACAAACTTGCAGCGAGAGTGGTGAGTGTAATAATGCAGTGAAAGTAAACAAACAGAAAGTAAATGGAGAGCAAGTGTTTTCCCAGTTTTCACCGGAAAAGAGTGAAAGTAAACCAGAGACTAAAACGCAGGCATGAGGTGACAGCGGGGTGTTGCACGGATAAGATTGATCATGTAATAATGTTTTGCTAGCAGCGGGGCCTTTCTCTATCTCAGTTTTATGTAGGTGTGTGTTCCGTAAATTATTGTGCATACTAACCAAGAGAATTTGCACAAAGCCTATTGTCCTACCTGCCCATTTCACCGGGGCCAATTTGGAACTACAGGTAATTAAGGTCTACCCTTTCGAATAGCCCGGACCAATGCATTAACACTCCATGAACACACATAATCCTCAAACTAGAACATATCCCCCTTGTTTTCCCTAGCTGTCACTTTAGGGTTCGCAGGTTCAACATAATAGCAGGTAATACACATTGCAGATAGATACCAAACTCAAATATATGATGTAGCAATGTAAGTTCAGTACTGAAATCATGCCACTTGGGCCCTAGTAACAAGCATTAAGCCTAGCAATAGTGCATCAACATAAGACATAAGAATTCTCAAGACAAACCCCTAGATCCCGCATACCGGGTAGCAATTACATGATCAATCTCATCCAAAACCCCTCACACCTCACATGCCTACAGCAACTACTCACACATGGAGGGGGTGATGGAGCTCATGGTTGATGGAGATGATGGTGGTGATGATGATGGTGACGAAGCCCCTCGAATTCCACCTCCGGGGGTGAAATCCTGGATCAATCTGACTCCGAAATCGAAGATCGTGGTGGCGGCGGCGCTCCGTTTCGCGAACAGCCCTCCCCTTCGAAACCCGTCAGTTTCTCGTATATATGGAGGGGTACGTCGAAGACCTAGCCGGAGTGGGCCATCTGGGCCCAAAAGGGGTGACCCCACGCGGCCAAGGAATCTGGCCGCGTGTGGGGCCCCCTTTTGGCCCTCGGGTGGCCCCCCGGCCCCATCTGGTACTCATTCCCCTTCTTTTCCATAAAAAGTTACGTGGTTTTCGTCCCCTGTGAAAAGTCCTGCGAAAATAGACGGAAAGAAGACTTTTGCTAAAAACAGCGTCAGATTCTGCAGATTTATTCAATTATGGGGGGACTCCAGAGAGAAATACGATGCAACGTGCTTGGAAAAGTAGATGCATTTTGGGTGCATCAACTCCCCCAAGCTTAGCTCGTTGTTTGTCCTCGAACAACTCAAACGCAGTACAGAAGCGATAAAAACTTTGGCAAGAACTTTGCATTGCATATGCATCATCAATTAATACTAGCAAATACTCAAGACATGATTCCTGTAACAAGTAGCAAAATACTAGCAAGTGTGCATCTACTCAGTGTTGAAGCATATATACTTGTTGCAATAGAAATAACATGAAGTGTTAATACTTGAATGAGTTTGCTCAATTGTAGACATAAACAAAGGCTTGTGCATCGCTGATGATTGAATCATATCAAGATTTTTGAGATCTCTGATTCTTTCATATGTTTGACAAGTAAAATCATTGTGCTTACTACCTTGCTCTCAGTTTTGCTAAAGCATTAATTTTTCATTTTGATTCTTATGCTTGACAAACTACAAGTTGAAAGCCTCATGCCCCTTAAAAGTGAAGTCCTGCACCATGATTAGTCAACTCTAGATTCCTAATAAGCCTTGTACAATCATTGTAAGTATTAATGACATCATAGAGAGCAGCAATTGGGGTACCTCTTGCCCCACGACATGGAAACCAGCCCATGTCAAAATGGCAAGACAAACAAATGGAATGGACTCATTATCCTTTTTTATTTCATTCACTATATGCATAGCTTCTTATTTTATTATAGGATATGTTGCGGAGTCCATTCTAGCTATAAGTAAATTTCCACCATGATATCGCATGGCTTGGGTTAGCGGCCCAATGCGTCTCTCTAATCATATATACTTACTCATCAAGACTTACTATTCCTCTACCTCATTTCGGCATGACAGGCATCCACAGTTAAAAGAACATGACATCAACTTGAATATAGAATTCTTAGTGCAGCGTTGGAAGTTTTCCATGTGATACACATTTAGACTAACCCCCAACCATAAGTTCGTCAAGCATAAGACTCCACTTTTATCATTCATGAAATTTTCTCTTTTAATTCTTTCCTTGGTTGTCAAGTTCAGTAAGCACAATGGGATGCGTAAACCTTTTCTTAAGGCTACAATTATTCAATCCATCAGCCAAGTAATGACACTAAACAATATTTCAGTTGCATCAGAATATATTCTACTAAACCACGGAGAAGATAAACAATGGCTATTATGTCACTAAGTGTTAAGGGAATCATAAGGTGTGCAATTGCTGTTATTAAAAAGCACACATAAGCACGGCAAAGGTGTCATACCTTTCATCCCTTCAAGCACATTATCATATCATTGTTGTTCTCCTCTCCCCACTTGAACTGCTCAATAAAAACTCAAATCTTGCTATAAAAAGTTACTGCATTCAGCAACTTGTTTACCTACCCAAACACCTCAAAAGTTTCTCATGTTTTACAGAGGTGAAGGCCATAAAAAGTTGCAGTAGTGATTAAATTTTCAGCTCAAACGGAGTCACAAGTAAAGATTAAAGCATATAACAGTGAACATATTTCAGCAATTCCTGCAGCTCCATATTTATACTAAACTCAAGAAAACAAAAATCTTTTTGTGGTTTTTGATTTTTAGAAACATAATGTAAATAACCAGAAGTAAACTAGCTAACAAATAACAAAAATATTTTTGTGTTTTTCAGATTTAAAGAACATAAAACAACAAATAACATGCAAGTGATATAACACAACGAATGAGGAGGGAGAGAAATACTCCCCCAAGCTTGTGATCAAGCTAGTATCCTGGGTGGTAATCATGTCCACCACTCGACGAACCTCCCTGGAAGAAGGATGGATCCTGCCATGCCAGTGCTCCAAGGTGTGGTTCAGGGAAGCCCCAGGGATATGTCATAGGCACCTGGTATTGGGGCTCCTCCTGTTGTTGCTCTTCTTGTTGTGGCTCTTCTTGCACAGTCCACTTTGTCTCCCTGTCAAACAAGTCAGCACAAGGGAGCCTAACAGACACAATGTGCCCATTAGAATTCTTATAGCAATATGAAAAATATTCTTTCTCAGCCCTGCTCATATCCATGCGAAAAAGTAAACCAAAATCCAGCAGTCGAGACTCATTTACCATGGTACCCAAGTTATCATTAAAACCTCGTTCTGCCATAATGTATTCATGGATTAAAGTGGCAATGTCACCAACATATAAAGGAGTTTTATCCGTGCCATTCCTTCTCACAGCTAAATGCAAAGTTCTAGCAAGTATGGTTCCCAGGTTATATATAGGTGTTGTATTTTCCATTGCACATTTTAATAAATAGATCATAAGACCAGTGCAAGCAGAAGTGTTATCCCTAGCAAGGAATCCTCTAGCAAGAAACAATGCAAAATATCTAAGGCACGGGTGTTGGATGCATGTGAGCTTGCCTCTATTCATTCTTTCAGGAATATTTTTAGCAATGCTACGCCAGAATGTGACAAGTTCTTCTCTAGAATCAGCATATGTTTCGTCCCATAACCCCGTAGTTGGTACACGTATAGCCTTACAGAATTCCTCTAATGACATGACTAGACGCTGCCCCCTCATTGTAAATTTAATGACAAAAATTAGTTGGAGGAGGGTTCTTAGACTTACTTTTCCGGTGCACCACCGGTCCCTCAAACCTGAATGTAGAGAGGAATTCCCTCGAGAGTTCCACATATGTGTTGCATGGATGGCGTTAGAACTCAAGCAGCCCCGTAGTTGCAGCAAAGGCTTGGAAATCTTCAGCAATCCCCCAATGTTCAAGAACTTCGGGGTCTTGCCATCTTGTGGTATGGACACGCAGATTTTCACCTGCAAAAACCAATTCATCCTCCCATAATTGATTATCATCATGATTGTTGGACATCCTTGATTCTCTTCTCCTTGTCCTTGAGGACATCCCAAGCAATGCCTTTCCCTTGTTCAGCATGTTACCTTGTTGTACCAAAATAAAATTCCACAAAAATTAAATTGTATCACTTTAAAACATTGCTAAGGCATCCATAACTAGTCCTCTAATCAATATCATGCATCCATATCAACTAGAAAACTTAAATTCATGGAGTTCTTAGACATAATAGGTGACACCTAGTGCAGCAAAATACTTCATACACAAAGCATGGGAGCAAAAAGTAATTTGATGAGTGAAGGAGTTACATACCAAGGAGTGATTCCATCAAACAGATTTGAAAAATCTGCCTCAAATGTGGAGATCGAGGATTGACGAAGAAAAAGAGCACGGGAAAAATGGAGGAGATGAACTGGGGTTGGTTTTCGGTCGAAAGGGAGCAGATGAGCATTGGATGGGCCCCAGCATCCACTTGTGGCCAAAAATGGGGTATCCCACGCGGCCAAGGAATCTGGCCGCGTGGAGGTACCTATTTTGGCCCCTGGTGGCCTGGTGGTGCTCCCCCACTGGCTGCTGGTCCCTTCAGGCAAAAAACTAACCCTCTAATTTTTCTGGAATTTTACGTGAAACTTTTCTACAGAGAATTTCTAAAACTTCATATTCTGTGATTTCTGATTCTAAATTTTTTAATACTATGTCTATGTCTCACAATTTTAAAGCAAATAACATAAAAAAATGCAGTTTAAATGTTTGTGAATCATGCCTTTATCATTTCCACATTAGTAATGAGGTTGATCAGGTCTCATTAGCAACATGTAAAGAATATAGCTCATGATTCTTATTATTACTTATTATAAAACAACAAATCAAGTTACCTCATATTTGATTGGAATGGTCCCAATCATCAATATTTCATACCTTGGTGCTGGAGGTGGTATAGGTATTTCAATGCTACCAATCTTAATGGAATTTATTTGTATAGCATTCACACTTGTGCTCATACTTGTAACATGTTTCTTCTTGGGAAAATAAATAGTGTGCTCTTTGCCTTTAACATTAAATGTCACTTTGCTCTCAGTGCAATTTATCACAGCTCCTGCAGTATTCAAAAAAGGTCTACCAAGAATAATAGAGATTATCATCTTCAGGCAGTTCTAATATAACAACATCAGTAGGTATCAACTCATTAGCAATAGAGATGGGAACATCCTCACATATTCCTGTAGGTACAACAGTTGTTTTATCAGCCATTTGTAAAGATATTTCTGTTGGAACTAGTTTGTTCAAATTAAGCTTCTTATATAGTGAGAAAGGCATAACACTAACACCAGCTCCTAAATCACATAATGCATATTTCACATAGGCTTCTTTAATTTTGCAAGGAATAGTAGGAATACCAGGATCTCCACGTTTTCAGGCAATTTTCCTTTAAATGAATAATCAGCAAGCATAGCAGTAATAGCATCAATAGGTATCTTTCTTTTATTAGTGACAATATCTTTCATGTATTTTGAATATGGAGGATTCTTAATAGCATCAATAAGTGGAATCTCTAATTTCATATTCTTAATCATATCATAAAATTGCCCATACCTCTCTTCATCTTTTGTTTTTGATACCTCTTGGGGATATGGAATGGGTCTTTGTACCCATGGATCCCTTTCTTTACCTTTATCTTTATCTTTATTTGGTTTCTTCTTCTTCTTGGTCTTCTCAATAGGAGGCTGAGGATCCTCCTTACCAGCAGCTTCTGCATTATTATCATCATGTTGTTCAATATCAGGTGGAGATGATTCTTCTTCTTCATTATTATCATCCTCAGTTTCAGCATCAGAAATAGAAATATCCTTGTCTTGCTCATTGGAGTCATCATCATGCTCATTTTCATTGGGAGATTTTCCTGCAAAAGATTTATCTTTAAGAGCAACTTGGTCTTTTCTTTTAGGATGATCATCAGGATAATCAGGATCCTGGGTGCTTGCACCTCCCCTTGTATTAACTCCACATAATTGTTTTTGTTTACTCAGATTTTCATACAATTGATTTTGTAAAGAAATCATTTGCTCAACTTGATTGTTCATCATTTCACAATGTTTAACAATTGTTTTAACTTCCCCTACACTAGCATTTAAATTTTCACGGAGGAAATTAATTTTATGATGGTTTTCCATGATAGTCATTCTAATTTTACGCTCCTCGGGATTATCATGATAAGCAAAATTGTTAACATAAGAGACATCAACAGGAGGTGTTACCTCCTCATTACCTTCCATAGGGAGTATAGAGTTCACTTGAATTGGAAAGCATGGTTCATCAGTAGGAAGTTTAATACCCATTTCAGATAATTCCTTGAGATGAGAGCTTTTAATTCCCTTCTCTTTAATATCCTTGGAAGCTTCAGCCATTGTTTCTTGGTTTAATTCGAGTATACCTCCTTTCTTCTCTGGGAGTGTCTCATTTTTATCTATCTCCTCAATGTTCCAATCAGCTTCATACTCGAGAATAGACTCCAGTAATTCAATTGCTTCATCAACACTTCTGTCCCTAAAGATATTCCCTGCAATACTATCAAGGTAGTCTCTTGTTTCCCCCATTAGTCCATTATAGAATATATCAAGCAATTCATGAGGTTTAAAACCATGACCAGGACATTTCTTACACATTTTACCAAATCTCCCCCAAGCTTGGGGTAGACTCTCTTTCTTATCTTGTTTAAAATTGCCAATTTCAACAGTTAATGCATGTATCCTTTCAGCAGGAAAATATTTATTGAAAAACAATTGCAAGCATTCTTCCTTACTAGTAATACACGCAGGTCCTAAACGATTATACCAAACTCTAGCATCTTCACCCAAAGAAAAAGGAAACAATTTTAAGAATAAATAATGTTGACGGATTTCATCATTTCCAAATGTAGTAGATAAAGCATGCAATTCAGCAATATGATCAAGAGGAGACTCCTAATCCTTTCCACAGAATCTAGACTTCTCAACTATCTCAATTATCTCAGGATTAACATTAAATTCATAATCTTTATCTCTAATTCTAATAGCTGGGCCACACAAATTCCTAGTAGCAGCAAAACAGTTTCCAAGAGATGCATCATCATAAATAGAGAGTTTATCAAGTTTTGTATAGGTGATATAAAGGCCTCAATAAATGCTTCTTCTTCTTCAGAAGAGGCCCCATATTCAAACTCTCTACGGGTCACATTTCTTTCTAGCTCAAGTTCTATATTTTCATCTACAGAAGATTCAGTAATTTCAGTTGTTTTAGGTGTTTCATTTGCCTCAGGTGTTTCAATAGTTTCAGGAATTTCAGAAGCTAGTTCTTTGTCTACATTATCAAGTGTTTGATCATTAGATGTACTAGTAGACATTTTTGACAATGGTGATTTACCAGCTATTCCTTTCTTTTTCTTAGCAGCCATAATAGAAACAATATTAGGTGAAAAATTTGGTCTACTAGGCAAATCATTACCAGAACGAGTAGTCGAAGGCATTACCTCCTTTGAAGTGTCCTTTCCCTTTCCCATCATCGGGAACAAGAAAGTGCAGCAAGTAGACAATAACAAGTGGTCTTACCAATAAAGCTAGGCTCCCCGGCAACGGCGCCAGAAAACAGTCTTGATGGCTCCCAAGTGCAGGAGATCAATCGTAGTCTTCGATGGGAAGTATTACCCAAATTTGTAGTTCGACTCAGTGGGAACACAAGAATACCGGTGATACTTTAGCAATTGGGACGTCACTCCCAACCACACCTGTGTATCAACAAACTTGCAGCGAGAGTGGTGAGTGTAATAATGAAGTGAAAGTAAACAAACAGAAAGTAAATGGAGAGCAAGTGTTTTCCCAGTTTTCACCGGAAAAGAGTGAAAGTAAACCAGAGACTAAAACGCAGGCATGAGGTGACAGCGGGGTGTTGCACGTATAAGATTGATCATGTAATAGTGTTTTGCTAGCAGCGGGGCCTTTCTCTATCTCAGTTTTATGTAGGTGTGTGTTCCGTAAATTATTGTGCGTACTAACCAAGAGAATTTGCACAAAGCCTATTGTCCTACCTGCCCATTTCACCGGGGCCAATTTGGAACTACAGGTAAAGGTCTACCATTTCGAATAGCCCGGACCAACGCATTAACACTCCATGAACACACATAATCCTCAAACTAGAACATATCCCCCTTGTTTTCCCTAGCTGTCACTTTAGGGTTCGCAGGTTCAACATAATAGCAGGTAATATACATTGCAGATAGATACCAAACTCAAATATATGATGTAGCAATGTAAGTTCAGTACTGAAATCATGCCACTTGGGCCCTAGTAACAAGCATTAAGCCTAGCAATAGTGCATCAACATAAGACATAAGAATTCTCAAGACAAACCCCTAGATCCCGCATACCGGGTAGCAATTACATGATCAATCTCATCCAAAACCCCTCACACCTCACATGCCTACAACAACTACTCACACATGGAGGGGGTGATGGAGCTCATGGTTGATGGAGATGATGGTGGTGATGATGATGGTGACGAAGCCCCTCGAATTCCACCTCCGGGGGTGAAATCCCGGATCAATCTGACTCCGAAATCGAAGATCGTGGTGGCGGCGGCACTCCGTTTCGCGAACAGCCCTCCCCTTCGAAACCCGTCAGTTTCTCGTATATATGGAGGGGTACGTCGAAGACCTAGCCGGAGTGGGCCATCTGGGCCCAAAAGGAGTGACCCCACGCGGCCAAGGAATCTGGCCGCGTGTGGGGCCCCCTTTTGGCCCTCGGGTGGCCCCCCGGCCCCATCTGGTGCTCATTCCCCTTCTTTTCCATAAAAAGTTACGTGGTTTTCGTCCCCTGTGAAAAGTCCTGCGAAAATAGACGGAAAGAAGACTTCTGCTAAAAACAGCGTCAGATTCTGCAGATTTATTCAATTACGGGGGGACTCCGGAGAGAAATACGATGCAAAGTGCTTGGAAAAGTAGATGCATTTTGGGTGCATCACTGGGCCATGGAGGTCTTATCGAGTCGAACTTAATCTTTTAAAGGGGTACCCGGCACGTCCGCTAGGAATTTTCTTCGTGTTGTTGACACGGAAAGTTTACCGGAGGACGCAGCTCGAGTGCGATTCCAGGCCCACAGGAGAGATCCTGGTCTTACCTTCGTACTCGAAAGAATACGGCATCCAGATGTGCCTAGTCGGCCGAACGATCCGGGATTAAAATTGATGTGTGAGCACATCGTGAGGTAGAGTTGCGGGAGCCGCATACTCGCGATTTTACTTTGGATGCACCGTAAGTGCTATCTTCTGCAACTCTTCGAGCGAGACAATCTTCTTTTCCTTTATCTTGTACGAACGAGATTTCGTGTTATGAAGTTTATACGAAAGAATTTTCGTGTCAAAGTATCTATACGAAAGAGATTTCGTGTCAGAGTGCCCATACGAAAGAGATTTCGTGTTAGGGTGCCCATGCGAAAGAAGTTTCGTGTCCTGATGCTCATACGAAAGAGTTTTCGTGCCGTGAGGTATGTAGTGACGTCACCGCGCACTCGCCTGCTCCCGATGGGACGTGACGAAGTGGGGCAGAGCGCGCGGGGGCCACCTTACCATCTTTTTGATCGGAAACGGGCGGCCGTGTTCCGGTTTATCCGCCGGTCACACATTAATTATGCACGATCTTTCGTAAAAGATCGTGCGAGGGTAACTGCTCCTCGTCCCCTCGTTTCCGCTTCGCACGTGGTGGCAGAGATGCATGCCACGTCAATGAATCAATGGCTCGTAGTAGCCCGGCCTTGGTATAAATAACGGGCCTTAGGGATAAGGTAACTTTCCCGGCCCTCGGTTCATCTTCTTCCTCCTCTGCACACACCTTCCTCTCTGCGAGCACGAACCACGTCCCAATGGCGGGAGGCAAGAAACGCGGTGCAGCCACGGCGTCCGGAAAGGAGGTGGCGAGTGCCTCCACGGCGTCCCATGTGAAGAAGATGGGTGATTGACGCCCGTCTAACAACACGAAGAAAAGCATCATCGAGATGCAGAGGGAGGGACTGCTCCCTCCTGAGGACTTCAAGCGCGTCCTGATGTCCATGAAGAGAGAGGAGATGCCCAATCCCCTCGCCAACGAGCGTGTCACATTCTCGGAGCACGTTGCCCGAGGTTTGTCCTTCCATCTCTATCCTTTCCTTGTCGGGCTGCTGTATGTCTATGGCATACAGCTGCACGACCTTCCTCCTAACGCGATACAACACATTTCATGTTTTATCGTGCTCTGCGAGTGCTTCCTCGGCATTCGCCCGCACTAGGGGCTCTGGAAGGCCATCTTCCAGGTGCGGATTTTTGGGAGAAGCCGCTGAGGACCGGAGGCTTTGGGATCCAGGCGAATAAGGATGTCCCCTACCTGGAGATGAGTTTCATCGACTCAGCTCAAGGGTGGCGCCGGAAGTGGTTTTACGTCGAAGACAACATCGCGGGTGGCGTTCGAGAATTCCACCCGCTCGCTGTTTTGAAGCGGAGGAAGTCCTGGACGCATTCTCTCTCAGCCGAAGAATCCAAGGTTGTGGCTCCTCTACTCGCGAAAGTGGCGTACTTCCGCAACAAGGAGCAGGGAACTCCGCTGAACGGGATACACCTGGCGGGTGTATTTCTTCGCTGGAGGGTCCAGCCTCTTCAAGAGAGGCCGACCACCCTTTGGGAGTACACGGGCGTCAACGACCGGAGCAGAACATGCGGCGACATTCTTTCGAACGTAGAATTCAACAAGAAGATCGCGGCTATCACCAATTTGAAGAAGGGAAAGGGCTACTCGATGTTCCCTCTCACCCCATTCGATGCCGAGAACCAGCCTTCTTTTTTGCACTGTATTTCTTCCTGTTTTGGGTTTTCGTCGATTGAGACAACTCATTTTCCTCTTTTTCCTTTGTAGAATCAGGACGTGGTGACGTGCTACCCGCCACTCTCTGCGGATGATGGTGTCTCAGATCTTTTGGCGAGTAATGTCGAGGCCCCTCCCGAGGCTAGCATTGCAGACGTGGAGTCAAGATCTGAACGAGAAGATGTGGACGAGGAGGAAGAGTCGTAGGACGAGCCACTTCGTCGTCGCAAGCGGCGCAAGGCGGAGGACGCCGAGGTCACCTCCAAGGACAACTCCTTGAGGGATGATCGTGTCGAGGAGTTCGAGCCCATCCGAGCAACTCCCCTCAACGTGCTTCCTCCCGCCATCCGCCAGTCGAAGACCTCCACAGCCTGGGACCCAGACAACCTTGACGATGATGATGAAGACGAGTGAGTTATGTGTGTTTTCTCCTTTGTCACAAAGTTGCTTTCTTCTTTTCTGATTCTAACTTTTGCAGTAGTCTTGCGACCATCAGCGCGGATCAGTTTGCTTCCTCGACTCCGTCCGTGAAAAAGAAGGAGGTTGTCGCGGACCCTGCTCCAGCTGCAAATCCCACTCGAAGACCTCCAAGCCCGGCAAAGGCGGTCGATGTTCCGGAGTACGCGACGCCTAGCTTGGCGGGCGGGCGGTCTGGAGATGTCGGGACGTCAGCGAGCAGGGAGATTTCGGCTAGCTCGGCTGATCCCTTGTCCACCGCGCAGGGCAAGGTAAAGTGTTCTCATTTTTTCTGCCACTTGTTTTCCTCCTTTTCTTTTATCGGATGCACGGCAGTGCTCCCGATGGGAGTAGCCCCCGAGTGTATGGTCGACTGCTTGCAGTTGGCTATGGACTCAAGTTGATACTTCTCTTTCTTGTCTGTTTCTTGGTTTTGATTTTTATCGGGTGCACGATAGTGCTCCCGATGGGAGTAGCCCCCGAGGCTATACTTGACTTGTACAATTGCATATAGGCTCAAGTGATATCTTTCTAATCTGCAAGGAATTTCTGTAGTCTGTTCTTGATTCCCTGGCGGCTTTTGGGCACTGCCTTCTTTCGGCTGAGGTGGAATGTGCTTCTCTTCGGCGGGAGCGCGACCAGCTTGTCCAAGATGGCCTCTCCATGCAAGGTGAGTTGCCACATGCCTCTTGCTCTGGTTTCGTTTCTTCCTGGTCGCAACTGTTATTTGAATTGCGCCCTCTATATTGCAGACGAGGTTATGTCACGACCCCAGATCCAGAGATATACATACTGTTATGTGCTCCTAGACATGGACCCACAAGGGCTTCAGGGTTACCAGCCCTAGCCGCAACAAACAACGGCAGGCAGACCGGATTCATCGGCACGCAGGCCGGATCACCACGGTACTACTACTCCTTGTGTCCATGCTAGTCATAACCAATTACGCATATCCAAGTGTCCACGAGTCGAATGAAACTGAAGGTAACGGGACCAAAGCTATACAGAGATGCTATGTGTCCAGAAAGTGCAACAACAATCGAGGGTTACTGGGGTTACCTAGCCCTAGGCCGAATAACATCGGCAGGCGGGCTCGGACATGGATCATCGGCTCCACAACCCCTCGATTGCGACAACTATGTAGGTATAGACAAAACTGTATAACGATGAGCTCGAAACCAACAACCGATCAAAGCAGCACTCTAGACATGAAGCTTTATTAAGCAAGCGATAATAGTAGGGTAAGCTTACAAACAGAGGTCACACGACCCAACAGTACATCATACAACGGAAAACAAATTATGTTGCTAATCAACAAGAACCAAAAAGGCCTAAGAGGCTGCAACGTAAGACGACGTCCCAGCCCATAGATTCCAGGCTGCTACCTGGGAAACCCCAAACTATCCGTCAAAGTCCACGTTGAAACACCACCAAAGATATGGAACTCCACCTGGACCAAATTGAAGCAAACATGAGTACGGGAGGTACTTAACAAGACTTAACTAACCTATTATATATCTGCTTGTTCAAAAAGGGTTTATGAAGGTTGTTTTGCGTAAAGCTAACTTTGTTTCGAATAGAGGGAGACTGAGAAGTTTTTCACAAATCTTTTAAAAGAACACCCTTTCCTCGGGTATTGTCTTCAGAACCTTCGAAGTATCATCTTCAGCACATGATAACCGGAACCACCTCTTGAAACTAAACATTCATTGTCAACATCTTTTAGGTACGGTTCAAGTTATCTATGATCTCAGGATCCGTCACCAAGTCGTCCTTAACCGTGGACACGGCTTTTCGAAAAGATTAAACCCTGCAGGGGTGTGCAACTTTACCCACACGTATCAACCGAATCTTAACGCCAAGCTATTGGCACAATTCCGACGATGTGCCGACAGAGGGTGGCTGACCACGATCTTTTCCTTGCTCCGCCTATTCCATGAGTCGCTCCGAGTAGGGATGGACCGCCAATAGGGAGTGGCCATCTCCTTCCGGGTCTCTATCGTTGTGCGCAATGATCGACGGTTACCTACCCGTAGAGCGCCGATACACCACCACGTCCTAGTTTTGAAAACATTTTAATATCCCCAGCAAATCCAAATGGAACGTCTGAACTAGGCAACTCATGGAACAAGCTAGACAAGTTGAAACCGAGGGGAATCCAATCCCCGTGTGGTTGCACGATCAGTCTTGGCTTCAAAGGCGAGAACTCTCTCCTAGGGGCATGAACGAGGTAAATCACCACATCCCATGTGGCAACTCATCCAAGCCTTCAATCATATTAACCACACATCTCAAACCTTACCACGTCATCCTGTCATACTAGATTCATTTCGTAACTCTGATTCATCATCCGGATGGAGCAGAGATCAACAGACATGTATGACTAAGCATGGCATATTTGAGGCTCTAGCGATACACACAGACAAATCCTATGTCTGCTAGGAGCATTGAATCATGATATCTGGTTTATGCAAATAAATATGACAACTCTATCTACTGACTCAAGATACTTTGTAAAGCATGCATCTACGAGAAGGAAAACACCTCGAAAACATATATGGGCAGATAAGAGGTTATGCTTGCCTTGCTTCAAGAAAACCAGACAAAGCTTTAGGGATAAGTGCTTGACTTGGTTGTTTAGACCAAGTATTCGTCGAGAGGGGTGTCGAACTTCCCTTCGGATTCGAGGTTTACCGATAAGAGCAAACACCGGAAAGAAAGAGAACAACACTCAACAGAGGCATCGATGCAATGCTCAATATGTATGCATGAACATTTGAATGCATTAAAGAGAAGCCGTAAACATGTTTCATGGGTTTCTAGGGTTCATATGTTAGGTATGCACTTTTACTGAATTTAGTCCCGAAGTGGACCTCGGAGGGCGGTTCGGGCGGTTCTGAAAGTGAGACTAATTTTTAATTGCTCAAAAGGGGTTGAAAACACCATAACTAGGTTGCATTTTTCATTCTTAGCATTTTGACATATAACTTGTAATTTTCTAATTTTCTTCAATAAAAACTTATTTTCTTTATTTTAAATGATTTAAATAATGCTCAAAATTCAACTTTGTCAAAAATGTGTGCAAATGACATAAACATGTGGATTATATTTTTCTGAACAAAATGATATATTGAACACATTTTTCTGAGTTATGAACCAAAAGTTATTGCATTTATAAATTCATTATTTTTCTGTAATTTAAACACAAGTGGGGCCACGTGTTAGACCATATTCGTTTAAAAGGAAAAATTAAACAGAGAACAGCTCGATGACGCGAGCATGACGTCGTGGTGACGTCATTCTGTGCCCCACTCCTCACAGATGCCAAGCAATTGGTCGATTTAGCGCGCGATTCTCAAATCAAAGTGGACCACGGGCTAGAGCAGAGCGAGGGGGAGTTGGGGGTGGTTGCGGCGGTCCGGAAGGTCGCCAGAGCTCGCGCCGGCGAGCTCGGGCGCGGCGGCGGTTAGCGGCCGGCTGTGAAAGCGAGAACCAGAGGTGGAGGGAGGAACGGAGGGGCACAAGGGGGTGCGGTTGCTCACAGTGGACGCGATGAAGGGACTGGGGACGCGAGGGGAGGCCTCGAACGCCGGCGGCGAGCGGAATCCGGCGGCCGTGGCGCTCCTCCGGCGCAAAATTGGGGACCTCCCAGGGCTCCCCTCTGGTGATTCTACTCGACGAGGACGACAGGGAGATGGCGGGGACGGTGGGCTGCTCGGTTGGGCGCGGGGGAGGCCGTAGCTCCGGCGAAGAGCGGCGGAGGCCGGCGGTAGGGTTAGGTTCGGTTTGGGGTTCCTGCATGCACAAGGATATAGAGAAAAGGAGGGGAGGTTTGCTTGGAGAGGTGGAGATGCGGATGTCTCCCTGGACACCTATTCGCGCGGAGGCAGCAGGAGGTGGCAGCCGCGGCGACGTGCTCGGCTTGCTCGTCTACTGGCTCAAGGAAGAAGACAAGACGACATTTTATGATAACCCCCCTGAAAAAATAGAAACTGCGAGAAGATCCCTGCTCCTTTTAAAACAACACATTAAAAACAGTTTTGAGGGCCTTTCTGTAAAAGATAAAAATTGACAAAAATTATTTTTAGGTTCCTTAACACATATACAACCTCAACATATTTTTGGTTGGCAAAAATTGCACCATTTTGAACCATCAATTTTAATGTGGCACTTTTAAGTGATTTTAATAATTCCCTTATTAAATTTTAGTGCACTTGTTTTAAAACCAACTAGGAGTTCAAAATGCATGCATGACATGACATGATCACAAACACAATCACACAAACTTTTTATTACAAAAAAAATGGATGTTACAAGTCTACCCCCTTACAAGAATCTCGTCCCGAGATTCCTAGGTTTTGGCGAAGAAGGACAGGTACTCAAATCGTAAACGATCTTCTCATTCCTAGGTTGCTTCATGTGACGCCCCGAGATCGGGCACTATGCAGATTTCAGCATTCCCGCCAAAATCCACATAATAACCGATTCCAGGTTGCCACTTGTGATAACATTACAACAGTTCACGAATATTCCGCAATAACAACAGAAAAGATATATACACGACGACTCAAACGAGTCAAGGATACAACTGATACAATACAAAGATCCAAATAACAGCGGAAGAAACAACATAGCGTCCGACTACGGACAAGATACAAATTGGACTAAGAGTCCTGAAGATAACCGATGGCGTTCAATCCCTGCCCAGGCCAAGCCGGAGGGATTCCCAAGCTAACGTCGTCAGACTTCAAACCTGTTGACTGCAATGTGGAATATGCAGCCACGAAAAAGGATTCGTGGGTCAGTACGGTTAAGTACTGGCAAGTGGATAAACCATACTCACAAGATATTAGCGTAACAAATCATCACAAGATACAAATACTTTGGGTACAACGGAAAGGAAGGGATTATTGCAAAGAAGCGGCAGCGAGCTGCACTAACTAACTACAGAGACGCGCTACAACATCCGGCTAAAAGAAAGGGATAAGATAGCGTATCAGAACCAACTACAACTACTCACCAAACAATACCCATCCAATGTTACCCCCTACTAAGGAAGCAACCCAAGGAAACTCACACGGTTGATTAAGGTGACATTCAGTTTTATGGTGGAGGTTATCTATATTACTAGTCAAGTTATCATCGTTAAGTGTAAGTTGTCTGAGTACTTGTTAGCCAGCACTTTCACCAAGTCATCCATAACCGCGGACAACACGGCTTCTCGAGAAGATTTAACCCTGCAGGGATGCACCAATTTAGCCGTACACGTAAGAATAACCCGCCAGACGGGGGATCAACCCACCAAGCGAGGTACTCAACACAACCCAACTCTTCTTTGCATCAAGCCCAAAGAACCCCGTGCAGTTGAGCGCACGGCTAATCAAGCCCCACGAAGAAAAGGGACCCTCATAGCACTCTAAGAACGTGTCTCCCTAAATGCCGACTACAAAAGTTCCACCCTGGCGCCAAGGGTTCGCACCTGCATATGCATGCGGCAAATGGAAAACCCGAACTAAATGAGGCGATTTGGACGAGATGCGAATCGAATCAGAATTGCGGGGGGCGCCCATACTCGCTTCCCACATGCGGTTAGTGCGCTCATCATGGATCGGAGGACAAGACCCTTTTCCTAATTAAGTTCGACACTAGCAGGCCTCAAAACCACGCCGGGCCTCCTGCCGGTGCCTTATCATCAAATTATTATTACCCAAAAACATTAACATGTTGTTGATTGAATTGAAACCCAACTATCAAACTAAACAGGTGATAAGACGGACAGCAAGACTTGAGCGCAAACAACACTAAGCATGCAACTACGACACGAGGGCCAACAAGGTAAACAAACAACAGTTAATAGGAAGTGGAGGGAAGGCTATATCATGGCTGCAAGGTAAACATATGATAGGATCGAGACACAAGCATCGAATCATAAGGCTAGCATAAGAACAACGGAAAGAATCGGTAACAAGTGATGAAAGGCAGCCATAGGCAGCAAGTGAGTATACTTGCCTGAGATCCAGCAAGTAGAGGTACATCCGAAGAACTTGTCGTTGCTCACATCATCTCAACGTCCTATCCGCGAAGAAGCAACGGGCTAGAACAAACACCGGATGCAACAATTACTACTACGGCAAAAGATCCAACATGATCAAGATATGGATGCATGACAAGTTAAAGGGTGCATCAAGATAAACTAGTTGACATGGTAAACATATTTAAATGGGCCCATATGCAATCTGGATTGCATCTGGAAAAGCCCATGGATTAGGGTTGGATTAAATGATCTACAATTAACCATCATGTGAAAGTTGATTAGAATGATGCATGGATGAAAAAAAAAATAAGAAAACAACATTAGCTTCAATTTGAAAAGGTGTTTACCAAGTTTGGAATTTTATTTATTAAGTTATGAACTTTGGCATTTTAAATGATTTAAACAAACATTTGTTGTTTTCACCAATTTTAAATGTTCAAAACAGGTAACCAAATTCATATTTGGAAAGAACACAAAATTTTAGATGGAATACATATTCCATTTGTTGTATTTGGGTTTTAGATGAGCAAGTTATTAAATTGACAATTTTAAATGCATTAATTAAGAAATAGTTATTTTCAGCAATTTAAATTATTCAAAACAGAAAACAAAGTTTATATTTGGAAAGCTTATTCAATTTTGCATGGAAAACATATTTTACATGTTGGAATTGGAATTGAATTGCCCAAGTTATGAATTTTGCAATTTAAAAGGTTTAATTAAAGCATTGAATTATTGCACCACTTTTAATTAGGAAAAATAGTAAACAAATTGCATTGAAAAGGTTGAAAACATGTAGCAAATGTTTCACTGAACATTTTGAGCTATTAAACATAATTTTTGGGATATTATTGAATTTATTATGCAATTTTTCATAAGTAGTCTTATTCTGCCCTTTTTAGTAAACAGAGGGAAACATGTTCAAAATTAATTCAATTGTAACCAAATAAAATACCAATGTGTAGAGTTTGTTAAGACAAATTTTTAGAGCCCAAGTTTGCTCAAATTGGATGAGCACAACTCAAGTTATGAAATTTCAAAGTTTCAACTTTTAATTGCATTTTCAGTAATTAATTATTTAGAGAAAAAATTATTACAGAAACATGTTGCAACTTTGACATTAACAGAAAGAGCACAAGATTTTGAATCCACAGAAACTTGAATCGTTGAATTTGGAGCAATATTCAATTTGTTGTTGATTTTACAATTAAGGGTTCAGATCTGTTTTCTGGAATTCGAGAGAAAAAAGAAAAAGGCTGAGAAAAAGGGTGGCTTTTGCGCCCAAGGGGATTTGAACTCGGGCTGCTGGCTTGCGCGCAAGGGAGTGCTACCAGCTGGGCTAGTAATCCATTTGGGAAAGGAAATAGAGGCGCGGGCTTTTGAGGTGGCATGTGCGGGTGGACGAAACTGATACGAGATGCAGTTAACTGCATCGATCGGAAAAGAGATGACGGCCGGCGACCTGCAGCGAGGAATCCATGGCGCGGCGCGATGGCCGGCGATCAGAGCACGAGGGGAGGGGGCCTAGGCCGGGAGAAGGGTGCTTACCACGGGCAAGCGTCGAGGGAGTGCGCGGGGACGGATAGGAGAGCTCGGGGACGGATTGGCGAGGTCGAGCCTGACGGAGATGGTGACGATGGCAGCTGCGCGTTGGGTGGCGGAAGAGCTCGACGGCGTGCTCGCTGCGGTTCACCTCCGGTCGCGCCGCCTTCACCAAAACCGCAGCCCACACCTCCATGATTCCATTCCCGGCGAGATGGAGGGCCGAGGGTGCCCGTGGTGGCTGCGCCATGACCTCAAAGCGGCGGCCATGGAGGCTCCTCCAAGAATTCAGAGAAACGAAAGAAATAGACAGAGGAGGGAGGGAGGAAGAAGAAGGTGGCGGCTAGGAGGAGGAGAGGGGAGAGTTAGGGTTAGGGTTTGGGAAAGGAGGGGGAGAAGGGCTGCTATAAGGGAGGAGGGGAGCAGGTGGAGGGGATAGGTGGTGACAGCGACCTCCTGTCCTCTGTACGGACAGAGGTAGGGGAAAGGGGATGTGGGCTGATCGGTTGGGGCTTGGTGGGCTGGGCCAATTGGATGGCCTGCCCTCCTTTCTTTGTTTTATTTTTTATTTTCTGTTTACATTTTTTTTGTGGGAAAGAGTGAGAGAGAGAGGAAAAGAATAAAGTGTTAGGGTTCTATTCTTTATGAATTAATTTCTATTGATTTACAAAACAGCAAGTTCAAAGTGTTAACATTAATTTCCGAAATTTGAAATGTCAATTTGATTTTAATTTGCTATTTGAATTTTGAATAGGGTTTCATAAAGGATGGTTTTTTTTTATTAACCAAGCAAACAAATTAATTACAAATCAATTTTTATTGAAAACAAGTTGAGTGTGAAACAAGAGTGCATTGTTTGAATTTTCGTAAGTTGGTTTGAAAGTTTTAATTGGTTTGAAAACAATTGCAAGGCATATTATGCATGATGCTATGTGATGCAAAAGAAAAACAACAAGCAATTCTAATTGGAAAACCCCGGGTGTTACACTTCAGCTTCAGAATAATGAGACCACTGAACTTTGAGGCACTTGATGCTTCGACATCGAATCTTTCGTTCAGCTGCCTCGAGGATACGGACATGACATTCTCGGTAGGTCAGATCATCCTTGAGATCAATGGTTTCATGATCAACACCACGGTTGGAATATTTGAAGCAATGATGGAGTTGTGAGACGTGGAATACAGCATGAACCCGTGGAAACGTTGAAGGTAGATGGATACGATAAGCAAAATTCCCACTTTTTGCAAGAACAGGGAAAGCACCAACGTAGCGAGGCGGTAATTTTCCCTTCATGATATCACGATGAACACCCTTCAAAGGTATGACTCGAAGATAGGCTTGTCCACCAACATCATAACGAATATCTTGTTGACGGTCACCATAACTCTTCTGGCGAGACTAAGCAGCTTTCAAATGTTCACGGATGATACGAACTGTTTCTTCAGTCTCATTGATCAGATTCGTTGGTCCAAAGAACTGTCTTTCACCGGTTTCTGACCAATTTAACGGAATTGAACAACTTCGACTGTAGAGTACTTCAAACGGAGCTTTGGCCAAGATAACTTGGAAGTAGTTATTATAAACGAATTCGGCAGATGGAAGACACTTCTCCCAATCATTACCGAAAGATACAACACAAGCTCGAAGCATGTCTTCAAGAGTTTGATTCAGACTCCCGAGGTGATCATTACGGGGTGATTGATAGATTATGGTGGAATGTAGACGACTTCCCATAGCTTGCTTGAAACTTGCCCAGCCCTTGGAAGTAAACAGATTTCCATGATCAAAAAGAATTTTCTTAGGAACACCATTGTCGCACCCGGACTTCTAGGGGATACTCACAGTCCGTTAAACAGTAGATAAATGGCTTACGGGGCATATCGGCACCCGCATCTCAATATGAGCAGGCCAACACGTAAACGTGTGACAACCATTCTCTTACTATTCATCGTCTGCGCAAATCATCCCATAGAAATCCAGATACTTCCATTGACGTACTTCAAAACATACACACATGGTACGTCAACGGCATTGGAACAAGTGATATCACAACAGATCTCTACGACACAAAAGATCGAAATAAGTTGCAAATAGCTCTCACTAGAGCAGAGATAGCAAATACAATCATCCAGAGGACACATGTCCCAACAATTCATCATTACATCACAGCGGAAGCATCCAAAATGTCTGAGTACAGACAAGATCCAAATAGGCCTAAGAGGCCGGAAACGAAAAGACGGAGCCCATCCACGAAGTCTCGGATCCTGCCCGGGTCCGCTATCTACTCGTCAGCAGCCTCGTCATACTCCACGTAGTAGCCACCAAAGGGGATCCTCGGAAACATAGTCTGCGGAAACCACAGCCCCAAAGGGGTCAGTACATAAACGTACTGGCAAGCAAGACTCCCAGTTCACCAAAGTGTAACCCGTCAACACCACGCACAGATGCTTTGGGTTCAACGGAAGGAAGGGGATATAAAAGATGCTGCAACTGGCTGCTCTAACCAACTACAGAGTTACTACCACTTCCGGCTAACAGAAAGAAGATAAGATAGCGTATCGTAACCAACTATAACTAACCACCAAACAAACCCATTCTGGATCTCGCCCCTTATCCAAAGAAGCAATCCGAGGATAACTCACACAGTTGGATTAGTGATGGTTCAAGTTATTGTGTCAATAAGACTATTACTAGTCAAGTTATCATTAGTTAGGTGTAAGTTGTTCTGAGTACTTGTTAGCCAGTACTTTCACCAAGTCATCCATAACCGCGGAAAACACGACTTCTCGAGAAGATTTATCCCTGCAGGGGTGCACCAATTTGGCCGTACACGTAAGAATAACCCGCCAGATGGAATGGCCTTTCCACCAAGCGGGGCACTCAACACAACTCAACTCTTCTTCGCATCAAGCCCAAAGAACCACATGTTGTGCGTCCGCGGCTAATCGAGCCCCACGAAGAAAAGGGGACCCTCATAGCACTCTAAGACCACGCCGCCCTAAATGCCGACTACAAAAGTTCCACCCTGGCGCCAAGGGTTCGCACCTGCACATGCATGCATCAAATGGAAAGCCCGAACTAAGTGTGGCGATTTAGACGAGATGCGAATCGAATCAAATTGAGGGGGGCGCCCATACACGCTTCCCACATGCGGTTAGTGCGCTCATCATGGATCAGTAGACAAGACCCTTTTCCTAGTTAGGGTCGACACTAGCAGGCTTCAAAACCACGCCGGGCCTCCTGCCGGTGCCTTATCAGCAAATTATTATTACCTCAAAATTAACAGGTTGTTGTTTAACATCGAGCCCCAGAACATAATAGAATATGATAACAGAAAGTAACTGACAACAGACTTGAGCAAAACAAACCTAAGCATGCTAGTAAGACACGGGCAACAAGCAAAAGGTTATAGGTGTGGAGGTGATGCAATATCAGGGTTAAAGGTTAACATGTGGTAGGATCGAACAGAAGCAACGATTCATAGGGCTAGCAGAATAGACAACGGAAAGTATCGGTATCCAATGTTGAAAGGAACACAATGGTTCATGTGAGTGAATACTTGCCTGCAAACTCAGCAGCCTGGTACTGAGCTAGATCCTTAGAAGGGGTGTCGTAAGTATCGTCGGTCTCAACGTCGTCGTATATCCGAGAAGAAGCAAACAAACAACACAAAGAGACAAACAATCAATGACATGGCATAGTGCACAAACATGGGATGATGCATGGCAATTTAATTGATGCATCAAAATAAACTAGTTGACATGGTAACATGTTTAAATGGACCCACATGCAATTGGATTGCATATGGAAAGCCCATGAATTAAGGTTGAAATAATTGTTTTACAACTAAACAACAGGTGAAAGTGGATTAGCATGATGCATGGATGAGGAAAACAGCAAAATAACAACAATAGAATCAATTGGAAATAAGGTTTACCAAATTTGGAATTTTATTTATTAAGTTATGAAATTTTGGTTCCTTAAGGGTGTTACACAAGCATTTGTTGTTTTCACCAATTTTAATTGTTCAAAATAGGTAACAAAGTTCATATTTGGAAAGAACACCAAATTTTAGGTGGAATACATGTTTCACTTATTGAAAAAGGATTTGGAATAATTTACTTATGAATTAAACAAGTTTGAACAAGATTTAAATGAATTTAATTCAAACATGAACTTATTTGAATTTTTATTTGTTCAAAGCATTAAATCAAATTCATATTTCAAAAGTTTATACTTTCATGGCTTGAAAACATATTTTATATGTTCAAAAATAATTTAATTTGAGCAAGTTATGAATTTAGCCATTTTAAATGATTTAAACAAGGTTTAAATCATTTAACCAATTTTAATTATTCAAAACAAGGAACAAATTTTATATTTGGAAAGAGGGTTTAATTTAGCATGGAAAACATATTTTATTTGTGGAAAATGGATTTAAAATGAGCAAGTTATTAATTTGGCAATTTTAAATGCATTAATTAAGAAACAGCTGTTTTCAGCAATTTAATTTATTCAAAACAGCAAACAAAGTTGATATTTGCAAAGTTAATGAAAAGTTGCATGAAAAACATATTTGGTTTGTTGCATTTGGAATTTTTATGCCCAAGTTATGAATTTTGCAAAATTAAGTGAATTAAACAAGTTTTCAAGTATTTCACCAATTTAAAATATTCAAAACAGTAAACAAATTTTATATTTTGGTAGAGAATTCAATTTGGTACAAGATACATATTAAAAATGTTGGATTTGGAGTTAAAATGATTTATTTATGCAATTTACAAGTTTAAGGTGCAATTTGCCATTTTTAGTACAGCTAGGGACTTAGAAATAAGTTACAGGGGCCTAGAAGTTAACAGTAGGGACCTGGGTGTGATTATCAGTTTGTTTGGTTGTGAAGAAATAAAAAGAAAAATGGGGTTTAATCCCGTGGGGGGTGGGATCCGAACCCACCCCCTCTGATGCGCGCGCAACAGCAGTAACCACTGCAGTGCTGGTTCGATTTGTGACAGGTAAGGGGGCATGGGGTGGTTAAGGTGCAGACTATCGCGATTTAACTGAACCTTAAGGTTCAGTTACTGAACCTAGACGCGGACGGAGGGATCGCTGCCGGGAGGGGCCGTCGCGGCTGCTGCTGTGAGCGCGGGAGGGCGCCGCGGACGTGTGTGGTGAGTGTGGTGCTCGTGTGCGTGGGTCGGAAGGGAGAGGGAGGAAGGGGATCGAGGGGAGCTCACCTCGAGCGGACAGGAGGAGGCGCACGGGGCGGAGCAGGTGGCGAACGGAGGCGGAAACCCGGACGGCGGCGGCGCCTCGGCCGCTCCCAGCCCTCGCCGTGGGGTGGAGGAGGAAGAGGGCGGTGGAGAGATTCCATTCCCGCGCCGAGCACGGGCGGTAGGGCCTCGAAACGGCGGCGATCACCGGCGAGAGAGGAGGTGGTGGTCGTGTGTTGTTTGGTTCAGTTACAGAGAGAAAAGGGACAGAGAGAAGAGAGATGGAGGGGAGGTGGAAGGAAGAGGGAATGGAGGCGGGGAGATAGAGGAGGGGGGAGAGAACTAGGGTTAGGGGGGGCTTGAGCTCGAGGAGGAGGTTTTAAGGGGGAGGGGTCGAGCTGCTGGCGGTCCCTGCTCCTCTGCTGCTACGTGGGTAGCACGGATGGGATCCGTACGAGGAGGAAGAAGGGGCGAGGGGGTATCGGGCCAGGGGAGATGAGAGTTGGGCTGAGGGGGAGTTGGGCTGGGCCTGGCTGCCCCTCTCTCCCTTTTTTTTTTTTTGCTTCTGTTTGTTTTTTTTTTGCTAAAAGGAAAAGAGAGAAAAGGAGGGTTTTTAGGGTTTAGAAATTTGGGTAAAATTTTGTATCAATTATTTATATTGTAACAACAACATTGCAAAGTTTTGGTTTCCAAAAACTTTAATTATGTGGGTGTTTGTAAATTTAATTGAATTTAAATAATTTTGATATTAAGTGAATAGGGGTGACCTTAAGCAATATAAAAGATTTTGAATTCAAGTTTATTTGAAACAAATTGATTTGGAAAATGTTTTGTTTCATTAATTTCAAATGGTGGTTGTTTGGAAAATGCAAATGAATTTGAATGCAATTTGAATGAATTTGATTATTAAGTGAATATTGACAACAAGATTTAAATAGTTGAACCTTATGGTTTAATGGATACAAATGATGGAAGTGTTTTGTCATTTTCATAATTTTCAAAAGGGGTTGCTGTTTTGGAAATTAATTGAATTTGAAAAGGGTTTGGTATTAAATGAATTCTTGATAGAAACAAAATCAACAGTTTTGAAATCACAACTTTAATGGAAACAATTGATTGTTTTGATTTGAAATATCATTTTGGAAATTGTAACATCACAAGTATGAAACAAAAGGTTTGAAATTTGATTTGAAATTCAGATAGAAAACAAAGGAAAACAAAGAAAAACAGAGGAAAACAAATGGAAAACAAGCAAAACAAATGCAATGAACATGATGTCATGATGCAAAACATAAAATAACAGAGAGCAAACATTCTAATGGCTATTTTTCATACTTGGGATGTTACAAAACGCCCCCCCTTGGAGGAATCGCGCCCCGAGATTCCTACTGAAAAGAGAAAAGGTCCGGATACTTCTTACGAAGATCCTCTTGAGCCGTGACACGTGATACACATCGTGCACCTTGGATAGGTTTTTTCTGGAAGTTCAAGATGATAGGCATTCCTGGCAACTCTTCTGGAAAGACGTCAGGGAATTCGCAAACCACCGGAACATTTTCAAGTAAAGGGAGAGGTTTTGTATCGAGGGTGTATAGCTGAATAGAATTTGATTCATTTGGGGAACAGACTATCTGACCAGAAGGGTGGAACAGAGTTATTGATTAGACGTCGGTAGAAGAACTGAAATGGGAAGCAACAACAAGGTTTCAACGGACGAAAAGGATGTTGAGAAGAACAGGATATCAAAGCAACATCGGGAAAACACGAGATCAAAACACTCCCGAGGTACTACGGAAAACCCATCCGGGCTTCTAAAGGATCAATATCTACTGCTTAAGGAATAGAGGATCTGCTTCCGGGGCTTACACGCCTCCGTTCTCAATCATGAGTAGGCAACATGATAATTCATGTCACAACCACCTCCATTCCTATGGTCTAGTAGATATAACTATCCCAGAGAAACCAGGATTCGTGAAAACCTAACTTGAAAGTTTAGATGAGAAGGGAAAACAACGTTGCACTTCCTTACCAGAAAAGGGAGGGTGGGTGGGGAAAGAAGAAAAAGAACAGAATTCCTACTCTCACGTTTCATTTTTCCTATATAGCTACAAAATAGTTTCTAGACTCAACTGCGACCAGTAAAAAGGGATCCTACAGGCAGACAGGCTCTGATACCATTTGTCGCACCCGGACTTCTAGGGGATACTCACAGTCCGTTAAACAGTAGATAAATGGCTTACGGGGCAGACCGGCACCCGCATCTCAATATGAGCAGGCCAACACGTAAACGTGTGACAACCATTCTCTTACTATTCATCGTCTGCGCAAACCATCCCATAGAAATCCAAATACTTCCATTGACGTACTTCAAAACATACACACATGGTACGTCAACGGCATTGGAACAAGTGATATCACAACAGATCTCTACGACACAAAAGATTCAAATAAGTTGCAAATAGCTCTCACTAGAGCAGAGATAGCAAATACAATCATCCAGAGGACACATGTCCCAACAATTCATCATTACATCACAGCGGAAGCATCCAAAATGTCTGAGTACAGACAAGATCCAAATAAGCCTAAGAGGCCGGAAACGAAAAGACGGAGCCCATCCACGAAGTCTCGGATCCTGCCCGGGTCCGCTATCTACTCGTCAGCAGCCTCGTCATACTCCACGTAGTAGCCACCAAGGGGATCCTCGGAAACGTAGTCTGCGGAAACCACAGCCCCAAAGGGGTCAGTACATAAACGTACTGGCAAGCAAGACTCCCAGTTCACCAAAGTGTAACCCGTCAACACCAAGCACAGATGCTTTGGGTTCAACGGAAGGAAGGGGATATAAAAGATGCTGCAACTGGCTGCTCTAACCAACTACAGAGTTACTACCACTTCCGGCTAACAGAAAGAAGATAAGATAACGTATCGTAACCAACTATAACTAACCACCAAACAAACCCATCCTGGATCTCGCCCCTTATCCAAAGAAGCAATCCGAGGATAACTCACACAGTTGGATTAGTGATGGTTCAAGTTATTGTGTCAATAAGACTATTACTAGTCAAGTTATCATTAGTTAGGTGTAAGTTGTTCTGAGTACTTGTTAGCCAGTACTTTCACCAAGTCATCCATAACCGCGGAAAACACGGCTTCTCGAGAAGATTTATCCCTGCAGGGGTGCACCAATTTGGCCGTACACGTAAGAATAACCCGCCAGATGGAATGGCCTTTCCACCAAGCGGGGCACTCAACACAACTCAACTCTTCTTCGCATCAAGCCCAAAGAACCACATGCTGTGCGTGCGCGGCTAATCGAGCCCCACGAAGAAAAGGGGACCCTCATAGCACTCTAAGACCACGCCCCCTAAATGCCGACTACAAAAGTTCCACCCTGGCGCCAAGGGTTCGCACCTGCACATGCATGCATCAAATGGAAAGCCCGAACTAAGTGTGACGATTTGGACGAGATGCGAATCGAATCAAATTGAGGGGGGCACCCATACACGCATCCACATGCGGTTAGTGCGCTCATCATGGATCAGTAGACAAGACCCTTTTCCTAGTTAGGGTCGACACTAGCAGGCTTCAAAACCACGCCGGGCCTCCTGCCGGTGCCTTATCAGAAAATTATTATTACCTCAAAATTAACAGGTTTTTGTTTAACATCGAGCCCCAGAACATAATAGAATATGATAACAGAAAGTAACTGACAACAGACTCGAGCAAACAAACCTAAGCATGCTAGTAAGACACGGGCAACAAGCAAAAGGTTATAGGTGTGGAGGTGAGGCAATATCAGGGTTAAAGGTTAACATGTGGTAGGATCGAACAGAAGCAACGATTCCTAGGGCTAGCAGAATAGACAACGGAAAGTATCGGTATCCAATGTTGAAAGGAACACAATGGTTCATGTGAGTGAATACTTGCCTGCAAACTCAGCAGCCTGGTACTGAGCTAGATCCTTAGAAGGGGTGTCGTAAGTATCGTCGGTCTCAACGTCGTCGTATATCCGAGAAGAAGCAAACAAACAACGCAAAGAGACAAACAATCAATGACATGGCATAGTGCACAAACATGGGATGATGCATGGCAATTTAATTGATGCATCAAAATAAACTAGTTGACATGGTAACATGTTTAAATGGACCCACATGCAATTGGATTGCATATGGAAAGCCCATGAATTAAGGTTGAAATAATTGTTTTACAACTAAACAACAGGTGAAAGTGGATTAGCACGATGCATGGATGAGGAAAACAGCAAAATAACAACAATAGAATCAATTGGAAATAAGGTTTACCAAATTTGGAATTTTATTTATTAAGTTATGAAATTTTGGTTCCTTAAGGGTGTTACACAAGCATTTGTTGTTTTCACCAATTTTAATTGTTCAAAATAGGTAACAAAGTTCATATTTGGAAACAACACCAAATTTTAGGTGGAATACATGTTTCACTTTTGAAAAAGGATTTGGAATAATTTACTTATGAATTAAACAAGTTTGAACAAGATTTAAATGAATTTAATTCAAACATGATCTTATTTGAATTTTTATTTTTTCAAAGCATTAAATCAAATTCATATTTCAAAAGTTTATACTTTCATGGTTTGAAAACATATTTTATATGTTCAAAAATAATTTAATTTGAGCAAGTTATGAATTTAGCCATTTTAAATGATTTAAACAAGGTTTAAATCATTTAACCAATTTTAATTATTCAAAACATGGAACAAATTTTATATTTGGAAAGAGGGTTTAATTTAGCATGGAAAACATATTTTATTTGTGGAAAGATTTAAAATGAGCAAGTTATTAATTTGGCAATTTTAAATGCATTAATTAAGAAACAGCTGTTTTCAGCAATTTAATTTATTCAAAACAGCAAACAAAGTTGATATTTGCAAAGTTCATGAAAAGTTGCATGAAAAACATATTTGGTTTGTTGCATTTGGAATTTTTATGCCCAAGTTATGAATTTTGCAAAATTAAGTGAATTAAACAAGTTTTCAAGTATTTCACCAATTTAAAATATTCAAAACAGTAAACAAATTTTATATTTTGGTAGAGAATTCAATTTGGTACAAGATACATATTAAAAATGTTGGATTTGGAGTTAAAATGATTTATTTATGCAATTTACAAGTTTAAGGTGCAATTTGCCATTTTTAGTACAGCTAGGGACTTAGAAATAAGTTACAGGGGCCTAGAAGTTAACAGTAGGGACCTGGGTGTGATTATCAGTTTGTTTGGTTGTGAAGAAATAAAAAGAAAAATGGGGTTTAATCCCGTGGGGGGTGGGATTCGAACCCACCCCCTCTGATGCGCGCGCAACAGCAGTAACCACTGCAGTGCTGGTTCGATTTGTGACAGGTAAGGGGGCATGGGGTGGTTAAGGTGCAGACTGTCGCGATTTAACTGAACCTTAAGGGTCAGTTACTGAACCTGGGCGCGGACGGAGGGATCGCTGCCGGGAGGGGCCGTCGCGGCTGCTGCTGTGAGCGCGGGAGGGCGTCGCGGACGTGCGTGGTGAGTGTGGTGCTCGTGTGCGTGGGGTCGGAAGGGAGAGGGAGGAAGGGGATCGAGGGGAGCTCACCTCGAGCGGACAGGAGGAGGCGCACGGGGCGGAGCAGGTGGCGAACGGAGGCGGAAACCCGGACGGCGGCGGCGCCTCGGCCGCTCCCGGCCCTCGCTGTGGGGTGGAGGAGGAAGAGGGCGGTGGAGAGATTCCATTCCCGCGCCGAGCACGGGCGGTAGGGCCTCGAAACGGCGGCGATCACCGGCGAGAGAGGAGGTGGTGGTCGGGTGTTGTTTGGTTCAGTTACAGAGAGAAAAGGGACAGAGAGAAGAGAGATGGAGGGGAGGTGGAAGGAAGAGGGAATGGAGGCGGGGAGATAGAGGAGGGGGGAGAGAACTAGGGTTAGGGGGGCTTGAGCTCGAGGAGGAGGTTTTAAGGGGGAGGGGTCGAGCTGCTGGCCGTCCCTGCTCCTCTGCTGCTACGTGGGTAGCACGGATGGGATCCGTACGAGGAGGAAGAAGGGCGACGGGGTATCGGGCCAGGGGAGATGAGAGTTGGGTTGAGGGGGAGTTGGGCTGGGCCTGGCTGCCCCTCTCTCCTTTTTTTTTTTTTTGCTTCTGTTTGTTTTTTTTTGCTAAAAGGAAAAGAGAGAAAAGGAGGGTTTTTAGGGTTTAGAAATTTGGGTAAAATTTTGTATCAATTATTTATATTGTAACAGCAACATTGCAAAGTTTTGGTTTCCAAAAACTTTAATAATGTGGGTGTTTGTAAATTTAATTGAATTTAAATAATTTTGATATTAAGTGAATAGGGGTGACCTTAAGCAATTTAAAAGATTTTGAATTCAAGTTTATTTGAAACAAATTGATTTGGAAAATGTTTTGTTTCATTAATTTCAAATGGTGGCTGTTTGGAAAATGCAAATGAATTTGAATGCAATTTGAATGAATTTGATTATTAAGTGAATATTGAAAACAAGATTTAAATAGTTGAACCTTATGGTTTAATGGATACAAATGATGGAAGTGTTTTGTCATTTTCATAATTTTCAAAAGGGGTTGCTGTTTTGGAAATTAATTGAATTTGAAAAGGGTTTGGTATTAAATGAATTCTTGATAGAAACAAAATCAACAGTTTTGAAATCACAACTTTAATGGAAACAATTGATTGTTTTGATTTGAAATATCATTTTGGAAATTGTAACATCACAAGTATGAAACAAAAGGTTTGAAATTTGATTTGAAATTCAGATAGAAAACAAAGGAAAACAAAGAAAAACAGAGGAAAACAAATGGAAAACAAGCAAAACAAATGCAATGAACATGATGTCATGATGCAAAACATAAAATAACAGAGAGCAAACATTCTAATGGCTATTTTTCATACTTGGGATGTTACAACCATGAAGAGGTATTATCTGAGAGACATATAAATCTGCCAGTTGTTTAGCATTGATGCCCTGATGGACAGGAACGAAATGAGCAACCTTTGACAGACGATCAATCACTACCCAAATAGCGGTGTGTCTCTGATCATTTCTCGGAATACCAACAATGAAAGACATATCAACTTCATCCCATTTCCAAACAGGGATATGGGTGGGGTAGAGAGTAGTAGCTGGTCTTTGATGTTCAGCTTTAGCACGATGACAAACGTCGGATACAGCCACAAATTGAGCGATATCTCGCTTCATCTTGGTCCACCAGAACCGCTGACGTATATCATAGTACATTTTGGTGCTGCCAGGATGAACAGAGAGAAGTGACTCATGAGCTTCACGGAGGATAAGTTGTTTCAAACTCCGTTTCTTCGGCACAACAATACGTTCACCAAAATAAACGGTACCTTGATCATCAACACAAAAACATGTAGGAATTCCACAAGAAATCTTTCTCTTGGCCAAGGTAATGCTTAGATCCCGCTTTTGGGCATCTTTGATTTGATGTTCAAAGGATGGTTTCACTTCTGGATTAGCTAGATAACCAGAGGGAACAACCTCAAGATTAAGCTTGGAGAACTCTTTGTGGAGAGAAGGTTGATCTTGTTGTATCATCAAGCTGTTACAGTAAGATTTCTGGATTATCGTGTCAGCCACGACTTTACCTTTATCAGTTTGACAATTGACCTCCACATTGGGTTCTTTGACTAGTTCCAACCATCTCTTTTGTCTAAGACTCAGATCTAGTTGGGTAAAAAGATATTTGAAGCTTTGCTGATGGAAGTAGAACTCACATTGATTTCCTAGCAGATAAGGACACCATTGTTTCAAGGCATACACAACAGCTGCTAACTCAAGAGCATGAGTTGGATATTTGAGCTCATGTGGTTTCAATTGTCGAGAAGCATAAGAAACCACACGACCATCTTGCAAAAGACCGCAGTCGATACCTTGACGAGAGGCATCACAGAAGATGACGAAGTCCTTACGCGTGTCCGGAAGGACAAGCATAGGAGCATTAGCCAACTTGGTTTTCAACAACCGGAAACTCTCTTCTTCCATTCTTGACCATCCAAACTGTTTATCTTTCTTAAGAAGATCAGTCATTGGCTTGGCAGCTTTGGAGAAACCTTCAATAGAGCGGTGATAACAACCGATAGTTTCGAGGAAGTTTTGAACCTCTTCGATGGACTTAGGTGACTCCCAGTCCAATATGGCTTGAAATTTATTACGGAAAACTGCAACTCCGTCAGCAGATAGGACATAGCCTAGAAATGGGAGCTCTTTCAACCAGAACTCACACTTAGAAAGTTTGGCTTAGAGACGATGCTCACGAAGCTTTGTCAAAACTAGTCGAAGATGTTCAACATGCTCTTCTTCGGACTTGGAGTAGATTACAATGTCGTCGAGGTAAACCACAATGAACTTGTCAAGGTACTCCATGAAAATGGATTTCATAAGCCCCATCAACATGGTTGGAGTGTTGGAGAGTGCGGATAACATAACAGTGTACTCGTAAAGACCATAACGAGTTTTGAAAACCGTTTTAGAAACATTCCTGGACCTGGTATGAAGTTGATGATAACCCAGTCTTAAGTGTATCTTGGAGAAAACAGTGGCACCAATCAGACGGTCAAACAAATCATTTGTCCGAGGAAGAGAACACTTGTGCTTTATTGCCACATCATTGAACGGACAATATTCACTAACCAGCTGAGGGACTGTGGTATCCTTCTTCAGGACGAAGAGTGTAGGACATCCACAAGAAGATGTGTTGGCATGAGGAAAGCCTTTTCCTTCTGACTCCTCTATGTGCTTCTTCAACTCAACCAACTCTTCTAGAGACATATAGTATGGTCTTTCAGAAGTAGGAGTCACTCCAGGAATTAGTTTAACAACAAACTCCATTGAATAATCATGATGCATACCAGGAAGCTCTTCCGGGAAGACATCCGGAAACTTACACACCACTGGTACCTCATGAGTCTCGAGAGATGGTCGGACTTCGATTGCATTAAGCTGAGGACGTGGTTGTGGTTGAACTGTCCCACAAGGAAACAACAACCGAGTTGTCTGACCATATGGATGAATCAAGGTAACAGACTTGGCTGCACAGTCAATCATAGCATGATGTGTTGACAACCAGTCCATGCCCAGTATGACGTTGATGTCATCCGAGTCCATGATGACAAGTGTAGAAAGAAACACCAAACCTCCTATCTCAATTGGGACACCAGGGCAACATTGATTAGTCCAGTAGAAGGACCCTGGGGTGGAAATTATCAACGGAGGAACCATACTCACAATAGGTATGTCATGCAACGCCACAAAAGCTCTTGATACACATGAGTGTGACGCTCCGGAATCGAACAGAACAGAGGCTGGAGCTAGGTTAACACGAAGCATTCCCAACACAACATTAGGTGCTTTCTGAACTTCTTCAATCAAAACATGGTTCAAACGACCACGATTAACAACACGTGTAGGAACAAGCTGAGGTGCAGGAGATATCCTCTGAGGACATTTGTCGGAGTAATGGCCTAGTTCATCACATACATGACTTGTCACCAGCTGTTTCTTACCACCAACAACTCTAGATTTCCCACCAAGGTGACCTTGTTGAACAACTGATGGATATGGAATAGCACTGTACAGAACAAACACACGTCGCTTCTTGGAACTAGAAGAAGATGCACGTGACTCTCCAGAAATCTGCTTCAAAGACGTTTCCATTTCCTTTTTTCCACGCTCCAAGGTAAGAGCATGATTATAAAGGTCCAGGAAGGTTGGAAAATGGAAAGACATTAACTCATAGCAAACTTCGGAATCGAGACCCTTGCGGAACAACTCTTGTTTATCCGCATCATCTGTAACATCTCGGGGTGCATAACGAGCCAAACGGGTGAATTCACGCCCGTAAGTTTCAACATCCATCTGCCCCTGGGTTAGATCCAGGAACTCTTTTCTTTTGGAGTCCATAAATGCCTCGGGAACATGGGCAGCACGGAACTCTTTACGGAACTCCTCCCAAGTAACCTTATGTCCCGGCGATTGCAACTCCAAGAAACCTTCCCACCATGAACCAGCTTCACCCTCTAGCTGGTAGGCGGCGAAGTTCACACGGTCACTTTCTGGAACATGGAGAGAGTTAAATTTGCACTCGACAGTACGAAGCCAATCATCAGCATCAATGGGTTCCTTGAGACCGCTGAAAGATGGAATCTTAGCATGAACTAAATACCCAAATGTAACGCATTCGTCATGACGACTTTCAGTGTTTTGCGCCACACGCTCAAGGAGATATTAATTTCTCAGGCGGTTGGTCTCGATATCCTGAAGAACTTGCGTCATTAAGGAAGACGAAGACTCTCCCTCGATATGACCACTTTCAACGGAATCTCGAGTACTCCCGGACATCCTGAGTACAAAGAAATGGAACCATGAGAAACACTCCCATGGGAAAGAATGTAACATAAAGATTCATGACTTGATATGGACCAGTTGAACTCAAAAGGAAACAACGATTCAGACCAAAGGAGGTAACTTGGAAACTCTGAGAAGATTAGCAACCTGACACGGAGTACTAGGAAAAACACCCAACAATTTTGCTCCTAACTTTGAAGTTAACAGGTGAGAGGTAAAACATTTTAAATCAAATGAGATACGGTGACTCAGAGTGAGAGTGATACTAGGTAAGGAGTAAAAAGAACCCTAAGAAGGTTTTCACAACTCATTTGTAATTTGGAAATAGTTTTCACAAACTCCAGACTCAACACCGACCAATAGCAAGGGTTTTCCTACATGCAGTCCTGCTCTGATACCATGACTTGTCACGACCCCGGACCCAGAGATATACATAATGTTACGTGCTCCTAGACATGGACCCACAAGGGCTTCAGGGTTACCAGCCCTGGCCGCAACAAACAATGGCAGGCATACCGGATTCATCGGCACGCAGGCCGGATCACCATGGTACTACTACTCCTTGTGTCCATGCTAGTCATAACCAATTACGCATATCCAAGTGTCCACGAGTCGAATGAAACTGAAGGTAACGGGACCAAAGCTATATAGAGCTGCTATGTGTCCAGAAAGTGCAACAACAATCGAGGGTTACTGGGGTTACCTAGCCCTAGAACGAATCACATCGGCAGGCGGGCTTGGACATGGATCATTGGCTCCACAACACCTCGATTGCGACAACTGTGCAGGCATAGCCAAAACTGTATAACGATGAGCTCGAAACCAACAACCAATCAAAGCAGCACTCTAGACATGAAGCTTTATTAAGCAAGCGATAATAGTAGGGTAAGCTTACAAACAGAGGTCACACGACCCAACTGTACATCATACAACGGAAAGCAAATTATGTTGCTAATCAACAAGAACAAAAAAGGCCTAAGAGGCCACAACATAAGGCGACGTCCCAGCCCATAGATTCCAGGCTGCTACCTGGGAAACCCCAAACTATCCGTCGAAGTCCACGTTGAAACACCACCAAAGATATGGAACTCCACCTGAACCAAATTGAAGCAAACATGAGTACGGAAGGTACTCAACAAGACTTAACTAACCTATTATATATCTGCTTGTTCAAAAAGGGTTTATGAAGGTTGTTTTGCGTAAAGCTAACTTTGTTTCGAATAGAGGGAGACTGAGAAGTTTTTCACAATTCTTTTAAAAGAACATCCTTTCCTCCGGTACTGTCTTCAGAACCTTCGAAGTATCATCTTCAGCACATGATGACCGGAACCACCTATTGAAACTAAACATTCATTGTCAACATCTTTTACGTCCGGTTAAAGTTATCTATGATCTCAGGATCCGTCACCAAGTCGTCCTTTACCGTGGACACGGCTTTTCGAAAAGATTAAACCATGCAGGGGTGTGCAACTTTACCCACACGTATCAACCGACTCTTAATGCCAAGCTATTGGCACAATTCCGACGATGTGCCGGCAGAGGGTGGCTAACCACGATCTTTTCCTTGCTTCGCCTATTCCATGAGTCGCTCCGAGTAGAGATGGACCACCAATAGGGAGTGGCCATCTTCTGCCGGGTCTCTATCGTTGTGAGCAATGCTCGACGGTTACCTACCCGCAGAGCGCCGATACACCACCACGTCCTAGTTTGGAAAACATTTTAATATCCCCAGCAAATCCAAATGGAACGCCCGAACTAGGCAACTCATGGAACAAGCTAGACAAGTTGAAACCAAGGGGAATCCAATCCCCGTGTGGTTGCACGATCAGTCTTGGCTTCAAAGGCGAGAACTCGCTCCTAGGGGCATGAACGAGGAAAATCACCACATCCCATGTGGCAACTCATCCAAGCCTTTAATCATATTAACCACACATATCGAACCTTACCACGTCATCCTGTCATACTAGATTCATTTCGTAACTCTGATTCATCATCCGGATGGAGCAGAGATCAACAGACATGTATGACTAAGCATGGCATATTTGAGGCTCTGGCGATACACACAAACAAATCCTATGTCTGCTAGGAGCATTGAATCATAATATATGGTTTATGCAAATAAATATGACAACTCTATCTACTGACTCAAGATACTTTGTAAAGCATGCATCGTACGAGATGGAAAACACTTCGAAAACATATATGGGTAGATAAGAGGTTATGCTTGCTTTGCTTCAAGAAAACCAGACAAAAGCTTCAGGGATAAGTGGTTGACTTGGTTGTTTAGACCAAGTATTTGTCGAGAGGGGTGTCAAACTTCCCTCCGGATTCGAGGTCTACCGATAAGAGCAAACACCGGAAAGAAAGAGAACAACACTCAACAGAGGCATCGATGCAATGCTCAATATGTATGCATGAACATTTGAATGCATTAAAGAGAAGACCTAAACATGTTTCATGGGTTTCTAGGGTTCATATGTTAGGTATGCACTTTTACTGAATTTAGTCCTGAAGTGGACCTCGGAGGGCGGTTCGGGCGGTCCTGAAAGTGAGACTAATTTTTAATTGCTCAAAAGGGGTTGAAAACACCATAACTAGTTTGCATTTGTCATTCTAAGCATTTTGACATATAACTTGTAATTTTCTAATTTTCTTGAAAAAAAACTTATTTTCTTTATTTTAAATGATTTAAATAATGCACAAAATTCAACTTTGTCAAAAATGTGTGCAACTGACATAAACATGTAGATTATATTTTTATGAACAAAATGATATATTGAACACATTTTTCTGAGTTATGAAACAAAAGTTATTGCATTTATAAAATTCATCATTTTTCTGTAATTTAAACACAGGTGGGGCCACGTGTCAGACCATATTCGTTTAAAAGGAAAAATTAAACAGAGATCAGCTCGATGACGCGAGCATGATGTCGTGGTGACGTCATCCCGTGCCTCACTCCTCGCAGATGCCAAGCAATTGGTCGATTTAGCACGCGATTCTCAAATCAAAGTGGACCATGGGCTAGAGCAGAGCGAGGGGGAGCTGGGGGTGGTCGCGGCGGCCCGGAAGGTTGCCGGAGCTCGCGCCGGCGAGCTCGGGCGCGGCGGCGGTTAGCGGCCGGCGGCGACAGCGAGAACCAGAGGGGGAGGGAGGAAGGGAGGGGCACCAGGGGGTGCGGTTGCTCACAGTGGACGCGATGAAGGGGCCGGAGACGCGAGGGGAGGCCTCGAACGCCGGCGGCGAGCGGAATCTGGCGGCGGCCGTGGCGCTCCTCCGACGCAAAATTGGGGACCTCCCAGGGCTCCCCTCTGGTGATTCTACTCGAGGAGGACGACATGGAGATGGCGGGGATGGTGGGCTGCTCGGTTGGGCGCGGGGGAGGCCGTAGCTCCGGCGAAGAGCGGCGGAGGCCGACGGTAGGGTTAGGTTCGGTTTGGGGTTCCTACACGCACAAGGATACAGAGAAAAGAAGGGGAGGTTTGCGAGGATAAGTGGAGATGCGGATGTCTCCCTGGACACCTATCCGCGCGGGAGGCAGCAGGAGGTGGCAGCCGCGGCGACGTGCTCGGCTTGCTCGTCTACTGGCTCAAGGAAGAAGACAAGACGACATTTTCCGATAACCCCCCTGGAAAAACAGAAACTGCGAGAAGATCCCTGCTCCTTTTAAAACAGCACACTAAGAACAATTTTGAGGGCCTTTCTATAAAAGATAAAAATTGACAAAAAATATTTTTAGGTTCCTTAACACATATACAACCTCAACATATTTTTGGTTGGCAAAAATTGCACCATTTTGAACCATCAATTTTAATGTGGCACTTTTAAGTGATTTTAATAAATTCCCTTATTAAATTTTAGTGCACTTGTTTTAAAACCAACCAGGGGTTCAAAATGCATGCATGACATGACATGATCACAAACACAATCACACAAACTTTTTATTACAAAAAAAAGTGGATGTTACAGGTTAGTTGCTTGAAGTCCGAGAAGGCAGATGCTACCTCTCGGGTGAAAGATCTTGAGAAGGAGATGGAGTCTACTCGAAAGGAATTGGAGTCCACGCGCAAATATTCAGCTGACCGTCTCGCGAGAGCCCAGGATGACTTGAAGCAGCTGGAGGAGGCGAGTGTAAAACCTGACAGCGATTTGGTCGGCGTCCTCCGTCCCTTGGCCCAGACTCTGGCTAGTGAGTCATGCTCGAATTTCTTTAGACTACGACTTATTTTTTTTCTTCTTTCTGACGTTTATTTGCTCCATTTTTGTTTAGGTGCTATTGGAGTTGGGTTGGAGCTACCCGGAGGGATTCGAGTCGATGCCCTGACGGACGTGTGCAGTCAGCTGCAGGAGCACGGAAACAAGGCATGCTTCTTCATTCGTGATGCTGCCCAAGTGCTGACGCAGCTGCACCAACGATTGCTTGTGGATAGGTCGGTTCCGCCAACTCTTGGTGGCCTCCTGCAAATCTTCCTTGGTGAGGATGATCCCCTCCAGGAGTATTCCCTTGCGTAGACGGAGTGCGGAGCCAAGACGGCTATCTAATTTTCCCTGGCGCACGGCGTCTCGGGTGACCTGGATAAGGTGTACTCGGAGCTTCCTCAAGACGCGTTGGGCAAAAAGGTAGCGCTTCGACCTTTTGGTGATCATGCAGGGAGGGTTGCGAAGACGCTCTCTGGGGTAGTTTCCTGCAACCGTGGTGGAAAGCCTGCTGAGAGTGGAGCTACCTCTGTAGTTCCTTAGAACGATCGCTATTTCTGTATGTTTTATGTGTAATGAACCTTGGGATGCCTCCCGTACTTTGCTCTTCAATCAAGATGTTTTGAAAGTGTCATTGTTTTTTTATCGTGCCTTACTTTGTGTTCTCCCGATGGGAGTAGCCCCCGAGCACTCGAAGATTTTGTGTTGTAAATCATCGAGTGGGGTGTGACTTTGTCTCTAAAACTCCTTTGTTCTTTCCAGGTTGGAGATGCTTGTAACACCCCAATTTTGCTAACAAAGGGTTGTGGTGTTGTGTTCATGTCATAGCATGCATGGAAAATTTGAACCAAGTTTTAATTTGAATTTTAAATGAAACTTGCCCAAAAACCACTTAAAGTGATCACCCAAAATTTGTTATAAAAATATTTTCAAATTTGAAAAGCAAAGACATGGTGAGGTTGAAAATTTTGTAAGGTTTCCAAAACCTATTTTTGGCAATTTTTATGTTTGCAAAATGGCCCTCGAAACAGTTGTTTTCAGTGCTGTTTAGTAAAGGAAAGGACCTCTTCGCAAAAATCAGGAATTTCTGGGGGTTTTCGCAAAACGTGCTTTGTCTTCTTCCTTGCGACAGGGAAGCAGCTGCGTGGCCGCCTCCGCCACGTCCTCCTGCCTGCTTCACCGCGGGGGATAAGGGAGAAGGGCGATGGCGTGCACCTCCTTGCCTCTCCTCCTCGCCTTGCCCTACTCTCTCCGGCTCCCTGTGCCATGGAAACCAAACTCGAACCTCTGAAACCCTAGCCGCCGGAAACCACCACATGGCGCCGCCGAACCGAGCATCCCCGCCACCATTGGAGCATCCCACGAGGTCCGCCATGCCACCTTGCATCTCCCCGTCGAGTACCGCTTCCTGGGATGGCCTCTGAAGCGGGAATCGTGCCGCCGTTTCCGACATGGCCGTTGGCTCCCCGAGCTCGCCGCCGGCGACTCTGACGTTCCCCTTCCTTCCCGTCCACACCGGTGAGTTCCCAGTGATCTGGTGAGGCTCCCCATGCCCCCTTTAGCCCCCTCCCCCTCCGAGTAGTGCTGCCGCCGTGCGGCTTATTCCGCCGCCGCGGTATGGTCGCCGCCGGCCACCATGGTGACCAGATGGTCACTTCGCGACCACCCACGAACTCGTGGAGATCTCCTCTACCTTTTGCCGCATATGGTTCTCGTCAATTTGGGGTCCTTCGATCGAATTCGTGCAGAACAGAGGGTTTGAGCTCGAGCTGATGTCAGCTTGATGTCATGCTGACGTCATAATTCTTTTTATGTATAATTCCAGAAAATGTTTTAAAAAGAGAAAATGAATATCTTTCTTTATGTTAAGCATAAAAATAAAAGGAAGGTACCAATTTATTCAGAAAAATATTTGGAACCCAAAAATGTCATTTTCAATCGTGTTTGAGAAAGTTTATTTCTGAACATTATTCAATTGTTGTTTAATCATTTAAAAATAGAAAAATAAGTTTTTATTCAATAAAAATAGAAAATTAAAAGTTATATACCAAATTGCTTAAAATGACAAATGCAACCTGTCTATGGTGTTTTCAAACCCATCTGAGCTTTTAAAATTGCACTCACTTCCAGTATCGCCCGAAACCCCCTCCGGGGTCCATTTCGGGCAAATTCCAGTAAAATTGCATAATTGCCATATGAACCCTAGCAACCCATCAAACATGTTTAGTGCTTTATTTCAGTGCATTAACCTGCTCATGCATACATACTGCGCATTGCATCGATGCCATGTGTTGATTGTTATTTCTCTTTCGGTGTTATTTCTTCCTCGGTAGAACGTGACTCCGAAGAGAAGGCCAACAATCCAATGACGAATACTTGATCTTAACCGACAAGTCAAGCACTTATTCCAGAAGATCTTTATCTGGTTTTCTTATAACCAAGGCAAGCATAACCTCTTATCTGCTCATATATGGTTTCAAAGTGATTTGAATCTCGTACTTTGCATTCGGTTCCAAACTATTTGATGTCAGTAGATAGAGTTCTCCTATATATTGCATAACCTAGATATCCTGATCCACTGCTCCTAGCAGCTATAGGTTTGTTTGTGCGCGCTTCACTAAACCTTGTGAGTCTTGCTTAGCCATGCCTAGTTGATGAATCTGGTCAATGCGTTAATCTACTATGCCGGGTGTTTATGATTTGAATTACCTTTGATAACTTGACTAATCACGGCATGGATGTGAGGCCATAATGGGTTGTGGCGTTTTGTCCTGTTCATGCCCCTAGGAGCGAGTTCTCGCCTTCGAGCCAAGACTGAGCGTACAGCCACACGTGGGCCGATGAACCCCGCCCGGCTGACTAACTTGTTTAACCTTATCCATGAGCCACGTAGTTTGAGCTTTCCATCTGCGTGTGTGTCGGAAAATGTTTTGGAGAAAACTAGGTCGTGACCGGGACAAGTGATGGACGTACACGGATCTTGATCCCGCCTCACAGAACAGGTGCCGTCAGGAGGTGGCCAACTCCCTGTTGACGGGGTGGCCCTGTTTGGGTTGACTCATGGATATAGTTCGACAAGGTAAAGGCCAGGAATCGACCACCCTCTGCCGGCACTTCCCGGACTAGTGCTAACCCTGGTGGCACTAAGAGTCGGTTGGTACGTGTGAGTAAAGTTGTACACCCCTGCAGGGTTAAATCTTTTCGAAAAGCCGTGTCTGCGGTTAAAGACGACTTGGTGACGGATTCTGTGATCATAGACAACTTAAACGGAATGATTAAAACTTGCTGATAACGAATGAAGGACGCCTCCTCGGAGATGCCGAGAGGGGTTACCTTGTAGCATGAGATAGTGGAACAATTGGAGGAGGTGATTTCTGAAGCACGAGGTGCTGAAATGATTTGGTGGATTAAAAAGATGATGATATCAGTAGTTGAGTAGCTTTCTCATCTGTTTTCAAAATACTCCATGGGACGTGCTATTCCTTCCTCAACTTGCAAAACAAAGATGGCTTTACGCAAATAACCTTCATAAAACCTTTCTGAAGATAGCAGATATATAATAGGTTAACTAAGCCTTGTTGAGTACCTCCCGTACTCAGGTTTTCTTAATTTTGGTTCAGGAGAAGATCTCACATCGGTGGTGATTCAACGTGGACATCGACGGGTAGTTCGGGGTTCCCAGGTAGCAGCCTGGAATCTATGGGCTGGGACGTCGCCTTATGTTGCGGCCTCTTAGGCCTTTTTGGTTCTTGTTTATTAGCAACATAATTTGGCTTCCGTTGTCTGATGTAATGTTGGGTCATGTGACCTCTGCTTGTAAGCTATACTCTAGTAACATCTGTTTAATACAAGTTTCATGTCTAGGGTGCTGCTTTGATCGGTTGTTGGTTTCGAGCTCATTGTTATACGGTTTTGGCTATGCCTGCATAGTTGTCGCAGTCGAGGGGTTGTGGAGCCGATGATCCATGTCCGAGCCCGCCTGTCGATGTGATCGGCCTGGGGCGAGGTAACCCCAGTAACCCTCGATTGTTGTTGCACTTTCTGGACACATAGCATCTCTGTATAGCTTTGGTCTCGTTTCCTTCAGTTTCATTCGATTCGTGGACGCTTTGATATGCATAGTTGGTTATGACTAGCATGGATACAAGGAGTAGTAGACTGGGGATCCGGACTACGTGCCGATGAATCCAGTCTGCCTGCCGTTGTTTGTTGCGGCCGGGGCTGGTAACCCTGAAGCCCTTGTGAGTCCATGGCTAGGAGCACATAACAGTATGTATATCTCTGGGTCCGGGGTCGTGACAATGCTGGAGGTGGCTCGTCGAGCGGTGTTGTTCCTTCGACTGAGCCACTGATCACTGATGCAAGTATGCTTGCCACGCTCCATGACCGTGTCATGGATGGCGAGCGCAAGTTCAAGGCTCTGCAAGGTGTGGCGGATGTTGCCAAGTCGAAACAGAAACTTGCTGCGGATCGCGAACAGTTTGTGATGGAGGAGCTGACAAGCGTTGCGAAGAGCATGCTTTGTAAGTTTCGCTAGCCCCCCGAGTACTTTGTGTTATTCCTGCTTGTGATTTGACACGTTTATTGTCCGTGCAGTTGTTGAGCCTGATGGAGCGTGTGAGGGTCACTAGGTAGACAATCACATTGTTTGTGAGTCAAACAACTCCAAACCTCACGCGAGCAACTTCTGGTCTGACCGCAGCAGAGGTTTTATCTTGGCTACCCTGCAGTACCGGGCGAGTCAAGCGCAACTTTTTTGTTGAATCTTGTCGGGAGGCCCTTTCTTCGGTCCATCGAGCATTTTACCCATTCGGCGTTGTTCCCGATAGCTAGAGTGGCTTGCTGAGGTTATTTCATCGGGTGGGGGATGTTCGAGAGTGCGTGCGTCAGCAGCTCATTTGTGGTGCTCAGGTGGCGCTTGCCTTTGTGCGTTTATGGCACCCTGAAGTCAACTTCAATTATGTGGCGTGACTCCCTGATACCCAAGGACCACCTATAGATTTTGTCCCTCATTATGAGGTTGTGCGACCTGCGGCGGAGCGGATCGTTCTCCTGACCGCCGCGGAGACTGAGCGACTGCTTCGAGAGGCAGCTGCTCGGCAATAGATTTAGTTGATAAGGTGTATATACCTTGTGTGTTTATGCGAGTTAGTTTAAGGCATGTACCTTGTAACCTTGTATGTTAATTTAATCTGTTAAGGTGTTTATAAGGTGTGTATATTGTTACCTTGTAAGATATTTGTCGTGCGTAGGCACTCGAAGATTTGCTGATGCTAGTTTGGTGTAGCCCCCGTGTGTTGGGGTGTGACCGTTTGTTTAGCATGTAAAAGAAAAAAGGAAAAAAAAATAAAAAATAAAGATTGCGACTTGATAGTCTCTATAGCTATGGTTGAAAAACCATGTTTTTATTGCGATGGCTGAGAAGCCATGTATTTGCTCGGGCTACAATGTGGCTGGAACAACCTTATTTTGCGATTGATGTACTCTCCTATGGATAGAATTTCCTCAGGTGCACCACGTTTCATGGGTTAGAGTAGACGCCACCTGTTTTGGGGGTTTTCAAGCAATAGGCGCCTCCGGAGATGACCTCGTGTCCCATGGTGACTCAAGCTTGTGTTCGCTTTCTTGCTTGAGTCGCAACACTAGATCGCCTACCACGAAGTATCTGCTGCGGATGCGGCGACTGTGGTGGTTGCGTAGTGCTTGCTGGTAGATGGCGGTTCTTGCGAGTGCGACGTCCCTGTGTTCGTCCAGTGCGTTCATATTTTCGGCGAGTACTGTGTTGGAGGCTTCCTCATTGTATGCAACGACCCGCGGAGCGCTGAATCGAACATACTCTGGCAAGACTGCTTTGGCGCCGTAAAACATGAAGAATGGCGTGTAGTTTGTGGATCTGTTTGGAGTTGTTCTGAGGCTCCATAAGACAGATGGTAACTCTTCGGCCCAATGTCCCGCCGCAGGATGTAATCTGTCGAGCAGTCGCTTCTTGAGGCCAGCCGAAACTAATCCGTTGGATCTTTCGACTTGCCCGTTTGTCTGAGGATGTGCAACCGAGGCGAAGTTGAGAGTTATCCCTTTCCCTGCACAGAAAGCCTTCAATTCTTTTGTTGTGAAGTTGGTCCCATTATCCATGATGATATTGTGAGGGACGCCAAATAGGTACACGATTGTTTCGAGGAATTGGACTGCGCACTTCGCGTGTTGTGACGTTACTGGGACCGCCTCGATCCACTTGGTGAATTTGTTGACTGCGACCAACAACAGATAAGTGTATCTTCCGGGTGTGGCCTTCCTCAGTGGCCCTACCATGTCGAGCCCCCACTGAGCGAATGGCCATGACAAGGGGATCATGTGGAGCTTCGTGGCTGGTGCGTGCAGCTTGGGCGAGAAGCGTTGGCAAGCGTCACATCTTTTGACTAGTTCTTTGGCGTCCATGGCTGCTGTTAGCCAGTAAAATCCCGCGCGAAAAGCTTTGCCCAGTATGGCTCTCCAGCTAGCGTGATGTTCGCAGTCGCCTTGGTGTATATCCCGTAGTAGTTCCTTTCCGTCCTCGGGTGCGATGCACCGTTGTAGGATTCCTGATATGCTCTGTTTGTAGAGTTCGCCGTTTACCACCCGGAAGGATTTGCTGCGCCGAACAATCTGCCTTGCCTCAAGGATATCCTCCGGGAGCTGCTTTCGGATAAGGTAGTCGAGGTACTTGGTCGTCCAGACTGGCTCGACTAGGAAGATATGCCTCGAGATGTTGTGAGCAAGTTCGATGATGGTGCATTATCGACTGGCTTCTATTTCTGTTGTTGCTGGCACCTCTGTATGCTTGTTCAGTTTTACCGACCTTTTGATGAGCCGCTCGAAGTAAATTCCTGGCGGGACTTGGGTGTTTATTGACCCAATATTTGCCAATATGTCAGCTTCTTCGTTGCTTGATCGACCAATGTGCTTCAGTTTGCACCCCTTAAAGATTCCTTCGAGAGGTTGTACATGTCGCGATAAGCGATCATGTTGTCTTTGACGGCGTCACATTCCTTCATCGTTTGTTGCACGATAAGGTTGGAGTCTCCGGATATCATCAGTCGAGTGGCGCCGCAGGCGATCGCCATCTTCATGCCGTGTAAGAGTGCTTCATACTCGGCGTCATTGTTGGAGGCTGGATCATCCAGGGGAAAGTCGAGGCGTAGAACGTACTGCAGTTTGTCGCCTCTTGGCGATATGAGGATGACCCCGGCTCCTGCCCCTTAGTTTCTTTTCGACCAATCGAAGTACATGATCCAGTTACTCGTGTATTCTGGGGGTCCTGGAGTTTGCAGCTCCGTCCACTCACTCAGGAATTCCACGACCACCTGTGATTTGAGGGCGTTACGTCATGTGTATATTATATCCCAGGCGCCTAGCTTGATGCTCCACTTTGCGATTCTTCCGGATGCCATGGGATTGTTCATAATAGTACTGAGTGATGCGTCATTTAGCACCGTGACGGTATGTTCCTAGAAGTAGTGTTCGAGCTTGCGGGCTGTAAGGACCACTCCATACGCGATTTTCTGGTAGTGGGGGTATCGCTGTTTGCACGGCGAAAGTACCTTGCTGATGTAGTACACCGGTCTCTGAGCGTCATATGCCTTTCCGTCCTTTGGCCGCTCGACGACAATTACCGTGCTGACCATTTGATTTGTTGCGGCTAGGTAAAGGTAGAGAGGTTCCCTTTCCTGTGGTGTTGCTAGTATGCGCATGCTCTGCAGTACTCTTTTCAGATCGATGAACGCCTTTTTCGCTTCTGGCGTCCACTCGAACTTATTCGTTTTCTTCAGCAGTTTGTAGAAAGGGAGGGCCTGCTCGCCTAATCGTGCGATAAACCTGCTGAGGGCCGCTAGTCGCCCTGCCAGTTGTTGGACTCCACGCAGATTTGTCGGTTCTTTCATCGTCAATATTGCTTGAATTTTTTCCAGGTTGGCCTCAATTCCTCGGGCGGAGACCAGATAGCCGAGGAGTTGCCCGGCGGGAACCCCAAAGACGCATTTTGTCGGGTTGAGCTTGATTCTATATGCGTTGAGGACGTCGAATCTCTCACTTATGTCCTCGAGGAGCGTATCCTCCACTCGAGTCTTGATGACGATATCGTCAACGTACACTTGTACGTTCTTGCCAATGAGCTTGGCGAGACATTTTTGCATGCAGCGCTGATATGTTGCGCCTACGGTTTTAAACCCGAAAGGCATTGTCGTGTAGCAGTATACACCGTGTGGTGTGATGAATGTTGTCTTTTCCTCGTCCTCTTTCTTCATACTGATCTGGTTGTATCCTGAGTAGGCATCCAGGAAGGAGAGGCGCTAACAGCCTGCTGTGGAATCGATAATCTGGTCGATCCGCGGGAGCGGGAAATTATCCTTGGGGCAGTGTTTGTTCAGCGACGTGTAGTCAATGCACACGCGAAGGATGTCTGTGTTTTTCTTCGGGACCAACACCGGGTTTGCTAACCAGGTGGAAATCTTGATCTCCCTGATGAACTTGGCGGCTAGGAGCCTGTTCACCTCTTCTCCGAGTGCTCTCTATTTTGGCTCAGAGAAGCATCGAGTGGTCTATTTGACCGGCTTTGCATCTTTGTAAACTTCTAATGAGTGCTCGGCGAACTCCCTGGGTATTCCTGGCATATCTGAAGGCTGCCAGAAAAAAAATTATCAGTACTCACGGAGGAGTTCGACGAGCCCGCTTTCCTATGCGGGTGATAGGGTGGTGGACACGATCGCCGTCTTCGCGGATTCTGTCGGGTGCACCTGATGCTTTCGAGTTTCGCTACTCGGGCTGAACTCGAGGTCCGGAGCGTTCTTTTTGGTTAGTGGCATCACGGAGTTATCCGTGGTTTTTGCCAATTCCTCTAGCTCCGCTTGCATCCCGAAAGATTTCACGATCTCTCCTGTAATGACGCGGGTCTCCGAGGATCACATCCAAGTTGATTATTCTGAGTGGTTGAACCGCTTTACCCCGTACTATCCCGTGGAAGGATGTTTATGATGCTGCGAGTCCCTCTAAGTTTATGTTCATTTTATGGAGTGTATCCGCGTATATGATGTTGATTCCGCTGCCGCCGTCCATGAACACCCGGGCTAGGTCGTAGTTTCCTATTTGCGTCTAGATGACGAGCGCCGCGTGCCCCGGTCGATGCACCCGTGGCTGGTGGTCCTCTCGTGAAAAGGTCATCGGGTGCTCGGACATCTTCAGGTATTTAGGTTTGGACGGTGGTGTTTGTACTGCCATGTTAATTTGGCGAGTGTTGGTCTTCACCCGTGGGAGTTTTGGTAGCCGTTTCCTCCTTGATTTTCCGCGGCTAAGTTAGCTGGTGCGGGAAGGGCGGCTAGATCCATGTTTTGTTGACCTGCAAGCGGAAGCAGGGGTGGTGGTTGGTATCCTCCCGGCAGTTGCGGGTATCCCTGGTTGACAACTGCCCTATGCTTCTTTGTGTACGCCTCGTGGATGTCCTGGAACTTTCGACCGTCTTTGAGGAGGTGGGTGGCCTTGGTTTTGTCCGTGCGCTTCTCTGTAAAGAGATGCAGAGAGCAGTATCCGTCAAGGTCTTCCTCGAGGGTTTTATCGTCTGGCTTTGGCTTCCACTCGTGATTTCCGCGGGATCCGCTGTTGCGGTTTCTTGTGAACTCGGCCGCTACCAGTTCTGATTGATCGTCCTAGTCGTAGTGTTTCCTCTTCTTCTTCCGGCGGTTGCCGTTGCGGTCCTTGTCGTGCGTGGGGGAGGAAACTTTCTCGTTGCGCAGGGATTCTTCGCCATTTTCCCACCTGTCCCCTATCACCATTAATTTTCCGATTGATTTGGGTGCGGATCGCCCTAGTTCTTCTCGGAAGGCGGCGCGCCGGGCACCCTTGGTGAAAGCTTCAACTGCGACTTCCTCTGATATGTTCCCCGCTGTGTTCTTGAGTGTGGTCCATCTCTGGATATACTCGCGCGTAGACTCGCCGCTCTTTTGCCTGCAGGCTCGTAGTTCCTCGATAGATGCTGGCCATTTGTATGTCGCCTGGAAGTTCTTCTCGAAGTCGCGAGTGAGATCGTCCCAGGATCTGTAGTACGCACGCGGTCTTCCTTCGAGACAGCTTCGGGAAGCGCCTACGAGGTGCAGGTTTAGGTACTGCATGGCCATTGTTTTGTTCTCCCGCTGGCATTTTACCGCGGTCAGATAATCTGAAAGCCATGATTTGGGCTCTTGCAAGCCGTCGTACTTTGGGACCTCCGTTGTGAGCTTGAATCTCTTGGACATCGGTGCCTCGCTGATTTTGCTGCTGAAGCACATTGCACCGCAAGCTTCCTCGTCAGAGGAGGTGGATAGCGATCAGGCACGGTTCCTGCAGGCTCGAGCTCTGTCGACCTTGCTCTGTGTGATGTCTCCACGCGCGTCGTATTGAGTTCGGTCGCAATTATCCTCCTGCCGCGACTCCCTGCTGCGGTGTCGCGAGCAGCTTCCGTGGTGCCGTGGGTTGCTATCACGGTTTCGCGGGCTATCATCATCGCTGTGCAGGCTATCGCCGCGGCGCCTGGCTTCTTTGACCCTAGGGTGGCGAGGCGATCCCTTGTCTCTTCTGTTTGGCGACGTGCTCTCGCGCCTGTGAGGTGTTTTGTCTACCCGAGGTGTTTTATCAGCTTCAGGGGGTGTTGTGTTCTTGCGGTTCTGGGCGGCGATTGCCGCTGCGGCCATGCCTAGTCCCTTCTGAACTTGTTGGTGTTGTTCCGCGCGGGGATCGTTCTCGGGTGGCTGGTTCGCCTCCAAGTATGTAGATGCGGCTAGGACCGCGGCGGCGGGAGTTGTCGGGTGCATGTTACCCTCATCATCAACATGCATGAGGGAAGTCTCGAGAGTCTTGCTGACCTCGCTGAGAGACCCCTGGTCCATGCGAGCAGTTTTTCAGACGTACTTTCCCTTCTTTGGGGGCTGGTTCCCCGTTGAGTGAGTCCTGGAAAGCGCCGCGCAGCACGCACTCGAGGCTTTTGCCGCTTCCTTCCGTGCTTCTAGTTCCTTGCGTGCTTCTGCCAACTGTCGGCTTGTCCGCAACAGGTTGTAGTGGTAGGCCGTCAACTCTTCTTGAGAGGATCCAGGTTCTATCGGTTGGCCAGAATGTACTGTTGCCGTCGCTTTGAGCCAAGAGGCTCGCGAAACCTTGTTGTGTTCCCGCGCCACTTGACTTTCCTCCATTTTCTCAGGTTGTTCGGTTGAACCTGTCATGCAGACTTGGGCCAGATATGGCTCGTGAGTCCTAGGCATAAGCCGATGGTTTTCGCCGAATCTGGAGGGTTCTTCAGTCGCAATGGTGTGGAAGTTACACGTGTTGTGGCGGATGGATCCATCGCTAGGTGCTAAGTTGCGACTGGCGTTGCTGGATGGTGACCCGAGGATTTCCGGGCTCGAGACGGACTCGGAATCTGATCCGTCGAGTTCCATCTGGTCGGGGAAGCGTAGAATTCCCGTTTTGCCGGCGCGGAAGCGGAGATTGCCGAATGTCAGGCTGATGCCCTCCCGGAGTCCGCTGAACGCCGGACGTGAATCCGGCGAGTGGGGCTTGTAGATGAACGACCCGAAGCAGATCGGCTCCATTGGAATCGATGATCCCGGGCTCCAGCTGAAGCTCGGTGAAGATGAGACCAAAGATGCTGTGGATCCAGCGCCCGCCGTTCCCACAGACGACACCAATTATCGATTAGTCATATCGGCAATTCCCTCGGATGATTCGGTTGGGTTTCGAGTAAGAGAATGCATTAGGCGCTGGTAACTTCGTCGGTTAACGGGGGCAAGATTTACCCAGGTCCGGGGCCCTCATAGAGGTAAAACCCTTACTCCTGCTCTTCTGATCTGTATTATGAGTAGATCGATTACAAAGGTGGGTGCGCAAGCTGAGAGATAGATCTCGAGCTATGGCTATGGTGGTGGAAAAGTAGATTGGATCCCCCTCGGTGGTTCTCCCAGTCTTTTTATAGGTGGCCGGGTCTCAAATCGTGCCCGAGGGGGTTACAAACCCTAGCTCTAAGGCGGTGGAAACTTTCCATCTTGACCCGCAAGTTTTGCGGGTGGGCTTCCACTGGCCTTCTAGAACTGCGGGGTGGCGCCCCGTGTTGGACTTTAGTCTTGGGCCATGGACCAGGTAGGCCCACTCGATAGGTCCTGGAGTCATCCCCATGTCAGGAACCTCACCAAAGTCTTGGAGCCCAAAAAAGGCAGCAAACTCCACCCAAGAAGCAGTGAATCACTAGTCCTTGGTCATCCAAGTGATACTCTTCTCATCAGTATGGAAATACAGAGTGGCATAGAACTGGCCCACTAAGTGCTCATCATAGTCCTCATTGATCTCAATGAAATCCATAAGGCCAAACTCATCACAAATCTCAGTAGCCTCTCCAAAATACTCAGGATGATTTCTCATGTAAGGAACACTGATCGAGAACTGAGTGACTACCTTGTTCTTGGCCATCGGATACTCCTCATAGAATATACGCTCCTGAAAGCATGTCTAGAAGCACTCATTAGCCCTAGCATCCCTAGGCTTGACATATGGGTTGGTTCTTCTCTTTTTCCTGAACTGATCATCTGGCGTGAGAGCAATAGATTGGTTCCTAGTAGCCTGTGATTTCAGATGGGCAGATCTCTGCCTACGAGTCATGTTTGCCCGAGGCATCACTTTTGGAACATCATCTTGATCTGTCCCCTTGCGAGCCCTCTTGGCCGGACGCTTGCGACCTCCTCCCCAAGAACTATCTGCACATGTTCCTAAGAAAGCACAGGGGGAAGCAATGATAAAAGGAAAAACATCATTCAAAGGACATAGGGATAGATTCCCAAAGTAACACACAAGTGCAAAAACTCCAGGTCCCGGTAGTACCGCTGGTATCAGCAGTTCCAACCACAACGGTAGTACCGTTGTTGCCAGCGGTAGTACCGCTGCTGGCGGAACTGCCATGGCACCCAAAGGTATCACCGGGTCGAATCGGACCTCGTGCACTAGAGATTACTAGGGGATTCTATCACAGTAGGCATCACAACATACATATTCAACACTATGAGAGCTCTAGAGGTCTTAGCAAAATATTCTCGCAAGATCAACTCGAGGAAGAGAGATTGGAAAGTTACTGAAGCTCACCTTGGTGGTGAAGACATGGGAGAAGATCCCCGAGTCCCTCCCAGCGTGAGAGGGGCAATCAACAGCCAGAGAGAGTCTTCCCCGGCGGTGAGAAGAAGCGGTGGCGGCGATTTCCCTTGTATGGTTCGGGTGAGGGAGAGTGGGGGGTTATGAGGAACCTCCCTCTCCCAGATCCATTTTAACCCCACAAAAATTTACCGCGGCGGTAGTACCGCCAACCTGGTACTTGCGGTACTGGGCAGTAGTACCGTTCCTGTAGTTAGTGAAAGTAAAGTATGGGCACCTAGAGGGGGGGGGGGTGAATAGGTGCTACGACCAATTTTAATTTTTCTTTAACAATTAGGCTTGACACAAAGGTAAATTCTATAGATAATGCGACTACGGTGAATTTACCTATATGACAAGGATACAATAATCACAATGCAAGTGAGTAAAGGGAGTAAGGGAACGAGGTAACCAAAGTGAAGCACACAGACACACGATGTAATCCCGAGTTCCTCCTTGTTAAGGGAGTACGTCTCGTTGGAGGGGCGTGAGCTCGCCACGAAGGCCTACTCAACGCCACAAAGGCCTCACCCTATTCTCCGATGAACCCCGCCACAAAGGCCTAGTTCACCTTCCACTATTGATCCCCTTTGAGGCGGGAATCAAGTCCTTTACAAACAACTTGGGGCACACACCCACAACCAAATTGGGGGCTCCCAACAATCCTTGAATCACCAACAAGTAGCAAGATGCCTAGGTTCTCCACAAGAGGAAACCCTAGGCTAGATCCCTCTAGCTAGAGAGGGGGAAATGAAGAACGAGTCGGTAAAGATGTAGATCCGGGTCTTCTCCTCCAATCCTCCAAGAATCAACGAGTTTGGGTGGAGGGATTGTGAGAGATCTAACTTTTGGAGGCTCAATAAATGCTTGTCTTAAATGCTGGAGTGAGCAACCTCTTGGGGAAGAAGGGGATGGGGGTATTTATTGCCCCCTCCCCAAACTAGCCGTTTTGACCACCCTTTTCGTGCCTGGCGGTACTACCGCTGGAGCCAGCGGTACTACCGCTACCTGAGTATCCACATGGTACTAGAGAGGCCCAGTCGCAGGCGCAGGCGGTACTGCTGCTGAAGTACCGTGGTACTCTAGCAGCGGTACTACCGCGAGTGCATCCAGGTACTACCGTTGGCCACTCTCTTTGAATTAATTTGAAGTGGCTGGCGGTAGTACTAGGTCACTACCGCTATAGTACCGTGCGATACAGAGAGCAAAACTCAGCCAACGGTACAAGGGCCGGTACTGAGGGCGGTACTACCGCTTCCTGTAGGGAGCGGTACTACCGCCAGCCAGTAGCGGTACTACCGCTGAGCAAGGTTTTGCTCAAAATCGAAATGAGTAAAACGGTACAACCGAGCCACTACCGCCTCAGTACCGTGCGATACAGAGAGCATTTTCTCCTAGCAGTACTCGGCGCGGTACTACCGCTCGCTGTGCGGAGCGGTACTACCGCTGGACCAAATCAATTTTGGTGGCAATGTCTTGGAATTCTCTTCACCTTTTTGGCGTCTATTTGGTATTACCTGAAATACTTGACGCACTGTTAGAAGCTTAGTGGTGTTGTATTCAACTCCAAAACCTAAGAGAGAGCAAAGATGCAAAATGCACTTTCAATCTCCCCCTTTTTGGAGATTGATGAGAACACACTAAGGGAGGTACAAAAAATTTGGACAAGCACTTCGAGAGAGTGATACAAAAGGAAAATTTTGCTTATGAGGAAAACTTTGTTCTCTTTTAGAAACTTTGCTCCCCCTAACTCTTTGAAACCTAGCAAGGGTACAAAAGATATGATAATATGAATGCTTGCATAATAGATAACGATAATGGCTATACAACCAAATCCATAACATCAAATGGTTCAACCACACAAATTTAACACCAAATAGTTCAACACACAAGCACACGACACAAAGTTTGACAAACGAACACAAACCCAAGCAAATGAATCGATCCTAATAGAACTCTCTCCCCCTTTGGCATCAAGGCACCAAAAAGGGAAGAGGCGATGCTAGCATCCCTGGAGGTCACTCGTCGTCGGAGCTAGAAGCACGAGTCGGGCTGCCAAGATGACGCTCATCCTCCGAGTTCACATCTTCAACCTCCTCATCAGTCTCAACACGAGTCCAAGGCTCGCGAGAAGTAGTGGCATCATCTAGAAGCTCTGGATCGAACCACACATTTCCTTGCTTGGACTTCCACTCCCTAGAAGTCGTGATCCTGTCCTCAGACCCAGCACGAACAGGCACCCCCAGATGGGAAAACCTGTCACGTGTAAGCTGTCGCTCCTCCTTGCTACGGACATGAGCACGATATGACTTGTCCTCCATATCAATCTGGCGACAGAAGATCTTCTTCAAGGTAGAAGACATCCACTTGTGAAAGCCTTCCTTCTGAGCTCTCCCCTCCATCTCTAAATCCGAGTCACTCGAGCCATCGGTGTCCGGACCAAGATCATCCGGGCCAAGTAGAGGAGTGGCATGCTTCTTGACTCGAAGATCGTTGATGGCATGAGTTTTCAGTTCCTGATCATTGTCCAAGAGGTCCTCAGCAAACTTGGCATTGCTCCAAGTGGTGGAGATGAGCTTATAGACCAAAACAGCAAAGACATGCACTCTCCTCCTCATAATGCAGTTGTACATCTCATTCCAAAGAATGTCCATAATATCAAGCCTTAGGCCATCACCACGACGCCTATGAGAGTACACCATCAAGTCAATGAGCGAACCATGGATCTGATCAAAGTTTCCCACTCGAGGAGTCAAGGTGTTCCTGAAAATCATGTGGAGAATATCATAGACTAGCAACAGATGCTTGGACTGACCAACCACAACACGTTCAGGAATGTAAAGGTCATACATCTCCGTGAGTGACATGGACTTCTCTAGATAAGGAAGCCTGAAGTAAGTGGTGTGAAAATCAGCATCAGGGGTCTCTCCAAAGTCCCGCAAGCCCAGAATAGTGGAAAACTGACTCCATGACACAGAGAACTTATGATCCTTTGTCATCCAAGTGATCTTCCTCTCATCAGTGTGGAAGTAGAGTGCGGCATAAAACTGGCCCACAAGATGCTCATCGTAGTCTCGTTGAGCTCAATGAAATCCAGAAGCCCAAATTCTTCACACATCTCCAGGGCTTCACCAAAATAGTCCATCTTGGATCTCATATATGCAACATTGATTGAGAATTGAGTAACCAACTTATTCTTGTTAAGTGGGTACTCCTCATAGAAGATCCTCTCCTGAAACCGTGTCCAGAAACACTCATTCGCTCGAGCTTCCCTAGGATGATTATAGGGATTGGTCCCCCTTTCCCTACGAAACTGCTCATCTGGCATATTTGCAATGGACTTATCATGAGCTGCCTTTGATTTCATGTTCATAGATCTATGCCTCCTTGTCAGGATTCCTTGTGGCATAACCTCGGGGTTTTCATCTTCCTTGGGGTTCTTACGGACTCTCTTTGCCGCACACTTGCGACCTCCACCCTTTGAACCACTAGCACCTTCTCCTAAGAAAGCAACAGGGGGATAGCACAAGATAAGCGAAACTTCAATGAAAATGATCTGTAAGAAGGAATCAAACTAGAACTCCAAACTGTTTCAGTCTCCGGGAAGCGGTAGTACCACTTGGGGGCCACGGTAGTACCCTTGTTGCTAGCGGTTCCAGCCATAGCGGTAGTACCGCTGGTGACAGCGGTAGTAACGCTGCTGGCGGATTCAACCACGGCGCCCAATCGAGACTACCGATTCCAACACAAGACTAGAACAACGAGCAGTGCTAATATGATTTCCTCTACGTAGGGAACACAACAAACTACCCCTATACTAGGAGATATCTAGACCCTAGGAATCGTCATCTCTCAAGATTTCTCGAGGGAGAGAGATAGGAAGGGTACCGGAGCTCATCGTCGAGGAGGAGGAGTTGGGAGTGGTCCCCGGGCGTTCTCCGGTGAGAGAGGAGCGTTCAAGGAATGGAGAGAGCCCTCCTCGGTGACCGGAAGGCTTGGCAGCGGCGAGATCCAAAGTGGGGAGGAGATTAGGGATAGTGGGGGGTTATGAGGGTAACCCCCGTTTCCCAGATCTCTTTTATCCCCCACGGATTTTTACCGCAACGGTAGTACCGCCCACCTGGTACTACCTGGGCCAAGAGGTAGTACTGCTGCTGAGTCTGTGCTGGGCACGAACTCCTACAACAGTAGTACCGCTAGGGTCCAACGGTAGTACCATGCGCTGGGTACTACTGTCAGTCATAGCGGTAGTACCGCTTGTAACTGGCGGTAGTACCACTAGCCAAAGCTTCATTTCACCAAGGGATCAAAAACATTGAAAATTTCAGAGAGAGAAATGTCTAAGGGGGAATTGTTTGGGCTTGGGATTAGAACACCAGCTGAGATGGTACTAAACACTCCAACTTTTGCAAACAAACTAAAAAACACAAATAAGGAAAAGAGGGAGTGTGATTCCCAAACCAACGCCGACACAACAAAAACACAAACCACCACAACGAAAACACCACAATGAAATCAAAACAAGAACCAACTCTTCAAGAGAAGAGGTTGGTGGCTTAAGCCACCATGTAAGATATCATGGTATGTTACAGCGAAGATATATCTTGGGTACATTGCCAATTCTCGACATTGAAGCTCACAATTCAACATTAGAAAAAAGGGAGATAACAATGAGTATTTGCTTTGGGCATAATTGGGGGAGGGAGAACCCAATGTGTTAGGATAACACTCCCCCTATGTCCATGCCTACACCTAAGCTCAAACATGTTTCATCTATAGGGGTGTGTGCAAGATCCTCAAGTCAAACTCCTAGAATCAATGACATTTAGTTCATTCCTCAAGAAAGAATCTTGCATCGTCGAGTGGCTTCATGAAAATATCTGCAAGATTGTCCTTGGTTGGCACATAAGATAGATCAATATCCCCTCTTGCGACATGGTCACGGATGAAATGATGGCAAATCTCAATATGCTTCGTTCTTGTATGTTGCATGGGGTTGTAGGAGATATTGACGGCACTTTCATTGTCACACAAAAGCGGCACCTTATCCAAATGAACATCATATTCCTTGAGAGTTTGCCTCATCCATAGCAATTGAGTGCAAGCACTTGCGGCGGCTACATACTCGGCTTCGGCGGTGGAGAGAGATATGCAATTTTGCTTCTTGGAAGACCAACTTACCAAAGACCTACCAAGAAATTGGCAAGCCCCGGAAGTAAACTTCCTATCATCTTGATCACCCGCCCAATCGGAATCCGTGTAGCCCTTGAGAGAAAATTGTGCCCCCTTTGGGTACCACAAACCAAATCTTGGAGTATGAACCAAATAACGAAAGATCCTATGGACCTCCATCAAATGGATTTCTTTAGGAGCCGCTTGATACCTTGCACACACACCTACACTCAAAACAATATGGGCCTAGATGCACAAATATAAAGCAAAGAACCAATCATAGAACGATACAACTTTTGGTCCACATCTTTACCCTTTGGGTTACGTGATAGGTGGCACTTGACTTGCATGGGAGAATACTTGATCTTTGCATTTTGGAAGTTGAACCTCTTGATCATTTCTTGGGTATACTTGGCTTGAGAAATGAAAGTTCCACGAGCCAATTGCTTTATCTCAAAACCAAGAAAGAATTTAAGCTCTCCCATCATAGACATCTCGAACCTGTCAGTCATAAGCTTAGAGAACTCATTATTGAAAGCTTTGTTAGTTGAGACAAAGATGATATCTTCCACATACAGTTGGCATATGAAAAGCTCTCCCTTTACTCTCTTGGTGAAGAGAGTGGGGTCAATCTTCCCAACTTCGAAACCACGGTCATCTAACAACTCTCTAAGGTGCTCATACCAAGAACGAGGTGCTTGCTTGAGACCATAGAGAGCCTTGTCAAGTTTGTAGACATGGTTAGGAAAGTTGAGATTCTCGAACCCCGGAGGTTGCTTAACATATACCTCCTCTTTTAGTGTACCATTCAATAAAGCACTTTTAACATCCATTTGTTGCAATTTGAAATTATGCGAAGATGCATAAGCAAGGAGGATACAGATGGACTCAAGGCGAGCCACGGGTGCATAGGTTTCATCAAAGTCAATGCCTTCAACTTGGGTGTAACCTTGAGCAACCAATCTTGCCGTGTTCCTTATGACAATGCCATGCTCATCTTGCTTGTTCTTGAATATACACTTAGTGCCAATAACATTGTGGCAATCTTTGGGCTTCTCAACCAATCTCCAAACTTTATTGCGCTCAAAATTATTGAGCTCATCATGCATTGCTTCAACCCAATCGGAGTCCTCAAGAGCTTCAAACACTTTCTTTGGTTCCACCATAGAGATATGAGCTTGATGCTCACTAAAATGTGCCAATTGCCTTCTTGTGGATCTTCTAGCTTGAATATCTTCCAAGACCTTTTTGTCTTGGGAATCAATATGCTTCAAAGCTCTTCTTATCCTTTTAGCACGACGGGCTTCGATCTCCGAATTGTTGCGCGGAGGGATCACTTGATCATCTTGATCATTTGGGTCCCCATCTTGACCAATTTGGCCTTGATCATCATCATCATCAACAATATCTTAAACACTAGCTTCAACTTGAGGAGAGGGTGATGAGGATGGTTGATATTGGCCTTGACCTTGACTAGCATGAATGATAGGAGTGGTTGCATCTTGCGTAGTGACTTGGTCAATAAGAGGAGGGTCTTCAACATGTTCTTGGTTAGGTGTAGTACTTGGCTCCTTGGCTTGATCTTCTAGTGTAGAGGAGGGCTCCACTTGAGTAGAGCATAGTCATTCTCGAGTCGCCATAAGGTGTCCCTCAATGGGGCGGAAAAATCCCACACCCATACTTCCTATGGCTTCTTGAGGTATTTCAACATCTACATTAGAAACATGAAATCGCGCCACTTGGGAGCCATCATTTTCCTCGAAAGCCACACTACAAGATTCTATGAAAATCCGTGAGGCTTTGTCAAAGACTCTATAAGTGTGGGATTCGGCACCGTAACCAACAAATATACCCTGAATAGTTTTGGATTGAAATTTAGACAACCTAACACCCTTGATCAAATCAAAGCACTTACAACTGAATACACGGAAGTAAGAGACATTGGGCTTGTTGCCGATGAGGATCTCATAAGGAGTCTTGTCTAAGCCTTTGCGGATGTAGAGGCGGTTGGAGGAGTGGCATGCGGTGAATATGGCCTCGGCCCATAAATATTGAGGAGAAGTGTACTCCGCCAACATGGTCCTTGCCATATCCAAGAGAGTGTGATTCTTCCTTTCGGCAACACCATTTTGTTGAGGAGTGTAAGTGGCGGAGTATTGATGACGAATGCCTTCTTCACTAAGGAATTCATTCAAAGTGTAGTTCTTGAACTCTGAACCATTATCACTCCTAATAGCCATGATTTGCACATTGTGTTGACGTTGCACTTCGTTGGAGAAGTCGATGATGGTTTGTTGAGTTTCACTCTTGCACTTGAAGAAATAAACCCAAGTGTATCTTGAATAATCATCGACAATCACCAAGCAATACTTCTTGCCACCAAGACTTGCCTCGGGCACGACACCAAAGAGATCAACATGGAGAAGCTCCAAGATCCTCTTTGATGAAATAATAGTCTTGGCCTTGTGCGCCTTATCATGCATCTTTCCTTCAACACACGGCCTACAAACGCGATCCTTTGAAAAGGAAACATTTTCTTTTAGTCCGACAATAAGGCCACCTTTGTGAAGACTTTGCAAAGTTCTCATGTTGACATGGGATAAGCGGCGATGCCACAACCATCCCACATCCGCCTTTCCGAAAAGACACATTGTTTGAGAGTTGGTAGACTTCGAAAAGTCCACCAAAAACAACTCATTTTCAACATGTCCCACATAAACGACGTCAAGAGTCTTGCTCCTCAAAAGGACCACAATATCAACATCAAAAAAGATGGAGAAACCCATCTTTCCAAGAGAGCGGACGAAAAGTAAATTGTAACCAAGGCATTCGACAAGCATGACGTTCACGATAGTGATATCGGGAGTAACCACAACCTTGCCGAACCCGGATACCTTAGACGAGGACGAGTCTCCATAAGTGACGGTTGCTTGTATGTCATTTGGGCGCAACTCCGTCACAAGTTCTTTGCTTCCGGTCATATGGCTAGTGCATCCACTATCAATTTAGTCCCACCGGAAGCATAGTCCTGCAAGAGATCATTGACTAGAGTTAGGACCAGAGGAGGGTCCCTTCATGTTAGCAACAAGGGTCTTTGGAACCCAAATAGTATAGTCAATTAAACTCTCAATAGGACCAACATATTTAGCTTGCACAACACCATAATAATCAACATATAAGAAATGGTGTGGATTGTTAGTTCCCGCGGAGGTGCTACGAGTAGTGTTGTCCCTCATGACACTACTACTCGAGGCAACATTGCTTTCTTGTGCGGGTGTGCTATGAGTACTGTTGTCCCTAATGACAATACCACTCGAAGCACCATTGTTGGTCTTTTTCTTGTTCTTCTTCCTCTTGTTCTTTTTCTTGGCAACATAGCCAAGACCTTGCTTGCCCACTTGTGGCCTTGGAGCACTCAATTGTGGTCTAGCAATTACCACATTTGAGCTAGGGGCCACCACTTGTGGGGTACAGACCACAACCTTCTCAACTTGAGGGCCTTTGACCTTGAGCCTTGCAAGCTCAACCTTCAACCTATAATTTTCCTCAATAATATTTGCATGATCACAAGAAGAAGTAGAGGAGCTAGGGTTGTTAAGTTGAGTTTGAAGTTGTTCATGCAACTCTTTGAGGGAAGAATGTTGACTCTCCAAAGCTTTGTGAGCCTCGGTTAGTTTTTCAAACTTCCCGGTTAGTTTACCATGACCAATCCCAAACTCGACCTTATCCTTTTTAGCCTTTTTATATTTAGCAATAGCAAGATCACGTTCCTTAGTGATTTTAGACACAAGTTCATTATGAGTTTCTTCAATAGATTCAAGTTCCTCCTCAAGAGAAACTCTACCATCATGCTCTTCCTCAAGAGTCATAGAGAGGGATACAATTTCATCCGCATCCCTTCTTTCAACGTCACCTTTCTTCTCAAGAGCTTCTTGGGCCTCTCCCAATTGGCTCATGAGATGCTCAAAGTACTTCTTGGTCTCCCCTTGCATGTTAGACATAAAATGTTCCAAGGAGATCCTCTCATCTTCTACTCTAAGACTAGCAAGATGTTCTAGTTCACTAGGGGTCTTAGAGTTGGAGGAAGGTGATACCTCCGTGTCCTTAGCCATGAAGCACTTGGCATTTTGTTGAGGATGATTGTCATTGGGGGATTCAAAGAGAGATGAATATTATGGAGTAGAAGCAATAGCAAAAGAGGCCACTTCATTTGGGGTTTTTTCTTCTTCATCACTCCCGGGATCATACTCCTCTTGAGTCAATAGCAAAAAATTGGTGGGAGACTTCTTGTTGAATGGGTTCTTCTTGAAATGAGGTTTCTTGTACTCAACCTTGGACTTGTCCTTGCGAATGAGATTGCCACTATGGAGTTCTCTATTTTCATAGGGACACTCCGCGATGAAGTGGTGCTTGTCCTGGCAATTGAAGCAAGACCTCACTTTTTTATCCCCATCATTGCCATAGCGAGACTTGGTCTTCTCCTCAACAAACTTCTTGCCCTTGGGAGGATTCCTCCAAAACTTTTGCACGGTGAGGGCAATGAGATCCTTTAGCACGGGATCATAGTCTTGTTCCTTCAAGGGAGGAAATGACTCTTCTTCTTCCTCAACCTCAACCTATCTTGACACAACCTTGGCCTTCAAAGCAACCGATGCCCCTTTTTGCATTCCCATGGCCCTTGCACGGTTGTCAAGAGCATTCTTGGTTTGCACTTGATAAGAGCACATTTCTTGCATCGCTTGAGTTGAGGTCATGGAAGAGAAATCATATCTTCCTTGAATTCTCTTCAAGTCCGCGCCCTCAAATGGCATTAGGGCAATCATGTACTTACTCTTGATCCGAGCATCATCAATGTACTTGGCACCGACATTTGAGAAGGCGGTAGCAAGAGTCTTGAGTCTTCGGTACATGTCTACATGGTCCTCTCCATCATGCATATAGAACCCTTCGGCCTCATTGTTCAAGGCATCATATATATTCCTTTGCATACTCTCATTGCCCACAAACATGATGAAAAGAGCGTCCCATGTTTCCTTGGCGGTGGAATATTGTTGAAGATGCGGCATGTGGTTAGGACCCACGGCTTGTTGAAGGATTGACAAGGCGGTGTAGTTGAGTTGACAATCTACGGCTTCCCTTCTTGTAAGGTTCTTGGGGTCATGAGGTTTGTATCCATCACGAGTGATCCTCCAAATCTCTATACAAGAAGAGTTCAAGTGAGTCTCCATGTAATATTGCCATTCACGAAAAGAAAAAGCATCAATTTTAGGTGGATCTCCTCTAGGGATTATATGAGGATGTGGGACGGGAGGGTGATGCATGTAAAATGCATACATGAACTTTGCATGTTATTACTTGTTTTTCCTACATATTAGCAACTTATATTCATGTTTTATAATGATTTGGGGGATTTTCTAAACAATCCCCCTTCTTTTGGTTCTAACCCTGTTTTTCCAGAAAACGTACTTTTTAGTGTTTCAGACTTTCCGGGAGCTTCGGGACTCCAAAAAGGGAAAGGCCAAAGAGCACGGTTCAGAATTTTGGAGACGAAGACCATGGGCTAAAGTAGAGGGCCAAAAGGCCAACCAGGTGGCAAAGAGGACCCTCCACGCGGCCAGATTCCTTGGCTGCGTGAGAGGCCCCCTTTTTGCCCCCGTGGCTCCGATGCCGTCGATCTTTCTTCTCCCGAGTGTCTCGTGACCTAAAAACGACTATATAAAGGGTCCCCTGGCCTTTTCGAGGAGGAGGCGGCGCCGAGAGACGAAACCACAAAACAGAGAGACAGAAGGCTGCCGCCGGAGACGATCGGAGGGGGGAAACACCGTCGGGATCACCCCCGGAGGGCTCCACCCCCCTCCGGCGTGTTCATCATCAACATCTACAGCAAGATCAGCTCCATCTCTCCACTGTAATCTCTTGGCAAACACGATGTATGATGCAATACTATATTCCCTTGATGTATTGTGTCTCCCCGTCTATGTTTGAGTAGTGAATTGTTCTTGGCAATGGTGAAATAGTTCGTTGATTGGTTGCATACAAGTTTGTTATCTTCTATGATTGTCTTTATGTACAATATATGAGTGCACACATATGTTGGGGAATGCATGTAAGGTGATCACCGGTAGCATAATGGAGTGGTGGTGACTTGGGAGTGACAGTAACCTGAGACCGAGCCACAAAGTTAAGTTATTGGGGGATATATATAGGGGACCTTAGAACGTAAGGCTATGGTGGGACTTTATGTCTTAATCAATCTTGTGCAGTCATTTACTTGGCCACATGATCCATCATAAGGGGTTGTAGATCATTTACTTGACTATTACCTATTCATGGCTCCTTCCTAGAAGAAACAACTAAGACTAAAACATGTGCTTCACTAATTGTGACAACCACACGAACGAAACACCTCTTGCTAGAACACTTGCTCCCTTGAGATATTTGCTGCTTGCTACTTGTGAAACTTGCTTAGAAACTTGCATTTTAAACTTGCTTCACTAGTTACTAGACAAACCACACTCCACGTCACTTGCTTTTAATTAGTTAGTTCCTTTTAGTCAAACTTATTGCTTTGCATAAACAGCCATATAAGAGGGTTATAGGGCTTTAGAGAATAGATAGCTTACCTTCAGCTCCTCGTGGGTTCGACACTCAAATACTTATCGAAAGGTACTACAATTGATCTCCTCCACTTGGGAGTCATCAAGCACTTTTCTGGCGCCGTTGCCGGGAGCGTTGTGCTAAGCTTTTATTCTTGTTTGCATTGTGTCGAATCTTTGACTCTACAAATCCCTTAGGTGACCCTATCGGGTTTCGACTAGGAGAACTCATGAGCGCTGGTGGAATCGTCGGCTAGACAGGGGGCGAGATTTACCCAGGTTCAGGGCCCTCGTAGAGGTAAAACCCTTACTCCTGCCTCTGTCGATCTGTATTAGTCGAAAAGATCGGTTACAATGGTGATGTCTCGAGTCGAGAGTATGATCTCAAACTCAAGGTTTTGGTGTTGCGGTGTTGCTTAGTCCTCTCCCGGTGGCTCTCCTGGCTTTATATAGGTGGCCAGGTCTCAAACCTCATCCGGACAGGACTCGAATTCTAACCCTAGGTCGGTTACAAGTTTCCAAACTTAACCCGCAAGTTAGTGCGGGTGGGCTTCACGTGGGCCTTCTAGAATACTCCAAGGGCTCCTCTTCTTGGGCCTTAACCTTGGGCCTGAGATGGGGTGTCCTTACCCGCAGGGTCCAGGATCCATGCCTTCGTCAGTAGCCCCCGAGCGTTTGCTCGAGTGGGTTTTTTCCAGTCGAGTAGACGGTCAAATCTTGGCCTTTCTTTCCTGCGGATAACCAGCTTGATTGTTTTCCTGTTTTAGAGGGCGTGTACCCTGTATAATAAGTTTTCATACTCGAGTATCGAGTAAAGCAAGTGCCTGTTTTATGGCTTTTTATCGCAGAAGGATGCGGCGCAGTAGCTTGGCTCTCCCGAGAGATCAGGGCCAATTAATTGCGATTAGGGCAAAAACATTTCTGGCCTACACAGATTCGAGACCTCCGACTCGAACCCGGTAAGGTAATTGTTGTGACTGGGCCGTTGTGGTCTTATCGAGTCGAACTTAACCTACGGGGGTACCCGGCGCGTCCGCTAGGATTTTACTTCGTGTTGTTGACACAGAATCATGCTGGAGGACGCAATTTCGAGTGCGATTCCAGGCCCTCAAGAGAGATCTTTCGGGTCTTACCTTCATATTCGAAGAATATGGCATCCGGATGTGCCTAGTCGGCTGAACAATCCAGGTTTTTATGATGCGAAAATATCATGCGAGTGAGAAAATGTAGGTTCTGCCTACTCGTGTAATTTTCGAGCGAATAGTTCTTACATCCATACGAAAGAGTTTTCGTGTTTAGGAATTTTATGCCCGTATGAAAGAATATTCATGTTTGGGAGATCGTGCCCATACGAAAGAGTTTTCGTGTGCAGGGTATTTTTTTCCTGTTGTAAAGGAGTCTTGCCTTCATGATCTGCTCATGAGAAGGTTGTTTCTATTCGAAGGAGTTTCGTTCATACGAAGTAATTTTCGCGTTTGAACTTTCCATTCGGAACTTTCTTTGTCTTGATGATGCACGCTATGACGTCATGGCGCACTTTTCTCCTCCCGATGGGACGTGACGGAGTGCGAGCAGATGGGTTGGCCCACATGGTCAGCTTTTTGACCGGGAAACGAGACGTCGTTCCCGGTTTTTGCGCAAACCGCGCAGTAAATGCGCACGATCTTCTGTTGAGATCGTGGCAGGAAACATCGTTCACCGCCTCTTCGTTTCATCTTCACACGTGGTGGCAGCGATGAGCGACACGTGGTGCATTGAGTGGCCAGGATTGATTCGCTCCGTGTATAAGTACGGGTGTTTGCGCTGAGGTAAAACTTTCCCAGCATCCATCTCAAATCCATCTTCTTCCTTGCGCTCGTCTTCTTCCTCGCGCTCGAGCTCGTGCTGTCAGTCATGGCTGGAGGCAAAAGACGTGGCGCCACCATCTCCGCATCCGGGGAAGCTTCCATGCAAACCGCGCCGCGCTCGGGCGACTGGCGCTCGCCCAACACCACCGCGAAGAGCATCAAGGAGATGCAGCGGGAGGGGCTGCTGCTGGCGGAGTCCGAGAAGCGGGTGCGCCTCAGAAAGAAGGAAGAGGTACCCAATCCACAAGCAAACGAGCGCGTGGTCTTCGCGGTATTTCCTTTCCCCTCCATCCATTTCTTGTCGGGTTGCTGTATGTCTATGGCATACAGCTTCACGATCTTCCTCCGAACGCGGTGCAGCACATATCGTGCTTCATCGTGTTCTGCGAATGCTTCCTTGGCATTCGCCCACATTGGGCGCTCTAGAAGGCCCTCTTCAAAGTCCGGATCTTCCGCGAGAAGTCGCGGGTAGACTCCGAGCCCGGCGAGCCGCTACGTACGGGTGGCTTTGGGATCCAAGCGAGATCGGAGTCCAGCTACTTCAGCATGTACTTCATCGACTCCGCGCAGGGCTGGAGGAGAAAATGGTTCTACGTCATCGACAACAGCTCGGGTGGGATCGTAGAATTCCACCCGTTCGCTGTTCTGAAGAGGCGGAGGTCCTGGTCGCACAAGTTGTCAACCGAAGAAACCCAGGTCATCGCGCCGCTACTCGCAAGAGTGACAGCCCTCCGCGATCAAGCTGCTGGAGTTGTACTCAATGGGATGCACCTGGCGAGTACCTTTCTGAAGCGCAGGATTCAACCTTTGCAGCTCAGGCCTTCCACGATGTGGGAGTATCAAGGCTCTGAAGATCCTAGCCGAGTGAGTCGCGAAGAGCTTTCGAACGTCGAGTTCGAGAAGAAGATCGCGGCTATCACTAGCCTGAAGGCGGGAGAGAAATTCTCCGAGTGCACAGTCGCGACCTTTGACGCGTCGAAGCCTCCGCCAGCCGCGGTGAGTTTATTTTTCTTCTCTTCTTTTATTTTCTTTATTTCCTTGCTTGTTCTGAATTCCAGTCGATTGAATTTTCCTTTGCGTTCTTCTGTCTTCTTTCATAGAGTTTGTCCCTGGACACCTGCTACCCTCCTGTATCTGGGGCGGAAGCCTCAGAGTTATTGGCGAGTAACTTGGATGCCCCAGCCGACACCAGTGTCGCCGACGCTTCTTCGAGCTCCGACCAAGATTCTTCGGATGACGCAGGAGACTCGGGTGGTGATCGGTATAAACGCCGTCGGGTAGAAGGTGATGTTGCCACTTCTAAGGACAACTCCTTGGAAGAGTCGCCCGGGAAGGATCCCATCCACGCTACTCCTCTGCAAATGCGCGCCCCTTCCTCCTCATTCCCAGTTATCCAGACCGCCTGGAATGCGATATGCTGGATGAGGATGAAGACGATGAGTAAGTTTTTCTCCTTGTTCTTAGTCGAACGTTTTTCCTTTGCATCTGTGTTGACGCTTTGTCTTTTGTCGCAGCCTGCAAACCATTAGTCCTCGCAGGTACGCCTCTTCTCTTCCTCCCGAAAGGAAGAGTAAGGTAGGAGCTGCGGATGAGGCTCCCACTGCAGGCACCGTCCAGAATTCACCCAGCGTAGCCCCCAAGGCGGCGACTATGGAACATGAAACTCATAGTTTAGCTGCCGGGGCTTCAGCTTCAAAGGAGGTGTCGGGTAGCTCCGCAGATCCCTTCTCCCGTGCCAAGGGCCAGGTAAATTCTGTTACTTGTCTTTAATTTGTTTATCGGGTGCACGACAGTGCTCCCGATGGGAGTAGCCCCCGAGGCTGCAGTCGATCACATGTGATCGACTACAGGCTCAAAAACTGTCTTTTCCTTCTTCTTGATTTTATCGGGTGCACGGCAGTGCTCCCGATGGGAGTAGCCCCCGAGGCTGTAGTCGATTGATTGTAATCGGGTACAGGCTCCAATTCTTCTCTTCTAATTCCTCTATCTCTGAATTTCTTGCAGTCGCTCATTGACTCCCTTGCGGCGATTGGGCGCCCTGTTGTCCTTGCCGAATCTGACTGTTCGTTCCTTCGAGCGGAGCGCAGTGGACTCACTTCTGAAAACAAGCTTCTTTGAAGTAAGCTCAGCCCCCTTTCTTTTTCTGTTTGCACCTTTCCCATTAGTTCTTCGATTCTGATAGATATTGTCGTGCAGCTCAACTTGAGTTTTCGAAGACCGAGAAGGACGATGCTTCTACTCGGGTAATAGCTCTAGAGGCTGAGCTGGCGGCTGTTCGCCAAGATCTGGAATCCTCCCGCATGTCTTCGGCTGACCTTGAAGGGAAGCTTGCTTCTGCCCAAGAGGCCTTGAAGAAGTTGGAGATGGCCAGCACCAAGGCGGATGCTGATCTTGTCGATTTTATCCGTCCCCTTGCCGGGCACTTTGCGGGTGAGTTATTTTGGGTTTATAATTTGTCTTCTGCTATCTTGATTTTTGACGCTCTTCTTCTTTGTAGGTCTTCTGGGTGTTCCTCTGGAGCTTCCAGGAATCCAGCGGGTGGACGCGCTGATGGATTCCCTTGCCCAGCTCAGGAGGCATGCCGAAGGAATTTTCTCCTTAGTTGGCAACGCCACTCAAGTGTTGACGCAGCTGCATGGTCGCCTTCTCGTCAATGCTTCCTCTCCATCCGCGCTAGGTGACCTGCTGAAGATCTTCTCGGAGAGCAATCTCCTGGATGCCTACGCGGTTGCTCAGTCGGAGTCTGGGGCGAAGACGGCCATCCAGTTCGCGCTGGCGCATGGAGTTAGCGGCTTGGAGGAGGCTTATTCGGATCTCCCAGTCGACCCCTCCACGGGCAAAAAGGTATGGCTCTCTCGTTTTGGCGAGCCAGCCGCCATCCTTTCTCGGAAGCTGTCTGAGCTGTTTGCTCGACTTAAGGGAGGGACGACTGCCGCGAGTGGGAGCACCACTGTAGCTTCTTAGGCTTGTATTTCCTTTGCTTTACCAGCTTGATTGTAATGAACCTTGGGATGTATTCCCGTATTTTCACTGTCTTTAATCGAGGTGTTCTTTTGAAAATGCTTCTTGCAATTGTTTGTCTTCTCCCGATGGGAGTAGCCCCCGAGCACCTGTTGAATAGGTGGTGAATTATATCGCGAGTAGGGCACCTTATTCCTTTAATCTTCTTTTTGCTCTTCAGGTAGCCGAGGTGGCCGCAGAACCCTCAAGTGGACCTGCTGCCCGAGCTGATCCACTTGTTGCCGCTGTTGGGACTTTGGCGGGTCTCCGTGATCGTGTAGCTGATGGTGAGCACAGGCTGAAAGCGTTGCGTGGGGTAGCCGATGTGGCGAAGTCCAAGCAAAAACTGGCGACTGAACGCGAGCAGTTTGTGATGGACGAGTTGGCTTCCCTTGCTAGGGAACTGCTGTGTAAGTAATACAGCCCCCAGGTCTTCTTTGTCTTGTTTCCTTACCTAATCACGCATATTTTTTTCTTCAGTTGTTAAACCGGATGATAGGGAGGAAAAACAGTGGGTAGAAAACCACATTCTTCAAGAAGCTGGCAGCTCAAGGCCTCATGCGAATAATTTTTGGTCTGATCGCAGCCGAGGCTTTGTGTTGGCTACTTTGAAGTTCCGTGTCTCCCAGGTACAAGTTCTCGTGAGTTCTTTTCACGAGGTCTTGATCGCGATGAACGCTGCATTCTACCCGCTGGAAAGGGGTCCTGAAGACTGGAGCTATCTCCTCGGGCTCTTCGGGCAAGAGGGAGAAATTCGCGAGTGCGTGCGCAATCAGATGAATTGCGGCGCGGTGGTGGCTCTCTCCTTTGTCCGAATATGGCATCCTGAAGTAAATTTTAACTCCGTAGCTAGGCTTCCAGATGGTCCAATCGATGATATTTCTCCGCATTACGATGCTGTTCGTCCTGCAGCGGAGAAGATCATTCGACTAACCTCTGAGGAAGTAGATAGAGTGTTGGCGACTGAGAATGCTTATCGCCATGATTGATTGTTGAATGTGGACATTCTGTGATGCTGTATAGTTTGTAAAAACTGTTGTAAGGTGTGTAACCTTGTGTGTATAAATTTTCTTTTGATGCTTAGTTGTAGGCGTAGCCCCCGTGTGTTTATGGGGTGTGTACCTGTAACTATTTAGCATGTAAGAATGAATAATCTTCGAGTAAATATGGTTGAGAAACCATGTATTTTATTGCTATGACTGAGAAGTCATGTATTCGGGCTACAGGAGTGGCTAGTATAGCCTTATTTGTTGTGAGAACATGTAAATCTAGGGATAAAATTTGCGGAGGTGTGCGATATTCCAAGAGTTGGAATAGATTCCTCCAGTCGATGGATTCTTCAGCATGTAGGCTCCACCTGGGATGACTTCGTGTATGATGAAGGGTCCTTCCCATGGTGGCTCGAGCTTGTGTCCTTCCTTCTGCTTGAGTCGCAGCACTAGATCTCCAACCGCGAATGCTCTGTGGCGTATTCGGCGACTATGATAGTTTCGCAGTGATTGTTGATATACTGCGGATCTTGCGAGCGCTATATCGCGCATCTCATCGAGTGCATCCATATCTTCCGCGAGTGCCCTGTTTGAGGTTTCTTCGCTGTAAGCCACAACTCGTGGGGCGCTGAACCGAACATCCTCGGGAAGGACTGCCTCTGCCCCGTATACCCTGAAAAGTGGCGTGTAGTTTGTGGATCGGTTTGGAGTCGTGTGGAGGCTCCATAGCACGGAGGGTAACTCTTCGGCCCAATGTCCGGCTGCTGGGTGTAGACCATCGAGTAGACGTTTCTTGATTCCAGCTGAAACTAAGCCGTTGGATCTTTCGACTTGTCCGTTCGTTTGCCGGTGGGCAACTGAAGCAAACTTGAAGTTGATGCCCTTTTGCTCGCAGAACTGTTGTGTTTCCTTTGCTGTGAAGTTTGTGCCATTGTCTGTAATGATGTCATGTGGTACCCCGAATCTGCATACGATGGAGTCGAGGAACTTGACTGCGCATTGGGCACTAGCCGAAGTTACTGGCATGGCCTCGTTCCATTTGGTAAATTTGTCGACTGCGACCAGCAAGTGTGTATATCCACCTGGTGTGGACTTGCGTAATGGTCCTACCATGTCTAGCCCCCATTGCGCAAAGGTCCAGGCGATGGGTATCATGTGCAGTTCCGTAGCAGGTGCATGTGGTCTTGGCGCGAATCGCTGGCAAGCATCGCATCGTTCGACTAGCTCCTTTGCGTCGGTGGCTGCTGTGAGCCAATAGAATCCCGCTCGGAAGGCTTTTCCCATGATTGCTTTCCAGCTAGCGTGATGCCCGCAGTCTCCTTGGTGGATGTCCTGGAGTAACTCTTTGCCATCTTCGGGTGCGATGCAGCGCTGAAGTATACCTGAGATGCTTTGTTTGTATAATTCTCCGTTGATTACCCGAAAGGATTTGCTGCGTCTGATTATCTCTCGAGCCTCGCGAGGATCTGCCGGGAGCTATTTGGTGGACAGGTAGTCGAGGTATTTCTGCGTCCAGACTGGCTCGACCAGAAAAACTTGTCGTGAAATGTTATGAATAAGCTCGATGATGGCGACTTGCGGGCTGACCTCTGTTTCTTGTGCTGTGGGTGTTCCTGCAGCTTTTTTGACTTTGACAGAGTGCTTGGTCATCCTCTCGAAATATATTCCTGGCGGTATGGGTGTGTTTGTAGAACCCATGTTTGCCAATTTATCTGCTTCTTCATTGCTGGATCTCGCAATGTGCTTCAGCTCGCATCCCTTGAAGTTTCCTTCGAGTAGGTTGTACATGTCGCGATATGCGACCATATTTTCGGCAACTGCGTCGCATTATTTCATTGTTTGTTGTACGATGAGATTGGAGTCGCCGTAGATCATTAGTTGGGTGGCTCCACAGGCAACTGCCATCTTCATCCCATGCAACAGAGCTTCATATTCTGCGTCGTTGTTTGATGCCGGATCATCGGGTGGAAAGTCCAATCGTAGGACGTATTGCAGCTTGTCTCCCCTAGGCGATATGAGGACAATTCCAGCTCCTGCTCCTTCGTTTCGTTTGGACCCGTCAAAGTACATTATCCAGTTGCTCGTGTACTCAGGCGGTCCTGGCATTTGTAGCTCTGTCCACTCGCTTAGGAATTCCACGAGTACCTGGGATTTGACTGCGTTGCGTCCTGCATAAGTGATGTCCCAAGCGCCCAACTCGATGCTCCATTTGGCTATTCTTCCGGATGCCATGGGGTTGTTCATGATTGTCCCGAGTGACGCATCATTAACCATTGTGATGGCGTGTTCCTGGAAGTAGTTCTTGAGCTTTCGGGCTGTAAGAACAACTCCATATGCGAGCTTCTGGTAATGAGGATATCGTTGCTTTCATGGCGAGAGCACTTCGCTGATGTAATAGATTGGTCGCTGAACTCCGTACGCTTTGCCCTCCTCAGGTCGTTCGACTACGATTGCTGTGCTGATGACCTGGTTTGTGGCGGCTAGGTACAAGTAGAGTGGCTCCCTTTCTTGCGGTGTTGCAAGGACTTGCCTGCTTTGCAGCGATCGCTTTAAGTCCGTGAATGCTTGCTTAGCTTCTGGTGTCCACTCGAATTTGTCCATCTTCTTCAGCAGCTTGTAGAAGGGTAACGCTTGCTCTCCCAATCGTGCAATGAACCTACTCAGGGCGGCTAGTCGCCCTGCGAGCTGTTGGACTCCGCGCAGATTGGTTGGCTCCTTCATTGTCAAGATTGCTTGTATTTTCTCTGGGTTGGCTTCGATGCCTCTGGCGGATACCAGATACCCGAGAAGTTTCCCTGCTGGAACGCCGAAGACGCATTTTGTCGGATTGAGCTTGATCCTGTATGCGTTGAGGGCGTCGAATGTTTCTCTAATATCCTCGAGGAGTGTGCTCTCAACTCGAGTCTTGATGACTATGTCGTCAACGTACACTTGTACATTCTTGCCAATGAGCTTGGCGAGGCATTTTTGCATGCAGCGCTGCTATGTTGCGCCTGCGTTCTTGAGCCCGAAGGGCATTGTCGTGTAGCAGTATACACCGTGTGGTGTGATGAATGCTGTCTTTTCTTTGTCCTCCCGTTTCATCCGGATCTGATTATATCCCGAATAGGCGTCCAGGAAGGAGAGGCGTTGACAGCCTGCTGTAGAGTCCACGATCTGGTCGATTCGCGGGAGGGGGAAGTTATCCTTGGGACAGTGCTTGTTTAACGACGTGTAGTCGATGCATACCCGAAGGATGTCCGTGTTCTTTTTTGGGACCAGCACCGGGTTTGCTAACCAAGTGGATATCTTGATCTCCCTGATGAGTTTTTCTGCTAGCAATCTGTTTACTTCTTCTCCAAGCGCCTTCTGCTTGGGTTCTGAAAATCGTCGAGTAGTTTGTTTGATAGGTTTGGCATCTCGAAAGACTTCGAGTGAGTGCTCGGCAAACTCCCTGGGTATTCCTGGCATATCTGATGGCTGCCAGGCGAAAATTTCTCAGTACTCACGGAGGAGTTCGACGAGCGCGCTTTCCTATGCTTGCGGAAGGGTGGTGGAGACCATCGCTGTCTTCGCAGAATCTGTCAGGTGCACTTGATGCTTTCGGGTGTCACTGTTAGCGCTGAACTCCAGTTCAGGCGCGTTTTTCTTCGTGAGGGGCATCACGGAGTGATCCGTGGTTTTTGCCAGCTCTTGAAGTTCTTCTTGCATCCCGAAAGATTTTGCGATCTTATTGAATTCAATGTCGCACTTGTTGGATTTCTGAAAGTCTCTGTCGATGGTTATTACGCCATATTCTCCAGGTAATTTGAGCTTCAGGTAGGCGTAGTGCGGTTCTGCCATGAATCTGGCGAACGCTGTTCGACCAAGAATGGCGTGGTACTATGAAGGCCAATCGACGACTTCGAAGTCGAGGAATTATCTTCTGTAGTTGCTCTTAGTGCCCAGCACCACTTCAAGGTTGATTGTTCCGAGTGGACGGATTGCCTTTCCTGGAACTATCCCGTGGAAGGATGTTTCTGATTTCTGGAGGCCGTCCAAGTTCCTGTTCATCCGATGGAGTGTATCCGCGTAGATAATGTTGATGCCACTGCCACCATCCATGAATACGCGGGCCAAGTCATAGTTGCCAATTTGTGCTTGGATGACAAGGACGGCGTGTCCTGGTCGATAGACTCGTGGCGGGTGGTCCTTCATCGAGAATGTTATCGGTTGGTCTGCCATCTTCAAGTACTCTGTTTTTGTTGGCGGTGTCTGCACAGCCATGCACAATTGCCTCGTGTTAGTTTTTTGAGCTCTGCGGGATGGACATACCTTCTGGATCATCGCGAGTTGCCCTGCTGGATTCGGGTACGCATTGGCCCCGGAGTTCTGTGCAGGTGGTGCGGGTAGCGCAGCTAATGCCATGTTTGGATTTGCTGGTGGAGGTAGGGGTTGTGGCGGCTGGAATCCTTGGTGGCCTCCTCCTGGAAGCGGTGGGTAATTTTGAGTGGCTGCAGATCTTTTTCTGGCGAGTGCTTCTAAGATATCAATTAACTTTCGGCAATCCTTAAGAAGGTGCGTTGCCTTAGTTTTGCCTGTGCGCTTATCTGTGAATAGATGTAGCGAGCAGTATCCATCGAGGTCTTCCTCAGGTGATTTTTCTTCAGCCTTTGGTCTCCACTCGCGATTCCCACGGCGACCAGAGTCGCGGCTTCGCGTGAATTCCGCCGCTACCAACTCCTCTCGGTCCTCGTGATCGTAATATTTCCTTCTTTTCCTCCGGCCATGACGGTCTTCATCGTGCGCAGGTGATGATGCCCTTTCGTTGCGCACTGCGTCTTCTCCGTTAGCCCTCTTTTCGGCTATGATCATTAGTTCTCCAATAGTTTTGGGTGCAGCCCTGCCTAGTTCTTCTCTGAAAGCAGTTCTTCGGGCGCCTTTCGCAAAGGCCTCAATCGCCACTTCTTCCGAGATGGTTCCCGCAGTGTTCCTGAGTGTGGTCCACCGTTGGATATATTCGCGGGTAGACTCACCGCTTTTCTGCTTGCATGCTCGCAGTTCTTCAATGGTGGCCGACCTCTTGTAGGTTGACTGGAAATTTTTGCAAAAGTCGCGGTGCAAGTCATCCCATGATGCATAACAAGATCTTGGTCTTCTTTCCAGCCAGCTGTGGGCCGCGCTAACGAGATGCAAATTGAGGTATTGCATAGCTGTGTTCTTGTTCCCACGTTGGCATTTTACTGCCGTGAGGTAATCGCTTAGCCATTGAGAAGGCTCGAGTGAGCCGTCGTACTTTGTCACCTCCGTGCTGAGCTTGAATCTCCTGGGTAGAGGTGCTTCGCGGATGCTACGGGCAAAGCAGAGCGCACCGCAGGTTTCATCATCCGACGAGCTAGATGAAGAGCGCCCGCGATATCGCGAAGCCCTCGCTGTATCTACTTTATTTTGTGCGATGTCCGATCGCGCGTCATGTCCTGGCCGATCGCGGTCGGCGTCCTTCCTTGGCTCCTTGCTTCGCTTTCGCGAGCGGCTGCTGTGATGCCGCGAGCTTTTGTCTCTCGGACTGCCTTCGCTGCTGCTTCGACTGTCATCACGACGCCGTGCTTCTTTTCCTCGGCCACGACGTGGCGATCTATCCCTTCTTGGCAAGGTGCTCCTATGTTTGCGGGTTGCCTCCCTATCCTTCTCTTTCTCCTTCTCCTGTTCCTTCTCCAGCTGCTCTGCGGCTTTCTTTCGATCATAGGCGGCGAGCCTTGCGTCTGCCAGCCCTAATCCCTTGCGTACTTGTTTATACTGTTCCGCCCGAGGGTCACTTTCCGTCGGTTGATTCATCTGCATGTAAGTTGTTGCGGCTAGAACCGCGACAGCGGGAGTTTGCCGCTAGACATTGCTGTCGTCATCGACTCGCATGAGAGAAGGAGTGATCGATCTGCTGGTTCCGGCTAGGGACTCATTGTTCCTGGATGTAGATGCGTGCCCCTTCCTCGCGGGCCGGGTTCCGACCGAGGGTGTTATGGACAGCCCGGCTCGCCTTTGGCTTGACTCATCCGCCGCTCTTCTTCGGCGGGCCAGATCTATCCGAGCGTCTTTGATGGTCGTGGCTGCTCTCACTAGGTGATAGTGGTAGGCAACCATGTCTTCGTGTGAAGCCCCGGCTGCGGGTGGCTTGCTCGTTCCCATAGCCTCCTTCGCTCGGTTCCAAGATTCCCGTGAGACGCCTATTATGTTGCGCTCTGCCGCGCTATGTTCTGTTTCCGAGGCTTGTTCCGACCCTGCCATGCAGACTTGAGCCAGTCGAGGGTCGTGCGTCCTAGGCGTAGATCGAAAGTTCCTTTGAATCCTTGATGGTTCCTCTGTAGAGAGGGTATGATAGTCGTTGGCGTTGAAGCGAATGGACTCGTCGCTTTTCTCCAGATGACGGCGCGAGTCGACAGCTCCAGATTCAGTTTCTGATTCATCCGAGAAGTGGAGGATCCCGTCCCTATTGGTCACGAATTTCAGGCTCCCGAACGTCAAGGTGACGCTCTTCTCCAGATCCTCGAATCTCGGGCGTGATTCCGGCGAGTGAGGTGTGACCATGAGGAGGAGGCGGCGCCGAGAGACGAAACCACAAAACAGAGAGACAGAAGGCTGCCGCCGGAGAAGATCGGAGGGGGGAAACGCCGTCGGGATCACCCCCGGAGGGCTCCACCCCCCTCCGGCGTGTTCATCATCAACATCTACAGCAAGATCAGCTCCATCTCTCCACTGTAATCTCTTGGCAAACACGATGTATGATGCAATACTATATTCCCTTGATGTATTGTGTCTCCCCGTCTATGTTTGAGCAATGAATTGTTCTTGGCAATGGTGAAATAGTTCGTTGATTGGTTGCATACAAGTTTGTTATCTTCTATGATTGTCTTTATGTACAATATATGAGTGCACGCATATGTTGGGGAATGCATGTAAGGTGATCACCGGTAGCATAATGGAGTGGTGGTGACTTGGGAGTGACAGTAACCTGAGACCGAGCCACAAAGTTAAGTTATTGGGGGATATATATAGGGGACCTTAGAACGTAAGGCTATGGTGGGACTTTATGTCTTAATCAATCTTGTGCAGTCATTTACTTGGCCACATGATCCATCATAAGGGGTTGTAGATCATTTACTTGACTATTACCTATTCATGGCTCCTTCCTAGAAGAAACAACTAAGACTAAAACATGTGCTTCACTAATTGTGACAACCACACGAACGAAACACCTCTTGCTAGAACACTTGCTCCCTTGAGATATTTGCTGCTTGCTACTTGTGAAACTTGCTTAGAAACTTGCATTTTAAACTTGCTTCACTAGTTACTAGACAAACCACACTCCACGTCACTTGCTTTTAATTAGTTAGTTCCTTTTAGTCAAACTTATTGCTTTGCATAAACAGCCATATAAGAGGGTTATAGGGCTTTAGAGAATAGATAGCTTACCTTCAGCTCCTCGTGGGTTCGACACTCAAATACTTATCGAAAGGTACTACAATTGATCTCCTGCACTTGGGAGTCATCAAGCACTTTTCTGGCGCCGTTGCCGGGAGCGTTGTGCTAAGCTTTTATTCTTGTTTGCATTGTGTCGAATCTTTGACTCTACAAATCCCTTAGGTGACCCTATCGGGTTTCGACTAGGAGAACTCATGAGCGCTGGTGGAATCGTCGGCTAGACAGGGGGCGAGATTTACCCAGGTTCAGGGCCCTCGTAGAGGTAAAACCCTTACTCCTGCCTCTGTCGATCTGTATTAGTCGAAAAGATCGGTTACAATGGTGATGGCTCGAGTCGAGAGTATGATCTCAAACTCAAGGTTTTGGTGTTGCGGTGTTGCTTAGTCCTCTCCCGGTGGCTCTCCTGGCTTTATATAGGTGGCCAGGTCTCAAACCTCATTCGGAGAGGACTCGAATTCTAACCCTAGGTCGGTTACAAGTTTCCAAACTTAACCCGCAAGTTAGTGCGGGTGGGCTTCACGTGGGCCTTCTAGAATACTCCAAGGGCTCCTTTTCTTGGGCCTTAACCTTGGGCCTGAGATGGGGTGTCCTTACCCGCAGGGTCCAGGATCCATGCCTTCGTCACATTGCATACTAACATATAAACCTAAAACACACAAAAAAAATTATAAAATGGAAAACAACCAAACAATTTTAGAACTGTATAATATCTACCTTGAATTAGGACATGAAGTGTTTGAGGAGAAATTGAAAAATTATTTGCACAACAATCATATTTGTGGTAGTATTAATTCTTTTAACACCTTTAATGCTAAGGAAAACCTTGAGCTTGGGGAAGTTTGTCTTGATGAATATGATATTTTTAGTCCCCCTACTATTGAGGATAAAAATGATATACTTGCTGATTCTATGGAAAGTTTTAAGCTTGGGGAAGTTGGTTTTGATGAGCATGATATTTCTAGTTCCCCAAGCTTGGAGGAGAAAATTCACTTTGATGATGCTATGCCTCCTATATATGATGATTGCAATGAAAATTATGAATGTTTAACTCCCACTATCACTAATGAGGATTTTACTTATTTGGAGAGTAGTGATTCTTTTATGCATGTGGCTCATGATAAGAATGTTTTATGTGATATTCATATCGTTGAATCTATTCATGATGCTACTGAAAATTATTATGAGAGAGGGAAACATGGTTACACATATTTCAACAATATTAAGTTTCCCCTCTTTATGCTGAAAGTATTGAAGTTGCACTTGATTTACCTTTCTATGCTTGCTATTATGTGCTTCTTTTATTTGTTTCATTACAAAATGCCAATGCATAGGAAATGGGTTAGACTTAAAAATAAATTGTTTAATATTTTTTTGGTGTGTTCCTTATGCTTTAATTTCCTATTCGGTTTGAGCACACATTTATGTCTTTACAACATGTAAAATGCCTTTACCTACTGTTATGTATCATTTAGTTTAAGATTTTCATTTTATAAAAAAAATTGGGAAAGTAAATGAGAAGAGTAATGGAGAAGTTGGGGTCGACCTTGAACATGTGTTGTTCATGCCAATGAAACCATTGCAAAGTCTCTATCATTAAAACTTTTTCCAAAGCTAAAAACAATAAAAATATTAGTTCACTACTGTAACATCACATTTCTGTCTTATTTCTCATCTTAAATGGCAAGAATAATCTTATATGAGAGATAGGATTAAACAATAGTAATTAGCTGTCAACAAAACAGATTCCTGAACTTCACTGCGAAAAATGTTTAAAATCACAGAAGTGGAATTTTGACCTGGTAATTTACGACAGCTGTCGAGACATCGTAGTAGTTTTCATAGACGGGGGTGCCATGAGACTACGGGTAGAGACGTGGGGAAACGGGATCGCGTTGAGGACAAAGACACAAGATTTACCCAGGTTCGGTACGTCGTAATAATACGGCGTTCCTACTCCTGCAATCTCACTAATCAGGACTAAACCCTGTGTATACAATTACAATGTGAGGTTCTGTTTAGCTATTCGCTGAGGATCAACTTCCCGGCAAGTTAGCCTGTAGCTTCGTGTCTAGTTATCTTATCTCCCGCCCGGCTTTATATAATAGCCGGGTTAGGGCATACCGAGTAGGAAACCTAGAAGACTACGGTAGCCATTAACTTGGAAAGTAAGGAATCCGTCTTCTCCTCCAAGCCAGACCACGTGGGCCGTGATCCGGGTACTTCTAGAATCCGGCTTCTGCGTGTCAGCTTACTGGGCCGCCCAATGGACCATAGCCCACTACCAGTTGGGCCACCCTGGCAATCCGGCACTTTTGACGACCATCTGATATACCCCTATTCAGTATATATCCGACAGTAGCCCCCAAGAAGGATTAAAACTCTGATTCATCGTCTTTCGCCAAATACATATTGTCCGAGAAATATTGGCCAGCAGTCTTGATTCTTCTTTTTCTTCTTTTTAAGAGATGGTAACGTAAAACTCGGAATCCTGAAAATCCGGCTTTTCCCACACGATCCTTCATGGAGAAGGAACCTCCTACGTCAGCACTTTAATCCTGCTGACGTAAGGGACGTTTGGGTTCTGAGTGGGAAACACAAAAACATATCTCTGACAGATTCTCGCGGGAAACGAGGAGATAACCATAATCATCCTGTCGATCTATTTCTCGGATTTCTCGGCGAGTGACACGCGTTAATCATCCAACGGTCAAAAGAGCCGTTAGCACGCATCGTGACGGATTTCCGGCTATAAATAGCCTTCTTCGTCCTCCCGGAAAATCTTCCGCTCTCACTCGAACGCCATTACAGCGCCCAAGCTTCCAGCAGAGAGAGAGAGCACCGAACGCCCACTGCGCCCAGAACGTCACCGGAGGCGAGCCAACGCCGCCACCAAATGGCATCTCCGCCGTCCTCACCCGCCCGCAACGTCTCGCAGGACATCGAGGACATCATCAACACGATGGACCCTCAACTGGACTCCCCGACGCACGCCGGCGACGAGCCGGTGAAGACTACGAGCACCGCGGTGGGAGAGGGAAACGCTTCCGACGCCACGGATCTTGCGGGCTCAAGCTCCGCGCCTACCCCGCCGTTCGCTCCCGAGACGACGGAGGAGAAGATTACGCTCCTCGGCGACGAGCTCGCCGCTGCAGAAGCCGCCGCGTCCGCCGCCACCGGAGCGGACGAAGAACTGGAGACTGCCGGCAACTTGGTTGCCTGCAACATTCCCCCATCCCTCCTTCCAAACATGGAAAAGGAGGGGTTAGTTCTAAAAGGGAAATGGCGGCTCCCGGAGGACGAGAACGAACCCATGCCGAATGACGGCGAACGTGTTCTTCTCTCCTCCCATCTCCTAAGAGGTATGGGATTGCCTCCTTCTGCCTTTTTCCTCCAAGTTCTCTCCCACTATAATATCCAGCCTCATAACCTGCCACCCAACTCTATTCTTTATATGGTCGGGTTTCAGGCCCTCTTCGAGGGTTTCCTAGGCATAGAACCTAGGTTAGACTTCTGGTTATACTGTTTCGGGGTTAAGCGGAACTCTTCGGAGGGTGCACTCCCAACTTGCGGGACCATCTCCTTCACTCTTAGGAGATTTAGGGAGGAATGGTTCCCCAAGATCAGAACCTCGGAATCCGTCAAATTCTGGACGGGTTCCTTCTTTTATCATCCCGATGTCCCTTTCCCGAAAAAGGCCATCGGGGTTCGACCTTTCTCAAACACCGCTGCTGTTCCCCAAGAGAATTGGGGAACAGAAGCCGTCCAAGTTCTGCCGCCTGATCTACTAAGGATCAAGCGGCGCATCGCCAAGCTCACTTCCTTGGATCCGCCTCTAACCGGCATGGACACGGTCCTTTGCTGGTTGGACAGGCGGATCCAGCCATTATCCAATCATGGCGGCCGTCTCCTCTGCGAGTACACGGGCGCCAATGACAAAATGCGGACAACCAGCAAAGACTGGGCCGCGAAGGATCTGCGGCGGCGCGTAAACCAGTTGGTCGCATCACGCGACCAATATGAAGCGAGTTGGCCAATGTATACAGCCGACAATCCAGCTCCCAAGGTATTTTTTCCGTCATTTGGGTGGATCTTTTTCATGCTTTCTCGGATTTTTCGCTTCTAACTCTGCTTTTTCTTTTCGACAAATTGCTGACCTTCCTGACTCGGAGCTGGCCTCCGACGCTGATCTGGAGGCGTTGCACGCCGCCTTTGCAGGTGGGCAAAAGCGCAAGAAGATTTCCTCCTCTGAGGAAATTATCGATCTTGACGGGATCCCCGTCGTCACCTCCAGGTTAGAACGTCCGGGTTATTTTCTTTTGTCGAAGTTTTCTTTCATCTTTGGAGTTTTAACTCTTTCTGGGTTTTTTGTTTTTTGCCTTTAGCCTGCCTCCCTCTACCTTAAAGCCAAAGAAGCTAAAAAGGCATAAGGCTGTGACCAACAGAGGCTCTCAACCTTCTCCCGTCATCGCACCGGACACACCGTCCACGATGGCGGAAGAGCATGCGACAGCCCCCACCACCAAGTCGTTGGAGCCCAGCCAGCCCGTTGTGTCGGACACGGACACGAGGGAAAGGGCGGCTCCAGAGGTGGGAAATTCTTTTCGGACAATCGACGAGGAGATTTGCACCTTCGACAAGGACTTCAAGAATCTCAACGATAGCCTAAGCGCGGCCGGAATTCTTTTTGCGGAATACGCAAAAGAGTTCAATGAAAACTTGGCGGGGTTGCAGCGAATGAGCCAGGTATTTAACTCTAGCCCCCAAGCATTAAGCAAAATGTATACTTTTCGCCTTGATGCTTTTTAGTTACTCTTTTCCTTGTCGTGTTCCAGCAAACTGCCGAAACGATTAACATGGAAGTTTTCAATAAACTTTCCGTCAAGAACAAGGAAGTTAGAAATCTTCTTTCCATTCTTGAGGTGAAAGAGGTGGAGATGGCATCGTCTCAGCTGCAGCTGAAGGAAACAACAGGTAAACTTTTTCCCTCTGAAATTTTTGATTCAGCTTTTTGTCTAAGTACTTTTCCGGGATTTTTCTAAACTCGGAATTTTCCTTGCTTTCCAGCTGCTTTGGCGAAGGCCCAGCAAATAGCTGAAGATGCCGGCAATGCTGCTAGTCTCCGTGAGGATAATCTGGACCTTCATAAGCAACTTATGAAGGCCCAAAAGGATCTGGAAGCCAGCAATCTGGCCCTTTGAATTGCTCATTCCAAGGCTTCCGAACAGGCGGAGAAGGATAAGTCCACCATCCAGGACTTGGAAAATGCCTTAAATCTTCGCCTGGAGGAAGGCTCCGAAATCGACAAGATCACTGGTAGGTTTTACTTCATTTACCATTTTTCCACGTCTTTCTTTCTTTCTCTGCTTTTTCACTTAACCTTTTTGGTCGTTTGTCTGAAAAAGCAGGAGATAACCCAGATCTCACTCGGATTGATAGAATCCGAGCCTTTGGGAAGACGTGGACTGCGATCAGAGCTGTTGGTATGCAGCTGGTCAACAAGTTCCTTCCCACGAGTACTAGGGAGTTCTCGGAAGTTGAGAAACTTCTGGGTGCCATCTTGGAGGTGGCGGAGTCCAGGGAATCCATCCTACGCTCCGCTGCACGGGGTGGTGCCCGCATGGCACTCAGCCTTATGCGTATGCAATACCCTGGTGCAAAGTCTTGGCGCGTGGCGTCCGGTATCCCCCAAGGATACACGGAAACTCAGCGATCCACCATCTTTGATGAAATCAAAGGCCACACCACCAAGATCGCCTCCATGGTGAACATCTCCATCACTTATCCAGAAGAGGAGATCCCGGAAGACCCCGAGAATGACAACAGCGAAGAAGACTCGGACGCTTGAAGGGCTGCCTTTAACCTGGATGATGAAAGTAGACAATAGGAGCATTACTGCACTTTTACAATGTAATTTATATTGTAATGCTTCTATTCCTTTTGTATAAACAAGAACTCCGCCTTTTGCAGTTTTAATTATGAAATTCTTTGCAAGGTTTCCGGGTTTTAATATTCCTTTGTCTTCTAAGTTCTCTGGTTTATGTGTTTTAACTGTCCTTAGTGTTTGAAATGGCTCGATAGTATTATGAATCATCATGCCGAGTAACTGGGTATAACCAATCAGTTTAAACTCGGAAACATGGATCATACTAAAGGCATTTTTACTAACTAGCTCCAGTGACCCAACACGTAAACAATCAGATAATACTTAGAGAAAAGTAAGGAATTTTTTGAAACTTGGGCACGCAGGCACAATCCGAGTTTCCTTTAGCCGTTAGCAGGCTGAAAATCATTCAGTTTTTAAACACCGAGCACGCAGGCATAATTCGGGTTAACATTGAGTATTTTGTAAGATCATTGGGAAATAGATAAGGTGGAATCATGCTTTGTACTATAATAAACTTGTAAAAACATGGATATAAGAATTCCGACAACTTTATTTCATGATCTCAAAGATGTTTACATAGAAATTGAACTAAGTATAGAAGGGACGTAACTGCTGGATGCTCCAAGGCCTCTTTGTCTCTCCTAGTTCATCATCTATCTTTCTCTTTCTTTTGCGATTCGGCTTCTCGGGATCGTCTTCCGTGTCCCGAATATCTACAAGATAATATGACCCATTTTTCATAGCTTTGCTGATTACAAATGGTCCTTCCCATATTGGGGCCAATTTGTGCTTTCTTTGCTGCACCAACCTCAGCACTAAGTCACCTTCTTTAAAAGAACGATGCCTGATTTTCCGACTATGATAACGTCGTAAACCTTGCTGGTAAATGGCGGATCTTTGAAGCACAAGCTCTCGTTCTTCTTCTAAGAGATCGACGGCATCCTGTCGTGCTTCTTCGGCATCCGAGTCATCGAAATCCCGCACTCTTGGGATATCATGGATCATGTCCGTTGGAAGAATAGCTTCCGCACCGTAAACTAGGAAAAACGGGGTTTGCCCAGTTGACCTGTTTGGCGTCGTTCGAATACTCCAAAGCACGGAAGATAGCTCCTCTACCCATGCTCCGGCTGCTCTATGAAGAGGAGGTTCGAGTCTTGGGCGTATTCCTTGCAGGATTGAGCTATTCATTCTCTCAACCTGTCCATTGAATTGTGGGTGTGCCACAGATGCAAGATCTAGGCGAATTCCCGTTTGTCGGCAATATTTTGCCAACTCTCCAATGGAGAAATTTGTCCCGTTGTCGGTTATTATGCTGTGTGGAACGCCATATCTCATGACTGTGTCAATGATGAAATTTCTGGCAGTTGCACCGTCAAGCTTTTTGATGGGTTTAGCCTCCACCCATTTGGTATACTTATCCACAGCTACAAGTAGATGTGTAAGTCCGCCTCGCGCAGTTTTGAACGGTCCCATCATATCTAGCCCCCAGACCGCAAACGGCCATGTAATTGGGATAGTATTTAGTGCTTGGGCCGGCATATTAGTCTGCTTGGCGTAATATTGACACCCTGCACATGTGTTGACTATGTGCTCAGCATCTGTCTTGGCTGTTAGCCAGAAAAACCCGGCACATAATGCTTTTTCAACTATGCTTTTTGATTGAGCATGGTGTCCGCAATCTCCGGCGTGGATTTCTTGCAGGATTTTTCGTCCTTCTTCTGGTGAAATACACCGCAGAAAAATTCCGGAAGTACTGCGTTTGTACAGGCAATTATCAATTACCGTGTATCCTTTGCATCGATGCTGAATTTGTCTCTGCAAGACTTTGTCTGCTCCCTCCGGGTACTTCTGGTTGACTAAGAAGTTTAGATATGGAATTGTCCAGTCCGGGTTAACGAGCATAACTTCAATTGATTCGGAAGCCAGGGGGTAATCGATATCTCCACCTTTTATGGATGGTTCGTACAAATGTTGTACAAACACACCTGGTGGTAGGATTTTTACCCTTTCTGACCCCATGCGGGCTAACGCATCCGCGTTCCAATTCTCCTCCCTTTTAACGTGGAGTACTTCGAATGCGAAGAAACAAATGGCGAACTCGTCCACCGTTCTCCGATATTCGGCCATTATAGGGCTCTTTGCGTCCCAGGTTTGGTTGAGCTGATGCTGTACCAAATCCGAGTCGCCGTAGCACAGGATGCGTTTGACCCCTATTTCTTTTGCAATGTGCAAGCCATGAAGCAGAGCTTCGTATTCTGCCACGTTATTGCTGGTGTTTAAGTGTATTTGTAATACATACTCCATTGTGTCTCCTTTAGGGGATTTTAAGACTACACCAGCTCCAGCGTCCTCCTTCATCTTGGATCCGTCAAAATGCATGATCCAGTACTCGGACTCCGGCATTGGTGTTTTCTCCATTGCTTCCGTCCAGTCGGCGACAAAATCTGCCAGAACCTGGGATTTTATTGTCGTCCTTGGCTGATACTTAATGTCGAAGGCTGCTAGCTCGATGCCCCATTTGGCTACTCGGCCAATTGCCTCCGCATTGTTTATTATATCCCCTAGTGGTGCTTTACATACCACTGTTATGGAATGTCCTTGGAAGTAATGGCGTAACTTTCTAGATGCGAAAAATACGCCATATGCCAATTTTTGGTAGTGTGGGTACCTTTGCTTGGACTCGGAGAAAACTTCACTTATGTAATATACCGGATGCTAGTCTGGTATACTTTGTTCGTCTTTCTTCCGTTCCACAACAATTACTGCACTAATAACCCTGTTTGTAGCCGTGAGGTACAATAACATAGGTTCTTCGTCTTTTGGGGATGCCAAAATCGGAGCTTTCATCAAAGTTTTTTTTAACTGGGTTAATGCTGCACCGGCCTCTTCTGTCCACTCGAATTTGTCGGATTTTTTCAGCAACTTGTAGAGTGGTAAGGCTTTATCCCCTAGCCGACTAATAAATCTGCTGACGGCAGCGGCGGAACCCGTCAATCTTTGAACATCTTTCACACACGTAGGTTTGGAGATGTTCAAGATGACTTTAATCTTTTCCGGGTTAACTTCTATTCCTCTGTGAGAAACGATGAAACCCAGAAGTTTTCCTAAGGGAACCCCGAATACGAACTTTGATGGATTTAACTTCATCTTATAAGTGCGCAAGTTTTTGAAGGTTTCTCGCAAATCCTCAAGGAGTGTGTCTTTTTACTTGGTTACGACAGCAATATCGTCTACGTAAACGTGGACGTTTTTGCCAATCTGACTATGCAAACATCGTTGCATGCAACGCTGGTAAGTTGCACCTGCGTTCTTCAGGCCAAACGGCATGGTTACGTAATAATACGTCCCGTACGGGGTTATAAAAGAAGTCTTAATTTGATCTTCCTTTTTCATGCGTATTTGGTGATACCCGGAATAAGCATCCAAAAAGCATAAAAGCTCAGAGCCTGCGGTGGCGTCTATTATTTGATCGATTCGCGGTAACGCGAACCTATATTTTGGACACAATTTGTTCAAGCCTGTGTAATCTATACACATTCTAAGAGCAGTGGTGTCTTTCTTCGGTACTAATACCGGATTTGCAGACCATTCAGTGTGGATTACTTCCTGGATGAAATCTGCTGCTAAAAGCCGGATAATTTCCTTGCCAATAGCCATCCGTCTTCTTCCGTCGAATCGACGGAGACCTTGTTTGACGGGTTTGGAGCCTGGAATTACCTTGAGTTGATGCTCAGCAAGATCCCTGGGTACGCCTGGCATGTCAGCTGGACACCAGGCAAAACTATCCCAGTTCTCACGGAGGAACATGATGAGCTTGCCTTCCTATTTGTCGGTCATCCCAGTTCCTACTACGACAAATTTTGTCGGGTCTTTGGGATCTAAGATTACCTGTCTTGTATTCTCGGATGCCTTGAAGCTATCTGCTGGCTTTCGAGTTTCTTTTCCTGCCGGCATTTCTGTCGGCGATACCTCCTTAGCCAGCTCTTTCAGCTCTTCCTTTGCTATGATCTTCTCGGCGCAAAGGGCGTTTTCTTTTTCCAGCTTGTTCGCCAGCTTGAAGTCTCCAGTTATGGTGATTACCCCTCCTTTCGGCCCTGGCATCTTCAACTTGTTATAAATATAACAGGATCTTGCCATGAATTTGGCGAAAGCTGGACGTCGGAGAATTGCGTGATACACGCTTTTGAACGGCACCACCTCGAAGGATACTTTTTCCTGACGGAAGTAATCTTTTTCTCCGAAAGTGACATCTAGGGAAATTTCTCCTAGGGATCGTGCTTGCCTGCCGGGAACAATGCCATGGAAGCGTATGTTGCTGTGATTGAGCTGGGTCTCAGAGATTTTCAGATGTCTCAACGTATCCAGGTACATTATGTTGATGCTGGATCCTCCGTCCATCAGCACTCTTCTTAGCCTAGTGTTCTGGACAATAGGGCTTACAATAAGAGCATGTGTGCCGGGTTCAGGGATATTTCCGGGATGATCAGACTGATCCCAGGTTATTGGTGTGTTCGAATACTTCAAGAATTTTGGGGTTGCCGGAACAACCGCATTTATTTCTCGAAGTGTTCTTTTGGCCACCTTTGCTGATGGAGTTGCTAGGAAAGTTAGGGCGCATTCTCCATCAACCCTCGAAACTTGGGTTCGCCTTTCCGCTGTTGTTCCTGGATTTTTTCGTCAGTGTCTGATTCACTGTCTTCTTTCTCAGCTTCTGGCTTTTGTTTAGAGAATTTCCTTTTGGAACTCTTCCCCTTGTTTCCGGATCCTGCACTGCCTTTCATGTGCTTATTCAGCCGGCATTGTGCATTCGTATGGGTGGGTTTCCCAAATTGTGAATGGTGGACACAGGGTTCCGACTTAATCTTCTCCCATTCTTCTTTAGTGTAGTTGATTGGTTCTGAACTGCGTCCTTTCCATCTGTTCACTTTTTCACTTCCAAAGGCTATGTTAACCTCTTTGGGTTTTGGTGTTGCATCTGAAGTTCCTTTTTTCTCAGAGCGAGTATTTTTCTTGGACAGTATCAGTGCATCGATATTGCCGCCTCTTGCTCTGATATCGTCTTCGGCTGCAGCGTGTTCATTGGCGGTTGTAAGCATAGATCCGAGATCTTTGTGCTGTTTGGAACCAACCATGAACGGTACAAGACCGGGTTTTAGGCCATTGACGAAAGCATGCATTGCTTGTACGTCAGTTACTCCAGAGCAAATATTCTTCATTGCAGTCCATCTGGAGATGAAATCCACGTATGGTTCATCCTCAAACTGAGTGCAACGGTTCAGCTGGTTGATGTTGTTCGGTCGCTTATAAGTTCCCCGGAAATGCTGAGTAAATACTCGAGCCATATCATCCCAGCTGTCTACAGTTCTTGATGGCAATCCATTAATCCAATCTCTGGCTCCATCCAGTAACATTAGGGGGAGAAACTTTACAGCTTCCAGGTCTGTCCCATTGTTAATCTGGACGGCTGTATGGTAGTCTAATAGCCAGGTATCCGGGTTTGTACTGCTGGTGTATTTCTGGTACGTTGGACCGACTTTGGCGAAGCCAGAATGCAGGGTTATCCTTCGGATCCTATCAGTTAAACACTTAGGTCCAAAGTATAGATCATCCTTTTCCGCCCTATCCATGTGTGCGGAATACCTGCCGGCTGAATGGACAGAAGGGGATCTACTCTTTTCTTTTCCATTGTTGCGCGGATGCGCTTTTCCGGGATCGTTTCTATTTCTTTCAAGACCACGCCCTTTTGGATGAGGCGGAGTTCTACTCCTGTGCCTTTCCTTATCCTTGGGAGGTGTCCGAGATCTCTCACGCCTGTGAGGTACATCATGTCTTCCGGCTTTTTCAGCAGGGTGTCTCGGAGGTGGCATTGCTTTGCCATCATTCCGGTGTTTTTCTTCCCGATCGTGGGGTTTACGTCCACCTTTCGGGAGATGAGATCCGGTTCTAGACACTTCATCCCTATTGTCGGGTTTTTTCTTATCTTTTCTCGGATCTGCTTTCTTATCCTTTGAATTGTCGGAATCTCCAGGTTCTTCCGGTCCAGGTGCTCCAGCGGCGCAAGTAGCTGTTTTGCATAGGGCGGAGTCGTCGTGCAACTTCCCTGATCGCTCTTGGGCCCGCTGTTGCTGTTGCAATGCTTTTCCTAGGAAAGCATACACCCCTTGGAGTTTTTCACCATTAGAGTACATATCATTGTTGAGGATGGCAAACGCTGCTTCCACATTTTCTGCTGCGGTTTTGTATATTGGTTCGCCCCTGGCATCTTTGCCGTTTACTTGCTTTTGCCAAGATGGGTTGTGAAACCTTTCTTTTGACGACAGTACTTTCGGTCTTACGATTCCGGGTAACCTTGTAGGTTTAATGCCAGATCTATTCTTTTTCTCGTACTCCTCGATTTCTACCTTCATGAGATTGATGTCATCCTGGGTTTTTTGGAGGTGTTCGCGAGTTCTGAATAGATGTTGCTGTTGCCGTTGGAGAGCTTGTCTCCTGGCTTCTAGCACTTCAGGGGGTTCATGCAATCCCACTGGTGTTTGTAACAATTCCTGTTCTTCTTGCTCTGTCATTGTCGGAACAAGGATTTCTTTTGTTTTCTTCTCCGCAATTTTTGTTCCGCTTGCATCTCCTACTTCCGGGCTTTCATCATCTGGATCAGCCAATTTCTTCTTCCGGAGTTTGTATTGGAGTTTTTTAGCGGCCTTGTTCTTTTTCTTGGAAGAGGGAGGTTTTTTAGCAGGTTCATCCTCTGTCAATTCCTTGACGTTGGGAAATATCGGAGAAGTTTCTCCATCTTCTCTCTCTTCCTCTGGCGGAGGGGTTTTAGGGCTTTCCTGACTGCCGGCGTCCGTGTTTTCAGCCAGTTTCGCCATTAGTACTTCATGGAATCCCTCTTGAAAACATTTAACTTTTCTTTCGAAGGCGTCCACGTCTTCGGAGTCAAAATCATCTGATCCGGTTTCTGACTCTAATCTCGCCTCAATGGCGGCTAGCACAGATTCAGCTTCCGAGTTCATCGCTGGATTGGCGGGTGTCGGATCTTCCACCTCAGTAGTGGGTTTACTATTTTCTGCCTCTTGCACGGGATTTCCGTCATCCGTGTTTTCAGCGACTTCGGATTGCACCATACCGATAAAGTGTGTATCACTTTTATGTCGGCGATCTGAGCAAAATCCGGGATCATAGTCATCCTCGACTGGGTATAGGGCGGGTGGGATAAATTTGCTTCCACCGCAAAACCCCATGGCCTCTGCAGTTAGTCCGATAAAGATATTAGCAGATCCGATCGGTAACACGCAGGCACTTACCAGATGATTTTGCGCGGGTATGTAGGATCCATTGTCGAGGAAGCGTCCGATGTCATCGTCGAACTCCAGGCTTCCGACAGTTATGGAACTGCCGATCCCGCCGAGTATCCCAGATCGGAACTTAACGCCTGACGTCGTTTGCCCCACGGTGGGCGCCAACTGTCGAGACATCGTAGTAGTTTTCATAGACGGGGGTGCCATGAGACTACGGGTAGAGACGTGGGGAAACGGTATCGCGTTGAGGACAAAGACACAGGATTTACCCAGGTTCGGTACGTCGTAATAATAGCGTTCCTACTCCTGCAATCTCACTAATCAGGACTAAAGCCTGTGTATACAATTACAATGTGAGGTTCTGTTTAGCTATTCGCTGAGGATCAACTTCCCGGCGAGTTAGCCTGTAGCTTCGTGTCTAGTTATCTTATCTCCCGCCTGGCTTTATATAATAGCCAGGTTAGGGCATACAGAGTAGGAAACCTAGAAGACTACGGTAGCCATTAACTTGGAAAGTAAGGAATCTGTCTTCTCCTCCAAGCCAGATCACGTGGGCCGTGATCCGGGTCCTTCTAGAATCCGGCTTCTGCGCGTCAGCTTACTGGGCCGCCCAATGGACCATAGCCCACTACCAGTTGGGCCACCCTGGCAATCCGGCACTTTTGACGACCATCTGATATACCGCTATTCAGTATATATCCGACAACATCAATATTTAGTTATCACTACATATTTCATTAGTTTTAAGTTTTCTGATTTGAGCAACTTAAGTGCCTCTAAAAATTCACTCTTTACGGGCTGTGCAGTTTTTGGCAGATTATGTCTTTATTTTGCATTGCTCTTATTACTTGTGTTTTGTGTGGTTCTTTTGATCAAGGAGCAATGCACAACTGTAGTAACAGTAGTTAATATTTAGAATCAACTCATGATGTGTCTTTGCTGCACCTATGTGGATTTTATTTATGGAGGCACTAACCCCTCTAATCAAGTTTTATGTTGAGATTTGTGTAAGAAGAATTTTTCAGGAGGAAGAGTTGAGTGAGATGAACAAAGATCAAGAGAGACAACCAATCAAGCTTGGGGATGTACCCCTGGGATCACCCTACATGTATCAAATAAGTACAAGAATCCAAGCTTGGGGATGCCGAGCCACCTCACTCCAACCATCATGATGTTAAGTAAGTAAAGCCTAGCTATATGGATATAAAGAAAGCACTTTACGGGAGGCAACCCAGTTGTTTTTGTTTGGATTCTCCTAGTGTCCTCTTTCTGTATCAAGAGATTAGTTTTTTTTTAATTCTGTAGTTTTCAATAAAGAGTCAAGTCAAACCCATTTGGACTTATAAGTTGCTATCCTAGTGCATGAAATTTCTGTTTCAGCACGAGTCTGCTCACCGTATGTTGGATTGAGCTAATTTTTTAGTATGTTCTACAAATTTGCATCCTCTGTAAGCACAAAAATTGGCTTAATTTTTTGACGAGCCTAGATTAGGGAAAAACGTTCGTTCTGCTTCTGTTGCTTTTCTGGACAGATTCTGCCTTCTTTTGTTTTATGCACTCTTTGGGCTTGGGAATCGAATTTGCATGATTCTTTCAAGAAAGAGAGTGAACATACAACATAATGAACCTTATTGTCTATCTACTGGATCATTTTATTTGGAATTTTTCACATCAAGCATGTGATTTGTTTGTCCTTGCTAATCTCACCCCACAGAAAAAGAATGGGGGAAACATGTTTTGCGAAGTTTTTTCACATGGAATAGAGGAGCTGCGCCTCAAGACATCCAAGAATGGTGAAATCCATAAGCTTGGGGATGTGATGAATACCCCACTGGAGCTACACTCTTTTGGTTAGCACACGTCTACTTTCTGTTTTTCTAACCAAAGCATTTATCGTAGAGACTTGAAGCGTCTAGTTTTTGTTTTTATTTTTGTTTTGATAAGACCACACCCATCATTTTATATGATATTGAGCTACTGGAGTTTGGGGTTGGAATGTATTGGATGATAGTATTATGACTTGGAATAGGGATGCCATGGTTTATTTGAAGAGCTACATATGTTTGCATGATTTATAGGCTTTTTATGTGTAGAAATTTGCAATAATGTTGTCTTGAGCTATCTCTTATTCATGTCCTTGATGTTAATTTCTGGCTTATTTAGTTTTTCATGAAATGAGTAGTTCTATGGACATATGCATGCATAGTAGCTAGTCAACTATCTCCCTCTTGCTAGCCAAAAATTAAAAAATTCCAACAAGTAAAAACTTGTTTCCAACACTCCTTAGCCAAGTATTTCCAGTGGGTCCACCATATCTTCCCATTAGCTTCATTGCTATTCCGAGTATGTTCACCATGTTATTGTGTTATTTATGTTCTAAATTAAGATATTCACTTTATTAATTGTCATGGGTTGAACTTGGGATAGGACTCTCACGAACTTTTGAAGGCACACCTTACTTTTTATGCATCTAATAAACATGACCCAATAATGGGAGCCACAAGTTTTGTGTTTGACAAGTGTGTGGTTGGGAGCTAGCTATAAACGTGTATCACCAGAAAGCTTTCAACATTGCACAAAAATTTACATTTGGTTGATATCATGTACTTTTGTTTTTGGACTCCTGCCATGCCGAAATGAAATAGAGGAATAGTAAGTTTTGATGAGTAAGTATCTATATGACTAGAGAAACGCATTGGGCCGCTAACCCAAGCCATGCTTTATCATGGTGGAAATTTACTTACAGCTTGAGTGACTCTACAACACATCCTACAATAAAATAAGAAGCTATGCATAATAGTGAATGAAAATAAAAAGGATGATGAGTCTACTCCGTTTGTTTGTCTTGTCATTGTGACATGGGCTTGTTTCCATGTCATGGGGCAAGAGGTACCTCTTTGCGGTTCTCTATGATGTCATTAATACTTATTATGATTGTACAAAGCTTATTAGGAATCTTAATTTGAGTAATCATGGAGTAGGTTTTCACACTTACAAGGCATGAGGATTTCAACCACCTTGTCATTCACATTACTTCAACATTCACCATTTAAGATACTAGTGATAAAGGGGCAATGAGAGTCCTAGATCAATGGATACCACATTTCAATTAGTAATTTTAGTTGAATAATTTAGAGGCTAAATAAGACTTGATCATGTTTTACCTCTACTCAATTTTCTCCAAAGTGTCCACCATATTTTCTATTTTCCATTATGCTATTCTTTGACTAATATAGGATTTTATTTTTCATTTTGTGTATGCATTTTGTCCATAGTGCTTTTATTTCATTATACACTTTGTGAACTTTCATGAAGCATCTTTGCTTGCATATTTGATATTTCTTACAACATGAATTGTATATTGCTACTCATTTCTATTATTAATCATTTGATTATATGTAGCATGAATAATCCTCCTTGATATCCCATGATTGTTTCAATATGCAAAGTCCATGTTAGTTTTATCACCTTCATACTCGAGGACGAGCATGGGTTAAGCTTGGGGATGTTGATGCATGTAAAATGCATACATGAACTTTGCATGTTATTACTTGTTTTTCCTACATATTAGAAACTTATATTCATGTTTTATAATGATTTGGGGGATTTTCTAAGCAATCCCCCTTCTTTTGGTTCTAACCCTGTTTTTCTAGAAAACGTACTTTTTAGTGTTTCAGACTTTCCGGGAGCTTCGGGACTCCAAAAAGGGCAAGGCCAAAGAGCACGGTTCAGAATTTTCGAGACGAAGACCATGGGCCAAAGTAGAGGGCCAAAAGGCCAACCAGGTGGCAAAGAGGACCCTCCACGCGGCCAGATTCCTTGGTCGCGTGAGAGGCCCCCTTTTTGCCCCCGTGGCTCCGATGCCGTCGATCTTTCTTCTCCCGAGTGTCTCGTGACCTAAAAACGACTATATAAAGGGTCCCCTGGCCTTTTCGAGGAGGAGGCGGCGCCGAGAGACGAAACCACGAAACAGAGAGACAGAAGGCTGCCGCCGGAGAAGATCGGAGGGGGGAAACGCCGCCGGGATCACCCCCGGAGGGCTCCACCCCCCTCCGGCGTGTTCATCATCAACATCTATAGCAAGATCAGCTCCATCTCTCCACTGTAATCTCTTGGCAAACACGATGTATTATGCAATACTATATTCCCTTGATGTATTGTGTCTCCCCGTCTATGTTTGAGTAGTGAATTGTTCTTGGCAATGGTGAAATAGTTCGTTGATTGGTCGCATACAAGTTTGTTATCTTCTATGATTGTATTTATGTACAATATATGAGTGCACGCATATGTTGGGGAATGCATGTAAGGTGATCACCGGTAGCATAATGGAGTGGTGGTGACTTGGGAGTGACAGTAACCTGAGACCAAGCCACAAAGTTAAGTTATTGGGGGATATATATAGGGGACCTTAGAACGTAAGGCTATGGTGGGACTTTATGTCTTAATCAATCTTGTGCAGTCATTTACTTGGCCACATGATCCATCATAAGGGGTTGTAGATCATTTACTTGACTATACCTATTCATGGCTCCTTCCTAGAAGAAGCAACTAAGACTAAACATGTGCTTCACTAATTGTGACAACCACATGAACGAAACACCTATTGCTAGAACACTTGCTCCCTTGAGATACTTGAGATATTTGCTGCTTGCTACTTGTGAAACTTGCTTAGAAACTTGCATTTTAAACTTGCTTCACTAGTTACTAGACAAACCACACTCCACATCACTTGCTTTTAATTAGTTAGTTCCTTTTAGTCAAACTTATTGCTTTGCATAAACAGCCATATAAAAGGGTTATAGGGCTTTATAGAATAGATAGCTTACCTTCAGCTCCTCGTGGGTTCGACACTCAAATACTTATCGAAAGGTACTATAATTGATCTCCTGCACTTGGGAGTCATCAGAGGGTCGGGAGAATAACTTCCGGGAACGGAGTGAAATTCTCCATCTCCTTCCGTACCCTTCTTAGTGGAGTTTTCGGCGGAAGCATTTTTATGTGTATCACCATCTACCCCTTTCTTGGCGCCCTCCGGATTGTCATCCAGAGGAGTAGAGTCGACGACCTCCGGTCTTTTGGCTTTGAGGAGTTCCGCCAAGACTTGGCGCAACTCATCAAATTTGGTGTCTATGGATGAGGTCAATGAATTTCTCAACTCATTGAGATCATCCATGGACACCCTAGCCACGGAACCTTCTGCGTCCGAATCTTCTCCCATACTAAAACTCTTAGGCGGTTAAGCCCGATAGAAGAACCGAGACTCTGATACCAATTGAAAGTAAAGTATGCGCACCTAGAGGGGGGGGGGGTGAATAGGTGCTACGACCAATTTTCATTTTTCTTTAACAATTAGGCCTGACACAAAGTAAATTCTCTAGATAATGCGACTACGGTGAATTTACCTATATGACAAGGATACAATAATCACAATGCAAGTGAGTAAAGGGAGTAAGGGAACGAGGTAACCAAAGTGAAGCACACGGAGACACGATGTAATCCCGAGTTCCTCCTTGTTAAGGGAGTACGTCTCGCTGGAGGGGTGTGAGCTCGCCACAAAGTCCTACTCAACGCCACAAAGGCCTCACCCTATTCTCTGATGAACCCCACCACAAAGGCCTAGTTCACCTTCCACTATTCATCCCCTTTGAGGCGGGGATCGAGTCCTTTACAAACAACTTGGGGCACACACCCACAACCAAATTGGGGGCTCCCAACAATCCTTGAATCACCAACAAGTAGCAAGATGCCTAGGTTCTCCACAAGAGGAAACTCTAGGCTAGACCCCTCTAGCTAGAGAGGGGGAAATGAACGAGTCGGTGAAGATGTAGATCCGGGTCTTATCCTCCAATCCTCCAAGAATCAACGAGTTTGGGTGGAGGGATTTGGAGAGATCTAACTTTTGGAGGCTCAATAAATGCTTGTCTTAAATGTTGGAGTAAGCAACCTCTTGGGGAAGAAGGGTATGGGGTATTTATAGCCCCCTCCCCAAACTAGCCATTTTGACCCTTTTCGTGCATGGCGGTACTACCGATGGAGCCAGCGGTACTACCGCTACCTCGGTATCCACGCGGTACTAGGGAGGCCCAGTCGCAGGGCGCAGGCAGTACTGCTGCTGAAGTACCGTGGTACTCCAGCAGCGGTACTACCGTGAGTGCATCCAGGTACTACCGCTGGCCACTCTCTTCGAATTAATTCGAAGTGGCTGGCGGTAGTACTAGGTCACTACCGCTCTAGTACCGTGCGATACAGAGAGCAAAACTCAGCCAACGGTACAAGGGCCGGTACTGAGGGCGGTACTACTGCTTCCTGTAGGGAGCGGTACTACCGCCAGCCAGTAGCGGTACTACTGCTGAGAAAGGTTTTGCTCAAAATCGAAATGAGTACAGAGGTACTACCGAGCCACTACCGCCTCAGTACCGTGCGATACAGAGAGCATTTTTCTCCTGGCGGTACTTCTGGCGGTACTGGGCGCGGTACTACCGCTCGCTGTGCGGAGCGGTACTACCGCTGGACCAAATCAATTTTGGTGGCAATGTCTTGGAATTCTCTTCACCTTTTTGGCGTCTATTTGATATTACCTGAAATACTTGACGCACTGTTATAAGTTGAGTGGTGTTTGTATAAACTCCAAAACCTAAGAGAGATCAAAGATGCAAAATGCACTTTCAGTTAGTACCGCGCACAGTTGCCGGTCGTACCGGTAATTTTGGTACTACTGTCAGTTACAGCGGTAGTACTGCTAGTCAGGTTTCTTCTCTCCGAAAAGGGGTCCAAAGAATGATATTTCAAGAAACATAAATGTTGTGTGAGGGATAACTTTGCGGCTTAGGATTAAGATCTCAAACTGATATGGTACTTCATACTCAACCTTGCAAGATGCAATCAACTAAAGGCCAAGATAGATTGTGTTTTCCAAACACCACAACACCAAGGAAAAGAAAGGCAAATAAAATCCAAATAACTACCAACTAAGAACCAACTCTTCAAAGGAAGAGGTTGGTGTCCTAATCCACCGTGTAAGAGATTATGGTATTACACCGCGAAGATATATCTTGGGTGCATTGCCAATTCTCAACATTTTAGCTCGTAGTTCAACATTAAAAATAGAGAGATAATTTTTGATTTGGGCATAATGGGGGGGGAGGGAGAACCCAATGTGTTAGGATAACACTTCTCCTATGTCCATGCCTACACCTAAACCCTAACACAAAGTTAACTATAGGCGTGTGTGCAATATCCTCAAGTCAAGCTCCTTGAATCGATGATATTTAGCTTTTCCTCAAAAACATGAATCTTGAATCATCTAGAGGCTTGATGAATATGTCCACAATATTATCCTTGGTTGGGACATAGGCTAGCTCAATATCACCTCTTGCCACGTGATCCCGGGTGAAATGATGAGGAATCTCAATATGCTTCGTGTCAATTCATCGTACTAAGGATCATAGACTGGGGTGCCATGAGCCTATGGGTAGAGACGTGGGGGGACGTGGTAGTACGATAATCGAGAACATCAGGTTTACCCAGGTTCGGTATGGCGCAACTAGGAGACATTCCTACTCCTGGAATCTCACTAAATCAGGGCTGAAGCCTAAAGTATACAAAGTACAATATGAGTATGGATTCGCTAACTCGGCGAGGATCAACTTCTCGACGAGTTGGCTTCTAGATAATTGTCTGTGTCTTCCGTTTCTCCCGTCCGACTTTATATAGATAGCCGGGTTAGGGCTTACAGAAAGGAAACCTAGAAGACTACGGAAAGTATCTAACTTGGAAAGTAAGTAATCCGTCTTCTCCTCCAAGCCACACCACTTTGGGCCGTGGTCCGGGTTCTTCTAGAATCCGGCTTCTGCGCGTCAGCTTACTGGGCCACCCAATGGACTGTGATCCATTACCAACAGGCCACCCTGGTAATCCGGTTCTTTTAGGACAATGCCGAACATACCCCTGATCGGTATATATCCGAAAATAGCCCCCAAGAAGGATTGAGACTTCGTCCTGCCGCCTTTCGTCATTCCGTTCCAAGAAATGTTGGCGCTTGGTCTTGATCCTTCTTTTTCCCAAAATTTGTTAACTCAGAACTCGGATTTTCTCAAAGTCCGGCTTTTCTTCCGCGAGCCTTCGCGGAGAAGGAAATTCGTGATGCCAGCGATGAAATCGTGCTGACATCACGGACATTTGGGTTCAGTCAAAACCCTGTAATGTATCTACTGACAGATTCTTGCGGGAAACGAGGAGATAACACTTATCACTCTATCACTTCATTTCCCGGAAATCTCGGGCGTAACACGCGTCGATCATCCAACGGTCAAATAGTCGTTGCTACAAATCTCAGCATGCCCTGGCTATAAATAGCCTCCTCGGAGCCTCCGGTTATTCTTCCGCATCATCTCCTTCATCAAGCCCCCAACGCCCTAGCCATCAAAGAGCCAGAGCCAGAGCCCGAGCGAGTGAACGCAGAGAAAAACGAGTCCCCAATCTTCCCCTGAGTCCACCATCGAAGGTTCATCTTCACGACCGTGCCGCCACCAAATGGACACCGGAGATTCCCCCCGCGCCTCGGAGGTGGAGAACGCCGTCGTGGTTATTGACTCGATCATCAACGATATCAACCCGCAACTTGACTCCCCCGTCTGGGCTGCTGCAAGCACACAGGAGGGAAAAGCCGGCGGTTCGGCCCGCGGAGATCTGCCTCCCGCGGCCGAGAACATCCCATCGTTGTCAACTGCCCCTCCTCCGCCTCTCGTCACCGAGCCCACGGAGGGAATTACCATTCTCGGTGGCGAGGAGGTCGCTGCCTCCGACGCCGCGAGAGCTGAAGAAGAAGCGGAGGAAAACTCCACGAACTGGAGCCACTGTATTGTGGTTCCGTCCCTTCTTCCGGCAATGGAGAAGGAGGGATTCGTGCTGAAGGGCAAATGGCAGTGCGAAGAGGACGACTCCGAGCCTTCCCCGAAAGTTGGAGATCGGTTCTCCTTGCCTCTCACATCAACAGAGGTATGGGTTTCCCACCTTCCACCTTTTTTCTTCAAGTCCTCGACCACTACAACATCCAACCGCACAATCTTCCTCCCAACTCTATTCTTTATCTTGCCGGGTTTCAAGCCCTTTTCGACGGGTACATAGGAATAGAGCCTAGGTTAGACTTCTGGCAATATTGCTTTGGAGTAAAGTGCAACCCCTCTGAGGGCGCTCTCCCCACCTGTGGAACCATCTCCTTTACCTTACGTAGGTTTAGGGAAGATTGGTTCCCAAAAATCAAAACTTCGGAATCCGTCAGATTCTGGACGGGTTCCTTCTTTTATCACTCCGATGTCCCATTCCAGGAAAGGAGACGGGAATTCCACCTTTCGTGAATTCCGCGGCCACTCCCCAAGAAAACTGGGCAGTGGACGCGGTCCAGACTCTGCCGACAAATCTGATGAGGATCAAGCGGCGTATCGCCAAGCTTGTTTCCGCCACCCTTCCTCTCACCGGCACAAACACGATTTTGTGCTAGCTCGGAAGGCAAATTCAGCCTTTGGCCCACCGCGGAAAGCGGCTAATGTGCGAGTACTTGGGCCCGGAGGACGCAATGAGGGCGATAGACAAAGCTTTAACGAAGAAGGATTTCAAGAAACGGCTAAACCAACTGGTTTCCACTCGGGACCAGTATGAAGAAAGCCGACAAATGTACCATGCTGGAAATCCAGCTCCAAAGGTAAAGTTTTTCCTCTTTGGGAAATTTATCGATTTTCCTTTTTCTCGGATGTTTTCTCGTACCCGGACTTTGCGTCTTTTTGCAGCTTCTTGAACTTCCTGAGGCGGAACTTGCAACTGACGCCGAGTTGGACATGTTGCGTGCCAACTTTGCCAGCGGATGGAAGTGCAAGAAGCCTTCCGCTACTCCAGACGCGGTCGATCTTGACGGTGTTTCCGTGGCAACATCCATGTAAAGAAATCCCGGGTTCTTTCTTTTTCTATGCTTTTTATTGCATGAATTTTGTTTCTAGGAATCTTACTTCTCGGAATTCCTTGCTTTTTCTTTATAGCCTTGTCCCTACCACTTTGAAAGTGAAGGGAAGGAAGAAGCACAAGGTTTCTGCTCACAGAGGAGCGAAGCCGTCTCCCGCTGCTGCACCCGACACTCCGACTGCAGCGGGGGAGGAAAACTCGGCTGCAAGGGAGGGAGAATATCTCTTGCTGTCCGGCCAGCCCATTGCGCCCAAATCGGACGCGAGGGAAAGGGTGGAACCGGAAGTGGGAGGCCCTTCGCATGTTCCAGAGGAGGAGCCCATCCCGACTTTTGACAAAGACTTCAAGGTAAAAGAAGAGCCTTTTGATGATCACGGGTATATTCATCTAAGGGAGACAAAGTACTTCGCTCCATCTCCTTTAATCCGTCCCTGGCCGCAAGGCGGGTTTATAGTTAGGAATAATTACGTGTTCTCGCCTCGGCGTGTCATACAAGACGGCCTTTGCCACGTCGGAGTTCTCTTTGCCGATACGCAAAGGAATTTAACGAAAATCTGGAAAGTCTTACAAGAATGAGCCAGGTAAATATCTCTAGCCCCCAAGCATTTAGCCAATTGTATTCTTTTTTGACTGAATGCTTTCTTCCAGTTCTTGCTTGTTTTCTGACATAAGCGTTACTTCTATTGTCCGTCTTTCAGCAAACTGCCGAGACGATTAACATGGAAGTTTTCAATAAACTTACCATCAAGAACAAGGAGGTGAAAACTCTCCTTAGAATTCTTGAAGACAAAGACTCGGAGTTGGCTTCCGTTCAGCAGGAGCTGACAAACTCGACGGGTAAATTTTTTACCATTTGATTTGCTTGAATTTTCTAAGTCATTTTCCGAGTATTGGTTTCTCAACCTTGTATTCTTTTCAGATTCTTTGGCGAAAGCCAAGCAAATAGCTTAAGATGCTGGCAATGCCGAGTACCTCCGCAAGGAGAACTCGGAGCTTTACAAAATCAATGTAAAGCTCTAGAAGGATCTGGAGGCCAGCCAGCTGGCGGTCGGGATCGCTGAGTCCAAGGCTTCTTCCTAGGCCGAGAAGGACAAAGCCACCATCCTCGACCTGGACAACGCGCTAAATCAACACCTTGAAGAAGGCATCGAAATGCCCAAGATTCTCGGTAAGATCTTAGTCTTTTACCGGATTCTTTCTCCTTATACTTTTTCCAGTATGCTTCTTTTTTTTCCTCTGTTTTTTCTAACTTTTCTTTGTTGATTTAAACAGAGGGAAACCCTTTGCTTACCTGGATTGACAGAATCCGGGCTTTCGGGAGGATCTTCGCCACGCTGAAGACTGCGGGAATGTTACTTGTCAACAAGTACATTCCCGGCAAAGCAGGAGAAATCTCGGAAGTTAGCAAATTTCTAGAAGCGATCGAGGAGGTGGCGAACCAGAAGGAGTCCTGGTTCCGTTTCGCAGCTCGTGGTGGTGCGCACATGGCCCTTGGGCTAATGCGTATGCACTATACCACCGCCAAGTCTTGGCGTGTGGCGACCTGTATCCCCCAAGGATACACAGAAGCGCAGCGATCAAGCATCTTTGACTCTGTCAAAGGGCACGCTACAAAGATAGCGCAAATGGTGTCGATCTCCACCTTCTACCCGGAGGAGGAAATTCCGGCAACTCCCGAAGACCTTAGCAGCAAAGAGGAGGACTCAGAGTCTAAGGAGGCCACCTGATTCTTGAGTAGTTAGCAGGAAAAAATAGAAGAATTACTATTCTCTCAATGTAATATCTATTGTAATGATGTATATCATTTGTATAAACAAGTATCCCCCTTTTGCAGTTAAAATTATGTATTTGCAAGTTTTTTAGGGTTTTAATTCCTTTGCCTTCTAATTTCTCTGGTTTATATGTTTTGACTGTCCTTAGTGTTGAAATGACTCAGTAACACTTAATCTTCATGCCAAGTGACTGGGTTTAACCTATCAGTCAAAACTCGGAAACATGGATTGTACTAAGGCATTTTTACTTACTAATTTGAGTGACCCAACACACAAACAATCATATAATACTTAGGAAAAAATAAGGAATTTTGAAAATGTATGAAACTTAGGCACACAGGCACAATCTGGGTTTCTTTAAGCCTCCTTAGGCTGCAAAGCATTCAGTATTATAACCCCGAGCACGCAGGCACAATTCGGGTTAACATTGAGTATTTTAAAAGATCATTGTGAAATAGATAAAGACGGACATATGCTTTGTACGAAAATGAACATATAAAACAGTAATGCATGAATTCCGACAACGTTATTTCATGATCTCAAAGATGTTTACATAGAAATTGAACTAAGTGTAGAAGGGACATAACTACTGGATGCTCCAGGGTCTCTTTGTATCTCCTAGTTTGACATCTATCTTTCTCTTTCTTTTGCGACTCGGTCTTTTATGATCATCTTCCGTATCCCGAATATCTACAAGATAGTATGATCCGTTTTTCATAGCCTTGCTAATGACAAACGGTCCCTCCCAAACTGGGGCTAATCTGTGCTTCCTTTCCTGCACCAATCTTATCACTAGGTCACCTTCTTTGAAAGAACGGTGTTTGATTTTCCGACTATGATATCGTCGCAGTCCTTGATGATAAATGGCGGATCTTTGTAGTACAGGCTATCGTTCTTATTCTAAGAGATCGACGACATCCCGTCGTACGTTTTTGGCATCCGAGTCTTCGTATGGTAGCACTCTTAGGATATCATGGAGCATGTCCTTAGGAAGCACTGGTTCTGCACCATAAACCAGAAAACGGGATTTGTCCAGTTGATCCATTTGGCGTCGTTCGAATACTCCAAAGCACGGAAGGCAATTCTTCTACCCATGCTCCAGATGCTCTATGAAGAGGAGATTCGAGTCTTGGGCGTATTCCCTGGAGGATAGAACTATTCTTTTGTTCAACCTGTCCATTGGATTGTGGGTGTGCCACAGATGCTTGATCTAGGCGAATTCCCGTTTGTCGGCAATATTTTGCCAACTCTCCAATAGAGAAATTTGTCCCATTATCCGTGATTATGCTGTGTGGAACGCCGTATCTCATGACTATGTCAATGATGACATTTCTGGCAGTCACACCGTCAAGTTTTTTGATGGGTTTCACCTCCATCCACTTGGTATACTTATCTACCGCAACGAGTAGATGTGTAAGTCCGCCTCTTGCAGTTTTGAATGGTCCCATCATATCTATCCCCCAAACCGCAAATAGCCATGTTATATGGATAGTTTTGAGTGCTTGAGTTGGCATATTCGTCTGCTTGGCGTAGTACTGGCATCCCGCATATGTGTTAACTATGTCCTCTGCATCTGTCTTGGCTGTGAGCCAGAAAAACCCTGCGCGGAATGCTTTTTTGACTATGCTTTTTGATTGGACATGATGTCCGCAATCCCCTGCATGGATTTCTTGCAATATTTCTCGTCCTTCTTCTGGTGAAATACACCGCTGAAAAATTCCGATAGTGGTGCGTTTATACAGGCAACCATTAATTATCGTGTATTCTTTGCATCGACGTTGTATCTGCCTTTGCAAGACCTTGTCTGCTCCATCCGGGAACTGTTGATCAACTAAGAAGTTTAAGTATGGAATTGTCCAATCCGGTTTAACGAGCAACACTTCAATTGACTCGGAAACGAGAGGATAATCAACATCTCCGCCTTTGATCGATGGTTAATGCAAGTGTTGGACAAACACACCAGGTGGTAGGGTTTTCACTCTTTCCGATCCCATGTGGGCTAACGCATCCGCGTTCCAATTTTATTCCCTTTTGATATGAAGCACTTCAAAACCTAGGAAGCAAATGGCAAACTCGTCCATAGTTCTCCGATATTCGGCCATAATGGGGCTTTTGGCATCCCATGTTTGGTTTAGCTGATGTTGTACCAAATCCGAGTCACTATAACAGAGTATGCGCTTGCCGCCTATTTCTTTTGCAATATGCAAGCCATGAAGCAATGCTTTGTATTCAGCCACATTGTTGCTGGCGTTGAAGTGTATTTGTAATACATACTCCATAATGTCACCTTTTGGAGATTTAAGCACCACACCAGCTCCAGCGCCTTCTCTCATTTTGGATATGTCAAAATGCATGATCCAATATTCCGACTCTGGCATTGGTTTGTTTTCCATTGCTTCTGTCAAATCGGAACAAAATCTGCCAACACTTGGGATTTAATTGCCGTCCTAGGTTGGTACTTAATGTCGAACGCAGAGAGCTCAATGCCCCATTTGGCGAATCGGCCTGTTGCGTCTGCATTGTTGATAATATCCCCTAGTGGTTCTTTGCTTACCACTGTTATGGAATGTCCTTGGAAATAATGGCGGAGTTTTCGAGATGCAAAAAACACGCCATATGCCAGTTTTTGATAATGTGTATACCTTTGCTTAGACTCGGAGAACACTTCGCTGACGTAATACACTGGATGTTGATCTGGTACGCTTTGCTCATCTTTCCGTCTTTCCACAATTATCACCGCGCTAATAACCTTGTGTGCTGGTGTAAGATACAGTAACATGGGTTTTTCGTCTTTTGGGGATGCCAAAATCGCAGCTTTCATCAAGGTTTCTTTTAGCTGGGTTAATGCTTTGTCCGCCTCTTCTGTCCATTCAAATTTGTCAGATTTCTTCAACAATTTGTATAATGGCAGGGCTTTGTCACCTAGCCGGCTTATAAACCTGCTGACTGCGGCTGCAGAACCCGTCAATCTTTGGACATCTTTTAAGCACGTAGGCCTTGTGATATTGAAGATTGCCTTGATCTTTTCTGGGTTTACTTCTATTCCTCTGTGAGAAACGATAAAACCCAGAAGCTTTCTCGAGGGAACCCCGAATACGCACTTTAATGGATTCAACTTCATTTTGTAAGTGCGCAAATTTTCAAAAGTTTCTCGTAGATATTCAAAGAGTGTATCCCTTCCTTGGAAACTACGGCAATGTAATCCACATAAACGTGGACATTTTTGCCGATTTGACTATGCAAGTATCTTCGCATGCAACGCTGGTATGTTGCACCTGCATTCTTCAGGACAAAAGGCATGGTTATGTAATAGTATGTTCCATACAGGGTTACGAAGGAAGTTTTTATTTGATCCTCCTCCTTCATACGTATTTGATGGTACCCGGAATAAGCATCCGAAAAGCATAAAAGCTCAGAGCACGCAGTGGCATCTATTATTTGATTGATTCGTGGTAACGCGAACCTATCTTTTGGACACAGTTTTTTCAAACTGGTGTAATCTATACACATCCTAAGAACAATATTGTCTTTCTTCGGGACTAATACTGGGTTCGCAGACCAATCAATATGTATAACTTCCCGAATAAAATCAGCTGCTAAAAGCCAGATAATTTCCTTGCCTATAGCCTTCCGTCTTCTTCCATCAAAACGACGGAGACCTTGTTTGACGGGTTTTGAACCTGGAATCACTTTAAGTTGATGCTCAGCAAGTTCCCTAGGTACTCCCGGCATGTCCGCAGGACACCAGACAAAAATATCCCAGTTCTCACGGAGGAACTTGATGAGCACGTCTTCCTATTTGTCATTCATCCCAGTTCCCACTACGACAAACTTTGTCGGATCTTTGGGATCTATGATAACTTGTCTTGTATTTTCCAAGGCCTTGAAGCTATCTTCCGGCTTCCGACTTTCTTTTCCTGATGGCATTTCCATCTGCGAAACTTCCTTAGCTAACTCCTTCAATTCCTCCCTTGCGATCACTTGTTCAGAGCAAAGGGCGTTTCCTTTCTCCATCTCATTCGCCAACTTGTAATCTCCAGTTATGGTAATTACTCCTCCTTTTGGCCCTGGCATCTTCATCTTGTTATAGATATAACATGATCTTGCCATGAATTTGGCGAAAGCCGGACGTCTGATTATTGCGTGATAAACACTTTCGAACGGCACCGCCTCGAATGAGATTTTTTCCTGGCGGAAATGTTCTCTACTTCCAAAGGTTACATCTAGGGAAATTTCTCCTAGGGATTGTGCTTGCCTGCTAGGAACAATACCATGAAACCGTATATTGTTGTGCCTGAGCTGAGTCTCGGAAATATGTAGTTGTTTCAATGTACTCGGGTACATGATATTGATACTAGATCCTCCATCCATCAGCACTCTTTTGAGCCTAGTGTTTTGGACAATAGGTCTTACTACCAAAGCATGTGTGTCGGGTTCTGGGATGTTTCCGGGATGATCTGACTGATCCCGGGTAATTGGCGTATTTGAATACTTCAAGTACTTTGGTGTTGGTGGAACAACCGCGTTGATTTCTTGAAGTGTCCTTTTCGTCTGCTTTGCTGAGGGAGTTGCCAGGAAAGTTAGGTTACATTCTCCTTCAACTCTCAGGAATTTTGGCTCGCCTTGTCACTGCTGTTTCTGGATTTTATCGTCAGTGTCCGATTCACTTTCTTCTTTCTCAACTTCTGGCTTTTGCTTGTTGAACTTCCTGTTGGAATTATTTCCTTTATTCCCGGATCCTGTAGTGCCCTTCATATGCTTGTTGAGGCGGCACTACACATTTGTATGGGTAGGCTTCCCAAATTGCGAACCGTGGACACAGTTTTCCGACTTTATCTTTTCCCACTCTTCCTTAGAGTAGGAGATTGGTTCTGTGCTTCTTCCTTTCCATTTGCTGCCATTATCCTTTCCAAAGGTTGTGTTTACTTCTTAGGGTTTTACCTGTGCCTTTGGAGTAGGTTTCTTTTCAGAACGAGGTGTCTTTTTGTCCTGAACCAAAGCGTCAATATTTCTACCTCTCGCTCTGATGTCATTTTCGGCCGCTGCATGCTCATTGGTGGTGGTAAGCATAGATCCGAGATCTTTGTGCTCCTTTGATCCAACCATAAACGGTACGCGGCCGGGTTTTAATCCATTGATGAAAGCATGCATTGCTTGTACATTACTTACTCCAGAACATCTATTTTTCATTGCTGTCCATCTTGATATAAAGTCGACATATGACTCGTCTTCAAACTGGACGCAGCGATTCAGCTGGTTGATGCTCTTAGGGCGTTTGTACGTACCGTGAAAATGTTGAGCGAATACTCTAGCCATATCATCCCAGCTATCCATTGTTCTTGATGGAAGCCCGTTGATCCAATCTCTGGCTCCATCCAGCAACATTAGGGGGAGAAATTTTACCGCTTCCAGATCCGTCCCTTTGTTGATCTGAACGACATTATAGTAATCTGAGAGCCATGTATCCGGGTTTGTACTTTCGGTATACTTTTGGTAAGTTGGACCAACTTTGGCGAAGCCAGAATGTAGGGTAATTCTTCGGATCCTATCAATGAAGCACTTAGGTCCAAAGTATAAATCATCTCTTTCCGCCTTATCGATGTGAGCGGAATATCTGCCATCTGAATGGACAGAGGGGGATCTGCTCCTTTCTTCCCCATTGTTGCGCGAGTGTGCTTTTCTGGGATTATCCCTATTTCGTCCGTTGTCGTGTCCTTTGGAATAAGGCGGAGTTCTACTCCTTGGCCTTTCTTTGTTCTTAGGAGGAGTACGGGATCTCTCACGCCTGTGAGGATTATCATATCTTCCGGCTTTTTCAGCTGGGCGTCTCGGAGGTGGCATCATTTTTCCGTCTTTCCGGTTTTGTTCCTCCCGATCCTTATGATCACGGGGATTATTTCCACCTTTCGGTAGATGGGATCCCTTTCTGGACGCTTCATCCCTATTGTCCGGGATTTTCTTGTCCTTCTTAGGATCTCCCTTCTTTTCCTTAGAATCGCCTGAATCTCCAGGTTCGCCGAGTCCAGGTGCTCCAGCGGCGCATGTGGCAGTTTTGCATAGGGCCGAGTCGTCGTGCAACTTCCCTGATCTTTCATGGCCTCGTTGTTGCTGTTGTAATGCTTTTCCCAGGAAAGCATACACTCCCTGAAGCTTTTCGTCTTTGGAATACAGATCGTCATTAAGGATGGCGAACGCGGCTTCCGCGTTTTCAACTGCGATTTTGTAGAAGCGTTCGCCCTTAGCGTTTACGCCGTCAACCTGTCTTTGCCAAGAAGGGTTTTGCAACCGTTCTTTTGCTAGCAGCACATCCGGCCTTGCAATTCCAGGTAATCTCGTGGGTTTTATCCCAGACATATTCCTTCTTTCGAATTCTTCAATTTCCTCCTGCTTTGCTTTTATAGTAGCTTGGGCTTTGAGGAGGTTTTATTGAAATCAGAAAATCTGTTGCTGCTGCCGCATAATGGCTTGCCTTTTGGCTTCCAGCACTTCCGGTGGTTCGTATGGTCCTACTAGGGTTTTGATCAGATCGATCTCGTCCTGCTCCGACAATTGGGGAACAGGGATTTATTTCTTTTTCTTCTCCATAGGTGTGACTCCGCTTCCTCCTCCAGCTTCCAGGTTTTGATTAGCAGTGTCTGCCAACTTTTTCTTCTGGAGTTTGTACTGGAGTTTCTTGGCAGTCTTCTTTTTCTTCTTGGAAGAGGGAGGCCTTTTTTTCCAGGTTCTTCTTCTGTCAACTCCTTGACATCAGGATAGATGGGAATGGTTTTGCCATCCTCTCTTTCCTCATCTGGTGGAGGTGTTTTTGGGTCTTCATCTTCTTCGGCATCCGAGTTTTCAGTCGGTTTTGCCATAAGTACTTCATGGAAGCTCCCATGCATAGATTTGACCTTTCTTTCGAAAGCGTCTTCATCTTCGTCTTCCGAATCTATGTCCTCAGATCCAGGTTCCGACTCCAATCTTGCTTCTAGCAGCTAATATGGAGTCGGCTTCCGAGTTCGTCGCTTCACTCACGGGTATCAGATCTTCCACTTGCTCTGTGGGAGTGTTGTTTTATGCTTCTTCCACTGGATTGCTTACTTCCGTGTTTTCAGCGACCTCGGACTGCACCATGCCAACGAAGTGAGATCTGATTGCGGGCATCTTTGAAGATGCAGCAAATTCAGGGTTTTGGCGATCTGAGAAGAACCCGATATCATAGTTTTCTTCAACTGGGTATAGGGCAGGTGGGATAAATTTGCTTCCACCACATAATCCCATTGCTTCTGCAGTTAATCCGATAAAGATGTTTGCAGATCCAATCGGTAAAACGCAGGCACTTACCAGGTGATTCCGTGCTAGCATGTACGATCCGTTGTCGAGGAAGTGCCCGACGTCATCACCGAATTCCAAGCTTCTGACAATTATGGTACTGCCGATTCCGCCGAGTATCCCCAATCGAAACATAACGCCTGGCGTCGCTGGCCCCACGGTGGTCGCCAACTGTCGAGACATCATAGTAAGGATCATAGACGGGGGTGCCATGAGCCTACGGGTAGAGACGTGGGGGGATGTGGTAGTACGACAATCGAGAACACCAGGTTTACCCAGGTTCGGTACGGCGCAACTAGGCGACGTTCCTACTCCTGCAATCTCTCTAAGTCAGGGCTGAAGCCTGAAGTATACATAGTACAATATGAGTATGGATTCGCTAACTCGGCGAGGACCAACTTCTCGGCGAGTTGGCTTCTAGGTAATTGTCTGTGTCTTTCGTTTCTCCCGTCCGGCTTTATATAGATAGTCGAGTTAGGGCTTACAGAAAGAAAACCTAGAAGACTACGGAAAGTATCTAACTTGGAAAGTAAGAAATCCGTATTCTCCTCCAAGCCACACCACTTTGGGCCGTGGTCCGGGTTCTTCTAGAATCTGGCTTCTACGCGTCAGCTTACTAGGCCACCCAATGGACTGTGATCCATTACCAACAGGTTACCGTGGTAATCCATCTCTTTTAGGACAATGCCGAACATACCCCGATCGGTATATATCCGACACTTCGTTCTTGTGTGTTGCACGGGGTTGTAGGCGATCTTGATGGCACTCTGATTGTTACACAAGAGTGGCACCTTCTCTCCGACAAGGGGTCCAAAGAATGATATTTCAAGAAAGAGAAATGTTGTGGGAGGGATAACTTTGCGGCTTAGGATTAAGAGCTCAAACTGAGATGGTACTTCACACCCAACCTTGCAAGATGCAATCAACTAAAGGCCAAGAGAGATTGTGTTTTCCAAACACCACAACACCAAAGAAAAGAAAGGCAAACAAAATCCAAATAACAACCAACTAAGAACCAACTCTTCAAAGGAACAGGTTGGTGGCCTAAGCCACCATGTAAGAGATTATGGTATGACACCGTGAAGATATATCTTGGGTGCATTGTCAATTCTCAACATTTTAGCTCATAGTTCAACATTAGAAATAGAGAGATAACAATGAATTTTTGATTTAGGCATAATGGGGGGAGGGAGAACCCAATGTGTTAGGATAACACTTCTCCTATGTCCATGCCTACAACTAAACCCTAACACAAAGTTAACTATAGGCGTGTGTGCAACATCCTCAAGTCAGACTCCTTGAATCGATGATATTTAGCTCATTCCTCAAAAACATGAATCTTGAATCATCTAGAGGCTTCATGAATATGTCCATGAGATTATCCTTGATTGGGACATAGGCTAGCTCAATATCACCTCTTGCCACGTGATCCCGATTGAAATGATGACGAATCTCAATATGCTCTGTTCTTGTGTGTTGCACGGGGTTGTAGGCGATCTTGATGGCACTCTCATTGTGACACAAGAGTGGCACCTTCTACAAGTGAACATCATACTCTTTAAGGATTTGCCTCATCCATAGCAATTGGGTGCAAGCACTAGCGACCGCCACATACTCGGCGTCAACTATGGAGATATACAATTTTGCTTCTTAGAAGACCAACTCACCAAAGACCTACCAAGAAATTGGGAAGCCCCGGAAGTAGACTTCCTATCATCTTGATCACCAGTCCAATCCGAGTCCGTGTACCCCTTGAGAGTAAATTGTGCCCCCTTTGGGTACCACAAACCAAACCTTGAGGTATGAACCAAATACCTAAAGGTCCTATAGACCGCCACCAAGTGACTTTCATTAGGAGCCGCTTGATACCTTGCACACACTCCTACACTCAACATAATATTGGGCCTAGATGCACAAAGGTAAAGCAAAGAACCAATCATAGAACGATACAACTTTTGGTCCATATCTTTACCATCTGGATTGCGCTTCTCGGGTACCTTGGAAGTTAAACCTCTTGAGCATGTCTTGGGTATACTTGGCTTAAAAAATGAAAGTCTCATGAGCCAATTGCTTGATCTCAATGCCAAAGAAGAATTTGAGCTCTCCCATCATAGACATCTCAAACCTGTCAGTCATAAGCTCTGAGAATTCATCATTGAAAGCTTTGTTAGTTGAGCCAAAGATAATATCATCCACGTAGAGTTGGCATATGAAAATCTCTCCTTTTACCCTCTTTGTGAAAAGGGTGGGATCGATTTTGCAAGAACTCTCTAAGGTGCTCATACCACGCACGTGGAGCTTGCTTAAGTCCATAGAGTGCCTTAGAGATCCTGTAGACATGGTTAGGAAAGTTGGGGTTCTCGAACCCTGGAGGTTACTTAACTTATACCTCCTATTTCAATGGACCATTTAGAAAATCACTTTTGACATCCATTTGTTGAAATTTAAAGTTATGAGAAGATGCATATGCAAGAAGTATACGGATGGACTCAAGACTAGACTCGGGAGAATAGGTTTCATCAAAGTCAATGCCTTCCACTTGAGTGTAGCCTTGAGCCACCAATCTTGCCTTGTTTCTCACAACAATACCATGCTCATATTGCTTGTTCTTGAATATCCACTTAGTGACAATAACATTGTGGCAATATTTAGACTTCTCAACTATCTTCCAAACTTTATTGTGCTCAAAGTTATTGAGCTCATCATGCATAGCTTACAACCAATACGAATCTTCAAGAGCCTCAAACACTTTGTTCGGTTCCACCATGGATATGTGAGCTTGATGCTCACTAAAGCTTGCCAATTGAGCTCTTGTGTATCTCTTGTTTTGCACATAACTCAACAACTTATCATTGGATGCATCAATACGCTTCAAGGCTTTAGCAATCCTTCTAGAACGACGGGCTTCGATCTCCTCATTATTGCGAGGAGGAACCACTTGATCATGTTGATCATTTGGGTCCCCGTCTTGACCGAAAAGGTGGCCTTGATCATCATTCACTTGCTTCAACAATAGGATAAGAAGATGAAGAAGGTTGGTCTTGGCCTTGACGTTGGCTAGCTTGAATGACAGGAGTGCTTGGTTCTAGTGTAGAAACTTGGTCAACAAGAGGAGGGTTTTGAACTTGTTCTTGGGTCGGTGCATCACTTTCTCCCTTGGCATGATCTTCCAATGTAGAGGAGGGCTCCACTTGAGTAGAACATAGTCCTTCTCGAGTCGCCACAAGGTGTCCCTTAATGGGGCGAATAATCTCACGCCCATTCTTCCTATGGCTTATTGAGGAATTTCAACATCTACATCGGAAACACGAAATTGCCCAACTTGGGAGCCATTATTTTCTTCGAATACCACACAACTAGATTCAATGACAATCCGTGAGACCTTGTCAAAGACTCTATAAGTGTGGGATTCATCACCATAACCAACAAATGTACCCTCAATAGTTTTACCTTGGAATTTAGACAAACGAACACCTTTGATCAAATAGAAACACTTACAACCGAAGACACCAAAGTAGGAGATGTTGGGTTTGTTGTCGGTGAGAATCTCATATGGAGTCTTCACTAAGCCCTTGCGCATGTAGAGCCGGTTAGATGAGTGACAAACGATGGAGATGGCTTCGGCCCAAAGGTATTGGGGAGAGTTAAACTCCGCCAACATGGTCCTAGACATATCCAAGAGTGTCCGGTTATTTCTCTCGGCTACACCATTTTGTTGATGGGTATATGTAGTGGAATATTGATGACAAATACCCTCTTCACTTAGGAACTCATTAAGGGTGTAGTTTTTGGAACTCGGAGCCATTGTCACTCCGAATAGCCAAGATAGGAAGATTGTGTTGACGTTATACTTGATTGGAGAAGTTGATGATGGTTTGTTGAGTCTCACTCTTCAACTTGAAGAAATAGACCATGTGTATCTTGAATAGTCATCCACTATCACCAAGCAATACTTTTGGCCTCGGGCACGACACCAAAGAGATAAACATGGAGAAGCTCCATGATCCTCTTTGATGAAATAATTGTCTTGCTTTTATGGGAGGCATCATGCATCTTGCCTTCAACACAAGCCCTACACATGCGATCTTTGGCAAAGGAAATATTTTTTTTAGTCCGAGGATGTGACCACCCTTGTGAAGACTTTGCAAAGTTCTCATGTTTACATGGGATACGCAGCGATGCCACAACCACCCCACGTCTACCTTACCGAAGAGACACATCGTTTGAGAGTTGATTGACTCCGAAAAGTCTACCACATACAACTAATTTTCGACATGCCCAACATAAGCAACATTGAGAGACCTGCTCCGCATGATGATCACTTTATTAGGATTAAAGAAGACGGAAAAACCCATCTTCCCTAAAGCACGGACTGAAATCAAACTGAAACCAAGGGATTCGACAAGCATGAAATTTTCAAGGGTGATATTAGGATCATCAACCACCTTGTCGAAACCCTTTGCCCAGATTTTGACTTATCTCCATAAGTGACGGTTGCTTGACTTATATTTGGTTTCAACTCCGTCATAAGCTCGTTTCTTCCAGTCATATGACTTGTACACCCGCTATCAAGTATCCATTTTGATCCACCGGAAGCATAGCCCTACAAGGAATCATTGACTTGAGTTAGGACCCGAGGAGGGTCCTTTCATGTTAGCAACCAGGGCGTTTGAACCCAAATAGAGTAATCAATGAAACCCTCAGTAGTACCAACATATTTAGCTTGCACAACACCATAAAAATCAACAAATAAGAAATGGTGTGGATTGTTAGTTCCCGCGGAGTTGCTACGAGTAGTGTTGTCCCTAATGACAATACCGCTCGCACCAACATTCTTCTTTGCTTGTGCGGGCTTGGTCTTGTTCTTGTTATTCTTATTCTTGTTCTTTCTCTTGGCAACATAGTCAAGACCTTGTTTTCCATTTAGTGGTATAGGAGCAACCACTTGTGGCTTAGGAGCCACAACCTTCTCAACACTAGGGCCCTTGCCCTTGATTCTTGCTAGATCTTCCTTTAACCTAACATTCTCCTCAATAATATTTTCATGATCACAAGAAGAAATAGAAGCACTGGGCACATTGAATTGATCAAGTTGAGTTTGAAGTTGTTCACAAGACTTGTTGAGGGTAGAGAGTTCACTCTCCAGAGCCTTGTGAGCCTCAGTGAGATTCTCTATCTCCTCGGTTAGTTTTTCATGACCAACAGCAAACTCAACTTTCTTCTTTTTAGTTCTCTTATATTTAGAAATTACATGGTCACGTTCTTTAGTGAGTTTAGAAATTAACCCATTATGTGACTCTTCAATAGATTCAAGTTTCTCCTCAAGAGATACTCGAAACTCATGTTCCTCCTCAAAAGCATTCGAAAGGGAAATCTTTTCAATGCAATATTCCCTTTCGGTTTCACATTTCTTTTCAAGAGCCTCTTGGGCCTCTCCCAATTTACTCATGAGAAGATCAAAGTATTTATTGTTCTCACCTTTTAAGTTAGTCATATGTGTAGGTTCAAATAGGCAATTTCATCTTCAACATTAGGACTAGCAATTTTATTCTTTTCACTTTGAGTCTTAGTGATGGAGAAAGATGATACCTCGGTGGCCTTTGCCATGAAGCACTTTGCGGAGGGTTGAGGAATATTCTCATTGGGGGATTCAAAGAGTGAAGGGGATGATTAAGATGCAATAGAAATAGGGTCCACTTCACTCGTGATTTCTTCTTCTTCATCACCGGAATCATACTCTTCTTGAGTCATAAGCACATATCTTGGTGATGGCTTCTTGTTGAAGGGTTTCTTCTTGAATTGGAGCTTCTTGTTGGGGAGCTTTGACTTATCCTTGAGGACAAGCTTTCCTCCATGGTTTTCTCTATTCTCGAAGGGGCACTCGGCAACAAAGTGATACTTGTCTTGACAATTGAAACAAACCCTCACTTTTTTAGTCCCTTCTTTGCCATAGCTTGACTTGGTCTTCTCCTCAACATATGCCTTGGAATTGGGAGGATTCTTCCAAAACTTTTGCACCGCAAGAGCAACATAATCCTTAAGCACGGGATCATATTCTTGATCTTTAAGGGGGGAAAAGTTTTCTTCCAAAGCAACCTCTTATTGATGATCCACCACCTTGGTCACCACCTTGGCCTTCAAAGCAATAGAGGCTCCTTTGTGCATTCCAATAGAACGAGCACGAGAGTCATTAGCAAGCCTTGTTTGCACTTTGAAGGAGGCCATCTCATGCATCACCTTGGTTGAGGTCATGAGGTGAAAGTTGTGTCTTACTTGAAGGTTCTTCAAGTCCACGTGCTCAAATGGCAATAGGGGGAATTTATGTACTTCCTCTTGACCAAAGAATCATCCACATATTTGGCACCAAGACCACTAAAGGCAGTAGTTAGGGTCTTGAGTCTTTGGTACATGTCCTCATGGCTCTCACCATCAAGCATATAGAACCCTTCGGCCTCATTGCTCAAGGTATCATACCTATTCCTTTGCATGATTTCATTGCCCACAAACATGAAGACAAGAACATCCCATGTTTTTTTGGTGGTGGAATATTGTTGAAGATGAGGCATGTGGTTTGGACCCACGGCTTCTTGAATCATCGACAAGGCGGTGTAGTTGAGTTGGCAATCTACCAATTCTCTTCTCGTAAAGTTCTTGGGGTCATGAGGATTGTATCCTTTTTGTGTGACCCTCCAAAGCTCAACACAAGAAGAGTTCAAGTGAGTTTTCATATAATATTGCCATTGATCAAAAGTATGTGCATCAATTTTGGGAGATTCGCCTCTAGGATTAATACGAGGATGTGGAATAGGAGGATCGTGAGAGTACCATCTTTCAACATTGTGGTACTCATCCTTCTTATCCTTTCCCCTGAGAAGTTTTGTCTTGAGAGGAGTCACCTTTAGGTTCTCCACCTTTATCCCCATCCTCCGTCTCATCCGGTATTTCTACTGAAAGAGATGAAGTAGAAGTTTCCGAGCCCTTAGCTTTCAAGAGTTGCAACATTAAATCTCGCAACTCCTTCATTTTGACATCCATGGATGAGGTCAAGAAATATTTTAATTCCTTGAGATCATCCATAGTGACTTGTGCCGCGAACTCGGTGGCTTCATCTCTGTTACCCATACTAAAACTCTTAGACGGTTAAGCCCAAAGTAAGAGCCGAGGCTCTGGTCCCAATTGAACGGATATTATCGCCACCTACAGGGGGGGTGAGTAGGTGCTACGACCAATTTTAATTTTTCTTCAAATTAAGACTTGAAACAAAGGTAAGTTCTCTAGATATGCAACTATGGTGAATTTAGCTATATGACAAACACAACAATACACAAGATACAAACACAAAGTAAAAGAGGGGGAACGAGGTAACCGATAACGGAATCCCGCGGAGACAAGGATGCAATCCCGAGTTCCTCCTTTTGAGGAGAGTACGACCTTGTTTGAGTGGTGTGAGTTTCACCACAAAGTCTTACTCAATGCCACAAAGGCCTCACCCTATTCTCTGACGAATCTCACCACAAAGGTCTAGTTCACCTTCCACTATTGATTCCATTTGAGGCGGAAATCGAGTCATTTACAGTGAGTTTGAGGCACACACCCACAACCAAATTGGGTGTAACACCCGTGTTGCTCAGAAAATAATTAGAAGTATGTTAACTAGTTAATTGTGTGCTTACATGAAAATCTTGTTTACTAATATAACTCACGACCACCCATGCATGCCAAGGCTTAGAGTTTTTTTTTTCACATGCGTGGAGAATTGTGGACTTGTACTACTAGATATTTTAGTAGATATTTTAGTGTCCATGCACACTCTCATGGATGCATCGATGGCAACTTGTAAGCATGAATGTCCAGTTCACCTACGCAGCTGTTTTCACACATAGGGAGGCCCCAGCTATATGTCTTCTCCTTCAAGCTTAAGGTTGCTTGTGATGCTGGCATATGGCAGTGGATATTTTCCGTTAGCGGTGAAACTCAGCGGTGCCGAGTTGGTGAGTAGGCTCGTCAGTTTATACGTGTCCAGTTCCAGTGCACGGAAGGCATACGTGCTAGCTAAATTGGGTCTTTTCCTGTCGGCAATTAGGAAGGGAAATAATTGTGGATGTGGCAAGCGGCAGATATTTCCGCTAAATCAGCTAAGCGGTGCACTGCTGCACCTATATAATGGATGAGGCTTAGCTAGAACACACACACCTCTCTGATCGTTCCACTAATTAGTAGCGAAGTTGGCTGTTTGGCCGGCGAAGCGCGGAGCAGTGCAGAACCTGGAGATTCTGCTGCCGTGTTGAGACAAAGCGCGCAAGTGCGTCCATCCCTACAAATCGACAATCCTCTCTCTCTCTCTCTGCCGTTACAGTAGCGTACAGTAGACCTTGTTATTTTTTTTTTTGAACAAAGGGTACCTCCTAAGCGGCTGCAATCACTTCCATTGATAAGAGCAGATTACAACACTGTGATTACAAGATTCATCCTGAAAGAGGAAGACAGAACAAGTACATCGTAGATGAACTATGGGAGAAACATGACAACTTTGCCGAAAAACACAAAAGGATGCTATCAGGGGGGCCGCCGAGAACTTGGACTCACAGAACCTGCAATTGTACTTTCCAAGGGTCTATGGAACCCCGACCAACCATAGAGCCAGCAGCTCAACCAGCAAGGCAAGGGACTACGAGGTAGGGAACTGAGCTGTAGATCTGGAGGATATGCATCACCGAGCTCAGAGCAGGTGGTTCTTTGTTGTTGATCCTGAGAAACCGCAGTAGAGACGATCTCATCCGCCTCCGGCATGTCTCGAACAGCAAAGAGGCATAATTGCCATGCCCAATAGTTGACAGAATAATAGATGTATGACATGTAGTTGCACGAAAGTGCATCACACAGGATGAAATTGGACGCCAACAACAAAGATTTTGTAGAAGAGTACGCATCCAGCAGCAATCTATGGAGATGCTCTTTGTGCAGTAATTCTTACCTCCTGTAGAGCAGAGGAGCTCAAACAGGGCAAGAGGACCAATCGCACAGATCCCTAATGTTGACATCTCCATATGAATTTCATCCTCCTCCGATTCCACAAAAAAGAAACCATTAGCACCTGTGGAATTCAGACAAACCACCGAGGAGGATCTCACTGGAGTCCAGGTGAAGTCGTGGACCCGAGCGACCTGTGAAATTTCTAGCACCAGTGAGAACAGATGAGAGTACATGCCCTCCTTCTCCTCATCTCCAAGATGCCGAAAGAGAGAGAGAGAGAGAGAGATAGTGCTCTCCAGCTCCACCAACGCAACAACTCCACAATCCTGGGCATTATTGAAAAAGGAGGCAGAAGCAGAGCACTCCATCACCATCGTCTTCTCCCACCGAAGCACGACGAGACCAAGCATCCACTCCACCCAGCAACAGGGTCTGCCCATCAAACCTGGTGCTCTCCTTGCAGCAACCGCTGCAAATCCGGCCGACCAGATGACGACCCCCTCCATCCCTTCCTCGCCAAAGACGGTCAGAGGAAAGAGATCGGTGCCCGACCTCCAGATCCCGAGCTTATTCAACAGGGGCGCGGTAGAACCTCCATAGCCCGCCTTCAACTCCACCCTCTGGAGCACCTCGGCCAGGTAAGGCGCCGCCGCCGGCCACCAGATGTAGCTCGAGTACATCTCCGGCCGAAGACCCCTCGGCAGATAGCCACACACCACAAGGGATAAACACACGAAAGCAGCAAACCTAGCTAAGATATACACAGAGTACAAACCGGCGCCTCTCCTCCACCATATCCGGCCGGCAACGCCACCGGGAGAGGCTCAGGATCGACCCGGAAACCACCTGGCGACTCTCAACGGTCACGGTGGGCATAAAACCCGATTCCAGAATCCGATACCCGAACAACCCGATCCCGAACCCGAATATCCCGAACCCGACAAACCCGACCACTTGTTCGGGTATCCATTTCAGAAAGCCGAATTTAGTATGGGAAATTCGGGTTATACTTCCTGACACCCGAATATCCCATATAGCCCGAAATAAAACTGGAAGGCGAATAAAAATAATAATAGATAGGCCAAGCCCAGCCCAATTCCCTAACTTTCCTCTTGAACGCTAGCCTGCCAAGCCACGAAGGCACATTCCAAGTGCAAGTGCCCCTTCGTCCCTTCTCCAGGGCCACGACATCCAGGCTCCAGCCGCCATAGGTTCCCGTCCAGAGTGACGATTTCAGTGAGGCTTTGCTGTCCCCTTCGTCATCCCAGCGAGGCGCCGCCGTCTCCATTCTCGTCTCAGCGAGGCGCCGTCGTCCCCTTCGTCATCCCAGCGAGGCGGCGCCGTCTCCATTCTCGTCTCAGTGAGGCGCCGCCGTCCCCATCTTCATCCGAGTTCCCAGGAAGCCACCGCCATCCCGGTTCTTATCCATGTGACTGGGAGGCTCTGCCATGTCTGTCCACATACCAGCGAGGCAACGTCCGCTACCTTCTAGTCACTCAACATCTTACCGCAGTTCTCGCTCGGGCGGAGACACCACTGCACCATGAGCAACACAAGGATGACGGCACCCATCTTCTCCGTCTTCCTAATCCTCGGCTTGAGACAGACAACACCATCGCCAAAGATGTAGTTCGGGACAAACGGATTTCCCGAACCCAAACCCGAATTTTCGGGTACCCAATTTGTCGGGAATCGGAAATTTTGGGGAAAATTCAGGAATTGATTCTCATATCCCGAATTTTGGAAAACCCGAATTACCCGTCCCGAAGATTCGGGAAAACCCGAACGCCCAGCGTGACTCAACGGCCTCGAGGAGATAGACGGGAAGGATAAGAATGAGAGCCCCGCAAGGGCCGTGTTGAAAACTAGTTCAGTAGACCTTGTTCTAGCTAGTTGATGTCCGTACGATGCTAGCTTGTGGTTCATGCACAATATCTCCTGCATTTTTCAGTTCACCACATCGTGTTAGGTATGCATGACTAATCCATATCGATGGTACCCCATGCATGGCTCTATCACCATGTTCTTGTTGTAACTGCAGTTGCCTTTTTATTTGTTGCACACACTCTCTTTTTGTTCTACACTTTAGCATGTAAACTCAGCCTTTGGGCTATTCTGCTAATGGAAACTCCACCACATGAGTAGCTAGTTCTGTAAAAGGTGAGAATTTACTCAGGAAACCTTGTGGTGTTTTGCCCTGTTAATCCAGCCATTAATCTTTCTTGAAATCCTTACTTTATGTAAAGTCTGTATCACGACGACAAACATATTGTACCGTTCGCAATGCGGGTATGGAACCTTCGAAGTTCTCCGTTAGGGATGGCCCTCTTCCGGAAAGTGTTGGTGATGGATCCGTAGGAGCGACCGACATCAGTAAGTCGAGTTGTCCGGGTCGTAGCTGGTAAAAGGACTCCGCTCGATGAGCGCTTGTGTGGTTCTTGTCGGGGTTGTCGGCGTCGGAGTACCCTTCTTAATAGTGTAAAAGCGTAAATCTTCACCCATGCGATTCCCGGGGTTGCGAAACTTGCTGTCATACGTGACCAATTATTTTTGTCATCCATTTAATTTCCTTTTATGTGGCAACTATTGTCTCTTTGTCATTCCACTAATCCTTTGTTGCTCTCCATTATTTTATTTGTCCAAGTGTGCTTGCTGAGTATATTTCATACTCATTCTTGTTTAATTCCATTTTTGCATGATTGTGTTGAGGATTTTAGCGATGAGCGGTAGCAGTAGCGCCAAGAGGGAAATAAAAGAACGTTTAGGAGTTTATTTTTAGCTAGAAAGTTTATAATCGCCGAATATCAAATAAAGTTGTCTTCTATAACGTCTTGATATGTAAAATTTTAGGCTTCACACGTTTATAATCTTATGCTTATAAAAGTGTGGCGGCTGTTACGTCTAGGCCCAGTTTGGGGGTGCGACATTGGGAGCTCTCAAGAATCACCAACAATCAACAATAGTAGCAATAGGGTTTAGGTTTTCCACAAGGAAACTCTAGACTAGATACCCTCAAGTTAATGAGGGCGAAATAAAGACTATATCCCTTTAAGTTAATAAGGGGGAAATGAAGAACGAGATTGTTGAAGATGTAGATTCGGGTCTTCTTCTTCAATCCTTCAAGTATCAATGAGTTTGAGTCGAGGGATTGGGAGAAATCTACCTTTTGGTGAGCTCAAAAAATGCTCCCTTCAGTGCTGGAAGAGCTAACCTTTGGAGAAGAAGCGAATGGGGTATTTATACCCCCTCCTAAAAACTAGCCGTTTGACCATTTTTATGCCTAACGGTACTACTGCTACCTGGGAACCCTTAGCGGTACTAGGGAGTCCCACAGGATGGGGACAAGCGGTACAACCGTGGTGGTACCGCTGAGTTCCAGCCGTGGTACTACCGATAGCTCCCACGGTACTACATCTAGTCATCCACTTGATTTAAAATCAAAGTGGCTGGCGGTAGTACCGGGTCATTACCACCATAGTACCATAAACGGTTATGTGAGCAAAAACTCCCTGGCGGTATATTGACCGGTACCTCCAGTGGTACTGCTGCACACCTGATGGCAGCGGTACTACCGCTGGGGGTGGCGGTACTTCCGCCCTAGGAAGCTTTGCTCCGAATAAAACTTATTACCAGCAGTACTACTGGTCCAGTACCGCTGAGAATACAAAGATCAATCTCGAGCTGACGGTACTACCTGCGGTACTACCGCTTCTTGGAGGTAGTGGTACTACCCTTGGGGCGACTGATACTACTGCTGCAGTGATTTTGATTTATTGGCAATGGCTTTGAGCACTATTCCTTTTTGCGTCATTTTGATGTTCCTGAAAGTACTTAGACACGATGTTAGATCCTTAATCGTGTTTTTATCAACTCCAAAATACATAGAGAGATCGAATGCACTTTTAGAACCTTCTAGTGTTTTCTTAAATTTATTTGAATGGGAAAAGGAAAAAAGATATGGAAAAAGGAAAAAGGGGGAAGAGGTGGAGTTGGACTCCCCAAAGGTGAGTTCAATCTGAGTTAGGCTAGGAGAGGGGGTGCGTCTATCCCCCCTGCTAGAACAACTAGCACTCCTCCCTCCTTTGGTATGTCCCCCTCCCCTCCAACTATAAAAATGATCCCAAGGCTTAACGCGAAACATAATTTTGTGAGAAATTGTCTCTCAATCCTCTTTCTCTCTCTCTCTAGTAGAATTAGAGGGTCTAATTAGAGCCCCTCTAACTGAATTAGATCTGGTTCTAATTGGGTTTTTAGGTGTCCTCTTGCAATTAGACCTAGCTCTAATTACTAGTTCTCTCTCATGTGCTGAGATACTTCTAGATTCATATAGATCTAATCGCAGTTGATTAGTGCTACCAATTTGCAACGCCGAAAGGTTGTCTCTCTTCGTCGGTGCCGAGTCCTGGATGTTGGAGCACTGATGGGTTGACACGAGCGTATGCGTGTGAAAGAACATTTCTTAATCCCTTAGGTTTTGTGTGTTTGTTAACAATATAAGTAATATATCACCGTATTTTGTGTGTTTAAGATACATTTTATGTCTAGCACAAAGAGGTGTCGATCTTATGGTGAAGGAGAAAATGATCGTGGCAAAAAAGAATGCAATTTTTGTGGGCTGCCGGAATGATTCCGGAATTTCTAGAATAATTCCGACACCCCAGAATGAATTCAGAATGGCCGTGAAAATCTCGGGTAGCAGACGGATTTTACCGGCCAATTCTGACATGTCGATTCATTCCAGAACCATTCAGACATGAATGTGAAAATCTCGGTTAGCAGTTGGATTGCTATGGACTATTCCGGTTTTCTGGATTAATTCCGGAATTTCCGGATTGATCCTAGAATGGTCGTGGAAGGCGGAAAACGGCTAGTTTACAAGGGAGACTGTAAAAGTGGAACCCCTTCTTCTCCAAGGGGGTTATTTTGTCCAGCATTCAAGTCCCCCATTAATGAGCTCACCTACACCTTGAGATCTCCTAGCTCCTCCACCCAAACTCATTGATTCTTGAAGGATTGAAGGAGAAGTCCTGGATCTACATATTGACCAAGCCGTTTTTCATTTCCCCCTCATTCACTTAAGGGATTTGTGTCTAGGGTTTCCTTGTGGAAAACGTAGACATCTTGTTACTCACTTGTTGCTTGTAACAGATTTTTGGTGTTCTTGAGAGCCCACAATTTGGTTGTGGGTGTGTGCTTCAAGCTCATTGTAAAGGCTCCAAATTCCTCCTTGAAGGATTCTAATTGTGGAAGGTGAACTAGGCCTTTGTGGCGAGGTTCACCGGAGAATAGGTTGAGGACTTTGTGGCGTTGAGTAGGCCTCCATGGCAAAACCCACACCCTTCCAACGAGACTTACTCCCCTCAAAAGGAGGAACTGGGGAATACATCCTTGTCTCTACGTGCTTCCACCATCGGTTTCTTCTATCCTTTAGCCTTACTTTGTGTTTGTATCTTGCTTAGTGTAGTCCTTGCTATATAGGTAAAATTCACCATAGTTGCGTATCTAGAGAATTTACCTTTATGTCAAGCCTAAATCTAAAAGTATTAAATTTTGGAGTTAGCACCTATTCACCCACCCTCTAGGTGCCCATACGATACGTTCAATTGGTATCAGATCCTCGACTCTTAATTCAGGCTTAACCTCCATCGGAGAGGAATGTCCCGTGCCCGTGGCTGCGGACACCATGGACGATCTCAAGGAGATGCATGCTTCCTTGACCTCCTCCATGGAGGCCCAAATGAAAGGGTTGCATTAAATAATAATGCAACTCATGCAAGCCAAGGACACAACTCCTTACTCCTCGACGTCTACACAGAACAACGCTGCAGGTGAGAAAGAGATTAAGGAAGGTGGGTAAAGAAATTAAAAGTGAATCTTCATTTCCTAAAAAACCCCACCTTCTAAGGGAAAGGATGGGAAGGAAGAGTACCATGAGGTTTGCGGTTGGTACTCTCCTAACCCTCCGATTCCAAACCCTCATATAAACAATAGAGGCGATCCACATAAAATTGATGCACATTCCTTTGGTCAATGGAAATATTTCATGAAAACTCACTTGAACTCTTCTTGCATTGACCTATGGAGAATAATTGAAGATGGATACAATCAAGTTGATCCAAAGAACTTGACAAGAAGAGAAGTGGTTGATTGACTCAACTTCATGGCTTTGCACATGATCCAACAAGCCACAGGAGAGAATATCATGCCACACATTCAACAATTATCCACCGACAAAGAAACATGGGAGGATCTTATCTCCATGTTTGAGGGAAATGAGATCATGATGAGGAATAGGTTTGATGACTTGAGCAATGAGGCCAAAGGATTCTATATGCTTGATGGTGAAATTCATGAGGACATGTATCCAAGACTCAAAACCCTTGCTACTGTCTTTAGTGGTCTCGGTGCCACTTATGCTGATGATGCTTGGATCAAGAGGAATTATGTGAGCGTCCTCATGCCATTTGAGCATGTTGACTTCAAGAGCGTCCAAGGAAGACACAACTACCATCTCATGACTTCTAATGAGGTTATGCAAGAGATGTCATCCTTTCAAGTGCAAACCAAGCTTGCTTAATAATCTCGTGCTTGTGCTATTGGAATGCACAAAGGGGCCTCCGTTGCTTTGAAGTCCAAAGTTGTGAACAAGGTGGTGAACAAAGAATATGAGGTTGAATCGGAAGGATAGTTGGCTCCTATAGAGCCCGAAAGAGTATGATCCGGTTCTTAAAGACTACATGGCTATTGCATCCCAGAAGTTTTGGAGGAACCCACCCAAGGCCAAGGCCTATGTTGAGGAAAGTACCAAGTCAAATTATGCCAAGTAAGGGCTCAAAAAGTGAGGTCTTGCTTCAATTGTCAAGAAAAATATCAGTTCATTGCCGAGTGCCCTTTAGAGAATAGAGAAACTCAAGGATGGAAACTTGTTCTCAAGGATAAGTCAAAGCTCACACGCAAGAAGCCTTTCTTCAAGAAGAACACCTCCAACAAGAAGCAAACTTCTAGGATTGTGTTGGTGACTCAAGAAGAGTTTGCATCTAGTAATGATGATGATGAAGAAGAAGAAACCACAAGTGAAAGTGGCCTCCATTGCAATTGCGTATTCAACATCTGCATCTCTCTTTGAATACCCCAATGAGAATCTTCCCCACCAATCCGCAAAGTGCTTCATGGCCAAGGCAACCGAGGTATCATCTTCTTGCATCTCTAAGACTCAAAATGAAAAAAAATGATCTTGCTAGTCTTAGTATAGAAGATGAAATTGCCGCTTTGGATCTATTTATGGCTAACTTGCAAGGTGAAACCAAAAGGCACTTTGAGCTTCTCATGAGCCAATACGGAGAGGCTCGAGAGATTTTTGAGAAGAAGGGTGAAGGTGAGAGGGAGGGTGATACATCATAAATGTATCCATAATTTCTGATGTTCCATGTTGTTTTCATGCCATATGCTACATGTTTCCTTTACACTTTATGCCATTTTATCGATTTCCAAGGACTAACCTATTGACAAGATGCCACAGAGCCAGTTCCTGTTTTCTGCTGTTTTTAGCTTTAGAAAAGTTGTTCTGGAAATATTCTTGGAATTGGACGATTCGAAGCCCAGAAGTCTGAGAATTCCCGGAGGATCCACGGAGTCCAAACGAGACTGGAGAGCGGAAGAGGGGTGCCCACACCATGGGTGGGCGCAGGCCCCCCTGGCCGCACCCAGGGGTGGTGTGGCCCCCCTGCTCGCCCATCGACGTTTCCCTCTCGCCTATATATTGTCCCCGAAGGGTTAACCCTAAATACAGAAGCCTTTTCCATGAAAAACACCCGCAACCGCCGTCATCATCAACCCTAGTTTGGGAGGGTTCTGACGCTCTCCCCGGCACCCTGTCGGGAGGGGGAATCATCACCGGAGGGCTCTACACCACCATGCCCGCCTCCGGAATGATGCGTGAGTAGTTCATCCTTGGACTACGGGTCCATAGCAGTAGCTAGATGGTTGTTCTCTCCTATTTATGACTCATGTTTAGATCTTGTGAGTTTCCCTACATGATCAAGATCATCTTATTGTAATGCTACATGTTGTGTTTGCTAGGATCTGATTAATATTGAATACTATGTATCATGATTATCAATCTATTATATTCTTTTCATGTGTATGTTATTTATGATCTTGCATGCTCTCTGTTGTCAGTAGATGCTCTGGCCAAGTAGATTCTAGTAACTCCAAGAGGGAGTATTTATGCTCGATAGTGGGTTCATGCCTTCTTTGCATCTGTGCTCGAGTGACAGAAACGTGACAGATGGAGGATGTGTTGTTGCCATTTGGGAGAAAACAACGATGTTTACCTTGTTTACATTACACATTTTGCTTACTGCGATTATCTGTTGCTTGCAACTTAATACCCAAGGATTGCTCGGATGACATTCTGAGGGTGGATTATTAGTCATAGATGAAGCTGGATAACGGTCTACATATCTTGTTGTAATGCCCGCATGAATCACATAGTAATCATCATGTCATGCATATGCACTACGGTGCAGCCTTTATATCTTTTAATTTCCCAGCTGTAATTTGTTTACCACACATGCTATCTATTTGCCTTGGGAGAGACACCTCTAGTGAACTGTGGACCCCGGTCCATTTTCCTCATACTGATAATACATCCACTACAATCACTATTTTCATACTGCTGCTACTGTTTTACTATTGCCATCACTGTTCTCTTTCATCTATTGAAAACAAATATTATTTTCCACACGGTATGTTTAACCTCTTTGTGTTCAGTAAAACCAGTGAGATTGACAACCTCACTGCTTCGTTGGGGCAAAGTGATTTGATTGTGTTGTGTAGGTTCCATGTTGCTTCTGAACCGGTAGTGCTCAGCTGCATCAACCTTCAGAAGTGGTTTCTTTCTCCTACTGGTCGATTCAACCTTGGTTTCTTTCTGAGGGAAAACTTGCTGCTATGCTCTTCATACCTTCCTCTTGGGGTCTCCCAACGAGTGCAAGATCTGCACCGTCAAGCATATTTTTTCACGCCGTTGCCGGGGAGAAAGAGAATTTCTGCAAGGGGAGTCTCTCACTTCCAGTCTCTTTACTTTGTTATTGTTTTGCTTAGTTTATTTTATTTTGTCTTGTTTGCTTCTCTTTATCGAAAACACAAAAAAGTTAGTCCTTATTCTAGTTGTTATTTTTATACTATTTTTAATCTTGTTAAAATGAGTACTCCTGAGAACACTAAGTTATGTGACTTCACTAGCACAAACAACAATGATTTGATTAGCACACCTATTGCTCCACCTGCTCCTACTGCTGATTTTTATGAGATAAAGCCTGCCCTGTTAAATCTTGTTATGAGAGAGCAATTTTCTGGTGTTAGTACTAATGATGCTGCTGCCCATCTTAATAATTTTGTTGAACTATGTGAGATGCAAAAATATAAAGATGTAGATGGAGATATTATTAAGCTGAAATTGTTTCCTTTCTCTTTGAGAGGAAGAGCTAAAGAATGGTTGCTATCTTTGCCTAGAAATAGTATTGATTCTTGGACAAAATGTAATGATGCTTTCATTGGAAAATATTATCCTCCTGCTAATATTATATCTTTAAGAAGTAGCATCATGAATTTTAAGCAAATTGATAATGAGCATGTTGCTAAAGCTTGGGAAAGAATGAAATCTTTGGTAAATAATTCTCCCACTCATGGCCTGACTACTTGGATGATCATCCAAACCTTTTATGCAGGTCTGAATTTTTCTTCAAGAAACCTTCTGGATTTAGCTGCTGGAGGAACCTTTATGTCCATGACTTTTGGGGCAGCAACAAAGCTTCTTGATGATATGATGGTAAATTATTCGGAATGGCACACTGAGAGAGCTACAACAGGTAAAGAAGGTAAATTCTGTTGAAGAAACCTCTTCCTTTGAGTGATAGGCTTGATGCTATTATGTCTATGCTTGTGAATGGCAATGATCCTATTGATCCAAAAAATGTTCCTTTAGCCTCTTTGGTTGCTCAAGAAGAGCATGTTAATGTGAACTTTACTAAAATTAATAATTTCAACAACAATGCTTATAGGAATAATTTTGGTAGCAACAATTATAGGCCATATCTTGTTAATAGTGGTAATAATTATTCTCATGATAGAACTGGAATGTCTAATGAATTTTTTTTAGAAGTTGAAAGAGATACTAAAGACTTTATGCAAAATCAATATGAGCAAAATAAACTATTTACTAAGACCATGGAGGAACAGCCGGTTATGCTAAAAAAATATCAGTTATCAACTTGAGAATTTAAATAGGGAAATTTCTGGTTTGCAAGTTAAAATTGCTCATGCTGAAACTTCTATTCCGTCCATGTATGAAGCAAATCTTCTTTAATCAATAGAATGACCGTTAAAACTAAAACTATAGATGAAAACCCTTTTGCTACTACAAATGCCATTCAAATTCGAATTGGTGACAATGTTAGGATGTTAGCTGAATTGCATGCTAGATGGGAAAGAGAAGATGAAATAGCTAGAAAGAATAATATAGCTAATGTTTGCACCATTACCACCACTAGTAAAACTGAATCTTCTCATGATATTAAACCTTCTACTATTAATGGTAAAGTAATTGGTGTTGGCAATACTCCCACTTCTACTGTTAAACGTGTAAAACTGCCTGAAACTACTAAAACTGTTCTTGATAAAAGTGCTGGAAATTTTCGAAACATGGGGGACAATGGTCCCATTACCTTTGATAAAAATGGTCTTGACTTTGATGATTGTAACATATCTGAAGTGATTATGTTCCTACAAAAGCTTGCTAGTTGTCCTAATGCTAGTACTATGAATATGGCTTTCACAAAACATATTACAAATGCTCTCATACAAATTAGAGAAGGTGAATTAAGATGTGAAGCCTCTATCCCTAGGAAGTTAGATGATGCTTGGGAACCCATCATTAAATTGAAGGTGAATGATTTTGATTGTAACGCTCTATGTGATCTTGGTGCTAGTATATCTGTTATGCCTAAGAAACTTTATGATATGCTTGATTTGCCACCTTTGGAGCACTGTTATTTGGATATTCGTCTTATTGATAATGTTAGAAAGAAACCTTTGGTGAGAGTTGATGATGTTATTATTATGGTTAATAATAATATTGTACCCATTGATTTTGTTATTATGAATATTGAATGCAATGCTTCTTGTCCAATTGTTTTGGGAAGACCTTTTCTTAGAACTGTTGGTGTTGTTATTGATATGAAAGAGGGGAATATTAATTATAAATTTCCACTCAAGAAAGTATGGAACACTTTCCTAGGAAGAGAATGAAGTTTCCTTTTCATTCTATTGCTCGAACAAATTACCATTTGGATACTTCTTCACTTGAAAACACTTGATTCTATTTTCTGGGCCTAGCTAAAAGGTGTTAAAGAAAAGCACTTCTTCGAAGATAACCCATGGTTTTATTTTTGCCTTGTTTTTCTCTGTTTTCTTTGAATTCAAGGTGTTGTATACTACTGTAGAAACTCATTTGTATCTTTATTTTCATGTATTAGTTGTGCCAAGTACAGTTTCTAGCAAAAGTTGGAGTTGGTTTTGGATTTCTGCGCAGAAAACATATTTCTGCTGTCCACTGTAAAAAAATTGCATAATACACACAAAGATAAAAATGACCTAAAAACGTTTTTTCTTATTCCTCAGCTAATTCCGAAACTTTTTCGTTCCTTACGTTTTTCGATTTGAGCAACTTAAGTGCCCCGAAAAAAATCGTCTTTATAGACTGTTCTGCTTTTGACAGATTCTGCCTTTTTGCTTGCATTCTCTCTTTTACTTTGTCGAGTGGATTTCTTTGTTCCACAAAACATTAATGGATGTAGCTAATGTTTAAAATTATTAATAATGCTTGTGTCCTTGCAGAACGTGTGAATTTTTAATTATGCACTAACCCTCTAATGCGAATTACATTGAGTGTGGTGTGAAAGAAGTTTTCAAGGGTCAAGAGAAGAGGGTGATATAATGTGATCAAGAAGAGTGCAAAGACAAAGCTTGGGGATGACCCCGTGGTTCATCCCAACAAATTCTAACAAGACTCAAGCATCTAAACTTGGGGATGCACAAGGCATCCCCTTCTTCATCAACAATTTATCAGGTCACTTCTAGTGAAACTATATTTTTATTAAGTGCAGCAGTTAAGTGCAGCAGCAAGAAAAGCAACATGATAGTTTGAAATGTTGCTAGTGTTCTCCCTACCAAGGATACTAGTAGCAAGATAGTAAGTAAAATATCTAATAGCAGGAAGTTGAATATTCCTTATCTTCCCGCGCTGAGCTGAGAGGTCATCATCATTGGTAACTCCTTGACAGAGCTCCATCAAATCAGCGGGTCTCTCCTGAATCCTACACGCTGTCCCAGAGGCGTTGATACCTATAATGCTGCAAAAATTCTCCAAGGACAGGGAAAAAGGGCCACCATATATCTTAAATGCAACAGTTGGAGCATATTGTGAGTTATGGAATCTAAAACTCTCAACAAAAGTTTTTGTCAGAATAGCATATTGGGGACCTTCACATACATGTAGTTGGTTAATCCAACCCTTTCAATCAGCAGCAAGAAGTCATCAAGTATACCTGCACCTCTAAAAAATGTATAGCAAGGGAAACTAGATGGATTAGCAATTCCATCGTCTCCCTCATCATCGATGCTCGATGCAATGAGGTCCTCATTGTAGGATGGCCTCAATAGAGTAGATGAACATGAGGGCCTCGCCCTCCTAGGGGCATCACTTCTAAAAATCTCTCCAAAGTTGAAGTTATCCATTTCTGAAATTTTTATCAATCATCACAAAAATTGGTTTCAAGCAACTATAAGGTGGAAACTACTATAGAGACTTATAGGAGAGATAAACATGCATCAAAACTATATTATTTCAACTTAAATCAAGCATGAAAACTCACATAAGCATCACCTACAGTACCAAAATACTCAAGAAATACTCCAGCAAATAAAATTCTACTTGGATAATCGGAGGAGTCACATACCGGAGAGCAAATGCACCAAATTTCAGCAACAAAGGTGGCTTGAGCAAAGTGATCGAAAAATCTCGAGGAAGAACAACAAGAACTCGGGTTCCAGATTTTTTTTTTGAGTTTGGGGTGAGAGAGGAATCTTTGGCAGGGGAGATAGTTAGTGGAGGGCCAGGGGCCCTGATGCGCTTGATACACACGTTCGTTGGGAGACCCCAAGAGGAAGGTATGAAGAGCACAGTAGAAAGTTTCCCTCAGAAAGAAACTAAGGTTGAATCGACCAGTAGGAGGAAGGAGTAACTTCAGAAGGTGAAGCAGCTGAGATGGCAGGGCGCACTACCGGTTCAGAGGCAACGTGGAACATCCACAACACAATCAAATCACTTTGCCCCCAACAAAGCAGTGAGGTTGTCAATCTCACCGGTTTTGCTGAACACAAAGAGGTTAAACGTATGGTGTGGAAAACAGTAGGAAAACAGTAGTAACAGTATGAGAGCAGTACAAAAGCAGTAGGTGTTTATCAATATGAGGAAAAAGGACCAGGGTCCACAGTTCACTAATGGTGTCTCTGTGTGAAAGATAAATAACATGTGTGGTGAACAAATTACAACTGGGCAATTGACAGAAATGAAGGCTGCACCATAGTGCATATGCAAGACATAAAGATTACTACGTGATTCATGCGGGCATTACAACAAGATACATAGACCGTTATCTAACTACATCTATGACTAAAAATCCACCCTTCGAATATCATCCGAACAAACGTTGGGTATTAAGTTGCAAGCAACAGATAATTGCAGCAAGTAAAGTGTGTAATGTAAACAATAACATCATCCTTAGACAAAGCATTGTTGTTTTCTCCCTAATGGCAACAACACATTCTCCATCCGTCACGTTTCTGTCACTCGAGCACAGATGAAAAGGAGGCATGAACCCACTATCGAGCATAAATACTCCCTCTTGGAGTTACTAGCATCTACTTGGCTAGAGCATCTACTAATAACGGAGAGCATGCAAGATCATAAATAACATATGCATGAAGATAACATGACAGATCGATAATCAGAAGACATATCATTCAACATTCATAAGATCCTAGCAAACACAACATGTAGCATTACATAAAGATGATCTTGATCATGATAGGAAGATCACAAGATCTAAACATGAGGTGCAAAGTGGAGAGAACAACCATCTAGCTACTGCTATGGACCCATAGTCTAGGGATGAACTACTCACGCATCACTTCGGAGGAGGGCATGGTGGCGTAGACCCCTCCGGTGGTGATTTCCCCCTCCGGCAGGGTGTCGGGGAGAGCTCCAGAACCCTCCCGATCTCGGGAAGATGGTGACGGGGTCTCGGGTGTTTCTCGGGTAAAAGTGGTACCCCCTAGGGTTTTTGTCTCGGGGGATTAAATAGTTGAAAGGGCAGAGGCGGTGGAGGCCTGGGGGCCCCACACCACCCCCGGCGCGGCCAAGGGGGGGTGCCGCCTGACGAAGGGATGAACCTTGGACCCTGCGAATAATGATACCCCGTCTTAGGCCCAAGGCTAAAGCCCAAGAAAAGAGGCCCTTGAAGTGTTCGGAAAGGCCCACTTGAATCCCACCCGCAATGCCTTGCGGGCTAAGATAGGAAACTTGTAACCGACATAGGGTTAGAGTTCGAGTCCTCCCCGGGTAGGGTTTGAGACCTGGCCATCTACATAAGGCCAGGAGAGCCACCAGGAGAGGACCAAGCAATACCGCACCACCAAAGCCTTGAGCTCGAGATCGTACTCTCGACTTGATCACTTATCATTGTAACCGATCTATTCGATAATACAGATCGACAGAGGCAGGAGTAAGGGTTTTACCTCTACGAGGGCCCCGAACCTGGGTAAATCGTGCCCCCTGTCTAGCCGACGATCGTCGCGAGCGCTCATGAGTTCTCCTATTCTAAACCCTATGGGTTTACCTGAGGGATTTGCCGAGTTACAGATTCGACAATTGGCGCCGTCTGTGGGAACGGCGGGCGCTGGATCTCTGGCATCTTCGGCTCCATCGTCCAACTCGCGTTGGAAACCCTCGACTTCGACTCCGACCAACCCTATTCGGATCGGATCTGTCGTGGTCACCCCTCACTCGCCGGAATCACGCCCGGTATTCAGCAATCTGGAAAAAAGCGTCACCTTGACGTTCGGAAGCTTGAAGTTCTACACCAACAAGGACGGAATCCTCCACTACCCTGAAGAATCAGGGTCAGAGTCAGGAGCAGTCTACTCGCGACCCTACCTAGAGAAAAGCGGCGAGTCCATCCGCTTCAACTCCAGCAACTTCCATACCCTCTCAACAGAGGAACCCTCTCGGGTCAAGAAAGCTCTTCAAAACACGCCTAGGACTCACGGGCCACGACTGTCTCAAGTCTGCATGGCAGGATCGGAACAACCAATCCCAGAAACAGAACACAGCGCAACAGAACGCGCTGAGATCGGCGTCTCGCGGGACGCTTGGGACCGAGCCAAAGAAGCCTTGCGGACAAGCAAGCCGCCTGTTGCTGGAGCGCCACACGAAGATATGGTCGCCTACCACTATCATCTAGTAAGAGCGGCCACAGCTATCAAAGTAGCTCGGAAAGACCTGGCCCATCGGAAGAGATTGGCGGATGAATCGAGTCAACACCGGGCCGAGCTATCCCTAACACCTTCGGTCGGAACTCGACCCACAAGGAAGGGATACGCGTCGAGAAAGACATCCATGGACGTCGAGTCCCTGGGTGGGATCAGCAGGTCACTCGGACCCTCCCTTATGTGGGTTGACGAGGACGGAAACGTCTACCCGGAAACTCCTGCTGCCGCAGTCCTGGCCGCAGCAACCTACATGCAGATGAACCAGCCAGGGGAGAACGACCCTCGAGCGGAGCAGTACAAACAGGTTCGGAAAGGATTGGGCATGGCGGCCTCAAGGCTCGCCTCCTACGACCGCAGGAAAGCTGCCGAACAGCAAGAGAAGGAAAAAGAAAAAGAGGCATTACGCAATCATAGGAGCACTTCGCCTAGGAGAGACAAATCACCTCGCCGCGGTCGAGGAAAAGAAGCTCGGCGACGCGGTGAGAGTCGAAGCAGCAGCGAAGGTAGCCTAAGAAATAAAAGCTCGCGACGTCATAGCAGTCCCTCGCGGAAGCGCAGCAAAGAGCCAAGGAAGGAAACTGATCGCGACCAGCCAGGATATAACGCGCGGTCAGACATCACGCAAAACAAGGTGGACAAGGCAAGAGCTGCAAGGAACCGCGCGCGCTCCTCGTCCAGTTCTTCGGATAACGAGACCTGCGGCGCGCTGTGTTTCGCCCGCAGCATCCACGAGGCACCCCTACCCAGGAGATTCAAGCTCAACACAGAAGTAACGAAATACGATGGTTCACTCGAACCTTCGTCGTGGCTAAACGACTACCTCACGGCAGTAAAATGCCAACGTGGGAACAAGAACACGGCTATGCAGTACCTCAATCTACACTTGGTTGGCGCGGCACGTAGCTGGCTGGAAGCGAGGCCGAAATCCTGTTACGCATCATGGGACGACCTGCACTACGACTTCTGCAAGAACTTCCAGGCCACCTACAAGAGACCAGCAACCATTGAAGAACTGCGGGCCTGCAAACAGAAGAGCGGCGAGTCCACCCGCGAGTACATTCAGCGATGGACCACGCTCAGGAACACCGCAGGAAATATCTCAGAGGAAGTAGCGGTTGAGGCCTTCGCGAAAGGCGCCCGACGAACTGCTTTCAGAGAAGAGCTGGGCCGAGCCGCACCCAAAACTATTGGGGAGCTGATGATCATAGCCGACAAATGGGCTAATGGAGAAGACGCGGTGCGCAACGAGAGAACATCATCGCCCGCGCCCGAGGACGACCGCCATGGTCGAAAGAAAAGGAGGAAATACTACGATCACGACGATCGGGAAGATATGGTAGCGGCGGAATTCACGCGAAACCGCGATAATGGACGCCGCGGAAGCCGCGAGTGGAAACCAAAAGCTGAAGACAAAAGTCCCGAGGAGGACCTTAACGCGTACTGCTCGCTACATCTATTTACAGATAAGCGCACGGGCAAAACTAAGGCAACACACCTTCTCAAGGATTGCCGAAAGTTCATCGACATCCACGAGGCCTTCTCGAAGAAAAGTAGATCAGCAGCTAGTCAAAATTACCCGCCACTTCCAGGAGGAGAACACCAAGGATTCCAGCCGCCACAACCCCTACCTCCACCAGGAAATCCAAACATGGCGCTAGCCGCACTACCTGCGCCACCCGCACAAAACGCCGGAGCTAACGCGTACCCAAACCGGCTGGGCAGTTAGGGATGATACAAAAAGTCTGCCCATCCCGGAGAGCTCATAAGACAAACACGCGGCAACTATGCATGGCTGTGCAAACCCCGCCAACAAGGCCCGAGTACCTGAAGATGGTGGACCAATCGATCACCTTCTCGATGGAAGACCACCCACCACGAGTCTATCGACCAGGACACGCCGCCCTGGTAATCCAAGTGCAAATTGGCAATTACGAACTGGCTCGCGTATTTATGGACGGAGGCACTGGCATCAACATTATCTACGCGTATACACTCTGCCGGATGAACAGGAACCTAGATGGACTTGCGGAATCAGAAACATCCTTCCACTGGATAGTTCCAGGAAAGGCGATCCGTCCACTCGGAACAATCAACCTAGAGGTTGTTGTAACACCCGGGGGTTTTCCCTCAAATAGAATTGCTTGTTTTCTTTCTTTTTTTGCATTGCATTTCATCATGCATCATATGCATTGCACTCTTGTTTTCAAACCAATTTCAAAATTCAAACCTTTTCAAATATTTGAAATTTTCAAAAAACAAACACTTGCACACTTGGGCATTTTGGATGCCAAGTGCAAAGAAACCAAAATTATAATTTTTGGATATTTTCCGTTAGCGGTGAAACTCAGCGGTGCCGAGTTGGTGAGTAGGCTCGTCAGTATATACGTGTCCAGTTCTAGTGCACGGAAGGCATACGTGCTAGCTAAATTGGGTCTTTTCCTGTCGGCAATTAGGAAGGGAAATAATTGTGGATGTGGCAAGCGGCAGATATTTCCGCTAAATCAGCTAAGCGGTGCACTGCTGCACCTATATAATGGACGAGGCTTAGCTAGAACACACACCTTTCTGATCGTTCCACTAATTAGTAGCGAAGTTAGCTGTTTGGCCGGCGAAGTGCGGAGCAGTGCAGAACCTGGAGATTCTGCTGCCGTGTTGAGACAAAGCGCGCAAGTGCGTCCATCCCTGCAAATCGTCAATCCTGTCTCTCTGCCGTTACAGTAGCATACAGTAGACCTTGTTCTTTCTTTTTTTGAACAATGGGTGCCTCCTGCAATCACTTCCATTGATAAGAGCAGATTACAACATTGTGATTACAAGATTCATCCTGAAAGAGGAAGACAGAACAACTACATCATAGATGAACTATGGGAGAAACATGACAACTTTGCCGAAAAGCACAAAAGGAGCCTATCAGGGGGTCCGCCGAGAACTTGGACTCACAGAACCTGCAATTGTACTTTCCAAGGGCCTCTGAAACCCCGACCAACCATAGAGCCAGCGGATCAACCAGCAATTGAACTGGCAAGGGACTACGAGGTAGGGAACTGAGCTGTAGATCTGGAGGATGCATCACCGAGCTCAGAGCAGGTGGTTCTTTGCTGTTGAACCTGAGAAACCGCGGCAGAGACGATCTCATCCGCCTCCAGCATGTCCCGAACAGCAAAGAGGCATAATTGCCATACCCAATAGTTGACAGAATAATAGATGTATGACATGTAGTTGCACGAAATTGCATCACACATGATGAAATTGGATGCCAACAACAAAGATTTTGTAGAAAAGTACGCATCCAGCAGCAATCTATGGAGACGCTCTTTGTGCAGTAATTCTTACCTCCTATAGAGCAGAGGAGCTCAAACAGGGCAAGAGGACCAATCACACGGATCCCTAATGTTGACATCTCCATATGAATTTCATCCTCCTCCGATTCCACAAAAAAGAAACCATTAGCACCTGTGGAATTCAGACAAACCACCGAGGAGGATCTCACTTGAGTCCAGGTGAAGTCGTGGACCCGAGCGACCTGTGAAATTGCTAGCACCAGTGAGAACAGAGGAGAGTACATGCCCTCCTTCTCCTCATCTCCAAGATGCCAAAAGAGAGAGATAGTGCTCTCCAGCTCCACCAACGCAACAACTCCACAATCCTGGGCATTATTGAAAAAGGAGGCAAAAGTAGAGCACTCCATCACCATCGTCTTCTCCCACCGAAGCACGACGAGACCAAGCATCCACTCCACCCAGCAACAGGGTCTGCCCACCAAACCTAGTGCTCTCCTCGCAGCAACCGCTGCAGATCCGGCCGACCAGATGACGACCCCCTCCATCCCCTCCCCGCCAAAGACGGCCAGAGGAAAGAGATCGGTGCCAGACCTCCAGATCCCGAGCTTATTCAACAGGGGCGCGGTAGAACCACCATAGCCTGCCTTCAGCTCCACCCTCTGTTGCACCTCGGCCAGGGGAGGCGCCGCCGCCGGCCACCAGATGTAGCTCGAGTACATCTCCGGCCGAAGACCCCTCGGCAGATAGCCACACACCACAAGGATAAACACACGAAAGCAGCAAACCTAGCTAAGCTATACACAGAGTACAAACCGGCGCCTCTCCTCCACCATATCCGGCCGGCAACGCCACCGGGAGAGGCTCAGGATCGACCCGGAAACCACCTGGCGACTCTCAACGGTCACGGTGGGCATAAAACCCGATTCCAGAATCCGATACCCGAACAACCCGATCTCGAACCCGAATATCCGGAACCCGACAAACCCGACCACTTGTTCGGGTATCCATTTCAGAAACCCGAATTTAGTATGGGAAATTCGGGTTATACTTCCTGACACCCGAATATCCCATATAGCCCGAAATAAAACTGGAAGGCGAATAAAAATAATAATAGATAGGCCAAGCCCAGCCCACTTCCCTAGCTTTCCTCTTGAACGCTAGCCTGCCAAGCCACGAAGGCACGTTCCAAGTGCAAGTGCCCCTTCGTCCCTTCTCCAGGGCCACGACATCCAGGCTCCAGCCGCCATAGGTTCCCTTCCGGAGTGACGATTTTAGCGAGGCTTTGCCGTCCCCTTCGTCATCCCAGCGAGGCGCCGCCGTCTCTATTCTCGTCTCAGCGAGGCGCCGTCGTCTCCTTCGTCATCCCAGCGAGGCGGCGCCGTCTCCATTCTCGTCTCAGTGAGGCGCCGCCGTCCCCATCTTCATCCGAGTTCCCAGGAAGCAACCGCCATCCCGGTTCTTATCCATGTGACTGGGAGGCTCTGCCATGTCTGTCCACATACCAGCGAGGCAACGTCCGCTACCTTCTATTCACTCAACATCTTACCGCAGTTCTCGCTCGGGCGGAGACACCACTGCACCATGAGCAACACAAGGATGACGGCACCCATCTTCTACGTCTTCCTAATCCTCGGCTTGAGACAGACAACACCATCGCCAAAGATGTAGTTCGGGACAAACGGATTTCCCGAACCCGAACCCGAATTTTCGGGTACCCAATTTGTCGGGAATCGGAAATTTTGGGGAAAATTCGGGAATTGATTCTCATATCCCGAATTTTGGAAAACCCGAATTACCCGTCCCGAAGATTCGGGAAAACCCGAACGCCCAGCGTGACTCAACGGCCTCGAGGAGATAGACGGGAAGGATAAGAATGAGAGCCCCGCAAGGGCCGTGTTGAAAACTAGTTCAGTAGACCTTGTTCTAGCTAGTTGATGTCCGTACGATGCTAGCTTGTGGTTCATGCACAATATCTCCTGCATTTTTCAGTTCACCACATCGTGTTAGGTATGCATGACTAATCCATATCGATGGTAGCCCATGCATGGCTCTATCACCATGTTCTTGTTGTAATTTCATGTACACTGCAGTTGCCTTTTTATTTGTTGCACGCACTCTCTTTTTGTTCTACACTTTAGCATGTAAACTCAGCCTTTGGGCTATTCTGCTAATGGAAACTCCACCACATGAGTAGCTAGTTCTGGAAAAGGTGAGAATTTACTCAGGAAACCTTGTGGTGTTTTGCCCTGTTAATCCAGCCATTAATCTTTCTTGAAATCCTTACTTTATGTAAAGTATGTATCACGACGACAAACATATTGTACCGGTCGCAATGCGGGTATGGAACCTTCGAAGTTCTCCGTTAGGGATGGCCCTCTTCCGGAAAGTGTTGGTGATGGATCCGTAGGAGCGACCGACATCAGTAAGTCGAGTTGTCCGGGTCGTAGCTGGTAAAAGGAATCCGCTCGATGAGCGCCTGTGTGGTTCTTGTCGGGGTTGTCAGCGTCGGAGTACCCTTCTTAATAGTGTAAAAGCGTGAATATTCACCCATGCGATTCCCGGGGTTGCGAAACTTGCTGTCATACGTGACCAATTATTTTTGTCATCCATTTAATTTCCTTTTATGTGGCAACTATTGTCTCTTTGTCATTCCACTAATCCTTTGTTGCTCTCCATTATTTTCTTTGTCCAAGTGTGCTTGCTGAGTATATTTCATACTCATTCTTGTTTAATTCCATTTTTGCATGATTGTGTTGAGGATTTTAGCGATGAGCGGTAGCAGTAGCGCCAAGAGGGAAATAAAAGAACGTTTAGGAGTTTATTTTTAGCAAGAAAGTTTGTAATCGTCGAATATCAAATAAAGTTGTCTTCTATAACGTCTTGATATGTAAAATTTTAGGCTTCACACGTTTATAATCTTCTGCTTATAAAAGTGTGGCGGCTGTTACGTCTAGGCCCAGTTTGGGGGCGCGACATTGGGAGCTCTCAAGAATCACCAACAATCAACAAGAGTAGCAATAGGGTTTAGGTTTTCCACAAGGAAACTCTAGACTAGATACCCTCAAGTTAATTAGGGCGAAATAAAGACTATATCCCTTTAAGTTAATAAGGGGGAAATGAAGAACGAGATTGTTGAAGATGTAGATCCGGGTCTTCTTCTTCAATCCTTCAAGTATCAATGAGTTTGAGTCGAGGGATTGGGAGAAATCTACCTTTTGGTGAGCTCAAAAAATGCTCCCTTCAGTGCTGGAAGAGCTAACCTTTGGAGAAGAAGCGAATGGGGTATTTATACCCCCTCCTAAAAACTAGCCGTTTGACCATTTTTATGCCTGACGGTACTACTGCTACCTAGGAACCCTTAGCGGTACTAGGGAGTCCCACAGGATGGGGACAAGCGGTACAACCGTGGTGGTACCGCTGAGTTCCAGCCGTGGTACTACCGATAGCTCCCATGGTACTACCGCTAGTCATCCACTTGATTTAAAATCAAAGCGGCTGGCGGTAGTACCGGGTCATTACCACCATAGTACCATAAACGGTTATGTGAGCAAAAACTCCCTGGCGGTATATTGACCGGTACCTCCAGTGGTACTGCTGCACACCTGATGGCAGCGGTACTACCGCTGGGGGTGGCGGTACTTCCGCCCTAGGAAGCTTTGCTCTGAATAAAACTTATTGCCAGCAGTACTACTGGTCCAGTACCGCTGAGAATACATAGATCAATCTCGATCTGACGGTACTACCTGCGGTACTACCGCTTCTTGGAGGTAGTGGTACTACCCTTGGGGAGACTGATACTACTGCTGCAGTGATTTTGATTTATTGGCAATGGCTTTGAGCACTATTCCTTTTTGCGTCATTTTGATGTTCCTGGAAGTACTTAGACACGATGTTAGATCCTTAATCGTGTTTTTATCAACTCCAAAATACATAGAGAGATCGAATGCACTTTTAGAACCTTCTAGTGTTTTCTTAAATTTATTTGAATGGGAAAAGGAAAAAAGATATGGAAAAAGGAAAAAGGGGGAAGAGGTGGAGTTGGACTCCCCAAAGGTGAGTTCAATCTGAGTTAGGCTAGGAGAGGGGGTGCGTCTATCCCCCCTGCTAGAACAACTAGCACTCCTCCCTCCTTTGGTATGTCCCCCTCCCCTCCAACTATAAAAATGATCCCAAGGCTTAACGCGAAACATAATTTTGTGAGAAATTGTCTCTCAATACTCTTTCTCTCTCTCTCTAGTAGAATTAGAGGGTCTAATTAGAGCCCCTCTAACTGAATTAGATCTGGTTCTAATTGGTTTTTGAGGTGTCCTCTTGCAATTAGACCTAGCTCTAATTACTAATTCTCTCTCATGTGCTGCGATACTTCTAGATTCATATAGATCTAATCGCAGTTGATTAGTGCTACCACTTTGCAACGCCGAAAGGTTGTCTCTCTTCGTCGGTGCCGAGTCCTGGATGTTGGAGCACTAATGGGTTGACACGAGCGTATGCGTGTGAAAGAACATTTCTTAATCCCTTAGGTTTTGTGTGTTTGTTAACAATATAAGTAATATCTCACCGTATTTTGTGTGTTTAAGATACATTTAATGTCTAGCACAAAGAGGTGTCGATCTTATGGTGAAGGAGAAAACGATCGTGGCAAAAAAGAATGCAATTTTGTGGGCTGCCGGAATGATTCTGGAATAATTCCGACACCCCGGAATGAATTCAGAATGGCCGTGAAAATCTCGGGTAGCAGACGGATTTTACCGGCCAATTCTGACATTTCGAATTCATTCCGGAACCATTCAGACATGAACGTGAAAATCTCGGTTAGCAGTTGGATTGCTATGGATTATTCCGGTTTTCTGGATTAATTCCGGAATTTCCGGATTGATCCTAGAATGGTCGTGGAAGGCGGAAAACGGCTAGTTTACAAGGGAGACTGTAAAAGTGGAACCCCTTCTTCTCCAAGGGGGTTATTTTGTCCAGCATTCAAGTCCCCCATTAATGAGCTCACCTACACCTTGAGATCTCCTAGCTCCTCCACCCAAACTCATTGATTCTTGAAGGATTGAAGGAGAAGTCCTGGATCTACATATTGACCAAGCCGTTTTTCATTTCCCCCTCATTCACTTAAGGGATTTGTGTCTAGGGTTTCCTTGTGGAAAACATAGACCTCTTGTTACTCACTTGTTGCTTGTAACAGATTTTTGGTGTTCTTGAGAGCCCCCAATTTGGTTGTGGGTGTGTGCTTCAAGCTCATTGTAAAGGCTCCAAATTCCTCCTTGAAGGATTCTAATTGTGGAAGGTGAACTAGGCCTTTGTGGCGAGGTTCACCGGAGAATAGGTTGAGGACTTTGTGGCGTTGAGTAGGCCTCCATGGCAAAACCCACACCCCTCCAACGAGAATTACTCCCCTCAAAAGGAGGAACTGGGGAATACATCCTTGTCTCTGCGTGCTTCCACCATCGGTTTCTTCTATCCTTTAGCCTTACTTTGTGTTTGTATCTTGCTTAGTGTAGTCCTTGCTATATAGGTAAAATTCACCGTAGTTGCGTATCTAGAGAATTTATCTTTGTGTCAAGCCTAAATCTAAAAGTATTAAATTTTGGAGTTAGCACCTATTCACCCACCCTCTAGGTGCCCATACGATACGTTCAATTGGTATCAGATCCTCGACTCTTAATTCAGGCTTAATCTCCATCGGAGAGGAATGTCCTGTGCCCGTGGCTGCGGACACCATGGACGATCTCAAGGAGATGCATGCTTCCTTGACCTCCTCCATGGAGGCCCAAATGAAAGGGTTGCATGAAATAATAATGCAACTCATGCAAGCCAAGGACACAACTCCTTACTCCTCGGCGTCTACACAGAACAACGCTCCAGGTGAGAAAGAGATTAAGGAAGGTGGGTAAAGAAACTAAAAGTGAATCTTCATTTCCTAAAAAACCCCACCTTCTAAGGGAAAGGATGGGAAGGAAGAGTACCATGAGGTTTGCGGTTGGTACTCTCCTAACCCTCCGATTCCAAACCCTCATATAAACAATAGAGGCGATCCACATAAAATTGATGCACATTCCTTTGGTCAATGGAAATATTTCATGAAAACTCACTTGAACTCTTCTTGCATTGACCTATGGAGAATAATTGAAGATGGATACAATCAAGTTGATCCAAATAACTTGACAAGAAGAGAAGTGGTTGATTGACTCAACTTCATGGCTTTGCACATGATCCAACAAGCCACGGGAGAGAATATCATGCCACACATTCAACAATTATCCACCGACAAAGAAACATGGGAGGATCTTATCTCCATGTTTGAGGGAAATGAGATCATGATGAGGAATAGGTTTGATGACTTGAGCAATGAGGCCAAAGGATTCTATATGCTTGATGGTGAAATTCCTGAGGACATGTATCCAAGACTCAAAACCCTTGCTACTGTCTTTAGTGGTCTCGGTGCCACTTATGTTGATGATGCTTGGATCAAGAGGAATTATGTGAGCGTCCTCATGCCATTTGAGCATGTTGACTTCAAGAGCATCCAAGGAAGACACAACTACCATCTCATGACTTCTAATGAGGTTATGCAAGAGATGTCATCCTTTCAAGTGCAAACCAAGCTTGCTTAATAATCTCGTGGTTGTGCTATTGGAATGCACAAAGGGGCCTCCGTTGCTTTGAAGTCCAAAGTTGTGAACAAGGTGGTGAACAAAGAATATGAGGTTGAATCGGAAGGATAATTGGCTCCTATAAAGCCCAAAGAGTATGATCCGGTTCTTAAAGACTACATGGTTGTTGCATCCCAGAAGTTTTGGAGGAACCCACCCAAGGCCAAGGCCTATGTTGAGGAAAGTACCAAGTCAAATTATGCCAAGTAAGGGCTCAAAAAGTGAGGTCTTGCTTCAATTGTCAAGAAAAATATCAGTTCATTGCCGAGTGCCCTTTAGAGAATAGAGAAACTCAAGGATGGAAACTTGTTCTCAAGGATAAGTCAAAGCTCACACGCAAGAAGCCTTTCTTCAAGAAGAACACCTCCAACAAGAAGCAAACTTCTAGGATTGTGTTGGTGACTCAAGAAGAGTTTGCATCTAGTAATGATGATGATGAAGAAGAAGAAACCACAAGTGAAATGGCCTCCATTGCAATTGCGTATTCAACATCTGCATCTCTCTTTGAATACCCCAATGAGAATCTTCCCCACCAATCCGCAAAGTGCTTCATGGCCAAGGCAACCGAGGTATCATCTTCTTGCATCTCTAAGACTCAAAATGAAAAAAATGATCTTGCTAGTCTTAGTATAGAAGATGAAATTGCCGCTTTGGATCTATTTATGGCTAACTTGCGAGGTGAAACCAAAAGGCACTTTGAGCTTCTCATGAGCCAATACGGAGAGGCTCAAGAGATTTTTGAGAAGAAGGGTGAAGGTGAGAGGGAGGGTGATACATCATAAATGTATCCATAATTTCTGATGTTCCATGTTGTTTTCATGCCATATGCTACATGTTTCCTTTACACTTTATGCCATTTTATCGATTTCCAAGGACTAACCTATTGACAAGATGCCACAGAGCCAGTTCCTGTTTGCTGCTGTTTTTAGCTTTAGAAAAGTTGTTCTGGAAATATTCTCGGAATTGGACGATTCGAAGACCAGAAGTCTGAGAATTCCCGGAGGATCCACGGAGTCCAAACGAGACTGGAGAGCGGAAGAGGGGTGCCCACACCATGGGTGGGCGCAGGTCCCCCTGGCCGCACCCAGGGGTGGTGTGGCCCCCCCTGCTCGCCCATCGACGTTTCCCTCTCGCCTATATATTGTCCCCGAAGGGTTAACCCTAAATACAGAAGCCTTTTCCATGAAAAACACCCGCAACCGCCGTCACCATCAGCCCTAGTTTGGGAGGGTTCTGGAGCTCTCCCCGGCACCCTGTCGGGAGGGGGAATCATCACCGGAGGGCTCTACACCACCATGCCCGCCTCCGGAATGATGCGTGAGTAGTTCATCCTTGGACTACGGGTCCATAGCAGTAGGTAGATGGTTGTTCTCTCCTATTTATGACTCATGTTTAGATCTTGTGAGTTTCCCTACATGATCAAGATCATCTTATTGTAATGCTACATGTTGTGTTTGCTAGGATCTGATGAATATTGAATACTATGTATCATGATTATCAATCTATTATATTCTTTTCATGTGTATGTTATTTATGATCTTGCATGCTCTCTGTTGTTAGTAGATGCTCTGGCCAATTAGATTCTAGTAACTCCAAGAGGGAGTATTTATGCTCGATAGTGGGTTCATGCCTTCTTTGCATCTGTGCTCGAGTGACAGAAACGTGACAGATGGAGGATGTGTTGTTGCCATTTGGGAGAAAACAACGATGTTTACCTTGTTTACATTACACATTTTGCTTACTGCGATTATCTGTTGCTTGCAACTTAATACCCAAGGATTGCTCGGATGACATTCTGAGGGTGGATTATTAGTCATAGATGAAGCTGGATAACGGTCTACATATCTTGTTGTAATGCCCGCATGAATCACATAGTAATCATCATGTCATGCATATGCACTACGGTGCAGCCTTTATATCTTTTAATTTCCCAGCTGTAATTTGTTTACCACACATGCTATCTATTTGCCTTGGGAGAGACACCTCTAGTGAACTGTGGACCCCGGTCCATTTTCCTCATACTGATAATACATCCACTACAATCACTATTTTCATACCGCTGCTACTGTTTTACTATTGCCATCACTGTTCTCTTTCATCTATTGAAAACAAATATTATTTTCCACACGGTATGTTTAACCTCTTTGTGTTCAGTAAAACCAGTGAGATTGATAACCTCACTGCTTCGTTGGGGCAAAGTGATTTGATTGTGTTGTGTAGGTTCCATGTTGCTTCTGAACCGGTAGTGCTCAGCTGCATCAACCTTCAGAAGTGGTTTCTTTCTCCTACTGGTCGATTCAACCTTGGTTTCTTTCTGAGGGAAAACTTGCTGCTATGCTCTTCATACCTTCCTCTTGGGGTCTCCCAACGAGTGCAAGATCTGCACCGTCAAGCATATTTTTTCGCGCCGTTGCCAGGGAGAAAGAGAATTTCTGCAAGGGGAGTCTCTCACTTCCAGTCTCTTTACTTTGTTATTGTTTTGCTTAGTTTATTTTATTTTGTCTTGTTTGCTTCTCTTTATCGAAAACACAAAAAAGTTAGTCCTTATTCTAGTTGTTATTTTTATACTATTTTTAATCTTGTTAAAATGAGTACTCCTGAGAACACTAAGTTATGTGACTTCACTAGCACAAACAACAATGATTTGATTAGCACACCTATTGCTCCACCTGCTCCTACTGCTGATTTTTATGAGATAAAGCCTGCCCTGTTAAATCTTGTTATGAGAGAGCAATTTTCTGGTGTTAGTACTGATGATGCTGCTGCCCATCTTAATAATTTTGTTGAACTATGTGAGATGCAAAAATATAAAGATGTAGATGGAGATATTATTAAGCTGAAATTGTTTCCTTTCTCTTTGAGAGGAAGAGCTAAAGAATGGTTGCTATCTTTGCCTAGAAATAGTATTGATTCTTGGACAAAATGTAATGATGCTTTCATTGGAAAATATTATCCTCCTGCTAATATTATATCTTTAAGAAGTAGCATCATGAATTTTAAGCAAATTGATAATGAGCATGTTGCTAAAGCTTGGGAAAGAATGAAATCTTTGGTAAATAATTCTCCCACTCATGGCCTGACTATTTGGATGATCATCCAAACCTTTTATGCAGGTCTGAATTTTTCTTCAAGAAACCTTCTGGATTTAGCTGCTGGAGGAACCTTTATGTCCATGACTTTGGGGGCAGCAACAAAGCTTCTTGATGATATGATGGTAAATTATTCGGAATGGCACACTGGGAGAGCTACAACAGGTAAAGAAGGTAAATTCTGTTGAAGAAACCTCTTCCTTTGAGTGATAGGCTTGATGCTATTATGTCTATGCTTGTGAATGGCAATGATCCTATTGATCCAAACAATGTTCCTTTAGCCTCTTTGGTTGCTCAAGAAGAGCATGTTAATGTGAACTTTACTAAAATTAATAATTTCAACAACAATGCTTATAGGAATAATTTTGGTAGCAACAATTATAGGCCATATCTTGTTAAAAGTGGTAATAATTATTCTCATGATAGAACTGGAATGTCTAATGAATTTTTTTTAGAAGTTGAAAGAGCTACTAAAGACTTTATGCAAAATCAATATGAGCAAAATAAACTATTTACTAAGACCATGGAGGAACAGCCGGTTATGCTAAAAAATATCAGTTATCAACTTGAGAATTTAAATAGGGAAATTTCTGGTTTGCAAGTTAAAATTGCTCATGCTGAAACTTCTATTTCGTCCATGTATGAAGCAAATCTTCTTTAATCAATAGAATGACCGCTAAAACTAAAACTATAGATGAAAACCCTTTTGCTACTACAAATGCCATTCAAATTCGAATTGGTGACAATGTTAGGATGTTAGCTGAATTGCATGCTAGATGGGAAAGAGAAGATGAAATAGCTAGAAAGAATAATATAGCTAATGTTTGCACCATTACCACCACTAGTAAAACTGAATCTTCTCATGATATTAAACCTTCTACTATTAATGGTAAAGTAATTGGTGTTGGCAATACTCCCACTTCTACTATTAAACGTGTAAAACTGCCTGAAACTACTAAAACTGTTCTTGATAAAAGTGCTGGAAATTTTCGAAACATGGGGGACAATGGTCCCATTACCTTTGATAAAAATGGTCTTGACTTTGATGATTGTAACATATCTGAAGTGATTATGTTCCTACAAAAGCTAGCTAGTTGTCCTAATGCTAGTACTATGAATATGGCTTTCACAAAACATATTACAAATGCTCTCATACAAATTAGAGAAGGTGAATTAAGATGTGAAGCCTCTATCCCTAGGAAGTTAGATGATGCTTGGGAACCCATCATTAAAATGAAGGTGAATGATTTTGATTGTAACGCTCTATGTGATCTTGGTGCTAGTATATCTGTTATGCCTAAGAAACTTTATGATATGCTTGATTTGCCACCTTTGGAGCACTGTTATTTGGATATTCGTCTTATTGATAATGTTAGAAAGAAACCTTTGGTGAGAGTTGATGATGTTATTATTATGGTTAATAATAATATTGTACCCATTGATTTTGTTGTTATGAATATTGAATGCAATGCTTCTTGTCCAATTGTTTTGGGAAGACCTTTTCTTAGAACTGTTGGTGTTGTTATTGATATGAAAGAGGGGAATATTAATTATAAATTTCCACTCAAGAAAGTATGGAACACTTTCCTAGGAAGAGAATGAAGTTTCCTTTTCATTCTATTGCTCGAACAAATTATCATTTGGATACTTCTTCACTTGAAAACACTTGATTCTATTTTCTGGGCCTAGCTAAAAGGCGTTAAAGAAAAGCACTTCTTCGAAGATAACCCATGGTTTTATTTTTGCCTTGTTTTTCTCTGTTTTCTTTGAATTCAAGGTGTTGTATACTACTGTAGCAACTCATTTGTATCTTTATTTTCATGTATTAGTTGTGCCAAGTACAGTTTCTAGCAAAAGTTGGAGTTGGTTTTGGATTTCTGCGCAGAAAACATATTTCTGCTGTCCACTATAAAAAAATTGCATAATACACACAAAGATAAAAATGACCTAAAAACGTTTTTTCTTATTCCTCAGCTAATTCCGAAACTTTTTCGTTCCTTACGTTTTTCGATTTGAGCAACTTAAGTGCCCCGAAAAAATTCGTCTTTATAGACTGTTCTGCTTTTGACAGATTCTGCCTTTTTGCTTGCATTCTCTCTTTTACTTTGTCGAGTGGATTTCTTTGTTCCACAAAACATTAATGGATGTAGCTAATGTTTAAAAGTATTAATAATGCTTGTGTCCTTGCAGAACGTGTGAATTTTTTATTGTGCACTAACCCTCTAATGCGAATTACATTGAGTGTGGTGTGAAAGAAGTTTTCAAGGGTCAAGAGAAGAGGGTGATATAATGTGATCAAGAAGAGTGCAAAGCCAAAGCTTGGGGATGACCCCGTGGTTCATCCCAACAAATTCTAACAAGACTCAAGCATCTAAACTTGGGGATGCACAAGGCATCCCCTTCTTCATCAACAATTTATCAGGTCACTTCTAGTGAAACTATATTTTTATTAAGTGCAGCAGTTAAGTGCAGCAGCAAGAAAAGCAACATGATAGTTTGAAATGTTGCTAGTGTTCTCCCTACCAAGGATACTAGTAGCAAGATAGTAAGTAAAATATCTAATAGCAGGAAGTTGAATATTCCTTATCTTCCCGCGCTGAGCTGAGAGGTCATCATCATTGGTAACTCCTTGACAGAGCTCCATCAAATCAGCGGGTCTCTCCTGAATCCTACACGCTGTCCCAGAGGCGTTGATACCTATAATGCTGCAAAAATTCTCCAAGGACATGGAAAAAGGACCACCATATATCTTAAATGCAACAGTTGGAGCATATTGTGCGTTATGGAATCTAAAACTCTCAACAAAAGTTTTTGTCAGAATAGCATATTGGGGACCTTCACATACATGTAGTTGGTTAATCCAACCCTTTCAATCAGCAGCAAGAAGTCATCAAGTATACCTGCACCTCTAAAAAATGTATAGCAAGGGAAACTAGATGGATTAGCAATTCCATCGTCTCCCGCATCATCGATGCTCGATGCAATGAGGTCCTCATTGTAGGATGGCCTCAATAGAGTAGATGAACATGAGGGCCTCGCCCTCCTAGGGGCATCACTTATAAAAATCTCTCCAAAGTTGAAGTTATCCATTTCTAAAAAAATTATCAATCATCACAAAGTGGCGGAATGCTCTCGAAACCAATTCACTTGAGTGAGATAGAGGAGAGTGGAATTTCGTGTGTAGGGGTGAAATCCGTAGATCTACGAAGGAACGCCAAAAGTGAAGGCATCTCTCTGGGTCCCTACCGACGCTGGGGTGCGAAAGCATGGGGAGCGAACAGGATTAGATACCCTGGTAGTCCATGCCGTATAGGTTTCAAGCAACTATAAGGTGGAAACTACTATAGAGACTTATAGGAGAGATAAACATGCATCAAAACTATATTATTTCAACTTAAATCAAGCATGAAAACTCACATAAGCATCACCTACAGTACCAAAATACTCAAGAAATACTCCAGCAAATAAAATTCTACTTGGATAATCGGAGGAGTCACCGGAGAGCAAATGCACCAAATTTCAGCAACAAAGGTGGCTTGAGCAAAGAGATCGAAAAATCTCGAGGAAGAACAACAAGAACTCGGGTTCCAGATTTTTTTTTGAGTTTGGGGTGAGAGAGGAATCTTTGGCAGGGGAGAGAGTTAGTGGAGGGCCAGGGGCCCTGATGCGCTTGATACACATGTTCGTTGGGAGACCCCAAGAGGAAGGTATGAAGAGCACAGTAGAAAGTTTCCCTCAGAAAGAAACTAAGGTTGAATCGACCAGTAGGAGGAAGGAGTAACTTCAGAAGGTGAAGCAGCTGAGATGGCAGGTCGCACTACCGGTTCAGAGGCAACGTGGAACATCCACAACACAATCAAATCACTTTGCCCCAACAAAGCAGTGAGGTTGTCAATCTCACCGGTTTTGCTGAACACAAAGAGGTTAAACGTATGGTGTGGAAAACAGTAGGAAAACAGTAGTAACAGTATGAGAGCAGTACGAAAGCAGTAGGTGTTTATCAATATGAGGAAAAAGAACCAGGGTCCACAGTTCACTAATGGTGTCTCTGTGTGAAAGATAAATAACATGTGTGGTGAACAAATTACAACTGGGCAATTGACAGAAATGAAGGCTGCACCATAGTGCATATGCAAGACATAAAGATTACTACGTGATTCATGCGGGCATTACAACAAGATACATAGACCGTTATCTAACTACACCTATGACTAAAAATCCACCCTTCGAATATCATCCGAACAAACGTTGGGTATTAAGTTGCAAGCAACAGATAATTGCAGCAAGTAAAGTGTGTAATGTAAACAATAACATCATCCTTAGACAAAGCATTGTTGTTTTCTCCCTAATGGCAACAACACATCCTACATCCGTCACGTTTCTGTCACTCGAGCACAGATGAAAAGGAGGCATGAACCCACTATCGAGCATAAATACTCCCTCTTGGAGTTACTAGCATCTACTTGCCTAGAGCATCTACTAATAACGGAGAGCATGCAAGATCATAAATAACATATGCATGAAGATAACATGAAAGATCGATAATCAGAAGACATATCATTCAACATTCATAAGATCCTAGCAAACACAACATGTAGCATTACATAAAGATGATCTTGATCATGATAGGCAGATCACAAGATCTAAACATGAGGTGCAAAGTGGAGAGAACAACCATCTAGCTACTGCTATGGACCCATAGTCTAGGGATGAACTACTCACGCATCACTTCGGAGGAGGGCATGGTGGCGTAGACCCCTCCGGTGATGATTTACCCCTCCGGCAGGGTGTCGGGGAGAGCTCCAGAACCCTCCCGATCTCGGGAAGATGGTGACGGGGTCTCGGGTGTTTCTCGGGTAAAAGTGGTACCCCCTAGGGTTTTTGTCTCGGGGGATTAAATAGTTGAAAGGGCAGAGGCGGTGGAGGCCTGGGGGCCCCACACCACCCCCGGCGCGGCCAAGGGGGGGGCGCCGCCTGACGAAGGGATGAACCTTGGACCCTGCGAATAATGATACCCCGTTTTAGGCCCAAGGCTAAAGCCCAAGAAAAGAGTCCCTTGAAGTGTTCGGGAAGGCCCACTTGAAGCCCACCCGCAATGCCTTGCGGGCTAAGATAGGAAACTTGTAACCGACATAGGGTTAGAGTTCGAGTCCTCCCCGGGTAGGGTTTGAGACCTGGCCATCTATATAAGGCCAGGAGAGCCACCGGGAGAGGACCAAGCAATACCGCACCACCAAAGCCTTGAGCTCGAGATCGTACTCTCGATTTGAGCACTTATCATTGTAACCGATCTATTCGATAATACAGATCGACAGAGGCAGGAGTAAGGGTTTTACCTCTACGAGGGCCCCAAACCTGGGTAAATCGTGCCCCCTGTCTAGCCGACGATCGTCGCGAGCGCTCATGAGTTCTCCTATTCTAAACCCTATGGGTTCACCTGAGGGATTTGCCGAGTTACAGATTCGACAATTGGCGCCGTCTGTGGGAACGGCGGGCGCTGGATCTCCGGCATCTTCGGCTCCATCGTCCAACTCGCGTTGGAAACCCTCGACTTCGACTCCGACCAACCCTATTCGGATCGGATCTGTCGTGGTCACCCCTCACTCGCCGGAATCACGCCCGGTATTCAGCAATCTGGAAAAAAGCGTCACCTTGACGTTCGGAAGCTTGAAGTTCTACACCAACAAGGACGGAATCCTCCACTTCCCTGAAGAATCAGGGTCAGAGTCAGGAGCAGTCTACTCGCGACCCTACCTAGAGAAAAGCGGCGAGTCCATCCGCTTCAACTCCAGCAACTTCCATACCCTCTCAACAGAGGAACCCTCTCGGGTCAAGAAAGCTCTTCAAAACACGCCTAGGACTCACGGGCCACGACTGTCTCAAGTCTGCATGGCAGGATCGGAACAACCAATCCCAGAAACAGAACACAGGGCAGCAGAACGCGCTGAGATCGGCGTCTCGCGGGACGCTTGGGACCGAGCCAAAGAAGCCTTGCGGACAAGCAAGCCGCCTGTTGCTGGAGCGCCACACGAAGATATGGTCGCCTACCACTATCATCTAGTAAGAGCGGCCACAGCTATCAAAGTAGCTCGGAAAGACCTGGCCCATCGGAAGAGATTGGCGGATGAATCGAGTCAACACCGGGCCGAGCTATCCCTAACACCTTCGGTCGGAACTCGACCCACAAGGAAGGGATACGCGTCGAGAACGACATCCATGGACGTCGAGTCCCTGGGTGGGATCAGCAGGTCACTCGGACCCTCCCTTATGCGGGTTGACGAGGACGGAAACGTCTACCCTGAAACTCCTGCTGCCGCAGTCCTGGCCGCAGCAACCTACATGCAGATGAACCAGCCAGGGGAGAACGACCCTCGAGCGGAGCAGTACAAACAGGTTTGGAAAGGATTGGGCATGGCGGCCTCAAGGCTCGCCTCCTACGACCGCAGGAAAGCTGCCGAACAGCAAGAGAAGGAAAAAGAAAAAGAGGCATTACGCAATCATAGGAGCACTTCGCCTAGGAGAGACAAATCACCTCGCCGCGGTCGAGGAAAAGCAGCTCGGCGACGCGGTGATAGTCGAAGCAGCAGCGAAGGTAGCCTGAGAAATAAAAGCTCGCGACGTCATAGCAGTCCCTCGCGGAAGCGCAGCAAAGAGCCAAGGAAGGAAACTGATCGCGACCAGCCAGGATATAACGCGCGGTCAGACATCACGCAAAACAAGGTGGACAAGGCAAGAGCTGCAAGGAACCGCGTGCGCTCCTCGTCCAGTTCTTCGGATGACGAGACCTGCGGCGCGCTGTGTTTCGCCCGCAGCATCAGCGAGGCACCCCTACCCAGGAGATTCAAGCTCAGCGCAGAAGTAACGAAATACGATGGTTCACTCGAACCTTCGTCGTGGCTAAACGACTACCTCACGGCAGTAAAATGCCAACGTGGGAACAAGAACACGGCTATGCAGTACCTCAATCTACACTTGGTTGGCGCGGCACGTAGCTGGCTGGAAGCGAGGCCGAAATCCTGTTACGCATCATGGGACGACCTGCACTACGAATTCTGCAAGAACTTCCAGGCCACCTACAAGAGACCAGCAACCATTGAAGAACTCTGGGCCTGCAAACAGAAGAGCGGCGAGTCCACCCGCGAGTACATTCAGCGATGGACCACGCTCAGGAACACCGCAGGAAATATCTCAGAGGAAGTAGCGGTTGAGGCCTTCGCGAAAGGCGCCCGACGAACTGCTTTCAGAGAAGAGCTGGGCCGAGCCGCACCCAAAACTATTGGGGAGCTGATGATCATAGCCGACAAATGGGCTAATGGAGAAGACGCGGTGCGCAACGAGAGAACATCATCTCCCGCGCCCGAGGACGACCGCCATGGTCGAAAGAAAAGGAGGAAATACTACGATCACGACGATCGGGAAGATATGGTAGCGGCGGAATTCACGCGAAACCGCGATAATGGACGCCGCGGAAGCCGCGAGTGGAAACCAAAAGCTGAAGACAAAAGTCCCGAGGAGGACCTTAACGCGTACTGCTCGCTACATCTATTTACAGATAAGCGCACGGGCAAAACTAAGGCAACACACCTTCTCAAGGATTGCCGAAAGTTCATCGACATCCACGAGGCCTTCTCGAAGAAAAGTAGATCAGCAGCTAGTCAAAATTACCCGCCACTTCCAGGAGGAGAACACCAAGGATTCCAGCCGCCACAACCCCTACCTCCACCAGGAAATCCAAACATGGCGCTAGCCGCACTACCTGCGCCACCCGCACAAAACGCCGGAGCTAACGCGTACCCAAACCGGCTGGGCAGTTAGGGATGATACAAAAAGTCTGCCCATCCCGGAGAGCTCATAAGACAAACACGCGGCAACTATGCATGGCTGTGCAAACCCCGCCAACAAGGCCCGAGTACCTGAAGATGGTGGACCAATCGATCACCTTCTCGATGGAAGACCACCCACCACGAGTCTATCGACCAGGACACGCTGCCCTGGTAATCCAAGTGCAAATTGGTAATTACGAACTGGCTCGCGTATTTATGGACGGAGGCACTGGCATCAACATTATCTACGTGGATACGCTCTGCCGGATGAACATGAACCTAGATGGACTTGCGGAATCAGAAACATCCTTCCACGGGATAGTTCCAGGAAAGGCGATCCGTCCACTCGGAACAATCAACCTCGAGGTTGTTGTAACACCCGGGGGTTTTCCCTCAAATAGAATTGCTTGTTTTCTTTCCTTTTTTGCATTGCATTTCATCATGCATCATATGCATTGCACTCTTGTTTTCAAACCAATTTCAAAATTCAAACCTTTTCAAATATTTGAAATTTTCAAAAAACAAACACTTGCACACTTGGGCATTTTGGATGCCAAGTGCAAAGAAACCAAAATTATAATTTTTGGAGTAGTGAAACCTCCCCAAATTCAAATTCAACCCAAATTCATATAAATTCAAACTTCCACAAAAGTTTGAATTTTTCAAAATCAAAAATTGGTGCACTTGGGCATTTTCAATTCCAAATGCAATAAAAATTTATTTCATAATTTTTGCATGTGTAAAACCCCTCCAATTTCAAATTTCTCTTTCACTTTTACAAAAAAAAGGGGGGGAAAGGAACTGCTGGGGGAGGCAGGCCCAAAGGCCCACCTACGACCCCGAGCGCCCAGCCCACCTCGACCTTCTTCTCCGTACAACAGAGGGGCACGAGGACCTCCTGTCGCTGTCCCCTCCCTCACCATGGTCCCCTCCTCCACCTGCTCCCTTTCCCCTCCCTTAAAGCCCCCTCTCCCATCCAAACCCTAACCCTAGCCCTTCTCCCCTCCTTTCTTCCTCCCTGCCGCCGCCGATCCCCCTCTCTCCTTCCTCTCTCTTTATTTCCATCACCAACAAAACCACCGAACCATGGCCGGAGTTGGAGCATCTTGTGCGGGAGGTGTGGTACCTGTGAAGATCCTCCGTGTGCGGGAATGGAAGAGCCAAGGCACGAGCCCTCTCCTCACCGATTCTCCGGGCCGGAGACGCCCTGAGGAGGCCACGGCGCCTTGTTTTGACGACGGCCACCGCAACTTTCTCCGTCCGACGGGGTTCAGAAACTGCAGGGCGACGCCGGATGATCGACCCCGAGCCGCTTCGTCGACACACCCGTGGTGAGCACCACATCTGGGACTAGCTCCCCCTGCCCTCCCCTTGCTCTGCTACCCGGCCGTCGAGCCGTGCGCCGTCCGCCGGCGATCGCTGCTGGCCGTAGTCCGACTATCACCGTCGCGAGCATGTGTTCGGTTCAGTTTCGTCAGTAGAAAACGTCGCGTTTTGTCACCTCATAGTGGCTCAGATCCGTAACTCATCACCAAACACGCAACATCCCAGTGGCTGCGCGCCCCGTCCCGCACCCTGGAGACCCGGGTTCGATCCCTAGCGAGGCAATTGCCTCCACCCTTTTTCGGTTTTATCGCGCGGGGGGGCGGCCCACCGGTCAGCGACCGTGGTGGCCAGCGTGGTCTCACCCGCGCCTCGTCAGCGCCCTGCTGGATACGGGGCCTGCCAGTCATAGACTGTGGCTAGCGCTGACGAGGGTGAAACCCGCCCAGATCCAGATCTGGATCTGGCGGTTTGCATCCAGGCCCCTGGCCTTTTCCATTTTTGCACCGAAGCCCCTCCACGCACTGTTTCCATCATAGTCCAGTCCCTGCACTTTGCAAAATGCACCCCAAACTTCAAATGATCATAACCTTCAAACCAAAAATCCAAATGACACAAATTTTATATGTTTTCCATGCAGAATTAAATAAACTTTCCAAATATAAACTTTGTTTTCTGTTTTGAATAATGTAAATTGCTGAAAACAATAATTCTTTGTTTAATGCATTTAAAATTGCCAATTTAATAACTTGCTCATTTCAAACCCAAATTCAACATATAAAATATGTTTTCCAATCAAAATTTCCTGTAATTTTCAATTATGCACTTTGTTTACTGTTTTGCCTAATTAAAATTGGTGCAATAATTCAATACTTTAATTACACCTTTTAAATTGCAAAATTCATAACTTGGGCAATTCAAATCCAATTCCAACACGTAAAATATGTTTTCCAACCAGAAAAATGCAAGGAACATTAATATACCATCCATGCCTTTGTTTGCATCTTCCATATTGCATTTTACTAGGGTTATGCATGTTCACCTAAATAACAAACATGGAATGTGTTGGGGTGCTCAATTAAATTGGTCCCTATTCCATTTAATTTGGTTTAGCTCATCTATTATATGTTTTCCATGCTAATCAACATTTAAATTGATGGTTAGATAAATAACTTAAACCTTCCTAATTAAATGTTGGGCTTTTGTCTCAACTTAAATTGGTTAAGTTGCATCCCCGCATGTCATGCATCCATATCTTGATCATGCTGGATCTTTTGCCGTAGTAGTAATTGTTGCATCCGGTGTTTGTTCTAGTTCGATGCTTCTTCGCGGATAGGATGTTGAGATGATGTGAGCAACGACAAGTTCTGCTACCTCTACTTGTAGGATTCCAGGAAAGTATACTCACGTGCTACCTATGACTGCCTTTCATCACTTGTTACCGATTCTTCCCGTTGTCTTTATTCCAGCCTTATGATTCGATGCTTGTGTCTCGATCCTATCATATGTTTACCTTGCAGCCATGATATAGCCTTTCTTCCACTTTCTATTAACTGTTGTTTGTTTACCTTGTTGGCCCTCGTGTCGTAGTTGCATGCTTAGTGTTGTTTGCGCTCAAGTCTTGTTGTCCGTCTTATCACCTGTTTAGTTTGATAGTTGGGTTTCAATTCAATCAACAACAAGTTAATGTTTTGGGGTAATAATAATTTGATGATAAGGCACCGGCAGGAGGCCCGGCGTGGTTTTGAGTCCTGCTAGTGTCGACCTTAATTAGGAAAAGGGTCTTGTCCTCCGATCCATGATGAGCGCGCTAACCGCATGTGGGAAGCGAGTATGGGCGCCCCCCGCAACTTTGATTCGATTCGCATCTCGTCCAAATCGCCTCATTTAGTTCGGGTTTTCCATTTTCCGCATGCATATGCAGGTGCGAACCCTTGGCGCCAGGGTGGAACTTTTGTAGTCGGCATTTAGGGAGACACGTTCTTAGAGTGCTATGAGGGTCCCCTTTTCTTCGTGGGGCTTGATTAGTCGTGCCCTCAATTGCACGGGGTTCTTTGGGCTTGATGCGAAGAAGAGTTGGGTTGTGTTGAGTGCCTCGCTTGGTGGAAGGGCCTTTCCATCTGGCGGGTCATTCTTACGTGTACGGCCAAATTGGTGCATCCCTGCAGGGTTAATCTTCTCGAGAAGCCGTGTTGTCCGCGGTTATGGATGACTTGGTGAAAGTGCTGGCTAACAAGTACTCAGACAACTTACACTTAACGATGATAACTTGACTAGTAATATAAATTACCTCCACCATAAAAATGAATATCACCTTAATCAACAGTGTGAGTTTCCTTGGGTTGCTTCCTTAGTAGGGGGTAACACTGGATGGGTATTGTTTGGTGAGTAGTTATAGTTGGTTTTGTCACGCTATCTTATCCCTTTCTTTTAGCCGGATGTTGTAGCGCGTCTCTGTAGTTAGTTGGTGCAGCCCGCTGCCGCTTCTTTGCAATAATACCTTCCTTCCGTTCTACCCAAAGTATTTGTATCTTGTGATGATTGGTTACGCTGGTATCTTGTGAGTATGGTTTATCCACTTGCCAGTACTTATAGTACTGACCCACGAATCCATTTCATGGCTGCATATTCCACATTGCAGTCAACAGGTTTGAAGTCTGACGAAGTTAGCTTGGGAATCCCTCCGGCTTGGCCTGGGCAGGGATTGGACGCCATCGGTTATCTTCAGGACTCTTAGTCCAATTTGTATCTTGTCTGTAGTCGGACACTATGTTGTTTCTTCCGCTGTCATTTGGATCTTTGTATTGTATCAGTTGTATCCTTGACTCGTTTGAGTCGTCTTGTATATACCTCCTCTGTTTTTGTTGTGGATTATTCGTGAACTGTTGTAATGTTATCACAAGTGGCAACCTGAAATCGGTTATTATGCGGATTTGGGTGGAAATGCCGAAATCTGCATAGTGCCCGATCTCGGGGCGTCACAGTTGTGTTGGGCAATCGACGCAATTACAGAAGAGAATTCCTCGACTTTGAAGTAGTCGACTGGCCCTCACAGTACCACGCCATTCTTGGTCGAACAGCGTTCGCCAGATTCATGGCAGTACCACATTACGCGTACCTTAAGCTCAAGCTACCCGGGGAATATGGTGTAATCACCATCGACGGAGATTTCCAGAAGTCCAACAAGTGCGACATCGAGTTCAACGAGATCACAAAATCTTTCGGGATGCAAGAAGAACTGGAGGAGATAGCAAAGACCACGGACCACTCCGTGATGCCCCGCACAAAGAAAAACGCGCCAGAATTGGAATTCAGCGCCAACAGCGACACTCGAAAACATCAGGTGCACCCGACAGATTCTGCGAAGACAGCGATGGTTTCAACTACCCTCTCGCCAGCATAGGAAAGCGCGCTTGTCGAACTCCTCCGTGAGTACTGGGAAATTTTCGCCTGGCAGCCCTCCGATATGCCAGGAATACCCAGGGAGTTCGCCGAGCACTCACTCGAAGTATTCAAAGATGCAAAACCCATCAAGCAGACCACTCGACGGTTCTCAGAACCCGAACAGAAAGCGCTTGGAGAAGAAGTAAACAGATTGCTAGCAGCAAAATTCATCAGGGAGATCAAAATATCCACTTGGTTAGCAAACCCGGTGCTGGTCCCAAAGAAGAACACCAACATCCTTCGCGTGTGCATTGACTACACGTCATTAAATAAGCACTGCCCCAAGGATAACTTTCCCCTCCCGCGAATCGACCAGATCGTAGACTCCACCGCATGCTGTCAACGCCTCTCCTTCCTGGACGCCTACTCGGGATATAATCAGATCCGGATGAAGCAGGAAGACGAAGAGAAGACAGCATTCATCACACCCCACGGTGTGTACTGCTATACGACAATGCCCTTCGGGCTCAAAAACGCAGGTGCAACATATCAGCGCTGCATGCAAAAATGCCTCGCCAAGCTCATTGGCAAGAACGTACAAGTGTACGTTGACGACATCGTCATCAAGACTCGAGTGGAGGATACACTCCTCGAGGACATTAGGGAAACATTCGACGCCCTAAACGCATACAGGATTAAGCTCAACCCAACAAAATGCGTCTTCGGCGTCCCAGCAGGTCAACTTCTCGGGTACCTGGTATCAGCCAGAGGAATCGAAGCCAACCCGGAGAAGATACAAGCAATCTTAACAATGAAAGAGCCAACCAATCTACGCGGAGTCCAACAGCTCGCATGGCGACTAGCTGCCTTGAGCAGATTTATCGCGCGATTGGGCGAGCAGGCGTTACCCTTCTATGAGCTGCTGAAGAAGACGAACAAGTTCGAATGGACACCAGAAGCTAAGCAGGCATTCGCAGACCTGAAGCAATCCTTGCAGAGCAGGCGCATTCTGGCAACACCACAAGAGAGGGAGCCACTATACCTATACCTAGCCGCAACAAACCAGGTCATCAGCACGGCCATCATGGTCGAACGACCTGAGGAGGGCAAGGCATATGGAGTTCAAAGACCGATCTACTACATCAGCGAGGTGCTCTCGCCGTGCAAACAACGATATCCTCATTACCAGAAGCTCGCATATGGATTTGTTCTCACAGCTCGAAAACTCAAGCACTACTTCCAGGAACATACCATAACAGTGGTTAATGATGCATCACTCGGTACAATCATGAACAACCCAATGGCATCTAGAAGAATAGCGAAGTGGAGCATCGAGCTGGGCGCTTGGGACATCATCTATGCAGGGCGCAATTCCGTGAAATCCCAGGTACTCGTGGAATTCCTGAGCGAGTGGACAGAACTACAAACACCCGGGCCGCCGGAATACACGAGTAAGTGGATCATGTACTTTGACGGATCCAAGAGAAACGAAGGAGCAGGAGCGGGGATCGTCCTCATATCACCCAGAGGTGACAAGCTGCAATACGTCCTACGACTGGATTTCCCACCCGACGATCCAGCATCAAACAACGACGCAGAATATGAGGCCCTCTTGCATGGGATGAAGATGGCAATTGCGTGCGGAGCCACCCGACTGATGATCTACGGAGATTCCAATATCATCGTGCAACAGACAATGAAAGAGTGTGACGCTATCGCTGAGAACATGGTAGCCTATCGTGACATGTACAACTTACTCGAAGGAAGTTTCAAAGGATGCGAGCCGAAGCACATTGCAAGATCTAGCAACGAAGAAGCAGACAGGTTGGCGAACATGGGTTCCACAAATACACCCATACCGCCAGGGATATATTTCGAGCGGATGACTAAGCGATCAGTGAAAGTCAAGAAAACTGCAGGAGCACCCGCGGCATTGGAAACAGAGGTCAGCCCGCAAATTGCTATTATCGAGCTCATCCATAATATTTCGCGACAAGTTTTTCTAGTCGAGCCAGTCTGTTCGCAGAAATACCTCGACTACTTGTCCACCAAACAGCTCCCAGCAGACCCTCGCGAGGCTCGACAGATAATCAGACGCAACAAATTCTTTCGGGTGCTCAATGGCGAGTTGTACAAACAGAGCATTTCAGGCATATTGCAACGATGCATAGCACCCGAAGATGGCAAGGTATTACTGCGAGACATCCACCAAGGAGACTGTGGACATCATGCTAGCTGGAAAGCAATCATGGGAAAAGCCTTCCGAGCAGGATTTTACTGGCTTACAGCAGCCAGAGACGCAAAGGAACTGGTCGACAGGTGCAACGCTTGCCAGCGATTCGCACCAAAACCACACGCACCCGCTACGGAACTACATATGATACCCGTCGCCTGGCCCTTTGCACAATGGGGGCTAGACATGGTCGGACCATTACGCAAGTCCACACCAGGTGGATACACACACTTGCTGGTCGCAGTCGACAAATTTACCAAATGGATCGAAGCCATGCCAGTAACCTCAGCTAGCGCCCAATGCGCTGTCAAATTCCTCAAATCCATCGTATGCATATTTGGAGTACCACACGACATCATTACTGACAATGGTAGCAACTTCACGGCAAAGGAAACACAGCAATTCTGCGAAGAAAAGGGCATCGTCTTCAAATTCGCTTCAGTCGCCCATCCGCAAACCAACGGCCAAGTCGAGCGATCCAACGGACTAGTTTCGGCTGGCATCAAGAAACGTCTACTCGATCTTCTACACCCAGCAGCGGGACATTGGGAAGAAGAGCTACCCTCCGTGTTATGGAGCCTCCGCACAACTCCAAATCGATCTACAAACTACACACCATTTTTCATGGTATACGGGGCTGAAACAGTCCTTCCTGAAGATATCAGGTTCAGCGCCCCACGGGTCGTTGCTTACAGCGAATAAACCTCCAACAGGGCACTCGCAGACGATATGGACGCACTCGACGAAATGCGCGATATTGCACTCGCAAGGTCAGCAGTATACCAGCAGTCGCTGCGAAACTATCACAGTCGCCGCATACGCCACAGGGCCTTCGAAGTAGGAGATCTGGTGCTACGGCTCAAGCAGAAGGAAGGACACAAGCTCGAGCCACCATGGGAAGGACCCTTCATAATACACGAAGTTATCCCAGGTGGCGCCTATCGACTGAAGAATCCGTGGAACCTTCGGGGATTCTAAGACTTCCGAGCTTCGAATTTTCCAATTCTGAGAATATTTCTAGAACAACTTTTTTGAAACTAAAAACTGTAGAAAACAGGGAACTGGCTCGGTGGCATCTTGTCAATAGGTTAGTCCGGAATATTCAATAAAAATGACATAAAGTGTATAGCAAACATATGGGAAACAATAAGAAAACAACATGGAACATCAGAAATTAAGGATACATTTATGACGTATCAGGCCCCACACCATGTGCTGGCGCCACCAGGGGGTTGGCCACGCCGCCCTGTGGTGTGCCTGCCTGGTGGTTCCCCCTCTCTGCCTCATTTTTGACATAAAAAATTATTATAATTTTTTCGGAATTTTTCGAGAAACTTTGTTTTCGAGGTATTTTCAGAATTTAATAATTAAGTATAAACCTAGAAAACAATTATGGAATGTCAGAAACGGAACCAAAACTAGTTCTACAGAGGTTCTAACACATTCTAAAGTGTAAATACCTAGTGAAAACAAAGGTGGAAGTGGTGAAAACAAAGTTATGGGTGGTGAACTCAAACATAACAAGGTGAAAACAAAAGAAATTACTATGGAAACAAAAGTATGGATGGTGAAAACAAAGGTATGAATGATGGGAACATGTGTAGCATGGTGAAAACAAAGTTGGGCATTGTGAAAACATTGTTTCCTTCATTTCAAATAATTTTGTCAACAAGGTTGATCAAGTCTTGTTACCAGAACAATTTTTATGAAGCAAAACTTTGTTTGCCACTAAATGATTATGTTACCTCAACTTTGATAGACATAGTACTAATCATAATAATTTCATATTCTTTTAGTGGCATTGGAATAGGACAATAGAATTCTCCAATCTTGATGGTCTCAATATTTTCAATTGAATTTAGACCATATTTCCTATCAATCTTCTTGGTAAAATAAATAGTATGCTCTTTATCATTAAAATTAAAAGTTACTTTTCCTTGATTGCAATCAATAACAACCCCTACAGTGTTAAGAAAAGGTCTCCCAAGAATAATAGACATATTATCATCTTCAGGCATTTCCAACGCAACAAAGTCAGTTAATATCAAACAATTAGTAGCTACTTGAACAGAAGCATTCTCACACATACCAACAGGAATAGTAGTAGATTTATCAGCCATTTGCAAATATATATCAGTGTGTATCAATTTTTCCAGAGAGAGCTTCTTATAGAGAGAAAAAGGCATACCACTAACTCCTGCTCCCAAGTCGCATAAAACAATTCTAACATGATTATTTTTAATAGAACAAGGGATAGTAGGAATACCAGGATCTCCAAGCTTCTTTGGAACCTTGCCGTTGAAAGAGTAATTAACAAGCATAGTAGAAATTTCCTCATTAGGAATTTTCCTTTTGTTAGAGACAATATCTTTCATATATTTAGAATAAGGAGGCAGTTTAATAGCATCAGTATAAGGGATTTGCAAAAACATAGGTTTCATCCATTCACAAAACTTGTTATAATGTTGTTGTTCCTTTGATTTATGTTTCTTATTAAGAAAAGGCATTGCTTTTTGTCAAATTCATATAAGCATTGATCAGGTGGTTTAGAATAGCGAATATTTCTATTATCAAAATACTGGAGGGAGTGTACCTCAACTGTAGATGGGTGGGGAATTGGCTTACATAATTCTTCTATAGGAGGTAAATTCTTCACATCTTCAGATTTAATACCCCTCTCTTTAAGATATTTCTTGGCTTCCTTCATCATTTAATTCAATCATCTCTCTCTTCTTGGGTGTTGGTATTGGTGTTGGATCTGGTGTAGGTGTAGGCTCAGGTAAAGTCCAATCATTATTATTTTTGGCTATTTTAGCTAATAATTCCTCAACTTCTTCTGGAGTTCTTTTCCTGAAAACACAACCAGCACAACTATCCAGGTATGTCCTAGATTCAATAGTTAGTCCATTACAATATATGTCTAGGAGCTCATTTTTAGGTAATGGGTTGTCGGGGCTAGCTCTTATTAAATAACAAAACCTTGACCAAGATTCAGGCAATTTCTCTCCTTCAATTTGCTCAAAGTTAAATATTCTTTGCACAACAGCATGTTGAACACTAGCAGGAAAATATTTTTCAAAGAAAGCATTAACCAAACCCATAGGACTAGTATTAGATCCAGTGACAAATTGGTAAACCAATTTTTAGCTTCATCTTTTAATGATAAAGGTCTTCGGGTGAAATAAGGTCTCTGGGATCTTTTCTGGGAAATTTCCCAGAAGTTGATATTTCTGCACAAAAACAAGACACCAAGGCAATTCTGCTGAAAACAACGTTAGTACGTGTTAGTTGTATCCAAAACTCACAAGTTTAGAGGCAAACAATAGCAAAAGTGTTCGGAAAAGGAGATACATTTTGGACGTATCAGCTGCACACATGAAACAACTACACACTGAAACCAAATATAATCTCATGATACTAGGTAGCGGTCATGATAACTCATAAACGTATCCTTAATTTCTGATGTTCCATGTTATTTCCTACATGTTTTCTATACACTTTATGTCATTTTTATCGATTTTCGGGACTAACCGATTTACAAGATGTCATGGAGCTAGTTCCATATTATCTGTTGTTTTAAGTTCTAGAAAAGTTGTTCTAGAAATATTCTCGGAATAGGAAAATTCGAAGCCCAGAAGTCTTAGAATTCTCGAAGGTTCCACGGAGTCCCGAAGAAACCCGGAGAGGGTCCACAGGGGGGCCACACCATAGGACGGCGCCCCTGGCCGCGCCCAGGGGTGGTGTGGGCCCCTCGGGCGTCCATCGCCATTGCCCTTTCGCCTATATAATCCCCCAGATACGTGAACCCTAAAGATATACCACTTTTTTCCGAGAAACACCCGAGGCTGCCGTCATCGTCATCCCGAGATCGGGAGGGTTCTAGAGCTCTCCTCAGCACCTTCCCGGGAGGGGAATTCATCACCGGAGGGGTCTACACCACCATGCCCTCCTCCGAAGTGATGTGTGAGTAGTTCATCCCTGGACTACGAGTCCATAGCAGTAGCTAGATGGTTGCCTTCTCCACTTTATGCCTCATGTTTAGATCTCGTGAGCTGCCCGACATGTTCGAGATCATCTTTATGTAATGCTACATGTTGTGTTTGCTGGGTTCCAATGAATGTTGAATGCTATATCTTCTGATTATCAATCTATCATGTTATCTTCATGCATATGTTATTTATGATCTTTCTTGCTCTCCGTTATTAGTAGATGTTGTGGCCAAGTAGATGCTAGTAACTCGAAGAGCGAGTATTTATGCTCGATAGTGGGTTCATGCCTCCTTTGCATATGTGCTCGAGTGACAGAAATGTGACGGATGGAGAATGTGATGTTGCCATTAGGGAGAAAACAACGGTGTTTACTTTGTTTACATGATTTTCATTACACGCTTTTCTTACTCTGATTATCTGTTGCTTGCAACTTAATACCCAACATTTGTTCGGATGATATTCGGAGGGTGGATTATTAGTCATAGATGCAGTTGGAAGACGGTCTATGTATCTTGTTGTAATGCCCGCATGAATCACATAGTAATCTTTATGTCTTGCATATGCACTACGGTGTAGCCTTCATTTCTGTCAATTGCCGAGCTGTAATTTGTTCACCACACATGTTATTTATCTTCTATGGAGAGACACCACCAGTGAACTGTGGACCCCGGTCCATTTTCTCATACTGATAATACACATATTGTTTCCACTGCTTTCGCAGTGCTTCCACTGTTTTCACACCGCTGCTACTGTTTTCATATTGTTCTCGTACTTTTTTTCCCTACCATACGTTTAACCTCTTTGTGTTCAGCAAAACCGGTGAGATCTACAACCTCACTGCTTCGTTGGGGCTTGTGTTGTGTAGGTTCCACGTTGCTACTGAACCTGTAGTGCGCCCTGCCATCTCAGCTGCATCAACCTTCTGAAGTTACTCCTTCCTCCTATTGGTCGATTCAACCTTGGTTTCTTTCTGAGGGAAAACTTGCTGCTGCACTCTTCATGCCTTCCTCTTGGGTCTCCCAACGAACGTGTGTTCACATGCATCAAGCACATTTTCTGGCCCCGTTGCCGGGGAGGAAGAGAATTTCTGCAAGTGGAGTCTCTCACTTCCAATCTTTTTTTTGTTTTGCTTAGTTTATTTTATTTTGTATTGTTTGCTTCTCTTTATCAAAAACATACGCAAAAAAATAGTTCTTATTCTAGTTGTAGTTTTTATCCTGTTTTTAGTCTTGTTAAAATGAGTACTCATGTTCCTGTTACCATGTCACATGAGGAAATGATCTTCACTTTCAAACAAGGGAATGATGAGAGTTTCAAGGAATCTTGGTCTAGAGTTTTTTATTCCTATTGCAAAATTGAACCTAAAATAACTCTAAGCATGTTTCTGCGTAGCTTTTACCTTGGTCTTGTTCTTTACTATAGATGTGCTTTGCATACCGTAGTAGGAGGAGATTTCCTTCATTGTGATGGAGATCAAGCTTTTAATGCCATAAAAAATTAATTGCAACCTACAACTCACCTAGTAGCTCTGATAAAGCCTTTGCAAGTATTTATGCTAGATTGAATACTCTTGAGACACATGTTTCTTGCTTAAAGGAAGGTCATAATCTGATTCGTGAACACCTTGATCATGTCCCAATAAACTCTGAAGCCTCAAATATAATCCCTACTGTGAAGGTTACTATTAATGGTGAAACTTTTCATGCTTGTTGTGATATTATGTCTTAATTTTGTCTTATGCCTAAAGAAATTTATGAATCTTTGAATACTTGGAGACTTTCTGAGGGAGGAGAAGAAATACGTCTCACTAATAACACTACTATATTTCCCATTGGGATAGCTGAGAGAATATTTACAAAAATCCTAGGAAGAATGGTATCCACTGATTATCTTGTTATTGAATGTGTAGGATAGGGCCAAATTACCCTTGGAAGATCTCTGCTGAAGCTCTTAGGAGCAACTATTGATATGGGAAAAGGTACCATGACTTTCACTCCGAAACTATGTGCAGACCATCAGTTCCCTAAAAGAAAGAATAAGGGTAAGAAAGGTAAATGTAAGCCTCGTAACAATTTGGATGCTTCTTCACTTGAAAACACGCGAATCCACTTTTCCGGGCCTAGCTAAAAGGCGTTAAAGAAAAGCACTTTTTGGGAGATAACCCATGGTTTTTTTTTTGCTTTGTTTTTACCTATTTTTTTGAGTCAAGGGGCTGTATACTTCTGTAAAAACTCCTTTGTATCTTTATTTTCATGTTTTAGTTGTGCCAAGTAAGGTTTCTGACGAGAGTTGGAGTTGGTTTTGGATTTCTGCGTAGAAAACAGATTTCCGCTGTCCACAGTAAAAAATCGCATAATTCACAGAATGATCAAAATGACCTGAAATTTTTTGTGCTCATTCCCCAGCTAATTACGCAACTTTTTTGTTCTTTAAGTTTTTTGATTTGAGCAACATAAGTGCCCCAAAAAATTTTCGTCTTTACAGACTGTTCTGGGTTTGGCAGATTCTGTCATTTTTCTTGCATTTGCTCTTTTACGATGTCAGGTGGATTTCTTTGCTTCACGAAACATCAGTGGCTGTAGCTAATGTTTAAAAGTATCAGTATAACTTGTGCCCATACAGAACCCATGGATTTTTTATTGTTGCACTAACCCTCTAATGCGAATTACTTTTTGAGTGTGGTGTGAAGGAAGTTTTCAAGGGTCAAGAGAAGAGGGTGATAAAATGTGATCAAGAAGAGTGCAAGGTCAAAGCTTGGGGATTCCCCCGTGGTCCATCCCAGCAAATTATAAGAAGACTCAAGCATCTAAGCTTGGGGATTCCCAAGGCATCCCCTTCTTCATCAACAATTTATCAGGTCACTTCTAGTGAAACTATATTTTTATTCGGTCACATCCTATGAATTTTACCTCGAGCGTATGTTATTTTTCGTTCTGTTTTCTTTTGTTTTCCTTGCTGCAATAAACATCATTGGAACCTAGCATCCTTGTTTGGGAGAAAGACACGCTCCGCTTTTTCGTTTGAATACTCGTTATGCTCGTATTCTTAGTTTTTCTTCTAGCTACTGCAAAATTCCCGTTTAGTTCTTGTTTTCATAGCATTTCTTATTCAGAGATGTTAGTTTTAGTAGTGTCATGTGAGTACTCTCATGTTTGCTTGTTGTATCATTTAGAGAGTTTTTGTTAAAACATATTTTGTATGGTGCTTGTTGGGAAAAGAAACTGCTACATGTAGTAAAATTTATAACGATGCAAATAGAAGCTTGTATAGACTGTGCCTAGACTTTTTCATATCATGCTAGATGTTATTTGAATTCTAAAACCTAGTGGTTATTTATTAGCATGATTTGTATCAAATAGCTGAGAGTGTTTAATGTGCCATTGAAAGAATCATGAGTTGTTCTTGTCATTTTGAAGCATAAATTTGTGGTGTTCTCTTTTGAATGTTTTATTTGGTTGACTTGGCGCATGCTCACACCATGTTTATGACTATGAACCATTCACTTATAGCCTCTATGATCATTTAGTTTGGTAACTTGTGGTACCACTTATGCTTTGATTAATGATGTTTTTGTCGCTATGCATGATTATGGCCATTATTGCTCTCTTGATTTGTCGCTCCCAGTCTTTTGCTAGCCTCCACATGTACTGAGTATGAGCTCTACTCGTGCATCCAATTACCAAAAACCAAAGTTTGCCAAATGTGTCCACAACACCTACCTGCATGTGGTATTTAACTGCCACTCCAAAGTAAATTGCTCATGTGTTACCTTTAAAACTTTCAAAATTACTCCTGTTTTGTGCTCCTGTTTTAGTTCATGAGGACGTAAATAGAGAATCTTTATCTCACTTTTTGATTGGACTTTCACATCTTGGACTACTGGCTTCATCCGCTTATCCAATTGATAGAGGATCTGGCAGCGGGGTGCCCAGCCCCAAATTAATACAAACAAATTCTCTTCACTATTTTTGCCCCTGATTTATCAGTCAAAGCATAATTGTGTAAACAAAAGAGAAAGAGGGATGACCTTCTACCCAGATGCGTCCTTCTATGGGAGGCGCTCTTGTGAAGTTTAGTTGGCTTGTGACGTACTGTTTTTTCTGTTTACTATTCGTTGACATAAGCATACACCTCTCTTAAAAATGTTTTCAATACCTCTGTTTAATAAAATAAAAATCTCTAGCACATGAGTTAATACCTGCTTCCCTCTGTGAAGAGCCTTTCTTTTACTTTTATGTTGAGTCTCCATCTTCTAACTTTATGCACAGTTGAGAGAGCATAGTTTCCATTCTGATTTTAATGTGCATTTGTCCCAGAAACATTATTAATTGATTCATGATGTGTTATTTTTTGTTCTCTAATTATTTGTTCTATTCTTCCTCATGAACTTTGAAGGTGTCCTGGCATTTATGTTTTGCCCCACTCTTAAGGACAAGCAAAATATCACTTTGCTATTTTATCACTATGCTTGAAACAAACGTATAACTTTCAGTGCATTATTATTCATGATCTTTTATTTGTGTTACTTCTCATGATGCAAAGTGATTGCTATGCTTTATTGTTAAAATTTTATTTATCATGCTTGTGTTTAAAGTTCTATGATCTTAGTTTACATATGCTTTTACAATATTGATGATCAAGTTTACGTTGGTAGCATGTCACCTCGGAAATTATGTGTTTTATCGTTTACCTACTCGAGGATGAGTAGGAACTAAGCTTGGGGATGTTGATACGTCATAAACGTATCCTTAATTTCTGATGTTCCATGTTGTTTCCATGTTATTTCCTACATGTTTGTTATACATTTTATGTCATTTTTATCGATTACCGGGACTAACCTATTGACAAGATGTCATAAATCCAGTTCCCTGTTTTCTGTCTTTTTTAGTTTCAGAAAAGTTGTTTTGGAAATATTCTCGGAATTGGAAAATTTGAATCCCGGAAGTCTTAGAATTCCCGAAGGTTCCACGGCTTCCCAAAGAGGCCCGAAGAGGGGCCACAGGGGGCACACTATACGGCGGCGCGCCCCTCTTGCCGCCCCAGGGGTGGTGTGGGCCCCTCGGGCGTCCACCGCCATCGCCCTTTCGGCTATATAATCCCCCCGGTACGTGATACCTAAAGATATACCACTTTTTCCTGAGAAACACCCGAGGCCGTCATCATCGTCATCCCAAGATCGGGAGGGTTCTAGAGCTCTCCCCGGCACCCTGCTGGGAGGGGGGATTCATCATCGGAGGGGTCTACACCACCATGCCCTCCTCCGAAGTGATGTGTGAGTAGTTCATCCCTGGACTACAGGTCCATAGCAGTAGCTAGATGGTTGTCTTCTCCACTTTATGCCTCATGTTTAGATCTCGTGAGCTGCCCTACATGATCGAGATCATCTTTATGTAATGCTACATGTTGTGTTTGCTGGGTTCCGATGAATGTTGAATGCTATGTCTTCTGATTATCAATCCATCATGTTATCTTCATGCATATGTTATTTATGATCTTGCATGCCCTCTGTTATTAGTAGATGCTCTAGCCAAGTAGATGCTAGTAACTCCAAGAGAGAGTATTTATTCTTGATAGTGGGTTCATGCCTCCTTTGCATATGTGCTCGAGTGACAGAAACGTGACAGATGAAGGATGTGTTGTTGCCATTAGGGAGAAAACAACGGTGTTTACTTCATTTACATTACACACTTTGCATACTGCGATTATCTGTTGCTTGCAACTTAATACCCAACGTATATCGGATGATATTTGGAGGGTGGATTATTAGTCATAGATGCAGTTGGATGACGGTATATGTATCTTGTTATAATGCCCGCATGAATCACATAGTAATATTTATGTTTTGCATATGCACTGCGGTGCAGCCTTCATTTTTGTCAATTTCCCAGCTGTAATTTGTTCACCACACATGTTATTTATCTTCTATGGAGAGACACCACTAGTGAACTGTGGACCCTAGTCCATTTTCTCATACTGATAATACACGCACTGTTTCCACTGCTTCCACTGTTTTCACACTACTGCTACTGTTTTCATATTGTTTTCCATACCATACGTTTAACCTCTTTGTGTTTAGCAAAACGGTGAGATTGACAAACTCGCTGCTTCGTTGGGGCAAAGTGATTAGATTGTGTTGTGTAGATTCCACGTTGATGCTGAACCGGTAGTGCACCCTGCCATCTTAGCTGCATCAACCTTCTGAAGTTACTCCTTCCTCCTACTGGTCGATTCAACCTTGGTTTCTTTCTGAGGGAAAATTTGCTACTGCACTCTTCAAACCTTCCTCTTGGAGTCTCCCAACGAATGTTTGTTCACACGCATCAGGTCCCCGCCAAAATTTGAACTCTGATGACATGCTAGCAATGTGCCCAACGGTTAATTAATTATCATGTTGTTTTTCATAAGAAATTAAAATAACAAGTTTCACAATAACATGATAATATTCCCAACCACGAATTGCTACAAGCATGGCTAAGCAATCTACCAATACGATGTTTGCCTAGCATATGGGTTGGTACTGTCTAAGTAAACATATGATTGCTCCACTTGGGTGTTAGTGAAGCAATCTAGCATAACGATAACACACAACTCCTACTAATGCATAGCTATAATAAAACTCTAATGCATATATTAAAATAGTAGGATCATGTGTGCCACTTGCCTTTTTGAATTTGGTGTAGAATCACATTTTCTTCATAAATAGAACGTTCCTCTCCGTACAATCTAAACAATACAATATATACCAATCAACAAGTAACTCACAAACACAATGCATACAAAGGTAAACAAGCGTAGAAGTGTTTGCAAAACAAGATTGATTTACGTTATTTATTGATAGGCCAGAGCTTTTCACATATTTCAATATGCAAAGAGAATTATGATGATTAGGTTGATGGGTATTATTTTATGGACATGGGTTAAGCTTGAAGGATTCAAACTTGAGTGGTTCCTCTTTGTCAAGGAAGTTCCAAGAGTTCATTGGGGTTAGTCAAGAGCTATCACATCACTCAATATTGCAAAGGAGTAGATGCAATAATAAGGTTTAAGGTTGAACACTTAATTCTATTAACAAAAGAATTAAATTATTTGGGTTAGGCTTTCCATTTTGGTTAAGGTTGTTCTAGGTTCATCGCATAATTCCAAGCAAAAGAATTATGGTGATAGGGTTTTGAGTTTTCCATTTGGTTCAATGGTTGGTCAAATTCCAATTTGAAACAATTCAAACTTGAATAGGTAGCAGGGCTGTTCCATGGGTCCAAATGTTTGGTCTCTAATCACAATGATCACACAAGGTTTTGGTCTAAAGGTTTTATTTAGAGGAAAACATGATCAACATGATTCACACAAAGTTTTTGTGTACTAGGGTTCTAATAAATTTACAACAGGACTCGTAAATTTGAATATGGTTTTGGTATATGGGTTTCATGTTCACTTGTTTTTATATCATGTGATTGACATATACTTGGATACCAGCACCAAGGGAACCCATACCTAAACCATATGGACACGAGTGGACCTATTCTATGAAATCTTCGCCTAAAACCCTCCATAGTGTTCAATACCAACTGAACATGATATGATAGTTGTTAATCACTAATAGCCAATTCCGGTGAAGTAGAAGAAGTTGAGAACTCATCACGCGTGGAGGTGGAGGGACAATAATCATTCCCACAATTTTTGGACACATCATATTTATCTTGAAGCTTGGTCCTTATCTCATGAGCTTCCCAAAATGTCATGATTGACTCAAGAACTACAATGCTCACATATTTGAAAAACACATTAGTAGCTTGAGAATTGAGATATAAGTGTTTCTCATCCTCTAAAGAACAATCTAAGCCCTTTGGAGAAGAAAAACCCATATCTACAATTTGCTCTATATTTGTACCCATGTCCTTAAAAATATTAAGCATACTAATTTTCCAAGCATCATAATTTGTGGCATTGAATATAAAAGTATTATTATGCATTAATCCTCTAAGAGGCATCCTTACTCTCTAGGCGGTGAAGTCCTATAAAGAGAGAACCGGCTCTGATACCAATTGAAAGGATACGAATGTCGCCTAGAGGGGGTGAATAGGTGTTTAAAAAAATAATTACGGTTAAGGCTTGAATAAATGCAGAATAAAACTAGCGTTTAATTTATCAATCCAAAACCTTAAAAAAACTAGGTTCACCTATGTGCACCAACAACTTAGGTTAAACAATTCAAGCAACTATGTGATAGAAATATATGTTACTTCAAACTCGATGGTTATCAAAAAGTAAATTGCATAATTAAAGAGATCGGGTATAGAAATAACCGCGACATGTGGAGACAATGATTTATCCCGAAGTTCACTTCCCAATGGAAGCTAATCTTTGATGGAGAGGTGTGGAGTCACAATGAATCCAAGCACAAAATGGATCAACTTATTATGCTCGTGCCTCCACCAATGCGGAGTGCCACGATCCACTAGGGAACCTTTGGGGGTTGTCACCGATCTCGTCCAATGTTGGGGAAAAGTTCCACAACTGAATTTGAGACTCCCAACAATATCCCGCGGGCTACCAAAGCTTCGATATAGCAACAAGGTCCCGAAAGCTCCGAGACAACAACAACCGTCTAGGACACTCCAAGTAACCCAAGAGGACAAGCTTAAGGGCACTCCAAGAACTCAAGAGTAACAAGCTTCGCAACCTTTCACTCGAACGAATCCTTGTAGAGAACTCAAACCGATGCAACCTATGCAATATCAAGAACACAAAAAGTACTCAAATTCTTCACTCTAAAATCCCAACAAAGCAAAAAAATGCTATGGGGGGATATAGGAAGAACAAGGAAGAACTCAACAAATGAGTCCACAAGATCTAGATTCAAAGACTTCCCCTTACTAAGAGGAGATATTGATTGGTGGAATAATAGATATAGATCTCCTCTCTTTTTCCCTATAATTGGAGGCAAGAATCGTGGATGAATAGAGAGAAAGAAACCTCCAAAAGTACAACAATGGTGGGGTAAAAATTGATTGAGAAGTGGGGAACCAATGCGAAAGAAGACCCCTTAAATAGGTCCCCCCCCCCAAAAAAAAATCTTCCCGTTGGGCAGTTCTGCGCGACTCGGCATGGTAGCCCAGCCTGACCGGTCTCACGGGCTGGCTTCTCTTCGTGTCTCAGCCTGAGAGCCTAGCCTAGGCTGGCCTCTTTGAGCGTAGGTCGGCCACCTAACAGAGCTGCCCGTCCTGGGAGCCCGGCCAGGCTGGCCTCACAGGCCAGCTTCTCTGCGTGTCCCGGCCGACACTAAAAACGTGTTATATTTTTCGGACTCCGTTTTCGATGATTTTGGACTCGTTGAAATCGAGACAAATAGAACTAAATATTATGCAAACAAAAATCATAGTACATAAATGAAGAGTAAAACCAAATGATGAAAGGTTTGACCTCTCTATAAAGAACAATCGGTAAAACCTCTAATATCAAAAATACAATAAGTTTTTCATGCAAAATCCGCTTTTTATGAACTTGAGCTTGTCTTGAAGAACATGAAAAACTCTAAAACCACATATGTAGAAAATACAAATAAGAACCAGTAAAGATGATGCCAACTATGCAAAGGTTTGAGCGCTCTCTGATTGATACGTTCAAGTTGCTAGTATGAGAGCCCCTCTCGATAGTACGGTTAACTATCCTATAACCCGGTCTCACAACTAATGCTATGAGACTGGTAAAATAGGAAACCTATCAATACAATACCTTTTCCTTGAGCATTACACTTGATCTAGATGATGAACATCTTAAACTCCTCAAGATGGAACATCTTTCTTGATTTTGCTTTGCTCGGTGAAGACACGTAGATTGCTCCCCCATATTCCAGTATGGGAGAGGCTCTCTTAATTGCATCTTCACTTGGTTATTATCTCTAAATGGGTAGCAATATTAAAGCATATGATCTCTTTGAGATGATCCTCTTGGACTTGCATTTCACAAACTTGATGACAACCATAATTTGACGTCATCCACCATGGCTATATGAAATCTTCCTTTTGGTGCAATCCCACGGAAATATACCGAACCCAACATAGATATACCACACACACATATATCATTGGTTATTTAACAAAGACAATTGCACAATTACTTACCATACCATGAACCCACATGGTACATCTTCTATCTTTGTGAGTTGATCAACTTTAATGATCTCTTAACACTTTGCCTTGATCAACCTTGTATCTTTTCTTTTCTCTTTATTATAATGATATCTTGAAGATATATTCTTCAATACATACTTGCAATACGCTCAAATATCTCATGACCATTCTTCGGATATTCCCATGAATATAACCTTGGTCATCACTTGATCTTCTTGAATCCAACACATGGACATCAAGCATTACCTATGGACAAACTCTACAAGTATAACTCAATTCAACCATTAGTCCATCGAGAGTTAATTACCAAAAGCACACATGGGGGCACCATGATCTTAGAATAGTCAATACCTTGCTTTCCATTTTGTGATCTTTGCACCGCCACATTATCATCAATAGAGCCCTTTCCCTTAATTCTTGCAAGGTCTTCCTTCAACCTAGCATTCTCCTCAAGAATATTTGCATGATCACAAGAAGAAGTAGTGGTACAAAGCACATTGAATTGAGCTAGTTGAGTTTTAAGTTGTTCATGTGACTTGGTGAGGGTAGAATGTTCACTCTCCAAGGTCTTGTGGGCCTTAGTGAGCTTCTTTAGCTCCTCGGTTAATGTATCACGACCAACACCAAACTCAACCCTTTTATTTTTAGCCAACTTATATTTAACAATAGCACAGTCATGTTCCTTAGTGATTTTAGACATTATTTCGTTACTTAGTGATTTTAGACATTATTTCGTTACGTGACTCCTCAATAGTCTCAATTTTGTCCTCAAGAGAGACTCGAAGCTCATGCTCTTCCTCAAGAGTATTGGTAAGAGATGCAATTTCAAGAGCATCCTCCCTCTCACCTTCACCTTTCTTCTCGATAAGCTCTTGAGCCTCTTCATATTGGCTGATGAGAAGCTCAAAGTGCTTTTTGGTCTCACCTCGCAAGTTAGTCATAAAAATATCTAAAGCGACAATTTCATCTTCTACACTAAGACTAGCAAGATCATTCTTTTCATTTTGAGTCTTAGAGTTGGAAGAAGATGATACCTCGATGACCTTGGCCATGAAGCACTTTGCGGATTGGTGAGGAAGATTCTCATTGGGGGATTCAAAGAGCGATGGAGATGATGAAGATGCAATTGCAATAGCGGCCACTTCACTTGTGGTTTCTTCTTCATCGTCGTCATCACCGGATGCATACTCTTCTTGAGTTACCAACACAATCCTAGAAGTTGGATTCTTGTTGGAGGGGTTATTCTTGAAGAAAGGCCCCCTACCAGGGATCTTTGACTTGTCCTTGAGGACTAGTTTCCCTCCTTGAGTTTCTCTATTCTCAAAAGGGCACGCGGCCACGAAGTGATACTTGTCTTGAGAATTTAAGCATGACCTCACATTTTAAGTCCCTCCCTTGGCATAGCTTGACTTGGTCTTTTAGGCCTTGGCCTTGGGTGGGTTCCACCAAAACTTTTGTGCTTGGAGAGCCATGAAGTCTTTGAGAACTAGATCATACTCTTTGGGCTTTAACCTCTTCTTGAACCGAAGCGCAGAAGGGTACCCAACCAGTACTTGAAAGGTGCTCCAAAATCTACAGAGGCTGACTAGAGAGCTCAAATTGTTCCATACACGTGTTGCATGTTCAACCACACTAATTTACCTTCTTATTGGAGTCCAAGGAACTCTAGCATGAAGAATATCAATCAGATGCGAAACACACAATCTTGCTGCAATTCCCAAGCAATTCAACATCATGCAACCCCACAATCCTCTCTATGCCATCATCTTTGACAAGCACGTGCCCTACCATCTTCGGTGTTGCTCCACTGGTTCGGCACCGTGCCGACGGGCTAACTCCTCGCTTCATATTGCTCGACACATGCCGGTGGTGCTCGGTGGTGGCTGGTTGCAGGATCACTTTAAACAGCATCGCCGCAAACAAAAAAAAAAAAAAAAAAAAAAGGCTTACCGTCGCCACACCTCTGACCACCTCGTCGCCGGGTTAGGGTTCGGATGGATTGGGAAAATGGGATTGCGCCCGGACATGGCAACTGAGCCGGCTGGGGCAACGTATTGACACATGGTTTTGGGCTTGACACGTTGGCACTCACTTAACTGAAAAGTGCTGACAGGCGGAACGCACTTTGGTTTCTCAACGGGGGAAGTGACCAAAAAATTGTTTCAATCAAGTTTGGCTCAAACTACTAAAATAGAAGGTCAATAACAATCAACTTGGGCCTTTATCGTCCAGGCCAACAAACTTGCGGGCCAAACGCCTAAAAGCCCGTAATAACATGCCCACTTTCCTATCAGACTCGGATATGTACATCACTACATCTGCGTAGTGAAGGAGAAGATTGTTTCACTAGACAAGAACAGTATTCAGGTGAAAGTATGCAAGTTACAAAGTGAAACAATCTTGATCGAACAGAGCTAAGACAACACAACAGAATTCCCTAAAAATTATTGACATGGTACTCATATGAGCAAGGAGGAAGAATGATAAAAAATACTAATTCTGCCTATTTCCTACCGGAAGTTAGAAAACACAATGATTTAACAAAGATAATTTTCCTTTATCAACCCAGCTCTTCATGGTTCGTAATGAAGAAAGCACAAAAATGATTTAAGCATTCCCTTCCTTTTTACACCGTGCACAGACAACGGAGAAGGTTGTATCTGCACCTTCGACGTGTTCAGAGCCTTGTACATCAGCATGAATAAAATTCCACAACACTGAATGGTTGTATCTTTAAAGCTAAAGGGAGAAAAAAAAAACCCACCTTCCAATGGTATTGTTTATTGATTATAATAAATAGCTAAAAACACCATGACTATATTCTCCCTCCAGCAGACATCAAGCTAAAGGGAGAAAAAATCCCACCTTCAAATGGTATTGTTTATTGATTATAATAAATAGCTAAAAACATCATGACTATATTCACCCTCCAGTAGACATCAAAACTGAATTGACCACCTGGACAGAAGGTTAAAGATTTACAGCAGTGAGTAGCACTTACAGATATTTTTGCAAGTCAGAATATGAGCTTTCTGCGGTCACGTAGCTATCACATGGACAATGGGGAGTGTTACCCGGAGCCCGTAGCTGCCTGTTCACAGCCAAGAAAAGCGATCTGCCCTCTTGTGCGTCAAGTTATCGCAAGTTCTACAGGGAGTTCATCACACGAGACATAGCAGCAATTAGTTTCTCTCTTGTTTGCTGTTCAGAGCCAGGGGACTTGATAACGAAGGAATGCACAACAGTGCCATTGTTGGATGCGATCTTTGATTCACCCACTTTGACTTCTGCCTCTTCAAAAGCTTGGAACACATTCTTTATTGGATAATTGTCCATAGGAGACATTACACGCACAAGAACCTCATCTCGCACCACCTGGATATCTACTTCTGGCCTAGGTGTTCGGACCATACCAGACTCCAGGAACATGTTTTTCTCTGACTCCATCTCTTTGAGCTTCTTCTGAAGATCGGTGATGTGTGTTATGGCGTCTCCCAGGAGCGATGCTTTGTCCATTTTTGAGATGTTGGGAACAACAGCTCTCAGTGCATAAAACCTCTGATTGAGCTTTTCCCTCCTTTGGCGCTCAGCCTCAACATGGTTAAGTGCCTCCTGTCTCCCGTTTGCTGGTTTTCTTCCCCTCTTTCTTGGTTGCCGATCATCCATTGCATGCCCCCTTTGCTCATTACACAAGCCATCCACACTGCCATTCTCCCCATCAAACAAAGCCGACTGTGGAGTCAAAACACCAGATTTTGAACTAGAACCGATGCTAAAATCTATATGCCTTGGTGTCTGTGGCTGAGATGGTGGTTGTGTCAGTATTTGAAGTGGCTTCTGAACCTGAAATGGGCTCAATCCAGGGCTATGTGCAGCTCCGTTGCTATGATGTGCAGTCTCATTTTTCATAACTAGAATACCGTTACCAAATTTCTGGTGATGGGAATTCAGACCTCGAGCTTGACTCCACGTGAAGTTCTGCAAACCTTTACGGACATTGGGGAGCAACAGGCCCTCACCACCACAACTCTTCTGCATATCCCATGACCTTTCCTCCATCTTTGATGGACCTGCTCCTGTGTGGGATAAAGGTCGGCTCAGATTCAAATCCTTCCCGAAAATCTTAGTCAAACTAGGTGATATTTGAGCAGAACCATTTCCCTGATGCTTCTCAGTTGCTTCCTTCTTACTGCTTGCCCCTAGAAACACAGACCTTATCGTTTCCAGAGCTTCAGCGCTCTCAGCCACGGTCTGCATTGAGCCTAACTCAAGTACCCCAGATTCAAATGGCAGTAGAACAATAGTCCTAAATCCTGCTGCGCTTGCAAGGAATCCCCGATAGCAATAATTTGACGGGGAAACCTTGTGCGGATTGTTTGGAATCCAAAGGGGTGCACCTGTTGCAAACACTTTCCCAGGGCCACCTACATGACGTGGAAATGCAAAGTACATAGACGCTAGGAAGAATAACTCAGTGTCAGTAACCTGGTCGATTCCCGGAGCATAATCCTCCTCATCAGCCCCACCAAATGCTGTATGCAGTCGCTCCAACACTCGCTTACGCATCCTCTGCCGGGTCACAGTAGATGTGTCATGAACAACAGTACGAGCAGTCGAGTCCATCTCGTTATCATGGGGTTCGCGGCAAGATCCGTCGCCCCAGCCAAGGACAAGGTCACCAGACTTGGTGCGGGAGAGCTGCCAGAAGATGGCATAGTTCCAACGAAGGCTTTGACCATCAGCTTCAACCAGGTCCTGGAGTATATTTTGCAAGCCCGCCAACACAGACGCTGCCACAAGACCCTCAGATATGGCACCACCACCTTTCGTCAGGTATGTGAGGGCATCCGGGCCCAGCACAGAAGCACAAAGGGATTTGTCCTCCTGAGTCCAGGACCCTCCAGTGCCTTCCTCCTCAATCTCCGACTTCATTGGTACATTACCTGCTCAAAATAGGAGGAGTCAGGTTGGACAACGAAATAACAAGAAGCCATTGCAATATTGACCGAGCAGCCAAACATTTTGGCCAACAAAATATCCCAGGGCACATACATGAAGGAGGACGCAGAACAAGACCCCATTTCCTTTTATTTTGGCAAAGAATGTGCTTCTTTAATCACTTAGTTACAATGAAGAATGACACAGGACTACCCAAATTCCAAGCAGCATGCAACAGATTCAGTATTGTTCCAACTCAGCCTTTTTAACAAAAATAAGAAAATATGAGGTATTTTTTGTATTCTACAGAATAATGTGGCAGTAACTGCAATAATATTACGCTGATAGCACAAAACAAAGAACGAGCAGCTTATCAAGTTATTATGGTGTTCTCACCTACAGTATGAGGCCAGCAGCAAGTTCAGTTGATTTGTATGGTTGGCGCTATAACATCAATTTAAGGGTTTGATTATATTTTACACCTTTATTAATAGAAGAATGTCAATCGGGAAAGTAGTGGATCTACAGCAGATCCAGATCTCGATGGTGTGCACGGGCACACCAAGAAACTGCGGAGGTCAGTGGGGGCTAATCCCTGGATGAAAACAAGCTCATACCTCAGAGCGCGGTGGCCAAAAATTGCGACCGGGGCGGAACGCGATGACGAAGAACGGGAAAGGTGATGGCGATGGCGCCGATGAGCCTGACAGGCGGAGGAGGGAGCTGGGTGCGTGTGAGTGGGGGGGAATTCGGACGACGGCGTTGACGCTAAGCTGCAGCGCGGCGGGGGCGGTAGCCTGTAGGGCACGCGGTGGAATACGCAACGATGTAAGACGAGATTCGTAGGTCAGGACTAGGCTGAGGAAGAGGAAAGAAACGAACGGGACTAGGTGGAGGAGATGGATCTGAGTGTGGATGGATGGGCAGTTGGGCACTCGGCAGCAGATATTTTTATAAAAGTTATTAAAACAACTGATACTACGAGGTTCTTTTTGGAATTTTTGTTTTCAGGAAATCGTCTAACTCGGTAATTAGTGTAAACATAAATTTACAAACGAATTGGTATAACAATATGTTTGGTCGAAATTAATGATCTCTTTGTTCTATACTCCTACTTTTTCATCAACTTGGTCCTAACACATGGAGCATTTTTATTGCAACAATAATTTAAATACATGAAATAATATACTCTCTCCGTCCACTTTTATAAGGCACACTACCTATCATTTCAATTTTGACCATATACATAGTAAAATGAGTGAGTCCGTGTAAAATGGGTCTAGATTCACTTATTTTAAAATGTATGTGTAAATGTCTTATAAAAGTGAACAGAGGGAGTAGTTGTTATAGAAATTCAAATTAAAATTCGCAAGTTCTATTAAACAATATGACGGTCGAACTATTCGTTTCCTCCCGGCGCCCACAAATACTTGGCTAGGTCATATTTCAGTCGGTCATGAGTTGTTTCATCGGGAATTCAGAAAACTCGGTCGATGTGGCTCGGCAAGAGGGCCCTGATACTCAAACTGCTCATCAGACACCATACCAGCATCCACTCACTCTCAACAATCATGATGTGCATCGGTGATGATGGCGCAATTCTATGGCGGAGAGAGGGACGGGATAGAGGCAGAGCAAATGGCAACCGGCCTATTCTTTTCCGTGCCTATGACATGAAGATCCCACATGCCGGAACTTGTGTTCGGGTCTTGTCCGACGCCTCCCAACCAGCCCCAAAAATTGGGGATAGCCACGGTTGTGTCGGACACAATTTTTGGACCGATGGAGTGTCGTTAGTTTTTTTTTTGTCCGGGGTGCATTAGACATATCAGGGGTGCATTGGTAGTAGAATTCCATCGAGAGGGTTTTATGTGGCTAGGCACGTCTATGTGTCATGTTTTATTATGGTCTACAATAAATAAATAATTTTTATAGACATGAGTGAATATTTTCAAGGAAAAAAGACAATCTGACATTTCTCCGGTCCGTTCGGGGGGGGGGCATCTCTTGCTCGGCCGCAACTCGGCTCGGTCAAACGTTTGGTGTTCGACATCGCTAACTCCCAATCACACGACGCCACCACTCACCACATAGAGCTCGCACCACCGCTTGGCTCCCCCTCCTAGCGCCTCCTCTCAGACTCGGGCTACTACTACTCCCACCGTCTCAAAATAAGTGTGGGTGAAATGGTTTGAAATAGATGTATCTAGTATTAGAATAAATCTAGATACATCCATCTCAATGACACTTATTTTTTTAGACAGAGGAAGCATTGGGCTACCACCATGTTGCTCCTCCGGCCTCTTCAATCCAGGCGGCGCCAATGGACGGGGAAGATTTTGTTAAACTTGTAGACGCTTATTGAAGTGCTCTGCATGTCTTGATCCCGGAGACGCATTTGGCAGATTTGACCATGAGAAGCTACTTGAGTTTGCAAATATTTACTTTGTCGATTTCTGTTCACATGATTGCTATGTCTTGATTGACCAACTCAAGATATATATTGATATATTGATGTGAAGAAAAGAGGTTGTGATAGTGTGAGCGGTCTTCTCTCAAGTTGGTTTAAACTAGACAACATTTAATCTTTGTCTACTGCCTCAATACACTTGGTTGACATTACCGGTGGCAATGATATTAGTTGAGCGAGTTTTCTCGGTCATGAATATTGTAAGGATTTTTTTCGATACAATATAGGTGATGACTAGCTCAATGATCTGATGATTTGCTACGTTGAAAAAGGAATGTTTGCAAAAACGATGACAAACAGATTATGTTTTCATGCCTTAAGGAATCGTCGAGGTCATCTAGCTCGGCAATTTCATCTTGCTAGCACAACTAAAATATAATACTATCTTATGAAAAAGTAAGACTACTATTATAGTTTAAACTCGTAAACTTGTCACATGTTGTAGGCATCTCTTGGAATATTGAGATCATATGGTAGCCACCAATTGTGCAACCCAGTGCGAGGAGTCTATATTGTTACTAGCTTCCAATTCTGCAACCCAATTGTCAGGGGTCTATGTTAGTAGTTTTTCCAAACAAACAAAAAATTAATTGACATTTTTATGTTTCAAAAAATTCAACAAAAAAATTATAGGTGTAGATAATATCGATACCTACCACCATATACAAATTTGAAGTGCAAAATTTTGTTATTTTAGAGTACGCAAAAATAACAAATCCGGCAAAGTTTCAAAAAAATTGAATCTAGGCGGTATTCATGGATCTAGATCTACAAATTTGTCCTTTTCGCCTAGGCCAAACTGCGACGAGTTTTTCATTGAGATTTTGTACATAGTTAGATCTTACAGAATCTACACCTAGGATTTTTTTTTCAAATTTACTAAAACATAAATTAAATGCCATTTTTTATTTTTTTTCAAAAAAAAGGAGCTCGGGAGCCATTTGACCCCCTCGGTAGTTGTACTTAATTAGGGTTGAAAATGATAAGAAAACTTTCCCTTGTTTCCGTAGAAAAAGAAAATGAAGACCAAAATTTGGAAACGAAAACGAAATTTTGAGGAAACGAAACGGAAAAGGAATATTCTAAAAAGGAAACGATAACGCAGATTCCGGCGAAAACGGAAACAAAACGGAATTTCTGTAAAAATAAATAAGGAAAGTTTCCGTATACACAACATACATACTAGTCGCTGGATGCGATCATGTAAGGCCGCGACCCACATGCAAAAACGAGGCCCGGTTTCGTGGCTAGTTAGGTCATTAAGCCATTCATACTAAACTTAATTTATATAATTACATAGTAGTGTGCGATCACACGCCTAGGTTAAACAAACTGCGTGACACTTCATATTAAATTTTTGTTTGTCTAGGTTGTGAACAATTATTTTTTCACGTTTTATACCGCTATTGTGTTCCGACAAATATTTGTTTTCGCACCGTATCCACCTTGTTTCCGTTCCATATTCATTTTCGGAGATTTCCGATCCCGTACTTTGTTTCCGGGGTTTCCGATTTCGTTTCCGGTTCCGACAAGAGAAAAGGAAACAAAAAGATAATGCATGTTCCAACAAGAGAAAAGGAAACAAAAAGATAATGCATGTTTCCTTCCGTTTTCATTCTATTTTCAACCCTATACTTAATGGGTTATGAAAATGTTTTCTGCGCAAGAACGCTCCATACCGGACAATATTTAGGGGTGTCGGACACATTGATTAGGTCCTATTGTTTCTAGAGTTTTGTAGAGGAAGTTTGGGGATTCACCCAATCCCTGTGTGGTTTACCCCCAGTATCCCTTTATAAAACTCTAGAAACAAACATGGCCTTAAGTGGGTGCCCGTGGAGACGCTCTAATTCGCACAGTTTTTGTTGTCCCACTCACATTCACAGGCATGCAGCAGAAACTTCCGAACTGGAAAGCCATGTGGGCTCACAGTCACACGATCGAGCTTCACATGTCCCCAGTTCCTTACAATTAAGAAGCACATCAAGGCACAACCACTATGTCATGTCAGGCCATAATTCCTGAAAATAGACAGCTCCACACTAGTTAACAAAACGAATTCCGGCATAGAAGAGTCAATATTATTAAACCGTGTGCTACGGGCAGGGCTAAGATTTGCAGCTCCATAGACTAACCAAAATCACAAGAGTGACGTCCCAGCATAAGGTGCGATAATACTGGTACTACATAAGCTTTATGCAATAACAGGTCCTAGAGAAACTTATTAACCATGGCGGTACACTGTGGAGATGAATCCAGGCGCATCACTCCTCGGACCGGCGACTGTCCTGTAGAGGTACATCTTCAACACCTTCTTTGCATCACCGGCGTCTCCGTTCGCCTCGTCGATAGCATTGATGACCTCGACGTTGAGCCCCCCTGGCATGTTTGCCGCGAGAGACCTGCAACCACCCAGGGTGATGTTGCACGAAGACATCCAAAGGGAGCGCATCGTCTCGTACCTGTGCATGCCGGCAAGAAGCCCAGTGTCACCAAACGGGCAGTTCCTAATCTCCAGCTCCTTGAGATTCTTGCAACCATTGAGCACATAGATCATGCCACTGTCACTATCTCCTGCAGAGGCAACAGAAAGCGTCTCCAGCCTCTCAGCATACATGCCAATGTACAGGAACGCGCTGTCTGTGAGAAGCCCGCCAGACACGGATAGGCGCCTGAGGCCTTTGCATGACCCAACAATTGCACCAAAACCATCATCCAATGGCTGGCCTGTCACGGCATCTGCTGAGCCAGGCTGGGGAATACAGAGTCTGAACGACGTCAATCGTGGGCAGTTCTTCGCCACCGTGATCAGTGCAGAATTAGTCATCCGGGTGCAGGAATAGAGGACAGAGTTTAGCTTCCGGCAGCCTGTAGATACTGCAACCAGCCCTTCCTCTGTCGCACCCGTGCATGCTAACACATTTGCATCTGCAGGAAATAACCTCAACTCTTGCAGTTCCATACAAGAAGAGGCTACAACCTTCAATCCTACATCGCCAATCTGATCAAGTACCTACAACCATTAAGCCTCCTAAGTGAATTAACAAGAAACAATAACAAGGGCACAAAGTTAAAAAAAAAAAGGTGTACTTTCGAAGTTATCTGACATTTGGAAGCTGCCGCGTCATGTTTATTTTAGGATTATTATATCTTGTCCTACTGGCAGTGTCTGACATTTTCACATGTCTATATTGGTTCAAACAAGATTTTTAAACAAGTACATATGGACATGTGGCCTTACGCAACCTCTATTAATGTGTAAGAACATATAGGGAGTTGAAAAGAATGTATTTTCATGTGTCAAATATAGAAAATTCTTTGCTACTAAGTACAACTCAAACCTAAGCATAATAGCCCATATTACCTGTTAATTGCACTCAAATACATGATCGACAAATAAACAAGTACCGCATACATAAACATCTCAGATGCATGCCATTTGATATGCTTGAAGTGCAATAAACTTCTCCACAGAAAAATAATGTTATTAATTACATTATGGGAAGTTTGTAAGCATAACTGAATCAACAAAGCGAAACTCTCAAAAACTGCACTAAGTAATTGAATATAATGCGCTAAATTTCCATAGCATTAGTGCTAGTAAATCTTACCCACAAATGCCGGAGACTCTGACATGGGCGGATAACTTCAATAAGATCAGCACTACGGAACCTTGGTGCATAACTAAGGTTCAAGCATGTTAGGTTCTTGCAAACAAAATGTATTGCTGGAATAATCATGCGTGGAGAATCCCAAAAGCCAGATAAACTTCTCAGAGAATTACACTTTCGGATTGCACTGTAAAGACTGATACGTGCAGCAGCATTATTGTCAGCAAATGATCCTGTACCTAAATCCACCAGCTTAGGAGCGCGAGTAAGAATATTGGCTAAAACAGCAACTGGAACTGCACGATTTAACCTCAATCTTCTAAGATTTGGACTCCTTGCAACAAGTCTTTCCAATCCATGAGCACTCACTGCCCCAGCCAAGCAAGCGAAATTCAAGGATTCTAATGTTGTTGAAGGCTTGGGGAAACAACTAAGCCAATGGCGGTCTCGAAACTCTAGCCGACTCTCTTGTAAGTCAAGCTCCTTGAGAAACCTAAAAGCAAAGAGTTACAAGTTATTTAAGGCTAATTGGATTAAGTGAAAAGAACACTTATGAAGGAATACTAACCAAATTGAAGAGATGGTGAAATAAACATAGCTTTAAATAACAGAACATAACACATAAGCACAATATAATAACTTCGAACATATGCAAACTGTTGTCAGGTATTAACATTTCAAATGCTATCCACCTAAACCGTTGTATAAATGAGAGCATTATTTGGGCATCTTGATCCAAATGACTACCAGTTCTACCGAAAACGCAATGCACACTTGCACAGAGTATTGAATGACCTTAAAGATGGTATCACCAAATATCAATTGCCAAATATATATCACAAAGATTATGATAATTAAATCTGGGGCCACATCAAAATATGCTTACGGATAGAAATGAGGAAATTTGTAAATAAGATTGAAAATGTACACATAGCTGCAATTGTGAATAAGAGAAGATGAAAAAAAAAAAATCAGCGCCTTACATGCTTTATAGGCTTTAGAAGTGGCATGGGCGGGATATCAGGATGTGGGGCCTTGGGCCTACACTAAACGGTCAGCAAAATGATAGCAACAGTTGCCCACCTAAGATTAAGGTAAGATCTCCATTCTCTTATCTTTCAAGTTTATCTCCAGGTTTTGTGTAAGGGGTTACATTGTTCAAGAAGACAGATTCAGAAAATATAAGGGGATGCCAGATCTCCATTCTCTTATCTTTCAAGTTTATCTCCAGGTTTCTTTGTGTAAGGAGTTACATTGTTCAAGAAGATAGATTCGCAAATACAAGGGGATGCCATATGACTAATAATAATTAAAGAATGAGGATCCTGTTAAGTTTCATGCACCAATCAGCAGAACCAAAAGTCCGAACTGAAGGAAAAAAAAGGAGGGCAATGAGGTGGGCCATCCACCTATACTGTATGACTCGACAAGGCCTAGGTGGACAGAAAAAGGACAAGATTTTTTTTGTTAAATTGCGAAAGCCGAGACTTGAACCCTTTGCTGTAATACCATGTTAATTTCCATGCACCAACCAGTAGAACCAAAAGTCTGAACTTATGGACATCCCCTCTCATGTGTGACTCGATGAGACCTACACGTGGATAATCTCACATATGACTCCCCAAGACCTATGCTTTGATACCATGTTAAGTATCATGCACCGACTAGTAGAACCGAAACTGATGGAAAGAAGCTGGGCAATCCAAGTATACAAAGTTCGTCTACCTCGCCTAGGATCTGACTTCACCCCAACCAAGCCAATGCTGTCAGACGTCCTCCAACGGTGTTTTACACCATTGGTACTTAAGGAAAAGTTACTTTTGTTAGAGGATTTGCAGTTTATTGTCGCTGGAATTACCTAGCCTTGTGTAAATACAAATCAGTGGACACGTCGAATCCACCTTGCACAGATACCAAATTACGCAAATGCAATAACAAGTTGGAGGTGAGTCTTGAAACTAAAAGAAAAAAGTACAAAATTAGATATGATGATAATGGCTAAGAATAGTGAATGGTTACCCTTATTTGCTTAATTAAAGATTGGTAGGACTTCAACTGTGAGCCCTTCAGTTGCACTGTTGGAGGGTCAAGATTCTCTAGACCAGGCATATTTGAAACTGAAATTAAAGTTACTGCTAAAGAACCCTCAAGTATTCAATTCTCTTTAGATTGTAGTAGTAGTATTAACCAGAATGGAGCCTTGGTCATCATTGATATGTGTAGATGACCCACAGTCCACATATGTCATTTAAAATTTCTGGTGAAAGAACCTCAGATACAAATGCAGCATGCCAAATTATCTTTCTTAGATTTCGAAATGTATACATGTAGGCATGCAGAAAATATAAGCAAAATAGCAAACACTAGAATTGTGGATTGTCCAAGTATGCTTATGCGCTAGCAGAAACAGGTATGAAGAAACATCCATTAAATAAGACTTTTCACAAATTGGAATGATTCCACAGTCTCAATCATGATTTTTAATCACAAATAATACCAAGGACTTATCAAGGCTTTTCTGTAGGATCTTTGCATTGCGCCGACAGTTTCTGGGTTTCCATTTTAAACACACATAACAGGTACATTCTTATATCCAAGATTTAACCAACTGTCAAGGATAAACAGGCTTTTATGATCTGGTACAGAATCATAGAGCATCACCGCCATAAACTGCATATGGCAAGAAGATTTGAATACGAACTATGTTTTATCGAAATAGCCAAAAACCGTTGTACATTCAACACCTATTTGGAGACATGCACATTCAGTAATATTATCATAACATGAAAATCTTGAAGCCTGTACTCACCTGCAATTGGAGGCAATAGCAGCGAGACCATCAGTGCTGAACCCCTCACAGCTAACAAGGACAAGTGACTTCAAGTTGAGGAATGAGTGAGCAAGGTGCTTGAGGCAATCATCAGTGACAACCATCCGCTTCAGCCGGAGCTCTTCAAGGCCAGGGCATGCACGCGCGCATGCAACCACCCAGGGATCGGCTGTGGCACCCCACTCTGCCGGGACAAGGTTGAAGTCAGCAAAGTGCGGTTTGCCCTTCACGCTCAGCGAGCGCATGCAGGGGAAGCGCGCGTGCACACGCTCTGGATGCACTGCATAACAGTTGCACACCAACACCGAGCGGCGACTGAGGCGCTCGATGCGATGCCACGCATGGCACACTAATGACACAGCATTGCGGTCACGGTGCGAGGATACAGAGAGAAGGATCTGCTCCACTACTTCGTCCGGGAGGAAGGGCATGTTGCAGAATCCTAATAAACCCATATTGTTTGTACAGTTTCCATTAGTGATCTGTTCGCAGTAACACAGGCCCAAGAAACAAAACACTGTGTTAGCATTGGGTAGCAATTAATGATCAGCTGCTTTAATTGGTAGTGGACTAGTTGCAACTATACTCAAAGAGGAAGTATTTGATCATAAACTTGCAAGAATTAACACAAGCTAGAGTGGGTTACGGTCTATTGGATCGACTTGCAGAGGGTACCATAAACTAACTAACCGGTCACATGAATTTTGCATCTTTCAATAAGTGGAGGTATTCTGAACAAAAAAGCCGATAAACCTGAGAATCCGGAGGGTGGAACCCCATCTCTTAGAACGAAACTCCCAATATTAACAGAAAAAATGACTATGTTTGTCCGACCCAAATCTGAAGAAAATAGGGAAGACCAACGGAAAGCGAACCCTAAAAATTGGGTAATGGATAAAAGATTCAGGCCCAGGAGCAAAATCGACGGGATGGCAAAATTTGCCTCCGATCGCACCAAACGCGAACCTAAGGATGGTGATGGGATTCAGCGAAATGGAAAGCCCATTTTTGTTTGGAAAATTAAAGAAACTCACTGCTATTAGCACTTCACCAAGTAGCAAACAAATTCGCGAGAAACGGGATGGATTTGGATTAGATTGGTTACAGCAAAGAAAGAAAAGATCAGATCAAAATTCTCCGGATAATACAAGCGAAGTTAGGATTCGTCACCAAGAAGAAATCAGTCCAGGTAAGGACGGATCGCCAGTAGATTGGAGCGGAGGAGTACGACGACGACCGTAAGAGGAGAACTCCTTTGACGTGGCGTTCCTCGGTGGAAGGAGGCCCGGTGGCGTTCGGCGCAGTTGGATGACACGCATCTCCAATAGGCGATGCAAAAGGTCAAATTACCTAACTTTTACGTCACCTCGGACAAAAGAAAAAGAACATTTCCAACAGCTGCCCGTTATGTAAACTTGGGAAAAAAAATTAGCGCACGATCACAGGTGATCAAATATACGTCTGTCAGAGTATAACTCTTACAGCATCTCAAATGTTTATTTTCAACTCAGACCATAAGATGGGTCCCACAGCATATACTATAACAGTCTAAAAAGTTCATAATGTTTAAGGTCTAGTTGGATCTTAAGGTGGAGCCCACAAAACAGAATTTCTTGACCAATGATCACATGCAAACAACGTAAAGTAAGTGAGAGAAGCATTGATTTACTGTATTAAATTTCTTATGGCAAGGCCATAGTGGTATGGGTGGGTCTTAATATTTTAACCTTAAGGACTCATGCCACAATGCATAAGGGTAGGCCTTAAGGTCACTTTATTGCTTAAGACCTTCTCTTATTTCTACATTGGAGACAGAGCATCCACGGCGGGGTGCTTAGACCAACTCCAACGGACGCTGCATTGTCGCGTGCTGTAAATTCGGTTTGCAGCGTTGCATTCACTGGTATCGGGCGCGATGCAGAGAACTGGTTCAACAGATGCTTCAAAATGCAGCTCAGAAACGCAGCGCAAACAACAATTGCACAACATGCATACAACATCAAAGATCAAACAAAAACGAAATAAATCAAGAATAAATCGTAATAAATAGTTTAATTATTTATTACAACACAGAAAATAGTTTTATCATCCATACAACAATAGTGCATCAATAAATAAACAAATAGTTTAATAATACAACAAATAAAACAAATAGTTCACCAAGTTGCTATCAAATAAACACACAAACAAACAACTAGTTCATGCACTAGTTGTTTTGTTGTCCTCTCCATGACCACCACTCCTCGATGGGATCTTTTTGAAGCTCATCGTCTTCGATTCTATTCCTCATCAATCTTTCACGACCAAAAAAACCGAACTCCCGTGCTTCGGTCTTTTCCTCTTCTTGTACAAAGCTAGGAGCAAAGTTAGCTCCTCCTCTTCTTGAAGGACGAATTCTTCACCGGAAATCGTCGGACATTTACGAACAACAATATGAACTAGCTAAGCGGTAGTAAACAAAAAATGCATTAAACGGTTGTCGGGCAAGAATTTCATACCTTGTAAGAAATTCATCGAACACCTTGTGTGTGGGGTGTACGATGACGCTTGCCTGGTGCTGCTCGCCGGACTGCGCGCAGAAATCAGTTGCGGCGACGGCGGCGAGCTCCTGCGCGGACCTTCCGCGGCCACAACGCAACTAGGAGTGACCGCGCCGGCGCCGGATTCACGCGGCGGAAGCGGTCGGCAAAGGTACAATTCGGCGCAGTGGCGGCTCCCGCGCGGCCATGCGGTCGATGGCGGGAGTGCTTGGCGAGCGGCAAGACAGCGTCGGCGCCGGGATTCGCCGTGGCTCGCGTCGGATCGGCGCCGGAGGATTGGATAGGGCGGCGGCGTGAGTGCGGGACGTAGACTTCAGGGACAGTTGGCTTTCGCGCGACGAGCGTGTCGTGCCCGCGCGCTGGAGCGAAAGCCCAAAATATGCCTCTCCCGATCCTGCGCGCGATTATGCAGTGGTTGCTGGAGCGTCGTTTTCTCCCGCGCGCGGGGCATATTGGTGGTTTTTTCCGTGCGGGGTCGTTTTAGCACGGCTGTTGGAGTTGCTCTTAGAGCATCCTGATGGAGACTGATGCTCTAGTTGGGAGACCCCAAGTGTAAGGTGTGAAGAGTGCAGCGGCAAGTTTTACCTGAGAAAGAAACCAAGATTGAATCGACCAGTAGGAGAAAGACATCACTTCCGAAGGTTGATGCAGATGATGTTGGCAGGGCGCACTATCAGTTCAGAAGCAACGTGGAACCTACACAACACAATCAAATCACTTTGCCCCCAACGAAGCAGTGAGGTTGTCAATCTCACCGGTTTTGCTAAAAACAAAGAGGTTAAACGAATGGTGCGGAAAAAACAGTAATTGTTTGCAGTAGATGAAAATAGAACAGTGATGGCAGTAGAAAAATAGTAGTAACAATATGAAAACAGTGATTGAAGTGGTTGTATTATCAGTATAAAGGAAATGGGCCGGGATCCATAGTTCACTAGTGGTGTCTCTCCAAAACAGATAGATAGCATATTGGGTAAACAAATTACAGTTGGGCAATTGACAGATATAAAGGCTGCACCGTAGTGCATATGCACGACATGATGATTACCATGTGATTCATGCAGGCATTACAACAAGATACATAGACCGTTATCCAACTGCATCTATGACTAAGAATCCACCTTCAGAGTGTCATCCGAGCAAACCTTGGATATTAAGTTGCAAGCAACAGATAATCGCATTAAGCAAAGTGTGTAATGTAAACAATGTAAATATCGTTGTTTTTTCCCTAATGGCAACAACACATCCCCCACTCGTTACGTTTCTGTCACTCGAGCGTGAGTAAAAGGGAGGCATGAACCAACCATCGAGCATAAATACTCCCTCTTGGAGTTACAAGCATCTACTTGGCCAGAGCATCTACTAGCAACGGAGAGCATGCAAGATCATAAATAACATACACATGAAAAGAACATGATAGATTGATAATAATTGGACATAGCATTCAATATTCATCGGATCCCAACAAACACAACATGTAGCATTACAATAAGATGATCTTGATCGTGTTAGGAAGCTCACAAGATCTAAACATGAGGCATAAAGAGGAGAGAACAACCATCTAGCTACTGCTATGGACCCGTAGTCCAAGGATGAACTACTCACGCATCATTCTGGAGGCGGGCATGGTGGTGTAGAGTCCTCCGGTGATGATTCTCCCTCCCGGTAGGGTGCCGGAGAGAGCTCCCGAACCCTCCCGAACTAGGGTTGACGATGACGGCGGCTACGGATGCTTTTGATGGAAAAGGCTCGGGTATCTAGGGTTAACCCGTGAAGAGGTATAAATAGGCGAAAGGGCAACATCGGTGGGCGGCCAGGGGGGCCACACCACCCCTGAGCGCGGCCAAAGAGGGGGGGCGACGTCCTATAGGGTGGGGCCCTGTGGCCCTCCTCCGGGTCCCCTCCGAACTCCGTGTGCGCGACAGATTTTTAAGACTTTTGGTTTTCGAATCATCCAATTCCGAGAATATTTCTAGAACAACTTTTCTGAAATAAAAAACAACAGAAAAGAGGAACTGGCTCTGTGGCATCTTGTCAATAGGTTAGTCCCAGAAAATCAACAAAAATAGCATAAAGTGTAAAGGAAACATGCAACATATAGTATGAAAACAACATGGAATCAAAAACTATGGATACGTTTATGGCGTATCACAGCCGCAGCGCGACGCTAGTATTGCGGCGCCAGGCTCAAAATCTTGGTTGATTAGCAGTTGTGGGATCAATCCTGGACGCCCGATGCCAAAATTTTCGCGCGACGCTAGCTGTTTTTTTTGTCTCGTCCAACCACTTTTGTTGGAAACCAAATCAAGCGCCTAGCGTTGCATACAAAGACGGTTAGCTAAACAATTAATTTTCTGAGAATTATTTGTGCTACTTAAGCACCTATACAAGCGCTTTGCCGACGCTAGGATTGCAATCCCGAGCGCTCGATGCTAAAGTTGTCGTCTCACGCTAGTCTTTTTTTCTTGGCAACGAGGCGTGTAAATCAGGGAATCCAACCATTAAATTAGCGCCCCAACTAAGCATCAAGTGTTGGCAGGCAAAAGCGCTTCCTTCATATTTTATTTCGGTCTATTTATTTTTATTTTCTAAGCGTCCCTGTACCGTTGTGGATGCTCTTATTGACATGTATTTGTACGCAACCAACCGAACTGTATTGGTTGTGTCTGGATTGTTTCCTTGTCGTGCAAGTCTCTTGCCGAAAAAGGCTTTTCGCCCTGCTTTATAAATAAAACAACCACCAATCCAAGTTCATACAACATAACCAACAGAGAAACAAAGGAGAGATAAGCAGACAATGACTCGTTGGGGCATCAGCACAGGTAAGCCCAAAGTAACAGAGTACGAAACACAGGAGACAAAAGGGTGGATGCGAGGGGTCAAGCAACCCCGCCATCCGCGGAACTCAGCTCGTAGAGGAGGTGGAGATCCGACGCGCAGACATCAACAAACGGTCCAACATGTCATCCAGCTGAGATATGTCCCGCTGTCTACATAGCGGGTGCCATTGCTGCAAAAAAGCGAGACATTTAAACATCGAGTCAGCAGTACGCCAAAGGAATATTCGTTCTATCACTATTTTATTCCTAATCGTCCAAAGTGTCCATGGCATCCTAGCTGAAACATCCCAGAAGAGGCGACGCCCCCTCATGGTCCTTCTCGCCTGGAGTTCCAGAAATTCGCCAAGGTCCAAGGCCCACCACTCGGGGCCAAACCTTCGTTGGTGAAATTCCATAGGAACGGGGTCGCTGGGCATGTGAACAAAATATGTGTCTCCGTCCCTGGAACCCCACAAAGTGGACACATGCCATCACCAGGCTCTTGACGCTTCTGCACTTCCACCCCCGACGGGAGACGGTCACGCAGTAACTGCCAAACAAAAATCTTGATCTTCAGAGGGAGTGGGGCTTTCCATAGTTTAGAAGACCACGCCCGCCCCTTCCGTGGAAGGGGCTGCGGTAGGCCGACTTAACCGAGAACGACCCAGACGACGCTAACCACCAAGTGACGCTATACGGAGCTCCATCTAAGGAGCTCGATAATGCATCTCTAAGCTCATTCCATGATGTCACTTCTTCCACCCCCAAATATCTTTCGGAATGAGATGTTCCAAATGCCATTCGGCACGGTGTGTGCAACTAATAGCAAATCTGAGCATATCGCAAAAAGACTCGGATAGACAAGCTGGAGCAGTCTATCTCCAAGCCATGCATCCAACCAAAATAGGGTGGACCTACCATTCCCAACGATAAACCACGCACCCTTTCAAATCTCATACTTAATGGATTGGATGGATCACCGAAATTGAGACCCCTCCCGGCGATTGTAGGATATCAGAGGGCAGCCTCTAAGGTATTTTTCTTTGATAAGCTGGAGCCAAATCCCTCTATTGTTCTGCAGGATACGCCATACCCATCAAAGCATTAGGGTGGTGTTCATCTTACGGGAAGCCAAAATCCCTATGCCCCCAAAGTCTTTGGGGGCGCCTACATGGGCCCACTTGACCATGTGGTAGTTCTGCTGGCCATTGGACGCCGGCTAGAAGAAGCGCGATAGTTCCTTATCAAAAGCCTTATGGGACCCTTCAGGAAGAAGGTAGAGTCCGATCATATACATGAAGGGTTTCGTAGCAGAAAACAAAAAATCCTAACAGCGATAACCGAAACTAGCCAGAATCTATTACTATGCATATATATAGTAATGGAGAAGGAAAGGTGATCATACCCTTGAAGACCGAAAGAGGGGATTACCCTCCCGCACAAGGGATGTCTATGAAGACGGCGAAGTCGATCACGAGGTCGAGGAGTCGTCCCGCGACTAGTGCCCCAAGTGTTGCACCTTGTGGGATTACACACATATAGTGTAGACTATGACTCCCATTCTCCGGCCCAGCGAAGGTTGCGGAAGTAGAGCGGTGGACCGAAGACTAATGGCATGGTGGTGTGCTTAGAGTGGAGAATTCTCAACTCCTAGGACGGCTCCAGAGGGAACCACGGTTCGAGAAGAAAGAAGAGAGATTGCTTGATTGATGGGAGAAGATGGGAGGGGTGTCAAACTATATAAAGGGGGGAGCCTTTCCCCTTGGCTAAGCCATGTGGGACTAATCCCACATGGTTGGCCGGAGAAGGAAGGTGCGGCAGTGATGTCTACGCACGCTTCTATTCTTGTAGACAGTGTTGGGCCTCCAAGTGCAGAGGTTTGTAGAACAACAACAAGTTTCCCTTAAGTGGATCACCCAAGGTTTGGCGAACTCAGGGAGGTAGAGGTCAAAGGTATCCCTCTCAAGCAACCCTACGATTACGATGCAAGAATTCTCTTGTGTCCCCAACACACCTAATACAATCGTCAGTTGTATAGGTGCACTAGTTCGGCGAAGAGAGAGTAAAATACAAGTAATATGGATGATTGTAAGTGATAATAGTAATCTTAAATAAAAATGGCAGCAAGCAAACATCTAGCAGAACTGATCGTAAATGGTGTTTCAATGCTTATAAACAAGGCCTGGGGATCCTACTTTCACTACTGGACACTCTCAACAATGATACCATAATTGAATGCATAAATATCATCTTTTCACTATGCTACTCCGAACCACTCTCCGATCGGATAACAAACACCAATCCATGCGTAGGGCTGTAACAACACTCCTCAAGTCTGTATTCCCTCTCTAGGGAACCCCACGCTGTCACTATGAGGGCCCCAAATTAGTACTAAACAAACGCCAGAATTTCATAGGGTCATCCAACACAAGGTATAAATATCATGCTAAACCACACGGTGCACACACTGTCATCATTACACCATGATGAAAGTGTCTACGGAGATTTCATAACAAAATCACTTGAGTAGCACAACAGATGAAAAGTAACATCTACTTATTAAACTAGATTACAAAGCTCATGATCACATAAAGATCACGCCATGGGAGAGAGAGAGATGAAACACATAACTACCGGTAGAGCCCTCAGCCCCGAGGGAGAACTACTCCCTCCTCATCATAGGTGACATCAACGACGATTAAGATGGCGGTGGAGTCGATGGAGATGGCTCCAGGGGCACTTCCCCGTCCCGGCAGGGTGCCGGAATAGAGATTTCTGTCCCGCGAAACTTGTCGTCGGCGGCGGCGGTGGAGCTACGGAACTTTTCGTGGAAGGGGGCCGATACCTTTAGGGTTTATGCATCGGAGGGCATATATAGGCAAAAGGACGATGGCGGTGGGCGCCCGAGGGGCCCACACCATCCCCAGGCGCGGTCAGGGGCCCACCCGCGCGGAGGCATGGTGTGGGGGCTCCAAGGCCCCCCTCCGGGTCTCCTTTGGACTTCCTTGACCCTTCGGGAATTCTAAGACTTCTGGCTTTTGAATCGTCCAATTCCGAGAATATTTCCAGAACAACTTTTTCTGAAACTAAAAACAACAGAAAAAAGGAACTGGCTCCGTGGCATCTTGTCAATAGGTTAGTCTCAGAAAATCCATAAAAATGACATAAAGTGTAAGGAAAACATGTAGCAGGCATGAAAACAACATGGAACATCAGAAATTAAGGATACGTTTATGACGTATCAACATCCCCAAGCTTAGTTCCTACTCGTTCTCGAGTAGGTAAACGATAAAAACACAAATTTCTGAGGTGACATGCTACCAACATAAACTTGACCATCATAGTAATGTAAAGCATGTAAACTAGGATCAAATGAATAAATGATGTGCTTTATAGTTGATATCAAATAGAATAATGTATAAACCATTAGGAGGAACAAAGTAAAACTTTTCAATGAATCAATACTAAAAGACAATAAACTGTGCAATGGTTTATTAAAGATGATTTAAGCTTCAAGAACAACAATATAATCATCCAAGGCATCAAACTCTCACAACAACTGTTGTTAGGATCAAGTCAGGTGACAAGAATATGCACGTAGGAAAATCATTAAAATATTTGTGCACTCAAAACAAGAAAGTGTTCTATATTGGTCCCTAGCACCAGGATGTCGTGGCTAAAAGAATATTATTGGGGGTTTGGATGGTAAATGGAAGAAAGTCTCACACAACTGAAATTGATCATTAGACAAGAGGAAGTCTTATAATCGAAATTATGCAAGGAGTAGTGATTGCCACACAACGGATGCACGTAGAGCTATAAGTGTATGAAAGATCTCCAGTGGAACTAGTGGGGGTGCATCCAACTTGCTCGTTCACGAAGACCTAGAGCTTTTGTGAGGAGTCTCATCATTGGAATATACAAGCCAAGTTCTATAATGTAAGTTCCCCACATAGTTATGAAGTCATAATATGATAAATCTCTCCAAACTGAAGTAATGATGCTAACCAAGCACAAGTGTGGAATAAATGATACTAGTGTTGCCCCCTCTCTGTTTATTATCTGTAACAGCCCAATTTTTGGAAGACAGGAAAAAACTTGTTTTCAATAACCCAAAAATCAGGGCCAACAAAAACTTTTTAACATGTTTGACTAATGTTTGTGTTTCTTTTCTACTTGCTTGTTGTTTGTGTTTTTGTTTGAGTTTGTTAACAACTAACATTAAAACCAATGATCATAACTTTCTTAAAACACAACCCTTGTGATCAAGTCATGACAAGAAAGCTTATCATCTTCATCCATCACCCTTTTGGCAAAAACCTTTTTGAAAATGCTTTGATTTTAGAAGAAACCCAAAGGCCAAGTTTTGAGAAAACAAAACATAATTTCCAAAATTATATGAAAAGTATTTTGGAGCTAATCATGTCCAACCTGTTTTCAAACAAGATGTTTTTGCAAGTATTTCAAAAACTCCTTAACACTTCCTTCTTTTGCAAAAATAATAAGAGGGGACTATGTTACCCCTGTGTTCTACCTCAATTATATTCTTTTGGAAATAACAAATTTTGAGCTGAACCTCTTTACAAAATCCTCTTGTCATGGTATGTCTTGATCACTACCTAAAATTAACACTTGAGAAAAACATCCTGGAAATTAATTTGAGGAACTCAGTTGATTGAGTGACCTTGTGTGACTTGTTATTTTATCTGCTTGTTGTGTGATTTTATCTTGTGTTTGCTTGGAAGTATTTATTTTTGTTTGTTGATAAGTGTGTGCTGTTTTAAAGAGAATAAAACCTAGTAATAACAATATCAAGCATCTATATCATGTTCCATCACATGCTCATATCATCTTCTGTTTTCTTAAAACTCTCCAACTTTGAGATATGCTTCTATGACAAATCTTGAACTAATCATCAATGCACCATCATACATCTCATTGTATATATCTATGCTATCCATCCAAGTTGTTATTCTGGATATTGAAACCCTTTGGCATTATCTTTCAAAGTCCTTTAGAAGGCATCCCTAAATATTGATCATGTTTCTGTTATCTTGATGCACTTTTTCTGTGTTGCTTAAAACCACTCCTCTTTGTTTTCAAGCCCCATCAACTTACCCTTGTACTCTCCATGACCCATACATCACCATCATATGGTCCATTTATTTTCCAATGGCCATTTAATTATTTATCTCTCATGGTTTTTAACCTATTAAATAAACTCCTGTTTTCACCTTTTTTCCACTTGGTGTCTCAATTATTTCCAAAGGAGTTGTTGATTAAAAATCACTTTTGAAACCTATATTATATACTCTCTCATCCCAACTCAAAAATATTTGTTTTAAAAGCATTTTACTATTTATTATTTTCCAAAAGGCTAGAAATGGACTTTAAAATATTTTGTGAACAAAAGTATTTCCTAAAATCTTGGAAAAAATACCCAACATGACTATGGTCATGTGGGACTTATTTGTACAAAAAAATTTGGAAGTTGTGTTGAAAATTTTGGAGAAAACATTTAAAAACTGTTTCTGCCATTTTTGAATTCCCAAAATTTTGTGAAAGAAATGTTTTTAGAAAAACTTGAGACCACCATCTATAGACTCCAATTTTCATCCTCTATCCAATGAACACAATCTTTCACATATGTTCTATTCAAACTTTTGGTGAAAAAAATCAAAAACCTCCTCTGGTTATTCTGGACACTGTTGGGTTCATGCTTGTTCTGGTCATCCTTCTCTCTCTCCTGCACCTGGACAGTGGCATTTAGTCCTTTAACCTCCTAGACATGGTCTAGATGATCCACCACATATCTCTCTCTCTCTCTCTCTAACTCAGCCAACCACAAATGGACAAGGATTGGTGATCACCCCTCATTCTCACCCCCACCTTCTCTGTCCAAACCAGGAGCCGCCCTTGCGCCACAAGGCTCCTTATGACTCATGTGAACTCCCTGGCACAGCCATTTCCCTTCCCCTTGTCTCCTTCTTCCTTACCCACCAGCTGGCCATGGTGCCCAGAACGTCCTCGACACGTCGCTCGCGTTCCTACGCGTGGGAAGCTCTCCTCATCCGATAACCTTGTCTACTAGCCTCACGGGACACCCAGGAGCACACCCGTGCATACCATTTGCTTCCTCTCGCTCTCCTTCCACTCCTCCTTCATGTCAAACACCTACGGGTGCTCGGTGGGCACCATCGTTTGCCAACGACCCCGTGCACCTCCTGCCTTCTCCTCTCAATTGGAGGGTGTCCTACCTATGCTCCACCTCCCTGGCAAATCCTCGTTCGAATAAATTACCTCTGGACAGCTTGGCCGAGCCGCCGTGGGCGCCATGAGCGCCGCACGAGCGTGCTCGCCGTCTTTCACGTTGTAGCCACTCTAGGCCGCGCCTTTGCTTTCCACCCTGCCAACCCACCTCCCACACTCCTCAATCGAACATCTGCATAAAAACCCCTATCTGTAGCCCTCTAAATCGCCGGCTTCGCGCATGAGCTCGCTGCGGATGAGCACCCCATCGAGCCACGGATTCAGGCTATCTCCGGCTATGCCACTTCTCTCCCCACCCTTCTTGAGCTCTCTAGAGTCTCGTGCTCCCCCTAATATCTCCTTTTCATCCTTGCAGTGGAGCCGCCATCGGCGACAAGGGTCACCGGCCTCCACGACCCAGCGCGGACCTTGCTCCGATCCTTTTCGGCAGCCGCTGAAGGGAGCATAAGATCCGCGGCGTCTCCCTGGTTCTCGACGACCTGACTGCGTGTCCAGGCGGAGCTCTGAACGCCCGGCGGCGAGATCCCGACAAAGCTCCGCCTCGGGCCGCCGTGCCCTGTTTTTCGCCGCTCCTTTCAGGTCACCGCCGGTGCGGGACGACGCGGCGCCTCGTCGTGCGTTGGATCGTGATCCAACGGCCGGGTACCGGTTCATCGTCTCGGCCACTGACAGGCCAGCCCAAATCGTCAGGGTTTGCCTCCGACCCCGCGTGGGAGAATGCTGTGGGCCGGCCCAGCTCGACGGGTCCGGCCTCTGCGCTGTTCTCTGGAGCAGATCCGGCCTGCTACCTTTTTTCTGAAGGTTGTATTTCTTTTTCCCTGCAGATCCAGATCCGGTGCTCTACTTTAATTCAAAATAAAAATGCTAACAAGTGAATCTTGACAAACTAAAAATCACAGTTGTAGATCTACTAATTATTAACCATCTCCAACTTGTAGATCTAGGTTTTGTGTTGTATTTTAGGAGAACTAAAATAAATGGCGGAGGCACTCATTAACACATTTTATTTAATAACTTGAGTTTTATGGATCCAAAACTTGCAAACTCAGTTGTTATGAGTAGCCCTTGAAAATGTGCATCTGTGGAAGTTGAACATGTGTTGACTTGAGTTGTGGTGTGAAAATGACATGCATGTTAGTTTTAGGCCAGAGAGCACTTCTGTGAATTGTTTAATTTTATTGGTGATGATTTGTGAGGTGAATCCAATTGTATTGTTTTGCTAGTGATTAGGATCACCTTATACTAGTTTTTCATGATTTTAGGAGTTACAAAATAGGCTTGGTGCATTTTTTAGTAAATAGTCCTTTTCTGTCTATTATTGATATGACTTGATAAATTGTTGTGTTATTATGTTCTTGTTATAAAACTGATTCCTAGCATGTGTAGGTTATTTATACATTTTTGAGATGTGTTTTGAGTGATTCATTAGCATGATAGGGTTTGGGTGTGGAAAACCATGTTTGTTATAGTTTTATTCTCATAGGGTGTTTTTCCTAGTAATAATAGTTTAAATTATGTTATTTTTCTTATTGCTTTGATAACTTGAACAAATGCCTTAGTATTGTTTTCCATAGCACAGCTTCTGTTATTATAGCATATCATACTTTCTTGCATGCTTGAGTGAGCTCTAGATCAAATTGTTATGCATGTTAGTTTTAGATGATTTTTCTGCCATAAATTGTATTTGCATGCTTAATTTTTGAGGCATTGATTAGATTGTTATTTTGACATTACTAGCATGTATAGGTGTTGTTTTCTCTGTTATTTTAATGATATCTTATAGATATATCAAGTTTGAATAAATCTTGTGTGATGATCTCTTATGGTTATTGTCGAATCTGTAACTCGGCAAATCCCTCAGGTGAACCTATAGGGTTTCAAATAGGAGAACCCATGAGCGCTGGCGGCGATCGTCGGCTAGGGGGCACAATTTACCCAGGTTCGGGGCCCTCGTAGAGGTAAAACGCTTACTCCTGCCTCTGTCGATCTGTATTATCGAATAGATCGGTTACAAAGATGATTGCTCAAGTCGAGAGTACCATCTCGAGCTCAAGGCTTTGGTGGTGCGGTATTGCTTGGTCCTCTTCTGGTGGTTCTCCTGGCCTTATATAGGTGGCCAGGTCTCAAACCCTACCCGGAGAGGACTCGAACTCTAACCCTATGTCGGTTACAAGTTTCCTAACTTAGCCCGCAAGGCATTGCAGGTGGGCTTCAAGTGGGCCTTCAAGAATACTCCAAGGGCTTCCCTTCTTGGGCCTTAACCTTGGGCCTGAGACGGGGTGTCCTTACCCGCAGGGTCTAAGATCCATCCCTTCGTCAGTAGCCCCCGAGCGTTTGCTCGATTGGGACTTTTCCAGTCGAGGAGACGGTCAAATTTTTTCATTCTTCTTTCTTTCGGATAACCAGTATGGTCGTTTCTTTTTAGAGGGTGTGTACCCTGCATGATGAGCTTTTACACCCGAGTATCGAGTAATGAAAGTGCCTGTTTTTATGGCTGTTTATCGCAGAAGGATATGGCGCAGTAGCTTGGCTCTCCCGAAAGATCAGGGCCAATTAATTGCAACTAGGGCAAAAACAGTTCTGGCCTACACATATTCGAGACCTCCGACTCGAACCCGATGAGGTGATCATTGCGATTGGGCCGTAGTGGTCTTACCGAGTCGAACTTAACCTATGTGGGTACCCGGCGCATTCGCTAGAATTTTTCTTCGTGTTGTTGACACGGAATTATGCCGGAGGACGCAGCTTGAGTGCGATTCTAGGCCCTCAAGAGAGATCTTTTGGGTCTTACCTTCATATTCGAAAGAATATGGCATCCGGATGTACCCAGTCGGCTGAACAATCCAGGTTTGTGATGTGGAGACATCGTGTGAATGAATGGCAGGATCTGCCTACTCGTGTAGTTTTGAGTTTGTGGTCCCTTGTCCATACGAAAGAGTTTTCGTGTTCGGAGTTTTATGCCAATACGAAAGAGTTTTCGTCCTGTGAAAGAAATTTCACGTCATAATTTGTCCATACGAAGTTATTTCCGTGTTTGGACTTTTTATTCGAAAGATTTTGTCCATGCGAAGTTATTTTCGCGCTTGGACTTTCCATTCGAAAGATTCTTCAGCTTGATGATGCACACTATGACGTCATGGCGCACTTTTATCCTCCCGATGGGACGTGACGGAGTAAGAGCAGAAGTGCTGGCCCACCTTGTCAGCTTTTTGACCGGAAACGAGACGTCGTTCCCGGTTTTTACGCGAACTGCACGCAGTAAATGCGCACGATCCACTGTTAGGATCGTGGCACGAAACCGCATCCGCCGCCCTTTCGTTTCGCCTTCGCACGCGGCGGCTGCGATGGATGCCACGTGGCTCAGCGAGCGGCCATGATCGATTGGCCCTGTATAAATGCAGGCCTTGGTGAAACGGTGAAAAATTCCCAGCCTTTGCCTTCTTCGCTCATCGTCTTCCTCGCGCTCCACCTTCTCTCTCTTCGAGCTCGCACCAGCGCCAATGGCAGGAAGCAAGAAGTGCGGCGCCGCCGTTTCTTCATCGAAGGCACCCGAGGAAGTTCCCGCGCCTCCCGCACCGCGCTCGGGCGACTGGCGCTCGCCCAACACCACGATGAAGAGCATCAAGGAGATGCAGCGGGAGGGGTTGCTGCCCGCGAAAGCTGAGAAACGGGTGCGCCTCGGCAAGAAGGAGGAGGTACCCAATCCACACGTGAACGAACGCGTGGTTTTCGCGGACCACGTGTCGCGCGGACTCTCTCTTCCTCTTCACCCCTTCCTCGTGGCATTGCTGTATGTCTATGGCATACAGCTCCACGATCTTCCTCCGAATGCAGTGCAACACATATCGTGCTTCATTGTATTCTGCGAGTGCTTTTTGGGCATTCGCCCACATTGGGGCCTCTGGAAGGCCCTCTTCAAGGTTCGAATCTTCCGCGAGAGATCGTGGGTAGAATCTGAGCCTGGCGAGCCACTGCGCACGGGTGGCTTCGGGATTCAAGCGGAGTCGGAGAGCAGCTACTTTGGGATGTACTTCATCGACTCTGCCCAAGGATGGACGAAAAAGTGGCTTTACATCACCGACAATAGCTCGGGTGGAATTCAGGAATTCCACCCGTTCGTTGTCTTGAAGAGGTGGAAGTCCTGGGCGCACAGACTGTCGGCTGAAGAGAACCAGGTTGTTACGCCGCTACTCGCCAAGGTGGCTGCCCTCCGGGATCAAGCCGCTGGAGTCGTGCTAAACGGGATGCACCTGGCGAGCATATTCCTCAAGCGCAGGATTCAACCCCTACAGCACAGGCCTTCCATGATGTGGGAGTACCAGGGCACTGCGGACCCCAGTCGCGTGAGCCGCGAAGAGCTCTCGAACGTCGAGTTCGAGAAAAAGATCGCGGCCATCACCGGCTTGAAGGTGGCAGAAACCTTCCCCGACTGCACAGTCGCAGCTTTCGAGGCATCAAGGCCTCCGCCACCAGAAGTAAGTTCGTCTTTCCTTCTATCTTCATTTCTTTCCTTGTTCTGAAATTTGGTCGACTGAATTTTTCTCTTACTTTTCTTTTGTCTTCTTTGATAGAGCTTAACCGTGGCCACCTGCTACCCGCCAATATCCGGGGAGGATGCCTCGGACTTGTTGGCAAGTAACTTGGACGGCCCAGCCGACACCAGTGTTGCTGATGCCTCTTCGAGCTCCGAGAGTGACTCCTCGGATAGTGCGGAGGATTTGGGTGACGGTCTCCTCCAGCGCAAACGCCGTCGAGTGGAGGGTGATGAGGCCACTTCCAAGGACAACTCTTTGGAGGAATCGCCCGGGAAGGGGCCCCTCATCGTGACTCCGCTGCACACACTCGCCCCTTCTCCTTCATTTCCAAATATCCAAATCGCCTGGAATGCGGATATGTTGGATGATGAAGATGCCGACGAGTAAGTTTCTCTTCTTAATCTTTAGTCGAACGTTTTTCTTTCGCGTCTTTTGACATATTGTTTTCATTGTAGTCTGCAAACTATCAGCCCACGTAGATTCGTCTCTTCCCGTCCTGACAAGAGGAAGAAGGTTGAAACCGCGGGTGGAACCCCTACCATCGACACCGTGCAGAACTCGCCGAGTGCGCCCCCTACAGCGGCGACTACGGAATACAGAATTCCTAGTTTTGCCGCTGGGGCTTCGACTCCGAAAGAGGTGTCGGGTAGCTCAGCGGATCCCCTTTCCTTCGCCCAAGGCCAGGTAAACCTTGTTGCTTGCTTCTTCAGTACTTTGTCAATTTGGATCTGTTTTTTATGGGGTGCACGGCAGTGCTCCCGATGGGAGTAGCCCCCAAGGCTGTAGTTGATCGCATGCGATCAGCTACAGGCTTAAAGATAGACCTTTTCCTTTCTTCTGGTTTTATCGGGTGCACGACAGTGCTCCCGATGGGAGTAGCCCCCGAGGCTATACTCGAATGTTTTCAATCGTGTATAGGCTCAAATTTCTCTTTTCTGACTCCTCTATCTTCATGTTCTTTGCAGTCTCTCATCGACTCACTTGCGGCCGTCGGTCGCCGTGTCGTTCTTGCCGAAGCGGAATGCGGGAACCTTCGGTCGGATCGTGATCGACTCGCCAGCGAGAATGAGCTCCTTCGAGGTAAGTTTATCGCCTTCCCCATCTTTATTTCTGCCAATTTCTTTGTTTCTGATAATCATTGCTGCACAGCTCAACTTGAGTCTATGAAGGCCGAGAAGGCGAATGCCTCCACCCGGGCAACTGCTCAAGAGGCTCAGCTGGCAGCAACTCGAGAGGAACTTGAGTCCTCTCGCATGCTATCGGCTGACCTTGAAGGAAAGCTTGCGACTGCCCAGGAAGCTCTGAAGAATCTGGAGGAGGCTGGTACCAAGGCGGACTCCGATCTTGTCGACTTTCTTCGTACTTTGGCCGAACGCTTTGCAGGTAAGTAGCCTTTGGCTTTATCGTCGTCTTCAAATTGTCTGATAGGTTCCTGGATTTTAACATTTTTTCTTTGCAGGTCTTCTGGGCGTCCCACTGGAGCTTCCTGGGGTCCATCGGGTGGATGCGCTGACGGATTCTTGCCAGCTCAGGAGGCACGACGAAGGGATTTGCACCCTAATTGGCGATGCCGTTCGAGTGCTGACGCAGCTTCACCGTGGCCTCCTTGTCAACACCGTGTCTCCACCTGCGCTGGGCGATCTTTTGAAGATTTTCTCGGAGAGCAATCTCCTTGGTGCCTACGCGGTCACGCAGTCGGAGTCTGGGCGAAGACCGCCATCCAGTTCGCGCTGGCACATGGAGTCACCGGCTTGGAAGAGGCGTACTCGGACCTTCCCGTCGATCCTTCCACGAGCAAAAAGGTAGGGCTTCATCGTTTTGGCGAGCCAGGCGGAGTCCTTGCTCGGAAGTTATCCGAGTTGTTCGCCCGTGCCAGGGGAGGCACCGTAGCGAGTGGCAGCACATCTGCAGCTCCTTAGTTATCTTTTCTTTGTAGTTCGCTCTTTTGATTGTAATGAACCTTGGGATGCATTACCGTATTTTCATCGTTTAATCGAGATGTTTTTCTGAGATGCTTATTGTGACTGATTTGTTGTGTGTTTCCTCCCGATGGGAGTAGCCCCCGAGCACCTGTCGAATAGGTGGTTGTTATATCTCGAATGGGGGCATCTTATTCCTTCAATTTCCATGTATTCTTTCAGGTAGTCGGGGTTGCTGCGGAGTCATCAGGTGGATCTGCTACCCCAGCAAATCCTCTTGTTGCTGCTGTTGGCACCTTTGCAGGCCTCTGTGATCGTGTGGCGGATGGTGAACGCAAGCTAAAAGCGTTGCGTGGGGTAGCGGATGTAGCCAAGTCCAAACAAAAGCTGGCGACTGAACGCGAGCAGTTTGTGATGGATGAATTGGCGTCTGTTGCCAATGATTTGCTCTATAAGTAGTTCAGCCCCCTAGTCTTCTTTGTCCTATATCTTTCTTTGACCATATACCTTTGTTTTCCAGTTGTTCAGCCAGATGATAGGAGTGAGAAACAGTGGGTGGAGAACCACATCCTTCAGGAATCTGGCAGCTCAAAGCCCCATGCGAGTAACTTTTGGTCCGATCGTAGTCGAGGCTTTGTGCTGGCTACCTTGAAGTTCCGAGTCATCCAGGCGAAGATACTCGTGAGTTCCTTTCACGAGATGTTGATTGCAATGAACGCTGCCTTTTATCCGTTGGAGAGGGGTCCTGAGGATTGGAGCCATCTTCTCAGGGTGTTCGGGCGAGAAGGAGAAATTCGCGAGTGTGTTCGCAATCAGATGATTTGCGGCTCGGTAGTGGCCCTCTCTTTCGTCCGGTTGTGGCATCCTGAGGTGAATTTCAACTCCGTAGCTAGACTTTCTGATGGTCCAACCGTCGACCTTTCTCCTCATTATAGGGCTGTTCGACCCGCGGCAGAAGAAATTATTCGATTGACCTCTGCTGCGGTAGATCTGGTTTTGGCGGCTGAGAATGCTCATCACCATGTGTAAATGTAGGATGTATGTATCCTGTTTCGCTGTGTAGTTTGTAAAAAACTATTGTAAGGTGTGTACCTTGTATATAAATTTCTTCCTGTGATGCTGTGTTAGGTGTAGCCCCCGTGTGTTTGTGGGGTGTATACCTGTTGCTTTTAGCATGTAAGGATGGAGAACTCGAGTATCTATGGTTGAGAAACCATGTATTTTATTGCAATGACTGAGAAGTCATGTGTTTTTCTTTCGAGCTACAAGATGGATAATATAGTCTTATTATGACGAGTAAAAAAAAAAATCTAAGGATAGAATTTTCGGAGTTGTGCAACATTCCAAGGGTTGGAATAGATGCCTCCAGTCGCCGGATTCTTCAGTCGATAGGCACCACCTGGGATAGCTTTGTGTATTATGAAGGGTCCTTCCCATGGTGGCTCGAGTGTGTGTCCTTCCTTCTGCTTGAGCCGTAGCACAAGATCTCCTGCTGCGAAGGCCCTGTGGCGCGTATGCGGCGACTGTGATAGTTTCGCAATGACTGCTGGTATACTGCGGATCTTGCGAGTTCAATGTCACGCATTTCATTGAGTGCGTCCATATCATCCGCGAGTGCCCTGTTGGAGGTTTCTTCGCTGTAAGCAACAACCCGTGGGGCGCTGAACCTAACGTCCTCGGGAAGGACTGCTTCGGCCCCGTATACCATGAAAAATGGTGTGTAGTTTGTGGATCGATTAGGAGTTGTGCGGAGGCTCCATAGCACGGAGGGTAGCTCTTCTGCCCAATGTCCCGCTGCTGGGTGTAGGCGATCGAGTAGACGTTTCTTGATGCCAGCCGAAACTAATCCGTTGGATCTTTCGACTTGGCCGTTGGTTTGCAGATGGGCAACTAAAGCAAATTTGAAGATGATACCCTTTTCTTCGCAGAACTGCTGTGTTTCTTTTGCCGTGAAGTTGCTACCATTGTCAGTAATGATGTCATGTGGTACTCCAAACCTGCATACGATGGAGTTGAGGAATTTGACGGCGCATTGGGCGCTAGCCGAAGTTACTGGCATTGCTTCGATCCACTTGGTAAATTTGTCGACTGCGACTAGCAAGTGTGTGTATCCGCCTGGCGTGGACTTGCGTAATGGTCCTACCATGTCCAGCCCCTATTGTGCAAAGGGCCAGGCGATTGGTATCATATGTAGTTCCGTAGCGGGTGCGTGCGGTTTTGGTGAGAAGCGCTGGCAAGCGTTGCACCTGTCGACCAATTCCTTTGCATCCCTGGCTGCTGTAAGCCAGTAGAATCCCGCTCGGAAGGCATTTCCCATGATTGCTTTCCAGCTAGCATGATGTCCACAGTCCCCTTGGTGGATGTCCCACAGTAATTCCTTGCCGTCTTCGGGTGCTATGCATCGTTGCAGTATGCCTGAGATGCTTTGTTTGTACAATTCGCCGTTGAGTACCCGAAAGGATTTGCTGCGTCTGATTATTTGTCTGGCCTCGCGAGGATCTGCTGGGAGTTGTTTGGCGGACAAGTAGTCGAGGTATTTTTGCGTCCAGACTGGCTCGACCAGAAAAACTTGCCGCGAAATATTATGAATGAGCTCGATAATAGCGATATGCGGGCTGACCTCTGTTTCCAATGCTGCGGGGGCCTCTGCAGTTTTCTTGACATTGACTGATCGCCTGGTCATCCGCTCGAAATATATCCCTGGCGGTATGGGTGTGTTTGTGGAACACATGTTTGCCAGCCTGTCTGCTTCTTCATTGCTGTACCTCGCAATGTGCTTCAGCTCGCACCCTTTGAAACTTCCTTCGAGTAGGTTGTACATGTCACGATAGGCAACCATGTTCTCAGCGATAGCGTCGCACTCCTTCATTGTTTGCTGCACGATGAGATTGGAATCGCCGTAGATCATCAGTCGGGTGGCTCCGCACGCGACTGCCATCTTCATCCCATGCAACAGGGCCTCGTATTCTGCGTCATTATTTGATGCTGGATCATCAGGTGGAAAGTCCAGTCGTAGGACGTACTGCAGCTTGTCTCCTCTGGGTGATATTACAACGATCCCAGCTCCTGCTCCTTCATTTCTCTTGGATCCTTCGAAGTACATGATCCAGTTACTCGTGTATTCCGGCGGCCCGGGCGTTTGTAGTTCTGTCCAGTCGCTCAGGAATTCCACGAGTACCTGGGATTTTATTGAATTGCGCCCTACATAGATAATGTCCCGAGCGCCTAGCTCGATGCTCCACTTTGCTATTCTTCCGGATGCCATTGGGTTGTTCATGATTGTGCCAAGTGATGCATCATTAACCACTGTTATGGTGTGTTCCTGGAAGTAGTGCTTGAGTTTTCGGGCTGTGAGAACAACTCCATATGCAAGCTTCTGGTAGTGAGGATATCGTTGTTTGCACGGCGATAGCACCTCGCTGATGTAGTAGATTGGTGGTTGAACTCCATATGCCTTGCCTTCCTCAGGTCGTTCGACCACGATGGCCGTGCTGATGACCTGGTTTGTTGCGGCCAGGTATAGGTATAGTGGCTCCCTCTCTCGTGGTGTTGCCAGAATACGCCTGCTCTGTAGGGATCGTTTCAGGTCTGCGAATGCCTGCTTAGCTTCTGGTGTCCATTCGAACTTGTCTGTCTTCTTCAGCAATTATAGAAGGGTAACGCTTGCTCACCCAATCGTGCGATAAATGTGCTCAAGGCGGCTAGTCGCCCTGCGAGCTGTTGGACTCCGCGTAGATTGGTTGGCTCCTTCATTGTCAAGATTTCTTGTATTTTCTCTGGGTTGGCTTCGATGCCTCTGGCGGATACCAGGTACCCGAGAAGTTTTCCTGCTGGGACGCCAAAGACGCATTTTGTCGGATTGAGCTTGATCCTGTATGCGTTGAGGGCGTCAAATGTTTCTCTAATGTCCTCGAGGAGGGTATCCTCTACTCGAGTCTTGATGACGATGTCGTCAACGTACACTTGAACGTTCTTACCAATGAGGTTGGCGAGGCATTTTTGCATGCAGCGCTGATATGCCGCGCCTGCGTTCTTGAGCCCGAAGGGCATTGTCGTGTAGCAGTACACACCGTGGGGTGTGATGAATGCTGTCTTTTCTTCGTCTTCCTGCTTCATCCGGATCTGATTATATCCCGAATAGGCGTTCAGGAAGGAGAGGCATTGACAACCCGCCGTAGAGTCCACGATCTGGTCGATTCGCGGGAGGGGAAAGTTATCCTTGGGGCAGTGCTTATTTAATGACGTGTAGTCAATGCATACTCGAAGGATGTCAGTGTTCTTCTTTGGGACCAGCACCGGGTTTGCTAACCAGGTGGATATCTTGATCTCCCTGATGAATTTTGCTGCTCGCAATTCTGTTTACTTCTTCTCCAAGCGCTTTCTGCTTGGGTTCTGAGAACCGTCGAGTGGTCTGCTTGATGGGTTTTGCGTCTTTGAAGACTTCGAGTGAGTGCTCGGCGAACTCCCTGGGTATTCCTGGTATATCTGAGGGCTGCCAAGCAAAAATTTCCCAGTACTCACGGAGGAGTTCGACGAGCGCGCTTTCCTATGCTGGCGAGAGGGTAGTTGAGACCATCACTGTCTTCGCAGAATCTGTCGGGTGCACCTGATGTTTTTGGGTGTCGCTGTTGGCGCTGAACTCCAAGTCTGGCGCGTTTTTCTTCGTGAGGGGCATCACGGAGTGGTCCGTGGTCTTTGCCAGCTCCTGTAGTTCTTCTTGCATCCCGAAAGATTTTGCGATCTCGTTGAACTCGATGTCGCATTTGTTGGACTTCTGGAAATCTCCGTCGATGGTGATTACACCATATTCTCCGGGTAGCTTGAGCTTCAGGTACGCGTAATGTGGTACTGCCATGAATCTGGCGAACGCCGTTCGACCAAGAATGGCGTGGTACTGTGAGGGCCAGTCGACTACTTCAAAGTCGAGGAATTCTCTTCTGTAGTTGCGTCGATTGCCCAACACAACCTCTAGGTTGATTGTTCCGAGTGGACGGATCGCCTTTCCTGGAACTATCCCGTGAAAGGATGTTTCTGATTCCGCAAGTCCGTCCAGGTTCCTGTTCATCCGGCGGAGCGTATCCGCGTAGATAATGTTGATGCCGCTGCCTCCGTCCATAAATACGCGAGCCAGTTCGTAGTTACCAATTTGCGCTTGGATTACCAAGGCAGCGTGTCCTGGTCGATAGACTCGTGGCGGGTGGTCTTCCATCGAGAAGGTGATCGATTGGTCCGCCATCTTCAGGTACTCAGGCCTTGTTGGCGGGGTTTGCACAGCCATGCACAGTTGCCGTGTGTTTGTCTTCTGAGCTCTGCGGGATGGGCAGACTTTTTGTATCATCCCTAACTGTCCAGCCGGGTTCGGGTACGCGTTAGCTCCTGCGTTTGGTGCGGGTGGCGCGTTTAGTGCGGCTAGCGCCATGTTTGGATTTCCTGGTGGAGGTAGGGGTAGTGGCGGCTGGAACCCTTGATGTTCTCCTCCTGGAAGTGGCGGGTAGTTTTGATTAGCTGCTGATCTACTTTTCTTCGAGAAGGCCTCGTGGATGTCGATGAACTTTCGGCAATCTTTGAGGAGGTGCGTTGCCTTAGTTTTGCCCGTGCGCTTATCTGTAAATAGATGTAGCGAGCAGTACGCGTTAAGGTCCTCCTCGGGACTTTTGTCTTCAGCTTTTGGTTTCCACTCGCGACTCCCGCGACGCCCATTATCGCGGCTTCGCGTGAATTCTGCCGCTACCATCTCGTCCCGATCGTAGTATTTTCTCCTTTTCTTTCGACCATGGCGGTCTTCTTCGGGCGCGGGCGATGATGCCCTCTCGTTGCGCACCGCGTCTTCTCCATTAGCCCATTTGTCGGCTATGATCATCAGTTCCCCAACAGTTTTGGGTGCGGCTCGGCCCAGCTCTTCTCTGAAAGCAGTTCGTCGGGCGCCTTTCGCGAAGGCCTCAACCGCTACTTCTTCTGAGATATTTCCCGCGGTGTTCCTGAGTGTTGTCCATCGCTGAATGTACTCGCGGGTGGACTCGCCGCTCTTCTGCTTGCAGGCCCGCAGTTCTTCAATGGTTGCTGGTCTCTTGTAAGTGGCCTGGAAGTTCTTGCAGAAATCGTAGTGCAGGTCGTCCCACGATGCGTAACAGGATTTTGGCCTTGCTTCCAGCCAGCTACGTGCCGCGCCGACCAAGTGTAGATTGAGGTACTGCATAGCTGTGTTCTTATTCCCACGTTGGCATTTTACTGCCGTGAGGTAGTCGTTTAGCCACGACGAAGGTTCGAGTGAACCATCGTATTTCGTGACTTCTGTGCTGAGCTTGAATCTCCTGGGTAGGGGTGCCTCGCGGATGCTGCGGGCGAAACACAGCGCGCCGCAGGTCTCGTCATCCGAAGAACTGGATGAGGAGCGCGCACGGTTCCTTGCAGCTCTTGCCTTGTCCACCTTATTTTGCGCGATATCTGACCGCGCGTTATATCCTGGCTGGTCGCGATCAATTTCCTTCCTTGGCTCTTTGCTGTGCTTCCGTGAGCGGCTGCTATGGTGTCGCGAGCTTTTATTTCTCGGGCTGCCTTCGCTGCTGCTTCGACTATCACCGCGTCGCCGAGCTTCTTTTCCTCGACCACGGCGAGGTGATTTGTCTCTCCCAGGCGAAGTGCTCCTGTGCTTGCGCGATGCCTCTTTTTCTTTTTTCCTTCTCTTGCTGTTCGGCAGCTTTCCTGCGGTCGTAGGAGGCGAGCCTTGAGGCTGCCATGCCCAATCCCTTCCGAACCTGTTTGTACTGCTCTGCTCGAGGGTCGTTCTCCGCTGGCTGGTTCATCTGCATGTAGGTTGCTGCGGCCAGGACGGCGGCAACAGGAGTTTGCGGGTAGACGTTTCCGTCCTCGTCAACCCGCATAAGGGAAGGTGCGAGTGACTTACTGATCCCACCCAGGGACTCGGCGTCCATGGATGTTGTTCTTGATGCGTATCCCTTCCTTGTGGGTCGAGTTCCGACCGAAGGTGTTAGGGACAGCTCGGCCCGGCGTTGACTCGATTCATCCGCCAATCTCTTCCGATGGGCCAGGTCTCTCCGAGCTTCTTTGATAGCTGTGGCCGCTCTCACTAGATGGTAGTGGTAGGCGACCATATCTTCGTGTGGCGCTCCTGCCACAGGCGGCTTGCTTGTTCGCAAGGCTTCTTTGGCTCGGTCCCAAGCGTCCCGCGAGACGCCGATCTCAGCGCGCTCTGCAGCGCTTTGTTCTGTTTCTGGGGGTTGTTCCGATCCTGCCATGCAGACTTGAGCCAGTCGTGGCCCGTGCGTCCTAGGCGTAGCTCGGAAAGCTTTCTAGATTTGGGAAGGTTCCTCTGTCGAGAGGGTATGGTAGTCGCTGGTGTTGAAGCGGATGGACTCGCCACTTTTCTCCAGATGAGGGCGCGAGTCGACGGCTTCTGACTCAGATCCTGATTCTTCAGGGAAGTGGAGGATCCCGTCCTTGTTGGTGTAGAACTTCAAGCTTCCGAACGTCAAGGTGACGCTCTTTTCCAGATCGCTGAATACCGGGCGTGATTCCGGCGAGTGAGGGGTGACCACGACAGATCCGATCCGAATAGGATTGGTTGGAGCCGAAGTCGAAGGTTTCCAACGTGAGTTGGATGATGAAGCTGATGATGCTAGAGATCCAGCGCCCGCCGTTCCCACAGACGGCGCCAATTGTCGAATCTGTAACTCGACAAATCCCTCAGGTGAACCTATAGGGTTTCGAATAGGAGAACCCATGAGCGCTGGCGGCGATCGTCGGCTAGACAGGGGCACAATTTACCCAGGTTCGGGGCCCTCGTAGAGGTAAAACCCTTACTCCTGCCTCTGTCGATCTGTATTATCGAATAGATCGGTTACAAAGATGATTGCTCAAGTCGAGAGTACCATCTCAAGCTCAAGGCTTTGGTGGTGCGGTATTGCTTGGTCCTCTTCCGGTGGTTCTCCTGGCCTTATATAGGTGGCTAGGTCTCAAACCCTACCCGGAGAGGACTCGAACTCTAACCCTATGTCGGTTACAAGTTTCCTAACTTAGCCCGCAAGGCATTGCAGGTGGGCTTCAAGTGGGCCTTCCAGAATACTCCAAGGGATTCCCTTCTTGGGCCTTAACCTTGGGCCTGAGACGGGGTGTCCTTACCCGCAGGGTCTAAGATCCATCCCTTCGTCAGTTATGCATGTCTGCTTGTCTAAATAGCCATTTTTCATGTCTAGTTTTAACAGTTGCATTGCTCCATGATTATTTTCATGCATTGAGTGATGCCATGACATGTTTGTGTGACGCCCCGAGATCGGGCACTATGCAGATTTCAACATTTCCGCCAAAATCCACATAATAACCGATTTCAGGTTGCCACTTGTGATAACATTACAACAGTTCACGAATAATCCACAACAACAACAGAGGAGGTATATACAAGACGACTCAAACGAGTCAAGGATACAACTGATACCATACAAAGATCCAAATGACAGCGGAAGAAACAACATAGTGTCCGACTACGGACAAGATACAAATTGGACTAAGAGTCCTGAAGATAACCGATGGCGTCCAATCCCTGCCCAGGCCAAGCCGGAGGGATTCCCAAGCTAACGTCGTCAGACTTCAAACCTGTTGACTGCAATGTGGAATATGCAGCCACGAAAAGGATTCGTGGGTCAGTACGGTTAAGTACTGGCAAGTGGATAAACCATACTCACAAGATACCAGCGTAACCAATCATCACAAGATACAAATACTTTGGGTACAACGGAAAGGAAGGGATTATTGCAAAGAAGCGGCAGCGGGCTGCACTAACTAACTACAGAGACGCACTACAACATCCGGCTAAAAGAAAGGGATAAGATAGCGTATCAGAACCAACTAGAACTACTCACCAAACAATACCCATCCAATGTTACCCCCTACTAAGGAAGCAACCCAAGGAAACTCACACGGTTGATTAAGGTGACATTCATTTTTATGGTGGAGGTAATCTATATTACTAGTCAAGTTATCATCGTTAAGTGTAAGTTGTCTGAGTACTTGTTAGCCAGCACTTTCACCAAGTCATCCATAACCGCGGACAACACGGCTTCTCGAGAAGATTTAACCCTGCAGGGATGCACCAATTTGGCCGTACACGTAAGAATAACCCGCCAGGCGGGGAGCAAACCCACCAAGCAGGCCACTCAACACAACCCAACTCTTCTTCGCATCAAGCCCAAAGAACCCCGTGCAATTGAGCGCACGGCTAATCAAGCCCCACGAAGAAAAGGGGACCCTCATAGAACTCTAAGAACGTGTCTCCCTAAATGCCGACTACAAAAGTTCCACCCTGGCGCCAAGGGTTCGCACCTGCATATGCATGCGGCAAATGGAAAACCCGAACTAAATGAGGCGATTTGGACGAGATGCGAATCGAATCAGAATTGCGGGGGGCGCCCATACTCGCTTCCCACATGCGGTTAGTGCGCTCATCATGGATCGGAGGACAAGACCCTTTTCCTAATTAAGTTCGACACTAGCAGGCCTCAAAACCACGCCGGGCCTCCTGCCGGTGCCTTATCATCAAGTTATTATTACCCAAAACATTAACATGTTGTTGCTTGAATTGAAACACAACTATCAAACTAAACAGGTGATAAGACGGACAACAAGACTTGAGCGCAAACAACACTAAGCATGCAACTACGACACGAGGGCCAACAAGGTAAACAAACAACAGTTAATAGGAAGTGGAAGGAAAGGCTATATCATGGCTGCAAGGTAAACATATGATAGGATCGAGACACAAGCATCGAATCATAGGGCTAGCATAAGAACAACGGAAAGAATCGGTAACAAGTGATGAAAGGAAGCCATAGATAGCAAGTGAGTATACTTGCCTGAGATCCAGCAAGTAGAGGTACATCCGCAGAACTTGTCGTTGCTCACATCATCTCAACGTCCTATCCGCGAAGAAGCAACGAACTAGAACAAACACCGGATGCAACAATTACTACAACGGCAAAAGATCCAGCATGATCCTATTTTATATGCATGACAAGTTACAGGGTGCATCAAAGATAAACTAGTTGACATGGTAAACATATTTAAATGGGCCCATATGCAATTTGGATTGCATATGGAAAAACCCATGAATTAATGTTGAATTAAATGATCTACAAATAACCATCATGTGAAAGTTGATTAGAGTGATGCATGGATGATGAAAACAATAAGAAAACAACAATAGTTTTAGTTTGATATGTTGTTTACCAAGTTTGGAATTTTATTTATTAAGTTATGAACTTTGGCATTTTAAATGATTTAAACAAACATTTGTTGTTTTCACCAATTTTAAATGTTCAAAACAGATAACAAAATTTATATTTGGAAAGAACACAAAATTTTAGATGGAATACATATTTCATTTGTTGAATTTGGATTCTAGATGAGCAAGTTATTAAATTGACAATTTTAAATGCATTAATTAAGAAATAGTTGTTTTCAGCAATTTAAATTGTTCAAAACAGAAAACAAAGTTGATATTTGCAAAGTTCATGAAAAATGGGATGGAAAACATATTTTACATGGTGGAATTGGATTTGAATAGCCCAAGTTATGAATTTTGCAATTTAAAAGGTTTAATTAAAGCATTGAATTACTGAACCATTTTTAATTAGGAAAAACAGTAAACAAAATGTATTGAAAAGGTTGAAAACATGTAGCAAATGTTTCACTGAACATCTTGAGCTATTAAACATAATTTTTGGATCATTATTGAATTTATTATGCAATTTTTTATAACCATTTTTATTCTGCCCTTTTTAGTAAACAGAGGGAAACATGTTCAAATTTAATTCAATTGTGACCAATAAAATACCAATGTGTAGAGTTTGTTAAGACAAATTTTTAGAGCCCAAGTTTGCTCAAATTGGATGAACAGAACTCAAGTTATGAAATTCCAAAGTTTCAAATTTTTATTGCATTTTCTGTATTTAATTATTTAGTGCAAAAATTATTACAGAAACATGTTGCAACTTTGACATTAACAGAAAGAGCACAAGATTTTGAATCCATAGCAATTTTAATCGTTGAAATTGGATCAATATTCAATTTGTTATTGATTTTACAATTAAAGATTCAGATCTGTTTTTTTTTCTGGATGCGGGAAATAAAAAGAAAAAGGAGGAAAAAAAGGGGTGGCTTTGCGCCGGGGGGGATCGAACCCAAGACCTGGTTGCGGTGCGGAAGGAACCGAGCCACTGGGCTACTGTGCTACTCGTGATGGTATACAGATCCGCAGCAATAAGAGGGCAAGGTGCAGCGTTAACTGAACCTTGGAATAGAACACGTTCATGGCGGACAGGGACGAGCGGGCGCCGGGCAGCGACTACAAGATGCGATCGACATGGAGAAGGAGGGTAATCGGGAGAGGAGCTCACGGTGGGTGTGCTAAAGTAGTCGTACGGGCTCGAGGACGGCGGCGTTGAGCATGGCTTGGGGAGGCGCTCGGACTGACGAAGATGCAGAAGGACAACAGTTGCGTGCTGGGAAGAAGAGGGCGACGGTGCGGCGCCCTTGCTGCCTCCCCGTGCCGTCCAAGGAGACGTAGACGACGAGGAACGTGCCACGGTTCCATTCCCGCTGGAACCGTGGCCCGACGAGGTCCGCAGCGGCGGCGCCATGGCCCGCAACTTTCGGCCATGGAGGCCACTTCGAAATTCAGAAGGTTCAGAGAACGAGAATAAAACAGAGGAGGGAGGGAGGTGATGGCGAAGGATGGAGGAGAGGGAGAGGAGAGGGATGGCGCTAGGGTTAGGGTTAGGAGAGGGAAGGGGATGGCTTTAAGGTGGGGGGAGCAGGTGGAGGTGGGGGATCGATGGTGACAGCGACATCCCCCCTCCTGTCTGTCCGTACGAGGAAGAAGGGGGGTGTTGGGCTGCTGGGCTAGGTCAACAGGGGGGTGCGGCTGGCCTAGAGGAGATGGCTGGGGTGGTAGGTAGGCTTTGGCCTGCCTCCCCCTTTGGTTTGTTTTTTCCTTTTTGTATTTCTTTTTTTTTTGTAAGAGAGAAAAAGAGAGAAGCAAAAGGAATTTTTGGGATAGTTTTACACTTCAGAAAATTATAAAACAAGTTTCTATGCACTTGGCATCTAAAACGCCAAGTTGCACAAGTTTTGGTTTTTCCAAAATTCAAAAGTTTCCATTAATGTTTGCATTTGAATTTGAATTTGAATTTGAATGGGACTAGGGTTTTAATAAAGAGGGGTTTTATTAACCAGGCAATTAAAATTCAAAACTATTGAAAACAATTTGAGTTGTTTAGTTTTCCACTTTTAATTGGAAACTTGAACATGTTTGAAAGTTTAAATTGGTTTGAACTTTTGAGTTGTTTTGAAAACAAGGTGCAATGCATATGATGCATGTGATGCAAAGCAAAAAAAGAAAAACAACCAACTTTCTAACTTAGGGAAAACACCCCAGGTGTTACAGACGACACCACTAACAAGGGATTGCGCCCTCCCAATCCACCCACTAACCCGGGAGGGGAAAGAAGTTCGACTATCAATTCTTCATGCTTCCAGTTGATCTCCTCGACACCACTAACAAGGGCTTCTCGACACCACTAACAAGAGATTCTTTCTCGGAGTGACGACGATGTTCTTCCACCATGAATCTTCCGATGATCGAACCTATTAGGTTAAAGGCTTAGAAAACGTCCAACCCACGTAGGATCCTAATCTTTGAAAGATTGAGAGGGAGAGAGACTCCAAAACAAATAAGATGAGAGGAGAAATAGAATAGAGGAAAGGAATAAACAAGAATCCTATCGAGAGGTTTCCAAAACAGGTTTTGCACCAATAGTTTTTGACACTCTAAAAACACGACCGTTAGCGAGGTTAACCTACAGGCTTTGCGGACCCGTTGCTTCGATAACCATTCGTATCGAAACAATATCGGGAATTGGAACCATGCTCTGATACCATTTGTGACGCCCCGAGATCGGGCACTATGCAGATTTCAGCATTTCCGCCAAAATCCACATAATAACCGATTTCAGGTTGCCACTTGTGATAACATTACAACGGTTCACGAATAATCCACAACAACAACAGAGGAGGTATATACAAGACGACTCAAACGAGTCAAGGATACAACTGATACCATACAAAGATCCAAATGACAGCGGAAGAAACAACATAGTGTCCGACTACGGACAAGATACAAATTGGACTAAGAGTCCTGAAGATAACCGATGGCGTCCAATCCCTGCCCAGGCCAAGCCGGAGGGATTCCCAAGCTAACGTCGTCAGACTTCAAACCTGTTGACTGCAATGTGGAATATGCAGCCACGAAAAGGATTCGTGGGTCAGTACGGTTAAGTACTGGCAAGTGGATAAACCATACTCACAAGATACCAGCGTAACCAATCATCACAAGATACAAATACTTTGGGTACAACGGAAATGTAGGGATTATTGCAAAGAAGCGGCAGCGGGCTGCACTAACTAACTACAGAGACGCACTACAACATCCGGCTAAAAGAAAGGGATAAGATAGCGTATCAGAACCAACTAGAACTACTCACCAAACAATACCCATCCAATGTTACCCCCTACTAAGGAAGCAACCCAAGGAAACTCACACGGTTGATTAAGGTGACATTCATTTTTATGGTGGAGGTAATCTATATTACTAGTCAAGTTATCATCGTTAAGTGTAAGTTGTCTGAGTACTTGTTAGCCAGCACTTTCACCAAGTCATCCATAACCGCGGACAACACGGCTTCTCGAGAAGATTTAACCCTGCAGGGATGCACCAATTTGGCCGTACACGTAAGAATAACCCGCCAGGCGGGGAGCAAACCCACCAAGCAGGCCACTCAACACAACCCAACTCTTCTTCGCATCAAGCCCAAAGAACCCCGTGCAATTGAGAACAAGGCTAATCAAGCCCCACGAAGAAAAGGGGACCCTCATAGCACTCTAAGAACGTGTCTCCCTAAATGCCGACTACAAAAGTTCCACCCTGGCGCCAAGGGTTCGCACCTGCATATGCATGCGGCAAATGGAAAACCCGAACTAAATGAGGCGATTTGGACGAGATGCGAATCGAACCAGAATTGCGGGGGGCGCCCATACTCGCTTCCCACATGCGGTTAGTGCGCTCATCATGGATCGGAGGACAAGACCCTTTTCGTAATTAAGTTCGACACTAGCAGGCCTCAAAACCACGCCGGGCCTCCTGCCGGTGCCTTATCATCAAGTTATTATTACCCAAAACATTAACATGTTGTTGCTTGAATTGAAACCCAACTATCAAACTAAACAGGTGATAAGACGGACAACAAGACTTGAGCGCAAACAACACTAAGCATGCAACTACGACACGAGGGCCAACAAGGTAAACAAACAACAGTTAATAGGAAGTGGAAGGAAAGGCTATATCATGGCTGCAAGGTAAACATATGATAGGATCGAGACACAAGCATCGAATCATAGGGCTAGCATAAGAACAACGGAAAGAATCGGTAACAAGTGATGAAAGGCAGCCATAGATAGCAAGTGAGTATACTTGCCTGAGATCCAGCAAGTAGAGGTACATCCGCAGAACTTGTCGTTGCTCACATCATCTCAACGTCCTATCCGCGAAGAAGCAACGAACTAGAACAAACACCGGATGCAACAATTACTACAACGGCAAAAGATCCAGCATGATCCTATTTTATATGCATGACAAGTTACAGGGTGCATCAAAGATAAACTAGTTGACATGGTAAACATATTTAAATGGGCCCATATGCAATTTGGATTGCATATGGAAAAACCCATGAATTAATGTTGAATTAAATGATCTACAAATAACCATCATGTGAAAGTTGATTAGAGTGATGCATGGATGATGAAAACAATAAGAAAACAACAATAGTTTTAGTTTGATATGTTGTTTACCAAGTTTGGAATTTTATTTATTAAGTTATGAACTTTGGCATTTTAAATGATTTAAACAAACATTTGTTGTTTTCACCAATTTTAAATGTTCAAAACAGATAACAAAATTTATATTTGGAAAGAACACAAAATTTTAGATGGAATACATATTTCATTTGTTGAATTTGGATTCTAGATGAGCAAGTTATTAAATTGACAATTTTAAATGCATTAATTAAGAAATAGTTGTTTTCAGCAATTTAAATTGTTCAAAACAGAAAACAAAGTTGATATTTGCAAAGTTCATGAAAAATTGGATGGAAAACATATTTTACATGTTGGAATTGGATTTGAATAGCCCAAGTTATGAATTTTGCAATTTAAAAGGTTTAATTAAAGTATTGAATTATTGAACCATTTTTAATTAGGAAAAACAGTAAACAAAATGTATTGAAAAGGTTGAAAACATGTAGCAAATGTTTCACTGAACATCTTGAGCTATTAAACATAATTTTTGGATCATTATTGAATTTATTATGCAATTTTTCATAACCATTTTTATTCTGCCCTTTTTAGTAAACAGAGGGAAACATGTTCAAATTTAATTCAATTGTGACCAAATAAAATACCAATGTGTATAGTTTGTTAAGACAAATTTTTAGATCCCAAGTTTGCTCAAATTGAATGAACAGAACTCAAGTTATGAAATTCCAAAGTTTCAAATTTTTATTGCATTTTCTGTATTTAATTATTTAGTGCAAAAATTATTACAGAAACATGTTGCAACTTTGACATTAACAGAAATAGCACAAGATTCTGAATCCATAGCAATTTGAATCGTTGAAATTGGATCAATATTCAATTTGTTATTGATTTTACAATTAGAGATTCAGATCTGTTTTTTTTTCTGGATGCGGGAAATAAAAAGAAAAAGGAGGGAAAAAAGGGGTGGCTTTGCGCCGGGGGGGGGGGGATCGAACCCAAGACCTGGTTGCAGTGCGGAAGGAACCGAGCCACTGGGCTACTGTGCTACTCGTGATGGTATACAGATCCGCAGCAATAAGAGGGCAAGGTGCAACGTTAACTGAACCTTGGAACAGAACACGTTCATGGCGGACAGGGACGAGCGGGCGCCGGGCAGCGACTACAAGATGCGATCGACATGGAGAAGGAGGGGAATCGGGAGAGGAGCTCACGGTGGGTGTGCTGGAGTAGTCGTACAGGCTCGAGGACGGCGGCGTTGAGCGTGGCTTGGGGAGGCGCTCGGACTGACGAAGATGCACAAGGACGACAGTTGCGTGCTGGGAAGAAGAGGGCGACGGTGCGGCGCCCTTGCTGCCTCCCCGTGCCGTCCAAGGAGACGTAGACGACGAGGAACGTGCCACGATTCCATTCCCGCTGGAACCGTGGCCCGACGAGGTCCGCAGCGGCGGCGCCATGGCCCGCAACTTTCGGCCATGGAGGCCACTTCGAAATTCAGAAGGTTCAGAGAACGAGAATAAAACAGAGGAGGGAGGGAGGTGATGGCGGCGGATGGAGGAGAGGGAGAGGAGAGGGATGGCGCTAGGGTTAGGGTTAGGAGAGGGAAGGGGATGGCTTTAAGGTGGGGGGAGCAGGTGGAGGTGGGGGATCGATGGTGACAGCGACATCCCCCCTCCTGTCTGTCCGTACGAGGAAGAAGGGGGGTGTTGGGCTGCTGGGCTAGGTCAACAGGGGGGTGCGGCTGGGCCTAGAGGAGATGGCTGGGGTGGTAGGTGGGCTTTGGCCTGCCTCCCCCTTTGGTTTGTTTTTTCCTTTTTGTATTTCTTTTTTTTTGTAAGAGAGAAAAAGAGAGAAGCAAAAGGAATTTTTGGGATAGTTTTACACTTCAGAAAATTATAAAACAAGTTTCTATGCACTTGGCATCTAAAATGCCCAGTTTCACAAGTTTTGGTTTTTCCATTAATGTTTGCATTTGAATTTGAATTTAAATTTGAATGGGACTAGGGTTTTAATAAAGAGGGGTTTTATTAACCAGGCAATTAAAATTCAAAACTATTGAAAACAATTTGAGTTGTTTAGTTTGCCACTTTTAATTGGAAACTTGAACATGTTTGAAAGTTTAAATTGGTTTGAACTTTTGAGTTGTTTTGAAAACAAGGTGCAATGCATATGATGCATGTGATGCAAAGCAAAAAAAAGAAAAACAACCAACTTTCTAACTTAGGGAAAACACCCCAGGTGTTACAGTTTGGTATTGTTTTGTCTCTGTTATTAGGTTGCTTAGCTACTGGTTATATTAATTCTCCATGTTTAGAAAAGCATGTGTTACTATGGGCTTGTAGTATTGCTTGATAATATTTTCCTATGCATGTGTATGTGTTCCTAGGTTATTTTCTTGTTATTTTGTTCATCCTCATGAATGACCAGAGATTAATTTAACCTTATTTGGGCATGTTATGAGAGTGGCACACCCACTGGACTCATTCCATTTTGGTTGAGGATCCATAACATCAATTCTAGTGTTATTCATGTGTGTTGTCTGTGCATGTTTTTCTTGTTGGTGTGCACCCTAGTAATTTTGTTTGTGAGTGTACTTGTTTGATGAAATGCTTGCTGTATCTTTACTTTTTATCAAGTTCTTGCCTTTGTTTGTTTCTGGTTGGGTGTTTACCTTTTTGAGTTTACGACGTTAGATAACGAAGACGGTATTATTTCCCGGAGAGGTTTTTATTGCAACTCTTGTTTATTTCAGGAGCAAGACCAAGACCAGTGCCAAGGCAAGCCACTCTAAATGCTTGCTATTGTTTTACTTATCATTATCTGTCATGCATGATTTACTCCAGAAGTTTTACAAAAGTTGATTCAAAAACTATTTCCTCAAGTGGGCTATACCACTATTTTATCTTATGTATCTAATATGCTATATCCACTATATAATCTTGGTGTTACCAAGCCCTTTATATATCTTAGTATCATCACCTAATCAACTTAAGTACCTTAGTGGACATTTTAACTTGATGTTTTTGGAAAGAAAACGCTTGGAAAAACTCCGAGGAAAGGTGGGACCTTGTCCGAGGGAGGTTTGTGAAGAAGGAAATGTTTTCGACTTGTTTTCCAAAAATGATAAATAACCTAGTCTTCGCCGGACAACCAAGCCATACTGCCACATTACCTCAATACGGGAATGGGGTCTAGCTAATTGCTTGTTGGTGTTAGTCCGTGCCTACCTCAAAGTGCTATGGGGGTTAGAGTCCCCCGAACCGAATTGTCTCCAGGAGGGAGAAATGGGACATTCACAGTGTGTGGATTAAGTTCGCCACCGGTTGCAACAATTGGGTCTCCTGCCATGGCGGTGTGTTGTCAGGGGAAACCGGATCGATACGGCTGACTCACTCGGTGCCGGGGAGAACAAACCCAGTTGCAGAGGTAGTCATTTACTAGCGCTGGCATAGTGGATGGTTAGGACCAGTTATCCGATGTTTGCATACTGTCTCGGACAGTCCGTGGTCGTTCACGACGGATGTACTGGATCTTGTGGACTGTGTACACCTCTGCAGAGTAAAACTATTCAGAATAGCCGCGTCCTCGGATATGGACAGTTGAATGGCCATGTAGCTAGCATTGTGTCAATGTTTTCGAAAAGCTGGAAAAGCGTTTTGGAACTTGTACCTCGGAGGTACGTTGAAAGGGAATGATTGTACCTTTGAGGTACCGGATAAATAATGATCTTGAAGATGTGATCTTCCAAGAAGTTTTGCAAAGAGAAACTTTTATTCTATTTAAAATTCTTTATCAAAACCTCGTGGACATGCCATATCTACAAGAGAAATGAAATATCTTTTGAAGTATCTTCTTCAACAAAGAAAAATAAAACTTGTGCAACTATGATGGGTCTTAAATTCACATGGCTAGTTGAACCCTAATTATAGCCTTCCTACCACCTATATATATGCATACTTGCATGTTTAGCTTTCATTTGGGGTGTCTTGCGAGTACATTCCAATGTACTCACAATGGTTTCGTCCCTGGCTATTGTCTTAGCCAGACTTTGAGCAGAAACCCGGAGGACCTGAAGAAGATGGTGTCACTGACGGCTGTGCGAGCTAGGAACGTCTCCGAGTCAGTAGCCTGTAGGTAGTCAAGGCATGACTTGGGTTTACCACTAGTGTGTTTTGTAGACTTCCGCTGTTTTTAGTGTGTGTTCCTGCCCTGCGTGGCAGTTGTTTTTCGACTGAGTCATGTGACTAGTTGTGTAAGCCGTGTATTCGTGTAGTGGATGTTGTAATCTGCAATGCCAACTCGAGTATGTTGTTCACGACTAACTGATCATGGGATCGTGAATGTATGCATACTGGAGGTCTCGGACTGCTAGTCTGGGGTCCCCACATTATCTCTCTTTTGCCTTTTTTTTTGCCTTTTTCTCTCTCTTTTTTATATATATAACCTCACTGGTAGGGGCAACACTCTATTTTACAATGAATCATCACACTTTTAGTACTCATAACTCAAACTGAAATATCTCTGATGTAAATAAAACTAAATGCTCCTGCCAGTGTAGCAGTATGCAAAATAACAATGAAGCATGGTAAGTAAAATAATGATGATGGATGTTGTATGACAATATATCTCGGAATGGCTATGGAAATGCCATGGTAGGTAGGTATGGTGGCTATTTTGAGGAAGATAATTTTTGGATTACCTGTAGAAGAACAAAGTTCTCCCACGGGGTTTGGATGCACTAGCGAAGTTTGCACCAACTCTCAATGTGAGAATGAGCAATGCACGGTACCCAAGAGGCTAGCAAATATGGATGGTGGAAGTGCGAGAAAAACGAAACATAGAACTCACAAGATAAAAGATTACAACTAAAATCATGATCTTACAAGGCATAATGAAAATCACTCCAAGAGGGTCTGTGGTAGTGACAATTCACTGTGAGCTACCCCGACCATAGCGCGTAACAAAAAGCCATTACGATTTCTATCTTTAAAGGAAGTCATATACCATTATCCTATCAACTGGTTAATTGAGTGTGGCACAATTTCAAGCTTTTATACCAACCATTAATTGTTTTTACTTTACTAAACCAGCAAGTTTACTGTTAAGCATATTAATATCTCAAAACAACAGTCAATAATCAAGTGATACAGTTTAGTGATCTACAAGAATATGCAAGCTTTTTCGTTATACCATCTACCACAAGTAGCATTTTCTATTTCCATCAAACACCAAACAACAAAAACTCTCCAAGAGATATAACAATGAAACAAGAGAGTACTAACATAACTCTACTAGAACTAACAACTCTGAATAAGAGATGCATGAAAAATATGAGCTAAAAGGATTTGCAGCAGCTAGAAGAAAAACTAAGAATACGAGCATAATGAGTATTCATATGAAAAAGTGGAGCGTGGATCTCTCCCACACAAAGAATGATAGGTTTCAACTAATTTTATTGCAACAAGGAAAACAAAAGAAAACAAAACAAAAACAAACAGACGCTCCAAGTAAAATTCATATGATGTGAACGAATAAAAATATAGTTTCACTAGAAGTGACCTGATAAATTGTTGATGAAGAAGGGATGCCTTGGGCATCCCCAAGCTTATACCATTGAGTCTTCTTAGAATTTGCTAGGATGAACCACGGGGACATCCCCAAGCTTTGACCTTGCACTCTTCTTGATCACATTATATCACCTTCTTCTCTTGACCCTTGAAAACTTCCTTCACACCACACTCGATGTAATTCGCATTAGAGGGTTAGTGCACAATAAAAAAAATCCATGGTTTCTGCATGGGCACAAGTGCTATTGATACTTTTAAACATTAGCTACATCCACTGATGTTTCGTGAAGCAAAGAAATCCACTTGACATAGTAAAAGAGCAAATGAAATAAAAAGGCCAGAATCTGTCAAAACCAGAACAATTTGTAATGACAAATTTTTTCGGGGCACTTACGTGCTCAAATAGAAAAATGTAAAGAACAAAAAAGTTTCTGAATTAGCTGAGGAATAAGTACAAAAAGTTTCAGGTCATTTTGATCTTTCTGTGATTTATACTATTTTTTTGCGGTGGACAACAGAAATTTGATTCCTGCGCAGAAATCCAAAACCAACTCCAACTTTCGCTAGAAACTTTACTTGGCACAACAAATACATGAAAATAAAGATACAAAGGAGTTGCTACAGAAGTATACAACACCTTGACTCAAAGAAAACAGAATAAAACAAAGCAAAAATAAAACCATGGGTTATCTCCCAAGAAGTGCTTTTCTTTAAAGCCTTTTAGCTACGCATGATAATTTGAGAATATGGTCACGTGAGAAATATGAATTGAAGCAAAAGAAAGAATCAAGAGGCAAATGTAAAACAAATTTAAGTCTAACCCACTTCCTATGAAAAATAATCTTGTAGAAGAACAAGTCAATAAAGCACAAAGTGGCTAGCATAGGAAGACAAAATAAGTGCAACTTCAGAAATTTCAACATAAATAGGGGAAACTTAATATTGTTGAGATGCATGAAACTATGTTTCCCTCTCTCATAATAAATTTCAGTAGCATCATGAATAAAATTAAGAATATAACTATCACATAAAACATTCTTACCATGAGCCACATGCATAAAAGAATTGATACTCTCCACATAAGCATAGTCATTCTCATTAATAGTAGTGGGAGAAAATTCAACAAAATAGCTATCATTATCATTCTCATCACAACAATCATCAAATATAGGAGGCATATTGTAATCATAATTAATTTTCTGCTCAATAGTCGGTGGAACTAGAATACCACAATCATTATAGTCATCATATATTGGAGGCAAAGTATCAACAAATAAAATTTCCTCCTCAAAACTTGGGGGACTAAAAATATCATATTCATCAAAGCCAGCTTCCCCAAGCTTAGATTCTTCCATAGCATTAGAAATAATGGTTTTCAAAGAATTTAAACTAATAACATTTCTACTAGCATGCAAATAAAGTTCCATCGGATTTTAAATTTTCTGTTCAAACACTTCATGTCCTAACTCAAGATAAATATTATAAAGCTCTCTCATATTTTTTTTGTTTTCCATTAAGCCTAACTAGTGAAAATAAAAACAAGGAACAAGTAAAGATAAGCCTAACTAGTGAAGATAAAAAACAAGAAATAAAAAAGATATAATTGCAGAATCTAAAGGAAATAACTTCGAGCACTCACACTCGAGGATGTGAGTACCTTTTACCTTACCTCCTCGGCAATGATGCCAGAAAAGAGCTTGATTTCTACGCACGCTTCTATTCTTGTAGACGGTGTTGGGCCTCCAAGTGCAGAGGTTTGCAGAACAGCAGCAAGTTTCCCTTAAGGTTTATCGAACTCAGGGAGGTAGAGATCAAAGGTATCCCTCTCAAGCAACTATGCAATTATGATAAAATAAGTCTCTTGTGTCCCCAACACACCTAATAAAATTGTCAGTTGTATAGGTGCACTAGTTCGGCAAAGAGAGAGTAAAATACAAGTAATATGGATGATCGTAAGTGATAATAGCAATCTGAAATAAAAATGGCAGCAAGCAAACATGTAGCAGAACTGATTGTAAAAGGTGTTTCAATGCTTAGAAACAAGTCTTATGGATCCTACTTTCACTAGTGGACACTCTTAACAATTATAACATAATTGAACGCATAAATATCATCTCTTCACTATGCTACTCTGAACCACTCTCCGGTCGGATAACAAACACCAATCCATGCGTAGGGTTGTAACAACACTCCTCAAGTTTGTATTCCCTCTCTACGGCACCCCACGCTGTCACTATGAGCTCCCCATTTTAGTACTAAACAAACGCCACAATTTCATAGGGTCATCCAACACAAGATATAAATATCATGCTAAACCACACGGTGCACACACTGTCACCATTACACCGTGATCAAAGTGTCTACGGAGATCTCATAACAAAACCACTTGAGTAGCATAACAGATGAAGAGTAACATATAATTGTTAAACTAGATTACAAATCTCATGATCACATAAAGATGACACCATGGGAGAGAGAGATGAAACACATAGCTACCGATAGAGCCCTCAGCCCCAGGGGAGAACTACTCCCTCCTCATCATAGGAGACAGCAACAACGATGAAGATGGCGGTGGAGTCGATGGAGATGGCTCCAGGGGCACTTTCTCGTCCCGGCAGGGTGCCGGAATAGAGATTTCTGTCCCCCAAAACTTGTTGGCGGCGGCGACGGAGCTACGGAACTTTTTGTGGAAGGGGGGCGGTATCTTATGGTTTATGCATCGGGGGCATATATAGGCGAAAGGGCGATGGCGGTGGGCGTCTGAGGGGCCCATACCACCCCAGGCGCGGCCAGGGGCCCACCCGCACCGAGGCATTGTGTGGGGGCTCCAGCCCCCCCTCTGGGTCTCCTTTGGACTTCCTTGACCTTCCGGGAATTCTAAGACTTCTGGCTTTTGAATCGTCCAATTCCGAGAATATTTCCAGAACAAATTTTCTGAAACTAAAAACACCAGAAAACAGGAACTGGCTCTCTGGCATCTTGTCAATAGGTTAGTCCCAGAAAATCCATAAAATGACATAAAGTGTAAGGAAAACATGTAGCATTGATACGTCCAAAACGTATCTCCTTTTTCGAACCCTTTTCTTATTGTTTTCCTCTAAACTTGTGAGTTTTGGATACCACTAACACGGACTAACGCTGTCTTCAGCAGAATTACCTTGGTGTCTTGTTTTTGTGCAGAAAAATATACATTCGAGAAATTGCCAAGAAGAGATCCCATTGAGCCTAAAACACCAGAAGACCCCGGGAGCTAGAAGGAGGCCCGGAGAGGGGCCAGGAGGGGGCCACACCACCCCCTTGGCGCCCCCCATTGGCCGCTCCGCTTGGTGGTGTGGGCCACCCCTGCACCCCCTCGCGCTCCCCTTTCGACTACTTATGCCTCGTAACCTAAACACCGAGGGGGGTTCGTCGTATTCCACAGAAACACAACAGAGCGCCGCCGACACCTCAAAACTCGATTCGGGGATTAGAAGTTCATGTTCTGACGCCCTGCCGGGACGGGGATTCGAAGGAGATCATCGCCATCGATACCGCCACCTATTCTCCATCAACCATCCATGATTCCCCCGTCCATGTGTGAGTAAACACCGTTGTAGGCTGAGAGGGATGGAAGGGATTGGACGAGATCGATCATGTAATAATGCCAGATTGTTAGGGCATAGTGCCTAGTATCGATTCTTAGTGTTCTCTACCGTTGTTGCAACTTGTTATGCTTAATGCTTGTCACTTTGGGCCCGAGTGCCATGATCTCAGATCTGAACATGTTATTGTTTCATGAGTATAATTATGTTTCTTGATCTTATCTGCAAGTTGTTTACACATGTCATTGTCCGGAACCCGAGGCCCCAAAGTGAGAGAAATTGGGACAACCGGAGGGGATGGTTGTAATGTGAGGATCACATGTGTTCACGGAGTGTTAATGCTTTGCTCTGGTGCTTTATTAAAAGGAGAACCTTAATTACCAGTAGTTTCTCTAGAAGCCCCGCTGCCACGGGCTGGTAGGACAAAAGATGTTGTGCAAGTTTCTCATTGTGAGCACGTACGACTATATTGGAACACATTTTTCCTATGGTTTGCCTAGAAGTTGGATGCTTTATTATTATTATATGCAATGCCCATGTTTAGGTTATTACATGACCTATGTTATGCATGCAACACCCGTTCATCCATTCCCTCTATGTCTACGGTACTTCTCATCCTGCTGTTTTCCGTGATTGCTACAGTTGTTACTATTTTGCTACTGTTGTTATTTTATTTCTACCGCTGCTATAAAACTGTTACCACTGATAAATTGTTGCGAGAAAGTCTACTTTCAGGTGCAGCTGAACTGACAACTTAGTTGTTAAGACTTATATATATTCTTTGGCTCCCCTTGTGTTAAATCAATAAATTTGGGTTTTACTTCCCACGAAGACTGGTGCGATCCCCTATACTTGTGGGTCATCAATGACCCACACTTATATAAAGAAGGAGTAGATGGTATTATGCGAAGATGTGTTCCAGAACATGAACAATGAGAGATATTGAGAAAGTGCCATGGTAGTGCGTATGGATCTTATCACACTGGAGATAGAACCACACATAAGGTTCTACAATCAGGTTTTTATTGGCCTTCTCTCTTTAAAGATGCATGAAAGTTTATTTTATCTTGTAATGAATGTCAAAGAGTTGGTAATATTTCTAGACGTAATGAAATGCCTATGAATTATTCTCTTGTTACTGAACCTTTTCATTGTTGGGGATTTGACTATATGGGTCTGTTTCCTCCTTCTAATGGTTATACTCATATACTTGTTGATGTTGATTATGTTACTAAATGGGTAGAAGCTATACATACAAAGAGTGCTAATGGTGAAACCTCGTTAAAAATGCTTAAGGATGTTATTTTCCCTAGGTTTGGTGTGCCTAAATATCTTATGACTGATGGAGGTTCTCACTTTATTCATGGTAGTTTTAGAAAAACCCGTGCTAAATATGGTGTTAATCATAGAATTTACTCAGCTTATCATACTTGAACCAGTGGGCAAGTAGAATTATCAAATAGATAAATTAAATCTATCTTGCAAAAGACTGTTAATAAATCTATAAAAAAATTGGGCTCATAAGTTAAATGATGCTTTATTGGCTTATAGAACTTCTTATAAAAATCCTACGGGTATGTCTCCTTAAAAAATGGTTTATGGAAAAGCTTGTCACTTGCCTTTAGAATTAGAACACAAAGCTTATTGGGCAGTGAGGGAACTAAATAGAGATTTTAAACTTTCCTGTAAGAAAAGAATGCTTGACTTGAGTTCTTTAGATGAGTGGAGAAGTGAAGCCTGTAAAAATGCTAGACTCTCTAAAGAGAAAGTTAAAAAATAGCATGATAGGAGAATTCTTAAAAGAGAGTTTCATGTTGGTGAGAAAGTTCTATTGTATAGGTCTCGTCTCAGATTTTTTGCAGGAAAATTACTCTCAAGATAGGAAGGACCTTTTATTATCGAAGAAGTGTATACTTCGGGTGCAATTAAAATTGCTTCCCTCAAAGATAACACTACACAAGTGGTGAATGGGCAAAGACTCAAACATTATATTTCCGGAGATTCTTATGATGAAGATGTTGATAATATTCAAGTGGTGACTACAGATGAGTTCATTAAAGAGAAGATTCCAAAAATTGCAGAGTCTGTTTTTGAATAGGTAACGATTTTGGTAAGAAAAAGTTCGTGTTTTATCTTCCAACTTATATTTTTGTTGTTTATGGGAAATATGAAAAATAATGAGCCGGAAAAGGGTAGGAGACGGTGCCCGAGGCCACTACACCACCTGGTGGAGCGGGTCTGATGTCTACGCACACTTTTTATTCTTGTAGGCAGTGTTGGGCCTCCAAGTGCAGAGGTTTCTAGAACAGCAACAAGTTTCCCTTAAGTGGATTGCCCAAGCTTTATCGAACTTAGGGAGGAAGAGGTCAAAGGTATCCCTCTCAAGCAACCCTACAATTACGATACAAGAAGTCTCTTGTGTCCCCAACACACCTAATACAATTGTCAGTTGTATAGGTGCACTAGTTCGGCGAAGAGAGAGTGAAATACAAGTAACATGGATGAATATAAGTGAGTTTACATTGTTTACATTACACACTTTGCTTACTGCGATAATCTGTTGCTAGCAACTTAATAACCAACGTTTGTTCGGATGATATTCAGAGGGTGGATTATTAGACATAGATGCAGTTGGAAAAAGGTCTATGTATTTTGTTGTGATGCCCGCATGAATCACATAGTAATTTTTATGTAGTGCATATGCACTACGGTGCAGCCTTCATTTCTGTCAATTTCCCAACTGTAATTTGTTCACCACATATGTTATTTATCTTTCACGGAGAGACACCACTAGTGAATTGTGGAACCCGGTCCATTTTCCTCATACTGATAAAACACCTACTGCTTTCACACTACTTTCATAATGCTGCTATTGTTTTCATATTGTTTTCCTACTGCTTTCCACACCATACGTTTAACCTCTTTGTGTTCAACAAAACCGGTGAGATTGACAACCTCACTGCTACGTTGGGGCAAAGTGATTTCATTGTGTTGTGTAGGTTCCATGTTGTTGCTGCACCGGTAGTGCGCCCTGCCACCTCAGCTGCATCAAACTTCAGAGATTGCTTGTGCTCCTACTGGTTGATTCAACCTTGGTTTCTTTTCTGAGGGAAAACTTGATGCTGCACTCTTCACAACCTTCCACTTGGGGTTTACCAGCGTTTGCATCAATGATCTTGAGGAAAATTACATTGAACTTGATGATGAATTTATTGAAGAATGTTATGCTGCTACTAGTGCACATGTTATTAAGAGTCTTCTTGCAAGACGTGCTGTTAGATGTAAACCGTCTCCCGATGCTAAGTTTGTTACATCTCCTATAAACATTAAAGATAAGGATTATGATTTCTCTCTAGATTTATCATATATATATATATATATTCCTGAGGAAGAACCTTTTTGTGAAACTGAAAATGAAATTTCTATAAGACATATGAATGAGCTCTCATCTTTGAGTAGCTTATTTTCTGATCATATTAAGAAACGCAATTACTTTTTCGCTATTTTTTTTCCTTTCTCATTGAAAGATGAAGATAAAACTTGTTTCAATAATTTGTCACCTGAATCTATTGATAGTCCTATTGGTTTGGTTAATGTTTTCTTGTAGAGATATTTTCCTGCTAGTGCTCAACATTCTGCTTTGCAAAGAATCTTTAACTTTAAGAAAATTGAAGGAATTAAAATGCTAGAATCTGGGGCAAGATTTTGCTCTTTACTTAGAGCTAGGCTTGGACATCAATTAGCTAAAAATGAACTCCTTGATATATTTGAAGGGAATATGCCCGAGAGGCAATAATAAAGTGTTTATTATGTTATTCCTTGTTTATGGTAGATGTTTATTTCTCATGCTAGAATTGTATTAACTGGAAACGTTAATACATGTGTGATTAATAAACAAACCAACGTTCATAGTGAAGCCTCTCTTTTAACTAACTCGTTGATTAACAGATGATCAAGGTTTCCTGATCATGGACATTGGATGATGTTAATAATGGGGTTATGTCATTAGGAGAATGACGTGATGAACTTAGACCCTAACTAAGTATAACAATACGATCAAGTCATTTAGTTTTGTTGTTATGTCTTACATTCGGAGTAACATTGTTCCTTAGACCATGAGATCATGTTAATCACTAATACCGAAAGAATACTTTGATGACATCAAACGTCACACCGTAAAAGGGTGACTATAAAGGTGGCGTTATGTATTCGGAAAGTGTTAGTTGAAGCTCATGGATCAAGAGTGGTATTTGTCCATCCAATATGACGGAGAGATATACTCAGGGCCCTCTCCGTGATATCACATCGACACCACTTGCAAGCACGTGATATGATCACAAGGATGTTATATCACGGGAACGAGAAAAGATTACTTGTCAGGTAACAAGATCGAACAAGGCATTGTTGATACCAATGATCGGATCTCGGACAAGTAAAATATCGCGAGACAAAGGGAAATCGTTACGATGTTGAAAGGTTCACACGATCACGAGAGTCATCGTTGAATATATAGGAGTCATCACTGATCTCCAGATCCCGCTGTTGATTATTGATCGGAGAGGAGTCTCGATCATGTCTATATTATTCACGAACCGTAGGGTGACACACTTAAGGTTCGATGAAGCGTTTGAGAGGATACGGAATACCGAAGAATGTTTTGGGCAGCTCCTAAATTGTTTCGGGGAAAATTGAAATAGGTCAAGGGGTTTTTCGTTGAATGGTTTGTAATAGAATTAACAAATGATTCAAGGTGCTGCATGCAAATGTTTGTTAATGGAATTAAGTAATATAAATAAAGAAATAAAAATGTTTTATTTATTTATTAAAGAAAACCTTTGGATTTTCTAAGTGGAAAATTAAGGGAGCATGAGTGGGTGTGAGTGGGGCTTCCACTCACCAGAAGAGGGAAGAGGTGGGGGCACCCCATATCTGGCCGCACCCCCCTCTTGGGCTGCCTCCCCCTCCCCTATAAAAGGAGGGTGAGAGCTCCTCTTCTCGACACACTTGACCACTTCCTTTTCCCTCCACCCGCTGCTCCATTCCGTTGTCTTCGGCTTGGCGAAGCCCTGACCGTGGGATTCTTTACCACTTTGAGTCTTTGATGGTATGTTATCTCAAGACTCTCTTTCTCCTTGTTGCCTTTCATCTCATAGATTAGATCTTGGCCATTCGGGTTTATCGCGCGTAGGAAATTTTTTTTTCTATGCAACGTACCCTTCAGTGGTATCAGAGCCGGATCTATGCGTAGATGATTTGTACGGGTAGAACACATAGGAGTATGTGGGTGTTGATGATCATGTTTTTGCCTCTTTGAGTATTTTATGATCTTAGTGGCGTAGTAGGATGAAGCTGTCCTAGACTAACTTTACGTGTACTATGTACGCGAGAATTGTCTCACTTGTGACTAAGGGGGTGTCTGTTTCTCCTACTATAGTTAAGATCTAATCTACAAAGGGTTGTTAAAAATATGTTTTATCAACGTTGTGGCTCTTGTACGTAGTTATGAACGGTTCTATCCTCGTAATCCCAAGGCACGTAAAATATGCAAAAATAAATTAGAGGCGTCTAACTTGTTTTTGCAGGGCATGTGATGTGATATGGTCAATGTTACAAACGTTATGTATGAGATGATATCTTTTGTAAATTATTGACATACCGGCTGGAGCCATATGGTTGTCTTATTTTTATGGCCTGCGTGTTGTATATCATATCCATGTGATATGTTGTAATGGACAATCAAGATGGAGGTGCCACGAACCTTCGTGCCACGCCGGTGGAATGATGGAGATCATACCATGATGCACAAGATGGAGATCAAGTGCAAGAAGGACCATATCATATCACATTATCCATGCATGTGATGTTTATCCTTTTTATGCATCTTATTTTGCTTAGATTGCGACGACAGCATTATAAGATGATCCCTCTCACTTAATATCAAGATAATAATGTGTTCTTCCTTAAGTATGCACCATTAAGAAAGTTCGTCGTTTCGAGACACCACGTGATGATCAGGTGTGATAGACTCAACGTTCGCATACAACGGGTGTTTTCAAGCCTAGCATGTACAAACATGGCCTTGAAACACACACAATACTACGGTTCTACTTGACGAGCCTAGCATGTACAGATATGGCCTCGGAACACGTAACCGAAAGGTAAAGCATGAGTCATATGGATGATATGATGAACATGTTGATGTTCGCCTTTGTAACTACACCGTCTCACGTGATGATCGGTTTCAGTGTAGTGAATTTGGTTCGTGTAATCACTAAAGACGACTAAGAGGGATGTTGTTTTTGAGTGGGAGTTCATGGGATAATTTTAGAATTAACTTGAACTTAATTTATCATAAACATAGTCTAAATAGTCTTTGCAAATATGTTGTAGATCATGACACCACTCACCTTCAATTTTAATATGTTCATGGAGAGAGAAAAACTAGCGAACAATGGAAGCAACTTTACCAGTTGGGCACTTAACCTGAGGATACTCCTCACCGCTTGCAAGAAGCTCTATGTTCTTGATGCACCGCTAGGTGACCAGCCCACTGATGATGCTTCTGATGAAGATAAAAATGTTTATCTGACTCAACAAGAAGACCACAGTATAGTTCATCGCGGCATCCTCTATGGATTAGAGCCAGAGCTGCAAAAACGTTTCAAGAACAACACTGCTTATGCTACAATGGGAGAATTGAAAATGATTTTTGATACCCATGCCGCAGTTGAGAGTTATGACGCTTCAGAAAAATTCTTTAGCTGCATGATGGAAGAGAACAACTCCGTTAGTGAGCACGTATTCAAGATGTCTGCGTACGCTGATAAGCTCATAGCCTTGGTAATATCGATTCCCATTGAGCTAGGGATACATCGTGTTCTCCAATCTCTGCCACCTAGTTACAAGAACTTCGTGATGAACTATAATATGCAAAGCATGAAGAAGTCTCTTCCTGAGCTTCTCTTGATGCTTAAAACTACTGAAGTGGAGATCTAGAAAGAACATCAAGTGTTGATGATCAATAAGACCACTAGTTTCAAGAAAGGCAAGCCAAGGTACGGATGGCAATGGGGCCCCGAAACCCGCAAACCCGACGGGTACCCGCCTTAAATAGGGAGGGTTTGGTAAAATGTTCGACCCGCCAGGTCTAATGGGGCGGGTATGGGGGTGGCAAACCCATACCCGCATACCCGCAAACCCGCTCTAAGTCCTAATCATATCCCTATATCCCTAATAATCATATGCCTAACCACACGTCCATGAGCTATGGACCACAAACCTCACACATCACATGGACACGTTGCAATCTGGAGTCCCGGAGACAACACACGTACAAACATGTCTATTCCCACCAACCACATCCCAATATTCCATTTTTTTTATTCCTGGCATGTCTCGGTGTCGCTCCTTAAATGGGTACCCGTTGGGTCCCCGAACCCGGCCGTGTCGTGGGTCTGGTAAGAAATGAGACCCGACAAGTTAAATGGGGCGGGTATGGGGGCGCCGACCCGGCCCCGAACCCGGTGGGTGCCATCCGGAAGCCAAGCGTAAAATTCAAGAAGGGTGACAAATCTGTTGCTGCTCCTGAGAAGAAAACCAAGTATGGCCCTAAGCCTGAGACTGAGTGCTTTTATTGCAAGGGTACTGGCCACTGGAAGCGCAATTGCCCCAAATATCTGGCAGATTAGAAGGACGGCAAAGTGAACAAAGGTATATATGATATACTTGTTATTGATGTGTACCTTACTAGTACTCGCAGTAGCACCTGGGTATTTGATACTGGTTCGGTTGCTCACATATGTAACTCGAAACAGGAGCTGTAGAATAAGCGACCACTAGCAAAGGATGAGTTGACGATGTGCGTCGGCAATGGATCAAGAGTTGATATGATCGTCGTCGGGACGCTACCTCTACGTCTACCATCAGGATTAGTTATAAACCTCAATAATTGTTATTTGGTGCCTGCATTAAGCATGAATATCGTTTCTGGATCTTGCTTAATGCGGAATGGTTATTCCTTTAAGTCTGAGAACAATGGTTGTTCGATTTATATGAATAATATCTTTTATGGTCATGCACGTGAGAAGAATGGTTTATTTCTTTTGAATCTTGATAGTATTGATACACATATTCATAATGTGAATGCCAAAAGAATTAAGTTAAATGATGATATTTCTACTTACATGTGGCATTTCCGCTTAGGTCATATTGGTGTTAAACACATGAAGAAGCTCCATTCTGATGGACTCTTAGAATCACTTGATTATGAATCATTTGAAATATGTGAACCATGCCTTATGGGCAAGATGACTAGAACCCCGTTTTCTGGAACCATGGAACGGGCGACAGACTTACTGGAAATCATACATACTGATGTGTGTGGGCCAATGAGTGTATCAGCGCGTGGTGGATATCGTTATTTTGTCACTTTCACAGATGATTTGAGTAGATATGGGTATATTTACTTAATGAAACACAAATCTGAGACATTTAAAAAGTTCAAAGAATTTCAGTGTGAAGTTGAAAATCATCGTAACAGAAAGATTAAATTTCTACGATCTGATCGTGGAGGTGAATATCTAAGTTACGAGTTTGGCATGCATATGAAACAATGTGTAATAGTTTCACAACTCACACCTGCCGGAACACCACAACGTAATGGTGTTTCCGAACGTCGTAATCATACTTTATTGGATATGGTTCGATCTATTATGTCTCTTACAGATTTGCCACTAATGTTTTGGGGTTATGCACTAGAGACCGCTGCATTCACTTTAAATAGAGCACCATCTAAACCCGTTGAAACGACACCGTATGAATTATGGTTTGGAAACAAACCTAAGCTGTCATTTCTAAAAGTTTGGGGATGCGATGTTTATGTGAAGAAGCTTCAACCTGATAAACTCGAAGCCAAAGCGGAAAAATGCGTCTTCATAGGATACCCTAAAGAAACAATAGGGTACACCTTCTATCACAGATCTGAAGGAAAGATTTTCGTTGCCAAGAATGGATCCTTTTTGGAGAAGGAGTTTCTCTCGAAAGGTGTGAATAGTAGGAAGGTAGAACTCGACAAGGTTACTGAACCTTCTCTTCTTGGAATGGCGAGTAGCGCAGCGCCGGAAGTTGTTCCGGTACCGACCCTGTTAGTTGAAGAGAGAGCTAATGATCAAGATCATGAAACTCCAGAAGAGGAAACTACCGCACCTCGCAGGTCAACTAGGGAACGTACAGCTCCTGAAATGTACGGAGATCTCGTATTAAACTTCATGGTAGATGAAGGTGATGACCCTGCGACATATGATGAAGCAATGATGAGCCTAGATTCCAACAAATGGCTTGAAGCCATGAAATCCGAAATAGGATCCATGTACGAAAACCAAGTTTGGACTTTGGTGGACGTACCCGATGACCGCAAGGCCGTTGAGAACAAATGGATCTTTAAAAAGAAAACTGACGCTGATGGCAATGTGACCATCTATAAAGCTCGACTTGTCGCAAAAGGTTTCCGACAAATTCAAGGAGTTGACTATGATGAGACTTTCTCACCAGTAGCAATGCTTAAGTCAGTTAGGATTATGTTAGTAGTTGCTGCATTTTTCGATTATTTTTTTCGAGAACTACGGGGGGGGGGGGGGGGCGGGGAATTCCCCACCGCTTATTATATTACTCGATGGTGTTACAGGATAGTCACAGCCAATAGAAGGACCGTTTACAAGGGTGAAACAAAGAGCAGAAAATCTAGGACGGATTACAACAAGTGAGGATGAAGGGCCGAAGCCGGTCGATGGCGGGACGGTCGGGCAGCGGGTAGCGGAAACGCCAGAAGAGTAGGTCCTCCGTAGTGCGACGAAGGACAACATTTGGCGGGCAGGCCTTCCCATTGAAGACGAGGTTGTTCCTAGCCTTCCAAATGTGTCAGAGGACGGCGGCGATGGCAGAGTGCAAAGCCCTGTCGACGGAGGGTGGGGCTTCGATGTGCCAGATCGAAGAGAGACCGGATGTGTTGGCGCCGAGGAGGCTCCAGATGGAGGAGGCGAAGGAGCAGTCGAAGAAGAGGTGGCGGCCGTCTTCTTCCATACCACAACGCTCGCAGGCAGCGGAGGGCGCGCAATTCTCGAAGAACAGGTTTGCCCGAGTGCTAAGGAGGTTGATGTCGGCGAGGTACGAGAAGATCTTCAGCTTGGTGGGTAAGCGAAGACTCCAAGCAATGGAGGCGGAGGCGTCAAGTACGCCATTGTAGGATAGCATTTTGTAGGCGGCGCGGGAGCTGAAAGTCGAGTCCGGACCCCAGGCGTGGACATGAGTCGGCATCGGAGGAGAGCGCAAGGCTCGAGTAGAGCGCGAGGACCTCTCTCTGCTCGTGTGTCGCGGCTGCGGACAACCGGGGCTGAAGGTGGAACCCCTCGGTCATGACAGCAGTAACCGACGCATGAGGTCTAGTGACGTGGGAGAAAAGGGTCGGGAACCTCCCACGTAGAGCCCCCCCGGGGAGCCAACTGTCGAACCAGAACGAAGTGAGTTTGCCGTCCCAGACGGAACAACGGGTGATGGACCTGTAAACCTGTAAACCATGTGCAACAATACGCTCGATGAACGAGGGGCAAGAGGAGAGTGCCCTAAGTCTTTCACGGAGTGGCTCCTAAACCACGTCTTCCATGGAAGCTCCTCCCGTTGGTGAAGCTTGTGGACGAAGTTGAGCAGCAGCACGAGGTTTTACCGGCGGAGATCCCGAAGTCCAAAGCCACCTTCCTGCACACGTAAACACGCCTTGTCCCAGGCAATGAGGCAGCGCGCACCCGAGCAAGAATCTTTATCAGTCCAGAAGAAAAAACGTCGCCGTCTATCCAAACTCTCGATAACCCCCGGAGGTAGCAGGAAAGAACTCATGAAGTAGGTGGGGAGGTTGTTTAGGACAGCGTTGCAGAGGGTACGGCGCCCTCCCGAAAAGAGAAGCAGGGCTTTCCAGCCGGAAAGACGGCGATCGAAGGAGGCGAGGAGGGGAGAGTAGGCCGAGGAAGGCAGCTTAAGAGGGGAGAGGGGGAGGCCAAGGTAGGGCTGTGGGAATGTGGAGATGGGGCATAGGAGTCTGGTAGCGATCTCTCGGGAGACGTCGTTTTCAACATTCATGGGGATAAGGCACGACTTGTGGAAATTGATGTGGAGACCGGTAGCAAGGGAGAAATCGTTGAGAACGTCTTTGAGGTGAGAGGCGGCGTCGGGCGATGCTTTACAAAGGATCAAGGTGTCATCGGCGTACTGCAACACCGGAGGAGGGATGGATGGGTCAACTAGGTGGCAAAGAAGGCCTTTATGGAAGGCCCGGCGGATCAGTCGCTGAAGGACGTCAACAACGATAATGAAGAGGTAGGGGGAGAGGGCGTCGCCTTGCCGGAGGCCATTTCTGCACTTGATCCAGTCACCCGGCACACCATTGAGAAGGACAGAGGTGAGCCCAGTGGCGAGAAGGGAGTGAATCCAACGGCACCAAGTGTCGTTGAAACCCCGAGCAGCAAGGATACGGAGAAGGCTGTCCCAGTTGACAGAGTCGAAGGCTTTGCAGAAATCGATCTTGAACACAATCGCGGGAGAAAGCCTAGCGTGGCAGCAACGGACGAGATCAGCAGCGTAGATGATGTTTTCGTGGATCCTACGGACCGAGAGGAACCACGTTTGGTCACCGTCAACCAGGGAGTGGATGGCCAACTGGATCCTAGTCGTAAGGGTTTTCGAGATTGCTTTGAGGATACAGTTTTGTAGAGAGATTGACCGGAAGTTGGACGGGGAGGGGGAACTGTCGGTTTTTGGGAGGAGAACAAGGTACGCGCAATTGATGCGAGAGAGATCGGAGATCCCAGCGTGAAAATCGTGGAATACGGGTTCGACGTCCTTCACGACGGTGTCCTAGAAGGAGTTGTAGAAACTTGGTCCAAAACCGCCAGGACCAGGGCTAGAGTCGTTTGTCATGGCCAAGAAGGACTGCCGGATTTCAGTCAGGCTGAAGGGGGGCAACGAGGCTTTGGGGAAGAGGGGGAGATCGGGGTAGAGGGAGCGGATGTCAAAACGCCAAGAGCACGTGGAGGCCATTCGAAGGAGCCCAAGGTAAAATTCACGGAGGGCACGGGCTTTATCAGATTGGCTACTAAGGGTGATCCCATCGACCAGGAGGGAGGGGATAGTGTTACGGCGTTTATGGCATGTGGGGGAGGCATGGAAGAACTTAGTGTTCTCGTCACTGTCCACGGCAAAACGAATTTTAGCTCTGTAACACCAGAAATCCGACCTTTCCCTGGCAGCCGCGTGACGGGTGACGATTGCGAGGGAGCGAAGGGAACACTCGGGGTTGGAGAGGGTGCGGTGCTCCTCAAGAAGATCGATGAGGTCGATGAGGATACGGGAGTCGGATTCGCGCTGGGCGGAGGGCATGGTCCTCTTGGCCCAAAACTTGCAACTGGAACGGCAACGGCGCAGGCGAGCGACAATGCGAGCCGTGGCGTCGTCCCGGGCAGCGGCAAGCCAAGCACGGTGAATAGTGTCTTGAAAACTAGCGTGCAGGGCCCACAAACATTCGAAGCGGAACACCGAGGACCAAGGAATGGAAGTAGAGATGGTGGCGAGGAGGGGGACATGATCAGACGTGTTCCTGGTGGAAGAGCAGAGGGTAGAGCCAGGGAAGCGGAGGTTCCAGGCGTTGTTGATGAAGATCCTGTCGAGGCGAAGAAGCGTGGGGGAGGCGTGACCGTTAGACCAAGTGAAGCGGTGATCGCGCAGCGGGAGGTCGATGATACCCAGATGGAGGATACAATCATTGAACATGTCAGCGTCCAAGCGGGAGAAATTGGCGTTGTTTCACCGGCGATCATCCAAGGGGTTTCAGCCCCGGGGTCGTGACCGTCAAGGCTGTCCAGGAAGGTCTGCTTCTCGATGTGAACACAGGGGTCGTAGACGTTGGAGAAGCGCAAGGTAGAGTTGTCTAATGTGCAAAGCAGATCAGTCGATAGAATGTAGTCCGAGCGAGAGACGCTAACCAGGGATAAAAGGTTATGATCCCAGGCTGTACGCACACCGCCGGAGGTGCCGGTGGCCTCGTTGAATTCGAACGAGCGCATGTTAGAGGGAAGGAAGGTTTGAGCTTTGGGAGGAGCGATGGAGGCAAGTTTTGTCTCCTGGAGGGCTAGGAGACGGGGTTTGATGTGAGCAATGTCATCGAGGACCTGCCCACACTTAGCAAAGTCCCCTAGCCCTCGGATGTTCCAGGAACCCGCAATGAAATTAACCGAACTCATAACACCAAACCGTGACACCGGGGTAACCAAACCTCGATCGTGCAATCATGGTGAGCAAGGTACAACAGAGGTGGTAGGGGAGGATCAAAAGAGAGTGCTCCATCAGATGAGACTGCGCACGGACGGAGCACTAAGCATGATCGGAACTAAAGAAAATAAAGCTCCGGCAATCACGGCTATCCCGCGAAGCACACGGACGAGAGCGAGAGCGTCGATGGGTCGGCTGATCATTCGGACCCAAGGTCCACCAGAGCGGTGGACTCAATCCCGCATGCGGCACCCAGCTCCTGGAGCTGTGGCGGCGGAATGAAGTCCGGGAACGCGTCGTCGAGCCCGGCGTCGCGGATGGCCCGCTGAAGGCGCGGCGAGGCCTTGCGCGGCTCGAAACTGGAAGCCTTCGACTCCTTGGCGCGGCACAGGACGGTGGAGTGGAGGGCGGGCTCCTTGGCGGCCAGCCGCGCGCTGCGGCGAGCCTTGAAGGTGTCGTCGGCCACGCGCTTCGCCCTGGCGCGACAACGATGCACATCCACCTCGTCCTCGTCGGAAGGTGGGTTGAAAGCCGCTGGCGGGGAGTCCGTCAGGTCCACCACCTCAGGGGAGCTGGTAAGGTCGATGAACTCCGTCGGCGTGGCCAAGGCGGGGCGAGGTGGAGCGGTGGAAGCCGTCACGGAGCTCGCGGGCGCAGGCACCGCCGGCTGCAAGTCAGCTGAGCCTTCAAGGGGGGTCGCCGGGGTGACGATGGAGTCGAACCACTACGAACGGGAGAAAGCGTCGGAGGAGAGAAATGAGATCAAAAAAACAGAGGGGGAAGAGATGAAGGAGGCGAACCGAACCTTCTGTGAGGGCACGCCGGGGAACTGAGCCTCGAGACGTTCGGCGAGGGCGCGGTGGAAAGCCTCTAGGCTGGGGGACGTGGTCATGGAGGCGAGACGACGAGCCAGCACACTTCCGAAAAGGGCGAGCCTATCAGAGGCCTGTTGCGCACGGGCAGCGAACCGCGGTCCACCACACGCGTCGAAGGAGTGCGTGGCATCGGCGACGGGAGAGCGAGCAGCCGAACCATGAAGGAAGGAGTGGTCGATGTCGTCCAGGCCGCCACGCGGGCTCGACGGGGCACTGCCGGAGCCGCTGAGTGACGGTGGGGGCCAGAGGAACCTCCAGCGCCCGCACGTCAGTAGGCCACCACGCGAAGGCGAACCTCCATCGTGACCTCGCCCTCGAAGTCACGGGCGAACAGCGAGAGGGGACGTCGTGTTCACCCTCGAGGCGGATGATAAGGCGCAGGGAGGAGAAGTCCATGTCAAGGAGACAGAGGGGATCGATGCAGCAGACGGAGCCGATGCCGCGGAACGCGTTCCGGATGCCGCCCTCATGCCAGTGTTCAAGGGGGAATCCGGTGGTCGAAAGTTGCGCGTGGAAGCCGTACTCCCAACTGGACCTGTTGTCCCTCTCCTTGGCCTCCTCGAGGATGACGAGGTGTTCGTCGTTGGAGCGAGGAAAGAGCTCCATAGTTTCATCACGGATGGCCTGGGTGGGGAAGAGAACGAGCATGGAGCCATAGTCAGAGGCCGCCAGCCCGAAGCTCGGGTTCCCACCGTGCACCTCGAGGGCGTGCCGCAGGGTGAAATCAGGGCAGTCCGACGGGGGCTCAGTGAGAGCATACGCGAAGCGGCGGTGCCCCAGTGTGTTCGCAGCCGGGGGCATGAACACGTCCAGAGCGTCGGGGCGACCGGGGATGCGGGGGGCAGGCGCCGAGGCAGACGTAGAGGAGGCGCCCATGGCGGTGAAGGGGTTCCGCCCGCGCATCCAAGGAGGGTGGAAGGGGGGACCGCCAGCGACGGAGGCGTGACAAAGGGGCGCTGCGGGAGAAGGGGGTTGGAGGACGCGGGGAGGTTCGTGCGCCGCCTAGCTCCGTCGAGCTGAACGTAGTGGCGGGCGGCGGAGCGGGGGGTCGTGGAGCCCATGGCGTGGGTGGGGGGGAGGTGGGACTCCTGGGGACGGTCCTCGCGATGTTCCTTGACTGCCTGTCGGGGGAGAGGGGGCGGTCGTTGTCAGAGAAGCAGGTGGGGAGAGCGGAAACATAGCGGATAGAGGAGGCCAGCAGCTTACATTTCCTCTTTCGATGACCCGAGCGGCCACATCAGCTGCACCTGACTGGGTTGCGGCAAACTCGGACACAGTGGTCGGAGGCGAGGCAGCGAAAACAGAGCTCGAGTCTGGAGCGGCAGAGGAAGGGGCGTAGTCGATGTTTGGGAGGCGGGGGAGCAGCCGGGGAGAGGAGGGCCTCCTTATAGGACTTTGGGGTGAGGCGTGGCATGGGGGCTCGGGGGCGGTGTGTGGCTCGAGGTCGGACTGAGCGGGGCCAGGGGAGCGGCGCTGGCGGCATGAAAAACGAAGGGAGGTGATGGGGTGCAGGCGAGCTGGGGGAGAACTAGAGGAGGGGCGGTCGCGGCATAGCGCGGGGAGTCCATGACGTCCGGGTGGCGCGGGGTGGCAGGGGATGGTGGAGGCGCATGCGCGGTCGTGTCCGGCGCGGCGCTGATAGGGGGATCGGCGGAAGATCCGTGGCAGGTAAGGGAGGGGCGGAGACGGGGGAGGAGGACGGGTGGGAAGTGACCTCCGTGCGGCGCGTGGGGCCGGGCGAGGGAGGCCTACTGTCAGAGGTAGGGGCAGGGTTGGGGAGGGAATCCTGCGGGTCATGATGCATGATGGGCTCCACAGGGGTGGTTGGGGTCAAGCATGCGGGCGTGGACCCAGTGTTGACTGCCACGGAGGCAGCAGGCGACCCGCCCAGACGGCAGCGGCCGCAGACTGGGATTCTACGACGGAGCCGTGGAAGAGGATGGACCGCCGCCCGAGCTGGATCCTTTGCTGCGCGATCAGCACTCGAGCGATCTCCGGCGAGGCGACGCCGATCGAGAAGACCAAGAGCTCCACACGGGACACGATGAGAGGGCAGAGAGGGAAGCCGAGAGCGAAGTTCAGCGCATTCCGAACCCACGTCGCGGATACCCGAAGGTCGATTTGGTCAAGAGAAATCCAAAGAGGGGTTTGGGAAGCGGGGACGGGGGTGGAAGAAGAGAGGGCTACCTCGGAGCGGAGGGAACGGAGAGATGGATGTAGCGACGACGTACCTTGTCCTGACGACATGGTGCGGAAACGCCGATTACAGCGACGACGTTTGCGTCGAGCGCCCACTAGACCGGGGGCAAGGGAGAGCTCTGTGGACGGGAGGCAGCCGGGGACAGCGGCAGCCGCGGCATCGTCGGATGCTTGCAGCACAACAGGGTCCAACGAGGCTGTGGTGGAGGAGGCCGGTGGCGTGCGGGGGAACGACCAAGGAAGCGGTGGGGAGGTGCCGGGGCTGAGGAGGAGCGAGGTGGAGAGCGGGCCGAGGGAGTTCGCTTCTCTGGGAGGAACCGGCGAGGGCGGCGAGGTGCCGCCATCGGGCGCTATGATGGCGCCTCCGCGATCGCCGGACATGGTTTCCATCTTGCGCCTCTCAGCTTTGCCTCTCTTTGCAAATAGGCACCGTATCCACGAGTTCCGCATTTTTCGATTATGAAATCTGGCAGATGGATGTCAAAACGGCGTTCCTTAATGGTGACATTGAGGAAGAGTTGTATATGATGCAAGCCAAAGGTTTTGTTGATCCTAAGGATGCTGACAAGGTGTGCAAGCTTCAACGTTCCATTTATGGACTGAAGCAAGCATCCCGGAGTTGGAACCTCCGTTTTGATAAGGTTATCAAAGGGTTTGGATTTGTCCAAACATACGGAGAAGCTTGTATTTACAAGAAAGTGAGTGGTAGCTCTATAGAATTTCTAGTACTATATGTGGATGACATATTTTTGATTGGAAATGATATAGAACTTTTAAAAAGCGTAAAAGGTTATTTGAACAGTAGTTTTTGGATGAAAGACCTCGGTGAAGCAGCTTATATATTAGGCATCAAAATCTACAGGGATAGATCAAGACGCTTAATTGGACTTTCGCAAAGTACATACCTTGACAAGATTCTGAAGAAGTTCAGAATGGAATATAGTAAGAAGGGGTTCTTACCTATGTTGCAAGGTAAAACGTTGAGTAAAACTCAATGTCCAGCTACAACAGAAGATAGAGAGAAAATGAATAAGATTCCCTATGTTTCAGCCATAGGTTCTATCATGTATGCTATGCTATGTACAAGACCGGATGTGGCACATGCTATTAGTTTGACTAGTAGGTACCAATCCAATCCAGGTTTGGAACACTGGACGGCGGTCAAGAATATCTTTAAGTACTTGAGAAGAACTAAGGACATGTTTCTCATATATGGCGGTGAAGAAGAGCTCGTCGCAAGATGTTACGTCGATGCTAGCTGCGACACTGATCCGGATGACTCTATGTCTCAGTCCGGGTACGTATTTGTTATGAATGGAGGAGAAGTAAGCTGGAGGAGTTCCAAGCAATCCGTGGTGGAGAGATCATCAACAGAAGAAGAATATGTTGCTGCCTCGGAGGCAACACGGGAAGCAGTTTGGATGAAGGAGTTCATATCCGAACTAGGCGTGTGTCACGACCCCGGACCCAGAGATATGCACACTGTTATGTGCTCCTAGCAATGGACTCACAAGGGCTTCAGGGTTACCAGCCCCGGCCGCAACAAACAACGGCAGGCAGACCGGATTCATCGGCACGTAGTCCGGATCCCCGGTCTACTACTCCTTGTGTCCACTCTAGTCATAACCAACTATGCATATCAAAGCGTCCACGAATCGAATGAAACTGAAGGAAACGGGACCAAAGCTATACAGAGATGCTATGTGTCCAGAAAGTGCAACAACAATCGAGGGTTACTGGGGTTACCTCGCCCCAGGCCGATCACATCGACAGGCGGGCTCGGACATGGATCATCGGCTCCACAACCCCTCGACTGCGACAACTATGCAGGCATAGCCAAAACTGTATAACAATGAGCTCGAAACCAACAACCGATCAAAGCAGTACTCTAAACATGAAAGCTGTATTCAACAGGTGTTACTAGAGTATAGCTTACAAACAGAGGTCACATGACCCAACATTACATCAGACAACGGAAGGCAAATTATGTTGCTAATCAACAAGAACCAAAAAGGCCTAAGAGGCCGCAACATAAGGCGACGTCCCAGCCCATAGATTCCAGGCTGCTACCTGGGAACCCCAAACTACTCGTCGATGTCCACGTTGAATCACCACCGATGTGAGATCTTCACCTGAACCAAATTAAGCAAACCTGAGTACGGGATGTACTCAACAAGACTTAATTAACCTATTATATATCTGCTAGCTTTATAAAGGGTTTTATGAAGGCTGATTTGCGTAAAGCAATCTTTGTTTTGCAAGTTGAGGGAGGAATAGCACGTCTTGTAGAGGGTTTTCAAAACAGATGAGAAAGGACTCACTTCTTGTAGATCATCATCTTTTTATCCTCCAACATCATTCCCAGCACCTCACATGCTACAAGGATCACCCCTCCCGGCATCTCCGGGGAGGCACCCTTCATTCATTGCCAACATCTTTTACGCCACTTTCAAGTTATCTATGACCTCGTGACTTTCACCAAGTCGTCCATAACCGTGGACACGGCTTTCCGAAAGATTTATCCCTGCAGGGTGGTACACTTTACCCACACGTACCCTCCGACTCTTAACGCCACATGTACGCTCTTCCATGGAGCGCGGCAGAGGGTGGCTGGCTCCGACCTTTACCTTGCTCGACCCTATCCATGAGTCAACCCAAACAGGGCCACCCCGTCAACAGGGAGTTGGCCACCTCCTGACGGCACCTGTTCTGTGAGTCGGGAACAAGATCCGTGTACGTCCATCACTTGTCCCGGTCACGCCCTAGTTTTTCTCCAAATCGTTTTCGGACTCACACGCAGATGGAAATAGCAAACTACGTGACTCATGGATGTGGCCAAACAAGTTAGTTAGTCGAGCGAGGTTCATTGGCTCGCGCGTGTGGTTGCACGCTCAGTCTTGGTTTCCGCGGCGAGACCTTACTCCTAGGTTTGGCAAGTACAGAACAAAGAACCACTTCCCAAGCGGCCTCCCGTCCAAGCCTTAGTCATGTTAACCACACAATGCTCATCTCACCACGTCATCATATCATACCAGGTTCTCGTAGCTCTGATTCATCAACCGGATGGAGCAGAGGTAAACAAACATGTATGACTAAGCAAAGCAGATATGAGGCTCTGGCGATGCGCACAAGCAATTCTATGTCGGCTAGGAGCAGTGGATCAGGATGTTGAGGCAATGCAGCATATAGGTGAACTATGTCTACTAGCATCAAATAGTTTAGAATCGAATGCATAGTACGAGATTCAAATGTTGTTCGAAAGCATATATGAGCAGATAAGAGGTTATGCTTGCCTTGGTTATAAGAAAACCAAATAAAGATCTTCTGGAATAAGTGCTTGACTTGTCGGTTAAGATCAAGTATTCGCCATTGGATTGCTGGCCTTCTCTTCGGAGTTACGTTCTACCGAGGGGGAAACAACACCGAAAGAGAAAAACAACAATCAATCATGGCATCGATGCAATGCACAACATGTATGCATGAGCAAGTTAATGCACTGAAATAAAGCCCTAAACATGTTTGTTGGCTTGCTAGGGTTCATATGTCAGTTAAACATTTTTACTGAAATTCGCCCGAAATAGACCCCGGAGGGGGTTTCGGACGGTTATGAAACTGAGTATCATTTTAGTTGCTCAAATGAGGTTGAAAACATCATAAACAAGTTGCATTTGTCATTTTGAGCAAAATGGTATATAACTTTTATTTTTCTAATTTTAGTGAATAAAAACTTATTTTTCTATTTTTAAAAGATGAAACAATATTAAATAAATGTCATTTTTCAACTTTCTCAAAACTGTGTGAAAATAACATATTCAGATAGATTACATTTTTCTGATCATTTCTATATTTTTTTCATAATTTTCTGAGTTACAGAAATGAAGATATTAATTTTACAAGTTTTAATCTTTTCTGGAATTTAAATAAAGGTGGGGCCCACGTGTCAGTGTATATATCATTTTACCAAAACAGAGAAAAACCGGTTATGATGTCAGCATGACGCAGGCATGATGTCACATGCCCTGATCTTCACAGATGAACATGCAATCGATCAAATTCGCGCGCATTTTGGAAATCCAACTACACCACGGGCTAGAGGATCTTGTGGGGAGTCTAGGAGTGGCGCCGGTTGACCAAATGGTCACCGGAGTTGGCGCCGGCGAGCGAGAACGGCGGCGGCCGACGGTGACTAACGGGGACAACACGTTGTAGGGCGAGGGGAAGCTAAGAGAGGCCACAGGGAGGTTCACCAGCTCACCGGGAACACGCCGGTGTGGTCGGGGAGGCGTCGAAGCGTCGGAATCGTCGGCGACAAGCTCGGAGGCCGGCGGCCGGACGCGGGGAAGAAGGAGTCGATTGCGGCGTCTCCGGCCATCCCCGCTTGCGTGCGTCGTCGAGGAGGAGGTAGAGGGTGCGGGGAAGCCTCAGAGAGACACGGTGGAGCTCGAGGACGCTCGTAACTCCGGCGGCGAGCGGCGGCCGCGGCGGTTGCTGTTAGGGTTTCGTTCGGGTTCAGCGAGGAAGAGACAGAGAGGGAGGGCTCCAGGGGCCGAGTGAACAGAGGAGGTCTTGGACACCTCCTGGTCCTCCTTATCCGCACGGAGAAGCAGGACGTGGCGAGGTTGCCGTCGGCGGGCTTCCGTCCTTCTGTCCGGAGGAGGAAGAAGACAAAGGACGTTTTGCAAAAACCCCCAGAAACTCCAAGAAATCACTGAAAGGTCCTTTTCTCTTTAAAAGCTGAGAAGAAAACAAGGTTTTGAGGACTTTTTTGCCAATAGAAAATTTGGCAAAAATAATTTTTGGAAAGCTTATGAAATTTCCAACCAAACCATGTTTTGTTTTGGTGTAAGTGAAATATTTTTCAGAACAAGATTTTGGGAACCAAAACAAGTACCATTTGTGGGATTTTCTCAAACCATTTAAATTCACAATTTAAATTGGTTAAAACATGATTTGAATTTTTGTTTTATGCATGTATGAGATGAACACAACACCACACCCTAACTTAGCAAACTTGGGATGTTACAAATCTACCCCCCTTACAAGAATCTCGTCCCGAGATTCCCGAAGGAGAAGAAAGAAGGAACACCGGTTTTGAAGGGTCTTCTCGAACCTTACGGTTCTCTTCTGAAGAGGTTGATCTGTAGAATCTTGGAGTATTGAACGGTTACACCTTAGGTAAGAGGGAAACTCTTCGGAAATGATCTTCACGAAGATCGAGTATCTCATGGACAACTCATGACAAGAATGTTCGTAAAGAACTGTTGAGTTATCATGCATGAAACACATCAAGGTAATGGAGTGAGTAGAAGATGGTTTCAAGTTTGTGGACGATGGTTCTTGAAAGGATTTAGAATATGAGCTTTGCACAAGACTTTAAATCCTTTTGGAAAAGAACGGTTGAACAACTTGTGAAACCGAGGTTTTCTTCAAGCAGAAGACCAAGATAGAGAGGATGGTCTTGGATACCACAATGTAATATCCACAGACGAAGGAAAACACGAGAAAACACTGTAATCGTGCGTCGGAGAAAATTCTGATACAAGATCATGTTCACTCTTCGGAGTGGATACGGAAGATAACGGAACTTTCACTTCGTCAAAACTTTTTTCGAAAATATTTGTCAAAGATCGAGATGTTACTTCACAACGGAGGATGATTAACCAAAGGATGATGGAACACCGTGGTGAAGGAGGAACTCTTGATCACGCCGTAAGGATGGGTAGCCAACGAGGGTTGAAACACCAGAAGGGGTAGGGAATCTATTTCCTATGGTGGATTTGGACGTAGCAACACGTTTACCACAAGGTCAAGATCCCACGGCTGGAGTGACTGACAAATTCACACAATGTGCGAGAAAAACAGAACTTCAAGTATAAACAACTTGAGAAAGGGGAACTGAGCAAAGGCGGTTACAAAACACCACAAGATGGTTCTCATGATGAATTTGTTTCCACTAGAACAATGGTTTTGGAGGTTCAACGGTAAGATTAACTTCCGAGTTACCCTTGATGTTCTAAACACTTACATCAGGCTCACGACAAGCCTTCTGTAGGTCATCAAGTGAAAGTGAAACTCCGGTTTAAAAGGAACGGTGAAGAAAACTTGTTAGAATAAGCATAACAAGATTCCTCGCGGGGAGTGGTTGTTCTTACGGATTCAAGGGGATATGACATTAGGCCTTCCGGCTAATTGTGTCAACCACCACATCAACCATGCCAGATTTTGAAAAGACCTGATTCAATTCTCTTGAGGAAACACTAACCATCGTTGCTGCTTGAGATTCAGCTCTGGTTAGCGGGTTGAATAACTGAGACTCAGTATATATGATCAAAGAGATTGCACCGGTTATCAACGAGATACATTTTCTAGATTCTCAAGATATGGACTATGATGTCAAGCTAGAGAGATGAGCGAGATTTCAAAACTCATGTGTTAGCAACTTGCGAAAGACGGTTGCACCTACATGAACTACTTGCAAAAGAACACATCGGAGTCCTGGTTTGGAAGACGATACAAAGATAACCAAGATCTTGAACTTCTTTTCTTTCACGAACAATCAGTCTGTGGCTTAGTGTGGATGCAAACTTCTTCAAATAAATGGAGGTAACAACCTACCATCTCAAGAACACTCCACACATGCATGACCGACTTGGAATTCTTCCCGAAGGAACAAGGAAACTTTTCTCGAATCCATGGCGACAACTTTCACCATAAGCACATGGACCAGAGAAAGTCACTTCGAACATCCATAACACAATCTTCGTAATGACACAAAGATGGTTCTCGAGAGTTTTCAACATCGTTGCCATTTGTTTAACATGAACCTCTTGCAACTTGGTTAAATAGGAATGTCATCGATGGGCTCGAAAACACACTTATCAAAACACTCCAAGAAGAGGGATTCATATGAAATATGAACAAGGCAGAATATTGGTCAGACCAAAGGACATGAAGGTGTACCCGGTAAAACACCATGATTGGAAACACCATCGAGATAACCCTTGGATCTTTTCTCGATTTGACGATAGCCCAAATCAAATCAAGAGGTAGAAAGATAGCATGTCCATTAAGGAGATACTATCATACTTCAACGCAAAGGAAAGTGGACATCCCATAACGAAGGATCAAGTTAGGCGGAGCTTTTGTCTTTCAACTCTCCAAGTTGTTGTTTAAGCTCGACCAACTAGTCCGGGATATCCAGCGCTGTTTCTTGGAGGAAAGAGTAGTTCAAACTACCCCTCGTTTAGACCTCACGGTCAGGTAACAAACCTGGTGATACTTCTAGAAAGACAACCAGAATATCACAACCTACCGATATGTCTCGAAGTTTGGAAGGAGGGTTTCTTTTCAAAGCAACTGATGTGGTCTGGAGAGCTTTGGCATGAACCTAACTCTCTGACCGAGGATATACACCGGAATGGACGGATTTGGTAACACAGTCCACTTCAAAAAGAGGCTGGGTGACCAGTAGTGCTAAGAAGGATACAGATGTTTTCTTAGATTTTTCAAGGCAATAAGAATTGCTAGGAATAGCAGATACACATGTCGATGAGCAGACTAATCATTCTCAAGCATTCAAGCTTGGAGGAAGGGGGAGTGAAGATGTGTAACAGCATCACTTCACCATTAAGGCCATGAAACTGAACACAACCTCTTGATATAAAAGAGTGTGACACTCGAAGGTGGAATAGAACATAAGCTGATGAAACTTCTTTATTCTGCGGAATACAAAACTTTGACCTGTTCCTAGGGATGAACGAGGTACTGGAGTTTGTTTCTCCTGACATTCCAAGGTAGAACGTTCTGACGGATCACAAGAGCAAATGCATTGGAAGAATCCATCACACATATGCAACTTGTTTTTCAAACAGTAGATAAGGTTTGAAAGCAAGCAAAGAATAGGAACGTGCTCTTGGAAAATCCTGAGATCACGTTGGATGCACGGGTAATACTCATGTGTGGAACCCATGCAAAAGAGAGAGGTATAACTGAAATAAGAACGAAGATGTGGAATTCAGGATGACCACTCTTGCGGTGATCCCTTTTGGTTCCAGTAGAGAGCCTATGGCTATGAGAGTTGGAATTGCCTAGCCATCCCGAGGTAGAACAGATTTCTCAGGATCCAAAGGAACGGAACTTGGGTGAAAGGTCAGCATCCTGTACTGATAGCGTGAGCATCACATGGTTATGAAACCACATGACTCAACTCACCGCAATTCAGCACATTCCGGGACCTTCGGTTCAAGTCCAAGGTTAAAAACTCAACGAAAGGAGTAACTACTGTTCAAGTGCCTTAGGACACTACCAGTAGCAATCACGAGATATCTTTAAAAAGACAACGATAGCTCCGGAAGAACTTTGAGCAGAGGATAACAGATACATTCGAGATGAAAAGCAGATCTCGAGGTTCAGGATTTAAGACTTTGGAACATGAGTATGTGGAACCCACACAACTCTGAGGTATTAGGATGGAAGGGAAATCTCCCATTTGGAACAAGAGATAACGGAATACGGAACACACACGACTCTAGAAACTATAACACTAGGTCAACTTGGGTAGAAAACGTCTTGCCAGAGAAGGCACCTAGGTTTTGAATGACTCGAAGAGATAGCAAAACCTTTTTAAAACAAAACAGATGAGGTGACCCAGAGTTAGAGCGATACCAGATACGGAGTAAAAAGAATCCTAAGAAGGTTTTCACAACCCATTTGAAGTTTCAAAGTAGTTTTCACAAACACTAAACTCAACATCGACCAAGCAGTAAGGTTTTCCTACAGGCAGTCCTGCTCTGATACCAAGACTTGTCACGACCCCGGACCCAGAGATATGCACACTGTTATGTGCTCCTAGCAATGGACTCACAAGGGCTTCAGGGTTACCAGCCCCGGCCGCAACAAACAACGGCAGGCAGACCGGATTCATCGGCACGTAGTCCGGATCCCCGGTCTACTACTCCTTGTGTCCACTCTAGTCATAACCAACTATGCATATCAAAGCGTCCACGAATCGAATGAAACTGAAGGAAACGGGACCAAAGCTATACAGAGATGCTATGTGTCCAGAAAGTGCAACAACAATCGAGGGTTACTGGGGTTACCTCGCCCCAGGCCGATCACATCGACAGGCGGGCTCGGACATGGATCATCGGCTCCACAACCCCTCGACTGCGACAACTATGCAGGCATAGCCAAAACTGTATAACAATGAGCTCGAAACCAACAACCGATCAAAGCAGTACTCTAAACATGAAAGCTGTATTCAACAGGTGTTACTAGAGTATAGCTTACAAACAGAGGTCACATGACCCAACATTACATCAGACAACGGAAGGCAAATTATGTTGCTAATCAACAAGAACCAAAAAGGCCTAAGAGGCCGCAACATAAGGCGACGTCCCAGCCCATAGATTCCAGGCTGCTACCTGGGAACCCCAAACTACTCGTCGATGTCCACGTTGAATCACCACCGATGTGAGATCTTCACCTGAACCAAATTAAGCAAACCTGAGTACGGGATGTACTCAACAAGACTTAATTAACCTATTATATATCTGCTAGCTTTATAAAGGGTTTTATGAAGGCTGATTTGCGTAAAGCAATCTTTGTTTTGCAAGTTGAGGGAGGAATAGCACGTCTTGTAGAGGGTTTTCAAAACAGATGAGAAAGGACTCACTTCTTGTAGATCATCATCTTTTTATCCTCCAACATCATTCCCAGCACCTCACATGCTACAAGGATCACCCCTCCCGGCATCTCCGGGGAGGCACCCTTCATTCATTGCCAACATCTTTTACGCCACTTTCAAGTTATCTATGACCTCGTGACTTTCACCAAGTCGTCCATAACCGTGGACACGGCTTTCCGAAAGATTTATCCCTGCAGGGTGGTACACTTTACCCACACGTACCCTCCGACTCTTAACGCCACATGTACGCTCTTCCATGGAGCGCGGCAGAGGGTGGCTGGCTCCGACCTTTACCTTGCTCGACCCTATCCATGAGTCAACCCAAACAGGGCCACCCCGTCAACAGGGAGTTGGCCACCTCCTGACGGCACCTGTTCTGTGAGTCGGGAACAAGATCCGTGTACGTCCATCACTTGTCCCGGTCACGCCCTAGTTTTTCTCCAAATCGTTTTCGGACTCACACGCAGATGGAAATAGCAAACTACGTGACTCATGGATGTGGCCAAACAAGTTAGTTAGTCGAGCGAGGTTCATTGGCTCGCGCGTGTGGTTGCACGCTCAGTCTTGGTTTCCGCGGCGAGACCTTACTCCTAGGTTTGGCAAGTACAGAACAAAGAACCACTTCCCAAGCGGCCTCCCGTCCAAGCCTTAGTCATGTTAACCACACAATGCTCATCTCACCACGTCATCATATCATACCAGGTTCTCGTAGCTCTGATTCATCAACCGGATGGAGCAGAGGTAAACAAACATGTATGACTAAGCAAAGCAGATATGAGGCTCTGGCGATGCGCACAAGCAATTCTATGTCGGCTAGGAGCAGTGGATCAGGATGTTGAGGCAATGCAGCATATAGGTGAACTATGTCTACTAGCATCAAATAGTTTAGAATCGAATGCATAGTACGAGATTCAAATGTTGTTCGAAAGCATATATGAGCAGATAAGAGGTTATGCTTGCCTTGGTTATAAGAAAACCAAATAAAGATCTTCTGGAATAAGTGCTTGACTTGTCGGTTAAGATCAAGTATTCGCCATTGGATTGCTGGCCTTCTCTTCGGAGTCACGTTCTACCGAGGGGGAAACAACACCGAAAGAGAAAAACAACAATCAATCATGGCATCGATGCAATGCACAACATGTATGCATGAGCAAGTTAATGCACTGAAATAAAGCCCTAAACATGTTTGTTGGCTTGCTAGGGTTCATATGTCAGTTAAACATTTTTACTGAAATTCGCCCGAAATAGACCCCGGAGGGGGTTTCGGACGGTTATGAAACTGAGTATCATTTTAGTTGCTCAAATGAGGTTGAAAACATCATAAACAAGTTGCATTTGTCATTTTGAGCAAAATGGTATATAACTTTTATTTTTCTAATTTTAGTGAATAAAAACTTATTTTTCTATTTTTAAAAGATTAAACAATATTAAATAAATGTCATTTTTCAACTTTCTCAAAACTGTGTGAAAATAACATATTCAGATAGATTACATTTTTCTGATCATTTCTATATTTTTTTCATAATTTTCTGAGTTACAGAAATGAAGATATTAATTTTACAAGTTTTAATCTTTTCTGGAATTTAAATAAAGGTGGGGCCCACGTGTCAGTGTATATATCATTTTACCAAAACAGAGAAAAACCGGTTATGATGTCAGCATGACGCAGGCATGATGTCACATGCCCTGATCTTCACAGATGAACATGCAATCGATCAAATTCGCGCGCATTTTGGAAATCCAACTACACCACGGGCTAGAGGATCTTGTGGGGAGTCTAGGAGTGGCGCCGGTTGACCAAATGGTCACCGGAGTTGGCGCCGGCGAGCGAGAACGGCGGCGGCCGACGGTGACTAACGGGGACAGCACGTTGTAGGGCGAGGGGAAGCTAAGAGAGGCCACAGGGAGGTTCACCAGCTCACCGGGAACACGCCGGTGTGGTCGGGGAGGCGTCGAAGCGTCGGAATCGTCGGCGACAAGCTCGGAGGCCGGCGGCCGGACGCGGGGAAGAAGGAGTCGATTGCGGCGTCTCCGGCCATCCCCGCTTGCGTGCGTCGTCGAGGAGGAGGTAGAGGGTGCGGGGAAGCCTCAGAGAGACACGGTGGAGCTCGAGGACGCTCGTAACTCCGGCGGCGAGCGGCGGCCGCGGCGGTTGCTGTTAGGGTTTCGTTCGGGTTCAGCGAGGAAGAGACAGAGAGGGAGGGCTCCAGGGGCCGAGTGAACAGAGGAGGTCTTGGACACCTCCTGGTCCTCCTTATCCGCACGGAGAAGCAGGACGTGGCGAGGTTGCCGTCGGCGGGCTTCCGTCCTTCTGTCCGGAGGAGGAAGAAGACAAAGGACGTTTTGCAAAAACCCCCAGAAACTCCAAGAAATCACTGAAAGGTCCTTTTCTCTTTAAAAGCTGAGAAGAAAACAAGGTTTTGAGGACTTTTTTGCCAATAGAAAATTTGGCAAAAATAATTTTTGGAAAGCTTATGAAATTTCCAACCAAACCATGTTTTGTTTTGGTGTAAGTGAAATATTTTTCAGAACAAGATTTTGGGAACCAAAACAAGTACCATTTGTGGGATTTTCTCAAACCATTTAAATTCACAATTTAAATTGGTTAAAACATGATTTGAATTTTTGTTTTATGCATGTATGAGATGAACACAACACCACACCCTAACTTAGCAAACTTGGGATGTTACAGCGTGGTTCCGAGTGCGTTCGATCCAATGGTTATCTATTGTGACAACAATGGTGCCATAGCCAATGCTAAGGAGCCAAGTTCTCACAAGAATTCCAAGCATATCAAGCGTCGTTTTCACTCCATCCGTGAACATGTCGCAGATGGGGATGTGAAGATTTGCAAAGTACATACGGATCTGAATGTGGCATATCCGTTGACTAAACCTCTCTGAAGGGAAAAACATGATCAACACCAGAACTAAATGGGTGTTAGATTCATCACTAGGTAATATACATTATTTACCCTAGTGCAAGTGGGAGATTGAAGGGAATATGCCCGAGAGGCAATAATAAAGTGTTTATTATGTTATTCCTTGTTTATGATAGATGTTTATTTCTCATGCTAGAATTGTATTAACCGGAAATGTTAATACATGTGTGATTAATAAACAAACCAACGTTCCTAGTGAAGCCTCTCTTTTAACTAGCTCGTTGATTAACAGATGATCAAGGTTTCTTGATCATGGACATTGGATGTTGTTAATAATGGGGTCATGTCATTAGGAGAATGACGTGATGAACTTAGACCCTAACTAAGTATAACAATACGATCAAGTAATTTAGTTTTGTTGTTATGTCTTACATTCGGAGTAACATTGTTCCTTAGACCATGAGATCATGTTAATCACTAATACCGAAAGAATACTTTGATGACATCAAACGGCACACCGTAAAAGGGTGACTATAAAGGTGGAATTAGGTATTCGGAAAGTGTTAGTTGAAGCTCATGGATCAAGAGTGGGATTTGTCCATCCAATATGACGGAGAGATATACTCAAGGCCCTCTCGGTGATATCACATCGACACCGCTTGCAAGCACGTGATATGATCACAAGGATGTTATATCACGGGAACGAGAAAAGAGTAATTGTCAGGTAACAAGATCGAACAAGGTATGGTTGATACCAATTATCGGATCTCAGACAAGTAAAATATCGTGAGACAAAGGGAAATTGTTACGACGTTGAAAGGTTCACATGGTCGCGGGAGTCATCGTTGAATATATAGGAGTCATCACGGATCTCCAGATCCCGTTGTTGATTATTGATCGGAGAGGAGTCTCGATCATGTCTATATTATTTACGAACCGTAGGGTGACACACTTAAGGTTCGATGAAGCGTTTGAGAGGATACGGAATACCGAAGAATGTTTTGGGCAGCTCCGAAATTGTTTCGGGGAAAATTGAAATAGTTCAAGGGGTTTTTCGTCGAATGGTTGTTAATAGAATTAAAAAATGATTCGAGGTGCTGCATGCAAATGTTTGTTAATGAAACTAACAAATATAAATAAAGAAATAAAAATGTTTTATTTATTTATTAAAGAAAAACCTTTGGATTTTCTAAGTGGAAAATTAAGGGAGCATGAGTGGGTGTGAGTGGGGCTTCCACTCACATGAAGAGGGAAGAGGTGGGGGCACCCCATGGCTTGCCGCACCCCTCTCTTGGGCTGCCTCCCCCTCCCCTATAAAAGGAGGGTGAGAGATCCTCTTCTCGACACACTTGCCCACTTCCTTTTCCCTCCACCCGCTGCTCCATTCCGTGGTCTCCGGCTTGGCGAAGCCCTGACCGTGGGATTCTTTACCACTTTGAGTCTTCGAGGGTATGTTATCTCAAGACTCTCTTTCTCACCGTTGCCTTTCATCTCATAGATTAGATCTTGGCCATTCGGGTTTATCGCGCGTAGGATTTTTTTTCTATGCAACGTACCCTTCAATATTATATAATGGACTAACTATTGAATCTAGGACATACCTAGACAGTTGTGCTAGTTGTGTTTTCAGGAAAAAGAACTCTTGAAGAAGTTGAGGAATTACTGGCTAAATAAGCCAAAATCATGATGCTTGGACTATACCTGAACCAACCCCAACACCAACACCAAAGAAGAGGGGAATGATTGAATTAAATGATGAAGTGACGAGGGAAGCCAAGAAATCTCTTAAGGAGAAGGGTATTAAATCTGAAGATGTGAAAAATTTACCACCTATATAAGAATTATGTAAGCCAATGATAATAGAGATATTACCTATTCTAAACCACCTGATCAATGCTTACATGAATTTGATAATTATAATGCTAAGCAAGATAACTTTAATATGAGAATGCAGAATCATCTAATGAAAAATTCTAGAGCTACTGATAATTTGCATAGTATTATTGAGAGAACCTCGAATCATGTTAAAATGCTTATTAAACATTTCCATATGGTTCAAACTCAAATTGATCAACTTACTAAGGTGCAAAAAGGTTTGCTAGTTAATGCTTCTAGAGAAAAACATGTTTATGAAATAAGCACTAGAAGTGGTGTTTCTACTCAGGATCCTTTGTATCCTGAGGGTCATCCTAAAAAAATTGAACAAGATTCTCAACAAGCTAAAAACAATAGTACTCCTTCTAAGAAAAAGAAGAAGAAACATAAAATTGTTTAGAATCTCCCGAACCCGCTAAAGATCCTAATAGTATATATGTCTCTACTGCTGAAACTGAAATAGGTAATGATAAGAGTGGTGCTTCTGATATATAAGAAATTGAAGTTGAACCTAAAAAGCAAACTAAAAATGCAAAGTACACTAAGGAGGATTTCATTGCTAATAAACATGGTAATGAGAGAGAACCTTGGGTACAAAAATCAATTCCTTTTCCTAATAAGAAACATAAATCAAAGGAAGAAGAACATTATAAAAAGTTATGTGATTGGATGAAACCTTTGTCTCTGCAAATTCCTTTAACTGATAACATTAAATTGCCTCCTTATTCAAAATATATGAAATATATTCTCTCTAACAAAAGGAAGATTCCTATTGAGGAAATTTCCACTATGCTTGCTAATTACTCTTTCAATGGTAAGGTCCCAAAGAAGCTTGGAGATCCTGGTATACCCACTATTCCATGCTCCATTAAAAATAATTATGTTAGAACTTCTTTATGTGACTTGGGAGCAGAAGTTAGTGTTATGCCTTTCTTTCTTTATAAAAGACTTCTTCTGGAAAAATTGATACCAACTGATGTATCTTTGCAAATGGGTGATAAATCTACTGCTATTCATGTTGGTATATGTGAGAATGCTCATGTTCAAGTGGCTAATAACTGCTTGATATTAATTGACTTTGTTGTGTTGGAAATGACTGAAGATGATAATATGTCTATTATTCTTGGGAGACCTTTTCTTAACACTGCAGGGGATGTTATTGAATGCAACCTAGGAAAAGTAACCTTTAATGTTAATGATAAAGAACACACCCTTTATTTTCCCAAGAAGATTGATAAGAAATATGGTCTAAATTCAATTGAAAATATTGAGACCATCAAGATTGGAGAATTCTATTGTCCTATTCCAATGCCACAGAAAGAATATGAAACTGTCATGATTGGGACTATGTCTATCAAAGTTGAGGTAACATAATCATTTAGTGAAAAGCAAAGTTTTCCTTCATGTAAAATTGTTTTGGTAACAAGACTTGATCAACCTTGTTAACAAAGTGATTTTGAATGAAGAAAATACTTTTTTCACTATGTTTTCACCTTGTTTACTTTTGTTTTCACCATGTTTACTTTTGTTATACATGTTTTCACCATCCCCAAATTTTTTTCACTATTTTCTCCTATGTTTCCACTGGTTATTTGCATATTAGACTGTCTTAGAACTTTTGTAAAATTGGTTTTGGATTTTTTTCCATCGTTCCATAATTATTTTTATGGATTATAATCAGTTATCAAATTCTAGAAATTCCTCACAAATAAAGTTTCTCTAAAAATTCTAGAAAATTTATATTAAACTTTTACATTGAAAATGGGACAGGGAGGCACCTGGGGCAACCCAGGGGGGACCCACCATGCCTCCACACAACCAGGTGGCACGGGTACCCCCAGGCCGCGCCAACACAAGGTGTGGGGCCCCTTAGCCCTCCACTTACTCCACCTCCTGCCACTTCTTCCTCTCTCCCCACCAAACACATAACCATTGCTCAAACCCCTATTCTTGTTGTTCTTCCTCACGATTTTCGATATCCTTGCTCACCCATCTTTGCTGCTGAAATTTGGAGCATTTGTTCTCCGATATGTGACTCCTCCGAATATCCAAGTAGAAGTTTTTAGTGGAGTATTTCTTGAGTATTTTTGTACTGTAGGTGACAGGTTATGTGTGTTTGCATGCTTGTTTTATGTGAAAATAAATTATTTTTAATGCATGTATAGCCCTCTTACAAGTATTTATAGTAGTTTCTTTCATATAGTTGTATCAAAATCAATTTTTGTGATGCTTGTTAAAAATTTCAGAAATGGGGGTTAAGGTATACCAACTTTACCAACATGAATTGGAAGTGCATGAAGTCTTGGAGTCCACCGAGAAGAGGGTGTATTCCCCTCCATCTATCCAAGCTATGAATTCATGAATGTTGCAGGGATTCTGCAAGACTTCCGAACTCTAGTATCTAATGCAGAGTTGGAACATTTCGTTGATGGTGAACCTAGCCAATACGTAAACCTAACTATGTCTCTGGTGCATAATTTTAGTTTTAGTTGGTCTTTGGCTAACCTCATGGCTCGCTACAAAATTTATAATAAAACTGTCAACTTGCCTTTTGATGATTTTTGTGCAGCCATCAAAGTACGACAGTGGGGACCGTGTGAGAAGATAAGAGGGTAGCCCAAACCACTGATGGATCTGTATAAAGAAATCTTTCCAAGAGAGAAGTTTCTCAAATGAGAGTGGTAAAATTTGAAATATTCAACTCCCATCTATTCGATATTTTGCCTATTTCATTGCCAAGTGTGTTCTTGCTAGAAAGACTGCAAACACATCAACTGCTTATGATTTAGCTTTTATTTCAGCTGCTTTGAAACGAGATAGGTCCTATAATTTTGGTGCTTTAATAGCTTTCCGTCTTGCTTCTAAATGCGAGAAGGGGGGATTTGTGGAGGTCTTATTGCCTCTCGTTTATTAGCTTTGCATGGTGTGGTGCCGCACCATTTATACATTCAGTTTCCCGTAGAGAGGCTTGATCTTAATTCCATGAAAAAACATAAATTTCTTTCTACCTGGGCTGACTTGAATAACTTATCCTATGATATAACCTTTTTCAAGAAATCGGGATGGAGAGTAAATAAGTCGGATCGGGTAGTCAATTTTCCTGCGCCTCTTTTGTTTAACCTTGATGTCAGGGAAGGATGGTCATTCCTAGAGGATGAATTTGATGCATACATAGAGGATCACTTCCAGCATGTAGAGGACGATGGAGAGGGGGCTGAAAATGATTTCATCCAGCCCTCCGACACTGCAGTTTCCGTACCAGCACCCTGGTTATGATTATGGGCCTACTTCTCCTTCTTCCTCATCGGAGCCTGGTTACGATCATTCTAAGGATGACCCACCAGCTTGGAGCTTCTACCCGCGTCGGGATTGATCTCCACTTAGGCCAAAATCCTAAGCTTGGGGGAGGTATACCGACATCACACTCATTTACATATCATAATTCTGTCGGTTCTTTGTATATCCATGTTTTTGTTTCTTTCTCTTTCATGGTTTTTCTTGTTTAGTTTCTGCTTTCCAAAACACAAAAAGACCAAAAATATTTATGTTGTTTCTCTTTATTTGTTTCTTTAGTTTGCTTTACTTTCTAATTTTAGTTTGTTATTCAAAAACCCAAAAATATGTTGCTTTGTTTGCTTGTTTTTCTTTTGATCTTGTTTTAAATTCGAAAACCCCAAATATATTTGTTGTTCTTCTTTGGCTTTATAAAGTTTGCTGCATAGTTCAATAGTCTTCCGTGGCTCCATTGGAGCTTGGTTATCATTTCATATCATTCAAGCGACACAAGTGAAAAGCAATAATGATGATTTATGGCAATTCAAGTTGTGGTGAGAGGCTGGTATGAACTCTATTTGTTTTCATTTTTGCACATATACTCATCCATGTGGACATGCTTAGTTTGTTCGTGTAAGGTGTATGCTATTTAATGGATGCTTAGTAGTTCATGCTCTCTTAGGATCAGTGTCAACTCACTAATAGGAGATAGCATGTCGTATAAATGTTTGCTTGCATTGTTTTATTCATAGAAGGGTGTGATATTGCGGTATCTTCATCTGAATGTTTCACTTGAATTGACTTGGAACATACTCACGCATGCATAAGACTGAAAACAAAAAGTCAATTAAGCCTTGATGATTTGTTTTGCCTCAAAGTATTTGTATCACTTATAAACCCCATTAATTTTGTTTTGTCGCAAGCATGATTGTGACAGTTGCTGCTCTCTTGATTGTCGCTCCCAGTCTATTGCTAGCATTCACTTGTACTGAGTATGAGCTTTACTCGTGCATCCAACTCCCCAAAACCAAAGTTTGCCAAATGTGTCCACCATACCTACCTATGTGGTATTTAACCGCCACTCCAAGTAAATTGCTCGTGTGCTACCTTTAAAACCTTCAAAATTATACTTGTTTTGTGCTATGTATTAGCTCACGAGGACGCAGACAGATGATCTTTATCTTAGTTGTTGATTAGACTTTACACACCTGGAATAGTGGCGCATTCGCTTATCCAATTGCTATAAGAGATGACATCAGGGTGCCCAGCCCCAAAATGTGGTTATTGCAATTCTCTTCACTCTTTTTGCCCTGATTTATCAGTTAAGAAAAGTTCATAAATGTGTAAACAAAAGAGAATAGGGATGATCTACTGACCCCAGCAGAAAGAACGTCCTTCAATGGGATCCACTCTTATAAATTATAGTTAACTTGTGACGTACTATATTATCTGTTTGCTATTCGTTGACATGTACATACACCTCTCTCAAAATTGTTTTCATTACCTCTGTTTTTATCAAATAAAAAGCTCTAGTACACGAGTTAATCCCTGCTTCCCTCTGCGAAGGGCCAATATTTTACTTTATGTGCTTTATGCACCTTCTCGAGAGCCTAGCTGTCATTCTTAGTGTAATGTGCTTGTCCCAGAACACGGTTGATTGTGGTATAACTTTGATGTTTTTATCTTTGATATCTTTAGTTCTAGTCTTCACTTGAACCTCAGAGGTGCCCTAGCATTTATGTTTTTCTCCACAATTAAGGGAAAGCGAGATACCACTATATCATATTTTATTATGAACATTGAAATCCTGCAAATTGATATATTTCATGTTGCCTATTATTAGTGCGTTGGTATCTTTTCATGGTTTGCATAACTATTAGGTGACTTTATTTGCATACTTATTATTATGACTTGCCTAAGTATTTGATCATATAGTGAGAATATTTACATCATATGAAGCAAATATGTTCGTAACAGTTCTTTTATCACACTCAGTTGTTAACTGAATTGCTCGAGGACAAGCAATAAGCTAAGCTTGGGGGAGTTGATACGTCCAAATCGTATCTAAGTTTTTGAACACTTTTGCTGTTGTTTTCCTCTAAACTTGTGAGTTTTGAATACAACTAACACGGACTAATGCTGTTTTCAGCAGAATTGCTCTGGTGTCTCATTTTGTGCAGAAAATCAACTTTTAGGAAAATGCCCAGAAAAGATCCCAAAGTTCCTATTTTACCCGAAGACCCCTGGAGCCAGAAGACGAGACAGAGAGGGACCACAAGGGGCCCACACAACCTGGCGGCGCACCCCTTAGGCCGCGCCACCACATGGTGTGACCGCCTCGGGCGCCCCCTGATACGTCATAAACGTATCCTTAATTTCTGATCTTCCATGTTGTTTTCTTATTGTTTCCCACATGTTTGCTATACACTTTATGTCATTTTTTATCGATTTTCCGGACTAACCTATTGACAAGATGCCACAGAGCCAGTTCCCTGTTTTCTGTTGTTTTTAGTTTCAGAAAAGTTGTTCTGGAAATATTCTCGGAACTGAAAAATTCGAAGCCCGGAAGTCTTAGAATTCCCGAAGGTTCCATGGAGTCCCTAAAAGACCCGGAGGGGGGGCACAGGGGGCCCACATCATAGGGTGGCGTGCCCCCTGGCCGCGCCATGGGGTGGTGTGGCCCCCTCGGCCTCCACTGCCTTTGCCCTTTTGCCTATTTATACCCCCGAGACGTAAACCCTAGAGATATACCACTTCATCCCGAAAAACACCCGAGGCCGCCGTCATCGTCATCCCGAGATCAGGAGGGTTCCGGAGCTCTCCCCGGCATCATGCCGGGAGGGGAATTCATCATCGGAGGGGTCTACACCACCATGCCCTCCTCCAAAGTGATGCATGAGTAGTTCATCCTTGGACTACGGGTCCATAGCAGTAGCTAGATGGTTGTTCTCTCCACTTTGTACCTCATGTTTAGATCTTGTGAGCTGCCTCACATGATCGAGATCATCTTTTATGTAATGCTACATGTTGTGTTTGCTGGGATTTGATGAATGTTGAATGCTATGTCTTCAGATTATCAATCTATCATGTTATCTTCATGCATATTTTATTTATGATCTTGCATTCTCTCCGTTATTAGTAGATGCTCTGGCCAAGTAAATGCTAGTAACTCCAACAGGGAGTATTTATGCTCGATAGTGGGTTCATGCCTCCTTTGCATTTGTGCTCGAGTGATAGAAAGATGACGGATGGAGGATGTGTTGTTGCCATTAGGGAGAAAACAATAGTGTTTACCTAGTTTACATGTTTTACATTACACACTTTTCTTACTGCGATAATCTGTTGCTAGCAACTTAATACCCAACGTTTGTTCGGATGATATTCGGAGGGTGGATTATTAGACATAGATGCAGTTGGATGACGGTCTATGTATTTTGTTGTAATGTCCACATGAATCACATAGTAATCTTTATGTCTTGCATATGCACTACGGTGCAGCCTTCATTTCTGTCAATTGCCTAGCTGTAACTTGTTCACCACACATGCTATTTATCTTTCACGGAGAGACACCACTAGTGAAGTGTGGACCCTGGTCCATTTTCCTCATACTGATAAAACACTTACTGCTTCACACTGCTTTCATACTGCTTCTACTGCTCTCATACTGTTTTCCTACTGTTTCCACACCATACGTTTAACCTCTTTGTGTTCAGCAAAACTAGTGAGATTGACAACCTCACTGCTACGTTGGGGCAAAGTGATTTGATTGTGTTGTGTAGGTTCCACGTTGCTGTTGAACTGGTAGTGCGCCCTGCCACCTCAGCTGCATCAACCTTCAGAGATTGCTTGTCGTCCTACTGGTCGATTCACCTTGGTTTCTTTTCTGAGGGAAAACTTGCCGCTGCACTCTTCACAACCTTCCACTTGGGGTTTACCAACGTTTGCATCAAGATTTTTCTAGCACCATTGCCGGGAAGGAAGATAATTTCTGCAAGGGGAGTCTCTCACTTCCTATCTCTTTTCTTTGTTTTAGTTTTGCTTAGTTTATTTTATTTTATCTTGTTTGCTTCTCTGTATCAAAAACACAAAAAAATAGTTCTTATTCTAGCTGTAGTTTTATTCCTGTTTTTAGTCTTGTTAAAATGACTACTCCTGAGAACACTAAGTTGTGTAACTTCACTAGCACCAAGAACAATGATTTCATTAGCACACCTATTGCTCCACCTGCTCCTACTGCTGATTTTTCTGAGATAAAGCCTGCCTTAGTAAACCTTGTTATGAGAGAGCAATTTTCTGGTGTTAGTACTGATGATGCAGCTGCCCATCTTAATAATTTTGTTGAATTATGTGAGATGCAAAAGTATAAAGATGTAGATGGAGATATTATTAAACTGAAATTGTTTCCTTTCTCTTTGAGAGGAAGAGCTAAAGAATGGTTGCTGTCTTTGCCTAGAAATAGTATTGATTCTTGGACTAAGTGTAAAGATGCTTTCATTGGAAAATATTATCCTCCTGCTAAGATTATATTTTTAAGAAGTAGCATTATGAATTTTAAGCAACTTGATAATGTGCATGTTGCTAAAGCTTGGGAAAGAATGAAATCTTTAGTAAAGAATCGTCCCACTCATGGACTGACTACTTGCATGATCATCCAAACCTTTTATGAAGGTCTGAGTTTTTCTTCAAGAACCTTTTGGATTCAGCTGCTGGAGGAACCTTTATGTCCATGAACTTGGGGGCAGCAACAAATCTTCTTGATGATATGATGGTAAATTATTCTGAGTGGCACACTGAGAGAGCTACAACTGGTAGGAAGGTAAATTATGTTGAAGAAACCTCCTCTTTGAGTGATAGACTTGATGATATTATGTCTATGCTTGTGAATGGCCATGCTCCTATTGATCCAAATAATGTTTCTTTAGCCTCCTTGGTTTCTCAAGAAGATCATGTTGATGTGAACTTCATTAAAAATAATAATTTCAACACCAATGCTTATAGGAATAATTTTGGGAGCAACAACTATAGGTCGTATCCTTCCAATAATAATAATTCTTATGGTAATTATTATAGTAATTCCTACAACAACAATAAAAGTGTACCCTCTAATCTAGAGAACAAGCTTAAGAATTTTATTAGTATACAAACTGCTTTTAATAAATCCGTTGAGGAAAATTTTGGAAAAATTGATGTTCTATCTTCTAAAGTTGATAGCCTTGCTCTTGATGTTGATTTTCGGAAACTAAAAGTTATGCCTCGTGATGTTAAAGAAAGTAAAACTTTGACTGCTATCCAAACTCGAATTGATGATAATGTTAGGATGTTAGCTGAATTACATGCTAGATGGGAAAGAGAAGATGAAATAGCTAGAAGAATAATATAGCTAATTTTTTCACCATTGCCACCACTAGTAAAACTGAAGCTTCTCATGCTAGAAAACCTTCTACTATCAATGGTAAAGTAATTGGTGTTGGAAACACTCCCACTTCGGCTATTAAAAATGCAAAACTGCCTGAAGTTGCTAAAAATGTTCCTGATAGAAGTGCTGAAATTTTTAGAAACATGGGAGACAATGGTACCATTATATTTGATAAAAATGGTCTTGATTTTGATGATTACAACATAACTGAAGTGATTAAGTTCTCATAAAAGCTTTCTAGTTGTCCTAATGCTAATACTATGAATATGGCTTTCACAAAACATATTACAAATGCTCTCATGCAAATTAGAGAGGATGAATTAAGATGTGAAGCCTCTATCCCTAGGAAGCTAGATGATGGTTGTGAACCCATTATTAAAATTAAAGTGGATGATTTTTATTGCAATGCTCTATGTGATCTTGGTGCTAGTATCTTTGTTATTCCCAAGAAACTCTATGATATTCTTGATTTACCACCATTGGAACCTTGTTATTTGGATATTCGTCTTATTGATACTGTTAGAAAGAAAACTTTGGGGAGATTTGATGATGTTCTTATCATGGTTAATAATAATGTTTTCCCCGTTGATTTTGTGGTCTTGAATATTGAATGCAATGCTTCTTGTCCAATTGTTTTGGGAAGACCTTTTCTTAGAACTGTTGGTTCTGTTATTGATATGAAAGAGGGGAATATTAAATTTCAGTTCCCACTGAAGAAAAGTATGGAACACTTTCCTATAAAGATAATGAAGTTGAATTTTGATTCTATTATCCAATCAAGTTACAATTTGGATGCTTCTTCACTTGAAAAATACTTGATTCCACTTTTCTGGGTCTAGCTAAAAGGCGTTAAAGAAAAGAACTTCTTGGGAGATAACCCATGGTTTTATTTTTGCTTTATTTTTATCTGTTTTCTTTGAGTCAAGGGGTTGTATAACTCTGTAGAAACTCCTTTGTATCTTTCTTTTTATGTTTTAGTAGTTCCAAGTAAGGTTTCTGACGAGAGTTGAAGTTGGTTTTCGGATTTCTGCGAAGGAAACAGATTTCTGCTGTTCACCGTAAAAAATCATAAAAATCACAAAAAAATCAGAATGACCTGAACTTTCTTGTGCTTATTCCTCGGCTAATTCCACAACTTTTTTGTTTTTTAGGTTTTTCGATCTGAGCAACGTAAGTGCCTCGAAAAAATTCTTCTTTACAGACTGTTCTCATTTTGACAGATTCTGCCATTTTTCTTGCATTTGCGATGTCAAGTGGATTTCTTTACTTCACGAAACATCAGTGGCTGTAGATAATGTTTAAAAGTATCAATAGAACTTGTTTCATACATAACCAATGGATTTTTAATTGTTGCGCTAACCCTCTAATGCGAATTACTCTTTGAGTGTGGTGTGAAGGAAGTTTTCAAGGGTCAGGAGAAGAGGGTGATATCTGTGATCAAAAAGAGTGCAAGGTCAAAGCTTGGGGATGCCCCCGTGGTTAATGAAAGCATATTTTTAGAAGACTCAATCATCTAAGCTTTTGGATTCCCAAGGCATCTCCTTCTTCATCAACAATCTATCAGGTCACTTCTAGTGAAACTATATTTTTATTCGGTCACATTATATGAAGTTTACTTGGAGCGTCTGTTTGTTTTTATTTTGTTTTCTTTTGTTTACCTTGCGGCAATAATATAGTTGGACCCTAGAATTCGGGAGAGAGACACACTCCACTTTATTACTTGCTATGCTAGTATTCTTAGTTTTTCTTCTAGTTGCTGCAAAAATTCCTGTTTAGCTCTTGTTTTCATTACATCTCTTGTTTAGAGCTGTTAGTTTTAGTAGAGTTATGTGAGTAATCTCATGTTTTCTTTCTGTAGCATTTAGAGAGTTTTTGTTAAATCATGTTTTGTATGGTTCTTGTTGGGAAAAGAAACAGCCGCTTGAGGTAGAATTTTTAACGGTGCAAGTAGAAGCTTGTATAGACTGTGGCTAGACTTTTTCATATAGTGCTAGATGTTATTTTAGTTCTAAAGCCTTGTGGTTATTTAGTAGCATGATTAGACTCAAATATATGAGAGTGTTTAATGTTCCATTGAAATAATCATGAGTTGTTCTTGTCATATCGAAGCATAAATTTGTGGTGTTCTCCTTTGAATGTTCTATTTGGTCGACTTGGCGCATGCTCACACCATGTTTATGACTAAAAACCAGTAACTAATAGCCTCCATGATCATTTAGTTTTTGAACTTGTGGTACCACTTATGCTTTGATTAATGATGTTTATGTCGCAATGCATGATTATGGCTCTTATGCTCTCTTGATTTGTCGCTCCCAGTCTTTTGCTAGCCTCCACCTGTACTGAGTATGAGCTCTAGTCACGCATCCAACTCCCAAAAACCAAAGTTTTCCCATTGTGTCCTCCATACCTACCTACATGTGGTATTTAACCGCCACTCCAAAGTAAATTTCTCATGTGTTACCTTTAAAACTTTCAAAATTACTCCTGTTTTGTGCTCCTGTTTTGGCTCATGAGGACGTAAATAGAGAATCTTTATCTCACTTGTTGATTGGGCGTTCACACCCTGGACTAGTGGCTTCATCCGCTTATCCAATGATAGAAGAGCTGGCAGCGGGGTGCCCAGCTCCAAATTAATAACACCAATTATCTTCACTATTTTTCCCCCTGATTTATCAGTCAAAGCATAGTTGTGTAAACAAAAGAGAAAGAGGGATGACCTTCTACCCAGATGCGTCCTTCTATGGGAGCTGTTTGATGTCTACGCACGCTTCTATTCTTGTAGACAGTGTTGGGCCTTGTTATGAGTTGTTGGGAACCCCAAGAGGAGGGTGTGATGAGCACAACGGTAGGAGTTTTCCCCTTAGTTAAGAACCAGGGTTATCAACCCAGTAGGATAAAGAGAATCTTCGGAAGGTTGATGCCACTGACGGTGGTGCTGGCGCTTCACCGGTGTAAACAACAACGTGGAACCTGCACACAACACACCCAAAATACTTTGCCCCAACGGTACAGTGAGGTTGTCAATCTCACCGGTCTTCCTGAAAACAAAGATTAGACGTATAGTGTGGAAAACAGTGTATGCTTGCAGTAAGTAAAGAAAGCAGGAAATTGTTGTGGCTTGTTTAACAATGTGGAAAAATGGACCGGGGTTCGTAGTTTCACTAGTGGTGTCTCTCCATAAAAGATAGCATGTTGGGTGAACAAATTACAGCTGGGCAATTGAAAAATAGAGGTTGCACCGTAGTGCACAATATGACATGAAGATTACTATGCTATTTAGTGCGGGCATTACAACAAGATACATAGACCGACATCCATCTGCATCTATGACTAATATCCACCCTCAGGTTATCATCCGAACCCCCTTAGGTATTAAGTTGCAATAAACAGATAATTGCATTAAACAAAGTGTGTAATGTAAGCAATGATTATGCACGCGGGCACTCTCACCGTTGTTTTCTCCCTAATGGCAACAACACATCCTCCCCCTTCCCGTTTCTGTCACTCGAGAAAGGCAACAAGGAGGCATGAACCCACTATCGAGCATAAATACTCCCTCTTGGAGTCACTAGCAACTACTTGGCCAGAATAACCACTAGAAACAGAGAGCATGCAAGATCACAAATAACATATGCAAATAAAGACTATAATCAACTTGGCATCAGGTCAATATTCATCGGATCCCAGCAAACACAGCATAGAGAATTACATAAGATCAATATCGATCATGATAGACAGCTCACGAGATCTAAACATGGAGGCATATGAGGAGAAGACAACCATCTAGCTACAGCTACGAACCCGTACTCCAAGGATGAACTACTCACGCATCACCCCGGAGGCAGGCATGGTGATGTAGAAGCCTCCGATGATGATCTCCTCTCCGGCAGGGTGCCGGAAACAGCTTCAGAACCCCCCTGATCTAGGGTTGATGGTGACGGCGGCTGCGGAACTTTTTCGGGGATTTTGATCAGGTGCCTAGGGTTTTCCATCCGTGGGGCTTAAATAGGCGAAAGGGCAAAGGCGGTGGATCTCCAGGGGGCACACCTATAGCTGGCGCGGCCAGGGGGTCGCGCCACCCTATGGTGTGCCCCCCTGTTGCCCCTCTTCGACTCCTCTTCGGTCTTCTGGATGCTTCCGAGGAAAATAAGACTTTCGGGCTTCGAAATTTCCAATTCGATAATATTTCCAGAACAACTTTTCTGAAACTAAAAACAGCAGAAAACAGGGAACTGACTCTTTGGCATCTTGTCAATAGGTTAGTCCGGAAAATCGATAAATATGACATAAAGAAGGGAGAAAATATGTAGCAATTAGCATAATATGATCATGGAGCATCAGAAATTAGGGATACGTTTATGACGTATCAAGCACCCCCAAGCTTAGTTCCTACTCGTCCTCGAGTAGGTAAACGATAAAACAATAATTTCTGAGGTGACATGCTACTAACATAAGCTTGATCAATCTAATGTAAAAGCATATGCACCCTGAGATCATAAAACTTTAAACACGGGCATGATAAATAAAACTTTAATAATAAAGCATAGCAATTACTTTGCATCAAGAAGAGTAACTCAAATAAAGGATCATGAATAATAATGCAAAGAAAGGTAGACGTTTGTTTCAGGTATAGAAAAATATGGCAAAGTGATATTTCGATAGTCCTTAAGAGTGGGGCAAAACATAAATGCCAGGACACCTTCAAAGTTCATGAGGAATACTAGAACAAATAATTTAAGAACTAATAATATCACATCATGAAGTAATTATTGATGCTTATGGGACAAATGCCCATAGAACCCAGAATGGCAAAAATGCTCTCTCAATTGTGCATAAAGTTAGAAGATGGAGACTCAACATAAAGTAAAAGAAAGGCCCTTCGCAGAGGGAAGCATGGATCACTCATGTGCTAGAGCTTTTATTTTATTAAACATAGGTATTAAAGTTTGACATTTGTGGAGGAATGTCTAAATTTTGGGAGATGTATGCTAATGTCAACGAATGGTAAACAGAAAATACCGTACGTCACAAGTCAACTGGATTCACAAGAGCGACTCCCATGGTGAAGGATGCAACTGGTGTAGAAGGTCATCCCTCTTTCTCTTTTGTTTACACAATTATGCTTTGACTGATAAATCAGGGGCAAAAATAGCGAAGAGAATTTGTTTGTATTAATTTGGGGTTGGGCACCCCGCTGCTAGATCTTCTATCATTTGGATAAGCGGATGAAGCCACTAGTCCAGGGTGTGAAATCCAATCAACAAGTGAGATAAAGATTCTCTATTTACGTCCTCATGAGCAAAAACAGGAACATAAAGCAGGAGTAAAGTTTTGAAGGTTTTAAAGGTAACACATGAGCAATTTAATTTCGAATGGCAGTTAAATACCACATGTATGTAGGTATGGTGGACACAATGGGAAAAACTTTGGTTTAAGGGAGTTTGGATGCACGATTAGAGCTCATACTCAGTATAGGTGGAGGCTAACAAAAGACTGGGAGCGACAAATCAAGAGAGTATAAGAGCCATAATCATGCATAGCGACATAAGCATCATTAATTAAAGCATAAGCAATATCACAAGTTCAAAAACTAAGTGGTCATGGAGGCTATTCATGACTGGTTTGTAGTCATAAACATGGTGTGAGCATGCGCCAAGTCAGCCAAATAAATCATTCGAAAGAGAATACCATATATTGGTGCTTTACTATGACAAGGACAACTCATGAATCTTTCAATACATATTAAACACTCTCACATATTTTAGGCTAATCATGCTACTCAATAACCACAAGGCTTTAAAACTAAAATAACATTTAGCATGGCATGAAAAAGTCCTAGCCACAGTATATACAAGCTTCTACTAGTACTGTTATAAATTCTACTTCAAGAAGCAATTTTCTTTCTCCCAACAAGCACCAAACAAAAACATGCTTTAACAAAAATACTCTTTATGATACAGCAAGCAAACATGATAGTACTCACATAATAATACTAAAACTAACATCTCTAATAACATGCAAAATAGGAGCTGAATAAATGCAGCAGCCAAACAGAGACTAAGAATACAACGTATTCTCATGAAAAAGCGGAGCGTGTCACTATCCAATAAAAGAATTCTGGGGTCCAACCAAGCTTATTATGAAAGTAAAAAACAAATTGAAAGCAAAAGAAAAATCAAACTGAAAACAAAAATAAAATACGCTCCAAGTAAAGCACATAAGATGCAACCGAATAAAAATATAGTTTCACTAGAAGTGACCCGATAATTTGTTGATGAAGAAGGGGATGCCTTGGGAATCCCCAAGCTTATATGCTTGAGTCTTCTTGGAATTTTCTTGGGGGTACCACCGGGGCATCCCCAAGCTTAGGCTTTTCACTCTTCTTGATCACATCATATCATCCTCTTCTCTTGACCCTTGAAAACTTCCTTCACATCAAAATTCTCACAATCTTCATTAGCAACGTTAGTGCAATTGAAATAATAAATTCACATGGTTCAGTTTCAAAACAAGTATAACACTCAAAAACACATTAGCTACTGTCTCAACTTCTTTCAAAACTCTTTTTCTCAAAAGAACACCAAAAGAAAGAGATTAAGATGCAAATGCGATAAATGGCAGAAATCTGCCAAAAACAGAAAGCAGATAAATAATGATTTTTTAAAAACAATTCTGTTACTCCAATAAAAAAAACTGTCTTCTAAGAAAACTTTCGTATATAACTCAGGATTAAGAACAAAAAAACTCAGGTCATTTTGAATTTTGTGTGATTTTTAACGGAATTAACAGTGGATAGCAGAAATGTGTTTCCTGCGCGGAAAACCGAAATATCGGCTCAACTTTTCACTAGAGGCTTTACTTGGCTCAAAAAAACACAAAACAAAAAATACAGAGGGGTTTCTAAGGAAATATACAACACCCATGTGCAAAGCACGCCAAAGAAAACAAAGGAAAACTGAATCAAAACAGAGAAATAAAACGGGCTGTCTCCTGGTAGCGCTTCTCTTTAACGCCTTTCAGCTAGGCATAAAAGGGCAAAAGATGCTCACATAAGAAATATGAGTTAAGCAAAACAGAGCATCAAGAAGAAAATATAAAACAAATTTAAGTCTAAACCACTTTCTATGCATAGTAATATTGTAAAGAAATAAATTAAAGAAGCTCAAACTAGAAATCATGGGAAGGTAGAACAAGAGCAACTTCAAAACTTTCAACAAAAAGAGAGGTGTTTTAGTAACATGAAAATTACTACAACCATATTTTACTCTCTCATAATAATTTTCAGTAGCATCATGAACAAACTCAACAACATAATTATCACATAAAGCATGTTTGTCATGGTCTAAATGCACACAATTCATATCAAGCTCCAAAACCGTGGGATCAAAATTTAAAATCAGCTCATATTTCTTCCCACTTTTAGCAATAGAAAAACAAAATGATTGATCACTCATAAAAGGTATAGGACACATCATAGCAATCCTATTTTCAGCAGCATTATAATCTATAACATCAAGTAACATAGGACCATCATCAAGAGCATTATCATATAAATTTTCTAAAGAAACTTCCTCATTATCATGCATATCAATAGTTGGAATAAATAGAGGATTATTATAGGATTTATCCAAGTAGCATGTATTATCATAAATAAAAATAGCAATATCATTCTCACAAGTTTCATTCATAGTAGTATCAAGGTCACAAGTATAACAAGTATCAATTTCTTCAAATAATGTATGAGTTAAAGAGTTACTATCATTGGGAGGTTGACATGGGTTCCATTTTTCTCTTCTTGATCATCACTCTCCTCCTCTTTTTCATCCAATGAGCTTCCAGATTCAGCAGTTTCTACTTCCTTAGGTTCCTGTAAGGCATTAGTTACTTCTTTAGGTTGAGAGCATTTATTAAGATATTCCATTACATAGTAATTACAATCCTTGTAATTATCAAAGCAATATTCAAGTATAGAATAAATCTCATATTTATAAGGTGCATCATCAATACTTTCAAGAAAATAGGCAATTTCGAATGCACCCTTCCAAGCAATAAATTCTTCAATTTGTTCCACATCATATAATTCATAATTTCCCTTAACATAAGAAGATATGGTAACATTATAATTATACTCACATTGAAAAGGGAGGTGTTTATACCTCATACAGCAACAAGATTTATCAAAGCAATAAGAAACATTATAAGTAGAGCACAAGTTTTTAGCATAGTCATGCAATTTATTGATTTTCTCCCATAAGTGTATCCCTTTTTGTGACAAGCGGTGTTCCTTATAATGTTTTTGTTTTTCATCCGTGAACCCACCTTGCCTAAAAGATCTAGTTTCAAAGACATTAAACATTGATAGCAAGCTTGATAAAGCAGAAATAGCAAGTGAATGCTTCACTTGAAAATACTTGAGTTGCCCTTTTATGCCATAAAGTAAACAATTTTTTTTGTGTGTTTTCAATATAGAGAAGAAAAACAAGACAAAAATAAAAACAAGACAATAAACAAAATAAAGAGGTTGAGAGTGAGAGACTCCCCTTGCCAGAAGACTTCTTCCTCCCCGGCAACGGCGCCAGAAAAATCCTTGCTATGTATTGTTTGGAACCCCAAGAGGAGGGTGTGATGAGCACAATGGTAGGATTTTTCCCCTTAGTTAAGAAGCAGGGTTATCAATCCAGTAGGAGAAAGAGAATCTTCGGAAGGGTGATGCCACTAACGGTGGTGCTGGCGCTTCACCGGTGTCAGCAACAACGTGGAACCTGCACACAACACAACCAAAATACTTTGCCCCAACGGTACAGTGAGGTTATCAATCTCACCGGTCTTGCTGAAAACAAAGATTAGACGTATAGTGTGGAAAACAATGTATGCTTGAAGTAAGTAAAGAAAGCAGGAAATTGTTGTGGTTTGTTTAACAGTGTGGAAAAATGGACCGGGGTTCATAGTTTCACTAGTGGTGTCTCTCCCTAAAAGATAGCATGTCGGGTGAACAAATTACAGCTGGGCAATTGACAAATAGAGGTTGCACTGTAGTGCACATTATGACATGAATATTACTATGCTATTTAGTGCGGTCATTACAACAAGATACATAGACCGACTGCATCTATGACTAGTAATCCACCCTCAATTTATCATCCGACCCCCCTTAGGTATTAAGTTGCAAGCAACAGATAATTGCATTAAACAAAGTGTGTAATGTAAGCAATGATTATGCACGCGGGCACTCTCACCGTTGTTTTCTCTCTAATGGCAACAACACATCCTCCCCCTTCACGTTTCTGTCACTCGAGCAAGGCAACAAGGAGGCATGAACCCATTATCGAGCAAAAATACTCCCTCTTGGAGTCACTAGCAACTACTTGGCCAGAATAACCACTAGCAACGGAGATAATGCAAGATCGCAAATAACATATGCAAATAAATACTATAATCAACTTGGCATAAGGTCAATATTCATCGGATCCCAGCAAACACAGCATAGAGAATTACATAAGATCAATCTTGATCATGATAGGCAGCTCACGAGATCTAAACATGGAGGCATATGAGGAGAAGACAACCATCTAGCTACAGCTACGAACCCGTAGTCCAAGGATGAACTACTCACGCATCACTTCGGAGGCAGGCATGGTGATGTAGAAGCCTCTGGTGATGATCTCCTCTCCGGCAGGGTGACGGAAACAGCTTCAGAACCCCTCTGATCTGGGGTTGACGGTGACGGCGGCTGCTGAACTTTTTCGGGGATTTTGATCAGGTGCCTAGGTTTTTCCATATGGGGGGCTTAAATAGGCGAAAGGGCAAAGGGGGTGGAGCTCTAGGAGGCCCACACCTATAGCTGACCCTATGGTGTGGCCCCCTGCTGCCCCTCTTTGAGTCCTCTTCGGTCTTCCAGATGCTTCCGGGGAAAATAGAACTTCCGATCTTCGAACTTTCCAATTCTGAGAATATTTCTAGAACAACTTTTCTTAAAGTAAAAAACAGTAGAAAATAGGGAACTGGCTCTGTGGCATCTTGTCAATAGGTTAGTCCGGAAAATCGATAAAAATGACATAAAGAAGGGAGAAAACATGTAGCAATTGGAATAATATGATCATGGAGCTTCAGAAATTTGGGATACGTTTATGACGTATCATGCCTCCTAGTGCAGAGGTTTGTAGAACAGTAGCAAGTTTCCCTTAAGTGGATCACCCAAGGTTTATCGAACTCAGGGAAGTAGAGGTCAAAGATATCCCTCTCAAGCAACCCTGCAATTAAGATACAAGAAGTCTCTTATGTCCCCAAAACACCTAATACAATTTTCAGTTGTATAGGTGCACTAGTTCGGCGAAGAGAGAGTAAAATGCAAGTAATATGGATGATAATAAGTGATAATAGCAATCTGAAATAAAAATGGCAGAAAGCAAACATGTAGCAGAACAGGCGGAAAACAGTGTTTCAATGCTTGGAAATAAGGCCTAGGGCTCCTACTTTCACTAGAGGACACTCTCAACAATGATCACATAAATGAATAACTAGATAACTTCTCTTCACTATGCTACTCTGAACCACTCTTCGGTCGAATAAGAAACACTAATTCATTGCGTAGGGCTGTAACAAGACTCCTCAAGTTTGTATTCCCATGTCTAGTTAACCCCACGCTGTCACTATGAGCGCCCTAGAAGGTACTAAGCAAACGCCACAATTTCATAGGTTCACCAGCCAACACAAGATATAAATATCATGCTAAACCACACGGTGCACACACTGTCACCTTTACACCGTGATCAAAGTGTTTACGGAGATCTCATATCAAAACCACTTGAGTAGCATAATACATGAGGAGAAACATCTACTAATTCAACTAGATACAAAGCTCATGATCACATAAAGATCACACCATGGGAGAGAGAGATGAAACACATAGCTACCGGTAGAGTCCTCAGCCTCGGGGGAGAACTACTCCCTCCTCATCATAGGAGATAGCAACGGCGATGGAGATGGCGGTGGAGTCGATGGAGATGGCTTCCGGGGGCACTTCCCCGTCCCGGCAGGGTGCCAAAACAGAGATCTGTCCCCCGAAACTTTTCGGCGGCGGCGGCGGAGATACGGATGTATTTTGTGGAAAATGTCGATTCCTCTAGGGTTTATGCATCGGGGAGTATATATAGGCGAAAGTGCGATGCCAGGGGTGGCCAGGGGGCCCACACCACCTTGTGGCGCGGCCAGGGGGTGGTGGCGCCACCCTATGGTGCGGCCACCCTCTGGCCCCCCTCCGAGGATCTTCGTGACTTCTGGATGCTTCCGGGACTTCTAAGACTTCTGGCTTTCGAAACGTCCAATTCCTAGAATATTTGCAGAACAACTTTTCTGAAACTAAAAACAGCAGAAAACAGGAACTGGCTCTGTGGCATCTTGTCAATAGGTTAGTCCCGGGAAATCGATAAAATGACATAAAGTGTACGGAAAACAAGTGGGAAACAACATGAAAACAACATGGAACATCAGAATTCAAGGATACGTTTATGACGTATCAAGCATCCCCAAGCTTAGTTCCTACTCGTCCTCGAGTAGGTAAACGATAAAACAATAATTTTCTGAGGTGACATGCTACTAACATAAACTTGATCATAAAAATGTAAAAGCATATGTAAGCTGAGATCATAGAACTTCAAACACAAACATGATAAACGGAGCTTTAATAATAATGCATAGAAATCACTTTTCATCATGAAGAGTATCTCAAATAAAGGATCACGAATAATAATGCAAAGAAAGATAAACGTTTGTTTCAGGTATAGAGAAAGCATGGCAAAGTGATATTTCGCTAGTCCTTAAGGGTGGGGCAAAACATAAATGCCAGGACACCTTCAAAGTTCACGAGGAAGACTAGAGCAAATAATTTAAGAACAAATAATATCACATCATGAAGCAATTATTGATGTTTATGGGACAATGCAGATAGAACTAAGAATGGTAAAAATGCTCTCTCAATTGTGCATAAAGTTTGAAGATGGAGAGTCAACATAAAAGTAAAAGAAAGGCCCTTCGCGGAGGGAAGCAGGGATCACTCATGTGCTAGAGTTTTTTATTTTATTAAAAAGAGGTATTAAAATTTTTACACTCCTCCCATCCATCTTTCACAAATCATGGCTAACCGAATCCTCGGGTGCATGCCAACAATCACATACCGTGGAGGAGTGTCTATATTTTGGGAGATGTATGCTAATGTCGACGAATAGGTAAACAGAAAATACAGTACGTCACAAGCCAACTGGATTGACCAGAGCGGCTCCCATATAAAGGAAGCATCTGGGTAGAAGGTCATCCCTCTTTCTCTTTTGTTTACACAATTATGCTTTGACTGATAAATCAGGGGCAAAAATAGTGAAGAGATTTTGTGTGTATTAATTCGGGGCTAGGCACCCCGCTGCCAGCTCTTCTATCATTTGGATAAGCGGATGAAGCCACTAGTCTAGGGTGTGAAATCCAATCAACAAGTGATATAAAGATTCTCTAGTTACGTCCTCATGAGCAAAAACAGGAACATAAAGCAAGAGTAATTTTGAAGGTTTTAAAGGTAACACATGAGCAATTTACTTGGAGTGGCAGTTAAATACCACATGTAGGTAGCTATGGTGGACACAATGGGAAAACTTGGTTTTAGGGAGTTGGATGCACGATTAGAGCTCATACTCAGTACAGGTGGAGGCTAGCAAAAGACTGGGAGCGACAAATCAAGAGAGCATAAGAGCCATAATCATGCACATCGACGTAAACATCATTAATTAAAACATAAGCGGTATCATAGTTCAAAAACTAAGTAGTCATGGAGGATATTCGTGACTGGTTCATAGTCATAAACATGGTGTGAGCATGCGCCAAGTCAACCAAATAAAACATTCGAAAGAGAATACCATAAATTTATGCTTCCTTATGACAAGAACAACTCATGAATCTTTCAATGACATATTAAACACTCTCAGCTATTTGAAGCTATTCATGCTACTCAAGACCCACAAGGATTTAGAACTAAAATAACATTTAGCATGGCATGAAAAAGTTCTAGCAATAGTCTATACAAGCTTCTACTTGCACTGTTATAAATTCTACTTTAAACAACAGTTTCTTCTCCCAACAAGCACCATACAAGATATGTTTTAACAAAAATACTCTACATGATACAGCAAGGAAACATGTGATCACTCACATAACACTACTAAAACTAATATCTCTTAGATAAGAGTTGCATGAAAACAAAGGCTAAACGCAGTACTAGCAAAAAGTGAACACTCACATAACAATAGGAATCAAAACTAGAGTGTTCTAAGCAATGAAAACGGAGCGTGTATCTCTCCCACACAAGTATGATAAGATCCAACCAATTATTACAGCAAAGAAAACCAAACAAATTGAAAACAAAAATAAAAGACGCTCCAAGTAAAGCACATAGGATGTGACTGAATAAAATTATAGTTTCACTATAAGTGACCTGATAATTTGTCGATGAAGAAGGGGATGCCTTGGGCATCCCCAAGCTTAGACGCTTGAGTCTTATTGGAATTTGCTGGGATGTACCACCGGGACATCCCCAAGCTTAGGCTCTTCACTCTTCTTGATCACATCATATCATCCTGTTCTCTTGACCCTTGAAAACTTCCTTCACACCAAACTTCTCACAATCTTCATTAGCAACGTTAGTGCAATCGAAATAATAAATTCACATGGTTAAGTTTCAACACATGTCTAACATTCAAAAACACATTAGCTACTGTCACAACTTATTTTAAAACTCTTTTTCTCAAAGAACACCAAAAGAAAGCGATTAAGAGGCAAATGCAATTATTGGCAGAAATCTGTCAAAACAGGACAACAGGTAAAGATGGTTTTTTTTAGAACATCGTCTGTTGATCAAATGAAAAAGTGGTCAACTAAGAAAAGTTGCGTATACAGCCCAGGATTACTCACAAAAAAACTCAGGTCATTTTGATTTTCTGTGATTTTATACGGTATAAACAGTGGACGGCAGAAATCGGTTTCCTGCGCAGAAATCCGAAATATAGCCTCAACTTTCCACTAGAGGCTTTACTTAGCTCAACAAAAACACAAAAGAAAAGATACATAGGGGTTTCTAAGGAAATATACAACACCCAGGATCAAAGAACAAAAAATAAACCAAAGGAAAACGGGTTGAAAACGGAGAAATAAAACGGGTTGTCTCCCGGTAGCGCTTTTCTTTAACGCCTTTCAGCTAGGCACAGTGATTTTTAAAAGATGCTCACATAAGAATAATAGTTGAAGCACAATAAGAGAGAGTCAATAAGAAAATATAAAACACATTTAAGTCTAACCCACTTTCTATGAAAAATAATTTTGTAGAAAAACAAGTCAACGACGCACAAAGTGACTAGCATAGGAAGACAAAATAAACGCAACATCAAAAATTTCAACATAAAGAGGGGAAACTTAATATTGTTGAGATGCATAAAACCATGTTTCCCTCTCTCATAATAACTTTCAGTAGCATCATGAATAAAATCAACAATATAACTATCACATAAAACATTCTTATCATGAGCCACATGCATACAAGAATTAATACTCTCAACATAACCATAGTCATTCTTATTGATAGCAGTGGGAGAAAATTCAACAAAATAGCTATCATTATTATTCTCATCACCATAATTATTAAATATTGGAGGCATATTGTAATCATAATTAATTTTTTCCTCAATAGTATGTGGACTGAAAATATCATATTCATCATTGTAAACAGGTGGAACTAGAATACCACGATCATTATAATCATCATATATTGGAGGCAAAGTATCATCAAATAAAATTTCCTCCTCAAAACTTGGGGGTCTACAAATATCACATTCATCAAAACTAGCTTCCCCAAGCTTAGACTTTTCCATATCATTAGCAATAATGGTGTTCAAAGAATTCATACTAATAACATTGCTATTAGTATGCAAATAAAGTTCCATAGGTTTTTTAATTTTCTCTTCAAACACTTCATGTCCTAACTCAAGATAAATTATAAAGCTCTCTCATATATTTGTTGTTTTCCATTTAAGCATAAAGATAAAAACAAGTAACAAGTAAAGATAAGCCTAACTAGTCAAAATAAAAACAAGAAACAAAAAGATATAATTGCAGAATCTAAAGGAAATAACTTCGAGAACTCACACCCGAGGATGTGAGAACCTTTTACCTTACCTCCCCGGCAACGGCGCCATAAAAGAGCTTGATGTCTACGCACGCTTCTATTCTTGTAGACAGTGTTGGGCCTCCAAGTGCAGATGTTTGTAGAACAGCAGCAAGTTTCCCTTAAGTGGATCTCCCAAGGTTTATCGAACTCAGGGAGGTAGAGGTCAAAGATATCCCTCTCAAGAAACCCTGCAATTAAGATACAAGAAGTCTATTGTGTCCCCAACACACCTAATACAATTCTCATTTGTATAGGTGCACTAGTTCGGCGAAGAGAGAGTAAAATGCAAGTAATATGGATGATAATAAGTGATAATAGCAATGTGAAATAAAAATGGCAGAGAGCACACATGTAGCAGAACAGGCGGAAAACGATGTTTCAATGCTGGGAAATAAGGCCTAGGGCTCCTACTTTCACTAGAGGACGGATATGTCTCCAACGTATCTATAATTTCTGATGCTCCATGATCATATTATGTCAATTGCTACTTGTTTTCTCCCTTATTTATGGCATTTTTATACGTTTTCCGGGACTAACCTATTAACAAGATGCCAAGTGTCAGTCCCTTGTTTTATGATGTTTTTGGTTTCAGAAAAGTTGTTCTGGAAACATTCTCGAAATTGGACCCCACAAAGCCCGAAGTGCCTATTTTCCCCGGAAGCATCCAGAACACCGAAGAGGAGTCGAAGACGGGCACCATGGGGCCACACCATAGGGTGGCGCGGGTCCCCCTGGCTGCGCCACCTATGGGTGTGGGGCCCCTGGAGCTCCACCGCCTTTTCTCTTTCGCCTATTTAATCCCCCCGGATGGAAAACCCTAAGCACCTGATCAAAAATCCCCGAAAAGTTCCGCAGCCCCTGTCACCGTCAACCCTAGATCAGGGGGGTTCTGAAGCTGTTTCCGGCACCCTGCTGAAGAGGAGATCATCACCGGAGGCTTCTACACCACCATGCCTGCCTCCGGAGTGATGCGTGAGTAGTTCATCCTTGGACTACGGGTTCGTAGCTGTAGCTAGATAGTTGTCTTCTCATCCTATGCCTCCATGTTTAGATCTCCTGAGCTGCCTATCATGATCGAGATTGATCTTATGTAATTCTTTGTGCCATGTTTGTCTAGATCCGATGAATATTGAACTCATGCCAAGTTCATTATAGTCTTTATTTGCATATTCTATTTGTGATCTTGCATGCTTTCCATTGCTAGTGGTTGCTCTGGCCAAGTAGTTGCTAGTGACTCCAAGAGGGAGTATTTATGCTTGATAGTGGGTTCATGCCTCCTCACCACCTTGCTCGAGTGACAGAAACGTGAAGGGAGGATGTGCCGTTACCATTAGGGAGAAAACAGCGGTGAGAGTGCCCGCGTGCATAATCATTGCTTACATTACACATTTTGTTTAATGCAGTTATATGTTGCTTGCAACTTAATACCTAAGGGGGTTCGGATGATAACCCGAGGGTGGATTATTAGTCATAGATGCAGATGGATGTCGATCTATGTATATTGTTGTAATGCCCGCACTAAATATCATGGTAGTTTTCATGTCATATATGTGCACGACGGTGCAAACTCTATTTGTAAATTACCCAGCTGTAATCTGTTCACCCAGCATGCTATCTTTTATGGAGAGACACCACTAGGGAACCTATGAACCCCGGTCCATTTTCCCACACTGTTAAACAAACCACAACTATTTCTTGCTTTCTTTACTTACTGCAAGCATACATCATTTTCCACACTATACGTCTAATCTTTTTTTTTGCAAGACCGGTGAGATTGACAACCTCACTGTACCGTTGGGACAAAGTATTTTGGTTGTGTTGTGTGCAGGTTCCACATTGTTGCTGACACCGGTGAAGCGCCAGCACCACCGTCAGTGGCCTCGACCTTCGTGGGATCCTCTTCCTCCTACTAGATTGATAACATTGGTTCTTAACTGAGGGAAATTCTTGCTGCTTGCTCATCATACCCTCCTCTTGGGGTTTCCAACAACTTCATCAACTCTGCAAGCATCAAGGAATTTCTGGCACCGTTACCGGGGACCAAACAAACATATATAAGAAGACTTCCTCCCGCCACGGTCGCCATCACAAGCAGCAAGGAATTTCTGGCGCCGTTGCCGGGAGGAAGAAGTCTTATGGCAAGGGGAGTATCTCACTCTCAACCTCTTTATTTTGTTTATTGTCTTGTTTTTCTTTTCTTTATCAAAAACACAAAAAATTAGTTTACTTTATAGCATAGAAAGCAACTCAAGTATTTTCAAGTGAAGCATTCACTTGCTATTTTTGCTTTATCATGCTTGCTTTAAATGTTTGATGTCTTTGAAACTAGTTCTTTTAGGCAAGGTGGGTTCACAGACGAACAACAAAAACATTATAAGGAACACCGCTTGTCACAAAAAGGGATACACTTATGGGAGAAAATTAATAAATTGCATGACTATGCTAAAAACTTGTGCTCTACTTATAATGTTACTTATTGCTTTGATAAATCTTGCTGCTGTAGGAGGTATAAACACCTCCCTTTTCAATGTGAGTATAATGATGATGTTACCATATCTTCTTATGTTAAGGGAAATTATGAATTATATGACGTGGACCAAATTGAAGAATTTATTGCTTGGAAGGGTGCATGCGAAATTGCCTATTTGCTTGAAAGTATTGATGATGCACCTTATAAATATGAGATTTATGATATACTTGAATATTGCTTTGATAATTACAAGGATGGTAATTACTACATAATGGAATATCTTAATAAATGCTCTCAACCTAAGGAAGTAACTAATGCCTTGCAAGAGCCTATGGAAGAAGAAATTGCTGAATCTGGAAGCTCATTGGATGAAAAAGAGGAGGAGAGTGATGATCAAGAGGAGGAAGAATGGAGCTACCCATGTCAACCTCCCAATGATAGTAAATCTTTAACTCATACATTATTTGATGAAATTGATACTTGCTATACTTGTGACCTTGATACTACTATGAATGAAACCTGTAAGAATGATATTGCTACTGTTATTTATGATAACCCATTCTACTTTGATAAGTCCTATGATAATCCTCTATTTATTCCAACTATTGATATGCATGACAATGAGGAAGTTTGTTTAGAAAATTTATATGATAATGCTCTTGATGATGGTCCTATGTTACTTGATGTTATAAATTATAATGCTACGGAAAATAGGATTGCTATAATGTGTCCTATACCTTTTATGAGTGATCAGTTATCTTCTTTTTCTATTGCTAAAATGGGAAAGAAGAGGAACTGATTTTAAATTTTGATCCCACTGTTTTTGAGCTTGGTATAAATTTTGTGCTTTTAGACCATGACAAACATGCTTTATATGATAATTATGTTGTTGATTTTTTTTATGATGCTACAGAAAATTATTATGAGAGAGAAAAACTTGGTTGTAGAAATTTTCATGTTACTAAAACACCTCTGTTTTTGTTGAAAGTTTTGAAGTTGCTCTTGTCTACCTTCCCATGATTTCTAGTTTGATCTTCTTTAATTTGTTTCTTTACAAGATTCCTATGCATAGGAAGTGGGTTAGAATTAAATTTGTTTTATACTTTCTTCTTGATGCTCTCTTTTGCTTAAATCATATTTCTAATGTGAGCATCTTCTGGTCTTTTATTCCTAGCTGAAAGGCGTTAAAGAAAAGCGCTACCGGGAGACAACCCGTTTTATTTCGCTGTTTTCAACCCGTATTCTTTGGTGTGCTTTGCACTTGGGTGTTGTCTAGTTCCTTAGCAACCCTGCTGTATCTTTTATTTTGAGTTTTTGTTGATCCAAGTAAAGCCTCTAGTGGAAAGTTGAGCCTATATTTCGGATTTCTGCGGAGGAAACATATTTCTGTTGTCCACTGTTAATTCCGTGAAAAATCACAGAAAATTTAAAATGACCTGAGTTTTTTTGTGATTAATCCTGAGTTATATAATAAAATTTTCTTAGTTGACCACATTTTGATTTGAGCAACAGATTTTTTTTGAAAAAATGATCTTTACCTGTTGTTCTGTTTTGACAGATTTCTGCCATTTATCGCATTTGCATCTTAATCTCTTTCTTTTGGTGTTCTTTTGAGAAAAAGAGTTTTAAAAGAAGTTGTGACAGTAGCTAATGTGTTTTTGAGTGTTAGACTTGTGTTGAAACTGAACCATGTGAATTTATTATTTCAATTGCACTAACGTTGCTAATGAAGATTGTGAGAATTTTGGTGTGAAGGAAGTTTTCAATGGTCAAGAGAAGAGGATGATATGATGTGACCAATAAGAGTGAAGATCCTAAGCTTGGGGATGCCCCGGTGGTACATCCAGGAAATTCCAAGAAGACTCAAGCGTCTAAGCTTGGGGATGCCCAAGGCATCCCCTTCTTCATCAACAAATTATCAGGTCACTTCTAGTGAAACTATATTTTTATTTGGTCGCATCTTATGTGCTTTACTTGGAGCGTCTTTTATTTTTGTTTTCAGTTTGTTTTTGTTTTTTCTTTCAGTTTGTTTTTTACTTTTTCAATAATCTTGGTTGGACCCACAACATTCTTTTATTGGAGAGTGACACGCTCCGCTTTTTCATGAGAATAATTTGTATTCTTAATCTCTGTCTAGCTGCTGCATTTATTTAGCTCCTATTTTTCATGCATCTCTTATTAGAGCTGTTAGTTTTAGTAGTGTTATGTGAGTACTCTCATGTTTTCTTGTTGTATCATAAAGAGTATTTTTGCTAAAGCATGTTTTGTATGGTGCTTGTTGGGAGAAAGAAAACTGCTGCTTGATGTAGAATTTATAATAGTACTAGTAGAAGCTTGTATAGACTGTGGCTAGAACTTTTTCATGCCATTATAAATGTTATTTGAGTTTTAAAGCCTTGTGGTTATTGAGTATTATGATTATCCTCAAATAGCTGATAGTGTTTAATATGTCTTGAAAGGTTCATGAGTTGTTCTTGTCATAGTAAAGCATCAATTTATGGTACTCTCTTTTGAATGTTTTATTTTGGTTGACTTGGCGCATGCTCACACCATGTTTATGACTATAAACCAGTCACGAATAGCCTCCATGAACACTTAGTTTTTGAACTTGTGATACTTCTTATGTTTTAATTAATGATGCTTATGTCGCTATGCATGATTAGGCTCTTATGCTCTCTTGATTTGTCTCTCCCAGTCTTTTGCTAGCCTCCCCCTGTACTGAGTATGAGCTCTACTCGTGCATCCAAACTCCCTTAAACCAAAAATTTTGCCATTGTGTCCACCATACCTACCTACATGTGGTATTTAACTGCCATTCCAAGTAAATTGCTCATGTGTTACCTTTAAAACCTTCAAAATTACTCATGCTTTATGTTCCTGTTTTTACTCATGAGGACGTAAATAGAGAATCTTTATCTCACTTATTGATTGGATTTCACACCCTGGACTAGTGGCTTCATACGCTTATCCAAATGATAGAAGAGCTGGCAGCGGGGTGCCCAGCCCCAAATTAATACAAACAAATTCTCTTCGCTATTTTTGCCCCTGATTTATCAGTCAAAGCATAATTGTGTAAACAAAAGAGAAAGAGGGATGACCTTCTACACCAGTTGCGTCCTTCACCATGGGAGCCTCTCTTGTGAATCCATTTGGCTTGTGACGTACTGTATTTTCTGTTTACCATTCGTTGACATTAGCATACATCTCCCAAAATATAGACACTCAGTGCCAAACTTTTAATACCTCTGTTTAATAAAATAAAAGCTCTAGCACATGAGTGATCCCTGCTTCCCTCTGCGAAGGGCCTTTCTTTTACTTTTATGTTGAGTCTCCATCTTCTAACTTTATGCACAGTTGAGAGAGCATTTTTGCCATTCTAAGTTCTATGTGCATTTGTCCCATAAACATCAATAATTACTTCATGATGTGATATTATTTGTTCTAGTCTTCCTCATGAATTTTGAAGGTGTCCTAGCATTTATGTTTTGCCCCACTCTTAAGGACTAGCGAAATATCACTTCGCCATGCTTTCTCTATACCTGAAACAAACGTTTACCTTTCTTTGTATTATTATTCATGGTCATTTATTTGAGTTACTCTTCGTGATGCAAAGTAATTGCTATGCTTTATTATTAAAGTTCTATTTATCATGTTTGTGTTTGAAGTTTTATGATCTCAGCGTGCATATGCTTTTACATTAAATTGATCAAGTTTATGTTATTAGCATGTCACCTTAGAAATTATTGTTTTATTGTTTACCTACTCTAGGACGAGTAGGAACTAAGCTTGGGGATGCTTGATACGTCTCCAACGTATCTATATTTTCTTATGCTCCATGGTCATATTATGTCAATTGCTACTTGTTTTCTCCCTTATTTGTAGCATTTTTATACGTTTTCTGGGACTAACCTATTAACAAGATGCTAAGAGCCAGTTTCCTGTTTTCTGTTGTTTTTGGTTTCTTAAAAGTTGTTCTGGAAACATTCTCGGAATTGGACCCCACAAAGCCCGAAGTGCCTATTTTCCCTGAAAGCATCCAGAACACCGAAGAGGAGTCGAAGACGGGCACCAGGGGGGCCACACCATAGGGTGGAGCGGGTCCCCCTGGCCGCGCCACCTATGGGTGTGGGGCCCCTGGAGCTCCACCGCCTTTGCCCTTTCGCCTATTTAATCCCCCCGGATGGAAAACCCAACGCACCTGATAAAAAATCCCCGAAAAGTTCCGTAGCCGCTGTCACCGTCAACCCTAGATCAGGGGGGTCTGAAGCTGTTTTCGGCACCCTGACGGAGAGGAGATCATTACCGGAGGCTTCTACATCACCATGCCTGCCTCCATAGTGATGCGTTAGTAGTTCATCCTTAGACTGAGGGTTCGTAGCTGTACCTAGATGGTTGTCTTCTCCTCATATGCCTCCATGTTTAGATCTCGTGAGCTGCCTATCATGATCGAGACTGATCTTATGTAATTCTATGTGATGTGTTTGCTGGGATCCGATCAATATTGAACTTATGCCAAGTTTATTATAGTCTTTATTTGCATATGCTATTTGTGATCTTGCATGCTTTCCGTTGCTAGTGGTTGCTCTAGCAAAGTAGTTGCTAGTGACTCCAAGAGGGAGTATTTATGCTTGATAGTGGGTTCATGCCTCCTCACCACCTTGCTCGAGTGACAGAAATGTGAAGGGGGGATGTGATGTTGCCATTAGGGAGAAAACAACGGTGAGAGTGCCCGCGTGCATAATCATTGCATACATTACACACTTTGTTTAATGCAGTTATTTGTTGCTTGCAACTTAATACCTAAGGGGTTTCGGATGATAACCTGAGGGTGGATTATTAGTCATAGATGCAGATGGATGTCGGTCTATGTATATTGTTGTAATGCCCGCACTAAATATCATAGTAGTCTTCATGTCATATATGTTCACTACAGTGCAACCTCTATTTCTCAATTGCCCAGCTGTAATTTGTTCACCCAGCATGCTATCTTTTATGGAGAGACACCACTAGTGAACCTATGAACCCCGGTCCATTTTTCCACACTGTTAAACAAACCACAACTATTTCCTGCTTTCTTTGCTTACTTCCAGCATACATCATTTTCCACACTATACGTCGAATCTTTGTTTTAAGCAAGATCGATGAGATTGACAACCTCACTGTACCGTTGGGACAAAGTATTTTGGATGTGTTGTGTGTAGGTTGCACGTTGTTGCTGACAGCGGTGAAGCGCCAGCACCACCGTCAGTGGCATCAACCTTCCTGAGATCCTCTTCCTCCTACCAGATTGATAACCTTGGTTCTTAACTGAGGGAATTCTTGCCGCTTGCTCATCACACCCTCCTCTTGGGGTTTCCAACAACTTCATCAACTCTTCAAGCATCAAGGACACTCTCAACGATGATCACATAAATGAATAACTAGATAACTTCTCTTCACTATGCTACCCCGAACCACTCCCCGGTCGAATAACAAACATCAATTCATTGCGTAGGGCTGTAACATCACTCCTCAAGTTTGTATTCCCATGTCTAGTTAACCCCATGCTGACACTATGAGCGCCCTAGAAGGTACTAAGCAAACGCCACAATTTCATAGGTTCACCATCCAACAAAAGATATAAATATCATGCTAAACCACTCGGTGCACACACTGTCACCTTTACACCGTGATCAAAGTGTTTACGGAGATCTCATAACAAAACCACTTGAGTAGCATAATACATGAGGAAAAACATCTACTAATTCAACTAGATACAAAGCTCATGATCACATAAAGATCACACCATGGGAGAGAGAGATGAAACACATAGCTACCGGTAGATCCCTCAGCCTCGGTGGAGAACTAATCCCTCCTCATCATAGGAGACAGCAACGGCGATGGAGATGGCGGTGGAGTCAATGGATATGGCTTCCGGGGGGAACTTCCCCGTCCCGGCAGGCGGCGGCGGAGCTACGGATGTATTTTGTGGAAAAGGTCGATTCCCCTAGGGTTTATGCATCAGGGAGTATATATATGCGAAAGGGCGATGCCAGGGGTGGCCAGGGGGCCCACACCACCTGGTGGCGCGGCCAGGGGGTGGTGGCGCCACCCTATGGTGTGGCCACCCTGTGGCCCCTTCCGGGGCTCTTTGGGACTTCTGGATGCTTCCGGGACTTCAGAGACTTCTGGTTTTCGAATCGTCCAATTCCGAGAATATTTGCAGAACAACTTTTCTGAAACTAAAAACAACAGAAAACAGGGACTGGCTCTATGTCATCTTGTCAATAGGTTAGTCTCGGGAAATCGATAAAAATGACATAAAGTGTAAGGAAAACATGTCGGAAACAACATGAAAACAACATGGAACATCAGAAATTAAGGATACGTTTATGACGTATCAAGCCGCTCTTGTGAAGTCTAGTTGGCTTGTGACGTACTGTATTTTTTGTTTACCATTCATTGACATAAGCATACACCTATCTTAAAATATAGACACTCCTCCACGGTATGTGATTGTTGGCAGGCACCTGAGGATTCGGTTAGCCATGGTTTGTGTAAGATGGTTGGGAGGAGTGTCAAGCTTTTTATACCTATGTTCAATAAAATAAAAGCTCTAGCACATGAGTGATCCATGCTTCCCTCTGCGAAGGGCCTTTCTTTTACTTTTATGTTGAGTCTCCATCTTCTAACTTTATGCACGGTTGAGAGAGCATAGTTGCCTATCTAGGTTTTATGTGCATTTGTCCCAAAAACATTATTAATTGATTCATGATGTGTTATTGTTTGTTCTTTAATTATTTGTTCTAGTCTTCCTCATGAACTTTGAAGGTGTCCTGGCATTTATGTTTTGCCCCACTCTTAAGGACTAACGAAATATCACTTCGACATGTTTTCTCTATACTTGAAACAAACGTATATATTTTCTTGCATTGTTATTCATGATCTTTTATTTGTGTTACTTATCATGATGCAAGGTGATTGCTATGCTTTATTATTAAAATTCTATTTATCATGCTTGTGTTAAAGTTCTATGATCTCAGCTTACTTATGCTTTTACATTATTGATGACCAAGTTTATGTTGGTAGCATGTCACTTTAGAAATTATGAGTTTTTATCGTTTACCTACTCGAGGACGAGTAGGAACTAAGCTTGGGGATGTCCCCCTCAGGTCCTTATTTCGACTACATATACCACTTGACCTAAACCCCGAGGGGGTTCGTCATATTCCAGAGAAAAACACCAGAGCGCCAAAACCCAATTCGGGGACCAAACGTTCTTGTTCTAGTACCCTGCCGGGACGGGGATTCGAAGGAGATCATCGCCACCACTTCTCCATCAACCATCCATGATTCCCCCATCCATGTGTGAGTAATCCCCGTTGTAGGCTGAGAGGGATGGTAGGGATTGGATGAGATCGTTCATCTAATAATTTCCAGATTGTTAGGGCATGGTGCCTAGTATCCGTTGTTAGTGCTATCTATCATTGTTGCAACTTGTTATGCTTAATGCTTGTCACTAGGGCCCGAGTGCCATGATCTCAGATCTGAACATGGTATTGATTCATGAGGATAATTATGCTTTTGATCTTACCTGCAAGTTGTTTACACATATCATTTTCCGGAACCCAAGGCCCCAAAGTGAAAGCAATTGGGATAACCGGAGGGGATGACTGTGATGTGAGGATCACATAGTGTTAATGCTTTGCTCCGGTGCTTTATTAAAAGGAGCACCTTAATTACCAGTAGTTTCCCTTGATGCCCCGCTGCAAACGGGTTGGTAGGATAGAAGATGTTGTGCAAGTTTCTCATTGCGAGCATGTACAATTAAATACGAAACACATGCCTGTGGTTAACTAGTACTTGGATGCTTTATTATTATTTATCTGCAATTTCCATGTTTTGATTATTATATGAACTATCTTATCCATGCAACGCCCGTTCATCCATCCCCACGCCTACAATATTTTAATCATGTTGTTTCATACAATTGCTACCATTGTTTCTATTTTATTCCTGTTGTTATTTTACTACTGCTACTGCTATAAAACTGTTTCTATTGATAAAATATTGCGAGCAAGTCTACTTCTAGGTGCAGCTGAATTGAAAACTCATCTGTTAAGGCTTATAAATATTCTTTGACTCCCCTTGTGTCGAATCAATAAATTTGGGTTTTACTTCCCTTGAAGACTATTGCGATCCCTTATACTTGTGGGTCATCAGACGTAGGGGAGCCGGCCTAGGCCAGGCTAGAGGTCGGTCAGTTCTGCTAGGTATCCAGCCTGGAGGCCGGGTTTCCTAGGAATTTCTTTTTCTCTCTTTTCTTCTCCTTCCTCGGGGCCACCTTGTTGGCCTTCTTATCAAGCTTCTTGGGCATCATATTGGGCTTCTTGGGCACCATCTTGGGTCTCCAATGGGGGATCAAACCTTAGCACACATAGGGTATTTACATGAGGTTGCGCACCATTCACCAAGTCACCGAAGGCATAGAGAGAGAGAGGAGTGAGTTCACCTTATCCTGTATTGCCTTTGCGCGTGATCTTTTCATGGGACCATTGGGTGTGGATGTAGAGCTTGGTGGAATGGGGTGTGCTGCATCAAAGAATAATAGACAAAAATTCATCCTCAGGCATTTTGAACACAACAAAGTCAGTTAATATTAAACAATTAACAACCTGGACAGGAACATCCTCACAAATGCCAATAGGAATAACTATAGAGTCATTTACCATTTGCAAAGAGATATCAGTAGGAATCAATTTATCCAAATAGAGCCTCTTATAAAGAGAGAGAAAGGCATAACACTCACTCCAGCACCAAAATCACATAAAACAGTTCTTACATAATTATTTTTGATAGAGCAAGGAATGGTAGGAATACCTGGGTCTCCAAGCTTCTTAGAAATTTTACTATTGGAGGAATAATTAGCAAGCATAGTGGAAATTTCCTCATTAGGAATTTTCCTCTTATCAGTAACAATATCTTTCATATACTTGGAATAAGTGATACGTCATAAACATATCTATAATTTCTGATGTTCCACGTTGTTTTCATGCCTTATGCTACATGTTTTCCTTACACTTTAAGTCATTTTTATCGATTTATCGGGACTAACCTATTGACAAGATGCCACAGAGCCAGTTCCCTATTTATCTGTTGTTTTTAGTTTCAGAAAAGTTGTTCTGGAAATATTCTCGAAATTGGAAAATTTGAATCCCGGAAGTCTTACAATTCCCGAAGGTTCTACGGAGTCCCGAAGAGGCCCAGAGGGGGGCCACACCATAGGGCAGCACCCCCTGGCCGCGCCTGGGGTGGTGTGGCCCCCTCGGGCGTCCACCGCCATCGCCCTTTTGCATATTTATCCCCCGACACGTGAACCCTAAAAATATATCACTTTACCCCGAGAAACACCCGAGGCCACCGTCCTCGTCAACCCGAGATCGGGAGGGTTATGGAGCTCTCTCCGGCACCCTGCCGGGAGGGAAATTCATCACCGGAGGGGTCTACACCACCATGCCCGCCTCCGGAGTGATGCGTGAGTAGTTCATCCTTGGACTATGGGTCCATAGAAGTAGCTAGATGGTTGTCCTCTCCACTTTATGCCTCATGTTTAGATCTCGTGAGCTTCCTCACATGATCGATATCATCTATTTGTAATGCTACATGTTGTGGTTGCTAGGATCCGATGATTATTGAATGCTATGTCTTTTGATTATAAATCTATGATGTTATCTTCATGTGTATGTTATTTATGATCTTGCATGCTCTCTGTTGTTAGTAGATGCTCTGTCCAAGTAGATGCTAGTGACTCCAAGAGGGAGTATTTATGCTCAATAGTGGGTTCATGCCTCCTTTGCATCTGTACTCGAGTGACAGAAACGTGATGGATGGAGGATGTGCTGTTGCCACTAGGGAGAAAACAACGACGTTTACTTCGTTTACATTGTTTACATTACACACTTTAATTACTGCGATTATCTGTTGCTTTCAACTTAATACCCGACGTTTGTTAGGATGATATTCGGAGGGTGGATTATTAGTCATAGATGCAGTTGGATGATGATCTATGTATTTTTTTGTAACGCCCGCATGAATCTCATAGTAATCTTTATGTCATGCATGATTCTTTATCTGTCAATTTCCCAGATGTAATTTGTTCACCATACATGTTAGCTATCTTTCATGGAGAGACACCTCTAGTGAACTGTGGACCCCGGTCCATTTTCTCATACTGATGATACAACCACTGCAATTACTGTTTTCACACTGCTTCCACTGTTTTCATATTGTTCTCATACTGTTTTCCACACCATACATTTAACCTCTTTGTCTTCAGAAAAACCGGTGAGATTGACAACCTCACTGCTTCGTTGGGGCAAAGTGATTTGGTTGTGTTGTGTGGGTTCCATGTTGCTGCTGAACCGGCATTGCGTCCTACCATCTCAACTGCATCAACCTTCTGAAGTTACTCCTTCCTCCTACCGGTTGATTCAACCTTGGTTTCTTTCTGAGGAAAACTTGCTGCTGTGCTCATCAAACCTTCCTCTAGGGGTCTCCCAACAAACATGTGTTCCACGCGCATCAAGCACTTTTCTGGCGCCGTTGCCGGGGAGGAAGAGAAGTTCTGCAAGGGGAGTCTCTCACCTCCAATCATTTTTACTTTGTTATTGTTTTGCTTTTTTTTACTTTCTTTATTATGCTTGCTATCAATGTTTGATGTCTTTGAAACTAGATCTTATTGGAAAGGTGGGTTCACGGACGAACAACAAAAATATTATAAGGAACACCGCCTGTCACAAAAAGGGATACACTTATGGGAGAAAATTAATAAATTGCACGAGTATGCTAAAAACTTGTGCTCTACGTATAATGTTACTTATTTCTTTGATAAATCTTGTTGCTGTAGGAGGTATAAACACCTCCCTTTTCAATGTGAGTATAATGATGACGTTACCATATCTTATTATGTTAAGGAAATTATGACTTTGATGATGTGGAACAAATTGAGGAATTTATTGTTTGGAAGGGTGCATTCGAAATTGCTTATTTGCTTGAAAATATTGATGATGCACCTTATAAATATGAGATTTATGATATACTTGAATATTTCTTTGATAATTACAAGGATTGTAACTACTACATACTTAAATATCTTAATAGATTCTCTCCCCTAAAGGGAGATACTAATGCCTTGCTAGGAACCTATGGAAGAAGAAATTGCTGAATCTGAAAGCTTATTGCATGAAAAAGAGGAGGAGAGTGATGATCAAGAGGAGGAAGAATGGAGCTACATGTCTGCCCCAATTATAGTAACTCTTTAACTCATAGTTGTGATGATCATATTGATTCTTTTGAAATAGCCCTTTTTGATGAATTTGATACTTGCTATACTTGTGACCATGATACTACTATGCATGAAACTCGTGAGATTATGTTGCTACTGTTATTTATGATAATCCTTGCTACTTTGCTAAATCCTACGATAATCCTCTATTTATTCCAACTATTTATATGCATGATAATGAGGAAGTTTGTTTAGAAAATGTACATGATAATGCTCTTGATGATGGTCCTATGTTACCTGATGTAATAAATCATAATGCTACTGAAAATGGTATTGGTATTAGTAGTCCCATACCTTTTATGAGTGACCAATCATCTTGTTTTTCTATTGCTAAAAGTGGGAAAAAAGAGGAGCTGATTTTAAATTTTGATCCTAGTGTTTTAGAGCTTGATATGAATTATGTGCTTTTAGGCCATGCCAAACATGCTTATGTGATAATTATGTTGTTGAGTTTGTTCATGATGCTACTGAAAATTATTATGAGAGAGGAAAATATGGTTGTAGGAATTTTCATGTTACTAAAACAGCTCTCTTTTTTGAAAGTTTTGAAGTTGCTCTTCTTCTACCTTCCTTGATTTCTAGTTTGAGCTTCTTTAGTTAATTTCTTTATAAAATTCCTATGCGTAGGAACTGAGTTAAGACTTAAATTTGTTTTATACTTGCTTCTCGATGCTCCCTTTTTCTTAATTCATATTTCTTATGTTAGAATCTACTTGATTCCACTTTTCTAGGCCTAGCTAAAAGGCGTTAAAGAAAAGCACTTCTTGGGAGATAACCCATGATTTTATTTTTGCTTTGTTTTTCTCTGTTTTCTTTGAGTAAAGGGGTTGTATACTTCTGTATAAACTCCTTTGTATCTTTATTTTCATTTATTAGTTGTGCCAAGTAAAGTTCTGACGAAAGTTGGAGTTGGTTTTGGATTTCTGCGTAGGAAACAGATTTCTGCTGTCCATCGTAAAAAATCGTATAAAATCCAGGAAGATCAGAATGACCTAAACGTTTTTGTGCTTGTTCCTCAGATAATTCTGAAACTTTTTTGTTCTTTAAGTTTCTAGATCTGATCAAGGTAAGTGCCCCTACAAAATTCGTCTTTACAGACTGTTCTGGTTTTGGCAGATTCTGCTATTCTTCTTGCATTTGCTGCTTTTACGATGTCAAGTGGATTGTTTTGCTTCACGAAACATCAGTGGCTGTAGCTAATGTTTAAGTATCAATATCACTTGTGCCCATACATAACCCATGAATTTTTTATTGTTGCAGTAACCCTCTAATGCGAATTACTCTTTGAGTGTGGTGTGAAGGAAGTTTTCAAGGGTCAAGAGAAGAGGGTGATATAATGTGATCAAGAAGAGTGCAAGGTCAAAGCTTGGGGGATGCCTATATGGTTCATCCCAACAAATTATAAGAAGAATCAAGCATCTAAGCTTGGGGATTCCCAAGGCATCCCCTTCTTCATCAATAATTTATCAGGTCACTTCTAGTGAAACTATATTTTTATTTGGTCACATCATATGAAGTTTACTTGGAGCGTATGTTTGTTTTTATTTTCCTTTGTTTTCTTTGCTGCAATAATATAGTTTGAACCTAGAATTATTTGTGTGGGAGAGAGACACACTCCGCCTTTTCATTTGAATACTCGTTATGCTCGTATTCTTAGTTTTTCTTCTAGATGCTGCAATATTCCTGTTTAGCTCATGTTTTTCTTGCATCTCTTATTCAGAGCTGTTAGTTTTAGTAGAGTTGTGTTAGTACTCTCTTGTTTCATTGCTATATCTCTCGGAGATTTTTTTATTGTTTGGTTCTTGGTAGAAAACACTACGTGTGGTAGATGGTATAACGAAAAAGTTTGCATATTCTTGTAGATCATGAAACTGTTTCACTTGATTATTTGCTTTTGTTTTGAGATATTAATATGCTTAATGGTAAACTTGCTGGTCTAGTAGAGTAAAAACAATTAATGGTTGGTCTAAAAGCTTGAAACTGTGCCACACTCAAATAACCAATTGATAGGATAATGGTATATGACTTCCTTTGCTGATAGCAATCGTAATGACTTTTTGTTACGCGCTACGGTCGGGGTAGCTAACAGTGACTTGTCACTGCCACGGACCGTCTTGGAGCGATTTTCATTATGCCTTGTGAGATCATGATTTTATTTGGAATCTTTTAACCTGTGAGTTCTATATTGCGGTTTTCTGGCACTTCCACCATCCATATTTGCTAGGCTCTTCGGTACCGTGCATTGCTCATTCTCACATTAAGAGTTGGTACAAACTTCGCCAAGTACATCCAAACCCCGTGTGAGAACTTTGTTCTTCTACACATAAGCCAAAATTTATCTTCCTCAAAACAACCACCATAGCTACCTACCATGGAATTTCCATAGCCATTCCGAGATATATTGCCATACAACATCCATCATCATTTTGTTACTTGTCATGCTTCATTGTTATTTTGCATACTGCTACACTGTCAGGAGCATTTAGTTTTTTTTACATCAGAGATATTTTAGTTTGAGTTATGAGTACTAAAAGTGTCTTGATTCATTGTAAAATAGAGTGTTGCCCCTACCAATGAGGTTATATATCAAAAAAATATAAAAAAGAGAAAAAGCCCAAAAAAGAAAAAAAAAGAGAAAGGGAAAAAGAGAGATAATAAAAAGAGAGGGGGCAACACTACTATCATTTATTCCACACTTGTGCTTGGTTAGCATCATTACTTCAGTTTGGAGAGAGTTTTCATATTATGACTTGCATAACTATGTGGGGAACTTACATTATAGAAATTATCTTGTATATTCCAATGATGAGCCTCCTCAAAAGTGCTCTAGGTCTTCGTGAGCAAGCAAGTTGGATGCACCCCCACTAGTTCCATTGGAGAGCTTTCATACACTTATAGCTCTATGTGCATCCGCTGTGTGGCAATCACTACTCCTTGCATAACTTCGATTATAAGACTTCCTCTTGTCTAATGATCCCTTTCAGTTGTGTGAGACTTTCTTCCATTGACCATCCAAACCCCCCTTAATGTTCCTTTAGCCACAACATCCTGGTGTCAGGAACCAATACAGAACGCTTGCTTGTTTTGAGTGCACAATCATTTGAATGATTTTCCTATGTGCATATTGTTGTCACTTGACTTGATCCTAACATGAGTTGTTGTGGGAGTTTGATGCCTTGGATGATTATATTGTTGTTCTTGAAGCTTAAATCATCTTTAATATACTTTGCATAGTGGATTGTCTTTTAGTATTGATTCATTGAAAGGTTTTACTTTGTTCTTCCTAATGGTCTATACATTATTCTATTTGATATCAACTATAAACCACAACATTTATTCATTTGATCCTAGTTTACATGCTTTACATTACTATGATGATCAAGTTTATGTTGGTAGCATGTCACCTCAGAAATTATTTGTTTTGTCGTTTACCTACTCGCGGACGAGTAGAAACTAAGCTTGGGGATGTATAAGGAGGCAAATTAATAGCATCAGTCAAATGGATTTGCAATAAGAGAGGTCTCATCCACTCACATAATTTATTATAATGTTCTTCTTCTTTACCTTTGAGAGACTTACTAGGAAAAGGCATAGGTTTTTGTTCTTAGGAGGGTTCTCAGGTTCTACTTCACTTTCCTCCCTATTAGAAGCCTCAATTTTACCATTGTCATTATCATTATCATGTTCAATACCACTCTCAGTTTTAGCATCAGATATAGATATACTATTAGGATCTTTATCAAATTCCTTATTAGCATCATTACTAATATCATTAGCCTCTCTAATTCTTTTATGTTTCTTCTTGTTTTTCTTTTTAGGAGAGCTAACAATATTTTCATCTAGCATTTGAGAGTCTTGTTCAATCCTTTTTGGGTGTCCCTCAGGATAAAGAGGATCCTGAGTGAAAGACCACCTCTAGTTTTAACACTACAAGCCCGTTCTTTAATTTGACCAGACATTTCAGCAAATAAGTCTTTTTATACTTTAGTAAGATGCTCTAATTGAGTCTGAATCATCTCAAAGTGTTTAACAAGACATTTGACATCATTAACAGTTCTTCCTAAGATAGCATGCAAATTTTTGATATAGAGGGAATTTTCATTTAATTGTCTTTGCACTTGTGCATTAAAATGAGTTTGTTTAGCAATAAAATCATCAAATTCATCTAAGCACTTTTCAAGAGGTTTATCATAAGGAATATCACTAGCATTAAATTTGTGAAGAGAATTTACCTCTACCATATGAGGGTGAGTGGTAGGCTCAAATAGAGTTTCAATTGGAGGCAAATTCACATCTTCAGATTTAATACCCTTGTCTTTAACATATTTCTTTTCTTCCTGCATGTCTTCGGGATTGAGGAAAAGAAATCCTCTTTTCTTGGGTGAAGGCAATGGTGTGGTGCAGGAATATCCCAATCATCATGGTTCTTGGCTATATTACCCAATAATTTTTCAGCTTCTTCCATAATTCTTTCCCTGAAAATACAACCAACACAACTATTCAGGTATGTCCTAAATTCAGAGGTTAGTCCATTATAAAATATACCAATAAGTGTACTCTTAGGTATCCTATGATCAGGTCTACCATTAAGAGTGGGACAAAACCTCCCCAAGCTTTCGGAAGTTTCTCATCCTCCAATCGCTTGAAGTTAAAATCTTTTGTAAAGCTGCATGTTGCATATGAGCAGGAATTTTTTTTTTGCAAAAGACACGAGTCAAACATTGAGGAGTCTTAATGCAACCATAAGGAAAATTATCATACCACAATTTAGCATCCTATTTTAATGAGAAAGGGAACAACTTAATAGCATAATACCCTCAAATCTTCATTAGAAAACAGCATGCCAATCTCAATTTTTTTTAGTCAAATGGGTTATGGAATCATTATTTTCTATACCATCAAAGGGTTCAGTTTCAATCAAAGAAATAAGTGAAAGATCAACAGAGAAGTCAAAATTCTCATCTCTAATGTCCACATGAGATTTAGCAAATTCAGGGTCAGGAGAAAACTTGTTTTTCATGGAATGTTTCTCAAGGAGCTTCTTAAAAGTCCTAGGATCAGGAGAAATTTCATAACTCATATAATCTTTAAAGAAGCCATCATCAAGTTTATAAGTTTCCTCCAAACAATCACTCCTATCATTATCAGGTCGTTCAGGTGATTGATTGTTCAGGAGTAGATAACAGTTTATCAAAAAATTCAGCATGTTCAATTTCTCTAGCTCTAGCAATTTGTGTGTCTAAAAAGGAGCCTAGAGAAGCAAAGTTATCAAGGATAGTAGAAGCATGATCAAATTCATCAAACATAGTCTTAGACTCATCAGTAATAGCACGCGAAGCATGCAGAGGAGTAACAAGCTTACTCAAAACAGAAGGTGAATCAAGTGCAACAGCGGTGTTCAGAGTTGTACCTTTCCTTGTAGTGGAAGGTAATATAGGAAACTTTGGATCAGTATTCTTTCCCATGATATATAATAAATTGCTACAAACAGTATAATTCTCAAGTGAACTTACATATAAAGCTATGCTCCCTGGCAGCGGCGCCAGAAAATAGTCTTGATGACCCGCAAGTATAGGGGATCGCAACACTCTTCGAGGGTAAATATAACCCAATTTATTGATTTGACACAAGGGGAGTCAAATAATATTTACAAGCCTTAACAATTGAGTTGTCAATTCAATTGCACCTAAAAAGTATCTTTCTTCGCACAATTTTTCAGTAGTAACAGTGATATAGCAACCAAATTGAGTAATAGTAACAGGAGTAGGAAAACAGTTGTAGCAATAGTAACAACAAATATAGATGGAATAAGTAGCAGCACTAAAAACACCATAGGTATAGGGATGGATGTACGGGTGTGGCATGAATGAGATTGACCATGTAATAGGGGTAACAAAGGACAACACAAATATACAAGAGAGCATCCAAGTCAAAAACTATCATCGGCATGTTTCCCAACAATTGTCGTACTTGCTTGCAATAAGAGCTTGCACGACATCTTTTGTCCTACCATCCCGCAGCTGCGGGGCCAAAAAGGAACTAATGGTAATCAAGGTACTTGTTCTACCAAGCACCGGAGAAAAACATTAACATACAGTGGAAACATGTTATCCTCGGACTTATGTCACTACCAAATTCTGCGTGGTCTGGGACGTTTCAATACCGTTGCGGATGGGCTCCAAACCGTCGCTAATGGCAATCCGCGACGGTTTGCTTGACAGAGTGAGAACATCCCTGATCGACTGTCACGAACGATTATGCGATGTTAATTTTAATGGGAGAGTGTTGAGGATATCCGCAATGTTTAGAAAATCGTCGCGAGCATCTGGGCCGTCCGGTCCCGGCCCATTAAGCGGCAACGTTGTTGTTCGTAGCTGTCGGCTGACACGTGGCAAAGGATTAACTGATGGCCGTTAGCGTAATCAGCTGACGTCACAGTACAGGCAGCTTACGTCATTACGATCGCAACATTTTTTCCGTCAAAAATAGATTCTGTTGAGGCCCCGTTTATGACATCACCAATCCGTTCATGACGTCATAACCGCCGATCCCGTTCACGACGATTTTTGTTGTCTCGGCCTCGACCAATCATGTGAAACCATGTGGACGCCATCAGCGACGAACTTGCTAGCTTCGTGGTATGAGATGACGCCACGTGGAACAATCGTACGTCGTCGCGTGTTTTTTTTCGGCGACGATCTCCGGTCGTCGTGGGCTGCGCGGTGAAGGATTTGTTTTATGACCCAAAACGACGCCATGTGGACCAAGTGCGTGGTGTCACGTGGCGCCTTTTCTGCGACGTTTCTGTTTCATTGTGGAACTACCCAGTCATAAAACGACAAGTGGACCATGTGTACGGTGCCACGTGAAACCTTTTTCGCGACGTTTTTATTTTCGGTGTGGAACTGTCCAACTGTAAAACGATACTAAAACGTTTTTTTTTCGTGCGAGATGGGTGCTTAAATCATCGCTCAAATTGACCTTTCCATGTTCCATATGCATAAAACCAAACCACATAGCAGGCATCAAATACAGAAATTGCAACACTAGTGGTTTATTTTACAGAAAATCAAACCAACATACATAAATTCAGCTTTCAGCAACACGACCATAGTTTCAATTACCACATATGCGGTGAGCTAACTCCTCAAGCAGGGAAACTCCTTCTTGTTGGCAAGTTTTTAGCTCGTATTGTTCCTTCCGCATTTCTTCCATTTCAAATGCAAACCGGAGCCTCATTCGCTCAGATTCTGCATTCGCCGCCCTCAGATCAGCAATTGTGCTGCGCATATTGGCATGCCCCCCTCTCTCAATATCAGTTTGCACTTGGTGTTCAGACTTTGAAATACTTGTTTCCACATGAGATTTCTTCGACAAAGTATGCTTTCCACGATCCAGCATGACACCTAAAGTATCATCCTCTGAAGCTGGTGTCGACATCATCCTTTTCTTGCTTTCCTATCAAGCATGCAAAGAAAATAGATGTAAGTATGTACAGAAAACAGATGAAACTAGCAGGTGACCAGCAATGTACAGAAAATAGACGAAACTAATAGATGGCCATTAATGTACAGAAAATATTTGAAAAATAGCAGATGACAATCAAACAAGCGTGTCTGTAATGACAAATGACCTAGCAGATGTCAAGCATGTCAGGAGCATAGATGGGAACCATTTTAAAATGACAACCACAGCCTTAATTATCTTGCCAAATAGTCTTATGGTATGGAATAGATGAAGTAGCACAAAATATATGACACGACAGTAATCAAACTGTTCAACACAAGATAAGTAAGATGTGCCCTAGTTGTTGTTTTTTTTAACTAAATGTAGTTTTTATTACTTAAAGAGTTTTAAGCATTACACCCTAGTTGTTGTGATATCATGGAAGAATGTTGAGATGCCAAATTAGGGAATAACCTGCAAATCATTGTCCTCACCGAATAGGGATTGACATGACCAGTCTCCTTCACTGGAATATGATCCCTCTTCAACATCATCCTTAGGAGTGTACTCAGATCCAGAGTCTTCCCTCTTGATCTTTTTGGGTGTGAATACAATAGGACATGAAAGAATACGTGCTAAAGACTTTACACCCAGTTGATGCATCCTTGCACTGTTTTCCATGATAGTTCTGGTACGCTCTTCTTCCATGGGGTGTAGTGGTGATCCTAACATGAATAAATAACTCAAAGTAAGCTCCAAATATAAACACTTGGTAAGAACCTAATACATCATAAAAAATTAAGGTACTCGTCCTGTAAGAACAGTCCAGTGTAAGTAATATAAATTATGATCGTAGATTCGTAACTAAGACTGATAGGATCATAAGCAAACTGAGCTTAAACCTAATAGTATACAGGCTGGAAATAAGCAAACTTTTACCGTAGGAAAACAAAGCTGGATACTTCTATTTTTCTTTTTATGCAAGATTAGCAAGAAGGTCCCCCTAACGATTTCCATTAAAAGAAACCATGCAGTCTTTTCTACTACGAAAGCAAATAATTAAAAAAAGGAGCATCAGGAGGGCAACACACCCATTTCCGCTATATATTTGTCAGAATTAACACATGGGCAAGCCTCTGTTTACCACTATACAAAGTTATAAATGCAAAGCCAATAACAAAGACGGATATAAGGAACCATCAATCATACAACTAAACAGAGAAACAGTTTAGAGAGATTTATTACATCAAACATTAGCAGAATAATTAAGAAGCATCGATCAAACAATTTAGAGAGATTAATTGCATCGAACATAAGAAGAATCAAGCATACAGTTAAACAGACAACTAATTCAGAAAGATTAATTGCATCGAACATATGAAGAACCATCAATCTTACTGCGTTTCTCGCCTTCAACCTTTACCCGTCTCGGCGTGGTTGCAGACATTGACAGTGAAGTTGCAGCAAGGTTGGAGACGAGGTGGCAGATCTGGCTGTACGGCGAGGTGGCACACGAAGGCGAGGTTGGAGACGAGGTGGCAGATCTGGACGTACGGCGAGGTTAGTGGCGAGGTGGCACACCAGCGAGAACACGAAGGCGAGGTTGGTGACGATGTGGCAGACCGGTGAGCACGACGGTAAGGTGGCACACCAGGGATCACACGACGGCGAGGTTGGTGACGATGTGGCAGACCGGTGAGCACAACGGCGAGATGATGGTCCTCGACGGTGACTTGGGCGGGGTGGGGGATCTCGACGGCAACATCGGTGATCTCTCAAGCGAGCTATACGACGATGTTTAAGAGGGGTGGGATCTGGTCTGGGAGGACGGGGACTGGAGGGGAGAAAGGGGAGTAGTCGATTCTTTGGGCGAGGGCCGAGGGGATAAGGGAGAGTTTCAAAATGATTACAGAAATGCCCTCCGCAATAAAGTTTGACCGTTGTGTGCGGGAGGGCTGAGAAGTAATATTCTTGCGCGAATTTTTTTGAGTGGGTTGTCCTGGCGCCAAATTCTTGGAGGGACACGAAATTTTGGCGGAAGTGCGGGAAACTATGCTAGTCGTCGGATGTTGATGGGTGGCTTAAACAAATTGACCATTTATGCAATAATTTACTAAAGGGACCTGATGAGTGGCTTAAACAAATTGACCATTTATGCAATAATTTACTAAAGGGACCTTGTGAGGAAATAAAGAAGTATTATGAAATAATTTTGGAGTTGAGGTCGTCGGGCATAAAACGCGTTAGAATATGCAGAACGATTCTATCTGAAACCAACAGTAACTAAAGAACACATACTATTAACTTGATTATAGAGTAGCAAAACACAATCACATCACACACAGACGTGTCGATAAGTAAAACACGACGAGTCGACGACGTAGCATATTACACATATGCTCTGTAAGCACACTAGTTGCCACGATGAAGGACACAAACAACCGGACGCACCAGTGGGACGGACTCGTTCCAGAGGAGCAAAGGGTTGACCTGGACGCAGCACACCAGGGTGTCGTTCAGCCAGTAGAGGCCGCCGTGCAGATTTGCTCCCGAGCCATGCTCCCAAAGTGTCACATCCTCATTTTGGAGACAAGATTGTAAGGAGAAAAACATGAAATTAGGGACCAACAATTTTTTTTAGTTGATCCTATTGTTTTTCTGAAATTATAACTCCTTATGTAAACCTGATGTTTCCTTTGATAAATAAAGAGTGGAAGGTTGTTATTTTGATTTCTTATCATCCTTACATCTTGTTAAATTTGGTTATGGTTCACCAAATAATGAAAACAAGATTTTGTTTGAAAATCCTTAAGACAAACATGAATATTCCTTTTCTGTTTTCAGCTATCACGTTCACTTTTGGGCATCATTTCTATCCATGAACCCCAACTCATTTTTGTGTTTTCTCTGGATGTCATCCATGCTTATGGTATGGACTTGCTCAACATGTCCAAATTAATATTTTTGAGACAGTGGAAAACATGTTTTCATGAGTGTTTTTCTGCCTAATTGAAAAACAGGAAAAAGAAAAAACAGTGAGAACAGAAAAACACCCCTGTTTCAGCCTTGTTTTCACCCACCTATATATTTTCTAAAATCTAATAAAAATAGGTTTATGAAACTAGGTGGTGTGCTCTTCAAAACCATACTTCCATCATTCCATTTGAAAATTGTTTGCTATGCCAAACAAGTCCCTACTTTCCCTATCCTCTATCTGTTTCTGGACTTAGAAAAATTCCTGAAACTTATCTGAATTTTTCTGAACCTGCACTCGAACTCTGTCAGTTTTTGCACCTGAATCAAAACCTGCTCAAATTCGTGTTGGTGATCATCTAGGTGCATTGCCATGTTGCCAAACCGCCTTGCCTTGCTCTCCTCTCTCGAAACCAGCCCCTGGTTTGGTCTTGGACGCAGCAGAAGAGGAGAACAACTCCAGGACAAGGATGGTGGCCACCGGGCCGACCTGTCATCAGAGCACAGGGGCAACCCGTGCCCTGAATCCCTTCTTCCACGGCCTTGAGCCACAGCATGCACGGCCTCGACGCCACGAGCTCATCATGCATCTCCACGTGTTGTCCATGGCCTGGGAGCCCGAGCGAGCTGGCATGGCCATTGCTGCGGTGGCAAGCACCCGAGCCAAGTCCCTCCCCGTGAACTCCCTGTAAAAAGCCCCTCCAGTCTCACTGCTTCGCCACTCACCTCCTCTAACTCACCGCATCCACTCCACCCCGTGTTTTCCTCTATTGCTCTCCCTGTGAGAGCCAGGGAGAAGAAACGGAAGCCCTGCCCTCGTCTCTCACTCTCCCCGATCCATTTTGGTTTCATGATCTTTCCCTTTCCAAGGCCTACGTGCCTGACACTCTCTCTTGCTCGTTAGCATGCAGGATCATCGCCGCCGTGCTCGACGCTGTCGGGGACGCCTCGGTGCGCGCGGGCGCTGCGAGTGTACCGGGACCCTGTTGCTGCTTCTGAACCTCTGTATCGACCCGGATTCATCAACTCTTCCCCGAACACCGCTTCCTATCGAGCCCAAGGTGAGCTAATGCCCGTACGGGCATTCCAGTGCTCGCCGGCGGCCTGATCTGGGCGCGAGGTAGAAGAAAGGATGGGCGCCGCCCATCTTTTGATCAACGGCCCCCTTTGAAACTTACTCGGGGGTATCGTGGCCATTAGATCGGGATCCTGCAGCCGCGTACCGGTTCGCTTGCGCGTGCAACCGATCTGGGCCGGCCCAGCGCAACGCGCTCTCGCGCGTAGAGGCTAGCGGCCCGCTGAGCCCGCGCTGGCAGTTTTAATCCATTTTATTTTTCCAGAAAAACTGCCACATCACTTTAATCCAAACTAAAATACCTAAACTTCAAATATGGACACCCACTTTTTATCAAAGGTACCTGCATTTTTTCCTAACCATATGCAAGTGGCAGATCTGCATTTGCATCCCTGGTTCATCTGTGAAAATTTCCACAAGTCAACCTATCTGAAAACTTGAACATGCAATAACTTTTGATTAAGAATCAAATGGAAGTGAGGTTGAGCTCTCTGGATAGATCTGGATGAAACCTAAGTAGAGAAGTTGGCCTCACATGCACTTGAGTTCCTATTTTAAATAACATGCAAAATGGTAAATGACCAGAGAGCCACTAAATGAATTTTATGAATTTTTCTAAGATGATTTTTGAGATGAATCCTTTTGGATATGCCTCTGTATGTATAGATCTATCATATCCTAGATTGGTGTGATGTTTTGAGCTGTAGAATAATTTTGGCATGCATTACAAGTTTTAGGGGTATTCTGCCATTTGTGAATCACATGTTTTATTATTTTGTTAAATGTGTAAATGCATTGTGTGATCTTACTAGCATTTATAGGAGTTGTTTTCACTGCCATGTGCTTGTTATCTTGTGGATCTACTATGTTAGAATAAATCTTGTTCATGGAAATGCCATGGTTTGTCATGCATGTTTAGATCTATGCTTGTTATCTATTTTCTATGATCGCTAGATTTGTTTGCCTTGTGTACCTCCATGCCATAATTGTTTTCGTGCCTTGCAAGTTATGATATGTATCTATTATGTACATAATTAGGTTCTGTTTGCATGCTTAGTTATCTTTTACAACTATATTATGGCTTGCATTGTCCATAGAAATGCATGTTTTACTCCCTTATGCTTGTATAGTTGTTTCCTAAATTATTGCCATGACGTTTACTCATTTTGGTGAATGACCAGAGAGTCATTCCACTCTTTATGGCCTTATATGAGAGTGGTACACCCACTGGCCTCATGCCTTATGCTTGATGCATGACTTGTAGAAAACTATGCCATGTTATGCATGTTTTGATGCATGTTTGTGTGTTATAGCATGTGGTAGTAATGTTATTTTGGGTGATTCTTTTTAGGTGAATGCTTGCTGTATGTGTGCTGTATTAGCTTGTGCTTGCCTTTGTCTTGTGCTGATTGAGTGTTTTTCTTTTTACTTTTTACGACGTTAGAAAACGAAGAAGCAGTTGATCCGGAAGTGGTATTCTGCAAATCTTGTTTATTTCAGGAGTGTGACCAGGACCAGAGCCAAGGCAATCCACTCTAAATGCTTGCTGCTTTTTTACTTACCATGCATGATTTACTTCTGAAATTCTTACTTATGTTGTTTTCGAACTATTCCTTTTAAGTGAGCATTACCGTTATCGCTTGTGTTGAATTGTCGTAGCCACTCCATAATCTTGGTGCTACCAAGCCCTTAGGATTTTTGGAGCCATCATTTAATTAACTTAAAGTCCATTAGTGGACACCTTAATTTGTTATTTTTGGAAAACTCATGGCTTTGGAAAAACCCGAGGAAAGGTGGGACCTTGTCCGAGGGAGGTTTGTGAAGGAGGAAGTGTTTTCAACTTGTTTTCCAAAGATGACACATAACCTAGTATTCGCTGGACAACCAAGCCGTACTGCCACATTACCTCAATATGGGAACGGGGTCTAGCTAATTGCTTGTCGGTGTTAGTCTGTGCGTACCTCAAAGTGCTATAGGGGTTAGAGTCCCCCGAACAGAATTGTCGCCAGGAGGGAGAAACAGGACATTCACAATGTGGGGATTAAGTTCGCCGCCGGTTGCCACAATTGGGTCTCCTGCCATGGTGGTGTGTGGTCAGGGGAAACTGGATCGATACGGCTGACTCACTCGGTGCCGGGGAGAACAAACCCAGTTGAAGGGGTAGTCATTTACTAGCGCTTACATAGTGGATGGTTAGGACCAGTTATCCGATGTTTGCATACTGTCTCGGACAGTCCGTGGTTGTTCACGGCGGATGTACTAGATCTTGTGGATTGTGTACACCTCTACAGAGTAAAACTATTCAGAATAGTCGCGTCCTCGGTTATGGACAGTTGAATGGCCATGTAGCTAGCATTGTGTCAATGTTTTCAAAAAGGTTCTTAGAAAAGGGTTCTATGATGTCGTACCTGGGAGGTACTGGAAAGGGAATGAGTGTACCTTTGAGGTACCGGAGACATGCTGGTCTCGAAGTGGTGTTTTCCAAAAAGAGTTTCTTTCAGATGAAAAACTTTTTCTTTTATTGATCATGGTTTATCAAAAACCTTGTGGATATGCGATATCTACAAGAGAAACATTCTATCTTTTGAAGTATCTTCTTCAATAAAAACAACTAAAATGTGTTCAACCATGGTGGGTCTTCTACTCATCCTGGATAGACTAGCCTCAACTAAACAGCCATCCTACCACCTATGGCATATTTGCATTTGTTGGGCTTTCATTTAGGGTGTCTTGCGAGTACATTCAAATGTACTCATATGGTTTCATCCCTGGCTATTGTCTTGGTCAGACTTTGAGGAGCCGTCTCAGGAGGATACCTATGAGGAGGAGTACTTTGACGATCCCGCGTACTAGGCACGTCTCCCGGTCATCAGCCTGTGGTGCTAAGGCGTTGACATGGGTTCTACTCGTTGTGTTTGCTTCCTCTGAATAAAGTAGTTGTGTCGTGTGTGTTTGCCACTGTCATGCGCGACAGTTGTCTCAGACTTGGTCGACTGGCCATTTGTGTAAGACTATGTTACTCTTGTAATGGATGTGAACTCTGATGTACCATCTCTAAATATGTTTCTCACGACTGTCGATCTGGGATGATGAGTGTATGCATATTGGCGGTCTCGGACATCTAGTCTGGGGTCCCCACAGAGTTGGTATCAGAGCCATCCTGACCATAGGAGACCTTAGCTAGAATGGGTGTTAGTTCGTACTCCGACATCTACCTTAGTTACTATACAAGCCTCTAATATGACTATATGTCAAAAGCTATGACTAGTAACCCCTCTGCTTTGTTCTTTTACATGGTTCATTACATTAAGTTTTCATTTCCATAAAACTAAAATTTTGCACACTGGTCATTAACTTAAAAACTTGTGTAGATGGACGTCGTCTTCACCGAGTCTCTCCAGTTGGGACTTCCTCGGGACACTCTGTTCCATTTCGAGAGGGAGATCGTGGATATGACCAAGATACTTGGGCATCCACTACCTGAGATTAGAGGAGGGGAGATCACCGGCTCTGTTGCGGGGTTGTCTTGGTTGGCGGAGTGCACCCTCCGTTTTCCATTGACCGCGCCATATGAGCCTGTTCATGTCTTCCACGCGATTGACCGCTCATGGAAGGACGCGTTTGTTCGTGTGCTCGAGCCGGTTGTGGCACGCATGTCTCACCTCTACGAGACTCGCTATGTGGATACTCCTTTCCAGCGCCACGGGAGGTGCGACGATGAGGGCTTCCCACTCCCTTGTTCGTGTCCCCGTGACATTGTGTGCTCCCACATGGAGGGCATGGAGTTCTACCTGCACTACACTCAGAACAACTTGGATTATCTAAAGATCGTTCACGCCGACCTCGCCGCCAAGGCAAGGACCTTGGAGAACAAGCTGCGGACCACCCGTTTGGCCCGTACTCGTCTCTTCAAGAAGTCCGAGTCGCTCGAGAACGCCAACGCCATACTCCGTGGCCGGCTGAAGACAGCTAGAGAGGATCTTGCCGCAAGGGATTCGACCATCGAGGAGTTATAGGAGAAGATCGCCGAGCTCCGCAAGGAGAATGAGGATCTTCTTCCTGATGATGATGTCCCTTCCGAAGGCATGGATATGAGTGAACAAAGCGACCAGGAGGACGACGATCTTGCCGGAGACGAGGAGGACCCAGAGGAGATCCTGTTCGACGGCGATGATGGAGACGCCTAGGCGATAGGCCGTGTTAGTAGCCTGTGCTATGTAAGCACCTAGTACTAGTTAGTTGCGATGACCCTGAATCGCTGCTTTTGTAGTGTGGTTCCTCGAAAACCACTTGTTTGCTAGATGTTCATGTATGGTGTGCTAGGTATACTTGAACCTGCCTGTTTTGTGTATGACATGTTTGTGCTTTGGCTTCTCTGGCATCAAATTTACCAAACATGTCTAAAAAGTTCCATGTTTTCATCCTCTTTGGTTCTCGTTTGTCGACGTTAGACAAACACATCTATCTACCTCTTTTATCTTATATCTTCTTTCATTCAGCATGCCGCGGGATCCACCACCACCACCGCCGCCACCCGAGCCAACTGCGGCTCAGGTCCTGGCTTTGTACATGGAAGACCGAGAGGCTACCCGTGCCGAGCGCACCGCAACTCTTGCGACTCTCGCGCATCTGGCAACTCTTGGAACCAACGGTGGAAATGGTACCCGCTCCAAGCTCAAGGAATTCCAGAATACCAACCCACATGTCTTCTCTCGGGTTGTGGAACCTCTGGACACTGATGATTGGCTTCGCACCATCGCCAACGATCTGGAAGTTGCTGGTGTCGAGGACAAAGACAAGGTCCTTTATGCCTCTCATTTTCTCGCTGGACCTGCAAGGACATGGTGGGAAACCACTCATGCTTCCATACCAGCCGATCATGTCACTACCTGGGCGGAGTTCGTTGCCAAGTTTCGCAAGTATCATATTCCTGATGGTATTATGGGGATCATGCGAGACAAGTTTCTGAAGCTCAAACGAGGTGGCATGACTGTGTCCAAGTATTGGGATGAGCTCACTAACCTGGCTAGGTATGCTCCCAATGATGTTGACACTGAAGAAAAGAAGAAGGAGAGATTCCTCAATGGCTTACACGACGAGCTGCAGTGTACGCTCGTGGTGATTCCTTTCAAAGACCTTGAGTCTCTTGCCAATGCTGCTATCCTTATGGAACATAAGCATCTGGCAGCCTTTGACAATCGCAAGCGGAAGATGATGCAGCAAGGAGGTCCGAGTGTCAATAGAGCTCGCAACTTCCCACCTGCGAGGCCACCCTTCAACAAGACACCTGGTTATGCTCCTCGCCCAAGCTTTCCATCTTACCCAAGGCCTCAGAATGCTGGAGCTTCTCCTTATGTGCCTCGTCCTGGAGGAGGGAATTCTGGGAATACATTCACCCGTGCTGCCCCAAGTGCACCCAAGCCATCTGGAGGATGTTTCTCATGTGGCAAAGGAGGGCATTTCTCTCGGGAGTGTCCCACTAAGAATCCTGATCCTACTCGCCCTAATGCAGCCAAGATGACACATGGACAATCTCACAAGAAGCCTGGGAATGTTGCTAAGGGACATCTGAATTGCGTCACCGCAGAAGAAGCTCAGGAGACCCCAAGTATGGTGATTGGTACGTTCCCTGACAACTCCGTACCAGTCCTTGTTTTGTTTGATTCTGGTGCTTCGCATTCATTTGTCACCAAACCTTGTGTGAAGAAAATTGGTTTAAAGGTCAGCCTTATGTCTAGAACCATGCTAGTGCAAATCCCAGGCGAGACAACCAAAGCCACTCACTTCTGCAACAATGTGCCTATTGTCATCCGTGGGAAAACATTTCATGTTGATCTGATAGTGCTAGGCAAAAAGGGGATTGAGGTTGTACTTGGTATGAATTGGATGACTAAGTACAAGGGAGTCATTGACTGCCCCAAAAAAACTATATGTTTGACCAGTAACACTGGGGAAGAAGTTAAGTATAAGGCAGTCAAACCCACCTCCAAAATTCATTGTCATAAGAGTGTGTCCAGCCCCTCACTTGAACAGATTCATGTGGTATGTGAGTATCCCGATGTCTTTCCAGAAGAACTACCCGGTATGCCCCCTGACAGGGATATCGAGTTTATCATTGAGTTAGTTCCTGGAACCGGACCCATAGCTCAAAAACCGTACCGTATGAACCCGGAAGAATTAGAGGAGTTGAAGAAACAACTGGATGGTATGTTGCAAAAAGGATTGATTCTCCCAAGTGCCTCACCTTGGGGATCGCCTGTTATGTTTGTGGACAAACGGGACGGTACCTCATGTCTATGTGTGGACTACCGGAAGTTGAATGATGTCACCATCAAGAACAAATACCCTTTGCCCAAGATTGAAGATCTCTTTGACCAGATGAATGGATCCCGTGTCTTCTCCAAGATAGATCTCCGCACTGGTTATCACCAATTGAGGGTGCGGGAATCGGATATTCCGAAGACTGCTTTCACTACTCGTTACGGGCTGTATGAATACACCGTAATGTCTTTTGGTCTAACCAATGCTCCTGCCTATTTCATGAATCTCATGAATAAGGTATTCATGGACTTTCTGGATAAATTCGTCATGGTGTTCATCGACGACATCCTTGTCTATTCCAAAGATGAAGCTGAACACGAAGAACGTGTGAGATTGGTGCTCGGAACACTTCGGAAGCATCAGTTATATGCTAAGTTCAGCAAATGCCAATTCTGGCTTAGAGAAGTGGGATTTCTTGGACATGTGGTATCTGAAGGTGGAATCTCGGTTGATACCACTTTGATTCAGTCAGTCATGAAGCGTAATGCTCCAACCAACCCAACCGAAGTAAGATCATTTCTTGGTTTGGCTGGTTATTACCGCAAATTTGTTCAAGGATTTTCCAGTATCGCCAGACCACTCACTCAATTGCTCAAGAAAGACAAGAAGTTTGAATGGACTGACAAATGTGAGGAAAGTTTCCAAGAGTTGAAGAGAAGATTGGTGACCGCTCCTGTTCTTACTAGGCCGGATGTCAAAAAAAGTTTTTATGTGTATTGTGATGCCTCAAAGCTTGGACTCGGCAGTGTTCTTATGCAAGACGGGAAGGTCATCTCTTATATCTCTCGTCAGTTAGAGCCTCACGAGCAAAATTACCCTACACATGACCTGGAACTCGCCGCTGTTGTTCATGCTCTCAAAGCATGACGACACTTCCTTATGGGTAATAGATGTGATATTTTTACTGACCACAAGAGCTTGAAGTATATCTTCTCTTAGCGTGAACTCAATATGAGGCAACGCAGGTGGATTGAACTCATCAAAGATTATGATCTGAGTATCCACTATCATCCTGGCAAGGCGAATGTTGTCGCTGATGCACTTAGTCGAGAACCCGCCTCTTTGAATGCTATTATCAAGGCCAGACAACCTGAGTTATGGAAGGAGCTTGATCAACTGGGTATCGAAGTAGTCAGCCATGGTATGTTGAATACTATTGAGATCAAACCTACTATTATTGATCAAGTGAAACAATCTCAGAAAGGCCAGAAGAGTATTGATGGAATTAAGGATCGAATGAAGAAGGAACTAGTGCCTGGTTTCTCTGTCGATTCTGAAGGAATACTCTGGTACAAAGGTCACATTTGCGTTCCATCCGAGTCAGAGCTAAAGCAAGTTATACTCGCCGAGGCTCATGATACTTCTTATTCTATTCACCCCCGGGGGAACAAAAATGTATCAAGACCTTAAAGAGAAATTCTGGTGGCATGGTATGAAGTGAGAGATTGCTTCTTACATAGCCAAGTGTGATATCTGTCAGCGTGTGAAGGCAGAACACCAACGTCCAGCGGGTTTACTGCAACCACTCCAAGTACCCAAGTGGAAATGGGATGAAGTTGGAATGGATTTCATCATTGGACTTCCCAAGTCAAACCGAGGGCATGATGCCATATGGGTTATTGTGGACATGCTTACAAAAGTAGCTCACTTTATTCCTGTTCGCACAACTCATCGTGGAGACCAATTGGCTGATCTCTATATATCTCGGATTGTGAGTTTGCATGGGGTGCCCAAGAAGATTGTTTCTGATCGAGGTACTCAATTCACATCTCGGTTCTGGAGGAAATTGCATGAAGCCCTTGGAACCAAACTGTCTTTCAGCACTGCTTATCACCCACAAACCGGAGGACAAACCGAACGTGTTAACCAAATCCTAGAAGATATGCTTCGTGCTTGTGTGCTGTCCTATGGTGCTAAGTGGGAGGATTGCCTACCATTTGCGGAATTCTATTACAACAATAGCCATCAAGCTATTCTTTAAATGGCTCCTTTTGAAGCTTTGTATGGTCGCAAGTGTCGCACACCTTTGAACTGGTCTGAATCTGGTGACAGTCAGATATTTGGTGTCGATACATTGCGTGCCGCCGAAGAGCAAGTTCAACTTATCCGTGATCGTCTCAAGGCTGCTCAATCTCGACAGAAGAGTTATGCAGACTCCAAGCGACGCGAAGTATCCTTCCGTGTGGGAGATTTCGTGTATCTTAGAGTCACACCTCTCAAACGGATGCAGCGTTTTCACGTCAAAGGGAAACTGGCACCACGTTATATTGGGCCATTCAAGATCCTAGCCCGACGCGGTCAAGTATCTTATCAACTTGAGCTGCCCGCGGATATCTCGGAATTCCATGATGTCTTTCATGTGTCATTGCTCCGGAAATGTCTCCAAGTGCCTAATAAGGATCATTCTTATAAGGACATCGATTACCGGACCATTGACATCAATCATGATTTGACTTATCGTGATCGACCACTCTGTGTTCTTGCCAAGAATGTTCGTGTGACTAGGAGGCGTGCAATAAAATTCCTCAAAATTCAGTGGACTAATCACTCTGAGAAGAAGCCACTTGGGAACGCGAAGATTATATCAACAAGGAGTTTCCTTATTTCCACTATGACTAAACCCCCGAATCTTGGGATGAGATTCTTTTAAGGAGGGGAGGTCTATCACATCCTCATTTTGGAGACAAGGTTGTAAGGAGAAAAACATTACATTAGGAAAAAACAATTTTTTTTAGTTGATCCTCTTGTTTTTCTGAAATTATAACTCCTATTGTAAACCTGATGTTTCCTTTGAGAAATAAAGAGTGGAAGGTTGTTATTTTGATATCTTGTCATCCTTACCATCTTTTTAAATTTGGTTATGGTTCACCAAAGAATGAAAACAAGATTTTTTTTGAAAATCCTTAAGGAAAACATGAATTTTCCTTTTCTGTTTTCAGCTATCACATTCACTTGTGGGCATCATTTCTGTCCATGAACCCCAACTCATTTTTGTGTTTTCTTTGGATGTCATCCATGCTTATGGTATGGACTTGATCAACATGTCCAAAGAAATATTTTTGAGACAGTGGAAAACATGTTTTCATGAGTGTTTTCTTGCCTAATTGAAAAACAGGAAAAAGAAAAAACAGTGAGAACAGAAAAACACCCCTGTTTCAGCCTTGTTTTCACCCACCTATATATTTTCTAAAATCTAATAAAAATAGGTTTCTGAAACTAGGTGGTGTTCGCTTCAAAACCATACTTCCATCTTTCCATTTGAAAATTGTTTGTTGTGCCAAACAAGTCCCTACTTTCCTATCCTCTATCTGTTTCTGGACTTAGAAAAAATCCTAAAACTTATCTGAATTTTTCTGAACCTGCACTCAAACTCTTTCAGTTTTTGCACCTGAATCAAAACCTGCTCAAATTCGTGTTGGTGATCATCTAGGTGCATTTCCCTGTTGCCAAACTGCCTTGCCTTGCTCTCCTCTCTCGAAACCAGCCCTGGTTTGGTCTTGGACGCAGCAGAAGAGGAGAACAACTCCAAGACAAGGATGGTGGCCACTGGGCCGACCTGTCATCAGAGCACAGGGGCAACCCGTGCCCTGAATACCTTCTTCCACGACCTTGAGCCAGAGCATGCACGGCCTCGACGCCACGAGCTCAGCATGCATCTCCACGTGTTGTCCATGGCCTGGGAGCCCGAGCGAGCTGGCATGGCCATTGCTGCGGTGGCAAGCGCCCGAGCCAAGTCCCTCCCCGTGAACTCCCTGTTGATGGCTAGGTTGAGACTCCAAGTGCAGAGTGTGTAGCTAGTGGCAAGCCTTCTTCCCCCACGAGGGTGACTCGAGGGTTTATATCGAACTCTTGGGGAGCCAGTATTTCAGCAGTTGTCTTCCAAGCTTCCTCCAGGATCATGCAAACAAGTAGAGAATTTTTTGCCCTCAACCTCACCAAGTGGTTGTCAAGCACAAGGTGTGAGACTTCTAAATTGCAATGCAAAACTGAAAGTAAATGTGCAATAATTAAATCTACTACTAAATGCAAATGAGAAAATAAATATGCAATGGATTGTTTTTGTATTTTTGTGATGCAAGTGGTGATGGAGATGATGTAAATTCGAATTGTAGATGCAAGTAAAGTAAAGTGCAAGTAAAGTAACTAGAGTGTTTTCTTATATTTAAAATAGGACCGGGGTTCATGATTTCACACTTGCATTCTCTCAAATAAAGTGGTAGACGGTGGACATAAAGAATTACATGTGAGATTACAATAACATGTTTAACATTGAGTACTTTCATATGGGCATCACGTCCTAGCATAGAGATCTCTACGGTCATATTGATCCCTCTTATACTCCACCAAGATGCGAAATAAATCATAACACCTCGATAATTAAGGAAAAACCAGAGTATATCTTTAAGCAATGTGACATGAAGTTGAAGTAAGAACTTGCTAGATCTAGTCATGGAGATTGATTAGTGTCACTTCAAATCCCCGGTAACAAGGTACTCCTTTTTATCCCTAGTGAGGTAACTAAGAAAGGTTTAACAAAACCTAAGTGGATCGCTGAACTTCTGTCACTTTCACAGCACTATCCACCCCCCGTTACTCCAACTAATGCACCCATCACCCCACACACGCTCTCAAGAACTAGATTGATCAAAGCTAGCAAATAAGAACGGGGTACATAAGATACATATACTCAAATAACTCAAGAGAAACAATTGCAATCTCAGATTCAATAACTCATAGAAAAGATCCACCACATAGGAATTACAACGGTGCTCGTAATCATGTGAGGCAGCTCATACGGATCTAATTAGTGAATCACATAGAGAGAGAGATACAAGTGCTACTTCCACAAACCCATAGCCCTGGGGTTGACTACTCCCTCTTCATGGAGATGTCGATGGAGATGACGTTGGAGGGGTAGGAGATCAGACCGGCGGCGCCCCGCTGGAGTTTTCCCCCTCCAATTTGGAACTCCAGGTCTCTGTTTCGGTGATTCGGCGGCGCTCTTCTCCGTAAGGGTACGGGGAACCCTTTTTATAGTCGGTTTTAGGTCAAGACGGAGTCGGTAAGTCGAAGATGGAAGGAATGGGGGCCAAAGGGGCCAAAAGGGGGCCTCTCACGCGGTCAAGGAATCTGGCCGCGTGGAGGGTCCTCTATTGGGCCTCCTTGCCCAATTCTCGTGGATCCTTCGCCCGCAAGTCTTCTCCTTCCAAAAAAATGACCCCCGCACATTTTCAGGTGATTTCGTGGAAGTTTGCCCCCTGAAACGTCAAAAATATAGAAAACGAGGTTTCTGACAGGTAGGGTTAATTCCATAAAAGTTGGGGGACTTTGTAATTTAACCCCAAAATACTATAAAACATTGAATTATACCCTTATATGATGCAATATGTAATAGAAAACCATGTGAAAATATGCAAAATTCATCTATGCATTTTACATGCATCAACATCCCCAAGCTTAAGAGAGAATTCCTTATTTGACACTCCCTTAAAATTATGTTCCTTATTTGACACTGGAGAATTTTTCCTTCCCTATATGACCTCTTGTCTTAATTTGTTTCCCTATATGACACTCTAGTGCATTATGTACATGTGAAAAGACCCTTTTACCCCCGTGTATAATGTGACCAGAAATATGTATACGGTAATAACTATACACAAGGAGTATGTCGTGGGTCAAATAAGTAAAAAATTCTGAGACGTATCAATTTGAACGGAGTTGGCGTTGGACGTACAAGTGCATGTCGTTGTATTATAAATACACTTGCTCGTAGGTGTACTATACACCACAACTTTAAGTGATTGGTCTAGTCTGTACCATGCTCGCGACAAAAAATACATCGTGTGGAGCTGGGGCGTTGACCTTGTGGCCGACTACAGCCGCGAGTCGCGAGCAGCTAGACCGCCATACGATACGTGGGCATGCAACAGCACACACGCACACAAGCAGCAGCACACATGGACACGCTGCTAGCTAGCTGAACTAGCACGCAGAATCACAAACCTAGATTAGATCAACGAATTAGCTAGCAGGCCGGAGGTAGCTTACAACCAGTGATGCGGTGGTGTGGACGCACGTAGATTGACGTGACTACCAATTTTTTTATTTTTTTTATTATATTTGTTTATGCTTCAAATTGCGTCATACCTGAATTTTATGTCATCCTCAGGACCTCCGCGACTATTTCTGGTCACATTATACACAGGGGTAAAAGGGTCTTTTCATGTGTACAAAATGCACTAGAGTGTCATATAGGGAAATAAATTAACACTACACGTCATATAGGGAAGAAAAATGTCTCCAGTGTCAAATAAGGAACATGATTTTAAGAGAGTGTCAAATAAGGAATTCTCTCCAAGCTTAACGCATGCTCGTCCTCGAGTATGAAGGTGATAAAACTAAGATGGGTTTTGCATATTAAAACAATCATGGGATATCAAGGAGGATTATTCGTGCTACATATAATCAAATGATTAATACTAGAAATGAGTAGCAATATACAATTCATGTTGTATGAAATATCAAATATGCAAGCAAAGATGCTTCATGAAAGTTCACAAAGTGTATAATGAAATAAAAGCACTATGGACCAAATGCATACACAAAATGAAAAATAAAATCATATATTGGTCAAAGAATAGCATAATGGAGAATAGAAAATATGGTGGACACTTTGGAGAAAATTGAGTAGAGGTAAAACATGATCAAGTCTTATTTAGCCTCTAAATTATTCAACTAAAATTACTAATTGAAATGTGGTATCCATTGATCTAGGACTCTCATTGCCCCTTTATCACTAGCATCTTAAAATTGTGAGTATTGAAGTAATGAGAATGACAAGGTGGCTGAAAGCCTCATGCCCCGTGAGTGTGAAAACCTACTCCATGGTTACTCAACTTAAGATTCCTAATAAGCTTTGTACAATCATAATAAGTATTAATGACATCATAGAGAACCGCAAAGAGGTACCTCTTGCCCCATGACATGGAAACAAGCCCATGTTACAATTACAAGATGAACAAACGGAGTAGACTCATCATCCTTTTTATTTTCATTCACTATTATGCATAGCTTCTTATTTTATTATAGGATGTGTTGCAGAGTCACTCAAGCTGTAAGTAAATTTCCACCATGATAAAGCATGGCTTGGGTTAGCGGCCCAATGCGTTTCTCTAGTCATATAGATAGTTACTCATCAAAACTTACTATTCCTCTATTTTATTTCGGCATGGCAGGAGTCCAAAAACAAAACTACATGATATCAACCAAATGTAATTTTTTTTGTGCAATGTTGAAAGCTTTCCGGTGATACATGTTTATATCTAGCTCCCAAACACACACTTTTCAAACGCAAAACTTGTGGCTCCCATTATTGGGTCATGTTTATTAGATGCATAAAAAGTAAAGTGTGCCTTCAAAAGTTCGTGAGAGTCCTATCCCAAGTTCAACCCATGACAATTAATAAAGTGAATATCTTAATTTAGAACATAAATAACACAATAACATGGTGAACATACTCGGAATAGCAATGAAGCTAATGGGAAGATATGGTGGACTCACTGGAAATACTTGGCTAAGGAGTGTTGGAAACAAGTTTTTACTTGTTGGAATTTTTAAATTTTTGGGCTAGCAAGAGGGAGATAGTTGACCAGTTAATATGCATGCATATGTCCATAGAACTACTCATTTCATGACAAACTAAATAAACCAACAATTAACATCAAGGACATGAATAAGAGATAGCTCAAGACAACATCATTGCAAATTTCTACACATAAAAAGCCTATAAATCATGCAAACATATGTAGCTCTTCAAATCAACCATGGCATCCCTATTCCAAGTAATAATACTAGCATCCAATACATTCCAACCCCAAACTCCAGTATCTCAATCTCATATAAAATGATGGTGGTGGTCTTATCAAAACAAAAATAAAAACAAAAACTAGACGCTTCAAGTCTCTACGATGAATGCTTTGCTTAGAAAAACAGAAACTAGACGTGTGCTAACCAAAACAGTGTAGCTCCAGTGGGGTGTTCATCACATCCCCAAGCTTATGGCTTTCACCATTCTTGGATGTCTTGAGGCGCAGCTCCTCTATTCCCTGTGAAAAAACTTCACAAAACATGTTTCTCCCATTCTTTTTCTGTGGGGTGAGATTAGCAAGGACAAATAAATCACATGCTTGCTGTGCAAAATTCCAAATCAAATGCTCCAGTAGATAGACAATAAGGTTCATTATGTTGTATGTTCACTATCTTGCTTGAAAGAATCATGGAAATTCGATTCCCAAGCCCAAAGAGTGCATAAAATAAAAGAAGGCAGAATCTGTCCAGAAAAGCAGCAGCAGCAAAACGAACGTTTTTCCCTAATCTAGACTCGTCAAAAAATTAAGCCAATTTTTGTGCTTATAGAGGACGAAAGGTTCCATAACATACTAAAATATTAGCTCAATCCGACATACCAATAAAAAACATAAAATCATACGGTGAGCAGACTCGTGCTGAAACAAAAATTTCATGCACTAGGATAGCAACTTATAAGTCCAAATGGGTTTGACTTGACTCTTTATTGAAAACTCCAGAATTAAAACAAAAAAACTAATCTCTTGAGACAGCAAGAGGACACTAGGAAAATCCAAACAAAAACAACTGGGTTGCCTCCCGTAAAGCGCTTTCTTTATAGCCATATAGCTAGGCTTTACTTACTTGATAATCAAGAGGGATAAAGCTCATGAGGGAGCTTGTTCTTCAGCGTGCCCCTCTTCCTTGGGAAGTGCTCCATGCTTTTCTTGTGAGGGAACTGAAACTTGACATTCCCTTTCTTGGAGTCTATGATTGCACCTGTAGTACGAAGAAAAGGTCTACCAGAAATAATAGGACTAGGGGATTTATCCCCCATATCCATAATAATGAAATCAACGGGTACAAAAGTCATGTGCAATTCAATCATAACATCTTTTACTTGTCCTATAGCATGTTTAGTAGAGTTATCAGCAAGGACAAATTCACTTGAGCACTTCTCTAAATTTTCTAGTTCTAGCAATTCATATAATTCTTTAGAGAGTACCGATACACTAGAACCTAGATCTAACATAGCATGGTGAATTTATTTTCCAATTGAAACTAGCACCTTGGGGATCCATGCATCCCCAAGCTTAGGAGGTATCATGGCCTCATTCTTGTACCTAGCAATTTTTTCTTGCAAGACATTATTAGCAATATAAGATCCAAAGCCAGGTTGATTAACATTTATAGTGGGATCACTAGCAAATTTTTGTAGAGTAGCAATAAGTTCTTGCAAGCTACTTTTTTCTAAATCAAGCAATGGATCCTTAATTTCAGTAAGCATCATAATTTCCTCTACTTTTCCTTTTCTATTATGCATATTAAAAATCTCATAGCGATCATCAAAAATATCCTCGGGTACTTCAGCCTTTTTTAAGCTCTCTTTAATTTTAACCTCTAAGAGCAAACTTTCAAGCAAAACATGGGTATTTGCAGCATTGGTACTAGTAAAATATCCCCCACATTCATTATCTAAAAAGGCTCTAGAAGTTTCAGAAAGTCCCTTATAGAACATATGCATAAGTATCCAATCTCTAAAGCCATGCCCTATTCCATATGCTCTACTTCTAAATCTCTCCCATGCTTGTATCATTGATTCATCTTTTTCTTGTTTAAAGTTAATGATCAATTGTTTAACATTGTAATTCTTTTCAGCATGACAAAACCTTTCAATAAATGCAGCCCTTAAGTTGAACCAAGTAGTAAAATTGATAGGAGGCCATCTTAATATCCAATCTAATGCTTTGCCTCCTAGTGAGTAGGGAAAGAGTTTAACTTTAGAAGTGTTGATGTTTGCATGATTCAAGTTCAAAGTTTTACATCTTTCATAAAATTTCTTAAGATGGAACAAAGGGTCTTCTTTAGGCTTTCCATAGAAACGAGATTCATAAATCATTTTAATAACACTAGGATCTACCTCTAATTTTTCAACGGGAATATTTAGCAATTGAGGGAAATTCCTAACACTGAATGGCCAATAAGTTCTCTGCTCCATTTTCCAAGTTTTTATGTAGTTTTTAGTTTTTTATGCAAAACAAAAGTGAAGTAACTAAGAAAATTCGAAATACTAAAATAATCTAGATAACTAAATGCAAAACTAAAATAAAATATGCAAGACAAAACAAAAACAAGACAAGAAACAAAACAATCTACTTGAAAGAAGGTGGAGATAGAAAGGACGGTACTCACGTAGGTGCAACCTCCCCAAGCCTAGGTGTTTGCACACCTTGTTGGTGATGAAGACTTCTTGTGAGCTCCCTTGGACAACTCCTTCACCTATGGCTCCCCGGCAACGGCGCCAGAAAAACGCTTGATGGCTAGGTTGAGACTCCAAGTGCAGAGTGTGTAGCTAGTGGCAAGCCTTCTTCCCCACGAGGGTGACTCGAGGGTTTATATCAAACTCTTGGGGAGCCAGTATTTCAGAAGTTGTCTTCCAAGCTTCCTCCAGGATCCTGCAAACAAGTAGAGAATTTTGTGCCCTCAACCTCACCAAGTGGTTGTCAAGCACAAGGTGTGAGACTTCTAAATTGCAATGCAAAACTGAAAGTAAATGTGCAATAATTAAATCTACTACTAAATGCAAATGAGAAAATAAATATGCAATGGATTGTTTTTGTATTTTTGTGATGCAAGTGGTGATGGAGATAATGTAAATTCGAATTGGAGATGCAAGTAAAGTAAAGTGCAAGTAAAGTAACTAGAGTGTTTTCTTATATTTAAAATAGGACCGGGGTTCATGGTTTCACACTTGCATTCTCTCAAATAAAGTGGTAGACGGTGGACATAAAGAATTACATGTGAGATTATAATAACATGTTTAACATTGAGTACTTTCATATGGGCATCACGTCCTAGCATAGAGATCTCTACGGTCATATTGATCCCTCTTATACTCCACCAAGATGCAAAATAAATCATAACACCTCGATAATTAAGGAAAAACCAGAGTATAGCTTTAAGCAATGTGACATGAAGTTGAAGTAAGAACTTGCTAGATCTAGTCATGGAGATTGATTAGTGTCACTTCAAATCCCCAGTAACAAGGTACTCCTTTTTATCCCTAGTGAGGTAACTAAGAAAGGTTTAACAAAACCTAAGTGGATCGCTGAACTTTTGTCACTTTCACAGCACTAGCCACCCCCTGTTACTACAACTAATGCACCCATCACCCCACACACGCTCTCAAGAACTAGATTGATCAAAGCTAGCAAATAAGAACGGGGTACATAAGATACATCTACTCAAATAACTCAAGAGAAACAATTGCAATCTCAGATTCAATAACTCATAGAAAAGATCCACCACACAGGAATTACAACGGTGCCCGTAATCATGTGAGGCAGCTCATACGGATCTAATTAGTGAATCACATAGAGAGAGAGATACAAGTGCTACTTCCACAAACCCATAGCCCTGGGGTGGACTACTCCCTCTTCATGGAGATGTCGATGGAGATGACGTTGGAGGGGTAGGCGGCGCCCCGCCGGAGTTTTCCCCCTCCAATCTGGAACTTCAGGTCTCTGTTTTGGTGTTTCGGCGGCGCTCTTCTCCGTAAGGGTACGGGGGACCCTTTTTATAGTCGGTTTTAGGTCAAGACGGAGTCGGTAAGTCGAAGATGGAAGGAATTGGGGCCACAGGGGACAAAAGGGGGCCTCTCACGCGGCCAAGGAATCTGGCCGCATGGAGGGTCCTCTTTTGGGCCTCCTTGCCCAATTCTCGTGGATCCTTCGCCCGCAAGTCTTCTCCTTCCAAAAAAAATGACCCCCGCAGATTTTCAGGTGATTTCGCGGAAGTTTGCCCCCTGAAACGTCAAAAATATAGAAAACGGGGTTTCTGACAGGCAGGGTTAATTCCATAAAAGTTGGGGGACTTTGTAATTTAACCCCAAAATACTATAAAACATTGAATTATACCCTTATATGATGCAATATGTAATAGAAAATCATGTGAAAAATATGCAAAATTCATCTATGCATTTTACATGCATCACCTGTATAAAGCCCCTCATGTCTCACTCCTTCGCCACTCACCTCCTCTCACTCACCGCATCCACTCCACCTCGTGTTTTCCTCTGTTGCTCTCCCTGTGAGAGCCAGGGAGACGAGCTCTCGCTGTTCTGCCTGCGGAGAAGAGACGGAAGCCTTGCCCTCGTCTCTCACTCTCCCCGATCCATTTTCGTTTCATGATATTTCCCTTGCCAAGGCCTACGTGTCTGACACTCTCTCTTGCTCGTTGGCATGCAGGATCATCGCCGCCGTGATCGGCGCTGCCGGGGACGCCTCGGTGCGCGCGGGCGCTGCGAGTGTACCGGGACCCTGCTGGTGCTTCTAAACCTCTACATCGACCCGGCTCCATCAACTCTTCCCTGAAAACCGCTTCCTATCGAGCCCAAGGTGAGCTACTGCCCGTACGGGCGTTCCAGTGCTCGCCGACGGCCTGATCTGGGCGTGAGGTAGAAGAAAGGATGGGCGCCGCCCATCTTTTGATCAACGGCCCCCTTTGAAACTTACTCGGGGGTATCGTGGACGTTAGATCGGGATCCTGCGACCGTGTACCGGTTCGCTTGCACGCGCAACCGAGCTGGGCCGGCCCAGCGCAACGCGCTCTGGCGCGTAGAGGCCAGCGGCCCGATGAGCCGGCGCTGGCAGTTTTTATCCATTTTATTTTTCCAGAAAAACTGCCACATCACTTTAATCCAAACTAAAATACCTAAACTTCAAATCTGGCCACCCCCTTTTTATCAAAGGTACCTGCATGTTTTCCTAACCATATGCAAGTGGCAGATCTGCATTTGCATCCCTGGTTCATCTGTGAAAAATTCCACAAGTCAACCTATCTGAAAACTTGAACATGTAATAACTTTTGATTTAGGAATCAAATGTAAGTGAGGTTGATCTCTCTGGATAGATCTTGATGAAACCTAACTAGAGCAGTTGGCCTCACATGCACTTGAGTTTCCTATTCTAAATGACATGCAAAATGGTAAATGACCACAGAGCCACTAAATGAATTTTATGAATTTTCTAAGATGATTTTTTAGATGAATCCTTTTGGATGTGCCTATGTATGTATAGATGTATCATATCCTAGATTGGTATGATGTTTTGAGCTGTACACTAATTTTGGCATGCATTACAAGTTTTAGGGGTATTCTGCCATTTGTGAATCACATGTTTTATTATTTTGTTAAATGTGTAAATGCATCGTGTGATCTTACTAGCATGTATAGGAGTTGTTTTCACTGCCATGTGCTTGTTATCTTGTGGATCTACCATGTTAGAATAAATCTTTTTCATGGAAATGCCATGGTTTGTCATGCATGTTTAGATCTATGCTTGTTATCTATTTTCTATGATCACTAGATTTGTTTGCCTTGTGTACCTCCATGCCATAATTGTTTTCATGCCTTGCAAGTTATGATATGTCTCTGTTATGTACATGATTAGGTTCTGGTTGCATGCTTATTTATCTTTTACAACTATATTATGGCTTGCATTGTCCATAGAAATGCATGTTTTACTCCCTTATGCTTGTATAGTTGTTTCCTAAATTATTGCCATGATGTTTACTCATTTTGGTGAATGACCAGAGAGTCATTCCACTCTTTATGGCCTTATATGAGAGTGGTACACCCACCGGACTCATGCCTTATGCTTGATGCATGACTTGTAGAAAACTATGCCATGTTATGCATGTTTTTTATGCATGTTTGCGTGTTATAGCATGTGGTAGTAATGTTATTTTGGGTGATTCTTTTTAGGTGAATGCTTGCTGTATGTGTGCTGTATTAGCTTGTGCTTTCCTTTGTCTTGTGCTGATTGAGTGTTTTTATTTTTACTTTTACGATGTTAGAAAACGAAGAAGTAGTTGATCCGGAAGTGGTATTCTGCAACTCTTGTTTATTTCAGGAGTGTGACCAGGACCAGAGCCAAGGCAATCCACTCTAAATTCTTGCTGCTATTTTACTTACCATGCATGATTTACTTCTGAAATTCTTACTTATGTTGTTTTCGAACTATTCCTTTTAAGTGAGCATTACCGTTATCGCTTGTGTTGAATTGTCGTAGCCACTCCATAATCTTGGTGTTACCAAGCCCTTAGGATTTTTGGAGCCATCATTTAATTAACTTAAAGTCCCTTAGTGGACACCTTAACTTGTTATTTTTGGAAAACTCATGGCTTTGGAAAAACCCGAGGAAAGGTGGGACCTTGTAACATCCCAAGTATGAAATATCCCTTAGAATGTTTTGTTTCTTGTTTTAATTCAAGCAATGCATCATGGCATCATCTTATTGCATTTGTTTTATTTTTGTTTGCATTGTTACTATTTGTTTTTGCATCTGTTTTATCTTGTTTTCATAATCAAACTCAAACAAATTCAAATGGTTATTTTCATACTTGATCTGTTACAACTTTTGGAATAAAAATAACAAATAAAAACAACCATTTTATTCCATGTGATCACTCATTAAATTGTTGGTTTTAATCAAACCATTAATCAATCAATTAATTCAATCAATAATTCCTAAATCATTTCTAAATTCAAACCAATTCTCAAAATCAGTACCTTTTTGAATCCATGAAGTTCACCACACTATTTTTAATCTTTAAAATCATTTTAAACCCTAGGGGTAACCCTATTCAAATGCTTGTTTTTCATAAGGGTTTATTAATATTAAAATTTTCCAAATTTGGTTTCAAATGCAAACAGCATTTTAAATATCAAATTTTTACAAACCAATCTTGGAAAATGGTTTCTAATTACCTAATTAGCCTAAACTAATTTTTCTGTAATTTTTATTAACCAAAACCTTATCATTTTCTTCCCATTTTGTTTTCAGCAAAAAAAAATAAAAACAGAAAAATAAAAAGAGAAAACGAGCGGCAGCTAACCTATCTAACCTAGCCCAACCCACCTAAAGCCTACAGCGCGCAGCCCAGCTCGCCCGCGCGCTCACTTACCGCTTTGAAGATCGTGCAGATCTTCTGTCCTGCGTACGGCGGCCATCGCAGCGCGCCACCGCAGCAGTACGGCCGCGCCGACGGCCAGGAGAGCACCTAGGCGCCTATATAACCCCCCTCGAGCAGCGAGCGCAGCCCTAGGCTAAACCTAGGACCCTGTCCCATCGCCAGCGCCGCCATTTTCTCCTCCCTGTCGCCAGCTCCCTCTCTGAACCCCTCGTCGCCGGCGACACCCTCTGAACATCACCATGGCGCCACCCACCTAGCCTCTCCCCTCCCTGCCCACCTACTGGAATCAGTTCGCCACTCTCCCCTCTCTCTGTTGAACACTCAATCACCACCGGTAAGCCTCTGTGTCGCCGCCGCGATCCTCGCCTTTTCTCCGGCCACCGTGGCGCCATGAAACTGAACCCGGTGTTCTCGTCTACGTAACAGAGCCTCTCGACGCCGTTTGATCGCTGGAACCAGTAGCCCTCTCCTTCCTCTACTCGTCGAACACCTGCGGGAGCACAGAGGAGCACGGGATCAACGACGCCGTCCTCTTCCCCTCCGACGTCGCCTCCGTCATCAGTACGTCACCGTCGACCAAATCCCGGTGAGCCACCGTCTCACTCACCCCTCTCCCTCATGTTGCATCCGCACGGTACCGTGCACGTCCTGCACACGCACATCCGCAACGCCGCGAGCACTGGCCGTGCTGTTCCCCGCCGGCGAGCCCTTATGTCTGACGGAGATGCAGTTGCAGCGCGTCAGCAAAATTCAGATAGCCAAGTCTGAAGCTCTTCCTCCCTCACTTCCCGTTACTGACAACAAACGCGCCGTAGCGCATCTGGTTCAGAGCACGCACGCTGCGAGTGGTCGTGGGTTCGAGCCCCCGCCTCGCCTTTTTCTTTTGGGATTTTTCCCCACGGCAGGAGGCCCACGGGTCATTGTCTTCCTCTGCCACGCGTGCGCGCGCGCCACGCTGGCTAGGGGTCCACTGGACAGTGGCTAGGGGTAGAGAGCAGCTCGGTAACAAAAGTTTTGCGAATTTCTGAATTCCAAAATCCATTTAAATAACAGATTTGAATCAAAACTTCAAACTTTAATATCTTCTATTCTGTAAATCCAATAACTAAAAAGTTTATATGTTTTCTGTTCCAAATTTCCTAACCTTTCCAAATATTCAATTTGTGTACTGTTTTGGAAATTACAAATGCATTTAAAATTCAAACTTAAATAATTCAAATGTTAATTTATAAATTCCATAACTAATTATTTATTAATCCAATAAATGCAAATAAAATATGTTTTCCATACCATTTTGAATAACCTATTCAAATATAAATTTTGTTTCATGGTTTGAATAATTTAAATTAGCTAAATAATTTAATACTTGTCTAATTCAATTAAAATTGATAAAATCGTAACTTGCTTAATATAAAATATTTTTGAACATGCAAAATATGTTTTCAAACCATCAAAGTGTGAACTTTTCAAATGTGAATTTGAATTTATGATTTGAACAAATAAAATTCAAATAATTTTCAAACTTGTTTTAAATTCAATTAAAACTTGTTTAATATTGTTTAATTCATAATAAATTCATCCTAATTCAAATTTCAATATTTGTAACATGTAATCCAACTAAAATTTGATGTTCTTTTCAAATATAAATTTTGTTAATTGTTTTGCACACTGTGAATTGATGAAAACAATAATTGTTTGTGTGACATGTTTAAGTAACCAAAATTTCCAAAACTTAATAAATACTTTCCAAACTTGTTTTATTCCTTTTCCTTTGCATCTATCATTGTTATTTGTTGTTATTTTGCTATTGCCATCATGCATGCATCATGCTAACAACTTTCACCTAATAATTACTTATGAATCAATTGTTTCCAACTATTTCAATGGACCTTTTCCATATGCAACTCTTTTTTTAGCATAGGGGTCCATTTAAATTGTTTTATCATGTTAGCTAGGTTATTTTGATGCAACCATTAACTTGTCATGCATCATCTTGATTGTGCACCATGCCATGGCAATGATTGTTTACATTCCTGTTTTGTTTGTTTGCTTCTTCTTGAATAGACGACGACGTTGAGATAGACGACCTTTACAGCACCCCTTCTGAGGATCTAGCTCAGTACCCGGCTGTTGAGTTCGCAGGCAAGTTATCACTCACATGAACCATTGTGTTCCTTTCAACCCTGGTTACCGATACTTTCCGTTGTCTATTCTTGCTAGCCTTAGTGATAGTTGTTTCTGTTACGAACCTATCACATGATTCCCTGAACCCTGATATTGCCTCACCACCCCTCCTACAACCCTATTGATTGAGCCAGATGTCTTACTAGTATGCTTAGGTTGTTTTGCTCGAGTCTGTTACCCGTTACTTTCAGTTACTATATTTCATTATGTTCTGGGGGCTCGATGTTTAATCAATCAATCAATCATGCTAATGTTATTACTGTTAATAATAATTTGATGATAAGGCACCGGCAGGAGGCCCTGTGTGGTTTTGAGGCCTGCTAGTGTCGACCCTAATAGGAAAAGGGTCTTGTCTACTGATCCATGATGAGCGCACTACCCGCATGTGGGAAGCGAGTATGGGCGCCCCCCTCAATTTGATTCGATTCGCATCTCGTCCAAATCATCTCATTTAGTTCGTGCTTTCTATTTGCCGCATGCATGTTTTTGCGAGCCCAGCGCAGGGTGGAACTTTTGTAGTCGGCATATAGGGGGACACGTTCTTAGAGTGCTATGAGGGTCCATTTTCTTCTGGGCTCGATTAGCCGTGCGCCCAAGGTGCTTTGGGCTTGATGCGGAGAAGAGTTGAGTTGTGTTGAGTGCCCCGCTTGGTGGGAGGCATCCCATCTGGCGGGTTATTCATACGTGTACGGCCAAATTGGTGCAACCCTGCAGGGATAATCTTCTCGAGAAGCCGTGTTTTCCGCGGTTATGGACTACTTGGTGAAAGTACTGGCTAACAAGTACTCAGGACAACTTAAACCTAATGATCCAACATGTTACACCCAATGGTTAATAACTTGACTAGTAATAGGTGGATGACACAAATAACTTGACTCACCTTTAATCCAACTGTGTGAGTTATCCTCGGATTGCTTCTTTGGATAAGGGGCGAGATCCAGGATGGGTTTGTTTGATGTTATCTTTCAGTTGGTTACAACCCTCGATCTTATCCCCTTTCTGATAGTTGGAAGTGATAGAATCTCTGTAGTTGGTTAGCGCAGCCAGTTGCAGCATCTTATATATCCCCTTCTTTCCGTTGAACCCCAGTCATCTGTGCTTGTGTTGACGGGCTATACTTTGGTGAACTGTGAGTCTTGCTTGCCAGTACTTGGATGTACTGACCCCGTTGGGGCTGTGGTTTACGCAGACTACGACTACGGCTACGATGACCACCAGGATGGCTACTTCGTGGAGTTTGACGAGACTGCAGACGAGTAGATAGCTGGACCAGAGCTGGATCCAGGACCTACGTGGATGGGCTTCGTCTTCTTTATTTTCTCCGGCTTCTTAAGCCTGTTGGATTTGTCTGTACCCAGACACCTTTGATTGCTTCCGCTGATGTAATGAATGCTATGTTGGGACATGTGTCCTCCGGATGATTGTATTTGCTATCTCTGCCTTAGTGAAGGCCATTTGCAACCTTATTTCAATCTTTTGTGTCTTAGAGATAAGTTGTGATCATCATTCGTTCAAAGCTGTTGACGTACCGTGCGTGATTGATATGAAGTACGTCGACAGTAGTGCCTATGACTTCTAGTGGATAGTTTACATCGACGGTGGAATAGCAGGGCTTGTGTTGTCGCGCATAAGCGCAGGCCTACCAGGAAGCTGGGACGTGGGAGCAGTTATGCCCCATAATCCAAGCACCTGCTATCCAGTTCGTCCGATGAGTATCCCTTAGAAGCCAGGGTGCGACAAATGGTATTAGAGCCTGTCTGCCTGTAGGATCCCTTTTTACTGGTCGCAGTTGAGTCTAGAAACTATTTTGTAGCTATATAGGGAAAATGAAACGTGAGAGTAGGAATTCTGCCATTTTTCTTCTTTCCCCACCCACCCACCCTTTTCTGGTAAGGAAGTGCAACGTTGTTTTCTGTTCTCACCTAAACTTTCAAGTTAGGATTTCACGTGTTTTGGGTTCTCCATAGTACCTTAGGACTTTTGGTCTCGTTTTCCCGATGTTGCTTCGATATCATGTTCTTCTGAAGAACCTTTCGTCCGTTGAAACCTTGTTGTTGTTTTCCACATCCTTTTTCTTCTACCGGAGTCTAATCAAAACTTCCCCGATCATCTGCAGATGGATCTCAGGTTCTACCCGCAGGTGCTTCGGATGACTCGCTGTGAGAGCACCGCTGGTTATCCGGAGATGCTGAGAGACATGGTTACCTATCTGGGGTTCCATTGGGCACCAGAGTACCAGGTCTACGAGCAGCAGCGAGAGTTTGACCAGACCTGCTACCGGGCTATCGTCTACATTCTGTCGGATGATGGCAGGAGCATTGTCCACCGCTACGAGGCAGTAGGTTCCACAGTGGATATGGCCGTGCAGCAGGCAGCTTACGTGAGTCTCACCGTCCTCCGTGCTGACTACTGGGGGTTTGATGATTCCATCTATCGTCACATCCCCCGTGGTTACATCACGGCAGCGGGAGTTCACTTCACCCTCCACAGCAACCTGGATACCTACGAGTCTGATAGCTCCAGGCTGCACACCACTGCTCAGTTCGTGAGGCACAGTGACGCAGTTGCTTCCACACTTTCTCAGGAGTTAGCCTCAGTCAGGGAGCAGCTCTATCTGGCGTTGACTCGTCTGGCTACGTACACCACAGACTTTGTTGGAGACGAGCGCTTTGCACGTTTCACTCAGCCAGCTGGGTTTCCGCTGCCAGATGCTGGAGGTTACGATCCGATCAGAGGTCCACTTCTCGACCTTGGTCCGGGTTACACTGGGATTCCCCACTTTGGAGCACAGGGAGACGACGCTTTCTACTTCACCACACCGAGAGTTCCTCTCAGGGCAGTCCCGCTCTACGTGGATCGTCGTCATACCTACTTCCGTGGGATTCCTCCTCACCGTATCTCTCGTCGTACTACTCACCGCCGTCCTGCGTGATGAGCATGGGAGTACCGATGTATCCATTCCTAGCTATGTTTAGTTATCCTTGTCTTTCGAACCATGTATTGGTCTGTTGGATATTCTGATGTATTTGAACATGTGATGATGTACCTGTTGGTTATCTATTCATGCGTCGGAATAATCTATCTTTCGGTTACCAAGTCTATCCTGTTCTATTGTTGTGCTAAAATGAATGTCTATTCAGGATGCCGCCAACAAGGAGCAACCCACCGGAGCCACCTCCGCTCACGGAGCTGTTGACTCAGATGACTCAGGTCGTGGCTCAGATGGCCCAGATCCAGGCTAACCAGCACACCAACCACAATGCTCCGCGAGTCAGCATCAAGGAGTTTCTGAGCATGGGGCCGAGAGCTTTCGTGGCAACACGTGAGCCTCTGGATGCTGATGACTGGATCAGGGAGATGAACAGGGCTCTGGAGATTGCTCATGTTGCTGAGGAAGATAAGGTCAAGTATGCCACCTACCTACTGAAGGGTCAGGCAGCTACCTGGTGGGAGAACTACCAGACCATGAGAGCTGGCTATCCTATCACCTGGGGATGTTTCAAGGATGCCTTCCTGAAGCACCACATCCCAGATGGTCTCATGGAAAGGATGCGTGAGGAATTCTGCTCTCTCAAACAGGGCAAGCTGGACGTCCTCGGCTACCAGAACGAGTTCAATCGTCTCGCTCGATACGCTGGTGACGAGGTGTCCACTGAAGCCAAGAAGATGGCAAGGTTCCGCCGAGGTTTTAACCCGGAACTGAAGTACGCTCTCACCAACATCAAGTGCAAGGACTTCGTGGAGCTCGTGAACACTGCGCTCAATGAGGAGAATGGGCGCAAGGCGTTCGAAGAGTCCCGCAAGCACTTGCGTGAGGGTGGTTCCTCCTCCAACATGACCACCCCTCCGCAGAAGCGCCGCATCTGGGTGCCAAATGGTGTTGTCACTCGGGCTCCAAATGCCCAAGCTTCTCCAGGCTTTGGTCCCCGCCCACCCAACCCATCTCAGATGCAGGGTCAGAGGATTCCAATGGGGCAGCCAAGGCCAGGTCCTCCTCGTGGCGTCACTTGCTACAAGTGCAAGGAGACTGGACACTACGCTGATAAGTGCACTCAGAGGCAGCTACCTCCACCTCCTCGCCCCAACACCAACCAGGCAATGGTTCGTGCTCCCCCGGCTAAAGCCTTCAACTCCAACAACAGGCCTGTCGGGAGGACCGCGAGGGTGAACCATATCAAGGCCGACAAAGCTGAGGAAGCTGCTGACGTCGTTCTCGGTATATTACCCGTAAACACTATTCCAGCTAAAGTGTTGTTTGATACTGGAGCATCGCATTCTTTTGTGTCAAAGATTTTTGCAAAAGCATACAACCTAGTTCTGGTTCCGCTAAGCAATCAAATGACTGTTCACTCTCCGGGACCGCAAATGTTGACTTCTAAGATAAGCATGGACAATGAGATCCTAATTGGAGGTCGCATATTCCTTGCTTCACTCATGTTGCTGGGAAATTCTGACATTGATGTCATTCTGGGTATGGATTGGTTGAAGACCCACAAAGCTAAAATTGACTGTGCTCAAAAGTCAATAACTCTCTCCCACACTTCAGGCCAGATAGTCTATTCTCCATATGGATCAAGTTCTGTTCAGCTGTTCAACCTCGATGCCAAACCCCTTCCTGCAATTGAAAATGTTCCGGTGGTTTGTGAATTCCCTGACGTCTTTCCAGAAGAGTTGCCAGGGATGCCTCCGGACAGAGCAGTTGAGTTCGTGATCGAGCTTGAGCCAGGTACTGCTCCAATCTCTAAGCATCCATACAAGATAGCTCCTCCTGAACTGAAATTGTTGAAGGAGCAAATCGATATGTACATGGAGAAAGGTTACATTCAGCCTAGTTCCTCCGCTTGGGGTTGCCCAACTCTGTTTGTTGCCAAGAAGGATCAAACAAAAAGACTCGTGGTTGACTATCGTCCTCTCAACGAGAAAACAATCAAGAACAAGTATCCAATTCCTCGTATCGATGATCTTTTTGATCAACTTGCTGGAGCCTCAATATTCTCAAAGTTGGACTTGAGGATGGGGTACCATCAGATAAAGATCAGAAAGGAAGATATTCCTAAGACAGCTTTCACCACACGTTACGGTCTCTATGAATACACCGTCATGTCCTTTGGTCTCACCAATGCACCGGCAACGTTCTCAAGACTCATGAATTCTGTCTTCCATGAATACCTCGACAAGTTCGTTGTGGTATATCTCGATGACATTCTAGTTTACTCAAAATCCGAGGAAGAGCATGGAGAACACCTTCGTCTCACTCTCATGAAACTTCGCGAGCATCGTTTGTATGCCAAGTTCTCTAAATGTGAGTTCTGGATTCCAGAAGTTGCATATCTTGGTCATATCATCTCTGCCAAGGGCATAGCCATTGATCCTGAAAAGGTTAAGGCAATTGTTGATTGGAAACCCCCTAAGACGGTGAAGCAAGTCAGAAGTTTTCTTGGCTTGGCTAGCTATTGCCGTCGTTTCGTCCAAAACTTCTCCAAGATTGCTAAACCTCTCACTGATCTCACAAAGAAGGACAAAAAGTTCGTTTGGACTCCACAATGTGATGAGAGTTTCAACCTCCTGAAGACTAAACTCACTTCCACCCCAGTTCTGGTTGGCCCCGATACTACCAAACCTTTCCAGATATTCTGTGATGCATCTCTCCAAGGTCTAGGAGCAGTTCTTATGCAAGAACGTCAAGTTGTGGCTTATGCTTCACGTCAGTTGAATGCACATGAGCAAAACTATCCCACTCATGACCTAGAACTTGTAGCAGTTGTGTTTGCCCTCAAGAAATGGAGACAATACTTGTTGGGTAACAAAACTGAAATCTTTTCCGATCATAAGAGTCTGAAATACATCTTCACTCAGCCAGATCTGAACCTCAGGCAAAGGAGATGGATTGAGAAGATTAAAGACTTCGATCTTACCATTTCTTACACTCCAGGCAAGGCTAATGTTATGGCCGATGCTCTCAGTCGCAAATCCTATTGCAATAATCTCATGATCATGGAAAGCCAACCTCCACTTCATGAAGAATTCCAGAAGCTGAACCTTGGTCTTGTCCCAGAAGGATACCTTGCTAGCTTGACAGCCAGTCCAACTCTCGAGGACAAGATTCGTTCTGAACAACTTCGTGATACTGAAATCAAGAAGATTGTAGAGAACATCAAGGAAGGCAATGATAAATTCAAGTCCTTCTCAATTGATGACAAGGGAACTGTGTTCTTCGAAGGACGCATTGCAGTTCCTCAGATTCAAAGTCTCAAGGATATCATTCTCAAGGAGGCTCATGAAACTCCTCTCTCTATCCACCCTGGAAGTACAAAGATGTACCAGGATCTTAAGACTCTGTATTGGTGGTCTGGCATGAAACGTGAAATTGCTCAATACGTTTCGGAATACGACGTTTGTCAACGTGTTAAGGCAGTCCATCAGAAAACAGCAGGTCTACTCCAACCTCTGAAAATTCCTGAGTGGAAGTGGGACATGATTGAAATGGACTTTGTTACTGGGTTTCCAAAGTCCAAGAAGGGCAACGATGCAATCTTCGTTGTTATTGATCGTCTCACTAAGGTTGCTCACTTCTTTGCTGTCAAGGAAACTATCTCAGCTAGCCAGTTAGCAGAGCTCTACACAGCAAAGGTTGTTCCCCTTCATGGTGTTCCATTGGAAATAAGCTCAGACCGTGGAAGTATCTTCACTTCTCATTTCTGGAAAAGCTTTCAAGAAGCATTGGGCACCAAACTTCTGTTCAGCACAGCTTATCACCCTCAGTCTCAGGGGCAAGTAGAAAGAGTCAATCAGATTCTCGAGGATATGCTCAGAGCATGTGGTCTCTCCTTTGGCATGAAATGGGAGGATTGCCTTCCATATGCTGAATTCTCCTACAACAACAGCTACCAGGCAAGCCTAGGCATGGCACCATTTGAGGCATTGTATGGTCGCAGATGCAGGAGTCCAATCAATTGGTCTGGAGCTGGTGAACGTTCACTTTTAGGCCCTGACATTGTTAAGGAAGCCGAGGAGAAAGTTCGTATCATTCGTGACAATCTCAGGATTGCTCAGTCTCGTCAGAAGAGCTATTATGATAGCAAGCACAGGGATATGATCTATGCACCTGGTGATAAGGCATATCTCCGTGTAACTCCCCTCAGAGGCACTCATCGTTTTGGTGTGAAAGGAAAGCTTGCACCAAGATACATTGGTCCTTTCAACATCCTCTCAAGGCGTGCAGAAAATGCTTATCGTCTTGAGCTTCCAGAAAAACTATCCAAGGTGCACGATGTGTTCCACGTGTCCCAGCTCAAGAAGTGTTTCAAAGATCCAGATCGTGCAGTTGATCATGATTCCATTGAACTGCAAGATGATCTAACTTATGAGGAGCACCCTATTCGTATTCTCGATGAGACCGAGCGTAAGACTCGCAACAAGAGCACCAAGTTCTTGAAAGTGCAATGGTCGCATCATTCCGATAAAGAGGCAACGTGGGAGACCGAAGAGGATCTTCGCAAGAAGTATCCGGACCTTTTCACATCTCAGTAAGGAATCTCGGGGCGCGATTCCTTCAAGAGGGGGGCGTTTTGTATCATCCCAAGTATGAAATATCCCTTAGAATGTTTTGTTTCTTGTTTTAATTCAAGCAATGCATCATGGCATCATCTTATTGCATTTGTTTTATTTTTGTTTGCATTGTTACTATTTGTTTTTGCATCTGTTTTATCTTGTTTTCATAATCAAACTCAAACAAATTCAAATGGTTATTTTCATACTTGATCTGTTACAACTTTTGGAATAAAAATAACAAATAAAAACAACCATTTTATTCCATGTGATCACTCATTAAATTGTTGGTTTTAATCAAACCATTAATCAATCAATTAATTCAATCAATAATTCCTAAATCATTTCTAAATTCAAACCAATTCTCAAAATCAGTACCTTTTTGAATCCATGAAGTTCACCACACTATTTTTAATCTTTAAAATCATTTTAAACCCTAGGGGTAACCCTATTCAAATGCTTGTTTTTCATAAGGGTTTATTAATATTAAAATTTCCCAAATTTGGTTTCAAATGCAAACAACATTTTAAATATCAAATTTTTACAAACCAATCTTGGAAAATGGTTTCTAATTACCTAATTAGCTTAAACTAATTTTTCTGTAATTTTTATTAACCAAAACCTTATCATTTTCTTCCCATTTTGTTTTTAGCAAAAAAAAAATAAAAACAGAAAAATAAAAAGAGAAAACGAGCGGCAGCTAACCTATCTAACCTAGCCCAACCCACCTAAAGCCTACAGCGCGCAGCCCAGCCCGCCCGCGCGCTCACTTACCGCTTTGAAGATCGTGCAGATCTTCTGTCCTGCGTACGGCGGCCATCGCAGCGCGCCACCGCAGCAGTACGGCCGCGCCGACGGCCAGGAGAGCACCTAGGCGCCTATATAACCCCCCTCGAGCAGCGAGCGCAGCCCTAGGCTAAACCTAGGACCCTGTCCCATCGCCAGCGCCGCCATTTTCTCCTCCCTGTCGCCAGCTCCCTCTCTGAACCCCTCGTCGCCGGCGACAGCCTCTGAACATCACCATGGCGCCACCCACCTAGCCTCTCCCCTCCCTGCCCACCTACTGGAATCAGTTCGCCACTCTCCCCTCTCTCCGTTGAACACTCAATCACCACCGGTAAGCCTCTGTGTCGCCGCCGCGATCCTCGCCTTTTCTCCGGCCACCGTGGCGCCATGAAACTGAACCCGGTGTTCTCGTCTACGTAACAGAGCCTCTCGACGCCGTTTGATCGCTGGAACCAGTAGCCCTCTCCTTCCTCTACTCGTCGAACACCTGCGGGAGCACAGAGGAGCACGGGATCAACGACGCCGTCCTCTTCCCCTCCGACGTCGCCTCCGTCATCAGTACGTCACCGTCGACCAAATCCCGGTGAGCCACCGTCTCACTCACCCCTCTCCCTCCTGTTGCATCCGCACGGTACCGTGCACGTCCTGCACACGCACATCCGCAACGCCGCGAGCACTGGCCGTGCTGTTCCTCGCCGGCGAGCCCTTATGTCTGACGGAGATGCAGTTGCAGCGCGTCAGCAAAATTCAGATAGCCAAGTCTGAAGCTCTTCCTCCCTCACTTCCCGTTACTGACAACAAACGCGCCGTAGCGCATCTGGTTCAGAGCACGCACGCTGCGAGTGGTCGTGGGTTCGAGCCCCCGCCTCGCCTTTTTCTTTTGGGATTTTTCCCCACGGCAGGAGGCCCACAGGTCATTGTCTTCCTCTGCCACGCGTGTGCGCGCGCGCCACGCTGGCTAGGGGTCCACTGGACAGTGGCTAGGGGTAGAGAGCAGCTCGGTAACAAAAGTTTTGCGAATTTCTGAATTCCAAAATCCATTTAAATAACAGATTTGAATCAAAACTTCAAACTTTAATATCTTCTATTCTGTAAATCCAATAACTAAAAAGTTTATATGTTTTCTGTTCCAAATTTCCTAACCTTTCCAAATATTCAATTTGTGTACTGTTTTGGAAATTACAAATGCATTTAAAATTCAAACTTAAATAATTCAAATGTTAATTTATAAATTCCATAACTAATTATTTATTAATCCAATAAATGCAAATAAAATATGTTTTCCATACCATTTTGAATAACCTATTCAAATATAAATTTTGTTTCATGGTTTGAATAATTTAAATTACCTAAATAATTTAATACTTGTCTAATTCAATTAAAATTGATAAAATCATAACTTGCTTAATATAAAATATTTTTGAACATGCAAAATATGTTTTCAAACCATCAAAGTGTGAACTTTTCAAATGTGAATTTGAATTTATGATTTGAACAAATAAAATTCAAATAATTTTCAAACTTGTTTTAAATTCAATTAAAACTTGTTTAATATTGTTTAATTCATAATAAATTCATCCTAATTCAAATTTCAATATTTGTAACATGTAATCCAACTAAAATTTGATGTTCTTTTCAAATATAAATTTTGTTAATTGTTTTGCACACTGTGAGTTGATGAAAACAATAATTGTTTGTGTGACATGTTTAAGTAACCAAAATTTTCCAAAACTTAATAAATACTTTCCAAACTTGTTTTATTCCTTTTCCTTTGCATCTATCATTGTTATTTGTTGTTATTTTGCTATTGCCATCATGCATGCATCATGCTAACAACTTTCACCTAATAATTACTTACGAATCAATTGTTTCCAACTATTTCAATGGACCTTTTCCATATGCAACTCTTTTTTAGCATAGGGGTCCATTTAAATTGTTTTATCATGTTAGCTAGGTTATTTTGATGCAACCATTAACTTGTCATGCATCATCTTGATTGTGCACCATGCCATGGCAATGATTGTTTACATTCCTGTTTTGTTTTTTTGCTTCTTCTTGAATAGACGACGACGTTGAGACAGACGGCCTTTACAGCACCCCTTCTGAGGATCTAGCTCAGTACCCGGCTGTTGAGTTCGCAGGCAAGTTATCACTCACATGAACCATTGTGTTCCTTTCAACCCTGGTTACCGATACTTTCCGTTGTCTATTCTTGCTAGCCTTAGTGATAGTTGTTTCTGTTACGAACCTCTCACATGATTCCCTGAACCCTGATATTGCCTCACCACCCCTCCTACAACCCTATTGATTGAGCCAGATGTCTTACTAGTATGCTTAGGTTGTTTTGCTCGAGTCTGTTACCCGTTACTTTCAGTTACTATATTTCATTATGTTCTGGGGGCTCGATGTTTAATCAATCAATCAATCATGCTAATGTTATTACTGTTAATAATAATTTGATGATAAGGCACCGGCAGGAGGCCCTGTGTGGTTTTGAGGCCTGCTAGTGTCGACCCTAATAGGAAAAGGGTCTTGTCTACTGATCCATGATGAGCGCACTACCCGCATGTGGGAAGCGAGTATGGGCGCCCCCCTCAATTTGATTCGATTCGCATCTCGTCCAAATCATCTCATTTAGTTCGTGCTTTCTATTTGCCGCATTCATGTTTTTGCGAGCCCAGCGCAGGGTGGAACTTTTGTAGTCGGCATATAGGGGGACACGTTCTTAGAGTGCTATGAGGGTCCATTTTCTTCTGGGATCGATTAGCCGTGCGCCCAAGGTGCTTTGGGCTTGATGCGGAGAAGAGTTGAGTTGTGTTGAGTGCCCCGCTTGGTGGGAGGCATCCCATCTGGCGGGTTATTCATACGTGTACGACCAAATTGGTGCAACCCTGCAGGGATAATCTTCTCGAGAAGCCGTGTTTTCCGCGGTTATGGACTACTTGGTGAAAGTACTGGCTAACAAGTACTCAGGACAACTTAAACCTAATGATCCAACATGTTACACCCAATGGTTAATAACTTGACTAGTAATAGGTGGATGACACAAATAACTTGACTCACCTTTAATCCAACTGTGTGAGTTATCCTCGGATTGCTTCTTTGGATAAGGGGCGAGATCCAGGATGGGTTTGTTTGATGTTATCTTTCAGTTGGTTACAACCCTCGATCTTATCCCCTTTCTGATAGTTGGAAGTGATAGAATCTCTGTAGTTGGTTAGCGCAGCCAGTTGCAGCATCTTATATATCCCCTTCTTTCCGTTGAACCCCAGTCATCTGTGCTTGTGTTGACGGGCTATACTTTGGTGAACTGTGAGTCTTGCTTGCCAGTACTTGGATGTACTGACCCCGTTGGGGCTGTGGTTTACGCAGACTACGACTACGGCTACGATGACCACCAGGATGGCTACTTCGTGGAGTTTGACGAGACTGCAGACGAGTAGATAGCTGGACCAGAGCTAGATCCAGGACCTACGTGGATGGGCTTCGTCTTCTTTATTTTCTCCGGCTTCTTAAGCCTGTTGGATTTGTCTGTACCCAGACACCTTTGATTGCTTCCGCTGATGTAATGAATGCTATGTTGGGACATGTGTCCTCTGGATGATTGTATTTGCTATCTCTGCCTTAGTGAAGGCCATTTGCAACCTTATTTCAATCTTTTGTGTCTTAGAGATAAGTTGTGATCATCATTCGTTCAAAGCTGTTGACGTACCGTGCGTGATTGATATGAAGTACGTCGACAGTAGTGCCTATGACTTCTAGTGGATAGTTTACATCGACGGTGGAATAGCAGGGCTTGTGTTGTCGCGCATAAGCGCAGGCCTACCAGGAAGCTGGGACGTGGGAGCAGTTATGCCCCATAATCCAAGCACCTGCTATCCAGTTCGTCCGATGAGTATCCCTTAGAAGCCAGGGTGCGACAGACCTTGTCCGAGGGAGGTTTGTGAAGGAGGAAGTGTTTTCAACTTGTTTTACAAAGATGACACATAACCTATTCTTCGCCAGACAACCAAACCGTACAGCCACATTACCTCAATATGGGAATGGGGTCTAGCTAATTTCTTGTCGGTGTTAGTGTAATATCCCAAGTATGAAAACAACCCTAGAATGTTTGCTTGTTGTTAAATTATTGTTTTGCATCATGTCATCATAATCATTGCTTTTTGTTTGCATTTGTTTCATTGTTTTCCAATTGAAATTTCAAACCAATTTTCAAATTCTTGTTTCATACTTGCTATGTTACAATTGTTTCAAATAAAAATTACAAAACAATCCAATCTTTTGTTTACATTAAAGTAGAAAGTTCAAACCATCAAGGTGTTCTCTTTAATTATTCAATTAATCTCAAATTCATTCAATTTCAACCAAATTACAAACAGCAATCAAAAATGAAAATTTTGAAGAAACAAAACTTGGCACAGTTGGGTTTTGTAAATAACAATACCTAAAAACTTTTCCCTAATTTTCTAACCCTAAAAACTAACCTTCTCTTTTCTTTTTCAAATCTACAAAAGAAAAAGAAACAGCAAGAAAAAAAATAAAAGAAAAGAGAGGGGGAAAGGGCAGGCCAGCCCATTTGGGCCAGCCCACCTTCCACAAGGCCTGGTACCCCCCCCCCCCTCTTTCTCTTCTACCTCTGTACGGCAGGGCGATGCGCCTGTACACGTCGACAGGTTCAGGGCAGAAACGGCCACGGGCACTCCCCCCTCCTCCTTTTAGCTCGAGGCCGAGCAGCCCTCTCCCCTAGCCCTAACTCCTCCTTCTCCCTCGAGCGCCGCCAATTTTTCTTCCTCTCCTTCTCTCTCGCTGCACCACCCTCTCCCTCTGTTCTCTGAACACCACCGAAAGCCACCACCACCGCCATCTCTCGCCGGTGATCGCCGCCGTTTCGAGGCACTACCGTCCGGGCTAGGTACGAGAACAGAGTCCCCTCGACGCCCTTGTCCTCCTCGAGTCCAGGGAGGGGCACGAGCACCTCCGGAGCGCCGCCGCCGTCCTCGACTCCGCCGCCGGTCGCCACTGCCCTCCACCGAGTCGAGCGCCACCGTCTCCCTCTGTTCCCCTCGGTGAGCACCACCATTCCCTTCCCCTCTCCCTCCTCTCCGCATCCACGCACACGGCCACCGCACGAGCACACGCGCAGCAGCAGCCGGCCACGGCCACCGCTGCAGACACCGCCGGCGGCCTTCCGCGTCCGTCAGACATTCAGCTAACTGAATTTGTTTTCAGATTCAGTTAACAGCGTACCTGAAGCATATCCTCCCCGAGTCCCCCTTACCTGACAACGATCGTAGAGCAGCGCAGTGGTAGCGCACCCTCGCGCGCGAGCCCGCGGCCAGGGTTCGAAACCCCCGCGGCGCAGTTTATCCACCCCTTTTTTGGCACTTTGCCACGCCAGCGCCCAGGCCCCACCGGTCATTGGCGCTGTTGCCACCCAGATCCACACCCACGCCCACGTTGGCGCCAGCGTGGCGCGGGCCCGCTTGACAGCGACCCAGGGTCGCAGTGGCGTGGTGCAGTCCTAATTTTTGGGCACTGTTTCGCAGAAAAGCCCCTGTCTCCACGTTTTTCTTCACAGCCCAGCCCCTGGAAATCACAGATTAGTCCCTAAACTCCAAACACAAATAACTTTTAAATTCCAAATCCAAATAAAATAAGTAAAATATGTATACTGAACCAAATTTAATTCTCTACCTTTTTAAACCATTTGTTTTCTGTTTTGAACATTTCAAATTGTTTCAAAATTCAAATTCAAACAACTCCTTTTAAATTTGGTTAAATTCATAACTAATTCAAATAACACAAATAAAATATGTTTTCCATGCTAAATTGAACCACCTTTTCAAATATAAACTTTATTTTCTGTTTTGAATAATTAAAATTGGTTAAATAATTTAAACCTTGTTTAAATCATTTAAATTTGCTAAATTCATAACTAGCTCAAATTAAATTATTTTTGAACTTATAAAATATGTTTTCAAACCAGAAAAGTATAAACTTTTCAAATATGAATTTGGTTTAATGTTTTGAACAAATAAAATTTCAAATAAATTCATACTTGAATTAAATCCTTTTAAATCTTGTTTAAACTTGTTTAATCCATAATTAATTCATCCTAAATCCTTTTTCAACAAGTGAAACATGTATTCCACCTAAAATTTTGTGTATTTTCCAAATATGAACTTTGTTATCTATTTTGAACAATTAAAATTGGTGAAAACAACAAATACTTGTGTAACACCTTTAAGAAACCAAAATGTCATAACTTAATAAATAAAATTCCAAACTTGGTAAACCTTATTTCAAATTGTTTCTGTTGTTGTTTTCTTTTGTTTTCCTCATCCATGCATCATGCCAACTCACTTACGCATGATGTTTAGTTGTAGAACAATTATTCCAACCTTAACTCATGTACCTTTCCATATGCAATCCAATTGCATATGGGTCCATTTAAACATGTTATCTTGTCAAGTAGCTTACCTTTGATGCATCAATTAAATGGTCATGCATCATCCCATGATTGTGCATTATGCCATGTTATTGATTGTTTGTCTCTCTGCGTTATTTGTTTGCTTCTTCTCGAATAGACGACGACGTTGAGACAGACGAGCTTTACGACACCCCTTCTGAGGACTTAGCTCAGTACCAGGCTGCTGAGCTTGCAGGCAAGTATTCACTCACATGAACCATTGTGTTCCTTTCCACACTGGATACCGATACTTTCCATTGTCTATTCTGCTAGCCTTATGTATCGTTGCTGGTGTTCCGAACCTATCACATGTTATCCTGTAACCCTGATATGGCCTCACCTCCACACCTATAACCCCGTTGCTTCTGCCCGTGTCTTACTAGCATGCTTAGGGTTGTGTTTGCTCGAGTCTGTTGTCCGTTACTTTCTGTTATCATATTGTATTATGTTCTGGGGCTCGATGTTAAACAATCAACCTGTTAATGTTATGGGTAATAATAATTTGATGATAAGGCACCGGCAGGAGGCCCGGCGTGGTTTTGAGGCCTGCTAGTGTCGACCCTAATTAGGAAAAGGGTCTTGTCTACTGATCCATGATGAGCGTGCTCACCGCATCCGGGTGGTGGTATGGAACCCCCCTCGACTTTGACCTGATCCGCAGTTTGTCCGAAGAGCCACACTTAGTTCGGGTGTTCCATTTGGCTCATACGCATGAATGGGTCGCTCCCATGGTTACTGTTGATAATGATGACGCACACATATAAGGCGAGGCCTGTATTGCCGGGGTGTTGCGTCCTGCGGGAGTTTTGCACACTTGCGCTGAGTATTCGGCTCCGTGGCTGGGACCTTATAGCTCTGTGGCTCCTAGGACAGGCTGTAGAGATGGTTCGAGTCGTGTCAAGCCAACCTGAGTTTTAGTTGGTGGCTTGAGTGTGTACGGGTACTGGAGCATACCCTGCAGGGAAAAATCTTCTCGAGAAGCCGTGTTGTCCGCGGTTATGTGACGACTTGGTGAAAGTACTGGCTAACAAGTACTCAGACAACTTACACCTAACTAATGATAATTTGACTAGTAATAGGCTTATTTACACAACAACCTGATCCATCATTAATCCAACTGTGTGAGTTATCCTTGGGTTGCTTCCTTAGTAGGGGGCAACATTGGATGGGTTTTGTTTGGAGTTAGTTGCAGTTGGTTACGATACGCTATCTTATCTTCTTTCTGTTAGCCGGAAGTTGTAGCAAGTCTCTGTAGTTGGTTAGAGCAGCCCGCTGCAGCATCTTTTTTATCACCCATTTCTTCCGTTGAACCCAAAGCATCTGTGCTTGGTGTTGACGGGTTACACTTTCGTATCTTGTGAGTCTTGCTTGCCAGTACTTGTCTGTACTGACCCCTTTGGGGCTGTGGTTTCCGCAGACTACGTTCCCGAGGATCCCCATGGTGGCTACTACGTGGAGTACGACGAGACTGTTGACGAGTAGATAGCGGACCCGGGCAGGATCCGAGACTTCGTGGATGGGCTCCGTCTTTTCGTTTATGGCCTCTTAGGCCTATTTGGATCTTGTCTGTACTCAGACACTTTGGATGCTTCCGCTGTGATGTAATGATGAATTGTTGGGACATGTATCCTCTGGATGATTGTATTTGCTATCTCTGCTCTAGTGAGAGCTATTTGCAACTTATTTCTATTTATTTATGTCTTAGAGATCTGTTGTGATATCACTTGTTCAAATGACGTTGACGTACCATGTGTGTATGTTATGAAGTACGTCAATGGAAGTGTCCTGATTTCTATGGGATGGTTTGCGCAGACGGTGAATAGTAAGAGAATGGTTGTCACACGTTTACGTGTTGGCCTACTCATATTGAGATGCGGGTGCCGGTATGCCCCGTAAGCCATTTCTCTACTGTTCAGTGGACTGTGAGTATCCTCTAGAAGTCCGGGTGCGACAGTTAGTCTGTGCTTACCTCAAAGTGCTATAGGGGTTCGAGTCCCCCAATCCGAATTGTCGCCAGGAGGGAGAAACGGGACATTCATAGTGTTGGGATTAAGTTCGCCACCGGTTGCCACAATTGGGTCTCCTGCCATGGTGGTGTGTGGTCAGGGGAAACCGGATCAATACGGCTGACTCACTCGATGTCGGGGACAACAAACCCAGTTGAAGGGGTAGTCATTTACTAGCGCTTACATAGTGGATGGTTAGGACCAGTTATCCGATGTTTGCATATTGTCTCGGACAGTCCGTGGTTGTTCACGGCGGATGTACTGGATCTTGTGGATTGTGTACACCTCTGCAGAGTAAAACTATTCAGAATAGCCGCGTCCTCGGTTATGGACAGTTGAATGGCCATGTAGCTAGCATTGTGTCAATGTTTTCAAAAAGGTTCTTAGAAAAGTGTTCTATGATGTCGTACCTGGGAGGTACTGGAAAGGGAATGAGTGTACCTTTGAGGTACCGGAGACATGCTGGTCTCGAAGTGGTGTTTTCCAAAAAGAGTTTATTTTAGATGAAAAACTTTTTCTTTTATTGATCATGGTTTATCAAAAACCTTGTGGATATGCGATATCTACAAGAGAAACATTCTATCTTTCGAAGTATCTTCTTCAATAAAAACAACTAAAATGTGTTCAACCATGGTGGGTTTTCTACTCATCCTGGATAGACTTGCCTCAAGTAAACAGCCATCCTACCACCTATGGCATATTTGCATTTGTTGGTCTTTCATTTAGGGTGTCTTGCGAGTACATTCAAATGTACTCATATGGTTTCGTCCCTGGCTATTGTCTTGGTCAGACTTTGAGGAGCCGTCTCAGGAGGATACCTATGAGGAGGAGTACTTTGACGATCCCGCGTACTAGGCACGTCTCCCGGTCAGCAGCCTATGGTGCTAAGGCGTTGACATGGGTTCTACTCGTTGTGTTTGCTTCCGCTGAATAAAGTAGTTGTGTTGTGTGTGTTTGCCACTGTCCTGCGCGACAGTTGTCTCAGACTTGGTCGACAGACCATTTGTGTAAGACTATGTTACTCGTGTAATGGATGTGAACTCGGATGTACCATCTCTAAATATGTTGCTCATGACTGTCGATCTGGGATCATGAGTGTATGCATATTGGCGGTCTCGGACATCTAGTCTGGGGTCCCCACACAAAGCCTGGCGTAGACCCCGCCGGCATCCTTGCCGTGGTCGATGATGAACATCCTCCGATCGGCGTACTTTGCGCCAAGCACGATGTGCGTGGTGCTCCTGTAGCGTTCCCACATTTAAATAATGTAAGGACACTTGTGTTAGTGTGCTAGTCCCTGGATCAATTACTAGCACCACAGTACAAAATGAAATATCATGCAAATGCATCAAATTCTATTACATCGCATGATCCAGTCTTTACAAAATAGTATTACAACTTGCATAGTCTTAGAAGACTAGCAGAAAACAAAGATATACAGCGGAAGACATAGTACAACATTGAGCCCATCTTCTTCATGTGCCACAGGCAAAACATGTTGGCGATAGTCTCGAGATCCTAAACGAAATCCTCACTCTGCTTCAGAAACATCTGCAATATGGAATATGCAGCCACAAGGGAGTCAATACAATTTAATGTATTGGCAAGTAACACTGTGGTGGATATAAATGGCAAGACTAATACTACATGATTATTTGGCTGAGTGGAGTTTAGGCTAAGTTTGCATAAAGCCAGGTTTCTCCTATCACTTTTGTAAAACCAAATGTTCTTTTCAAAAGGGTGGCAACATTGGATTAATATCCAAGCACCACAATATTGTTCACTTGGTCAAAATTTTACTTATTGAAATTGGTGATGAGATTCTTCCGTCAATCCTTGTCCAGCTGCTCATAGTTGTCCATAACCGGGGACACGGCTAAGATCTTAGTTTGTTGACTCTGCAGAGGTTGTGCACTTTCACCCTTTGTCTTCAATTAGCCCAAACATCCTATACACCCGGAGTGCATCATGGAAAGGAGAGAATTGAGACGAGATCTTTCAGAAGAAGAAGTCCAAACCCACCGGCAAGACCGTTCCACCTATAATTTTGCTACATCTGCTAGTCAAGCCTGGGCTGAACTCTCACAACTTAGTTGATCAAGACAGAGCCCATATGTCAAAAGGCTGCACGGGAAGCTACTAAACTTAGAAGGACATAGTAATCTCTTTGTTCCTGGGTGGCCATCCGCAAGTGACAACCTCAAGTGGAATAACCCTTAGATAAGGGCCCTGAGGCAACACTCAACATAAACCAGTCTTACCACTTCCACCCAGGTGCTTCATTCATTAGTTATACTTAGAATTTTTCCTCCACATCTACTAAAACAAATTTTGTAGCATGGCTAAGCATCTAAATAAGTACCAAGGCATCAAAAGAACAAGGTATAAGGATGGCTACACACTACTAGGATATAGCATAGCATAATATAACTTATTAAAATTTCCTATCATGCATACTACTCAAAATCAACTAATGCATATAGAAAATAATGGGTAGTTGATGGTGTGTTACTTGCCTTGTTGAAGTTGGTGAAGATGTCACACTCTCTTCACAAAGGATCGTTGCTCTCCGTACAATCTATTCATTGAAAACACAATAACAAAAATAAACAAGCATCCTAGCAATCAAACACATAAGTGGAGAAAGCAAACAGAGAAAATAACATAACAAAGGAGTTGGACCAAGTTGGCTAGGACAAGGTCAAGGTTTGATTTTGACATAATCTATTCTCTAATGGTTCAATACATTCTAAGGACTTTCCAAGGTTTTACTTGGGATGGACTAGGTTGAGTTTTGTAGAAAACTAACTTTATTATAACCATACTTGTCTAGGAAGTTCCAAGAGTTCACCAAGGTGATCTCACTATTTCAACTAAAGTATCACAATACAAAGTGTAACACTTAGTTGTTTTCATCAAAACATTTGAGTGATCTAAGTTAGTCCTTCCATTTTGGTTGAGGCTAGGTCTAGGTTCAACTAACTTCATAACAAAGGAGATAACAAGTTAAAGTCTTGGTATTTTCCATTTGGGTCAAGGGCTGGACAAAAACAACTTGTTATTCTTCAACTTGTATGGATTTCTCCAAGTCTTCACATGCTTGTCTTCTTGAAGATCACCTTCATGCTTCTATTGTAGACTTGTTCCTTGGATGGATTCTTCTCTTGGTCTTGATAGATTCTTCATGGCTTTCACTTCACTAATTGGTTTGGGTATGGGATGGACACAAATACCACTAAGTCAATTTGAAAAGAAAGAAATGGAAGGGATAGGAAGAGAGAGGAAAATGTCTTCTCCTTGATTTTCTTCATACTCCTGTACTTCATTGAGTTTCTTCTTGTTGTTGTGGATTCTATGTCCTTCCTTCAATTTCTACAATTATATTCCTCATAGCTCTTCATGTTGCCACCAGTTTGATATTGAAGTTTCATTCTTGTGCTTGAGTCTTGATCTCCATTTTGCTGACTTGGTGATTTTCTTGAAGCAAGAATGGGGGAGTGGAGAAGATAGAAAACTAAAGTTCACTACTTGGTACTATATGTGATTGATACATTCTAAGGACTTGGATTGGCTCCAAATAGACATAACATCAAGGAATAACAGTTGAGAACAAATCCTAAGGCATGGTGAAAAATGGATGTATCACTATGTTGGGTTTTTTGGTCAAATACTCATGGCCATGGTCCAAGGATGTCCAAAGTGGTTGGGAAGGGTTGTTTCTGGTTCAAGGTTATCAAATGGAGCAATTTTGCAAAAGGAACTATAGTGAAAATATTTATAGAAATTAATCTATGTGAAAAATACTCAAATAGACAACTTAATTCTAAAATCAATTTTAATTTGTTCAAATATTATTTTGGGACAGAGGGTATGAAAGTACACATCCTAAGGTTTCCAAATATATTTCATTTGCAATTTTTGGATTTGTAGAATTTGAATTATGCCAAAATTCATCAAACAAGCATATTTGAATTTGAACCAATTTAAGTTTGTCAATTTTGAATTTTAACAGTGCTAAAAGATTCTACAGATCCAAGGGATTTCAAAAAGTCCAAGATTAACAAATTTGGCCAAGTGGTTTAAAAGTTATGAAGTTTCAAAGTTTCGGGGGCTTTTCTGCAAAATCTACTTTTTAATTTCTATTCGGAAATAATTCCAGAGACTGGCTGGGCCGAAAACGGCTTATCTGTCGCGCGGGGAGGTGGGTAGGAATTGGGCTTGGGCTGTCTACGCGCTGCACCGAGCGACGAATAGAGAACTTAACGCGTGCTGACTGGCAGCCACGCGGCGCGCTGTGGTTGGTTGGTACCGGTTCGGTAAGTGATTTAACAGGGGCCGTGGGATCTAGATCTAACGGAGGGGGATCAAATGGAACTCACCGGGCGGCGGGACTTCGCCGGAATGGAGGAAGACGACGGTGTTGCGCACGGGTGTGGACGGCGGGGCTTCTCCGGTGGTCCTCCGGACACGAGGAAGGCACAACGAGGTTCAGCTCACGATGACGAGCTTGATGGAGGCCACAGTGTTCTGTCTCGCTTCCCGGGACGGTGGCGCAACACGGATGGTGACGACGCGACTCCGGCGAGCATGGCACGACGCTCCCGCTGCGAGAAAAGAAATAATGGATGGTTCAGGTGCGTGCGCAGGACCTAGGGGAGGAAAAGAGACAGAGAGGGGTAGAGGATACGGGCTACGGTGGCCGGGATCGAGGTTGAACAGCGGCGGTCCCGTGCGGCCCCGGCGAGCAATTTCGAGGGCCAGGGGGCTCGATCCAGAGGGGAGTGAGAAGGGAAACAACGGCGGGAGGCAGGTCTTTAAGGATCTGGGCTCGGGCAGAGTTAATGCGCCGTAAATCGCGAGTTATCGCCGGATTGAAATCGGAGTAGAAACGGAAGAAACAGCAACGGCTGTGGCTTGATGACGATGACGTCATCATGACGTCATCCAGCCTTTTTCTTTTCTTTTTTTATTTCTGTTTTTAATATCTTTTGTTTTATTAATCCAAAAGACCTCAAAATAATTTCTAAAAACTTGTAAAATTAATATCTTTCTGTTTAGAACATTTTTATAAACTTTTGAACACATTTCACTTTTTATATTTTTGAAAATATAAATAACTACTAATAGTACCTTAATGTATACTTTTAAATTAGAAAAATAATAAAATGAGGTTTTCATTAAATAAAATTTCAGAGACAATAATCATGTCAAATACTATTTTTGAAATTCATTTTACCTCACTTTCATATTTTTATAAACTTAACATTTTAGTGATTTACTAATAGTAACTTAATTCCATTTTTAAATAGAAGATTAAATAAATATAAAAGTGGCTTAAATAAAAATTAGAAAACTCCTCAAGATTTAATATTGTTTTGAAGACCTATTTTATGTTATTTTCAAATCAAAACATTTTATGAATACCACTTTATGTTTAAAACTTGGAATGACATTTGGATATCAATATAAATAGTTGTTATTCTCATAAAATAATTTTGAGGCATAGGAACTGTTAGAGGTAATAATTCTATGGTTTCAAAGGCTATAAAACATTATTCAAAGTAATATTTGATTTTAAAACATGTTATAAAATAAGGTTTTCTAAGAGAAAACAATTTCTTTGAATAAAGAATATTTATTTTGAATAGGCTTTTAGGGTTTATGGAATATAGGTATATTGGATTTTCATTTCCAAAACATTGGAACATGTATTGTTTTCTTTTGTTTCTTGCATCTGATTTGTTTTTTGTGACTTGCATAACATGAAAACAAAAAGTTTCAATTTTTAGTGATTTTTGGACTTTCCAAAAATCAGGGATGTTACAGCTCCAAACAGAGATATTTCCATCAATGGTGAAGAACTGCACCACGTCGGAGAGGTCATAGCCGTCGGGGCGGACGTACTCCACTTGGTGTGCGTCCTCGAGCGGTTCCTCCCCGATCAGCTCGATGGTCGTCCAGGCCATAGCGCGCGCAGAGAGCACAAAGCTGACCTAACTCTTGTGTTTTTCACAAACTATCTATTCGAGACGTGTTGATGAAGGGGGTGAGTTTTGCAGAGGCCCTCCAAATGCACCGATCAGGTAATATAGTGGCGGAGAGAGGCCGGCCGGCGGATCACCAAACAATATTAATTGGTGCCGAGGTCGGCCTTTACCATTGAATTTGCGGTCCAGGCGCAGCGATGACAACGAGAACACACAAACGGCCGGCGCCGACTTCGACCCAGCAGTCCACAACTAGCCGTTTGTGTGTGCAACAACAGAAGCGAGGCATGGGCATGCATGCACATGGCCGGGCACGCGCGCAGGCACACATTAAGATCAAGACGCGACGGGTCACGCAAGCACAACACGCAACGCACGGAGGCAAAGAGTGCACGTCTCGCGCGGCATGCAACTAGCTCGCCCAAAGTTTGCAGGCATGGTGTGCAACAGCTAGCTAGCCCCAAAGCAGGCTCAGCACGCATGTAGACAGAACTGTGGCGACGTCCCGTCTTTCGCATGCACTGAGACATGAAATTTTAAGGGGCCGAAGATCTCTCCTCCTGCACTCCTAAAGTCCACTCCTCCATTAGCTTCTCTCCTCCTCCACTCCTAAAGTCTACTCATCCATTAGCTTCTCTCGGCCTCCACTATGCACCAGCGCCAACGCGACGCAGCCAGACAACGAGCTGCGGGTGCCCACGCGCCTCCATCTGACGATAATCTGCTGACGGAGGAGGACGCGCGCGCACTTATCCGCATGAACACTCCCGTGCCGGCTGCTTTACGCCTCCCGGAAGGTTGGACGACCAACACCATCTTCGTCTCGATGGCGCCGCGTCTCTCCGGCCAGGCACGGGTCGACTACATCAACCAGTGCTATGATAACATGCCATGGCAGACGAGGCATCATGACCCCCAGGACGCCATGTCTTCGTTGTACTGGGACGAGCAAGTGGAGCTGGAGTACTTAGGGCGGCTCCACTCCTACATCATCGACAGCAGCGTGCATTCCAGCGACACGGAGTGTTCCGACGAGGAGGAGGAGGAAGAGGACTCGCCCGAGGCAGAGTGGCTCCCCTTGGCACCGTCGGAACCTGCCGCCCCGCCAGCAAACGCCTTCTTCCTCCCATGTAACTGCCCCATTCGCAGCTGGGCACTTGCACAGCCGGGAACCTGCCCGAACTGCGGGTCCGAGGAGTGCCACCACCTAGTTTAGGCTTTTATTGACAGTAATTATTATTATCTTAATTAAGCTCCCTTCACTGTGAATGTATTATCTTTATTTTGACTCAAGTTTGATTGAAACTCCCTAAATTTCAGCTCCGAAGGGGGTGTCCCAATTGTACATTTAGTTTGCATGTGGTAGGCTTCTCATGCTCAAAGTCAACTTTTTCGTCTACCCCTTCCACCGGCGTCGGAAGGGGGTGTCCCAATGGGATATTTTGTTTGGTTGTGTTAGGGTAGGTCATAGGTACATGGAGAACTAATATCTACCACTAGTTCTGATAAGACATTCGCTCAGGTTCGTCTGAAGGGGGAGTTTCGATATGTAGTGGAAGAACCCTTCCTTTGTACAAGTGATGTCGGTGAAACCGGTCACACCTATTATTAGGATCTTGGATCTCTCTCCGCCTCCAAACACACCTGTATAGACATGATTGGACCCCATCTAGGTTTTTTAGGGATTCCTATGCTCCGGAGCCCCCGCTTGAACGAAACTCTGACATGTTGACCGAAAAGTCAACTTGTTCGTCTACCCTTTCCACCAGCGTCGGAAGGGGGTGTCCTAATGGAATATATTTTTTGGTCGTGTTAGGGTAGGCTATAGGTAGATGGAAAACTAATATCTACCACATGTTCTCATAGTATTCCCTCGGGTTCGTCCGAAGGGGGAGTTTCAAGCTCTAAGTAGTCCTGGAACCTGCGAGAGAGAATTGACGCCGGTGAAGCCCTAGCACAAAGAGTGAGGGAAACTTGGCATACAGGTCCCATGACACACTATAACACACATGGTATTCCAAACCCTGTGTTTGGGTTGGATTCAGACGCTCTGGAACCCCTCTCCGGAAAAACCCTAGGCTCGCTGGAGAAAAAGATGAATCTGTCGTTCTGGCCCCTCTACGTGAGCCGGAAGGGGATAGAAAAGTGGAACTGATTGCTTGGTTGTGTTAGGTTAGGCCCAAGGAACACCCAAGAAAATGGTAGGGCCCACCTCTTGGCAAGATTCCCCCCGTTCCGTCGGATCCGGGAGTTTCGGGCTCTGAGTAGTCCTAGAACCCGAGGGAGAGAATCTGACGTCGGTGAAGACCTAACACAAAGAGTGAGGGAATCTTGTGCATCCAAGACCCATGCCACACTCTAACAAACATTTTATGTGATACCATAGGATTGGGTGGGATTAAGACGCTCCGGAGCTCCTCTCCGGAGAAACCCTAGGCCCGTTGGAGAAAAGGACGGAACTGCCGATTTAGCCCCTCTATGTGAGCCGGATGGGGGTAGCAAAGCGGAACTAATTGTTTGGTTATGTTAGGTTAATTAGGCCCAAGGAACACCCAAGAAAATGGTAGGGCCCACCTCTTGGCAATATTCCCCCTGTCCCGTCAGATCCAGGAGTTTCGGGCTATGAGTAGTAGCCCCTAGAACCCGCGAGAGATAGAGAATCTGACGCCGGTGAAGCCCTAACACAAAGAGTGAGGGAATCTTGGGCATCCAAGACCCATGCCACACTCTAACAGATATGTTATGTGATACCCTAGGCTTGGTTGGGATTAAGACGCTATGTAGATCCTCTCCGGAGAAACCCTAGGCCCGTTGGAGAAAAGGACGGAACTACCGATCTAGCCCCTCTACGTGAGGCAGAAGGGGGTAGCAAAGTGGAACTAATTGCTTGGTTGTTTTAGGTTAGGACCAAGGAACACCGAAGACAATGTAGGGCCTATCTCTTGGCAACATCCCCCCCGTTCCTTCAGATCCGGGAGTTTTGGGCTTTGAGTAGTCCTCGAACCCATTATTGAGAATCTGACGTCGATGAAGCCCTAACACAAAGAGTGAGGGGATCTTAGGAATCCAAGGCACATGCCACAATATAACACACATGGTATGGCAAACCCTTGGTTTTTGTGGTATTCAGACGCTCTGGAACCCCCTCTAGAGAAACCCTAGCCCCGCCAGGGAAAAAGACGGAATTGTCGTTCTCGCCCCTCTACGTGAGCCGGAAGGGGGTAGCAAAGTGGAAATAATTGCTCTGTTGTGTTAGGTTATGCCCAAGGAACACCCAATACAATGGTAGGGCCCACCTCTAGGCAAGATTCCCCCCGTTCTCCGTCAGATCCGGGAGTTTCGGGCTATATGAGTAGTCCTGGAACCCACGAGAGAGAATCCGACGCCAGTGAAGCCATAACACAGAGAGTGAGGGAATATTGGGAATCTAGGACCCATGCCACACTCTAACACACATGGTATGGCATACTCTAGGCTTGGGTGGGATGCAGACGCTCCGTAGCTCCTCTCCGGTGAAACCCTAGGCCCGCTGATAAAAAGGACGGAACTGTCGTTCTGGACCCTCTACGTGAGCCGAAAGGGGTAGCAAGGTGTAACTAATTGCTTGGTTGTGTTTGTTTAGGCCCAAGTAACAACCAAGAAAATGGTAGGGGCCACCTCTTGGCAAGATCCCCCCCGTTCCGTCAGATCCGGGAGTTTCGGTCCCTGAGTAATCCTGCAGCAACTAGAGAGAATCTGACGCCGGTCAAACCCTAACACAAAGAGTGAGGGAATCTTGTGCATATAAGACCCATTACACACTCTAAAAAACATGTTATGTGATACCCTAGGCTTGGGTGGGATTAAGACGCTCCGGAGCTCCTCTCCGGAGAAACCCTAGGCCCGTTGGAGAAAAGGACAAAACTGCCGACCTGGCCCCTCTGCGTGAGCCGAAAGGAGGTAGCAAAGCGGAACTAATTGCTTGGTTATGTTATGTTAGTCCCAAGTAACACCCAAGACAATGGTAGGGACCACCTCTTGGCAAGATTCTCGCCGTTACGTCAGATCCGGAAGTTTCGGGCTATGAGTAGCCCTGGAACCCGCGAGAGAGAATCTAACGTCGGTGAAGCCCTAACACAAAGAGTGAGGGGATCTTGGGCATCCAAGAACCATGCCACACTATAACAAAAATGTTATGTGATACCCTAGGCTTGGGTGGGATTAAGACGCTTTGGAGCTCCTCTCCAGAGAAACCCTAGGCCCGTTGGAGAAAAGGACGGAACTACCGGTCTAGCCCCCTCGACGTGAGCCGGAAGGGGGTAGCAATGTGGAACCAATTGTTTGGTTGTGTAGGTTAGTCCAAAGGAACACCCAAGACAATGTAGGTCCCACATCTTGGCAAGATTCCCCCCGTTCCGTCAGATCCGGGAGTTACGTGCTTTGAGTAGCCCTAGAACCCGCGAGCGAGAATCCGACGCTGGTGACGCCATAACACAAAGATTGAGGCAATCTTGGGCATCGAAGACACATCCCACACTATAATACACATGGTATGGAATACCCTAGGCTTGGGTGTGATTCATACGCTCTGAAACTCCTCTCCGGAGATACCCTAGGGCCGCTAAAGAAAAGGACGAAATTGTCGTTATAGACCCTCTACGTGAGACGGAAAGGGGTAGCAAAGTGAAACTAATTGCTTGGTTGTGTTAGGTTAGGCCCAAATAACACCCAAGACAATGGTAGGGCCCACATATTGGAAATATTCCCCCCGTCCAGTCAGATCCGGGAGTTTCGGGCTCTCAGTATCCTGGAACCCATTAGAGAGAATCTAACGTCGGTGAAGCCCTAACACAAAGAGTGAGGGAATCTTGGGCATCCAAGGAGCATTCCACACTATAACACACATGGTATGGCAAACCCTTGGTTTGGGTGGGATTCAGACGTTCTGGAACCCTTCTTCGGAGAAACCCTATGCCCGTTGGAGAAAAGGACAGAACTGTCGTTCTGGCCCCTCTATGTGAGCCGGAAGGGGGTAGCAAAGTGGAAATGATTTCTTGGTTGTGTTAGTTTAGGACCAAGAAACACCCAAGAAAATGGTAGGTACCACCTATTGGCAACATCCCCCCGTTCTCCGTCAGATCCGGGAGTTTCGGGCTATGAGTAGTCTTGGAACCCACGAGCTAGAATCTGACGCCGGTGAAGCCATAACACAGAGAGTGAGGGAATATTGGGAATACAAGACCCATGCCAAACTCTAACACACATGTTATGGAATAACCTAGGCTTGGGTGGGATTCAAACGCTCCGGAGCTCCTCTCCGGAGAAACCCTAGGCCCACTGGAAAAAGGATGGAACTGTCGTTCTGGACCCTCTACGTGAGTGGGAAGGGGGTAGAAAAAGGTTAACTAATTGCTTGGTTATGTTTGTTTAGGCCCAAGGTAACAACCAATACAATCTTAGGGCCCACCTCTTGGCAAGATCCCCCCGTTCCGTCAGATCCGGGAGTTTCGGTCCCTGAGTAGTCATGCAACAACTAGAGAAAATCTCACGCCGGTGAAGCCCTAACACAAAGAGTGAGGAAATATTGGGCATCCAGGACCCATGCATGCCACACTCTAACACACATGGTATGGAATACCCTAGCCTTGGGTGGGATTCAGACGCTCTGGAGCTTCTCTCCGGAGAAACCCTAGGCCCGCTGGAAAAAAGGACGGAACTGCCGTTCTGGACCCTCTACGTGAGCCGGAAGGGGGTAGAAAAGTGGAACTAATTTCTTGGTTGTGTTGTTTTAGTACCAAGGAACAACCAAGACAATGGTAGGGCCCACCTCTTGGCAAGATCCCCCCGTTCCGTCAGATCCGGGAGTTTCGGTCCCTGAGTAGTCATGCAACAACTAGAGAGATCGAATCTCACGCCGGTGAAGCCCTAGCACAAAGAGTGAGGGAACATTGTGCATCCAAGACCAATTACACACTCTAACAAACATGTTATGTGATACCATAGTCTTGGGTGGGATTAAGACGCTCTGGAGCTCCTCTCCGGAGATGCCCTAGGCCCGTTGGAGAAAAGGACATAACTGCTGATCTGGCCCCTCTACGTGAGCCGGAAGGGGGTAGTGAAGTGGAACTAATTGCTTGACTGTGTTAGGTTAGGCCAAAGGAACACCCAATACAATGTAGGGCCCACCTATTGTCAAGATTCCCCCCGTTCCGTCAGATCCAGGAGTTTCGGGCTCTGAGTAGCCCTGGAACCCGCGAGAGAGAATCCGGCGCCGGTGACAAAGGCATAACACAAAGATTGAGGGAATCTTGGTCATCAAAGACACATGCCACACTATAAAACACATGCATGGTATGTCATACCGTAGGCTTGGGTGGGATTCAGACGCTCTGAAGCTCCTCCCCGGAGATACCCTAGGCCCGCTAAAGAAAAGGACGGAACTATCGATCGTCCTGGCCCCTCTACGTGAGCCGGAAAGGGGTAGCAAAGTGGAACTAATTGCTTTGTTGTGTTAGGTTAGGACCAAAGAACACCTAAGACAATGGTAGGGCCCACGTCTTGGAAAGATCCCCCCCCCCCCCGTCCAGTCACATCCGGGAGTTTCGGGCTCTGAGTATATCCTGGAACCCGCAAGAGAGAATCTGATGACGGTGAAGCCATAACACGGAGATTGAGGCAATCTTGTGAATCCAGGACCCATGTCACACTATAACACACATGTTATATGACATGCCCTAGGCTTGTGTGGGAATAAGACGATCTAGAGCTCCTCTCCGGAGAAACCCTGGGCCCGTTGGAGAAAAAAAAGGACGGAACTGCTGTTATGGACCCTCTACGTGAGCCGGAAGGGGGTAGCAAAGTGGAACTAATTGCTTGGTTGTGTTAGGTTAGGCCCAAGGAACACGAAAGACAATGGTAGGACCCACCTATTGAAAAGATCCCCCCGTTCTCCGTCAGATCCGGGCTATGAGTAGTCCTGGAACCCACGAGAGAGAATCTGATGTCGGTGAAGCCATAACACAGAGAGTGAGGGAATATTGGGCATCCAATACCCATGCCACACTCTAAAACAAATTTTATGGCATACCCTAGGCTTGGGTGGGATTGAGACGCTCCAGAGCTCCTCTCCGGAGAAACCCTAGGCCCGTTGGAGAAAAAAGAGGACGGAATTGTTGTTCTGGACTCTACGTGAGCCGGAAGGGGGTAGCAAAGTGGAACTAATTGCTCGGTTGTGTTAGGTTAGGCCCAAGGAACAACTAAGACAATGGTAGGGCCCACCTCTTGGAAATATTCCCTCCGTTCCGTCAGATCCGAGAGTTTTGGGTTGTTTATAGTCCTCGAACCCACGAGAGAGAATCTAACGTCGGTGAAGCCATAACACAGAGATTGAGGCAATCTTGGGAATCCAAGACCCATGTCACAATCTAACACACATGTTATGACATACCCTAAGGTTGGGTGGAATTAATACGCTCCAGAGCTCCTCTCCGGAGAAACCCTAGGCCCGTTGGAGAAAAAAGGACGGAACTGTTGTTCTGGACCCTCTACGTGAGCCGGAAAGGGGGTAGAAAAGTGGAAATAATTGCTTGGTTTTGTTAGGTTAGGCCCAAGGAACACCAAAGACAATGGTAGAGCCCACCTCTTGGCAATATTCCCCCTGTTCTCCGTCAGATCCGGGAGTTTCGGGCTATGAGTACTCCTGGAACCCACGAGAGAAAATCCGACGCCGGTGAAGCCATAACACAGAGAGTGAGGGAATACTGGGAATCCAAGACCAATTCCAGACTCTAACATACATGGTATGGCATATCCTAAGGTTGGTTGGGATTCATACGCTCCAGAGCTCCTCTCCGGAGAAACCCTAGGCTCGTTGGAGAAAAAAAAGGACAGAACTGTTGTTCTGGACCCTCTACGTACGTGAGCCGGAAGGGGGTAGAAAAGTGGAACTAATTGCTCGGTTGCGTTAGTTTAGGCCCAAGTAACAACCAAGACAATGGTAGGTACCACCTATTGGAAAGATTCCCTCCGTTCCGTCAGATCCGGGAGTTTCGGGCTGTTTGTAGTCCTCGAACCCACGAGAGAGAATCCGACGCCGGTGAAGCCGTAACACAGAGAGTGAGGGAATATTGGACATCCAGGACCCATGCCACACTCTAACACACATAGTACAGCATACCCTAGGCTTGGGTGGGATTCATACGCTCCGGAGCTCCTCTCCGGAGAAACCCTAGGCCCGCTGGAAAAAAGGATGAAACTGCCGTTATGGAACCTCTACGTGAACCGAAAGGGGGTAGCAAAGTGTAACTAATTTCTTGTGTCGTGGTGGTATCACGGCAGATGCCATGGGATGGCTAAAGTTGGGGCCGATGGACGCTGGAGGTGCTCGGGGAGGGATCACACGGCGAGTAGCCGCATGGGGTAGATCACAAACACTGCAAACACCAAGATATTACCCAGGTTCAGGGCCCTCGTGTGGAGGTAACACCCCTACTCCTGCCTCTCTCTTTATATGTGTGTTACCGAGTAGCCACAGTACAATCAGGCCTTCAGCCGAGTAGCCACTCTTCTCTCTAGTTCTTTCTGTGAGTAGTGAAGCAATCAGAGTGTCGACCCGTTCCGAACCTCTCACAGGAGGGGGCAGGGCACCTTATATACTGGCGCCCAGCCGAATAGAAAACAACTTAAAGTACAACGGGAAGTGACAGGAGCCCTGCAGAACCGCGCACGCCTCCGGGTTACCGCTGACAGTCGCCCCGTAAGTCGTTGCGCCGTTCGAAGATGGGACCTGTCCACCCTTGTCAGTGAGATAGGGTAGGCCCCTAGTCTTGTCCTGTCCCCTCTGTCAGTGACAGGACTAGACAGGCGCCTACATCACTGTAGCCACGCCGTGGTGCGGATAATCACGCACCCCGTAAGTTGAACCGCACGCTGCACTGACACAGGATACGCGGGATCCTGTGTCAGAACGGCTCCATTGACTTCCGGTCCGAGTAGGAATCCACTTCCTCTACCCGGACCACTTCCTCTACTCGGAAGAATACAATTTCCTTGATTCTTCCTCCTGGCCATTGGTAGGTACGGCCGAATAGCTGTCCACCGGGTAGCGAGTACCGGGTAGCCAGCCAACTTGGTCAAAACTGCCCTTCTGATCTTGCTTTTAGCACTTGCCTTACCCCTACTCGGGGGTAACCCCCCGACATTAGTCCCCGAAGCTGGTAGAGTCCTGCGAACTCGTTCACTGGGCCCTTCCAGCTTAAAAACAAATCTTGTCTTCGAATGGTAAGATGCCGAGTAGTACCTCCGAGTATCCCTTATCCTTGGCTTGTATCTCTTCTTCTCCGAGTAGCACCATTTCTCTTCTCTGATGCCGAGTAAAAAGACCTAGCGAAATCCTCGAAACACAATCCCGCCTCAATCGGTGCGAATCCACCTCTGCGTGTCGCACCCCTGTCACTCCGACGCCTCGGTGCTTGGGCGGCGGCAGGCCACGTGCCCATAACTGCGGCCAGGGCCCACCAACCCGTTATGTCACTTCAACCGCAGTAAATCGCCCACGATCTCGACGTGGGATTAACTGCGCCCGTTACGCGCGCAACACGCGCTGTGTGCATTTCTAACAGGTTCGCTTCCCACGTCGCACGATCTCTCTGCAGGATTGATCCCACTAACTCCGCTGGTAACGTCAACTCGAGGGGAGAGATAAATACCCCCTCGATTCCCTCTTCTTCTCTTTCCTGCTCATTTCAATCCCCCGCCTCTTCGTTTCTCCGCCGCCACCGAGCGCTCCGCCCACGCAACCGCTTGCTGCACCGCCGCTCCACGCACCGCCGGAGAGAGAGAGAGAGAGAGACATAGAAATCCAGATCCCGATTCACATCTCCCACCAATCTCCTCGCTTTCATGGCTCGCGGAGAGGATGACGCTGCCGCCCGCGCCGGGTGGGAGGGCTCTGATGTCATGGCGGAGGACTGCCAATGGCTAGTCAATACCCGTCGTGTCCCTCCCGGTGTGCAGTGCCGGCAACCGGACAAAGAAATCATCCCCACGCCGCAGAAGGACGAGTTCGTCGTCTTCCTCACGCACTTCAAGCGCGGATTCGGCCTCCCCGTCTTCGACTTCTTCAAGGAGTTCCTCAACAACTTCGGGTTGCAGCCACACCATCTCCCCCCCAACGCCATGGTGATGCTTGCCTTCCACGCTGTGGTCTGCGAGGCGTTCCTCTTCCTCGGCGTGTACCCAACTATTCATAGTTGGGCGCGCTACTTCTTCTTCCGGAAGCAGAGCATCCCCAACCCGGGGAACACGGAGAGCGCTCGCGCCATGACGATGACGGGGAGCGCCATGATGCTCCAGCGCTCCACTGGTAGCCACCCGCGCGTCAAGGGGTTGGAGACGGTGCGCAAGTGGTAGCGCTCCTTCCTCTACGTCAAGAACGTCCCCACCGAAGAAGGGGGGCCAATCCAGGACCGGATAAGGCTCCCTAGGTGGAAGAATGCGAGGCCGACCCAGCAGAACTAGGGCTACAACCCGAAGAACAAGATCGAAGACCTTGTTCAACTCGAGTCGCGCCTCGCCGAGTTGAAGGAAGAGGGATTCCGCCGCGACGACCCCCTCGCGTGCTGGATCTCGCGCGGGGTGCTCCCGCTTCAGCGCCGCTCCCACAAAATGTGCTACATGGGAGGGCCTCGGGACTGCACGAGGACCACCACATTCGAGTTGAGCACCACAGACGTTGCCATCTGGGCAAGATCCATCGCGCAGACGACCCTCTCCGACACTTGGCAGTACGGCTTCGTGCCGTATAGCCGTGCCAAGCCAAATGAACAGGTTAGTCTTCTGTGCTTTATCTTTGCACTATGATACGGAGTAGAGCATCCTAGATACTCTGGTAGGCTTCATATTGTTTGTGTTGGCATGCCCTGCCGAGTAAAAACTCTTAGCTGAATATGCTTTATGCTTGCATGCTATCCCGAGTAGAATAACTGAAACGAATATGCTTTGTGTTTGCATGTCTTTCCGGGTAGAACTCCTTAGGCTCATATGCTTTGTGTTTGCATGCCTCACCGGGTAGAACTCCTTAGTTCATAACTCAACTCATTCGTGCCATCTGCTTGTCTTTCCAGCATCTCGATCGCCAGGCTGAGGAAGATGAAGAGCGCTTCGAGGCCAATTGGAGCAGCGACAGAGAAGAGGACGACGAGACCGCCTACGATACCCAGGACACCCTCTGCATCCCCCACGCCGAGCAGCCGGGTAAGCATCAAGTCGACGCGCCCATTCGGGACTGGTCCGAGGATGACGAAGGTGACCAAGTTCGCCTCTCTGAGCGCGAATAGCGCAATCCAATTCCCTTTTCCATTTCTCACTTCTTTCTTCTTTCCTACTCTGCAGACGATGCCGAGCATGAGGATGACGATGAGACCGAGGATCCCATAGACGTCCAGCCTATCTCTGTGGCCGCTCCCACTACACGGAAAAGAACGGGCAGCGGTGCCCAAGAACCCACTGCCAAGAAAGCCAAGAAAACCGAGAAGAAGAAGAAGACCACCACCGCCAGAAGGCAACTCCCCACCCGCAAGGGGTAAGTAACCTTCATCCAAGTTGCATTCCGCTTCTGCTTCTCGGTGTTCTCTTCCCCTTTTCTGTTTCTGAACCTCCTTTTTCTTCCAGGGACCCTCTGGATGCTGACGCTGCCGCAGCCCCCACAAGCTCCAAGAGGAAGTCCGTCATTGACGTTGAGAAACTCGTCTATCTCTCCGAGGAGGAAGACGAGAGCTTGCAGCAGGATAGGGCGCGTGCGCCTTCTCCTGTGAAGATGGAAGAAGAGGACACTGGCGCCGAGAACACTGGCGCAGGTGATCAAGACGAGAACATGGAGCAGCATGCCTACGCGGATCAGGACGCGCAGGACGCTGCTCATGATGAAACACCACCTTCTCCCCCAGCTGCCTCAGTTGGGGAGAACATCGAGCAAGAGGCCGAGCACCAAGACCTTGCCGCCCTTGAGCGGCAAGATGTGAACCCCGAGCAGCAGGCAGATGAAGCTGCCGTTCAAGATGACCCCGCGGCCACGCCGCGGGTAGAAGAAACAGAAGTCATCAATCTGGATCCCGCTGCCGAGCAGCGGGTTGAGAAGACGGTGGTGGAGCCCGTTCTCCAGAGCCAGGCGCAGCCGGACGCTGCGCAGGGTAGCCGGCCCCCTGTGCCGCCTACCCAGCAGGTTACTCCGCCAACTGCGTCGAGCCCTCCACCAACCAAGAGTACAACCAAGACCGCGCCAAACCTTCCGCCTAAGCCAAGTGCCAAGAATACTGCATCCCCGCAGCAGCAGCCTCCTACCTCACGCCAAGTGCTTCCGTCCGCTTCTCGGACAGACACCGCCGGCAAGAAAGTCATCAAAACTGAAGCCACAGCTGTTCGCAGGAATCCACCGCGCCAGGCTGCGCAGGATTCTGCTCTGATGCCGCCGCCCAAGTCGAGCAGAAAGGCAGCTGCGAAGAGCACGCAGCTCACTATTGGCGCTGTTGGTGGATCGCTGGCGAAGCGTCTAGTGCTGCTCGAGCACCAGGCGTCTGGCCATCGTACATACCATCTTCGTCCAGGCAATACGGCATCACCTTGACCAAAGGCGATCAGCGCATCTCTGCCCTAAAGGCCGGCCCAGCCCAGGCAGTGGACTCCAAGCTGAAGGTCAAGAAGCCCATCGAGATCTACTCGCGCGAAGCGGGTGAGGATGATATTATATCTGAAGGGCTGATGCAGGTTGTGGACCGAGTTGGTTTCATCGACAAGGTCTGGGAGAGTGCCGCCCATGGCATCAAGCAGTGGGATGGCAGCGTGCTGGGCGAGGATCTTGACCACTGCCGCCTTGATTGGAACAAAGCCGATCTCGGCGCCAATCCAATGACCATCGCCTCCGACACCAGCATGCTGGCCGCCAAGCTGTACGTCCTCCGCAAAGCCGCCGAGGACGTGGAGCAGACATATGCTGTAAGTTTCCTTTTGCTTGTTCCGAGTTGCGGTTTCTTTTCTCCTCTGTTCTTCTTCTTTCTCCTTAGCCATTACCCAGTCCCCGAGATTGGGGCCGAGTAGACGGGTGCTCAACCGAGTTGCCGTCTTCTCGGGCCCAATCTTCCAAAATTTTCTCTAACTTCCTTCCTTTCTCCTTCGCAGAATAGCCTTTTGAAGAGGAAGAACTTGTTCCGGCGGCTGCTCTGGAATCATAGCATCGCGAGGAGACGCATCGCGCCCTTGAGGCTGAACGCAAGGACGATGCTGCGACGGAGAAGGCGGCGCTGGACCGTGCCCTCCAAATTTCTGAAATTGAGAGTAAGCTTCTAGCTATTCGGTTAATGCGTTTTGTGTTTACGCCCGCATTTGCTTTTTTGCTCCAACTTTGTTTACTCTGCAGACAAATTCAAAGAATTGCAAGAGCAGCACGAGCACTGCCACGTCTTCACCGCCTCCGCCGAGAGCAAGATCAAGGAGCTGGAAGGTGAGTTGCTGATCCTTCTGCGCTTGTTTTCCCCTTTTTCTTGGTTATTCTGCTCACCGTGCTATTTCTTTCCGCAGAAGAGTACAAGAAGTTCCATGAGGAGCATCTTGATTGCTTGAAGCCCGCGGAGGTGAAGCAGCAACTGGAGAGCCAAGAAACAGAGCTCAAGAACAAACGCGACGCCGAGTTCGAACAGTTGTAAATCCAATTGAGGACTGCTCTCCAGGACGCCATAGACCAAGTCGCCGAGAAGGACCAAGTCAAGGCAGCAGCCAAGGCCAAGGAGAGGGTCCTCGAGGCGGAAATCGAGGTGCTGAAGAAGTGCAATGAGGATCTCATGCTCCAGCTTGGCACCGCACGCCAAGTCGAGGATAGGCATATTGCCGATGAGGAGGCCTGGAAGAACAAGCTGCACGCGCTACTCATTGACCTTAACAGTAAGTCTGCGCTTCTCTGTACCTAGTTGTTCCCTTCTTCTTCTTCTGTTTGGCTTGGTTTGCTTCTCCTCTTTTCTGCTTGGTTTCATCCCTTCTCTGCTTCCATATCTAACTCTTTCTGATAGCATTCTCAGATATCTTCCCTGATCTCTGTGCGGCTAGCACGCCTGCTTTGGCTAAGGCGCAAGTAATCTGAGCTGAGAAAGGATTGCCCATAAACACCAAATCTTCAATCGATGACGACCTCACGAGTATCAAGTCGTAGCTCCGCCAGCTTAAGGGCTTTAGCTCCAGTCTGGTGTCCACAGCCTTCAAGCTTCACGATCTATTCTGGCCTCGTGAATCTGCGCCCAAAACTCTTCGCGCGCTCTCCGAGAAGTTGAACGGTGCAAAGGTCGAGCTGAAGAAAAGGCGTGCGTCCGCAGCTCGGGCAGGGGCCGATCTGCTGCTTCGCTTCATATGCAGCTGGTACGAGAACCTGAACCTCGACACCATCCTCGAGTTGCGCCAAGGCTCCAAGTGGTCCGATGACTCCGACTGCGTTACTCGCCGCAAGGCAGTTGCGTACGAGATCGCCTCCTACGCGGACACCGCCCTCTTCATCAACGGCCCCACCGAGCCTGACACCGAGGCGGAGAGCGAGGGCGAAGATGAAGATGAAGACGAGGACACCGAGTCGGAGGGCTTGAGTGCCTTCGAGGTTGATGACGAGGAGGAATTCGGGAAGGGGAAGGGCAAGGTTGCTGCAGATAGCGACGAGGAGCCGGAAGACGAGGGCCAGGATGCCAACGTCACCACCGAGATGGTGACCCAGTCCGCTGCTTCCACTTCGGCCACCGATCCCATCTCGGTGGCCACTGCTACCTCTGAGCAAGCCACCGCCATGGACGTTGATGCTGAAGCTGACGCCAAGAAGGCCAACTCCGAGAAGACCGCTGCGGACGACACCGCGACTACTCATGATGCTGCTGCCTGAAACTTTATCTTAAAACTTTCATGAGATCCCCGGGATGCCGGGTGCAGATGTATCTAAACAATTAAGTCTTTGTCGCTACTCCTTTTTTATTCCAGTTTGAAATTTGCTACTTGATATTTGAGCGATTTTGGCTCGATGCCGGGTTGCGTTAGTATGCAAGTCCCCGAGTTGCATTTTTTATCCGCTCTTTCCTTTTTATCTCAGCTCTTACCTGCAACTTGTTGCTTTGTTGGTAGTCGAGTCACAAGAGTTCAAAGTAGGAGTTTCAAATACTTAGCCACTTAGAAAAATTCATAGTAACGCTGCCCACCACTTAGCCGGAAAGAAAAAACAGCAAAAAACACTCTACTCGGTTGCCACACGCTTCCTTTCCTTTGCAATTTTTCATGTGTTCATTGACTCTTTGGCTTGTTCTCTGGCTTGCCATGAAGCCGGGTTGCGGACAGCAGCAGAGTCGCAGAGTGTCCGGTGAGTTTAAACACGCTACTTTGTATGCTTTTGAAATTCTAAGTGGTTCAACCGAATAGACAAAGTAAAGCAGAGTAAACACAAGGAACAGTTTGGACGAGGGCAGTCCCCGAGTTCAATTTCAGATTGCCGAACAAAAGTTTACCTCGGATAAGATAGTACATACATAGTTTTCTCACGAATGAAAACGGCAGAGTAGAGCTACATTCCAAGGGCGCTTGGATTCTTCTCCCGCTCTATCCGGCATGTTCTTCTGGGATGGCTGTGCGTCAACAAGGTAATAGGCATCATTGTGTAGAGCCTTGCTCACAATGAACGGCCCTTCCCACGGAGGAGATAGCTTGTGCATCCCGGCAGTGCGTTGCACAAGCCTAAGCACCATGTCTCCTTCTCGGAAAACCCTTGGGTTCACTTTCCGGCTGTGATAACGCCTCAAGTTTTGCTGGTAAACAGCTGAACGTGACAGAGTTAGCTCTCTTGCTTCTTCGAGCAGGTCAACGTCATTTTCTCGAGCTTCTCTAGCCTCTGCCTCCGTGTAGAGCGTTACACGGGGCGAGTCATGCTCTAGGTCAGTAGGCAACACGGCCTCAGCTCCATAAACCAAAAAGAATGGCGTGTAGCCAGTTGACCGGTTAGGGGTAGTCCTTAGACTCCACAACACCGCTGGCAACTCGTCTAGCCAACACCCAGGTGTTTTCAGCAGCGGCTCAATCAGCCTTGGCTTTATGCCTGATAGCACCATGCCATTTGCTCTTTCCACTTGCCCATTGGAGGCGGGATGCGCAACAGATGCAACATCTAGCCGAATGCGCTTATCTCTGCAGAACCTCGCAAACCTGCCTTCAGCAAAGTTTGTGCCATTATCCGTGATAATGCTGTGCGGGTAGCCATACCTCAGGATCACATCCTTTAGGAAACTCACGGCAGTGGCTCCATCACACTTCTGAATAGGCTTCACCTCAATCCACTTTGTGAATTTGTCAACCATGACCAGAATGTGAGTCATGTTGCCTCTAGCCGGTTTGAAAGGACCCACCATATCCAAGCACCAAACAGCAAATGGCCAAGTAATGGGAATGGTCTTCAACTCGGAAGCTGGCATATGAATCTTACTTGCAAACCTTTGGCAGCCATTGCCCTTTCTCACAATATCTTCAGCTTGCTTCAAGGCAGTGAGCCAAAAGAAGCCATGCCGAAAAGCCTTGTTTACCAGAGCCCGAGATGAGGCGTGATGCCCGCATTCTCCTTGGTGTATCTCCACCAATATTTCTTCTCCCTCTTCTGGTTCTACACATCGCTGCAGCACACCAGTAGGACTTCTTTTATGCAGCACATCTCTGAATATTGTATAGCCTTTGGATCTTCTCTGAATTTGCCTCGAGGTAACCTCATCACTTGGCAAGGTGACGTCTTTTAGAAAGGATAATATGGACAGATCCCAACTCGGTGTCTCCCGGATGTGAAACACTGGTTCGTCCACTTCCATCGGATCAGCCACCACTTCTTCTTCTTCAGAGGCGGGAACGAGTCCCCGAGATCTCGTGCACGCAGCGAGAACTCCCTCAATGAATGCGACAGTCCCCGAGTTAGGAGGGGCAGTCCCCGAGTAAGAAGGGACAGTCCCCGGGTTGCAGGCGCCAGTCCCCGGGTTCTCCTTTGCAGCCTCCCAGTCAATCTCCATTGGGACAGCTTCTTCACCAGGCAGAGAAGGAACAAATATGGATTCCGAGTCGGGGGATGGCTTGATAGATGGCTTCCTCAGATGCTCCAAGGCAACCCTAGCCGGGATGTATTGCCGAGAAGACCCCAACTTGGACAGCTCATCAGCCGCCTCATTCTCTGCTCGGTGTATGTGTTGGAACTCGCATCCTTCAAAGAACCTAGTCATGGTTTGCATCAGGAACCGATATGAAGCCATGTTGGCATCCAGAGCATCCCAAGTGCCTGAAACTTGCTGCACAACTAGATCCGAGTCGCCATAGCATATGATGCGCTGCACGCCAACCTCCTTGGCCACCTTCAAGCCGTGTACCACGGCCTCGTACTCTGCTACGTTGTTGGATGCCTTGAAGTGGATTTGCAGCACGTACTTGAGTTGATCTCGCTTGGGTGACGTGAGCACCATGCCAGCACACAAGCCTTCCTTCACCTTGGAACCATCAAAATGCATCTTCCAGTAGTTGGATACCGGAGTAGGAGGCTCATACTGCACCTCAGCCCAATCCACCAGAAAATCCGCGAGAATTTGAGACTTGATGGCTTCTCTTCTCGCATACACAGGAGCGTACGCGTCCAGCTCAATCGCCCACTTGGCAACTCTGCCACTTGCTTCCTTGTTGCCCATGATGTCCGAGATGGGAGCAGAACTCACCACAGTGATGGGATGCTCTTGGAAATAGTGCTTCAGCTTCTTGGCGCCCAGGTACACGCCGTAAGTCATCTTCTGGTAATGCGGGTAGTTCTGCTTGGAGCTGGACAGCACCTCACTGAGATAATATACAGCCCACTGCACAGTCTTGCCTTCTTCTTCTCTCTCCACCACAATCACCACACTGACTACTCGGTTAGTCGCAGCAATGTACAGCAGCATTGGCTCTTTGGGTAGCGGGCTAGCCAAGATTGGAGCGCTACCCAACATGTCCTTTAGCTCCTTGAATGCCACATCAGCTTGCGGTGTCCAGACAAACTTGTCATTTTTCTTCATCAACTGATACAGAGGCAAGGCCTTCTCGCCCATTCTGCCCAGGAAGCGGCTCAAAGAAGCCAAGCAACCAGTGAATTTTTGCACATCCTTCAGGGATCTCGGCAAAGACATGCTCTCAATAGCTTTTATCTTTGAAGGATTGGCCTCAATGCCCCGACTGGATACCAAGAAGCCGAGTAGCTTGCCAGCCGGGACGCCAAAGGTGCATTTAGTCGGATTCAGCTTCATCTTGTACTTGCGCAAGTTGGCAAATGTTTCCTCAATGTCACTAAGCAGAGTATGTGTTTTATTCGTTTTGATGACAATGTCATCTACGTACACCTGCACATTTTTGCCAATTTGATCATGCAAGCATTTCTGCATGCATCTCTGATAGGTAGCCCCCGCATTCCACAACCCAAAACACATGACATGATAGCAATAAGCCCCGTACGGGGTAATGAAAGCAGTCTTTATTTGATCAGCTGGGTTGAGAGCTATCTGATGAAAACCAGAGTAGGCATCTAAGAAAGACAAAAGCTCACAACCAGCAGTGGAATCGATCACCTGATCTATGCGGGGTAGCGGAAAGGGGTCTTTGGGGCAGGCCTTGTTCAGGTCGGTGTAGTCCATGCACATGCGCCATGCGGTATCCGCCTTGGGGTCCTCCTTCTTCTTCTCAACCATCACCGGGTTGGCTAGCCAGTCAGGATGCAAAACCTCCATGATAAAGTTGCGTATCAGCAACTTGGTGATCTGGTCACCAATGGCCTTCCTTCTCTCATCGCCAAAGCGGCGCATCGCCTGCTTCACTGGCTTGGCATCATGCCGCACATGTAGCGAGTGCTCAACCAACTCCCTCGGGACACCTGGTAAATCCTCATTGGACCAGGCGAACACGTCCCGATTCTCACGGAGGAAGTGGATGAGCTCGCTTTCCTATTTCTCTCCCAACCCGGTGCCAATGATGGCAACACGGTCCGGGAACTCAGGGTCAACCTGGACTTTCTTTGTCTCCTGGGACGCCTGGAATGCAGTTCCGTACTGGGAACTCGGCATGTCGGGTGCACCACCTTGTGCTGCTTGCGCCATCGCCACCACCTCGTACATCTTCTTCTTCTTGGCAGCAATGACCATGGATTCCTCTAGCTGGGAACCAGCAGAGACACACTCCAAATACCTCTTGTAGTCACCCGAGATGGTGATCACTCCATTAGGACCAGGGATCTTCATCTTCAGATAGGCAGCATGGGTAGAAGCCATGAACTTGGTGAGCGCAGGCCTACCGAGAAGGGCGTCGTAGGGGCTCTGAAGATCAACCACCTCGAACCGGACGTACTCGGTGCGGCAGTTTTCCTTGGTGCCGAATAGGACATCCAGCCAGATGCGGCCGATTGGAGCACAAGATACCCCCAGCACAATTCCATGGAATGTGGTCTTGCTGGGCAGCAGCATGTTCTCGCCAAGGCCGAGCTTCTTCAATGTATCCAGATACAAGATGTTGATGCTGCTGCCGTTGTCAATCAGCACCTTGCTGAAGCGGACGTTCTTCTCGGGATCCCAGAAAGGTGGGATCCAGCACCAAAGCATATCTACCCGGGTTGGGCATCACCTTGGGGTGATCAGCCTTGGACCAAGTCACCTCCTGGTCGCAACAGCGCAGATAGTTAGGCACTGCCGGGATGACGGCGTTTACCTCCATCGCACGCATGTGCTGCGACTGCTTGTCGACTAGCTCGGTGACGAAGATCATGTAGCTCTCGTGGTGCTCTTGGTACTGGTTGCGGTCTCCACCACCATTGTTGCCGTTGTTGTTGTTACCTTTGTTGTTGTTGTTGTTGTTTTTGTTGTTGTTGCGGGTGTAGAAGTTGCGGTTGCGGTCGTTGTTGTTGTAGCGGTAGCGGTCGTTGTTGAAGTTGCGGTTGGCTCCTAAAGCCACCTGGTTAACATTCTCTCTTCTCGGGAACGCGGCCGGCCTGGGAGCGGGTGCCCGAGCTGGCTGCACAATGGCATTCGCAGCTGGCAGAGGAGGAGGAGGGGCAGGCCCTCGTTCTTGATATGTTCCCACCAACTGCATTGCCGAGTAGTGTGGTTGGCAGGCCTGGCCGGATGCCGAGTGTGGAAGCTGCACGGACCATCCTTCATCTCCGTGAAGATGAAGTTTGGGGCAGGACCCGAGTTGCCGCTACCCTGCTGGGAACCACTGTATGATTTCTTGATGCCTTGGCCCTGATTCTGGTTTTGCCCGTACTGGGCTCCAGCAGTTTTTTGCCTCTGGCTACTCCCAGCAGCCGTGGTCACAGCATTCACCTCCTCGGGATCATACCGAGTATCAATCCAGTCACCCCTGCGCTTGTTGCGGAAATCACTGCGCTTGTTGCTGTTGTAGTTCCTTCTCGGCTCAGGGGAGTCCATCAGAGGCTGAGTTGGATCGCCGAGTGCATACATGTCCGCGATCTTGATGGTCTCCGCGAGTGTACTCGGCATCTCGCGCTGCAGCTTCTGCCACAACATGCTGCCATGCCTGCAGCACTGCGCAAACCAAGTGATGGCTTGGGCCTCATTCACACCCTCACAGGTGTTCCTCAAGGTGCTCCACCGAGTAAGGTACTCGCGGTCGGTCTCGTCTTCCCGCTGCTTGCAAGCGGACAACTGCTGCGGCCTATTCGGCCTCTTGTACGTGCTGGTGAAGTTGCTGATGAAGGCATCCGAGAAGTCCAGCCAGCAATTGATACTGTCCCTGGGCAGGTTGTTGAGCCACGTCCGAGCTGGACCCTCAAGCATTTGCGGAACATACCGCACAACCCATCTCCGGTTCCCGCCTGCAATGTGCATGGCTGTGACATAGTCACTTAACCAGTCTTCTGGTTTGGTGCTGCCATTGTAGCACTTGGTCCTCCTGGCCAGCTGGAAGTGGTTCACGGAAGGCTCGTTCATGATACGAGCACCAAAGCAATCTGGGCCACGCGGCCCCTTGCTCTCGAGTTGCGCGGACAGATTGATCCTGTCCAACTTGAATCTGGCATCACTGGGCTCCAACATGCGCTCACCAAGTCGGTCAGCAACGTTCCTGGGGTCAGCATAACCGGCTAGCCCCATCGCCGAGTAGCCATCATCATATCTGTTCTCATGCACGACTGCGGGTTGCACCACAGGGTTGGCTGCTGGCGCAGCCGCACGCGGCTGTGCTGCAGCAGGCTGCTGCGTCCTCTGCCGAGTAGGCTGAGCAGCAGGACGCCGAGAAAGCCCCGCGTTATCTCCGTTGTGTCCCTTACTCTGAGCTTTATGGGCTTGATAGCCTGCTCCTGCAGTAGTGTGTTTCTGACCGGATTCCCGCGGCACAGCGCGCTGTTTCGTAGCGAGAACCGGGTCGTACACCTGCATCTCTCTACCTTTCCCAGAGTGCACACTCTGGTCCCCCTTGCGACTGGGATGCGGGGATGACGCTTGGTCATGGGACCTCGCAGCACGCGAGTGCACAATCTGAGAAGCGTCAGGACCCGGATTGGCTTTCCGGAACTCCTCATTCTGCCTAGCAGCCTCTAACACCAGCTCGTTGAGCCTCTCCTGCTGTCTAGCGCGCGCGTCGCCAGCTAGGTTTGGCAACTCTGTGGCTACAGCCTCTGCAGCTCTAAGGGTTTTGGCGGGGGTGCTGTATCTGGGCCTGGTAGCAGTGTTTTGGCTAGCGGTTTGACTAGGAGCCACATCTACTACTGCCAAATCGGCGCCTAGGTTGCGACGAGTAGCGCCTGCCTTGCTATGCTTCCTAACAACAGGAGTAAAACCATGGGCCTTGTTGTACTCGTTCTGATCTAGGCTAAGCTCGAGCCTAACCTTTTCCAGCTCCAGCTGCTCAGAGAGCAACTCCTGGCGCTACCGGTCGAGCTGCGCCCTCATGGTCAAGAGCTCAAGCTCGGTGGGAGGCGGCATGCCCATCCGCACGGCGGATGCCGGTATCGTCGGTGTAGTGGAGAGGGGGATGTTGTAGTCCTTCTCGTAGGGCTTGTGGGTCTTCCCGCCAGCACTCGAGCCAGCGAGATCCTCGATGACGCCCGCGGCAGCAGCCGCGCCCTTCCCGGCATCGACAGCCAGGCCGGCCACCATTACCTCCACGCTGTCCGCAGAACGGCCAATCGGCCTTCCGCGGGCAGCGATCACAGCAGGAGGATCGTCCGCGACCAGCACCTCCTCTGGGAACTCGCGGACGATGGCGGTGGCGACGTAGACGAGATGCGAGCCGAAGGAGAGCACCGAGCCGCCTGCCGGCAGGGGCCTTCCGCCAAAATCTCCGGCGTTGTCGGTGACGAAGTCGAAGGAGCCGAATCTGTGGACAAGGCCACAGACCACGCGCTCCCCAGTAACAGAAACGAGTCCCGTTCGAACATGGACTCCAGCCAGCGCCGCTGTCGGCCCCACGGTGGGCGCCAACTGTCGTGGTGGTATCACGGCAGATGCCATGGGATGGCTAAACTTGGGGCCGATGGACGCTGGAGGTGCTCGGGGAGGGATCACACGGCGAGTAGCCGCGTGGGGTAGATCACAAACACTGCAAACACCAAGATATTACCCAGGTTCAGGGCCCTCGTGTGGAGGTAACACCCCTACTCCTGCCTCTCTCTTTATATGTGTGTTACCGAGTAGCCACAGTACAATCAGGCCTTCAGCCGAGTAGCCACTCTTCTCTCTAGTTCTTTCTGTGAGTAGTGAAGCAATCAGAGTGTTGACCCGTTCCGAACCTCTCACAGGAGGGGGCAGGGCACCTTATATACTGGCGCCCAGCCGAATAGAAAACAACTTAAAGTACAACAGGAAGTGACAGGAGCCCTGCAGAACCGCGAATGCCTCCGGGTTACCGCTGACACTCGCCCCGTAAGTCGTTGCGCCTTTCGGAGATGGGACCTGTCCACCCTTGTCAGTGAGATAGGGTAGGCCCCTAGCCTTGTCCTGTCCCCTCTGTCAGTGACAGGACTAGACATGCGCCTACATCACTGTAGCCACGCCGTGGTGCGGATAATCACGCACCCCGTAAGTTGAACCGCACGCTGCACTGACACAGGATACGCGGGATCCTGTGTCAGAACGGCTCCATTGACTTCCGTTCCGAGTAGGAATCCACTTCCTCTACCCGGACCACTTCCTCTACTCGTAAGAATACAATTTCCTTGATTCTTCCTCCTGGCCATTGGTAGGTACGACCGAATAGCTGTCCACCGGGTAGGGGGTACCGGGTAGCCAGCCAACTTGGTCAAAACTGCCCTTCTGATCTTGCTTTTAGCACTTGCCTTACCCCTACTCGGGGGTAACCCCCCGACATCTTGGTTGTGTTGGTTTAGGCCCAAGGAACAACCAAGACAATGGTAGGACCCACCTCTTGGCAAGATCCCCCCGTTCCGTCGGATCCGGGAGTTTCGTTCATGCAATAACTAGAGAGAATCTCACGCCGGTGAAGCCCTAACACAAAGAGAGAGGGAATATTGTGCATCCAAGACCCATTCCACCCTCTAACAAACATTTTATGTCATACCCTAGGCTTGGGTGGGATTAAGACTCTCTGGAGCTCCTCTCCGGAGAAACCCTAGCCCCTGGAGAAAAGGACGGAACTGCCGATCTGGCCCCTCTATATGAGCCGGAAGGGGGTAGCAAAGTGGAACTAGTTGCTTGGTTATGTTAGGTTAGGCCCAAGGAAACACCCAAGACTATGGTAGAGCCCACCTCTTGGCAATATTCCCCCCTGTTCCATCAGATCCGGGAGTTTCGGGCTCTGAGTATATATAGCCCTGGAACCCGCGAGAGAGAATCCGACGCAAGTGAATCCATAACACAAAGATTGAGGCAATCTTGGTCATCGAAGACACATGCCACACTATAAGACACATGGTATGTGATACCCTAGGCATGGGTGGGATTAAGACGCACTGGAGCTCCTCTCCGGAGAAACCCTATCCCCTGGAGAAAAAGGACGAAACTGCCAATCTGGCCCCTCTCTACGTGAGCCCGAAGGGGGTAGCAAAGCAGAACTAATTGTTTGGTTTTGTTAGGTTAGGCCCAAGGAACACCCAAGACTATGGTAGGGACCACCTCTTGCCAAGATTCCCCCCATTCCGTCAGATCCGGGAGTTTCGGGCTCTGAGTAGCCCCGGAACCGGCGAGAGTGTCGTGGTGGTGTCACGGCAGATGCCATAGGATGGCTAAAGATGTGGGGACGATGGACATTGGAGGTGTCCGGGGAGGGATCACGCGACGAGTAGCCGCGTGAGGTAAGATCCACACAACACAAACAACACGATGTACCCAGGTTCAGGGCCCTCGTGAGGAGGTAAAACCCCTACTCCTGCCTTTCTCTATGTATTACGGTGTCTCACTGAGTAGCCACAGTACAAATAGTAATGCTACCGAGTAGCCCCTTGCCCCTCTCCGAGTAGAGCTAGGTCAAGAACTTAGGGTTTCTAGGGTTTCTAGTGAGCCACTATGGGAGCATCTGAGAGCGTCTGTGAGTGTGCCTCGCGCAGGAGGCGGCGGGGCACCTTATATACATGGTGCCCAGCCGGATACGTCCAAATCCTAGACAAGTGTCGACATAGTGTGCACACTGTCCTTTCTCCGAGTACCCGCTGACAGCTTTGGTCGTTGGTCTTGGCTGCTTCTGTAAAGTCGTTGGGCAAAACTAGGGGACAGACTGGTATCACTGTACCTAGTCATAGAGTAGGTCCCCCTTATCCTGCCACCGACTGCTTCCATGCTGTCACTGTCAGGCAGGCCGTCCCCACGTGAACAGTAGTTCGAATGCTGCCAAGTACGGACCCAGGATACGCGGGATCCTGTGTCAGAACGGCTCCTTTGACTTCCTGCCCGAGTAGTTTCCCGCCAAATGTTCCCGCCAATTGTACTCGGGCCAAACCTTCTACTCGACATGGTAGAAACTGATTGATATCTCCTTCTGGCCATCTTGAGGTGAGACCGAGTAGCAGTCGACCGGGTAGCGAGTACCCGGTAGTCGGCTACTCGACCAAACCTCTCTTCTGTAAGCGGCCTTTACCACCTGTCTTTGCCCTACTCGGGGGTAACCCCCCGACAGCAGTCCCCGAAGCTGGTTGAGTCTTGCGAACTTGTTCACTAGGCTCTGCCAGCTTAAAACCAGCCTTTGTATCTCAGCCATCGAACCTCAAGATGACCGATTAGGTCCTCCGAGTAGCTATCCGGAAAGTATCTTGGGTTTCCTTTTCCGAGTAGCAGTTGCTTTCTACTCTGTATCCGAGTAAAAAGACTTAGCGAAAATTCGCAAACTGAGCCTCTGCAGCGTAGAGCAACATCCAGCCCTTCACGCAGGCACTGCCTACGTGTCAAGCATCCACGACCTTGTCGTTTGGTTGCCCAGGACACGACGCCACGTGTCCAGTTTTCACGCCGTGGGCCCACCGGCCGTCATGTCCCATCACGCGCAATTACTGGCCACGATCTGAAGGTGGGATCAAATGCGGCCGTTACGCGCGCAACCCGCGCTTGTGTGCGTTTCTAGCCGGCCACAGGACCCACCACACGCCACAGTCGATCCCACTACCGCGGTGGTAACGGTAATACCGCGAGGGAGATATAAATACCCCCGCGGTAACTTCCCTTTCTTCTTCCCTGCTCTTTTCCCCTTCTGCCTCTTGTTCTTCTTCTCCACCGAGCCCTCCGCCGCCGCGCAAGCTTCTGCGCCGCCGCGGACTCACCCCACCGAGCACCCCCACTCGAAAATCATCCACTCTTCCCACTCGCGACGATGGCCAAGGCTAGCTGGGCGGGTTCCTCCGTCACCAAGGCCAATCTCGCCTGGCTCGTGACCAGCAGAAAGGTTCCCCCTGGCGTGGAGTGCCGGGCACCCGACGACGAGGTCGTGCCAACTCCGCAGGACGGCGAGCGGGTGGTCTTCATGTCGCACTTCGAGCGCGGCTTTGGACTGCCCGCCTCCAACTTCCTGCGCGAGTTCCTCGACCACTTCGGGCTGCAGATGCATCACCTGCCGCCCAACGCGGTCGTCTTCCTTGCCTACCACGCGGTGGTCTGCGAGGCTTTCCTCGGCATCAGGCCTACGACTGATACGTGGCTCAGGTACTTCAATCTCCGCCAACAATCTGTCGGGAAGAAAGACGGTGCAGGTATTGGCCGCGCCACCGACACGGGCTGTGCCATGATGGTGCAACGGACGGGTACGAACCATCCCCGCATCCAGGGGCTGGACTCCTGCCGAATGTGGCAGCAGACCTTCTTCTACGTCAAGAACGTCCCCGCCACGGAAGGAGGTGTGGTTGATGATCGAATCAACCTGCCCGCTTGGAGGAACCGTGCTCCACTCGGGTCGAACTGGAAGGAGAAGCCCAACATCGACGAAATCGCCGTCGAGATAGAAGATAGACTCGGCGAGTTGAAGAAGCTGGGCCTCAAGAATGACGACCCGGTGATATGCTGGATCAAGCGCCGAGTACTCCCTCTGCAGGAGCGCTGCCATCTCATGTGTTACATGGGAGGCCCGCGCGACTGCACCAGGACCACCACCATCGAAATCGATGACGCGGATGTTGCCTATCATGCCAGGAACATGCTGAAGACAAGCCTCACCGAGAGGTGGCGGTATGGCTTCGCCCCGTACAGCCGCACGCTACCGATTGCCCGGGTACGCTGTTCCTACTCTGCTTTTGCCTCTGCTTCCCGAGTAGATAACTTTCCTTTCCGCCTCGACTAGCAATCACCTGGCGCACCGAGTATAGCACTTAGTCGACTCGCACTTAGGCTCAGTATGCTTTGTGTCTGCACGCCTATCCGGGTAGAACACTTGAAAAACTGCATAGGCTTAGTGTGCTTTGTGTTTGCACGCCTACCCGAGTAGAGTTCCATCCTGCTACTCGGTTGACTTATGATCCTTCTCTGTCTTTCAGACTCTTACTCGACAGCTGATTGAGAGTCGGGAAGTTTTCGAGGACAACTGGTTTGCCGATCGCGAGGAGGATGACATGCTGCCCTCTGACGACGCGGAACAGAGCAGTCCCGCTCCTGACAAGCGTGATGCTCTCCGCACTTGGTCGGATGAAGGCTCTCACGGTGTGGTTATTTTCATTCTGTTTGCTTCTGAGAAACACCAGCCCCTTGCACTGCTGTTCCTGATTCTTCCTTCTTCTCCTTTGAACTTCTCAGATGAGGCCGCTGCGGAGAGGGACGACGAGGATGAGGGCGAGAACGAGGGCGATGCGCCCCTCGTCGTCCAACCTTTGTCTACTGCCCCTCCCGAAACCCGCAAGCGTACTGGGAGCGAAGCGCAGGTACCTCCGGCCAAGAAGAGGAAGCCCGCCGAGAAGGAGGAGGCCGCCGAGAAGAAGAAGAAGGTTACTGTCAAGAAACCCCGACGACAGCTTAAGTCCACCAATGCGTGAGTTCTCTTCTCGTTTGCCCTCCTTCTCGCGTAGTACTGATTTCTCCCAAATCTTCTTCCAATCCCTGATCTCTTTCTTCTCTGCAGTCCTGCCATGGACGCGAACGCAGCCCTCGCGTCCGACCAAGCCCAGAAGAAACCAGTACCTCTGGTTAACCTGGACGATGATGATGAGGATCGCGACGCCAGTGCTGCTGCTGCCAATCCAGCACAAGGAGCAGCGTCAGAACCAGCAGCACAAGACACCGCCGTCCACGACGAGAGACCCCCTTCTCCTCCGGCTAGCAACGCCGAGGAGAACCAAGAACAAGAAATGCCAGACGCCGCCGCCCTTGAGCGGCCAGAAGTAGAGCAGCCCACCACCGAGGCTGCCGCACAAGAGAACGTTGCTGCCGAGCAGCTGGTGACAGATGACACTGCCGCGGATGCTACCGTAGCAGATGTCTACCCACTGCCAGGCAGCGCACCGAGTGGTGTTCTGCCAGGAGCTGCAGTGGCGCCACCAACTGCGCAAGGCCCTACGCCTCCAACTGCGCAAGGCCCTACACCACCGACTTCCTCCTCGTCTCCACAGAGCAAGGACACATCCAGCCCTCCCGGGCGAGCAGCCAAGCAACAGGCCCTTGATGCTCTGAGGGATTACTGTTCCAAGAAAGGTCTATCTGAGAAGGAGACTGCCGATAAGGTGGCTGCTGAGGAGGCCAAGGCCAAGGAGGAAGCCGCCGAGAAGGCCAAAGCCGAGCAAGAAACTGCTGAGAGAGCTAAGGCCGAGCAGAAGAAGGCCAGGGCTGAGCAGAAGAAGGCCGAGAAGCAAGCTGCCGAGAAGGCAGAGGCCAAGACTGACGGGAAGAAACCCGAGGATGTCGAGAAGCAGGAAATCGAGAAGGAGCAAACAAAGAAGAGGGCCAGAGACCAAGGCGCATCCACAGGCGGAGCACTCGTGATCCGCGACTCCGGCCCGATTCCTGCTGCGCTCTCTGCGGGCGCTCGCGCTGCTGGCCAGCCTTGCTACCCGGAGTATATGATTGAGGTTAGCCACCAACATAGCATCGGCTTCCCTCCCCAAGATAAAGCTGTAGCTATTCAGAAGGGTAGGAAAGCTGTAGCCAGGAATACTCCTCCCTTCGATCCAGCCCAGAACAAACCCGTCAATATTGCTTCTCGGGGAGCCCAAGACAAGCCAATAACCTCCAAGGGTCTTGAGCAGGTACTGGACACTGTCGGCTACATCAGCGCCAAGTGGGACAGCGGGGTTCTCGGAGAGGAGAAATGGCACGGCTTGACCCTTGGCTCCGTCGACCACTACCGCGTGGAGTGGAACAAGATCGACCTGGGACACCAGCCCATGTCCGTCTCCACCGACACCGCCACCCTCGCAGCCAAGATGTTCTTGCATCGCAAGAACGCCGAAGATATCGAACAGAGCTACGCAGTAAGTCTTTTTGCCTTTTCCGAGTTGAATTTTCTTCTCTTCTACCCGCCTTTCTTCTTTCTTACCATCACCCCCCAGTCCCCGAGATTTGGGTCGAGTAGGCGGATACTCTCCGAGCAGCCTCCTACTCGGGCCGAATCTTCTCTGCTTTGCCTAACTCATTTTCTTCTCGGTTTTCAGGATAGCGTTCTTAAGCGGACCAACTTATACCGCATCCTTCTCTGGAACCACTCCATCGCCAGGAGGCGAATTGCTGCGCTGGAGAAGGAGAAGTTAGTTGCTGAGGCCGCGAGCAAAAATGCAAACGACAGCACCCAACAGCTGGCCGAAGTGCAAGGTACGCCTTTAGCCACGCGGTTCCTGCGTTTTATGGTTACGCCCGCTTCTGCTTTTTTACGCACTGACCTTTCCTTCTCTGCAGAGAAACTGAAAGCCTTGGCCGATGAGCATGAAAAATGCCGTAGCTTCGTGGAGAACGCCGAGGCCACGATAAAGAAACTTGAAGGTGAGTTTGCTGTTTACTCGGTATGTCCTTGAACTCGGTTCTTCTCTGCCCGTTTACTGACCTCATCTTGTCTTTTCGCAGAAGATTATAAGTCATTTGCTGAGGCGCACCAAGACTGCGTCAAGCCAGCCGAGGTGGAAAAGCAGCTATCCGAGCAGGCCATTACTCTGGTGAAGGACCATACCACCGAGATGGAGAAGCTGCAGCTCCAGCTTCAGAATGCACTCCAAGATGCCGTGAAGATTGGCGCCGAGAGGGACACGGCCATCGCCGAGAAAGCCAAGGCCGAGACCACTTTCAAGGCCAAGGAGAGGGCCCTCGAGGCTGAATGCGAGACTCTGAAGAAGGCCAATGCTGATCTTTTCGCTCAGATGGACACCTTGCGCCAGATCCAGTCAAAGCACATTAGCAACGAGGAATCTTGGAGAACCAAGCTGCAGCAGCTGCGCCGCCAACTAGTCGGTAAGTTCTTCTCTTCATTGCATCTTTTCTTCTCGGTCTTATTCCTTCTCGGCTTCCTTTTTTCTTTCTCGGTTTTTTGATCTTGCCACTTGCTATTTCAGATATCTGGCCTCGTCTTGAGTCTACCTCTGCGCCCTCGATAGCCAAGGCCCGAGCAGTTCGCCTTTCGCTGGGTGAGCCGATTGACACCAGGGCTGATATCGAGGACAGCTTGCAGGTGCTCAAAGGTTACTTCGAACAGCTGGCCGGCTGCGGGACTGATTTGATGCATGCGGGCTTTGAGCTCCACCGGCTGTTCTGGCCCCATGATCCTGAGCCAAAAAGCATGCGGGCGCTCGCCCTCAAGCTGGAAGGCGTGAAGGCCGAGTTGAAAAAATGGCGAGCCTCCGGAGCCCGTGCTGGTGCGGACGTGATGCTTCTCTGCATTGCGTCCTGGTATGAAAACCTGGACATGCAGCTCATCCGCGGGAAGCGCAATAATTCCAAGTGGGAGACTGATGCCGATAGCGTGGCCTTGCGCAAGCAGATTGCATATGATGTCGCAGAGTGCGCCGAGACGGAGGTCTACATCGATGGCGTCCCCGAACCCGACACCGAGTACGAGGACGACGAAGATGACGACGAGGAAGAAATTGGGGACTACTTCGAATCTCCCAAGGGCAAGGCCGGGAAGGGCAAGGCCACCGTCGTCGCGAGTAGCGATGAAGACGAAGGGGCGCACATCGACAGCGAGCCACTCGACTTCGGCACCTCCTCAGGTGCTGCTCTCGACGACACGGTGCCCCCTCCTGGCCACGCTTCAGGCTCCTCCTCGGCTCTGGGACCCGTCTCGGTGGCCACGGCCACTTCCGAGCAGGCGGCCACCCAGGAGGACGCCGAGATGGAGGAATCCGCCGCCGTGCAGACGGAGGCTGATGCTACCCACGCCAGCACCGAAGGAACAGCCGCCACGACTGCCGCCGAAGAAACTGCTGCCAGGACCGCCGCCGAGGAAACAGCCGCCAAGGCCAGCGCCGAGAACATCTCCTCTTCAACTTGAAGCAACCTGCAATCTTTTCTTTCACTTGAACACTTTATCAGATCCCCGGAATGCCGGGAGCAGATGTAACAGACTACCTTTATCTTGCTTGCTACTCAGTTTTTATGCCCACTCGGTTTACGTTGACATTAATCAATTTGAACGACACTGGCTTAATGCCGAGTTGTGTTTCCATGCGAGTCCCCGAGTAGCTTTTCTTATTCACCCTGTCTTTTCATCTCTGCTCTACCTGCGACTTGTCGCTTGTTTGGTATTCGAGTCACAAGAATCAAGGAACAAGGCTGCAAATACTTGGCCGCTAGAAACAATCATGGTAACGCAGCCCACCACCTAGCCGAGAAGACGAAAACGAGGAACAAAAAGTAACCGACAACCTACTCGGTTCCTGCACTCATTCTTCCTTAGTGATTTTCGTGTGCTCATTGACCTTTTGCTTGTTCTCTTGCTTGCCATGAAGCCGGGTTTCGGACAGCAGCAGAGTCGAAGAGTTGGCATATAGGTTTAAACACAGTACTCAATGCACCTTTGAGTTCTGAAGTGGAGCAACCGAATAGACAAAGGAATAAGCCGAGTAAAAACACTTAGAGCAATTTTGGGCGAGGGCAGTCCCCGAGAACAATTTTAGATTGCAGAGTAGAATTTCAACTCGGATGAAAGGGTACATACACATCTTTGCTTACGAATGAAAACGACGAAGTAGAGCTACATTCCAGGGGCGCTTGGTTTCCTCTCCAGCTTTATCTGCCCTGTTCGCCTGCGATGGGCGCACATCTACAAGATAGTACGCGTCATTGTGCAGCGCTTTGCTCACAATGAAGGGCCCTTCCCATGGGGGAGACAACTTGTGCATCCCGGCTGTGCGCTGCACAAGCCTAAGGACCATGTCTCCTTCTCGGAAAACCCTTGGGTTCACCTTTCGGCTATGATAGCGCCGCAGGTTTTGCTGGTAGATAGCCGAACGTGACAGAGTCAGCTCTCTTGCTTCTTCAAGCAGGTCAACGTCGTCTTCTCGAGCTTCTCTCGCCTCCACCTCAGTGTAGAGGGCTACTCGGGGGGAGTCATGCTCTAAGTCTATTGGCAACACGGCTTCGGCCCCGTATACCAAGAAGAATGGCGTGTAGCCGGTTGACCGGTTAGGGGTAGTCCTTAGACTCCACAACACCGCTGGCAACTCTTCTAGCCAACACCCGGGTGATTTCAGCAACGGCTCAATCAGCCTTGGCTTGATGCCTGCCAGTACCATCCCATTTGCTCTCTCAACTTGCCCATTGGAGGCAGGGTGCGCGACTGACGCAACGTCTAGTCGGATATGTTTATCTCTGCAGAATCGCACCATTGCCCCCTCTGCAAAGTTGGTGCCATTGTCGGTGATGATACTGTGCGGGTAGCCATATCTCATGATCACATCCTTCACAAACTTCACAGCTGTGACCCCATCGCACTTCCGAATAGGCTTCACCTCGATCCACTTGGTGAACTTGTCCACCATGACCAAGATATGAGTCATGTTGCCTTTAGCCGGCTTGAAAGGACCAACCATATCCAAGCACCAGACAGCAAAGGGCCATGTGATAGGGATTGTCTTCAACTCGGAAGCTGGCATGTGAATCTTACTTGCGAACATCTGGCAGCCGGCGCACTTTCTCACGATATCCTCAGCTTGCTGCAGTGCGGTGAGCCAGTAGAAGCCATGCCGAAAGGCTTTCTTGACTAAAGCCCGAGAAGAGGCGTGATGCCCACATTCTCCTTGATGTATCTCCACCAGGATTTCTTCTCCTTCCTCTGGGCTCACACAGCGTTGCAGCACGCCAGTGGCACTTCTCTTGTGCAGCACATCTCGAACTATGGTGTAGCCCTTGGACCTTCTCTGAACCTGCCTCGCAGTCACCTCATCTTCAGGCAAAGTACCGTCCCTTAGAAAGGATAATATGGGCACTGCCCAGCTCGGTGTCTCCCGCACGGGAAACACTGGTTCGTCCATTTCCATTGGGACAGGCTCTGTTGGTTGCACAGGAGGAGTAGGAGCGCTTCTCTGCAGCCCAGATCGATTGGCGAGAACTTCTTTAATGAACGCAACAGCTTCTGCGTTGAGGGCGGCAGTCCCCGAGTAAGGAATGGCAGTCCCCGGGTAGGGAGTGGCAGTCCCCGAGTAGGGAACGGCAGTCCCCGAGTATAGGACGGCAGTCCCCGGGTTCCCTGCAGCACTCTCCCAGTCAATCTCCATTGGGTCAGATTCTTCACTTGGCAGAGAAGGGACAAAGATGGATTCCGAGTTGGGGGAAGGCTTGATGGATGGCTTCCTCAAATGCTCCAAGGCAATCCCTGCCGGGATGGACTGCCGAGAAGATCCCAACTTGGACAGCTCATCTGCTGCCTCGTTCTCTGCTCGGTGAATATGCTGGAACTCACAGCCTTCGAAAAACCCAGTCATTGACTGCACCAGGAAACGATATGATGCCATGTTGGCATCCAAAGCATCCCAGGTACCTGAGACTTGCTGCACCACTAGATCTGAGTCACCATAGCATATAATGCGCTGCACGCCAACCTCCTTTGCTACTCGCAAGCCATGCACCACTGCCTCGTACTCGGCTACATTGTTGGATGCCTTGAAGTGAATCTGCAACACATACTTGAGTTGATCCCGCTTGGGTGACGTAAGCACAACGCCAGCCCCGAGGCCTTCTTTCACCTTTGAGCCATCAAAATGCATCTTCCAATAGTTGGAAACTGGAGCGGGAGGTTCATACTGCATCTCGGCCCAGTCCACAAGAAATTCCGCCAGTACCTGAGACTTGATTGCTTCTCTTCTCGTATACGCGGGAGCGTACGCGGCTAGCTCGATCGCCCACTTGGCTACTCTGCCACTCGCCTCCTTGTTACCCATGATGTCCGAGATGGGAGCTGAGCTCACGACAGTGATGGGATGCTCCTGGAAGTAATGTTTCAGCTTCCTGGCGCCCAGGTACACACCATATGTCATCTTCTGGTAGTGAGGATAGTTTTGCTTGGAACTGGACAGCACCTCACTGAGATAATAGACTGGGCGCTGCACACTCTTGCCTTCTTCTTCTCGCTCCACCACTATCACCACGCTGACTACTCGGTTAGTCGCGGCAATGTACAGCAGCATAGGCTCCTTGGGTAGCGGACTAGCCAAGACGGGAGCACTAGCCAGCATTGCTTTCAGCTCATTGAATGCCACATCCGCTTGCGGAGTCCAGACAAACTTGTCGCTTTTCTTCATCAGCTGGTACAGAGGCAAAGCCTTCTCGCCCATCCGGCCAAGAAAGCGGCTCAGAGATGCCAGACAACCCGTGAACTTCTGCACATCCTTCAATGATCTCGGCAAAGACATGCTCTCAATAGCTTTTATCTTAGACGGATTGGCTTCAATGCCCCGACTAGAAACCAGAAAACCGAGTAGCTTTCCAGCTGGTACACCAAAGGTACACTTACTCGGATTCAGTTTCATTTTGTACCTGCGTAGGTTAGCAAAGGTTTCCTCCAGGTCGGCAAGCAGAGTATGTGTTTTATTCGTTTTGATGACAATGTCATCTACGTACACCTGCACATTCTTGCCGAGCTGGTCATGCAAGCATTTCTGCATGCATCTCTGATAGGTTGCACCCGCATTCCTCAGGCCAAAACACATGACACGATAACAATAAGCCCCGTACGGGGTAATGAAAGCAGTCTTTATTTGATCAGCAGGGTTGAGTGCAATCTGGTGGAAACCAGAGTAGGCATCTATGAAAGACAACAGCTCACAGCCGGCAGTGGAATCGATCACCTGATCGATGCGAGGTAGCGGGAAAGGATCCTTGGGGCATGCCTTGTTCAAGTCGGTGTAGTCGACACACATGCGCCATGCGGTGGCAGCCTTGGGATCTTCCTTTTTCTTCTCGACCATGACCGGGTTGGCCAACCAGTCCGGGTGCAGCACCTCCATGATGAAGTTACTGATCAGCAGCTTGGTGATTTGATCACCGATGGCCTTCCTTCTCTCATCCCCGAAACGGCGTAAGGCCTGCTTCACGGGCTTGGCGTCAGGACGCACATGCAAAGAGTGCTCAACCAACTCCCTCGGGACCCCTGGTAGATCTTCATTGGTCCAGGCGAACACGTCCCGATTCTCACGGAGGAAGTGGATGAGCGCGCTTTCCTATTTCTCCGCCAACCCGGCACCAATGATGGCCACGCGCTCCGGGAACTCGGGGTCAACCTGGACAGTCTTGGTCTCCTTGGCAGCTTGGAAAGCAGTACCATGCTGAGTACTCGGCACACCTTGTGCGCCAGCTTGTGCGGACTGAGCCATGGCCACCACCTCGTACATCTTCTTCTTCTCGGCAGCAATCACCATCGATTCCGCCAGCTGAGAGCTAGCAGAGGCACACTCCATGGACTTCTTGTAATCTCCCGAGATGGTGATGATGCCATTGGGCCCGGGGATCTTCATCTTCAGGTAAGCCACATGAGTGGAGGCCATGAACTTGCTCAGAGCAGGCCTTCCGAGTAGAGCATGATAGGGGCTCTGATGATCCACCACTTCAAACTGCAGGCGCTCAGTGCGGCAGTTCTCCCGAGTACCGAATAGCACATCAATCCACACTCGGCCAATCGGGTTGCATGAGATCCCGGGCACAATGCCATGGAAAGTGGTCTTGCTAGGCAGCATCATGTTCTCGGCCAGGCCAAGCTTCTCGAGTGTGTCCTTGTACACAATGTTGATGCTGCTGCCGTTGTCGATCAGCACCTTGCTGAACCTCACGTTCTTCTCGGGGCCCAGGAAAGTGGGATCTAGCACCAAGGCATAGGTACCCGGATTGGGCATCACCTTGGGGTGATCTGCCCGAGTCCACCTGATCTCCTGGTCGCACCAGTACATGTAGTGGGGGACAGCAGGAATCACTGCATTGACCTCCATGGCCCGCCTGTGCTGTGACTGCTTGTCGACTGCCTCGGAAGTGAAGATCATATAGCTCTCATGGTGCTCTTGGTACTGGTTAGGGCCATTGCCCCCGTTGTTGCCATTGTTACCGTTGTTGTTGCCCTGATAGTTGTTGTTGCCTCTGTTGTTGCTGTTGCGGTTGTAGTTGTTGTTGTTGTTGCGGTATCTCTCATTGTTGAAGTTCTGGTTGGCTCCTAAAGCCACCTGGTTGACATTCTCCCTTCTCGGGTACACTGGCGGCCGAGCTGCGGGAGCGCGAGTAGGCTGAACAGTAGCATTGGCAGCTGGCAGAGGAGGAGGAGGAGGCAAGCCATCACTCTTGATCACATCCCACCACTCGCATTGCCGAGTAGTATGGTTCGCAGGCCTTGAGGGGTGATGAGTGTGAAAGCTGCATGGGCCATCCTTCATGTCATCGAAGACAAACTTCTTCGGCTGCTCGGAGTTCCCGCTACTCGGCTGCGCAGTGCGGAACGGTTTCTTGTTGCCCTGGCCCTGGTTCTGGTTCTGCCCGTAGGCTCCAGCAGGCTTCTGCCTTTGGCCACCACCGCCTCCGACATTCACTGCATTCACCTCTTCGGGATCATACCGAGTATCTACTCGGCGCTTGTTGCGGAACTCGTTGCGCTTGCTGCTGTTGAAGTTTCTTCTCGGCTCAGAGGAATCCATCAGTGGCTGAGTGGGATCGCCGAGTGCGTACTGATCCGCAATCTTGATGGTCTCGGCCAGGGTGTTGGGCATCTCCCTCTGCAATCTCTGCCACAGCATGCTGCCATGTCGGCAACCCTGCGCAAACCAAGTGATGGCCTGCGCTTCATTCACACCCTCACAGGTGTTCCTCAAGGTGCTCCACCGAGTAAGGTACTCGCGGTCCGTCTCGTCTTCTCGCTGCCGGCAAGCCGACAACTGCTGTGGCCTATTCGGCCTCTTGTAGGTGCTGGTGAAGTTGCTGATGAAGGCATCCGAGAAGTCCAGCCAGCAGTTAATGCTGTTCTTGGGCAAGTTGTTGAGCCAAGTGCGAGCTGGACCCTCTAGCATCTGCGGCACATAGCGTACCGCCCATCTCCTGTTGCCATTCGCGATATGGACCGCGGTGACGTAGTCGTTGAGCCAATCTTCAGGCTTGGTGCTACCATTGTAGCTCTTGGTGCCTCTCGCGAGCTGAAAGCCCTTCACGGAAGGCTCATTCATGATGCGCGGGCCGAAGCACTCGGGGCCAGGAGGACCCGTGCTCTCAAGCCGCGCCGACAAGCTGATACGGTCCAGCTGGTGCCTTGCATCTCCAGGCGCCAACACGCGCTCACCCACACGGTCATGGATGTCATAACCAGCCATCTCCATAGCCGAGTAGCCATCATCATACCTATCCACCTGCATTGCAGCAGGCTGCTCCACCGGGTTGGCGACTGGCGCCACTGGGCGCGGCTGCTGCCTCTGCCGAGTAGGCGGAGCTGCGGGTTGCCGAGAAGTACCCGGACGTGCGGCTTCTCGGACACGGCTTTGAGCTTGATGGGCTTGAGAGCCTGCTCTCGCAGCGTTGTGTTCCTGCCCGGGCTGCTGCGGCACAGCAACCTGTTTCGCGGCAGCGGCCGGGTCATACACCTGCATTTGCCTGTCTCTACCCGTACGCCCGCTGCGGCTCTTCTCGCGGCTAGGATGCGGAGATGAGGCTTGATCGTTAGGATTGGGTGGGATTAAGACGCACCGAAGCTCCTCTTCGGAGAAACCCTAGGTCCGTTGGAGAAAAGGACGAAATTGCTGATCTGGCCCCTCTAGGTAAGCCGGAAGGGGGTAGCAAAGTGGAACTAATTGCTTGACTGTGTTAGTTTAGGCCCAAGGAACACCAAATACAATGTAGGGCCCACCTCTTGGCAAGATTCCCCCCGTTCCGTCAGATCCAGGAGTTTCGGGCAATGAGTATATATAGCCCTGGAACCCGCGAGAGAGAATCCGACACCAATGAAGCCATAACACAAAGATTGAGGCAATATTGGTCAAGTAAGACACATGCCACACTATAAGACACATGGTATGGCATACCCTAGGCTTGGGTGGGATTCAGACGCTTCGAAGCTCCTCTCCGGAGAAACCCTAGGCCCGTTGGAGAAAAAAGGATGGAACTGCTGTTTTGGACCCTCTACGTGAGCCGGAAGGGGGTAGCAAAGTGGAACTAATTGCTCGGTTGTGTTAGGTTAGGCCCAAGGAACAACCAAGACAATGGTAGGGCCCACCTATTGACTAGATTCCCTCCGTTCCGTCAGATCTGGAAGTTTCGGGCTCTAAGTAGTCCTTGAAGCCACGAGAGAGAATCTGACGCCGGTGAATCCATAACACAAAGAGTGAGGGAATATTGGGCATCCAGGACCCATGAAATACTCTAACACACATGGTATGGCATATCCTAGGTTTGGGTGGGATTAAGACGCTCTGGAGCTCATCTCCGGAGAAACCCTAGGCCCGTTAAAAAAAGGACGGAACTGCCATTCTGGACCCTCTACGTGAGCCGGAAGGGGGTAGAAAAGTGTAAATAATTGCTTGGTTTTGTTTTATTAGGCCCAAGGAACACCTGATACAATGGTAGGGCCCACCTCTTGGCAAGATCCCCCCCCCCGTTCTCCATCAGATCCGGGAGTTTTGGTCCGTGAGTAGTCCTGCAACAACTAGAGAGAATCTGACGCCGGTGAATCCCTAACACAAAGAGTGAGGGAATCTTGGGCTTCCAAGACCCATGCCACACACTCTAACAAACATGTTATGTGATACCCTAGGCTTGGGTGGCATTAAGACGCTCTGGAGCTCCTCTCCGGAGAAACCCTAGGCCCGTCGGAGAAAAGGACGGAACTGTCGATCTGGCCCCTCTACGTGAGCCGGAAAGGTGTAGCAAAGTGGAACTAATTGGTTGGTTGTGTTAGGTTAGGCCCAAGGAACACCCAAGAAAACGTTGGGTCCCACCTCTTGGCAAGATTCCCCAGTTCCGTCAGATCCAGGAGTTTCGGGCTCTGAGTAGCCTTGGAACCCGCGAGAGAGAATCCGACGCCGGTGAAGCCATAACACAGAGAGTAAGGTAATATTGGGCATCAAAGACCCATGCCACAGTCTAACACACCTTATATGGCATACCCCAGGTTTGTGTGGGATTCACACGCCCCGGAGCCTCTCTCCGGAGAAACCCTAGGCCAGCCGGAGAAAAGGACGGAACTGTCGTTTTGGACCCTCTATGAGCCGGAAAGGTGGTAGAAAAGTGGAACTAATTGCTCGGTTGTGTTCGATTAGTCCCAAGGAACACCCAAGACAATGGTAGGGCCCACCTATTGGCGACATTCCCCCCGTTCCTTCAGAACCGGGAGTTTCGGGCTCTGAGTAGTCCTGGAACCCATTAAAGAGAATCTGACGCCGGTGAGCCCTAACACAAAGAGTGAGGGAATCTTGTGCATCCAAGGCTCATGCCACACTCTAACACACATGGTATGGAAAACCCTTATTTTGGGTGGGATTCAGACGGTCCGGAGTTGTTATAGTATTCCCTCGGGATCGTCCGAAGGGGGAGGGGGTTGAGTTGTACGTATAGATCCTTCCTCCATATATAGCAAGCGATGCGGGTGAAACCGGTCAACCTACGGTTTGGATCTTGGCTCTCTTCACCTCCTAGCACACTTGTATGGACATGATTTTACTCCATATAGGCTTAGGAAGGATTCCTACTCCGGAGCCCCCCTTCAACGAAACTCTGGCATGTGTTGACCGAAACTTTTCCGTTTACCCCTTCAACTGGCATCGAAAAGGGGGTAGACCAATGGATTTATTTCCTCACTTTGTTGGGGCATGCCGTACATACATAGAAAACCAAAATCTAGCACATGTTACAACAAGAATTGGAGCCCCTAGTGCAGATTTTGTGTTGAAAAAAGGGTCAAATTGAGACTAAAACAGGATTGAACCCCAAATTTCCCCATTTGCTCATCTGCCCAGCTCGTAGACTGAAACAAGATCGAACCCTAAATTCCCCATTTTCTCATCTGCCTAGCTTGCAGACTGAAACAGGATCAAACCACAAATTCCCCTCTTCCCCACCGAATCCATAGATCGCGGGCGACTATTCGCTGTCTCCTTCATTGATAGCTGCCCGCCGCATGTTCCCAGAGGAGATGTTCCGGACTAGGGAGCCCGCACTATGGCCGACTCAAGGCCGTTGCGTGCTCGCCTGCTCGCGTGCAATGGAGAAGCTCGAGGAGAAGTGGCACGGTCGCGCGCTCGAGGTCACCGTGGGAGGACGTCGCCCTCCTTTGTCGCCTGAGGAAGTCCTGGCTGCTCTGGTCGCGCAATGCGTAGTAACCCGTAGGTAGGTGAAGGTGGATGCTAGCGCGCCGCCCGTGGACTTTCTCATTCGATTCCGTTCCGAGAAGGACTGCACTGCCATGTTACATCTGTCCCGGCGCGTCGTCGCCGGTGGAGCGCCGCTCAGATTTATTCGTTGGTGCCGTGGCAGCGGCGCCGAGCGATCCGAGCTACCGTATCTGACGAAGCTCACCTTCGAGCGGTTCCCGCGGGAGGCATGGGAGACCGTTGCGTCGGAGTAGTTCGTCAACCATGTTGGCGGTGATCAGGTGCAGATGCATGTCCCGGTGGACAGCTGGTTCCTGTCGGTGGAGGCCTGGATGAAGCAGTCGAGCGCAGTCCCGAAGACCTACATTGTGGAGGTGCCAGAGCCGTACTTGCCGGCCACAGTGCGCACCCCGACCTCGATGAGGACATTGGAGCACACTATCCTCATCCATGTCTCGGAGGTCGTGGACCATGTCCCAGTCGCCTCGGACACTCCACTGTGGGACGACGACGAGGTCGACACCACACGCACGCACCAGTTCCCATTCTTCGGTGGGTGTGTGGATGGCAGTGGCCCTCCTCAGGTGAGGGACGGTGGCCACTGTTTCGATGGGCACAAGGGCAACGGATCTTCCGGAGGAGAATGATCTGCTGACTGAAGAAGATTGAGCTACTGTTTGAACTGCTATCTGAAGATATCATTTGGCTTATGTTGCAACTGCTATCTGTTGGGAGTCTGAATTGTGTGTTGTATCATGCATCTCTAGTCAGTTTGAGAATGTTTGACTTATGTTGCGACTATTATCTGTTGTAATATGTCAGTTTGATCTCTAGTCAGTTTGAAAATGTTTGACTTATGTTGCGACTATTATCTGTTGTAATATGTCAGTTTGATCTCTAGTCAGTTTGAAAATGTTTGACTTATGTTGCGACTATTATCTGTTGTAATATGTCAGTTTGATCTCTAGTCAGTTTGAAAATGTTTGAGTTTGTTGTTGAATTTGAGTTGAATCTAAGGCTCCTAATGTTTGACCAATTAATGTTAATTCATGCAAAAAAAAAAACAGCAGCAATGTATTTCATCTATAAATCATGGAAACAAATTCCAGGTATTACATATTGCACAAAATTACATTAATATGTAAAACAAACATATTTTTCGCGCACACAAACCATAACACAAATAAGAACACTTATTATCAAGCGCTAAAAACACTTAAACAACTACTCCCTGCGTATCCTTTTGCTCGTGCCCTCGTTGTCGCGGCGGCGGCATGAAGCTCTTTCTTCGCTCTTGCACCAGGGGCGGATCTTCTCCAGCCATGTTGGACCTAAACTGTTTTTTATGTCTCCGATCCTTCTGAATAGCTCGTAGCTGACATATCCGTCCACCGCTGCATAGTTGCGGCTTGTTGAAGTCATCTTCCGTTCCCAATATTGGTGCAGGTGTGATGGGAATCCAGACTTCATCTTGAGATACCAACTGTCTATGATATTTCCTGCTAGAGTATCCGTTCCAATTTTGGGTACCCCGAATTCCATCTGGATGTCATGGTGGTACTGTGGTGGCAGAAAGAAGCCTGATTGGGCAAGAGCCTTCTTGTCGCCCGTCGTGTCCACGCTTGCGAACGTGATCTTCTTTGTTGAAAAGAAATCTTGCAGCAACTTGCGTCCATAATCTCTCTGTGGCGACCTGCACCAGTGGTACACGAGAACGTGGTTGCGCATGGAGATTTGCACGACAACGACGGCATGGGGTTTGTAAGCATGGCTACGTGTGTACTCAAGGTCGAAGCCCAAAAACTTGTGCTTTTCAGGCTGAAGCCATTGCTCGAAATTGGCCAGGACAGTCTCCAAGGCACGTTCCTCATTGGTGTAAATCACGTCCAGCATGTTGCCGTCGTGGACAGGGAGGCTGATAACCTCCGTGGTTGGTCGGCAATCGTCCATGGCAAGTCTCCGCCGTGGGCTTGGAAGAAGAGTCGGGAAAGATGAAGTCTGGATTGATGGGTTTGGAAGAAGAGTCGGGGAATATGATGAACGGAAGGAGCGCAACTGGCAACTGCAAATGGCAACCGCCTAAATATCGAAGGCATGTGTGGAACGAAGGTGTGTGAACCCAAGCGAGTAGATGAACAGACGGGAAACTAATGGCAACTGAAAATGAGGCAGAGTGCATATACACGTTCGTCACTGTGGGTGGCCGTTTGACCTCCCTCGCAAATGACCGTTGTGTTCGCAGGAAGTGAGCAATTTGTTGGCTCGGTTTGGCTGAATTTGTTCGACTGATAGGTGGCCCTGACTCGTTGTGGCCCCGTTTGACAGTGACTAAATGTCACATCACTCTGTGTTTGACAAAGTCAGCCCACGGGAGAGCCATGCAGAGACATGCATGCGCACACGTCAGCAGGCCCAACAAACCTCTAAATGGCAGTCAGTATAAATGCCCCTCCTGCTTGCATCGCCTCCCTCCCCCACCATTCCGGCCCCAAATCTAGCAAAAAAAAACACTTTGCTCTGGCCCCAACGCCTCCCTCCTTCTCCCCCAACCTTGAGGCGGTTCCGCGAGGAATGGAGGATGTCGTCGCATCATCTGCTTCCGGCGCGGCCCACCATGTCGGTTGGACCTCATGTCCGGATCCGATGCAGGGGAATAACGCCGGCACGGCATCTGCTGTCATCGCCGCAGGTGCGGCCAGCCATGGCAGTTCGCTGTCATCGCCTCCTCCAGCAGTGGAAGCGTCGGGACTCCCTCTCCTGTCCGATCTGGGGGACCCCATGGGGGAGGTACCGGCGTTCGAGGAGGTCGTCTCTGACGAGGAGTCTGAGGTGCTTCCCTAAACAGATATATCTAGCCCTAGTTTACTATTGAAGATCCAATGGTATGTAGAGACATGCAAACAAGTTGGATCTGGAGACGGGGATTCTACATATGCAACTGCGAACCCAGCGCCCCTATTACCTAGCGGTCGGAACAGTGTAGTTGAAGTTTATTTCATAGAAAAAAATACACATTAAGCCTTGTAACTGACTGTTTGCCCGGGGTTGAATCTATTCCTGGGTCTGCTAATGATTTTAGGTCCTGGATTCTAGAGCTTGTAGAATAGAGCGATTGGTATATGCAAGTTAGGAATTAGCTATACATGATTTTGATGGCATTTTGTCTATCTGCAAGATCTACTGTCCATTAACTAGGAATTAGTTATACATGATTCGAATGTGGGCATAAATTCTAGACTTGTTGTTACATATTAAGTCCATTAACTAACTACAAATATGTGGTACCATTTATGTTCTGCTTAAAATTTTTGTATGCTATTTAAGCAAAGATTGATGTCATTAGTTTATCAATGGCATGGTTATTTGATTTAAACTAGTATTAGTACGTGCATTTTAAAAATGACCTACAATTAGAGTGTGGTGCTAACTTTTGTTTTATTTCTAATTTGAAGCATTCCGATGACGGTGTATCATCTGACAAGGAATCCTGCGATGCTAAGAACAGACATGTTCTTAGGAAGTTGCAGAATGGGCAGATTGGGTACCGTCGTCGCGCCGGCATGCTGTTCTGCCCCTTCTGCTGCAGGAACATTGACACGAGCATCGTCAGCATGATCTAGCATGCCAGCGGCATTGGACGTGGCTCGGAAAACCGCGTGCCCGCTGTTAGGGCCAAGCACGCTGCCTACGGTGTGTTCCTAAAGAAGTTGCTCGCGCGCAATATCCTCTTAGGGCTCGCGCATCCTCATCTGAACCCCAATCATCAGGACAGAAATCCTTGAAGGAGCCAGTAATGTTGTCGCTTGTGCCGAATGCATGAACTTAATTTGAATAGTTGTGCTACTAGCTAATGTTCTGGTTTAGACAAGTAGTATATGTAAGAATTTTATTAGTATTGTGGAAGAATTCCTCGTGTGTGTAAGAATTTAAGTACTATATATGTAGTACTTCTATACTATGTTGCTTCAGCCGATCATGTTTTTAGGATGCCTAAGTATGCTATAACTTAGTAATAAGTGGATGTGTCACGTCCATTTAGTACTCGATCATGCCCAATAAACCAATCCTTGTCGAAAACTCGTTGATCTGATGGATCAATGGTTTTTAATTCTTCATTTAATTAGTAGAAAAATAAAGAACTAATGGTAAGAATGCAACCTTTTTCGTATTAGCAAAGATTTACATTTGAAAACCTTCAATTTCTGGGACAACATGCCACAATTGGCAGCTATAGCCCTTTGTATCCTAATTAACACATAGACTCTCAATTTTAAAAAATTCACATCCAAACCTAACATCTGCGCATCTAAATTACGACCGCTAACAGCCGTGCGCGACGCTAAAAAACGAAACAGTCTCACACGTGGTACCACTCGCCAGTGTCACAGCCGCGCGCGCGCTAAATCTTCACTGAAACAGCCTCACACGGGGTCCTACTCGTCAGCGCCACAGGCCGCCGCCCTCCCTCGCCCACTCTCGGCTACTTCCCCACTGAAAGGGATCACTCTGCCCCCCTCCCCAAAAAACCCAGTGCCTCCACTTCGCCCACTGGGCGGCGGATATCACGGCGGCGCCCTCCCTAGCTTCTCCGTCCTCACCGACGTCCTCAACCAATGACTGGTAAGTGCTGGTTGCCTCCATTCCCTTTCTCAACCAAACGATTCGATCTAGGTTAGATGGCGGCGGATCTAGGTTAGATTCCGGCGGATGTAGGTTAGATGCCGGTGGTCATCGTCGTTGACGTGTTTTAGGTCACCACCAGCCATGGATTTAGCTCACGCCACCGTCATAGGTATCTCGAAGATCGCTTCCCCCACCCAGATGGAGATCCACCTGAACAAGGACTTGGAGCTCGCAAGGCCCCCTGTTCTTCAAATCCCCAAGGCAAATACTAGCATATAAATTAGTATCTCATTTCTCCTTCGTAGCTACTTGTTTGATTTTTCTTCTTTTCATATTTGGTTGTAGCACTCTAGTCGAGGTTGTAGCTTCTGCATCATGTCTCCTTATCCTTATGAAACTCGTAACTGGATGGAGGCGCGTGGCATTCTGGTTAATGGAGTTGGTAAAATTCCAACTTGGGAGGTAAATGTTCTACGATCTCATTAATTTTGTTTTGTGCTTATTAGTATGAGGCTACTTTTTTTGTTTTCCATTGCTAAACATTTGTGCTTGATACATGTGCCAATAATTAAACTGTGCACTCGATCTTGATGAGATCATCAAGCATTTTACCTAGTGTTGTGTACAACTACATTGGTTCTGCATCTTCCTTGGTAAAATGTTCGATGACTCATTAATTTCGTTTTGTGCTTATTAGTATGAGGCTACTTTTCTTGTTTTCCATTGCTAAACATTTGTGCTTTATACGTGTGACAATGATTAAACTGTGCACTCGATCTTGTTGAGATCATCGAGCATTTTACCTAGTGTTGTGTACGACCACATTGGTTCTGCATCTTCCTTGGTAAAATGTTCTACGATCTCATTAATTTTATTTTGTGCTTATTAGTATGAGGCTACTTTTCTTGTTTTCCATTGCTAAACATCTGTGTTTGATACATGTGCCAATGATTAAAGTGTACACTCGATCTTGATGAGATCATCGAGCATTTACCTAGTGTTGTGTACAGCCGCATTGGTTCTGCATCTTCCTTGGTAATGTTCGATGATCTCATTAATTTTGTTTTGTGCTTATTAGTATGAGTCTACTTTTCTTGCTTTCCATTGCTAAACATTTGTGTTTTATACGTGTGCCAATGATTAAACTGTCTCTGCCAATGATTAATATGCAACAATGTGTCTAGCAGTTTGACTACTATAGCAAATAACATGCAGAACAAATTCAGTTGTGCCTCATTTTACTATAGTAGGTAAATCTGTCAGAATTATTGCGTGTCATTTGTATGTATCATGGTTGGCAATGAGGCTCACCATTACACTTTTATTTGTTTTATTGCATGTGCCGATGATTAGACTGTGCTCATGATTGGCCTTGTAGTTGATGATGTGCTAAACATGTATGATGCCTTTTTTGTAGGGTTTGCGAACCTGTGGTTGTGGCTTCAGAATGGATGGATCAATGGGAGAAGTGATGTGGAACATGTGCATGTGCCTTTGGAGAGGATTGAGGACGCTGAAAAGTGACGTGGAACCTATGGATGTGCCTTTGGAATGGACTGGTGACTAGGAAACGTGACGTGGAACCTGTGGATGTGCCTTTGAAATGGATGGATCGGTAGGAAAAAGTGACGTGAACCGTATCGATGAGAAACTATTTAGTTTATGATGTGCACATGTTTAGATGCTGAGGTGCACCTGTTGTGATGTGAACCCTATCGATGACATGAAACTATTTAGTTAATGATGTGAGCCTGTTGTGATGATGGCGGGTAACCTTTGTGGTGCTGGTGTAAACTGGTGTTAATTCTAGTTATTATAAATCTCCTTGTTGTGATGATGGCGGGTAACCTTTGTGATGCTGGTGTGAACTAGTGAACTGACAGCTGGACCCATGCAAAAAAACGTTAGGAACAACCGCGAGAGAGCGCGGTCGTTTCCGGTCAAAGCAGTCAAACATGGCAGGATGTGTGGGTCCGATGAAAATTCGCGACGTTCTACGTGACCAAGCCAGTTTCGTAGAAGGCAACTGAGCTCTTAGTGGGCTACTGGGCCGGAGACGAAAATCCGCGACGTAAAAGTAGCAAAAAGTCGGGCAAAACCAGTCTGCGACGGACCAAACAAATACGTCGAGAGCAAACTCCACTTTTCAGCCATTCGTGACGGAAACGCTCGACCTTATCAAAACGTTCCGGGTCGCACGGAATTTGGTAGTGAGTCCACCCCTTCCGATATCCCAACCATGTCACCTTGGGGTCTCGGGTTTCAGACAATAATAAGTGTATACAACCAATAGATATGATCCAAAACAATAATTATATCCAAGAAAACATAACATGTTCAGATATGAAATCATGGCACTCAGGCCCTAGTGACAAGTATTAAGCACTCCAAGTCACAACAACGATAATAAACAACACTAGTGGATACTAGGCCTCAAGCCCTAACAATCTCGTAATCTATTACATGATGAATCTCATCTAATCCCTACCATCCCCTCTGCCTACAGCAGGGAATTACTCACGCATCGAAGGGAGAATCATGGAGGGTTGATGGAGGTGACGATGGCAATGATGATGGCGACGATCCCCCTCGAATCCCCGTCCCGGTAGGATGCCAGAACATGAAATTTGTCCCCCGAACTAGGGTTTCGGGTCTCGACGGCGCCGCGGATCTTTTTCTGGAAAATGCTTCAGGGGATCGTTGTTTTTAGGGACGAAGGAGTAATATGGACAAGGGGGACCTTGCGGGTGGTCCCAGGCCCACAAGGCGTGGCCATAGGGGGGCGACCACCACCCTCCTGGGGGCCTAGTGCCTTCCCTCTGGTTGCCCTTCTGGCTCCGGGAGTTTTCCGGAGAGAAATAATTTTTCGTATTTTTTCTGGAATTTTTCGAGGAAGTTGAATTTTTTACACAAAACTAAACACCAAGGGTAATTCTCCTAAAGACAGCGTTAGTCCGTGTTAGTTTGATCCAAATCATGCAAATATGAGGAAAATCAATAAGAAAAATGGTTAGAAAAGTAGGTACGTTTGCGACGTATCAGAGCACCTCCAATTGGTAGCTTTGGAGGCATGAGGTCATCTCCAACGGGTGGCTATGGGGCCATGGGAGGCATAGGAACACCTCCAACGAGTTGCTATGGAGGCATGGGAGTGCCTCCAATTGGTGGCTACAGAGCCATGGGAGGCATGCGAGCACCGCCCAGTGGAATTGGTCGCATGTATGGCATGGGAGCACCTCCGGGTATCATGAGAGGCATGAGAAGCATGGGAGGCACGTGAACCATGGGTGTCTTGGGAGGAACGGTACCACCTCGGGGTGGATTCATGGCTTTTATGATTTCTCCCATGCCTTCTTCGAATGATGGGTTTGGAGACTCGATGGTTCGTGCCACTAGTGCAAATGACGTCCAAGCTTCCAATGATAATGAAGGGCAAAACGATGACGAAGAGGACTAAGATGAAGAGTGAAAGTTGTTGTTTCATGTGCTAGCTAGCATGAAATAATTTGTCACAAACTATGTCGTGGAATTTCTTTTGAACTATGTCATCTAGATGATTCATACTACGTTGATGTTATTGAATTCTGTTTGTTGTGTTTTCATCCATTGCTCATCGTTTTTTGAATTTGCCTATTGCATATATGATTGTTTGGTGATTTGAACAAGCGCCGGGTATACAAGCACGAAGTATTGAGCACTTGGTGAAACGATGAAGTTGCGCGTTGCAAAAATACTGCTTCTGAAATCGCTGCTGTGTAAACTCAAAATCAGACGCTGCAAACGCGTTTAACCATGCCAAAATATTGCGCGTCTATTGAAAATGCTATAAGACTGGTCATAGTGGGGAGTATAATATACAAGTATCATGCGCATGATACTAGTATATGATACTACCTCTATAATGCATAGTATCATTTAGTAGTATAATAGGCTCACTCTATTTATTATTTTATAGAATCTCAACATAAACATGTGTGCAAGATTTAGTTGCCATTTAATTTTCTAGTTTTATGGTATGTACCTATTTTACTCGTATCATCTCTTTGTGAGACCAAATTGCATGATACCACCTATGATACCACACCATGTCTAGTCTAAAGTAAAGGGTATCTCAAAAAAAAAAAAAAAAACTCTACCAACTCCACGCTGTAGACATCTCTGATCTTTCCACTTCCTTCTCCCTTCTGCGCCGGCCGGTTCATTTCTTTCCTCTTCCTCTCCGGAGTCACGACTTATTACTAACCCGACCCACCGCCGATCTAAATCTCAAACGCCGCCGTGCCGCAGATTAGCGTCACCGCCGACGCTGAAGCTACCCCCTCCGCCTCCACGCGCATCGCTGGCATCCCCGTTCCAGTTATTGGCTCATCGCGACATCGCATCCTGCTGTTTCCACCGGCCCGCAATCTTTGGCCATCGGGGTTTGAGGTATGAGCTGATATCATCTTGTAATTTGTTCACCCACTCTTCTCCACAGTTTCTGGGTGTGCCGGTCCACACTCGGCACATCATCTAGCTCCACCCCTGCTGGCACACTGCCAATGCCGCCAATGTACTGATACGTACCTCGAATAGCTGATTCTTATGGGTTCTGTCCTACTGGATTGATACTTGAATATATGATGTGATGAGCTCACATCGTTTGTGCTGGATTGCTCTGGTCCAATTGGCCCGTTGGCAATGCCAACGCGCTTAGTCACGCTTTATTTTTTGTTGTTCATTTGGTTTCCTTCCATATTTCATCTATATTAATCTTCTGTATACATATTGCTTTTATCTCATATCAATGTCTTATCTTTTAATGCGACCTCACATATATAGGAGGCAGACAAGGAATGATGAATGTCGAGAACAGTATAACTGATGTTTCTGCCCAAGAAAATACCCTCCCTCGAGGAGATAGGATGGATATAGTAGGAACCAACATGGAAAGTCTTACAAGAGTAGAACTCGATCTTGCATTTGCCTCCGAGAAATTACTAAATCTGGAGATGTTGGTGATGGAAATAGCTCGCCGAGCTACTGATTTTGAGCCTCTTACCTGGGAAAATGGATCTGTTTCTTCTGAGACTGCTGAGAATGCTTTCGAGTTGGACACCTTGTACGGTATTCTTGATGCGGAAGTCCAAGAGTTAGATGACATGATTAGTTCTCTTCAAATTGATGCTACAAATGTCGAGCACAAGGTTTATGATGAAGAATCTGGAGGCAAGGTTAAAGCTAAGCTGGGTGCTGCTATGGTTTCTTTGAAACAGATGCAGGATCTAATTGCTGATATCAGAAAGGAGTCTGCCAAGTTTGAGAAAGCCATTGAGTTTTCCAGCGACCAAGCAGGTAATGCTAACTTATCCCTATATTCTATATACATCAACTGCATCCCATTCTAACTGCATTTTGTACAGGTATTACTGAACACGGTGTGTCTGAAAATGGTCATATGTCATCTGACACTAGTATGCAGACAGAAGATCAACGGAGAAATGTTTTGCAGATGTTAGAACAATCCATAGCAAGTGAGCTAGATCTTGAAAAAAAGCTCTCCGATTCGAGGTACGTTGCAGAAGAACTTGAAATGAAGCTTCATCACCAAAAACAAGAAACATATTTCCTAGAAGAATTAACAGAGACAAATTATGGGAGATTGATTGAGGCAGAAAATGCTTCTGAGTTACTCCTGGGAACTTCTAGGGAACTTATAATTAGACTTGATACCATTCAGTCACATTTAAGTGCATCCAGATCTAGAGAAGATGATCTCAAGTCGAAGCTAGAACACAGCTTGATGGAACTCTCTTCTCTGAAAACAAACCAAGAGAAGAAGGCGCAAGAAGATAATAAAGAAGTTGGAGCTGAAGAAGCTGTGCAGAATCAGGCACATTCAACCCCTGATTTGTTGTCCTTGCGACATAAGGTTGAGGAACTAGAAAAGCATATAAGGGAATCTGATTCACAGTTTCTGTTGGCGAAGGCATCATCAGAAGTAAGTCAGGAAAAGCAGAATGTGCTGCACACTGAGCTAAGCACACTGGAAAGTACTGTTAAGAATCTCAAAGATGATGTATTGAGAGCTGAAAATAGAGCACAAAATGCTGAAGTAAGGTGCATGCAGTTAACAAAAGATAATATAGAACTCAGTGGGGAGTTAAGCTCTCTTAAAAGCCAGGGTTCAGATAAGGCCAGTCTTCTGGAGAGGGAATTGATGGAGTTAAATGCCCAGTTGGAGCATGCAAAGGCATCAGTTGATGCCACTGTTGAACAGCAGATTATGCTGAAATCTACAGTATCTGACATGGAACATACGATTGAAGATCTGAAAGGAAAGCTTTCAAAAGCTGAAACTAGGGCTCTAAATGCTGAATCAAAGTGTACATTATTAACGGACACTAATTTAGAACTTAGTGAAGAGCTATCATTTCTGAGAGGTCGAATTGAGAGTCTAGAAAACTCGTTACATGAAGCCAACCACGTGAAAATATCCACTGTCAAGGACATTGGTATGAGAACTAAAGTTATTACTGACTTGGTCACAAAACTTGCTGTGGAAAGAGAACGACTTCATCTCCAGGTATATGCATGATTGCATACACACCATTTAAGTTTTCCTTTATTTACTCATATTGTTTTCTCTCATCCCTGTACGTACATGAACAATAACTTATAAGATTCCTAGTAAAGCAAGAGTTTTGTAGGAAACTGTTTTTACATTAACCGTAACTTATAAGATTCCTAGTAAAGCAAGAGTTTTGTAGGAAACTATGTTTGAATATCAAATGGCTATGCTGTATTTTGGAGTTTGGACAGATGGAACCAGACATACTATTTCCAGTATTTGATTTGTCTTGTTGAGCTTAGTTCAAACTGTGTGTTGGAACATGAGATGACAGTTATAACTCGGTGTAAACGCAATTTGGACAGTTGGACTTGGTAATATTTGTGTCAAAGCTTTGGTGCATCACAGAATATCAACACATGTACCGAGAAATGAATTGGTGCCGTGTATCTGCCACTGCACAAAATCTGGGCAACATATTCGCTTTTAGATCTGTGAGGCCTGTGTATATCTATAAGTATTCTTTTCTTCGAAACATCTGGGCTGCCCATATATACCTTGTAGAGTTATTGGGCTGGTAGAGATCATCAATTCAACCTGGCTGGTACTTGGTGTTGGCAATGGTTACCAATCACACTTTCTTTTCCTAATTAAGAATTCAGGAATCCTTTTGCGCACAAAAAAAGAATAAGAATTATTTAAGTCACGAATCCAGTTATTTAAATGATTATATATGCTTTTGGCGATTTGGCGCATGATTTTTCACACATATTGAACATCCTACAGTTTCCAAAATCAAAATTGAAAACAGTTTTCCCGCAATTTTACTTTCCTAGTACTAACTCTCGGTATGATTTAAATTTTTATTTCTCATTTGAATGTTCATATTTTTGTAGGCCATACATAATCACATTTTAGCACTCATAGAGTCAAAGTTCATGAGCATGAACCCTGCAAAACAAAAAGACAATACAAATGTTAATGTATTCATTTGAGGGATTTGAAGGGGAGCCTTGACGCAGCGGTAAAGCTGCTACCTTGTGACCTCATGGTCACGGGTTCAAGTCCTGGAAACAGCCTCTTGCAGAAATGCAGGGAAAGGTGGCGTACTATAGACCCAAAGTGGTTGGACCCTTCCCCGGACCCTGTTGGTTTTTGAGCACAAGATCGATCAGCCAACCACACACAGTGGCTTTGCAAGCTGGTTGATCAGTACTAGTACTTGAGCAAGTTGTATAGCTTCACGTGAGCTTGATCGATTCCGGTTCGTGTGCAGCACGTTGAGCTAGCTTGGGATATGATCCTTTGATCGATTGTCCACGTTGCTAGCTAGCTCTACTACGATTGGAAACGATCGGAACTCCGGCCGGCGATACGTGACTTGCGAACTAGCGATGGACAGAAAAGGGAAACGATATGATTGCCACAGGTGCGTATCGCCCCTGCTTTTGCTTCTCTCTATTTCTCTTTGCTTTTCGTTGTGATTACAAGAGCAGCCCTGGGGTGCTTTTTATACACGCCCACACAGGGACTTTGGAAACAGACTAGGATTAGAGGTCCTAGTACTACTAGGACTCGTGCTTGGTACTTTCCTAATCCTACTTCTACTCGGTTTGGAAGCAACAAGATTAATTCCTACATTCACCTCCTTAACCTTGTTGCTTGGATTCACCGCTTGCACTCCGACTTTCTTTCTCATCTCGATGAACTTCTGTCTGTCGAGGGACTTGGTAAGAATGTCGGCAAGCTGATCGTTGGTGTTCAGGTGTTGAACTTTGATCATCCCCTCCTCAATGCACTCCCGGATGTAGTGATACCGGGTGCCTATGTGCTTGCTCCTCTCGTGATGAACCGGGTTCTTCAACAATGAGATTGCAGCTTGGTTGTCGATCTTCAGTGACACCTTCTGCACCTCCTTCTTCGTAAGATCAGCTAGAAGTCTTCTCAGCCACAGACCTTGACAAGCTGCCGTGCTCGTCGCTATGACTTCTGCCTCACAGGAAGACAATGCCACTACCTTTTGCGTCTGAGAGTTCCAGCTGATCGGATTCGGACCAACGTAGAATACCATGCCCGATGTGCTTTTCCGATCATCAACATCACCTGCCATGTCGCTGTCTGAATAGCCGTGAAGGATCAATCCTTCTTTTCCCTTTGTGTACGTGCAACCAAGATTGATAGTGCCTCTCACATAGCGCAATATTTTCTTTACGGCGCCCATGTGCTCGGTCGTCGGTTTCTCCATGAAACGACTCACGACCCCGACTGAATATGCCAAGTCCGGTCGGGTATGCACCAAATATCTTAGACTGCCCACAATGCTTCGATACGTTGTGGTGTCCACCGGCGGATTTGAGCTATGCTTGCTCAACTTGTGAGGTTGGTCCATTGGAACTTGTGCCGCGTTGCATTCTGCCATGCCGCACTTATCCAACAACTTCACCGCGTAAGCCGATTGACATAGGGAAATTGCTTCGGAGTTTTGCTTCACTTCGATGCCTAAGTAATAGCTCAGTAATCCCAGATCACTCATGCCAAACTTCTGCTTCATTTGCGTCTTGAAACTTTTAATTTCTTGCGCGCTATCTCCGGTTATGATCAGATCATCGACATAGACTCCAACTAGCAGGTTTGAACCTTTATAGTGCTTTGTATAGACCGTGGGCTCGACGGGACATCTACTGAACCCGAAAGAGACCAAACTTTGGTCCAACTTTGAGGTCCAAGCTCTTGGCGCTTGCTTGAGCCCATATAGTGCCTTCTTGAGCTTGTAAACCTTCCCTTTTTCGTCTTTCTTCTCGTAGCCGAGGGGCTGTTCAACGTATACTTCTTCCGTGAGAACACCGTTGAGGAAAGAGGATTTAACATCCATGTGATGAACCTTCCAATCCTCCTGTGCTGCCAAAGCTGTGAGCACCCTCATGGTCTCGAGTTGAGAAACCGGTGCAAACACCTCCTCATAGTTAACTCCTTGACGTTGTATGTCGCCCTTTGCAACGAGTCGTGCCTTGAACTTCACAATAGCACCCTTCGTGTCCTTCTTTAACTTGTAAACCCACTCCAAACCAATAGTCTTATGGTTCGAAGGTTGGTCTACCAAGGTCCATGTGCCATTGCTCTCAATCGCCTTCATCTCCTCATCCATTGCGTGCTTCCAACTTGGATCTTTGCTCGCCTCTACAAAATTCGCCGGCTCCTCAACTCCGAGCAAGCATAGTCCGGAGTACTCGAGCGTAACTGGCTTGGCGTGTTTGTAGACCTTCTTGAGGGTTTTATGGCGACGTGGAAAAGAGTCCTTTGTGGCTTGCGAAGGTGGCGAATATCTTGGCATGCTTGGCGCTAGGTCATCGGCATCGGTGTCGTTGGCGTAGTCGTCGTGACCGTGACCATCATCTTTGTGGTCGTTATCACTTTGCGCCTCGTGGTGATCGTGACCACTATGCACCGTCTCAGCTGCAGCGTCCTTGCCAAGATCTTCTCCCGTTTCCGCATCATCGTCGTCGGTGTCCGTATCGTGGTGATTTTGATCACCTCGGTCACCGTGGTCAGGCGTATCCTTCTTACCGGATAGCTTAGGCGTCACCTTCTTCTCATGAAGTAGCACCTTCCGGTTTGGTGTCACCTTCTTCTCATGAAGTGGCACCTTCTCGTTCGGTGTCGTAACCACCGTTTCGGCGAGATCGCAAACTTCGGCCATTAGAAGAGCTGGTTCGTCGTCTTCGTACTTCGCCAAATTTGCCCTCATCTCCCGCTTGTTAGGCTCCGGACATTCCTTGGCAAAATGACCCATCTTATTGCAGTTGTAGCACTTGACTTTGGACATATCCAAATTCCGTGGCTTCTGACGTCAGATTGATCATCTTTGTCACGCCCTTGTGGCTTGCCGTTTCCGTTGCCTTTTTCTTTGTTCCTGTCATGCTTTGAGTTGCTCGATCCTTCGCCATCACGCTTTCCTTTGCTGCTTGGGGCTTCCCAGTCAGTGCGCGAGTAGAGCAGTTGATCGACGTCTTCTCCCTTGCCTTTCCGACAACCACGAGAATTTTCTTCCCACGTCCGCAAGCGTCCGATCGCCTCCGTTATGGTCATGTCCTCGATGTCGGTTAGCTGCTCAAGCGTGCCGATGATGTACGTAAATTTATCAGTCACCGAACTGAAAAACTTTTCCACAACCTCGACCTCTTTGAGCTTTGCACCAAGCGCGCGGATCTCCCCAACCAAAGTGGTGAGACGCATGGCATAGTCGTTGACCGATTCCGTTTCTTCCATCTGTAACTTGTGAAATTGGCGCTTCAGCACTTGTGCCCGAGCCTTCGTGACGCGATCTTCTCCAATCCTCATCTCCTTTAGTGCGTCCCATGCCTCTCTTGCCGTTTCGTACTCCGCCAATGTCATCAGCACGGAATCCGGTACGGACTGGGCTATGACGGCCATGGCACCTTCGTCGCACGCGTCGTCGACTTCATCGTCGGTGATAGCCTGCCACACTCGAAGTGATCGGAGAATAATCTTCATCTTCACCGCCCAAACGCCGTAGTTGGTGTCGGTCAGCATCGGGTACTGCACCGGGATATTGCGGTGCGCCATGACGTTGGCACCGCTCGCCCGGCTAGTTGCTGCGTTCGCCTCTTTTTTCACCTTCTTGACGCCGTTCTTGTTCGCTTTAGAGTCATTGGTCTTGCCGGACTTCGAGTTGACGGACTCGTTGTCGTTGTCGCCCATCGTCTTCTCGTCGCGTCGCGGCTCTGATACCAATTGTTGGTTTTTGAGCACAAGATCGATCAGCCAACCACACACAGTGGCTTCGCAAGCTGGTTGATCAGTACTAGTACTTGAGCAAGTTGTATAGCTTCACGTGAGCTTGATCGATTCCGGTTCGTGTGCAGCACGTTGAGCTTGCTTGGGATATGATCCTTTGATCGATTGTCCACGTTGCTAGCTAGCTCTACTACGATTGGAAACGATCGGAACTCCGGCCGGCGATACGTGACTTGCGAACTAGCGATGGACAGAAAAGGGAAACGATATGATTGCCACAGGTGCGTATCGCCCCTGCTTTTGCTTCTCTCTATTTCTCTTTGCTTTTCGTTGTGATTACAAGAGCAGCCCTGGGGTGCTTTTTATACACGCCCACACAGGGACTTTGGAAACGGACTAGGATTAGAGGTCCTAGTACTACTAGGACTCGTGCTTGGTACTTTCCTAATCCTACTTCTACTCGGTTTGGAAGCAACAAGATTAATTCCTACAGACCCTGCGCAAGCGGGAGCTACTGCACCGGGGCTGCCATTATTCATTTGAGGGATTTCAGCATAGATTTATTACACATTTGAAGTATCCTACTTTTTCAGTATCAAAATTGAAAATGATTTTAATTCCATTTTATGAAATTCTGGAGTATAAGTAAAAAAATCATTATGGTTTTAGATATCCACCTTTTGAACTTTTCCGAGACCACATATATTCTTATTTTTGCCGATTTGAAATTTAAGTTCCATTACGGTTCTTGCATCTCTCAAATTTCTTTTAGGAGTTATTTATATCATCAATTTTTCACTAAATTCCACAAATCTTGCATTTTCACACATATCACCTATTTTTCTTGTCTCAGATTTCAAATTAAAAAAATTCAAACATATTATTTAGAATAAACTGCATAAAAAAATCTCACAATCATGATTCTAATCACTATTTGGTTGGCAAGTTGACTAATTAAATGCCCATGGACCTCAGTTTGATTTCACACATGCATGGTGGCAGGTGAAGTGATTAATGAGTCAATACATAAGAGAATTTCTTTAGAACGTTAGTACACTAGATGGACAGAGCACTTCAACCAGGGACTCGTTGGTATGTCAAAAAAGTCATCGTATGCCATGCGTATTCCTTCTATATTCTTTCTAAAAAAAGATTTTGTTGCAATCTCAAGGGGCAGGTGTCTGGTCAAGATTTTTTGGGCGCTTGCTGCCGTGTGCTAAAAGTCTGTTTGTAAATTCTGCGTTACAAACCTACCCTCTTAAAAGTAGATAAATAATTCATAAGCTTTTTGATTGAGAGTTTATCCTATATAGAGATGTCTGTATACAGTCGTGAAGCTCTTTTCATGATATTATTTTGTATGCCTATTGAGTTGTTGCTAATCATCCTGACCCTATTAGATTGAAACATATTTACTAAAACATTAATTAATAGCTTATGGTTTCAGTCTGCTGCTAAGGTAAGTAGTTTGAACTTGTGTTCTACTGAGTATGAAGCAACCACCATAAGTAGTTTTGAACGTTTGACTTCTTAGCAATTGTAGTTCTGCATTTCTGCCAATGCTTTTTCTTAATTATCGATGTTCTGTGTGTATCTGGATAGAATAAGATTATCACGTATTTGGATACTACTTTTCATGTTCTTAACTTCTTATGTTGTACACTAATCATAGTTCTGTTCATATGCTGGTTTGGCTCGTGATGGTGGCTTCAGATTTCTGTGTTAACAAAGAAGAACAAGATATTGGCTCACAAGTGCAAAGGAAGTGTTAAGGATGGCACGAAGTTGTACAAAAATGCTGGGGGTAAAGATGTTGAACTTCAGTTCACTAAATTAGCTGATGAAATAGCTCCGGATTCTTCATCGTCACAAAATAAGGTGAGAGCCTTCTGTAATTGACCCGCCCCTTCTTCAAAGTAGAGTGCATCCCTTAGCATATAACGAGGTGCTAAAGTGGGGACACCACCTCTCTCTCTCTACAGTGCTGTTTTGAGCTACTTTTACTCCACCACCTATAGATGATAATAAGCTGACAGAAAACTTACAACTTTGATATAAATTATAATTTATGTCACTTGGCATCAGCAGCTAAGTTTAACTTTGTTGCCAGTTTGCCTTTAGTGTCTATGCCTACTACTTCTCCTTTAGTCTCTCATCAGCATCATAGGATGTGGATGCTCTAATAAGCTCAACTGTTGCACCAGATCTGATCAGCTCTGGTAGAACTTGGCTAGGCCAAAGCCATTGCTCCAAAGGCTGGTTACTCTAGGTCAATCATCTTATGATGTTAAATGCACATTGTAATATTTTCTGAAAAGGAACTCTATCTCATATCATTTTTGAAAAATTCAATGTTTTAGTTTTTTTTAACGTTTAAGTTAAGTTTCAAATTTTAGATCGATGCAATTTGGTCATTATTTGGAAAATGACTTGTGTACCATTCCACTTGCAAATACTACATCTGCGTAGCTATTGCTCCACCCATCAAACTTTTGGAACACAAACAGATAACTGTGGAAGAGGTTATTGCAGTGCATGGTACATATGTTACCTTGATTTGTGACCCATATGCAACTTGGATCCTTGTGGCTAAAGAACCGAACTATTCTTGCATTGCTTGCTTTTTGTGCTGCTGCAGCTTGCATTATAAACCAGTTCTCCTTCCAAATATTCTTACACTTCCACTGTGCTAACATTCTGGTGAACATGTGCTTGATGCCTCGATCAACTGATCGCTAAGTTGTTAAAACTCGTACCGTGTTACAGTTTTTAAAAAAATTGTACCCATGTCTTACCCAGGTGGAGAAACCTGCGGATCCTATTGACCAGGAGGAAGCGAAGACAAACACTCAAGATGAAGGGGACTCCGCTGAAGAGGGCACACTCGAGACAACGCGGACCATAAAGCCTTCACTGCTCAACTGGAAGTATGTAGCTGTGGCATTCGTAGCCGCGTTGGCTGCTGTCCTCGTATACCTGCTACTCGAAGATGGCAGGGCCGCATGACGATGTGATCTCGTAGCTTCGTTCTTGTTTCCCTTTTTTCTGTCATTTCGTTTGTGCTTCCGGAACAAGCAGTTTTGGGTGTTGTATGGGCTATCTTGTTAAAGCGCTGCCGGCACCTAGTGGCTTTTGCCTGAACCCGGTGCTGAACACTGATGTTCACCGGTTTGGGACTTCTGAACATGTCGTTGTGGAGGCTGCCATTTATAAAGGCTGTTGCAGCGACGTGACCTTGACATTATAAACTGTATACGGACTTGATCACACAGTTTTCGGAATAAAGTGATGATTTTAGACATTATAACATATACACGGTACTCATGGAAAAAAGGATTTTTTTTACAACGGACAAAAATAACACCATAAAATAGGTTCTACCGAGACTTGAACTCGGGTTACTGGATTCAGAGTCCAATGTCCTAACCGCTAGACCATAGAACCAATGTGCCACAACTTTCCCTAAATATTTATATGTAGAATATAAGAAGGCTGTATTGTACTAATGACAGCCTTGCCTAGTCCGGGGGCTTCAATTTGGCTGCTCGGCTCCATGGAGCCACACATTTTCGAAAATACGAAAATTCTAAATTACTTAGCACTAGTTTTTTTTAAAAACTTTCACAACACTTTATTGATCATATCACATTAATACAAAGGAAGTCACGGATACAATCCGGGACAGACAAACGATAGAAAATATTACCAACTAGTTCGGATCGACGGGCTAGTGTATGTGCTGAATTATTACAACGACGAGAAACGTGGCGGAAGGACACAACCTGGGAATTGGAGGCTAAAACCTTGATGTCTTTGACCACCACACCAACAAGGGATCGATCACTCGAAGACGATCGGATCCGTTGAATGACAGATAGGCAATCAGATGCGATGATAAACATGTCCAAACCTTCATCTTGGGCGAGGGTGACTGCACTACGAATAGCGAGTGCTTCTACTATTTCGGGTATCGTAACCTCATCGCGGACCTGGCTGCAAGCTACCAGGAACTCCCCTTTATGGCTTCTGATTACAACATCGACCCCCATCTTCGAAGAAGTTGAGAACAACGTTGTATCCACATTGACAACAGCAAAACCATCCGGTGGCGGAGACCAAGCGGGCTTCGAGATAGTCTCACGCCTGTTGTTGGTTGGCTGTTTAGATAGATGTAGCTGAATCATCTCCACATATGATAATATTTGGATAGCAAGACTGGTGGGGTGCTTCATTGTTTCTCCATTGCGGACCGCGTTACGGACATTCCAGATATGCCAACACGTAACCGCCACCGTCACCATCTTAATGTCACCTTAATTAGCACTAGTTGACGCTCCCCGGTGGAGGGTCCGTCTGCTCTCACATACCGGATAAAATAGAAGCACGTATTGCAGCAGAAAAATATATATTTCTATTTAATTTTGTTGCGGCCTACTAACTGGGGGACCTATTAATTGTAGGCTCTTATGGTTTACTCACGTGACCTGAACATTTCAGAACCATGTGTTTTTTTTTTTTTGAAATTTACCAAACATATATTAGGTCAGCAAGCCGCCTCATTAAAAACCTCCTAGTCCCCGTAGGTACCCTAGCGAGGAAAAGAGTGCGTCTGAAACTTGCCGCCTCCGAGAAAACATTTAGTCGGGATTACAATCCTTCCTGATACATGCATCAAGGAAGGAAGGGGTGTAATTCACCCAAAGACAAATCCTCCTATCCGACGAGCTATATTTGGCACATAAGTGAGCTGCCACATTATTCTCTCTAGGGGTGTAATCTAGACTAAAGGAAGACATATTGGCAGATAACTCACTAACCTCCAACAGAATTGGAGCTACAATGGATCTCTCAAACATTGATTTCTTCCACATCTGAACAATCTCCAAAGAATCAGATTCCACTATCACCTTGGAGAAGCCCCTTTCCATCGCCATTTTAATACCATCCCGGATCGCATAGGCCTCCATAATCAACGCATAAGCTTGATCCCCATACCATAAAGATTGTGCCACTTGAAGTATACCATCTGAATTTCTTACCACAACACCCGTTGATCCTTGCAATCCCTGCTGAAGGAAGGATGCATCAACATTTATTTTAACTGTTTGCTCGCCAGGTGGTTTCCACCCCTTTGCTCGGATAGTCACACTCGAAGAATTAGAACCACTGTTAGACAGGTCAGTAGCCGTGTCACAAGCCCATTTAACAGATTGAGTAACTGATCTCGTAGACCATGTGGGTTGATGGTAACTTTGTATCACATTATCAACAAAATAATGCTTGATCAATGCCCATTTAATATATTTTGAAAGGGAGAAGTACAACATATCCTTACAACCCTATAAAAGTTTCACTTTGACAAACTGTAGATATATACAAAGGAGTAGGAATTGTAAAAAAATGACAACAGTATTAGGCAAACTGCGCCGTGACATAGTAAAAAAAAAATACTATCTACTAAGAATAAGACTAAGAGTATCCTTTCTCCTCAAATCATCTTGATCGCTGTGCAGCTTACGAGTAGAACTTGAACGTCTTGGCATCAAGGATGATCTGGCGCAATCCACCAATGGGAGAGAGCAGCATGAGCAGAACACCGATGACGATGCAAATCCAGTTGATGAACCATGTGGCGCTGTAGCGTGCGGGCTTGCGAAGCATGAGCCAGATAATGCAGGGAAGGAAGTAGGTTGTGGGCGCGAAGGCGAAACCTCCGAAGAATCCGAGCAGGCCGTCGAAGAAGGGGAAGGTCATGCCGACGAACATGGTGAGGGCGACGTATGCGGAGCGGGCGGTGAGGCGGAGCGGGAGGCCGGGGGCGAACTTGAGCTTCTTGACGAGCACGGTCTCCATCATGTCGAAGACGGGCATGGCGAACACCTGGTAGCTGCCGATGACGTGGATGACGACCATGAAGTTGGCGAGGGCGATGAGCCAGCGTGGCTTCTCGAGCGTGATGAGGACGTTGGGGTCGACGGCGTTGCCGAAGGCGTAGTACCCGGCGAAGGCGACGGAGAAGTAGCAGAGCGCGACGATGGCGTAGGCGACGACCGCGCCGCGCCACATGGGCTTCTTGGAAGGCTTCTCCGGGGTAGACGGGATGGTGGCCTGGATCTCAAGCACCACGCTGTGGCCGGCGAACGCGAACGCGACAGCCCCGAGAGCGTTGAGCACGCCGAACACCTGGCCCGCCGTGGACGTCGCCCTGAGGCCGTAGTCGACGGCGGCAGCCCCGACCGGGTGCGCCTTGACCGCCGACGCGAAGAAGGCGACCATGGAGTAGCAGATGGACATGACGGCCGCGGCGGCGGAGACTCCGGAGATGGAGTTGAAGTTGGGCATCTGGGAGAGCAGGAAGTGGACGGAGCCGAAGATCATGATGAAGTAGGTGAGCCTGATGTCCTTGCAGTGGCCGTTGCAGACGAGGTCGTGGAACTTCTTGAGCGACTGGCCGCCCGTGACCATGTAGACGATGTCGGTGCTGACCTGGACGACGAGCTGCTGGGGAACGATGATCCAGAGGCCCAGCTTGTCGCCGAAGGCGTGCTGCCCGAGCTCGTGGTAGCGGTCGAACCGCTTCCCGGGGACCGCCTCGTGCAGCTCCACCAGCTGCCACAGCGTGTAGAGCGTGATCCCGAAGGACGTGACGATGACCACCACGCCGGGGCCCCAGCCGAGCTGAGACATGGCGAACGGGAGGCCCAGCACGCCGGCGCCGACCATGGCCGTGACGTTGTGGAAGGCGGAGTAGTACCACTTGGCGGTGCGCGAGGACGTGATGGGGAGCCAATCGTCCAGGTTCACGTCCTTGAGCTTCTCCTCCTGCTTCCGTTCCGTCACCGTCTCCACGTACTCCTCCATGATATCCAATTCCGGCGACGACATCTTAATTTGGCGCCGGCAATTCAATCAAGTCACGTCTCGCACTCTCGTCGCCGAGCTTCTTGCTCGAAACCAACTAGCTAGCAGATCTGTCGCGGTTCGTGAGTTGTGTCAGGTCATCAGCTGGGTAGCGCTAGCTTCCACCTGCCTGCCATGTATATATAGTCGCAGGCAGGTCGCTGGAAAATCGTGAGCGTTCGGTCTTCCCAGACGACTCGGATACTGGATCAAAGAGCTTGGTTCGTAGGTACAAGGACGGATCGACCAGTTTTGGTGTCCTTTACGGCAGCAGAAATCACAAGACGTTCGGTTTACAGACATGAGTCGGGTTCGGCAACGGCGATACGTAGACCAAGTTATCTCATCAGTATGTCCACATCAACCTGATTGCTTCACTATACGAACGGATCTTGTGTTGTGATCGGATCGAGGACTTATCCAGACCAGAGTTCTTATATACAATACAATCACGTGTCCTGCTGTTTTGACATGATTTTTTTCTTTGTTTTTAGAGTATAATAGGGTTCCCCAAGGGGGAAAATAATTATATGAGAGCCGGTCTACAAAATTAACCCCGTGGACCAACTCCAGCAATTGACACGTAGGTAGGAGAGAGAAAAAACACGAATTTTAAATGTCTATTTTTAGATCTAAACTGCCATGCATGCTACGTGTCAATTGCTGGAGTTGGTCCACGGGGCTGATTTTGTAGACCAGGTCTCGTATAATTATTTTCCTCCGAAGGGAAGCCCCAGTTCCATTTCATCGTTGAAACCGGCAAGCTTTGTTCTTATACAGAGATTAAACACAAAAACTAAAGGTTCTCCTCTCCCCTGACACAAGCGACAGATCAGGGGACTACAGCGGAGAAAAAAGAACTAGCAAGCTACGGCTAAAGTTTCATATGTGGCTTCGGAACAGAGAGAGCTTATGGTGGATGGATGCGAGAGGCTTCTTATGGTGGCACAAGATTTTTCTCCCGACATACGTGGCAGCATATTAATTTACTTCCGTAGTTTTGTTCTTATTGTTTGTGACTCTAAGGGAGGCTTGTCTCTTTGTGAGTTTTTCATATGTGTAAACTCTTAAGATACTCTGAAACGCAATAAGTAATAAAAGTTTTGTACAGAGACTGGGGCATTCCCCATTAACAAAAACAACTAAAGTTTCAAAAAAAAACAACTCAGTTAATACGAAACCTCAGCAGGAAATTATCCCGACAACAAGGAGAGGAAGCACAACTACTGCAACTACACTCCATTGTAGCTCCCAGCTATCTCCGGCAACTTGGCCTTCGTTTTCTCGGACGACAGCATCTCGGATGAAAGCAGAGGTTTTCCCAAACATCTAGGCCACGATGGGGACATCGCGGCGATGGCACCAACAAACGTGCCTAGCTTGGTGGCGTTGTTGGGGCAGGGGTCTTTGTCAGGCCAGAGGCCGCTGGAGCGAAAAGCCTAAGACTAGAGACGTTCGGGATCGCGCCCACTGGAGTGATGGTTTTGCTTTGAGAATCCCCAGCACCGTTGATGAGAATCTGTTTGCCTCCTTCGGCATGTGTTTCTTGAAGCAGCTTTCATTTTTTGATGGTCCGATGCCTCCAAAGAGACCAACATATCAGAGTGATCGTCGTCCACAGCTCTCGATGACCGACCCTACCCCCCAACCTGGCAGGAAGCCATTGTGCCACTAGGTCCTGCTGTCTCGGGATCCACTCATCTAGGCCCCACCTGCGTAGCAACACCGTCCAAACTTGTCTCGTGAGGATGCAAACCAACAACAGATGGTCAATATCCTCCCCGTGTTGAGCGTAGAGCGGGCAGGTGGCTGGGTGTGGAAGCCCTCCACACCTTTGTCTGTCGGTTGTCCAACATCTGTTTTTTAGGGCCAGCCACATCAAGAATTTGCATTTGTTGGGAGTCTAAGAACGCCATACTTTCTCAGCACCGACAAGCCCTACGGTCCCTCCAAACATGGCTTGGTAAGTTGATCTAGTTGAGTAAAAGTTGTTCGGCTCCCAGTTCCAACACAATTCGTCTTCCACACCCTCAACGAGGGCAAAGTCTGATAGAAGGTCGGCCAGGACAAGGAGTTCTCGCAACTCAGGTTCGCCCAGTTTGGGGGGGGGGGGGGCATCATCCAGCCATCCACCAGCTAAGCCTTCCCTCACTTTCCGGTTTGCCCGCGCTCGTTTCGATACTACCTTCCACAGATGCGGGGCCACATGTTTGATCCTACCCTCTAGCAGCCATCTGTCGGTCAAGAAGAAAGTGTTAGCACCATTTCCGACCACGGAGGTAGTCCCTGCCTCAAATAGGTTCAACGCCACTTTCGGCACCTAGATGTTGAATTCATTCCATGGCTTCGAGGTGTCAGTCCTGCGAAGCCAGAGCCATCTAGCTCTCAATGCATGGTTCATCAATCAGAGATTGGGGATCCCGAGACCTCCGAGTCTTTTGGGATTGCATACTCTGTCCCAAGCCACGAGGCAATGTCCCCCCATGATCCTCCTTCCTCCATTTCCGCACGAACTCTCTGAGAATCTTGTCAATGTTCATGACGGTTTTTGCTGGGAAGTCAAGGGACATCATGGAGAAAATTGAGACCGCCGCAAGCGTGGATTTCACCAACTCAAGCCTTCCTCCTTTATTTAGCAGATTCGCCCACCAGCCAGGGAGGCGGATGGCCACAGTGTCCACAATGTACTGCAGCTGAGGTGCCGGGAGCTTCCTCAGAGAGAGCCGTAAGCCAAGGTAGAGCATGAGGAAGGGCATAACTAGACACTGCAACTCGTGAGTCACCATCGCTTGAAAGATCGAGAGGTTAACTAGAGGGAGGGTGAATAGGTTAACTACAAATTTTAGCTTCTTTTTCGAGTTAACAAGATAGTGCTCAAATATAGATTGTCTAGATTATGCAACTAGGTGAACAATCCTATATGTTGAGCAAGTACGACTAGCACAAGGTGAATATATTACTAAGCTAGTAGCAACAAGTAAAGGTAAGTTGAGGAATAACCGAACACAATGACGCGGAGATTTATCCCGAAGTTCACTTCCCAATGGAAGTTAATCTCCGTTGGAGCGGTGCGGTGCCACCAAAGTGGAACACCGAGTAGCCCTCAAATGGCACACCGTATCTCCTTCGAGTCCTTCCACCGATGTGGAGAGGCTCGAATCACTATGTTGCCGTTGAGGTTGACAACTAGAACCTTTACAAGGATGAGGCACACTCCACAACTTTGGAGGGTCCTCACCAAATCCCCGGAACCACCAAGACACCAGGAAGCAAGATCCACGAGCACAAGAGCCTCGGGGAAGACAACAAGGCTCCAAACTCCAAGAGCTAGAAGCAACAAGGTTCTTGGCTCCAATGAACCAAGAACAACAAGATCTCTAGGGGATGAGTGGGTTGATGACGAATCGGTTTGGTGAAGTTGTAGATCTAGATCTTCTCCTCCAAATCCCAAGAGATGAATGGATTTGGTTGGGTATTTGCGGAGAACCTTGAGCTTGGAGGTGGTCAACAATGGTGGAGAGAGAATGCTTGTTTGACACCTCCAAAAGGTAGAAGACAAGTCCTATTTATAGTGGGGGGAAGAAAGTGGCCGTTGGGGGGATCTTTGTGCTGCGCGGAGTGGCCGGCCTGCGTGCAGGGAGCCCGGCCTGTGCGCAGAGGGCCCGGCCTGGGCCGGCTAAGCAGCGCCCGGCCTGCGCCGGGGAGAGCCTGGCTTGGGCTGGCCACCAGGCCGGCTGTCGTGGTGGTGTCACGGCAGATGCCATAGGATGGCTAAAGATGTGGGGACAATGAACGCTGGAGGCGCTCGGGGAGGGATCACGCGACGAGTAGCCGCGTGAAGTAGGAAACAAGCACTGCAAACAGCACGATCTACCCAGGTTCAGGGCCCTCGTGAGGAGGTAAAACCCCTACTCCTGCCTTTCTCTCTGTATTTTGATGTCTCACCGAGTAGCCACAGTACAAATGTTCTTGCTACCGAGTAGCCACTCTTCTCTCTACGTGAAGAACTAGATCAAGAATCTGAACCCAACGTGTGATCCCTCGCGCAGGAGGGGGCAGGGCACCTTATATACTCGGTGCCCAGCCGGATACAGCCAAATACAAACAGATGTCGACATTGTGTGCACACCGTCCTTCTTCCGAGTTCCCGCTAACAGCTTTGGCTTCTAAGTTTGTCCTGGTGCGGAAAGTCGTTGGGCAAAACCAAGTAACCAGTCTGTTATCACTGCGGCGAACACAGTGTAGGTCCCCCCTATCCTGCGACGCCCTGCTGCCACACTGTCGCTGTCAGGCACGCCGTCCTCAGATGAACAGTGCCGTGAACAGTGCCAAGTACGGACCCGGGATACGCGGGATTCTGTGTCAGAACGGCTTCTTTGACTTCTGTCCCGAGTAGATTCCCGCCATTTCTACTCGGGCCAACTCTTCTACTCGGAGGAACATGATTCTCTTGACTCGTCCTTCTGGCCATCTATGTGTAGGACCGGGTAGCAGTCGACCGGGTAGCAAGTACCGGGTAGCCGGCTACTCGGCCAAGCATCCTTTCTGATCTTGCCTTTAGCACTTGCCTTTACTCTACTCGGGGGTAACCCCCCGACAGCAGTCCCCGAAGCTGGTAGAGTCCTGCGAACTCGTTCACTGGGCCCTGCCAGCTTAAAAACCAACCTTGACAGTCTTGCCCTTGAATCTTGGGATACCGAGTAAAACCTCCGAGTAGCCCTTGATTTTGTTTCTTCTCTTCCGAATAGGACCACTTTTCTTCTCTGTAGCCGAGTAAAATGACTTGGTGAAATCTTGAAACAGAATCTCTGTGTGGCAGAGCACAATCCGGCTTTCCGCGCTGCAACTGGGCACGTGTCACGCAGACACGACCCCGACGCCTCGGTGCCCGGGAACTGACAGGCCACGCGCCCAGTTTTCACGGCCTGGGCCCACTAGCCTGTCATGTCCCATCAAGCGCAGTAATTGCCCACGATCTCGTCGTGGGATCTAATGCGGCCGTTACGCGCGTGTTCCGCGCTATGTGCGTTTCTAACCGGCCCACAGATCCCACGCCGCACGATTTCTGCCACGATCGATCCCACTACCTCAATTCGTAACGGCAACCCGGGGAGCGGTATATATACCCCCTCGGTAACTCCTTCTTCTTCTTCCGCTCCCACTTTCCCCTCGTCTCCTCGTTTCTCCGCCGCCGCAGAGCATCTCGCCGCCACGCATCTCACCGCGCCGCTGCGAGCTTCTCCACCCAAATTCCTTCAACCTTTCAGCCAACCTTTCCTCCGCCGCGATGGCTCGTGACGACGACGCTCGCGCCGGCTGGGCTGGATCTGAGGTCACCGCCGAGGACTACCAGTGGCTCGTGAACACCCGGAGAGTTCCTCCCGGTGTTCGCTGCCGGCAACCTGACGGCGAGCTCGTTCCGGCTCCGCAGGAGGGTGAGCACGTCGTCTTCCTCGCGCACTTCGCGCGAGGATTCGGGCTCCCGGTCTCGAATTTCTTCCGGACATTCCTCGACCACTATGGCCTCCAGCCACACCACCTCCCGCCGAACGCCGTCGTCATGCTCTCCTACCACGCCGTGGTGTGCGAGGCATTCCTTGGCGTACGGCCCACCTCGGCGACCTGGTCCCGCTACTTCTTCTTTAGGAAGCAGAGCAAGGCCAGGAAAGATGGCGCGGAGAGCAGCCGCGGGATGACGGAGACAGGCAGCGCCATGATGGTGCAGCGCGGGGGAACCAATCACCCGCGCGTCAAGGGGTTGGACTCTGTCCGCAAGTGGCAGAGGACCTTCCTCTACGTGAAGAATATTCCCGCCGAGAAGGGAGCCAAGGTGGAGGACCGGATTAATCTACCCAGCTGGACCAACGCGGCTCCCACCGGGCAGAACTGGCGGACCAAGCCGTCCCTCGACAACGACCTGAAGCAGATGGACGAGCGCCTCGCCAAGCTGATCTCGAGAGGGCTCAAGAGCGACGACCCGATCGCCTGTTGGATCTCCAGGCGAGTACTGCCGCTCCAGCGCCGCGCCCATCTCATGTGCTACATGGGGGGCCCCCGCGACTGCACTCGGACAACAACGTTCGAGCTCAGCAACGCGGACGTCGCTACTTGGGCGCGCTCCATCATGAGCACTGGCCTCAAGGACAATTGGCAGTACGGCTTCGTGCCGTTCAGCCGCACCAAGCCAATCAAGCGGGTTAGTACTTCTCATCCCGTTCCCTGTATACAGATTCCGAGTAGATAGCCTCCTTAACTTGCTGTGCCTAGTATCTGTATTCCGCGCCGAGTAGGGCACTTAGCAGAGTTGCTTAGGCTTAATGTGCTATGTGTTTACACGCCCTGCCGAGTAGCACACTTAGCAGTATCCTCTAGGCTTAATGTGCTTTGTGTTTGCACGCCCTGTCGAGTAGCATACTTGGCGGTAGACTTTATATGCTTTATGTTTGCACGCCTTGCTGAGTAAGATGTCGTTATGCTACTCGACTGATTTGTGGTGCTTGTCTATGTTCCAGGTCCTTGCTCGCCAGCTCGCAGAAAGCATGGAACGCTTCGAGGACAACTGGGAAGGGGATCGAGAGGAGGACTATGAGGTCTCCTACGACACCGCAGACAAGCTCAACATCCCTCATGCCGCCCAGACGGATAAGCACCACGTTGACGCGTCCGTCCGCGACTGGTCCGAGGAGGACGACGAAGGTGATTGAGTTCACCTTTATGGTTGCGAGTAGCGCAACCCAATCTCTTCCTGTCTCTCAACTGGTTTCTCTTTCTCAATTCTATAGAAGATGCCGACGCTGCTGCTGACGCTGATGCTGACGCTGACGCTGAGGAGGAGGAGGACGAGGACGTCCTCAATGTCGACCCAGTCGGTGTAGCCGCTCCCAATACTCGGAAGAGGACGGGCAGTGGTGCTCAGGAACCCGCCGCCAAGAAGACCAAAAGAGCCGTGAAGAAGGTCAAGCAGGGGAGACGGCTACCCCCTTCCCGTGCAGGGTATGTACTTTTCTTCCGAGTTGCGCACTGTTGTTGCCGCTTTTTCTGAACTCCTTGTTCCGAGACCGCTTCTCGATTTCTTCTGTCCTTTTTCCTTTTCTAAACTTCTTTCTTCTCTTCAGCGCCCCCTTGGACGCTAGTGTTGCCGTCGCATCCACCAAACCCAAGAAGAAGACCGCCATCGATGTTGACAACCTCATCGAGCTCTCTGAGGAGGACGAGGATACTGCACGGGACAGGGCGCATGCATCCTCTCCCGTGAAAGGAGAAGACTCGGACGACGCCCTGTACATGGACACTGATGCCCATGATGCCGAGCAGGGGCAGCAGGCCCGCGCCGAACAAGAAGCGCAGGATGTTGCTCGCAATGAGAGGCCGCTTTCTCCTCCAGCCACCACGGCCGAGGAGAACTTAGAACAAAACCCCGAGCAGCACGATGACACCGCCCTTGAGCGGCAGGAAAAAGACCAAGAGCAGCCGGCAACAAGGGCTGCTGAACAAGACGACCCCGCGGCCCGGCCGCGGGTAGAGAAACCAGAAGAGACACAGCAAGATCCCGCTGCCGAGCAGCGGGTTGAGATAGTTGACAAGGTGGTGCAAGACCTGCAGAGCCACGCGCAGCCAGACGCTGCGCAGGGTAGCGCGCCCTTGGTGCCGCCTACCCAGCAGGGCACTTCATCCGCTGCATCGAGCTCCCCGCCGGTGAAGAAGGCCAAGATTACTACCAGCCATCCAATCAAGAAGGAGGCTATCGAGAAGAAAGCCAAGATCACAGCGAGCCCTCCAGCCAAGAAGGAGGCCGCCGAGAAGAAGGCCGCCGACAAAAACCCGTCGAGAAGAAGGCTTCCGAGAAGCAAACTGGCCCGCCTGACGCCGACGTCCGCAGGAATCCTCCTCGTGGCGCTGCGCGCGACTCTGCCACGATGCCGCCGCCCCAACCAATCGTCAAAACTGTTGCCAGGGCCGGGCAGCTCGTCATTGGCGATTCTGGCGCAGCCGCTGACGCAGCCGCTGGATCAAGTTTGCCAGACCCGCCATCCTATCCACCTTACTTGGTGAAGATAAGCAAGCAGCACAGCATCCCGCTCACCGCGGCCGAGAAGAAACTTGCCATCAGGAAAGGCAAACAAGCCACGGCTGTGGACTCCAAGCCGCCGGCCAGGAACAAGGACAGATCCCTCTCCATCTATTCGCGCGAGGTCCAGGAGGCCGAGGTGACGTCCAGGGGACTCGAGGAGATGATTGATCGAGTGGGCTTCATCGACGCCGAATGGAACAGCGACATCCTCGACAACAAGAACTGGCACGGCTTGGCTTTGGGCGACTTGGATCATATGCGCATCGACTGGAACAAGGCGGACATGGGGTACAATCCCATGACCATCTCGTCCAAGACCAGCACGCTCGCCGCCAAGCTGTTCGTCCACCGCAAGGCCGCAGAGGACATCGAACAAGCTTTTGCAGTAAGTTTTGCTCACCCAATTCGAGTTGCCTTTTTCTTTCCTTCTATTCTTCTCCTTCTTCTTATCCATCACCCAGTCCCCGAGATTCTGGCTGAGTAGACGGATACTCAACCGAGTTGCCGGCTTCTCGGGTTGAATCTTCCCGATTTGTGTCTGATTCGTTCTCTTTCTGCTTCTCAGAACAGCCTCTTGAAGAGAACAAACTTGTTCTAGCGATTGCTCTGGAACCACAGCATTGCTAGAAGGCGCCTCGAGGCCCTCGAAGCTGAGCGCAAAACCGATGAGGCGACGGAGAAGGAGGTCATGAATCGCACCCTCCAGATCTCCGAGATCGAGAGTAAGCTTTTAGCTACGCGGTTCCTGCATTTTGTGTTTACGCCCGCTTTCGCTTTCTGCTCTAATCGATTCCTTTCTGCAGGCAAGTTCGAGACCTTGGCAGAGGAGCATGCGAACTGCCGCGTCTTTGTTGAGAGCGGCCAAGCCACGATCAAGAAGCTGGAAGGTGAGTTGATGTCTTCTCGGCTTGCTTTCTTGCTTTCATCTTGGCTACTCTGCTGACCGTGCTTTGCTTTCTGCAGAAGATCACAAGCAGTTTGTCGAGGAGCATCTCGACTGCCTCAAGCCTGCTGAGGTGCAGCAGCAGATTGAAAGCCTTGAGGTGGAATTCAAGAAGAGGCACCTCTCCGAGATGGAACCGTTGCAGGTCCAGCTGCGAACTACTCTTCAAAAAGCCATTGATCTAGCTGCCGAGAGAGATAAAACAGTGGCCGAGAAGAAAAAGATCGAAGCAGCAGCCAAGGCCAAGCAAAGGGCTCTCAAGCTGGAATGCGAGACGCTGAGGGAGAGCAACTCGGATCTCATGCTCCAGCTGGCGCAGTTCCGGAGGGTAGAAGAAAAGCATGTTGCTGACGAAGAGTCATGGAAGAACAAGCTGCAGGCGCTACTCTACGACCTGAATAGTAAGTGCCCACTTCTTTGCACTTCACTTTTCCCTTTTGTTTCTCTTCTGCTCGACTCATTTCTCTATTCTGCCCCTGTCTCTAATCTTTTTGATAGCTTTTTCAGAAATCTTCCCCGACCTCAACTCGTCTTGCAAGCCTGCTCTGCCAAAGGCCCAAGCTGTTCGCACCGAGAAGGGCGAGCCTATGGATACCAAAGCTTCAATTGAAGACAGCATCACAACCATGCAGGTCCAGCTCCAGCGCCTAAGGGGCGTGGGCACCGATCTGGTGCGCACTGCCTTTCAACTCCATGACCTGTTCTGGCCTCGAGAATCTGCGCCAACAACCATCCGCGGGCTTGCCGAGAAGCTGACTGGCGTGAAGGCCGAGCTGAAGAAATGGCGGGCGTCTGGAGCTCGGGCCGGTGCTGACATGCTGCTGCTGTTCATCTGCGGCTGGTATGAAAATCTTGACCTTAACGTCATTCTCGAGATGAGGCAGAAATCGAAGTGGGACACGGATCCCGACTGCGTGGCTCGCCGCCAGTCGGTTGCATACGAGATCGCCCAGTACGCGGACACCGCGCGCTTCATCGACAGCGTCACTAAGCCCGACACGGAGGTGGAGGGCGAGGATGACGACGAGGATGAAGACGAGGAAGATGACGAGGATGAAGGCCTGAGCTGCTTCGAAAGTGAGAGCAACAAGACCGGGAAGGGGAAGGCCACGGTCGTCACGGATAGCGAAGAGGAGGCCGAGAGCGTGGAGATGACCATCGACACCGCGGCCCTCGAGTTCGGCACTTCATCAGGTGCGGCTCTCGACGACACGGCGCGACTCCGCGCTCAGACTGCGGCCTCCACCTCGGCTACGGACGTTACCTCGGTGGCCACGGCCACCTCTGAACCGGCTGCCACCAATCCAAAAGCTGAAACTGCTACGACTGATATCGCCGGCTCGGAAGCTGATGCTGCCAAGGCCAACGCTGATGCTGAAGCCACCAAGGCCAACGTCGAGAACACTGCTGCCTCTAATTGATTACTTCCTGCAACTTTATCCTCGAAACTTTTATCAGATCCCCGGGATGCCGGGTGCAGATGTATCGAAACAATCATGCTTGTCGCTTGCTACTCAGTTTTATTCACGTTTGATATTTAACTTAGTCAATTTGAGCAGCCTTGGCTCGATGCCGGGTTGCGTTATCATGCAAGTCCCCGAGTTGCATTTCTTATTCGCTCTTCCTTTTCATCTCAGCTCTTACCCGCAACTTGTTGCTTTTTTGGTATTCGAGTCACAAGAATTCAAAGTTGGAGTTGCAAATACTTAGCCACTTAGAAACATTCATAGTAACGCAGCCCACCACTTAGCTGAAAAGAAGTTAACAAAAAACAACAGTAAAAGACCTCCTACTCGGTTCCTGCACTCTTTCTTTCCTTAGTAATTTTTCTCGTGCTCATTGACCTTTTGCTTGTTCTCTTGCTTGCCATGAAGCCGGGTTTCGGACAGCAGCAGAGTCGAAGAGTTGGCATGTAGGTTTAAACACAATACTAGATGTACTTGTGAAATTTTAAGCAGAGCAACCGAGTGGACCAAGGTGAAGCCGAGTAGAAACACACATAGCAAGTCTGGACGAGGGCAGTCCCCGAGCTTTATTTCAGATTGCAGAGTAGAATTTTAACTCGGATAAGAGAGTACATACACATCTTTGCTCACGAATGAAAGCGACGAAGTAGGGCTACATTCCAAGGGCGTTTAGACTCCTCTCCAGCTTTATCTGCCCTGTTCTCCTGTGATGGACGCGCGTCCACGAGATAATAGGCATCATTGTGCAGTGCTTTGCTCACAATGAAGGGCCCTTCCCATGGAGGAGACAACTTGTGCATCCCGGCTGTGCGTTGCACAAGCCTGAGGACCATGTCTCCTTCTCGGAAAACCCTTGGGTTCACCTTTCGGCTATGATAACTCCGCAGGTTTTGCTGGTAGATAGCTGAACGTGACAGAGTAAGCTCTCTTGCTTCTTCGAGCAGGTCAACGTCGTCTTCTCGAGCTTCTCTCGCCTCCACCTCAGTGTAGAGGGTTACTCGGGGGGAGTCATGCTCTAAGTCTATTGGCAACACGGCCTCAGCCCCGTATACCAAGAAGAATGGCGTGTAGCCGGTTGACCGGTTAGGGGTAGTCCTTAGACTCCACAACACCGCTGACAACTCGTCTATCCAACACCCAGGTGTTTTCAGCAATGGCTCAATCAGCCTTGGCTTTATGCCTGCTAGCACCATGCCGTTTGCTCTTTCCACTTGCCAATTGGAGGCGGGATGCGCAACAGATGCAACATCTAGTCGGATGTGCTTATCTCTGCAGAACCGCACCATTGCCCCCTCTGCGAAATTTGTGCCGTTGTCGGTGATGATGCTGTGCGGATAGCCGTATCTCAGGATCACATCCTTTAAGAATTTCACGGCTGTAGCTCCATCGCACTTCCGAATAGGCTTCACTTCGATCCACTTGGTGAACTTGTCCACCATGACTAAGATGTGTGTCATGTTGCCTTTAGCCGTCTTGAAGGGGCCAACCATATCCAGGCACCATACAGCAAACGACCAAGTGATGGGAATGGTTTTCAACTCGGAAGCAGGCATGTGGATCTTACTCGCGAACATCTGACAGCCGTTGCACTTCCTCACGATGTCTTCAGCTTGCTGCAGAGCTATGAGCCAGTAGAAGCCATGCCGAAAAGCTTTCTTGACCAATGCCCGAGAAGAGGCGTGGTGCCCGCATTCTCCTTGGTGTATCTCCAACAGAATTTCCCCTCCTTCTTCTGGGTCCACACAGCGTTGCAGCACGCCGGTGGCACTTCTTTTGTGCAGCACATCTCTGAATATGGTGTAGCCCTTGGATCTTCTCTGAATTTGCCTTGCGATCACCTCATCTTCTGGCAGAGTGCCATCCTTTAGAAAGGATAATATGGGCATGGCCCAACTCGGTGTTTCTCGTGTAGAGAACACTGGTTCGTCCACTTCCATCGGGATAGGCGCCTCTGGCTGCTCTTTAGGGTTGGGAGCACTTCTCTGAAGTCCTGAACGATTGGCAAGAACCTCCTCAATGAATGCGACAGTCCCCGGGTTAAGGACAGCAGTCCCCGAGTATGGAGTGGCAGTCCCCGAGTAGGGAGTGGCAGTCCCCGGGTTCTCTGTTGCATTCTCCCAGTCAATCTCCATTGGAACGGATTCTTCACTTGGCAGAGAAGGAACAAATATGGATTCCGAGTTGGGAGATGGCTTGATGGATGGCTTCCTCAAGTGCTCTAAGGCAACCCCCGCCGGGATGGATTGCCGAGAAGATCCCAACTTGGACAGCTCGTCTGCTGCTTCATTCTCTGCCCGGTGAATGTGCTGGAACTCGCAGCCTTCGAAGAATCCAGTCATAGACTGTACCAGGAAGCGGTATGATGCCATGTTGGCATCCAGAGCATCCCAAGTGCCAGAGACTTGCTGCACCACCAGATCTGAATCACCATAACATATAATGCGCTGCACGCCAACCTCCTTGGCTACTCGCAAGCTGTGCACCACGGCCTCGTACTCTGCAACATTGTTGGACGCCTTGAAATGAATCTGCAACACGTACTTGAGCTGATCTCGTTTGGGTGACGTAAGCACTACGCCAGCACCAAGGCCTTCCTTCACCTTCGAGCCATCAAAGTGCATCTTCCAGTAATTGGAAACTAGAGCAGGAGGTTCGTACTGCACCTCAGCCCAATCCACCAGAAACTCCGGCAGAATCTGAGACTTGATGGCTTCTCTTCTCGCATACGCGGGAGCGTACGCGGCCAGCTCAATTGCCCACTTGGCTACTCTGCCACTCGCCTCCTTGTTGCCCATGATATCCGAGATGGGAGCAGAGCTCACAACAGTGATAGGATGCTCTTGGAAATAATGCTTCAGCTTCTTGGCGCCCAGGTACACGCCGTAGGTCATCTTCTGGTAATGCGGGTAGTTTTGCTTGGAGCTGGATAGCACTTCACTGAGGTAGTATACTGGGCGCTGCACACTTTTGCCTTCTTCTTCTCGCTCCACCACAATCACCACACTGACCACTCGGTTGGTAGCAGCAATGTACAGCAGCATTGGCTCCTTGGGTAGCGGACTAGCCAAGATGGGAGCGCTACCCAGCATTGCCTTCAGCTCGTTGAATGCCACATCCGCTTGCGGAGTCCAGACAAACTTGTCACTTTTCTTCATCAGCTGGTACAGAGGCAGGGCCTTCTCGCCCATTCGGCCCAGGAAACGGCTCAAAGATGCCAAGCAACCAGTGAATTTTTGCACATCCTTCAGGGATTTCGGCAAAGACATGCTCTCAATAGCTTTTATCTTTGAAGGATTGGCTTCAATGCCCCAACTAGACACCAGGAAGCCGAGTAGCTTGCCAGCCGGGACGCCAAAGGTGCATTTACTCGGGTTCAGCTTCATTTTATACTTGCGCAAATTGGCAAAGGTTTCCTCAAGGTCGGCAAGCAGAGTATGTGTTTTATTCGTTTTGATGACAATGTCATCTACGTACACCTGCACATTCTTGCCGAGCTGACCGTGCAGGCATTTCTGCATGCACCGCTGATAAGTAGCACCCGCATTCCGCAACCCGAAACACATGACACGATAGCAATAAGCCTCGTACGGGGTAATGAAGGCAGTCTTTATTTGATCAGCAGGATTGAGAGCTATCTGGTGAAAACCAGAGTAGGCATCTATGAAAGACAGCAGTTCACAACCAGCAGTGGAATCGATCACCTGATCGATGCGAGGTAGCGGAAAAGGATCCTTGGGGCATGCTTTGTTCACGTCGGTGTAGTCGACACACATGCGCCATGCGGTAGCAGCCTTGGGATCCTCCTTCTTCTTCTCGACCATGACCGGGTTGGCTAGCCAATCCGGGTGCAGCACCTCCATGATGAAATTGCTTATCAGCAACTTGGTGATCTGGTCACCAATGGCCTTCCTTCTCTCATCTCCAAAACGGCGCATAGCCTGTTTCACTGGTTTGGCGTCAAGACGCACATGTAACGAGTGCTCAACCAACTCCCTCGGGACTCCTGGTAAATCTTCATTGGACCAGGCGAACACGTCCCGATTCTCACGGAGGAAGTGGATGAGCTCGCTTTCCTATTTCTCCGCCAACCCGGAGCCAATGATGGCTACGCGGTCGGGGAACTCGGGGTCGACCTGGACCTTCTTTGTCTCTTGAGATGCCTGGAATGCGGTCCCGTGTTGGGTACTCGGCACGCCCTGCGCACCAGCTTGCGCGGATTGCGCCATAGCCACCACCTCGTACATCTTTTTCTTCTCGGCAGCAATCACCATGGACTCCGCCAACTGAGAACCAGCAGAGGCACACTCCATGGACTTCTTGTAATCACCAGAGATGGTAATCACGCCATTGGGACCAGGGATCTTCATCTTCAGATATGCAGTGTGAGTAGAGGCCATGAACTTGCTCAGCGCAGGCCTGCCGAGTAGGGCATGGTAAGGGCTCTGGTGATCAACCACCTCGAATTGCAGGCTCTCTGTGCGGCAGTTCTCCCTGGTGCCGAATAGCACATCTATCCACACTCGGCCAATCGGGTTGCACGAGACTCCCGGCACAATGCCATGGAAGGTGGTCTTGCTAGGTAGCAGCATGTTTTCGGCCAGACCAAGCTTCTCGAGTGTGTCTCTGTACACAATGTTGATGTTGCTGCCGTTGTCGATCAGCACCTTGCTGAACCTCACATTCTTGTCGGGACCCAAGAAGGTAGGATCCACCACCAAAGCGTAGCTACCCGGGTTGGGCATCACCTTGGGATGATCTACTCGGGACCACTTGATCTCTTGGTTGCACCAATGCATGTAGTGAGGGACAACAGGGATCACAACATTGACCTCCATGGCACGCCTGTGCTGTGATTGCTTGTCGACGGGCTCAGAAGTGAAGATCATGTAGCTCTCATGGTGTTCTTGGTACTGGTTGCGGCCTCCGCCCTCATTGTTGCCGTTGCTGTTGCCCTGGTAGTTGTTGTTGCCTCTGTTGTTGTTGCGGTTGTGGTTGTTGTTGTTGTTGCGGTAGCCCTCATTGTTGAAGTGACGGTTGACTCCTAAAGCCACCCGATTCACGTTTTCTCTTCTCGGAAACACTGGAGGCCGAGCTGCGGGTGCGCGAGCAGGCTGCACATTGGCATTTGCAGCTGGTAGAGGAGGAGGAGGAGGCAAGCCTTCATTCCTGATCAGATCCCACCATTCGCACTGTCGGGTAGTGTGGTTAGCAGGCCTCGAGGGGTGCTGAGTATGGAAACTGCATGGGCCATCCCTCATGTCGTCGAAGACGAACTTCCTTGTCTGCTCCGAGTTGCCGCTACCCGACTGAGGAGCGCGGAATGGTTTCTTGTTGCCCTGGCCCTGGTTCTGGTTCTGCCCGTAGGCTCCAGCAGGTTTTTGCCTTTGGCTGCCCCCAGCTCCAACAGCCACTGCATTCACCTCCTCAGGGTCGTACCGAGTATCTATTCGGTCACCCCTACGCTTGTTGCGGAACTCGTTGCGCTTGTTGCTGTTGAAGTTTCTTCTCGACTCAGAGGAATCCATCAGGGGCTGGGTAGGATCTCCGAGTGCGTACTGTTCCGCAATCTTGATGGTTTCCGCCAAAGTGTTTGGCATCTCACTCTGCAACCTTTGCCACAGCATACTGCCATGCCTGCAACCCTGCGCAAACCAAGTGATGGCCTGGGCTTCATTCACACCTTCGCAGGTGTTCCGCAATGTGCTCCACCGAGTAAGGTACTCGCGGTCCGTCTCGTCTTCCCGCTGCCTGCAAGCTGACAGCTGTTGTGGCCTATTCGGCCTCTTGTAAGTGCTGGTGAAGTTGCTGATGAAGGCCTCCGAGAAATCCAGCCAACAATTGATGCTGTTCTTGGGCAAGTTGTTGAGCCAAGTGCGAGCTGGACCCTCTAGCATCTGCGGAACGTACCGCACCGCCCATCTCCGGTTGCCGTTCGCGATATGAACCGCGGTGACGTAGTCATTGAGCCAATCCTCCGGCTTGGTGCTACCATTGTAGCTCTTGGTGCCCCTTGCGAGCTGGAAGTTCTTCACGGAAGGCTCGTTCATGATGCGCGGACCAAAGCACTCGGGGCCGGGAGGTCTCGTGTTCTCGAGCCGCGCCGACAAGCTGATCCGGTCCAGCTGGTGCCTTGCATCTCCAGGCGCCAACACGCGCTCGCCCACACGATCCAGAATGTCATAGCCAGCCAACCCCATGGCCGAGTAGCCATCATCATATCTGTCCACCTGCACAGCTGCAGGCTGCTCTACCGGGTTGGCGGCTGGCGCCACTGCACGGGCCTGGCTTTGAGCTTTATGGGCTTGAAAGCCTGCTACTGCAGCGTTGTGTTTCTGACCGGACTGTCGCGGCACAGCGAGCTGTTTCACGGCGACAGCCGGTTCGTACACCTGCATCTGCCTACCCTTGCCGGAATTCCCACTCCGGCTTCTCTCACGACTGGGATGCGGTGATGAAGCCTGATCGTTACATCTGGCCACATGCGAGTGCACCACCTGAGAAGCTCCAGCACCCAGGTTGGCTTTCCGGAACTCCTCGTTCTGCCTAGCAGCCTCTAGCACCAGCTCGTTCAGCCTCTCCTGCTGCCTAACGCGCGCGTCGCCAGCTAGATGCGGCAACTCGGCAGCTACGGCCTTAGCAGCTCTAAGTGTTTTGGCGGGTGTGCTGTATCTGGGTCTAGTGGAGGTGTTTGCGGTGGCGGACTGACTGGGAGCCTCTACAACTGTTGCCATCTCGGCGCCTAAGTTGCGACGCGTAGCACCTACTTTGCTAGCTCTCCTAACTACCGGTGTGAAACCGTGAGCCTTGTTGTACTCAAGCTGATCTAAGCTAAGCTCTAGCCTAATCTTCTCCAACTCCGCCTGCTCAGCGAGCAGCTCCTAGCGCTGCCAGTCGAGCTGCGCCTTCATGGTCAGGAGCTCGAGATCAGTGGGAGGCGGCATACCCGTCCGCGCAGCGGACGCATGGATTGTCGGAGTAGTGGAGAGCGGAAGGTTGCACTCCTTCTCGTAAGGCTTGTGCGTCTTCCCGCCAGCACTCGAGCCAGCGAGATCCTCGACGACGGCCGCAGCGGTAGCAGCCGCGCCCTTCCCGGTGTCAGCAGCAGGGCCGGTCATCATCACCTCCGCGACGCTCGCAGAGCGGCTCAACGGCCTCCCGCGCGCGGCGATGACAACAGGTGGATCTTCCGCGACATGCACCAGCTCAGGGTACTCGCGGTCGATGATGGTGGCGACGTAGACGAGGTGTGCACCGAAAGAAAGCAGCGTGCCGCCCTCCGGCATGGCCCTGCCGCCGAAATCGCCGGCGTTGTCGGTGACGAAGTCGAAGGAGCCGAATCTGTGGACGAGGCCACAGACCACGCGCTCTCCGGCAGCAGAAATCGATCCCGTCCGAACGGTAACTCCAGCCAGCGCCGCTGGTTGCCCCACGGTGGGCGCCAACTGTCGTGGTGGTGTCACGGCAGATGCCATAGGATGGCTAAAGATGTGGGGACGATGGACGCTGGAGGCGCTCGGGGAGGGATCACGCGACGAGTAGCCGCGTGAAGTAGGAAACAAGCACTGCAAACAACACGATCTACCCAGGTTCAGGGCCCTCGTGAGGAGGTAAAACCCCTAATCCTGCCTTTCTCTCTGTATTTTGATGTCTCACCGAGTAGCCACAGTACAAATGTTCTTGCTACCGAGTAGCCACTCTTCTCTCTACGTGAAGAACTAGATCAAGAATCTGAACCCAACGTGTGATCCCTCGCGCAGGAGGGGGCAGGGCACCTTATATACTCGGTGCCCAGCCGGATACAGCCAAATACAAACAGATGTCGACATTGTGTGCACACCGTCCTTCTTCCGAGTTCCCGCTGACAGCTTTGGCTTCTAAGTTTGTCCTGGTGCGGAAAGTCGTTGGGCAAAACCAAGTAACCAGTCTGTTATCACTGCGGCAAACACAGTGTAGGCCCCCCCCTATCCTGCGACGCCCTGCTGCCACACTGTCGCTGTCAGGCACGCCGTCCTCAGATGAACAGTGCCGTGAACAGTGCCAAGTATGGACCCGGGATACGCGGGATTCTGTGTCAGAACGGCTCCTTTGACTTCTGTCCCGAGTAGATTCCCGCCATTTCTACTCGGGCCAACTCTTCTACTCGGAGGAACATGATTCTCTTGACTCGTCCTTCTGGCCATCTATGTGTAGGACCGGGTAGCAGTCGACCGGGTAGCAAGTACCGGGTAGCCGGCTACTCGGCCAAGCATCCTTTCTGATCTTGCCTTTACCCTACTCGGGGGTAACCCCCCGACACCGGCCACCTAACAGAGCCCCCCGGCCTGAGCCACGGCCAGGCCGGCCAGGCAGTTTCTTCCTTTCTTCTTCCCTTCAATTTCTTCTTCCCTTCAATTTCTTCTTCCTCCTTCTTATTTCTTTGACCATTTTCTACAACAAACAAGTGTTTTAACTTGTTTTTCTTTCTCCATTTTTTTGCACTCATAGCTTTGTATATTTGTCATTTGTTCCCTAGAACACTTAAGCACAATGGTCAAATACTTCCAAGTGTTGTAATCAATCATAAAAAACTAGGATTAGGAAACATGTCCTTTCAATCTCTCCCTTTTTTATGTTTGATGACAACATATGGATCTAGAAAATAAATTGATTGAAGCATTTGTGAGGGAGTAAGAATATAAATAAGCTCCCCCTATGTGTGTGCCCATAATCATAAATTGTGTTATCATATTGAGGGTACACATATTTGGGGCTATTTAAATCTCACTACATGTTATATTGCAATTATAATCTCTAGAGCTATATGTGTTTCCAACATTGCTTCATGATAGAGAGTTAAGCATCTTTAGCTCTAGGAATTTATCTACTCAATCCATTGACATTTTATCATCATAATAGGGTAGAATATGTATCCATAGCAACAAATTATGTATGAAGGGATATGTTATCAGCTCACCATACTTCTCACCAAGAAATGAATATAGCTAGGATAACCATAATATGGATATTTCGAGAATGACATAGTCTTCAACATAGAATAGATATTCCGCAAACATAGTCTTCAACATAGAATAGATATTCTGAGAACGACATAGTCTTACGATAACATATAGAAATAACAACCATAAACCAAATAGGAAGTTCAACTAGAAGAAGAAAAATGGCAAATGGATGCATTCTATGCAAATGCAAAGATCACTAAGATAATTCTCCCCCTTGGCATCAAGCACCAAAAAGGGAGAACTTAAATCTCGAAGTACTCATCATCTTGATCATCGTTGTCCTCGTCCTCATCATCATCATCATGGGGTGGTGGTGGAGGCTGACTCGATCTTGCCTGAGAGGTATTGGCTTCCCAAAATTGTCCAAGAGAGGTGGCATCATCGCCAAGCCAGTAAGTATGCTTCGACTGCCATTTGTGCTCATCAAGTTCTTCTTCAGAACTCACAGGACCCGGAGGGAGATTCGAATGCTCCATGATCACACGCTGGTGACGACGATAAGCCTTGCCCTTATTATACTCCAGAAAGTCCCTGTGTTGTTTATCCACAAAGAAGCAATTCATCTTTTGGAGCGCACGTTTGATGCTAAACTTCTTCGGACCTCTGAGAGCATGAGTTGGAGAAGCAGCTGGGGAACCATCTGGAGACTCATCAACCCGAGGAGTAGCAGTAGCTCGTGAGGAGCGTGGAGGCTAAGCAGCAGTGTCCTGGGAGGCGCTGAGAAGGGGCTTCATAGTGGGAACCACCATGGGATAGTTGTTGATGAGCTGAGCCAGAATCTTGGTGTTGATGAGAGTCTGAAGATAGGATCCATAGATGGGGACCTTCTTGTCATGAACCGTGAGCTGCAACTCATTCCACATATAATCCAGAACATCGAGTTGCTTGTTGTGCTTCTCGGCAGCCACAATATGGTAAAGAAGGTTGATCATCCACCCTCGAGCCATACCCTTTTCCCCAAACTTGCAATGAATGGTGTTCCGAAGAATGGTGTGAGTCACATACCAAAAATATGAGAAGAAGGCAACCTTGGGGACGTGTAGAGAGCCAGTACGAGGGGGATAGCAGTGACTAACTCCTTCTTTGGCCTTCATGAGCCTCCGTGCATCACCATGAATCCGGACATGTGAGAAGAGGCAGTGAGGTGCCTCCGCAATACCAAACAGAGCACCAAACTCGGCCAAGGTGGCATGACACACAGTTCCTCCGCTCATCCAAGTCATGGCACGTCCACCCTCGGTGGATAAGTGAACAGTGGCAAAGAATTCTCGAAGGAGAACAGGAGAAAACTGAACAGAGCAGTCCATAAGCTTGGTGATCTGATGAAAATCCATGAGTTCCATGACCTCGGGCCAAACTGTTCTAGCTGCATCAATGTCAAAATAATGCACGGGAACATGGTCATTCTTCAGAGTGGAGACCACAAACTCATGAACTTGCTGATGCATCTTGCAATAAAACCGAGTGTCGCGGCAAGTGCGGTGAGGGAAAGCATATGGGTTGAATTTCATGCGGTGCTCTTCCCAGTAAGTTGTGTTGAGACTCCCCCATTTATCATGGACTGGCTCATCTTTATTGACAGGAAGAGGTCCCCCTGTGATTGAGAGGGAGTAGAGCCACAAGCCTCCGTAGCATTCCGCTTCATCCGCGTGCGAGCATAGGCCATGGGTTCCTTGCCTGAGAATGAATGAAAATGCAAGTGCATATGCAAGATGAGTGTACATGGTCATATGAAAAACATTGTTGTTTTTGTTGTTATTGATTGATAGAATAATTAGAAGTGGATGAAGTAAATTGAAAGTACGAGCAAGAAAATACACAATGGGCAAACAAATTTCTTAGAGTTGGTTTGTTTTATGGCATAGTGGTATTTTAAACGGAGTGAAACATTTAGTACAAAGCAAATGTGTTATGGCCATATGGTATAAGCAAGACACTAGATTATTTTCACATGGCATAGGGGTGAGGTAGCACTAGTGGCAACATTTTAATAGGAAATCCCTAAGCATGGCATCACTTAGGCAAGAGATCCCTAAATATGATGGAGGCAATAGACACTAGTGGCATCATAAAATTGAAAGGCCCTAATCCATAACCCTAAACAAGTAGGCTCTAATTACTAACATAGCATTACTAAAGTAAACATGCTTAAGAAATATCCCACAAAGATTTGGCCATAGGACGTGGGAACCCTAAGCAATAGGAAACTAGAAAGAGGCAAAGAGCAAGCACAAAAGAAAAAAAAAATAGCCATAGTACCCGGATTGGAAGCCATGGCGACTTTCTTCAAGGATGGGATGGATCTCCTCTAACTCCCCACCAATGAGGATTCCGTTTGGAGGAGTAGGGGAGAGAGAGGCTAGGCTAGCAGATGTGAGGAGTAGGGGGAGGGGATGGAGTCTAGATGGAGGGGTGGGAGGGGGAGAGCTTGGGGTTAGGCTCCCATGGTGTGTTTTCGGGTGGGGGGAGAGGAGAGGAAGATGGACTGTAACCGCCCCCACCCCACGCACGGTATAAGTGGAGCGGAGGGCAGCCGGCCTAGCAGGGAACCAGGCCGGGAGCTAGGCCGGGCACCCAACAGAACCGGCCGGCCCCGACCCCGGCCTAGGCCGGGCACCAGCGAAACCCAGGCCGGGCACCCAACAGACGCCGCCGGCCTCTAGGCCGGCCCTTAGGCCGGTTTTTCTGATATTTTTATTTTTATTTTTATTTTGAATGTGTTGGTTCATTCCCCCCTTTTTGAGTAAAACAAATTTAGGCACACTACTAGTTATAACAACATACATACAAGAATTTGTTCCAAATTTTTATTTTAATCAAGTTGTTTGACCATGTACATAATGCAAGATTGATGTATGAGGCATGATGTTGTGCACATGGAGCAAAGTGGTAGTATGATTATTTCCACACACATGCAATGTAGGAAATAATAAAACCATAAACGTTACAAAGAGCAACATTGGATGTGTTATGGAATAGAAGAACAAATATGCATATGAGTTGCACACCAAATGTCTTGTCAATATGAACAACCAAGCAAAACTCGAATCTTTTATTTGGGCGGTGGCCTTAGCCACCATGTATGAGTATACTCGATATGACACCTCGAAGATGTATCTTGGGTGCATTGTCAAAACTCATCATTGAAGCACATTATATCATTTGAAATGACCATTATGCATTATTTGTTTATTTATGCATTATAGGAGTAGTGTCGACTCATTGATTGAGCTACACTCCCCCTATGTCTATGCGTACATCTAAAATCCAAATAAGAGTCTAGTAGGGGTGTGTATGCAAGATTTTAAATCAACTAAAATTGCTTGCACATACGATATTGAGCTCACTCCTTAATTGCTTGAATCTCTTCACATCTAGAGGTTTTGTAAGGATGTCGGCAAGTTGATCTTTGGTGTTGACATAGGAAAGTGAGATATCTCCATTGGCCACATGATCTCGAATGAAGTGATACCGAATCTCAATGTGCTTGGTCTTGCCATGAAGTACCGGATTGTGACCAATCTTTATATCACTCTCATTGTCACATAAAAGAGGCATTGTCTTAATATCAATTCCAAAATCCTTAAGACATTGCCTCATCCATAAGAGTTGAGAGCAACAACTAGCGGAGGAAATATACTCCGCTTCCGTGGAGGAGGTGGCGATGCAATTTTGTTTCTTGGAGGAACAACACACGAGCGACCTACCAAGGAATTGGCAAGCACCCGAGGTTGATTTTCTATCCACTTTGTCACCTTCCCAATCCGCATCCGAATATCCCACAAGATCAAAAGTTGTGTTTGATGGATACCAAAGACCATGTGTAGGAGTGTCAACCAAGTATCTAAGAATCCTTTTGACCGCAATCATATGGCTTTCCTTGGGGTTAGATTGAAATCTTGCACACAAACCCACACTAAACATAATATCTGGTCTAGATGCACAAAGATAAAGCAAAGATCCAATGATAGAACGATAAAGTTTTGGATCAACCGGTATACCTTCGTGATACATAGTAAGATTCACGGTTGTTGTCATTGGATAAGGTAGTGGCTTTGCATTGTTCATATCAAATTTCTTGAGCATGTCTTGAATATATTTTGCTTGACAAATAAAAGTCCCTTCATAATATTGCTTGATCTAAAAACCAAGAAAGAACTTCAATTCTCCCATCATAGACATCTCAAACTCACTTGTCATTAGTTTGGCAAATTGGTCTACAAAACTCACATTAGAAGATCCAAATATAATATCATCAACATATACTTGACATACAAAGAAATTTCCATCTACACTTTTGGTAAAGAGCGTGTGATCAATTACCCCAAGTACGAAACCACGATCCACTGGGAACTCCTTTAAATGATCATACCAAGCACGTGGGACTTGTTTGAGGCCATACAAAGCCTTATGGAGGTAGTAGACATGGTTAGGATACTTGGGATCAACCTCGGGGGTTGTTTAACATATACCGATTCATTTAGAGGACCATTTAGAAAAGCACTTTTAACATCCATTTGATGCAAGATGAAATTATGGCTAGTGGCACATTCAAGAAATATACGAATGGATTTAAGTCTAGCTACGGGAGCAAAAGTTTCACCGTAGTCAAGTCCTTCAAATTGAGAGTAGCCTTTAGCAACCAATCGAGCCTTGTTGCGAATCACTTGCCCATGAGAATCTTGCTTGTTCTTGAACACCCATTTTGTTCCAATGACATTATGATCCTTGGGTCTTTCCACTAGTGACCATACTTTGTTTCTCTCAAAATTATGGAGCTCTTCATGCATGGATTGAACCCAATCTTCATCTTCAAGAGCATCATACACTTTGATAGGTTCAACATGAGAGACATATGAATGAATACCACAAAACTTGAGCACTTGTCCACGAGTGGAGACACTTCTTCCCAAACCACCAATAATATTCTTTTGATAATGTGACTTTTGTTGCAATCTTGAGGCTTGACGAGTCATGATGCGAACTAGGGCATCATCGGCATTCTCATTTGGAGGGATATCTTCATCAATTCCTACATCAAGACCATGATCCATCCGGAGTGGAGTTCTTGGTGAAGCATCACCAAAATCATTTCCACCATTATCATTGGGTGGATCTTGATCACTTTCTTGATGAGGGGTATCCACTTGAAGATCTTGTTCTTGTTCTTGTTCTTGGTCTACCATTTGATTGGTGGTTGATGTAGAGGGCTCCACTTGCGTAGAGCTAGTCCCATCCACATTTGCCACAAGGTGTCCCTCAATGGGTATAAGTGGACCTATACCCATTCTTCCTATGGATATGGAGGAAGGTTCATCACCTACATCATCACAATCAATTTGCTCCACTTGGGAGCCATTATCCTCATGAAACTCCACATTCATAGATTCTTCAACACACCCGATGGATATGTTGTAGACTCTATAAGTGCGAGAGTTCGTGGCATAACCAACAAATATGCCTTCAAAAGTTCTAGGATCAAATTTAGACAATCTGGTCCCTTTAATGTAAACTTGAAATTTGCATCCAAAAACTCGAAGATACTTGAGAATGGGTTTGTTACCGGTTAGGAGTTCATATGGAGTCATACCAATCATCGGACGAAGGAAGATTCGGTTAGATAGATGACAAGCGGTGTTGATGGCTTCGGCCCAAAGTTAATGGGGATTTAAACTCGGCCATCATAGTTCTTTCCATCTCAATAAGTGTGCGATTCTTCCTTGCTGCTACACCATTTTGTTGAGGGGTGTACGCAGCGGAATATTTATGTATTATCCCCTCTTCACTCAAGAATTCATCCATGGTGTAGTTCTTGAACTCGGACCCATTGTCACTCCTAATTGACAAGATCTTGGTGTCATATTGGCGTTGAACTTCCGTGGACCAAGATATGAACCTTTCTTGAGTATCACTCTTCTTCTTGATATAGAATACCCAAGTGTATCTTGTATAATCATCAACAATCACCAAACAATACTTTTTGCCACCGAGACTATCATATGTGGGAGGCCCAAATAAGTCCAAGTGAATACGCTCAAAGGGCCTTGTTGTGGAGACGATTGATGTCTTGGGATGATTCTTCTCATGCATCTTTCCGGCAATACAAGAGCTACAAGAGCGATCTTTGAAAAAATTCACACTTCTTAGTCCTACCACGTGCTCACCCATCACAAGAGTTTGTAAATTTCTCATACCGACGTGGCCCAAGCGGCGATGCCAAAGCCACCCCACGTCGGATTTAGCCATTAGACAAGTGGCGATATGTGTAGTTTCTTTCGAGAAATCCACTATATACATACCGTTTTCCACAAATCCAACAAAGGCTACTTTAAGATAAATGGTGTGAAGAACAAGCACGTGATGTCGCCCAAATACACATGTAAAATTGCATTCACAAAGTTGCAAGACGTAAGGAAGATTATTGCCAAGGGACTCAACAAGGAGAATTTTCTCAATAGATGAATCCAGAGAAATGACCACCTTGCCATGTCCCAATACCTTAAGTTGTGAGAGATCACCAATAGTTACATGAGAAAATTTGAGGATTTGGAGTTTCAAATCATTCAACACTTCCTTGCTTCTGGTCATGTGTGCAGAACAACCACTATCAATCATCCATGATGTTCCTCCGGAAGCACAACCCTACAATGAATCAACTTCTTGTCTTAGGTACCCATTTTTTGATGGGTACTTTCTTGTTAGTCACAAGGGTCTTAGGAACCCAAATAGCATACTTGTAATCATCACCATATGAGGTGCCAACTTATTTTGCATAAATATGACCATCAATAGATTTAAGACTCACATATGATGGGTTATACTTTCCCGCAAAGTTGTTGTGAGTAGTAGTGTTCCTAGGAACAATACTATTAGCAATCATATCAAACTCATCTTCATCATTATCCAACTCCCCCGCCTTCACAAAAACAATAGAGTTAGTGGTGGGAGTTGACTTGTTCTTGTAGGCCACTTTGGACGTTGAACCAAAGCCAAGGCCTTCCTTGCCAATAACACTCTTTTGACTACTCAAAAAATCATTAAGGTTCTTTTGCCCTTGGATGCATGTGGCAATACCTTTGTTGAGTTGTGCCGTCAATCTATTGTTCTCCTCAATGAGACTAGCCTTGACACACAAAGGGTTAGTAATACAAGAGTGTTCATCCACATTGTTTAACCCTTTCATGGTTTTGAGCTCATTTGAAAGTGTTCGATGATCAATTTTAAGCTTATCAAAATCCTTAATGAGTTCATTGTAACCTTGGTTAGTTGCATCATTTAAGGTCATGAATTCCGTTACCTTAGTAAAAGCATGCTCACAATCAAGTTTTACTTTAGCTATGCCAATTGCAAAGGTTTCCTCTATGCTTTCTCTAAAGAAATGTGATTCATCTAAAGCTTTCTCAAGATCCTCAATTTTACTAGCATAATCACGAGAAAACTTTTCAAGTAAAGTTATTTTCTCCTCATGTTCATCAATGAGGCCATATTTCCTCACTTAATTGATCCATGAGAGAGACAACGATAGATTTAGTTTCTCCTTCTAGTTTCTCCACAAAGTTTAACAAGGGGTTTTCCTCGACGCAATTTAATAGTGAAGGAGTAGAAGAGTTTGCAAGTTTGAGTGTAGGAGTCACCTTTTGGGGTATACCCTTGGCCATGAAGCACTTGTGACTCGAGGGACCCTTGCTGTCATTAGGGTTGGAGAAGAGAGAGCTTAATTTAGGAGGTATGACGCCCCTAGCCATGGCCTCCATACCTACTTGTTCACCTTCACCATCACTCTCTTCACCACCGGACGTGTACTCAACTTATTTTGCAATGAATGCCCTAGGAGGGCCTCTCTTGATGAAGTTCTTGGACTTGGGAATGAAGGTAGATTTCTTGATAAGTCTTCCACCATTTTCAATTCTACTCTTGAAGGGGCACTCGGCAACAAAGTGCTCGAAATATCCACAATTGAAGCAAGTTCTTGCCTTCTTCATACTTGAGGCTTCCTTTCCCTTATTCTTGGTGGAATTTGATCTAAAGTCTCCCTTCTTCCACCACTTTTGTTGGGAAAGGGCCAAGCATTCTTCTTGTGATGTCTTCATCTCTTTCTCGGAGACTTCATGTGTAGATCCACCATCATCACTTGAGTCATTCTCTTCATAGGGGATGGCCTTAGCCTTCAAAGCAAGAGATTGTTTCTTCATTCTGTTTACACGGGCCATGACATCATCGAAGGTTTGCTTCATGACTTTTAGAGTGATTAAGAGACCCAAAACATCATTAGGGGATAGATCCAAGTAATCGGCCCTTGATTGCACATTCATCACCATGTTTTCATTGTATGGAATCATGGTGAGTATAAATTTCTCCTTGACCCAATCATCCATACAATCCTTGAAACCACAATCTCTCATGTCATTTAAAAGAGCCTTGAGTCTTCTAAACATGTCTTCAATGTTCTCTCCATCACCCAAATGGAAGTGTTCAACTTTTCTTTGGATGATTGACTTCCTGGATCGTTGAAGATTGATGTTGCCGTCATACATATCGACAAGGCAATCCCAAGCTTTCTTTGCACTTGAGAAGGACCGGATGTGCTCAACTCCTTCCTTTTCCATTTCCTTCTCCAACATGTGCATGGCATGAGCGTTGAGTTTCTCATCTATGATGTCACTTGAGCTTAAGTTCTTGGGGTCCTTTGGCTCATACCCCTTATCAACAATTCTCCATATTTGCATTGAAGAGATGCACATGTAAGACTTCATGGAAGCTTTCCAATTAGTAAAGCGATTCCTATCTACCATAGGAGGTGGACCAAGATGATTAACATGTGGATGTTGAACATTAGGAGCATTGCTATAAGCAAAGCCAAAAGAATTTCCACCACTACCACTTCCGGGTGCCGATGTTGCGGACCCTTTGTTAGATGGAATGGGGTTTCCATGTTCATCTAAGACAACATTTTCTTTAGATTGATTAGATGAATATGCCAATTCCTTTATTAATCCCTCCATCTTTTTCTCAGAGTTATCAATCATAGCTTGTATTAGCTTTTGAATACCCTCCATGGTGACGGGGTCATCAGCCATCCTTTCCTCCTCTTTAGGCAGTAAAGCCTTTAATAAAGAGACGAGGCTCTGATACCAATTGAAAGATCGAGAGGTTAACTAGAGGAGGGTGAATAGGTTAACTACAAATTTTAGATTCTTTTTTGAGTTAACAAGATAGTGCTCAAATATAGATTGTCTAGATTATGCAACTAGGTGAACAATCCTATATGTTGAGCAAGTACAACTAGCACAAGGTGAATATATGACTAAGCTAGTAGCAACAAGTAAAGGTAAGTTGAGGAATAACCGAACACAATGACGTGGAGATTTATCCCGAAGTTCACTTCCCAATGGAAGCTAATCTCCGTTGGAGCGGTGCGGTGCCACCAAAGTGGAACACCGAGTATCCCTCAAATGGCACACCGTGTCTCCTTCGAGTCCTTCCACCGATGTGGAGAGGCTCGAATCACTATGTTGCCGTTGAGGTTGACAACTAGAACCTTTACAAGGATGAGGCACACTCCACAACTATGGAGGGTCCTCAGCAAATCCTCGGAGCCACCATGACACCGGGAAGCAAGATCCACGAGCACAAGAGCCTCGGGGACAACAACAAGGCTCCAAACTCCAATGAGCTAGAAGCAACAAGGTTCTTGGCTCCAATGAACCAAGAACAACAAGATCCCTAGGGGATGAGTGGGCTCCTCCAAATCCCAAGAGATGAGTGGCTTTGGTTGGGTATTTGGGGAGAACCTTGAGCTTGGATGTGGTCAACAATGGTGGAGAGAGAATGCTTGTTTGACACCTACAAAAGGTAGGAGAAAAGTCCTATTTATAGTGGGGGGAAGAAAGTGTCCGTTGGGGGAATCTTTGTGCTGCGCAGAGTGGCCGGCCTGGAGCCTGGCCTGGCTGGCTGGGAGGCCGGCCTGCGTGTAGGGAGCCCGACCTGTGCACAGAGGGCCCAGCCGGCCAGCACATAGAACAGCCCGGCCTCGAGCCCGGCCTGGGCCGACTAGGCAGCGCCCGGCCCGCGCAGGGGAGAGATCGACCTAGGCTGGCGACCAGGCCGGCCACCTAACAGAGCCCCCCGGCCTGAGCCCCGGCCAGGCCGGCTGTCATGCCCGCCAGGCAGTTTCTTCCTTTCTTCTTCCCTTCAATTTCTTCTTCCTCCTTCTTATTTCTTTGACCATTTTCTACAACAAACAAGTGTTTTAACTTGTTTTTCTTTCTCCATTTTTGTGCACTCATAGCTTTGTATATTTGTCATTTTTTACCTAGAACAATTAAGCACAATGGTCAAATACTTCTAAGTGTTGTAATCAACCATCAAAAACTAGGATTAGGAAACATGTCCTTTCATCACTGCCACTTCCTTTCCACAGCTGATCAAGTAGGCCGAACGTTTCTCCAGGTTAGAACGTAGCCCCGAGGCCTCACCAAAGGCACTTAGGATCTCAGAGAACACTCTGAAGTCCCTCGTAGACGGTCTTAGAAAAGTCACCACATCATCAACATCTATCGAAGTTCTGTGTTGTAACCCATTCCATGACAGTTGTGTGAGCAATCCACGGGCAGTAGCCCTCTCAACCATGATTTCGAGCACCTCCATAACCATAATGAACAATTGGGGGAGAGGGGGTCTCCTTGTCTTAGTCCACGCCTATTGAATATCTTTGACCCAGGCCAACCATTAACCAATTTGAGGGACACCAGCCATCCGTAGAGAGGGTGCTCAGGATGATTGAGGCAGAAGGAGCCTTGTGGTGTACTGTCAGACTCTTCAGGGGTAGTCTTCGACAGGTTAAAAAGTAGAGGTTTGGCGAGTGATCCCATGTTGTAATATGTGGGTTGCGTACTGTGCGTCTGTGCCAGTCGCGTTGTAATCGGCCGTCTAGCCCCCTTCTATGAAACTGATACGTCTTTCCATGACGTATCCTTAATTTTTTTTTGATGGTCCTCAGAATGAACCACCACACCTGTTTCATGCACAACCAGGAAATGTCATCAAATATCAAGGCATTACGGTGCTTCCAAATCCTCTATAGAGCCACATCACATATCGCATTTAGAGTAGCATGTCTTTTATTTGAGATCGAATATCCGACTATCAACATGTAATTAGATCCGAGAGAAATGCCAAAGAAGCTACACACATATTTCCAGACTTTTTTTGCCACTATGCACCCAAAAAACATGTGAGTACTATATTCTAGTTGGCAGCAGAAAACGCAATAAACTGGTTTATTCAACTTCCTTTTTTAGGAGGTTGTCTATAGTCATTAGTTTGTTGTTGGAAAAGAGTGAGGGGAAGATTTGTACCCTTGGTGGAATAGTCAAAGACCAAAACAAGGAGTGAAAATCTGTGTAACACCTCTAAAACTCGTGATGTTACACATGCAACTCGAAGTACCATTAGTAGTTTAGGACCAAATAATGGAATCACAATCTAAGGTGAGTGAAATAATGGAGTCAGTTTGTTTGGAATCATGCCAAAGTTGCATTTTGTGAGCGTTAAAATCCCTTCTAGAAGTAATTTTGAGATTGCTCCCATCCCAAACTTGCTGGATAGTGGCCAAGATCTCATTGTAAATGATGTATAAATCACAGAATTGCATCGAGAGCGGGGAGGTGATGAACCACGTATCCTCCCAAAACCTAATTTCCCCCATCTCCTGCAAACCATATGTAGTGGTTTGGTACACGGCAGTGCCATATGGGATGGCATGAGAAGTGGTATGGGAGCACAGGGTGCAGACGACGGTGTCCATAGCCGGGATTAGACACAAGCACACAAATGTAACGATGTACCAAGGTTCAGGGCGTTGAATGAGGTAAAACCACTACTCATGCAGGATCTCTGATGAACTGGAAGAAACATATGTTATAGAGTGCTCCCAAGAGCGATGTTTAGATTTTTGTCCAGTGAATACTAGCCCTCTTCTGGGCTCCTAGTCTGCCTTATACAGAGTCTGGTTGGATGGCTTACATGTGGGGTTGGCTATAGTACGGTAGTAGGATGGAGCCCGTGGACAGGGCACCCACAATGGCCTTCCTTCAATGATATTGGGCACAAGAACACACCGTGTGCCGCCGCGATACCGTGCATGATGAGGAGCCAAAGTCTTCAGTTGCGCAACATACTTTACGTGTCCTATCATCGTAGTGGACGTCATGCAAGGCGTCGTTCTCTGGGGCTTCTACCCGAGCCAATGCTACACTGTCGGGTGAAGCCGACCTGCAAGGAAGGCATCCAGCTGAGAGGTATGCCAGGACACCGATTGCCCCATCAGTCGGTGATTCACCCCGCAGTCGGCCCTCCTGGCCTATTCGCCCCCACCACTCCTGGGTGGGATCTTCCGTGTAGCTTTAGCAATCCGGTGGTCATCCCACCGACATTAGGCCCCGAGTGCGTAGGGGCTTTGCAGTCGGATTCGGCTCACAAACTTTTACGGGCTTTTCTTGAAAAAACAGATTGAGCGGGATCCAGACGGCTAGGGGCTCTGTGCATCTAATACTCCAGCGGCTATGTTCCCATGACGCTAGATATTACACCATTACGTCTCAAAAACCCGACCACCCCTCTGCCCGAAGAAGGTGTCGCTTTGATTTCCGTGCTTGGGATCCTCTAAGTGCGTCACACGTGCAATCGTGGGTGTGGCAGTTACTAGTACGACCGATAATCGTGGCCCACGCGTTGTGATGGGAGGCGGCAGTTCCTGTTGGATGTATGCCCAAAAGGCAATATTTTTTATACATATGTTTCATAATTATGATTCATAGTACTATGTTATAACTGACGTAGCTCCTGAATATGAGACTCAGAGGAAACCTCACGTGTAGTAAGATGATTAAAGTATCAAACCCTAGTTTTTCCTTTTACGACTAATTTATTGGATGCTTGATGACTGTATTTTCTTGGTTATGGACATTGTTTATGTCAGCATGAATTAAGAGCATATTATTGGAAGCGAACAATATGGCTGGGTATACCCTCTAGTTAATATGCTAAGATATTTCATTAAGACATCTTTGTACTTGGTATCATATCACAACACGGTTATATTACAATGTATCCTTTGACTATGAGGTTATCAAAGTGATACAATTTGGAGGTTTTACTTTGGTTCTATCTAGCGTCACGCCGTAAACTCGATGAACATAACGGTAGCCACTAGGTAATTCTAAAGGAGTATATTACCTCGATGTTCTGAGATAGGAATTACTCCTCCGTAAAAATAGAGATACAAACCTGGGCCCACTTGATATTCTTAATATCCATAAGTTCTGCAGACAATTCATGATGATGATACATCATGTGAGATATCATAATACAATAATGAGTAAAGGTAGCTTACCGGTTAACGAGATAGACAAATGTATAGCAAACCAGAGACTGTTTAGCGGCAATACCGGAATCCATAGTCTCAAGTAAGTTTGATATCATAAGTAATGAGAATGTTGTATAATAGCCAACAGGTTCAACAGTTTATTCGTATAGTATGTGGGAGTCAATCACTAATGGAAAATGGACCTACAGTTCCAGTTGGGGCGGGCCTTCAGTCCCGGTTGGCCAATCAGGACTAAAGGCCCCTAAATTTAGTCTCGGTTTGCCACAAACTGGGATTAAAGGTTCTCTAGGTGGCTGCGGCCGAGAGCTTGTGCTCGAGGACCTTTAGTCCCGGTTTGCAAACTGGGACTAAAGATTTTGTGATTTTTTTCTCATTTTTGGGTTTAGGGTTTATGTTTCCCATTTTGGTTTTCTGTTTTTATTTTGGGGTTTAGGGTTTATGTTTCCCATTTTGGGGTTTAGATTTATGTTTTCCTTTAGTCCTAATTATTTTTTAACTTGAATCGTTCTTAATTTAAATTTAAATCGCTCACTTCTAGTAACACTTCCCGGTCGGTCACCCATCCTCAGACTGTTCCAGCCCCAGCACACTTAACTTCTTAGTTCCTTCCTTGTGAGTTTCTATAAAATAACAAATATTTTGCTCACAATAGTATGATATCAATCATATTAACCCTTAGACCATGATGTCACACGTCCTTACTTTGTGAATACAAACAATTTTTAAGTACACAAAAACAAATAAGTAATATTAATCTTGAATTCGGATAATCTCGAATTTAAATAATAATTAACTTATTTGTACTTTTCCATTTCATATTGAATAATTCATATCTACAAATCCGTAAATTGAAATTTGACAAATAACATGTCCAAATCGATTAAAAAGGAGAGAAATCCGAATATGACATCTATATCATATTTTCCATCATGTATAGGACTTTACTAAGTGGGGGATATATATAGGGTCATCCAAGTCAAATTGGGTGTCGGAACTAGGGTTTCTAGGGAAACATGCCAAACTTTGGCACCAAATTGGGGACATTGGAGCAAAATGGAATTGCAAACAAACATGTTAGTAGATAACTAAGGCAATGATCATTCCAAAGGTAACAATGCACTCAACAAATAATTCCAAAGGTAACAATGCACTCCTACTATTAACAAGAATGGTATTTTCCTACTATTAACAAGAGATCACATGACTATTTTTCCTACTATTAACAAGAATGGTATTTTCTCCATGCACCACATGTCTTCCCTTATAAACACAATTTCCTCCTAACATGTACTAGCTCCATTTCTAAAAGTAAGGCATGTTTTTTTTAAAGTTAAACGTTGTCAACTTTGATCAAGTGATCACTATAAGCTAGTGATAACAATATAAAGGAAAACAAGGACCAAAGAAATCCAAACATCGCATAACTATTTATTCAACTAAACATCACGGGACATTGAGACATTGAGACGGTCACACACACCACCACTACTCTAGATATTGAGATGATCTACATGGATATTATAACCATCTAGATTCTAGTGCCTCCTAGCAATCTCGAAACCTAGGCGAGCGTCCAGAGCACCATACTTGACTTGAGCAAAGATCAATAGAACTTCGCCCCAACCAAATGTTGTTGGGAATGTGCCCTAGAGGCAATCATGTATGATGTAATTCCCAATGTATTCATAAATTTATTAAGTCGTCCTTGTTTTGAACATCTGATATATGTCATTGAATATGTGATTCGATTGTGGAACTATGTATTCATGTTGTTCATGCTAAAATGTCCTTGGTCATTAAGGTTATGCTAGACACATACCCTAGACTAATGTGAGTGTTGGCTGATGACTCGGTTCCACTTGTCATGGGCATGGCGATGCCATTCCAACGTTCACAGACTTGGCTAAAAAGTTTAGCAAGTCAGACTGACCCATATTGAGATACAACGAGTAAGTCGTCATTTGCATGTCTCAATCAATGTAATCCTTAGACTTGAGGTTGTCGCACAATCCGAGTTGTGGATCACCGACTTAGGTTCTGTCAAACGCTATTCTGTGACAAGGCAGTTATAAAGGCAGAGTTCGGGTCGAATTAGAAGCAAGCTGCATGATGTGGATAATCAAGATGGGATTTTGCCCCTCCGAATGGAGAGATATTCTCTGGGCCCTCTCTAGTGATATGATTCCAGAATCATGGCCATGCGTGACTCAGTTAAGTGTTAACTGTGTCTATTGACTAAGAGTTAGTCAGATGAATCATATATCACAGACCGAGAAGATAGTTGAGCTATTAAGGGATGACGATAATTCGCCTATAGTTCGACAAGGTATATCGTGAGAAAAAAGGGACTAAGACGAAAGTCACATTGGAAGGTATGTCGTCATGACTCTATGGCACTTGGTTGTCGGAACGTTCTGCTAGGAGCCGCTACCGATTGATCGATTGAGAGTCGGACTCCAATCGTGTCCAAGTCGCCATGGGCCTGCAGGGTCGCACACTTAAGAGCGGGAGCAAGTGTATTGGTCGGGTTGGACCCGAACCGGAAATGGACTGAGTTTGTGAGTCGGACTCACATAGGGAATGGGCCACAAGAGTTGTGAAGCCCACTACCACTCGCTATATAAAGAGGGGCGCAGGTTGCCCAGCGGGCACGTTACTCCACTCCCATGCGTTGGGAACCCTAGCCCCACTCAGTCCAGCCGTCGCACCGGACCTAGCAGTCCGCTGTCGGAGCTCCTCCTCGCACGTGTGGATACCGGCAGAGGTGCTGTACGTTCAGCACTTCGACATTCGTGTGATTGGATCGGCTGGATCGGATCACGGGACTGCACTGCGTCGACGCGCTGCATCGATAATCCGCAACCGCGTGTCTAGTGGTAATCCTCGTGGCCTTCTACCTCAGCTAGATCTTGGAAGTACCGCGTAGAAAAGTTTTCGTTTATCTCTACGCGTTCCAACGGTGGTATCAGAGCGGTAGCTTCTGGTTTTAGGCCCGAGATCCACACATATGTGATATGTAGTTAGCATTAGATGTGATCTAATTGCTGTTTTGGTGGTCGTTCTATGAGATAGATCGGTTTTGTACAAGGTTGATTGGATCAATCGTACTCGGGGTTAATGGATGATCTGGTTTCCGTGATCATACTGCTAATGTCGTGGAACAACTTACCCCTACCGGTCGGTTTCCGCCATCGGGGTATACCGTGACACATAAATTCAGTTGTGGTGATCGAAGATCAAAGAGTTTGATCGAATCGGAATACGGATCAGATTTGTGTAAAATCGTTTTATCCGATGAAGAAATCCATGTTCGGAATGCAGATTTGGGACCGCCGGCTTCGCCCTGTTGTAGCGCCTTAGATGTGGTTACGAGTTTCACAATGCTGGTAGATATCGTGTCTATGCATAACTTGTTTTTGCAGGAAGTTGTGAATGGTATGGCTTATGTGCATGTGATGTGTTTAATCCATACATGATCTGCGTATCATATTCTTGTCAGCCGGCTGGAGCCTAGGTGTTGTCATTTTATTGTATAACGACCTGTGTGTCGGATTCTCTATGTAATTTTTCATTTACTAGCTAGTGTAGCTTGTTGGAGAACCCGGGTGACATGCAAGTCGATGTACAAGTCGGCTACATGGAGTAAGATGGCACGTGACAAGAGTTGGCACGAGTCGACTTACAAGCTTCGTGGAGATGGAGATCACCATGAAGAGAGCCATACCACATCACATTATAATTGCTTTATTTGTGTTATTGTTATGTCTCTTTTTACCTCTATTTAGATAGTTGGTAGATTTTAATCCCTCAAAGAAGGTCTAGTCGGTAGCGCCGCCAGTGCTGCACCATCACAAGTCGGACATTATTGGTAGTGGGCTCATAAAATTGAGGTGCTACCAATTCTTTCCGATTAGGTGGGTTTGAGTCGGACTCTTACAGCGGAAGCACTTGGTAATCTAGACGAGTCCATCACAACGGTTGTGGGGCTCAGGGCGAGGTAGGTTGGGAGCTGGGGCATGCGATGCCACCCAACTAAGAGGAGTCATATTGGATACGATTGGCAAGGTGTTGCCTAGCTAGATCACTTGACGGCTAGCGGTGGTGCTAAAGCTTACTAGTCGGCTTGCTTATTTAGGATCTTGAATCACTTAGCAACCATCGGAGGGGTGTTGGTTCTAGTGGGAGCATAAGTATTAAAACGTTTAATATGCCTGCTCTTTTATGAATACATGTCTTAAGTGTTTTGCATATTTTCTGTTGTAGATCAATGGCACCTAGCAACCTTCCTCAGTTGTCCACTTTTGCGTTGAGGTCAATCCTAGAGAAAGATAATCTTAATGGAACTAATTTCACCAACTGGTACCGTAATCTGAGGATAGTCCTCAAGCATGACAAGAAAGAACATGTTCTAGAAACTCTACTTCTAGAAGAGCCGGATAATGATGCGACTGTCGCTGTCATGAATGCCTACCGTAAGACTAGAGATGAGTCTACGGAAAGTAGCTGTCTTATGCTTGCACACATGGAACCATACTTGCATCAGCAGTTCGAGAATTTTGAGGCCTACGATATGATCGAAAGCCTCAAAAGTTTGTTCCAGGCTCAGGCAAAGACCGAGAGGTATCAAGTCTCTCAAGCTTTGCTGGGCTGTAAGCTCAAAGACGGCGATCCACTGAGTCCGCATGTAATCAAGATGACTGGTTACGTGTAGTCTCTGGATAGGCTGGGCTTCCCAATTAACGAAGAGTTCGCTACTGATATAATTCTGAACTCTCTTCCTAGTGCGTATGGTCCGTTCATTTCGAACTACCATATGCATGGTATGGATAAGAAGATCACTGAATTACATGGGATGCTCAAAACGGCAGAGGATGATCTTAAGAAAGGCGCCAATCAAGTGTTGATGGTGCAGAATAAGGCTAAGTTCAAGAAGAGTTCTTGGACTAAGAAGAAAAAGGATAAGTCAGGAGGTAATGCCCATGGCCCTGTCCAGAGCGCTTCCTTAAAGACTAAGCCTTCTTCTACAGCCAGAGCCAATTGCTTCTATTGCAAGCAGGATGGCCACTGGAAGAGGAACTGCACCAAGTATTTGGCTGACAGAGCCAAGAGTGGAGGTGTGACTTCCAACTCAGGTACGCTTGTGTGCAATGTTATAGACATTTATCTTGCTGATGCACCTAACAGTTCTTGGTTATATGATACCGGATCAGTTATTCACATATGCAACTCGTTGCAGGGACTGGTAAAAACTAGGAGCGTGGCAAGAGGATAGGTTGATATTCGGGTCGGCAACAAGGCGAGAGTCGCTGCGTTGGAAATCGGCACGATGCAACTTCATTTACCTTCAGGATTTTTAATGGAGCTGAATAATTGCTATTATGTTCCAGTGCTTAGTCGAAACATTATTTCCGCCTCATGTTTGATGAGACAAGGTTATGAGTCGAATATTAAGAATAATGGTTGTTCTTTATATTTGAAAGATATGTTTCATGGCTTTGCACCCATTCAGGACGGGTTATTTATTTTGAATCTTGATAGTGAATCGGTCTATAACATAAATGTTAAAAGGTTGAAACCAAATTATCTGAATATGACTTACTTTTGGCACTGTCGGCTTGGTCATATAAGCTGGAAGCGCATGAAGAGGCTCCATGATGATGGACTTCTAACTTCGTTCGACTTAGAGTCATTCGAGACATGAGAATCATGCCTACTAGGCAAAATGACCAAGACACCTTTTGCAAGGAGTTGTGAAAGGGCGTCCGACTTGTTAAAATTAATACATAGTGATGTATGTGGTCCAATGAGCACGACAGCCAGAGGTGGTTATGAATACTTCATTACCTTCACTGATGATTTGAGTAGGTATGGATATATCTATTTAATGAAACATAAGTCGGAAGCCTTTGAGAAATTCAAGGAATTCCAGAGTGAGGTACAAAATCAACTCGGCAAAAAAATAAAGTTTCTGCGGTCGGACCGTGGAGGCGAGTACATGAGCCATGAGTTTGATGACCATCTAAAGAGATGTGGAATAGTTCCTCAACTCACTCCGCCGGGTACACCGCAGAGAAACAGTGTATCGGAACGGAGAAATCGGACCTTGTTGGACATGGTACGATCAATGATGAGTCAGACAGATCTACCTTTATCATTTTGGGGTTATTGTCTAGAAACTGCAGCGTTCACACTAAACAGAGTACCATCAAAGTCAGTAGAGAAGACACCGCATGAGATGTGGACTGGCAAAAGGCCAAGTTTGTCTTTTCTTAAGATTTGTGGTTGTGAAGCATTTGTCAAGCGACTACAGTCGGACAAGCTCACGCCCAAGTCCGATAAGTGTATTTTCGTGGGGTATCCGAGGGAAACCTTGGGGTACTACTTCTACAACCGAGAAGAGGGCAAAGTGTTTGTTGCTCGAAACGGTGTCTTCCTTGAGAAAGAGTTTCTCAGTCGGGAAGTCAGTGGGAGCACAGTGCAACTCGAAGAAATTCGAGAGGAACCGGCTAGGGGCGAGTCGGCAAGGGCCTTGGAGGCTGAGCCAGTCGTGGTACCTACGCCGGTAACAGCACCTGAACCACGGAGATCTGCCAGATTACAAAATGCTTGTGATGTTTTACTGTTAGACAGTAATGAGCCGGCAACTTATTCGGAAGCGATGGTGGGATCTGATTCCGAGTCATGGCTTGGAGCCATGAGATTCGAGTTAAAGTCCATGGATGAAAACCAAGTTTGGAATTTGGTTGATCTGCCTGACGGTGCAAGACCCGTCGAGTGCAAATGGGTCTTTAAGAAGAAAACTGATATGGATGGAAATATTTCCGTCTATAAAGCACGACTTATCGCGAAAGGGTTCCGACAGGTTCAAGGAGTTGACTACGACGAGACCTTCTCGCCAGTAGCGATGCTTAAATCAGTTCGGATCATGTTAGCCATAGCAGCCTATTTCGACTATAAGATATGGCAGATGTATGTCAAGACGGCTTTCCTTAATGGAAATTTAACTGAGGACGTGTATATGATACAGCCCGAAGATTTTGTCGATCCAGCTAACGCTGACAAAATATGTAAACTTCATAAATCCATTTATGGGTTGAAGCAAACATCTCGGAGTTGGAACATTCGCTTTGATGAGGTAGTCAAATCGTTTGACTTCATCAAGAGCGATCATGATTCTTGTTTATACAAGAAGTTTAGTGGGAGCAAAGTAAATTTTCTAATCTTATATGTGGACGACATATTACTGATGGGAAATGATGTCATGATGTTGCAAGAAACCAAAGAACCATTGGAAAGGAGTTTCTCAATGAAGGATTTGGGTGAGGCGACTTACATATTAGGAATCAGGATCTATAGAGATAAATCAAGGCGGCTCATTGGATTGAGTCAGCGTACATATCTGGACAAAGTTTTGAATAAATTCAAAATGGAAGAGTCTAAGAAGGGATTCTTACCGATGTCCCACGGTATAAAACTTAGCAAGACTCAGTGTCCTTTGACGACTGATGAGCGAAGTCGGATGAGTGTGATTCCGTATGCTTCGGCAATCGGATCCATCATGTATGCCATGATTTGTACTAGGCCAGATGTTTTCTATGCTATAAGTGTAACGAGCAGATACCAGGCTCACCCTGGCGAAGCCCACTGGGCAGCGGTTAAAAACATTCTTAAGTACTTGAGAAGGACTAAGGAAATGTTCCTAGTTTATGGAGGTGATGAGGATTTCAGTGTAAAGGGTTACACGGATGCGAGTTATCTCACCGACTCAGATGATTCTCGTTCGCAATCTGGATACGTGTTCGTAATGAACGGAGGGGCTGTGAGCTGGAAGAGTTCCAAGCAAGATATCTTGTCTGCATCTACAACAGAGGCTGAGTATATTGCTACCTCGGAGGCTGCAAAGGAAGCTGTTTGGATCAGGAACCTCCTGATGGATCTTGGTGTGGTTCAGGGCGCGTCCAATCCTTTGGACGTATATTGTGACAACAATAGTGCTATCGCACAAGCCAAGGAACCTAGACAACACCAGAAGAACAAACATATACTCATGCATTATCACCTCATTCGCCAGTTCGTCGAACAAGGTGATATCAAGTTATGCAAAGTACACACGGATGCAAACATTGCAGATCCGCTGACAAAGGCGCTACCACAGCCAAAGCATGAGGCGCACATGAGAGGTATGGGCATTCAATGCCTAGGCATATGATGTCAGGATGATTGACTCTAGTGCAAGTGGGAGACTGTTGGGAATGTTCCCTAGAGACAATCATGTATGATGTAATTCCCAATGTATTCATAAAGTTATTAAGTCATCCTTGTTTTGAACATCTGATATATGTCATTGAATATGTGATTCGATTGTGGAACTATGTATTCATGTTGTTCATGCTAAAATGTCCTTGGTCATTAAGGTTGTGCTGGACACATACCCTAGACTAATGTGAGTGTTGGCTGATGACTCGGTTCCACTTGTCATGGGCATGGCGATGCCATTCCAATGTTCACAGACTTGGCTAAAGAGTTTAGCAAGTCGGACCGACCCATATTGAGATGCAACGAGTAAGTCGTCATTTGCATGTCTCAATCAAGGCAATCCTTAGACTTGAGGTTGTCGCACAATCCGAGTTGTGGATCACCGACTTAGGTTCTGTCAAATGTTGTTCTGTGACAAGGTAGTTATAAAGGCAGAGTTCGGGTCGAATGAGAAGCAAGCTGCATGATATGGATAATCAAGATGGGATTTTGCCCCTCCGAATGGAGAGATATTCTCTGGGCCCTCTCTAGTGATATGATTCCAGAAGCATGGCCATGTGTGACTCAGTTAAGTGTTAACTGTGTCTATTGACTAAGAGTTAGTCAGATGAATCATATATCACGGACCGAGAAGAGAGTTGAGCTATTAAGGGATGACGATAATTCGCCTATAGTTCGACAAGGTATATCGTGAGGAAAAAGGGACTAAGACGAAAGTCACATTGGAAGGTATGCCGTCATGACTCTATGGCACTTGGGAGTCGGCACGTTCTGCTAGGAGCCGCTACCGATTGATCGATTGAGAGTCGGACTCCAATCGTGTCCAAGTCGCCATGAGCCTGCAGTGTCGCACAATTAAGAGCGGGAGCAAGTGTATTGGTCGGGTTGGACCCGAACCGGAAATGGACTGAGTTTGTGAGTCAGACTCACAGAGGGAATGGGCCACAAGAGTTGTGAATCCCACTACCACTCGCTATATAAAGAGGGGCGCAGGTTGCCCAGCGGGCACGTTACTCCACTCCCATGTGTTGGGAACCCTAGCCCCACTCAGTCCAGCCGTCGCACCGGACCTAGCAGTCCGCTGTCGGAGCTCCTCCTCTCACGTGTGGATACCGGCAGAGGTGGTGTACGTTCAGCACTTCGATATTCGTGTGATTGGATTGGCTGGATCGGATCGTGGGACAGCACTGCGTCGACGCGCTGCATCGATAATCCGCAACCGCGCGTTTAGTGGTAATCCTCGTGGACTTCTACCTCGGCTAGATCTTGGAAGTACCGCGTAGAAAAGTTTTTGTTTATCTCTACGCGTTCCAACAAATGTTAGGTCCTCTTCTACGTCGGATTTGTCCTTCTTCTTACCCCTCTTCTTCTTCTGAAGTTTTGTCCCAATAGTAGCATTGGTCATAGCATAGAGACTCAGAATGGGATTCTTGGTTGGGTTCTTGACTACCTTCTGGAGGTCGACCGCACATGGAATTTAAATTCTGTATTGTCTCATCATACGCAGATCATTGTGGATAGCCACGCCGTAGAATTTTATGGTTTTGCCCCTCAAGACCTTAAGGAGCTTCGGGACCGCATCAGCGCGGAAAATCTTGAACACCAAGGTCTCGGACTCCACCGAGAGTTGAAGGACGATGGCGCGCTTCCTCTGCTCGGGTGGAAGCTCACGCTGTCGAGAACCCGAGACGCGGTCGGTGAACTCGCGTTCTGATGACCCACAAGTATAGGGAATCGCAACAGTCTTCGAGGGAAGTAAAACCCAAATTTATTAATTCGACACAAGGGGAGACAAAGAATGTTTATAAGCCTTAACAGTTGAGTTGTTAATTTAGCTGCACCTGAAAGTAGACTTGCGCGCAACAGTTTATCAGTGGTAACAGTTTTATAGCAGCAACAGTAGTAAAATAACAACATAAGTAAAATAGTAACAACAGTAGCAATTGCGGGAAACAGCAGGATGAAAGTACCGTAGGCAAAGTGAATGGAGGAACGAACGTTGCATGGATACGATAGGTCATGTAATAATCTAAACATGGGCATGGCAGATAATAATATTAAAGCATCCAAGTTCTAGGCAAACCATAGGCATGTGTTCCAATATAGTCATACATGCTCGCAATAAGAAACTTGCACAACATCTTTTGTCCTACCAGCCCGTTTGCAACGGGGCCTCAAGGGAAACTACTGGTAATTAAGGTGCTCCTTTTAATAAAACACCAGAGTAAAGCATTAACACTCCATGAACACACGTGATCCTCACATCACACCCATCACCTCCGGTTGTCCTAATTTCTGTCACTTTGGGGCCTCGGGTTTCGGACAATGACATGTGTAAACGACTTGCAGATATGATCAAGAAACATAATTATACTCATGAAACAATAACATGTTCAGATCTAAGATCATGGCAGTCGGGCCCAAAGTGAAAAGCATTAAGAATAACAAGTTGCAACAACAGTAGAAAACACTAACAATGGATACTAGGCACTATGCCCTAACAATCTGGCATTATTACATGATCGATCTCATCCAATCCCTTCCATACCTCTCAGCCTACATCGGTGTTTACTAACACATAAACGGGGGAAACATGGATGGTTGATGGAGAAGAGGTGGCGGTGACGATGGCGATGATCTCCTTCGAATCCCCGTCCCGACAGGGTGCCAGAACAGGAACTTCTGATCCCCGAATTGAGTTTTGAGGTGCCGGCGACGCTCTGTTGTGTTTCTCTGGAATATGACGAACCCCCTGCTGTTTTATGGTTACGGGCGATAAGTAGTCGAAAGGGGAGCCCGAGGGGGTGCCTGGGGCCCCAAACCACCAGGTGGAGCAGCCAGGGGGGCGCCCAGGGGTGGTGTGGCCCCCTCCTGGTCCCTCTCCGGGACTCCTTCCGACTCCGGGGGTCTTCGGGTGTTTTAAGGTCTTTGGGATCTTTTCTGGGCATTTTCCAAAAAGTTGATTTTTCTGCACAAAAACAAGACACCAAGGCAATTCTGCTGAAAACAGCGTTAGTCTGTGTTAGTTGTATCCAAAACTCACAAGTTTAGAGGCAAACAATAGTAAAAGTGTTCGGAAAAGGAGATAAGTTATGGACGTATCAACTCCCCCCAAGCTTAGCTTATTGCTTGTCCTCAAGCAATTCAGTGACAACTAAGTGTGATAAAGAACTTTTACGAACACATTTGTTTCATGTGATGTAAATATACTCACTATATGCTCAAGTGCTTAGGAAATTCATAATAAGATGTATGGAAGATAAAAGTCACCTAGCAGTTATGCAAACCATAAAGAGATACCAACAAACTAATAATAAACAACATAAAGTGTATCAATCTGTAGGATTACAATGCTCATAATAGGGTATGATAAAGTATACTCGCTTTCCCTTAATAATGGAGAAAAACATAAATGCTAGGGCTCCTCTGAAGTTCAAATGAAGACTAGAATTAAAGATATCAAAGATACAAGCACCAAAGTTATACCACAATCAACCGTGATCTGGGACAAGCACAATACACTAAGAATGACAGCCATGCTCTCAAAAAGGTGCATAAAGTGAGAAGGTGAAAACTCAGCATAAAAATAAAAGAAAGGCCCTTCGCAAAGGGAAGCAGGGATTAACTCATTTGCTAGAGCTTTTTATTTTATTGAATAGAGGCACTGAAAACATTTTTAGAGAGGTGTATGCTTATGTCAACGAATGGTAAACAGAGAATACAGTACGTCACAAGACAACTAGACTTGAAAAGAGCGGCTCCCATATAAGGATGCATCTGGGTAGAAGGTCATCCCTCTTTCTCTTTTGTTTACACAATTCTGCTTTGACTCATAAATTAGGGGCAAAAATAGTGAAGAGAATTTACAGTAACCAATTTTGGGACTGGGCACCCCGCTGCCAGCTCTTCTATCATTTGGATAAGCGGATGAAGCCACTAGTCTAGGGCCTGAAATCCAATCAACAAGTGAGATAAAGATTCTCTATTTACGTCCTCATGAGCTAAAACAGGGGCACAAAACAGCAATAAATTTTGAAGGTTTTAAAGGTAGCACATGAGAAATTTACTTGGAGTGGCGGTTAAATACCACATATAGGTAGGTATGGTGGACACATTTGGAAAACTTTAGTTTTTGGGAGTTGGATGCACGAGTAGAGATCATACTCAGTACATGTGAAGGCTAGCAATAGACGGGGAGTGACAATCAAGAGAGCAACAACTGTCATAATCATGCTTGCGAAAAAACAAAATTAACAGGGGCATAAAAGTGATACAAATACTCTGAGGCAAAATAAATCATTGAGGCTTAATTGAATTTTTGTTTTCAGCCATATGCATGCGTGAGCATGTGCCAATTCGATTCAAGAGAAACAATCTGAGGGAGATACCACAATGTAATACCCTTCTATGAATAAAACAATGCAAGCAAACATTTATACGACATGCTATCTTATATTAATAAGTTGGAACTAAACTTGTGAGAGCACGAACTACTAAGCATCAATTAAATAACATACACCTTACATGAACAAATTAAGCATGTCCACCATGATGAGTATATGTACAAAAATAAAACAAATAGAGTTCATACCAGCCTCTCACCACAACTTGAATTATCGTAAATTGTCATCATTGCCCTTCACTTGTGGATTGAATAATATAGAATGATGACCAAGCTCCAATAGAGACACGGAAGACCGATGAACTCTGCAACAAACTTTACAAAACCAAAGAAGACCAACAAATATTTTTGGGTTTTCGAATTAAAACAAGAACACAAGAAACAGGCAAAGCAACCAAAAGAAACTAAAGAAACAAATAAAGAGAAACAACAGAAATATTTTTGGTCTTTTTGTGTTTTGGAAAATAAGAACAAAACCATAAAAACAAAAATACGTGAAAGAAGCGAAAACGAACGAAAGAAATAAAAACATGGATATACAAACAACCGACAGAAACATGATATATAGATGAGTGTGATGTCGGTATACCTCCCCCAAGCTTGGGCTTTTGGCCTAAGTGGAGATTAATCACGGTGCGGGAAGTATCCCCACTATGGTGGGTCATCCCTTGCATGGTTGTATTCAGGCACCCACGAAGAAGATGAAGCAGCGGGTGCATAGTCATAATTGGGGTGCTGATAAGGAAACTCCGCAGTGTCGGAGGGCTGGACGAAATCACTATCGTCCCCCTCTCCAGCATCCTCTACATGCTGGGGGTGCTGCTCAAGGTATGCGTCCAGCTCACTCTCAGAAAGTGACCATCCTCTCCTGCCATTAAGGTTAAACAAAAGAGGTGCAGGGAGAAGTACTACTCTATCATATTTAGTCACTCTCCACCTGGATTGTCTGGAGATAGTTATTCCAAAAGATAAATTGTTTAGGTTAGCATGGGTAGAGAGAAACTTATGTTTATTCATGGAAATAAGGTCTAGCCTCTCTAAAGGAAACTGAAGGTCTAGAGGGTGTGGATCCACACCATGCAAAGCTAGCAAGCGAGAGGCAATAAGACCTCCACAAATTCCGCCATTCCGACGGTTAAGTGAGAGACGGTAAGAAATTAAAGCACCAAAGTTATAAGACCTATCACGTCTTAAATCAGCTGAGATAAAAGCCAGATCATAAACAGATAGCTTGTTGGCAGTTTTTCTAGCTAGCAGACATTTGGAAATAAAATAAGCAAAGTATCGAATGGACGGGAGTTGGATTTCTCGTATTTTACCACTCTCCCCCGTGAAGCTTCTTCCTTGACAAATCTCCCCATATAAATCCAGCAGTGGTTTGGGCTGCTCTCTTATTTTCTCACATGAACCCTATTGTGGCACCTTGATAGCTACACAAAAATCCCTGAAAGGCAAGTCTACAGCTTTATTATAAATTTTGTAATGGACCATAGGGTTAGACAAAGACCAGCTAAAGCGAAAGTCCTGCACCACGTACATAGTTAGTTTAATATGTTGGGTAGGTTCATCCTGAATGAAGCGGTCCAATCCTGCATTTTGCACAAGAGTATAGAAATCCTGCAGAATTCCCGTAGTACGCATGAATTCCTGGCATGGATAGATTGATAGAAACACTCTTTCTTCACGGTGTACAAGCATGACCTCATGTAATTCCAACTCATGATGGTTAAGTGGATACACAATGTGTTCCATCTCTGAAATTTTTAAACAAGCATTACAAAAATTGGTTTCAAACATTTATAAGGTGGAAACTACTATAGAGACTTATATCAGAGCTAAACATGCATCAAAAATATATTATTTCAACTTAAATCAAGCATGCAAACTCACATAAGCTGTCACCTACAGTACCAAAATACTCAAGAAATACTCCACCAAATAAAATTCTACTTGGATAATCGGAGGAGTCACATACCAGAGAGTAAATGCACCAAATTTCAGCAACAATGGTGGGCTGAGCAAAGATATCGAAAAATCTCGAGGAAGAACAACAAGAAATCAGGTTCTAGGAAATGTTTTGAGTTTGGGGTGAGATAAGGGAATCTTCGGCAGGGGAGAGAGTTAGTGGAGGGCCAAGGGGCCCCACACCATGCCCTGGCGCCACTAGGGGGCTGGCCGTGCCACCCTGTGGTGTGCCTTCCTGGTGGGTCCCCCTGGGGTGCCCTAGGTGCCTCTCTACCTCATTTTTTACGTAAAAATTTATTGTAATTTTTCTGGAATCTTTCGAGAAACTTTATTTTCGAGATATTTTCAGAATTTAATAATTAATTAAAACCCAGAAAAACAAATGTGGAAAGTTGAAAAAAAAACCCAGAACTACAGAGGTTCTATGACACTCCAAAAGGCAATTGGCCAAAGAAAACAAAGGTGGAAGTGGTGAAACCAAAATTATGGGTGGTGAAAATATGCATAACCACAATAATCAAGATGAAAACATGAATATGGAGGGTGGAAAACATAATTGTACTAAGGTAGAAAGGTGATAGTATGGTGAAAACATAATGGGGAAGGTGAAAACATTGTCCTCTTCATTCAAACTCATCTTGTTAACAAGGTTGATCAAGTTTTGTTATCAGAACAATTTTTATATGAAGAAAAACTTTGCTTAAAAGTAAATAATTATGTTACCTAAACCTTGATAGATATAGTACCAATCATAATAATTTCATATTCTTTTGGTGGCACTGGAATGGGACAATAAAATTCTCCAATCTTGATGGTCTCAATATTTTCAATTGAATTTAAACCATATCTTGTATCAATCTTCTTGGGAAAATAAACTGTATGCTCCTTATCATTAACGTTAAAAGTTAATTTTCCTTGATTGCAATCTATAACAGACCCTGTAGTGTTAAGAAAAGGTCTCCAAAGAATAATATACATATTATCATCTTAAGGCATTTCCAACACAACAAAGTCAGTTAATATCAAACAATTAGTAGTCACTTGAACAAGAACATTCTTACATATGCCAACAGGAATAGCAGTAGATTTATCAGCCATTTGCAAAGATATATCAGTGTGTATCAGTTTTTTCAAAGAGAGCCTCTTATAGAGAGAAAAAGGCATAACACTAACTCCTGCTCCCAAAACACATAAAGCAGTTCTAACATAATTATTTTTAATAGAACAAGGGATAGTAGGAATACCAGGATCTCCAAGCTTCTTTGGAACCTTGCCGTTGAAAGAGTAATTAGCAAGCATAGTGGAAATTTCCTCATTAGGAATTTTCCTTTTGTTAGAGACAATATCTTTCATATATTTAGAATAAGGAGGCAACTTAATAGCATCAGTCAAAGGAATTTGCAAAAACAAAGGTTTCATCCACTCACATAATTTATTATAATGTTCTTCCTCCTTTGATTTGTGTTTCTTATTAGGAAAAGGCATTGATTTTTGTACCAAAGGCTATCTTTCATTACCATGTTTATTAGCAATGAAATCCTCCTTAGTATACTTCACAGTTTTAGTTTGCTTTTTAGGTTCAGATACAGTTTATTCTTTATCAGAAGCATCACTTTTATCATTACCACTTTCAGTCTCAGCATCATAAATAGATATACTATTAGGATCTTTAGCAGGTTCAGGAGATTCTACAATAGTTTTATGTCTCTTATTCTTTTCCTTAGAAGGAGAACTATTGTTTTTAGGTTGCTAAGAATCTTGTTCAATTTTTTAGGATGTTCTTCAAGATACAAGGGGTCCTGAGTAGAAACACCACTTCTAGTAATTATTTCACAAACATGTTTCTCTCTAGAAGCATTAGCTAGCATATATTTTTGCACTTTAGTGAGTTGATCAATTTGAGTTTGAACCATATGAAAATGTTTAACAAGCATTTTAACATCATTAGAGGTTCTCTCAATAATACCATGCAAATAATCAATACCTCTAGAGTTTTCCATAAGATGATTTTGCACTCTCATATTAAAGTTGTCTTGCTTAACAACATAATTATCAAATTCATCTAAGTATTGATCAGGTGGTTTAGAATAGGGAATATCTCTATTATCAAAGTATTAGAGAGAGTGTACCTCAGCTGTTAATGGATCGGGAATTCGCTTCCTTCATCACTTTATCATTTAATTCAATCATCCCACTCTTCTTGGGTGTTGGTATTGGTGTTGGTTTTGGTGTAGGTGTAGGCTTAGGTATAGTCCAATCATCATTATTTTTGGCTATTTTAGCCAACAATTCCTCAGCTTCTTTTGGAGTTCTTTTCCTGAAAACACAACCAGCACAACTATCCAGGTATGTCCTAGATTCAACAGTTAGTCCATTATAAAATATATCTAGGAGCTCATTTTTAGGTAATGGATTGCCAGGGCTAGCTCTTATTAAAGAACAAAACCTTGACCAAGATTTAGGCAAATTCTCTCTGATACGTCGAAAACGTATCTCCTTTTTCGAACACTTTTCTTATTGTTTTCCTCTAAACTTGTGTGTTTTGAATACAACTAACACGGACTAACGCTGTTTTTAGCAGAATTACCTTGGTGTCTTGTTTTTATGCAGAAAAATCAAATTTCGGGAAATTGCCAAGAAAAGACCCCATTGGTGTTTTCACCCCGGAAGACCCCGGGAACCAGAAGGGCCGGGAGAAGAGCCACAGAGTGGCCACACCCCCTGGCGCGGGTCCCCCTTGTCTGCGCAGCATAGGGTGTGGGCCCCCTAGAGCCCCCCTCGGACTCCCCTTTCGACTACAAGTAGCCTCCAACACTAAAACCCGAGGGGGTCCGTCATATTCCACATAAACACAACAGATCGCCGCCGCCATCCCAAACCTCGATTCGGGGATCAGAAACTCCGTTCTGGCACCCTGCCGGGACGGGGAATTGGAGGAGACCATCGCCATCATCATCACCAACGCCTCTCCATCAACCATCATGTTTCCCCCATCCATGTGTGAGTAATTCCCCGCTGTAGGCTGAAGGGGATGGTAGGGATTGGATGAGATCGTTCATGTAATAATGTTGTGATTGTTAGGGAATAGTGCCTAGTATCCTCTATTAGTGCTATTGACATTGTTGCAACTTGTTATGCTTAATGCTTGCCACTTTGGGCCCGAGTTCCATGATCTCAGATCTGAACATGTTATTGAATCACGATGATCATTATAGTTTCTTTATCATACCTGCAAGTTGTTTACACACATTGTTCTCCAGAACCCGAGGCCCCAAAGTGGCAGAAATTGGGACAACCGGAGGGGATGGCTGTGATGTGAGGATCACATGTGTTCACGGAGTGTTAATGCATTGCTTCAGTGTTCTATTAAAAGGAACACCTTAATTACCAATAGTTCCCTTGAGGTCCCGCTGAAAACGGGCTGGTAGGATAAATGATGTTGTGCGAGTTCTCATTGCGAGCACGTACGACTATTTACTGAACACATGCCTATGGTTACTTAGTGCTTGGATGCTTTATCATATTTATCTCCAATGCCCATGACTTGATCATTATTTGAACTATCTTATCCATGAAACACCCGTTCATCCATCCCTATGCATATAGTATTTAATCCTGTTGTTTACTTCAAACATTGATGCTGCTGTTTTCATTCCACTGCTGCTATTATTAAACTACTTTTGCTGCTATAAAACTGTTACTACTGATAAACCACTGCGAACAAAAGTACTTTCAGGTGCAGGTGAATTGACAACTCACTTTTTAAGGCTCACAAATATTGTTTGGCTCCCCTTGTGTCGAATCAATAAATTTGGGTTTTACTTCCCTCGAAGACTGTTGCGATCCCCTATACTTGTGGGTCATCAAGACTATTTTCTGGCGCCGTTGCCGGGGAGCATAGCTTTATTTGTGAGCTCACTAGAGAGTATTATTATCTACTACCATCATTCATCATGGGTAAGACTCGTGATGGAAAGTTTCCTATATTACCATCCAATACAAGAAGAGGTACAACTCTGAACAACTCTATTGCTCTTGATTCACCGTCTGTTATGAGTAAGCTGCTTACACCACCACATGCTACACATGCTACTTCTGCTGAATCTGAAAATACTTCTGATACCTTTGATGATGCTTCTGATGTGCTTGATGAGAGTGGTTCTCTCGGTCCTTTCTTAGATGCTACTATTGCTAAAGCTAAAAATATTGCAAACACTAAAATTCCTGATAAAAATCATGTTACTCCTACTGTTTCACCTGAGCCTATAGAGAATCCTAGTGATGATTTAGATGATGCCTATATTGATCTTAATGATGATCTTATTGATTAAATACATGTTATGAAGGATAAAGATGTTGTTATAAGTCTTATTGAAAGTCGTGTTGTTAAATATAAATTATCTCCTGATGCTAAGTTTGCCACCTCTCCTATTAATATTAGGGACAAGGATTATGATTTCTCTCTTGATTTATCTTATATATCTATTGTTGAGAAAGAACCTTGTTATGGTACTGAAAATCAAAGTGCTATGAAACATATGAATGAGCTCTCCTCTTTGAGTAGTTTATTCTCTGATGATCTTAAGAAACGTAGCTACTTTGTTACTAAAATATTCCCTTTCTCATTAAAAGATGAAGCTAAAACTTGCTTTAACAATTTGTCTCCTGGATCTATTGATAGTCCTATTGGTTAGGTTATGTTCTTTAGTTAGGGCTACACCTGGGCATAAGCTATAAGATAATAAACTTCTTGATATATTCTATAATGGACTAACTGTTGAATCTAGGACATACCTAGATAGTTGTGCTGGTTGTGTTTTCAGGCAAAGAACTCCATAAGAAGCTGAGGAATTAATGGCTAAAATAAGCCAAAATCATGATGATTGGACTATGGTTGAGCCTGAGCCGACTCCTACTCCAATATCAACACCAATAGCAACACCCAAGAATAGGGGAATGATTGAATTAAATTATGAAGTGACGAGAGAAGCCAAGAAATCTCTTAAAGAGAGGGGTATTAAATCTGAAGATGTGAAGGATCTTCCACCTATAGAAGAATTATGTAAGACAATCCCTCACTAATCCACCATTGAGGTACACTCTCTCCAATATTTTGATAGTAGATATTCCCTATAGCAAACCTCCTGGTCAATGTTTAGATGAATATGATAATTATGTTATCAATCAAGATAATTTTAATAAGAGAGTGCAAAATCACCTAATGGAAAAATCTAGAGCTATTGATAATTTGTATGGTATTATAGAAAGAACCTCTAATGATGTTAAAATGCTTGTTAAACATTTTCAAATGGTTCAAACTCAAATAGATCAACTTGCTAAAGTGCAAAAAGATTTGCTAGTTAATGCTTCTAAAGAAAAACATGCTTATGAAATAAGAACTAGAAGTGGTATTGCTACACAAGATCCTTTATATCCCGAGGGACATCCTAAAAGAATTGAACAAGATTCTCAGCAAACTAATGATAAGGTTATTCATACTAAGAAGAAAAAGAAGAAGAAACATAAAACTGTCGCAGAATCCTTTGAACTTGCTAAAGATCCTAATAGTATATCTACCTCTGATGCTGAAACTGAAAGTGGTAATGAAAAGAATGATACTTCTGATAAAGAAGAACCTGTAGCTGAACCTGAAAAGCAAACTAAAACTGTAAAGTATACTAAGGAAGATCTCATTGCTAATAAACATGGTAATGAGAGAGAACCTTTGAGTACAAAAACCAATGCCTTTTCCTGAAAAGAAACACAAATCTAAGGAAGAAGAACACTATAACAAGTTTTGCAAAGGGATGAAAACTTTGTTCTTGCAAATTCCTTTAACTGATGCTATTAAATTGCCTCCTTATGCAAAATATATGAAAGATATTGTCTCTAACAAAAGGAAGATTCCTAATAAGGAAATTTCCACTATGCTTGCTAATTACCCTTTTAATGGAAAGGTTCCTCAGAAGCTTGCAGATCTTGGTATACCAATTATTCCCTGTTCTATTGAAAATAATTATGTTAGAACTGCTTTGTGTGATTTAGGAGCTCGAGTTAGTGTCATGCCTTTTACTCTCTATAAAAGACTCCTCCTAGAAAAATTGATACCAACTGATATATCTTTGCAAATGGCTGATAAATCCACTGCTATTCCTGTGGGTATATGTGAGGATGTTCCTTTTCAAGTTGCTAATAATTGTCTGATATTAACTGACTTTGTTGTGTTGGAAATGCCTGAAGATGATAATATGTCTATTATTCTTGGAAGACCTTTTCTTAATACTGCAGGGGCTGTTATTGATTGCAATCAAGGAAAATTTACTTTTAATGTTAATGATAAAGAGCACACTGTTTATTTTCCCAAGAAGATTGATAGAAAATATGGTCTAAATTGCATTGAAAATATTGAGACCATCAAGATTGGAGAATTTTATTGTCCTATTCCAGCACCACCAAAAGAATATGAAATTATTATGATTGGGACTATGTCTATCAAGGTTGAGGTAACATGAGTATTTAGTGAGAAACAAAGTTTTGTTTCATAGAAAATTATTTTGGTACCAAGACTTGATCACCCTTGTTAACAAAATGATTATAAATGAAATGGACAATGTTTTCCCTTTGTTTTCACCTTCCCCATTATTGTTTTCACCATGTTTACTTCTGTTATCACATTATTACTTGAGTACAATCATGTTTTCCACCATCCTTATGCATGTTTTCCTGATGTTTTCACTTTGATTACTGAGGTTATGCATGTTTTCACCACCCATACTTTTGTTTTCACCACTACCACCTTTGTTTTCTTTGGATATTCTTTCATTAGAGTGTCATAGAACCTATGTAGTGCTGGTTTTAGTTTTGTTTTCCATGTTTTCACATTCGTTTTCCCGGTTTTTATTGATTATTAAAATTCTGGAAATACCTCAAAAATAAAGTTTCTCGAAAAATTCCAGAAAAATTATAATAATTTTTTACGTCAAAAATTAGGCCAAAAGCCTAAGCTTGGGGGGAGGTATCCCGACATCACACTCATTTATATATCATGTTCGGTCGGTTCTTTGTATATCCATCTTTTTGTTTCTTTCGCTTGTTTTCGTTTCTTTCTCTTCTTTTGTTTTTATTGTTTTGTTTTCCCTTTCCAAACACAAAAATACCAAAAAAGATTTCTGTTGTTTCTCTCTATTTGTTTGTTTAGTTGGTTTGCTTTATCTTTTAGTTGCAGTTTAATATTCAAAAACCCAAAAATATTTTGTTTTGTTTGTTTGCTTTCTTTTGTTCTTGTTTCATTTCGAAAACCCAAAGAGATTTTGCTTTGTTTGCTTGTTCTCTTATGTTCGTTCTTTAATTGAAAAACCCAAAAATATTTGTTGTTCTTCTTTGGTTTTGTAAAGTTTACTGCAGAGTTCAACAGTCGGTCGTGACTCCATTGGAGCTTGGTTTTCATTATATATTACTCGAGCCACAAGTGAAGAGCAATAATGACGATATACGACAATTCAAGTTGTGGTGAGAGGCTGGCATGAACTCTATTTGCTTTGATTTTTGTACATATATCCATCTATGTGAGCATGCTTAGTTTGTTCGTATAAGATATATGTGACTTAATGGCTGCTTAATAGTTCGTGCTCTCTCATGTCTTGTTCCAATTTATTGATAGTAAATGACCTGTCATATAAATATTTGTTCGCATTGTTCTATTCATAGAAGGGTATGATATTGTGGTAGCCTCCTCTGACTGTTTCATTTGAATCGACTTGGCACATGCTCACGCATGCTAAGACTGAAAACAAAAAAGTCAATAAGCCTCGATGATTTATTTTGCCTCAGAGTTCTAGTATCAATTTTATGCCTCAGTTAATTTTACTTTGTCGCAAACATGATTATGATAGTTGTTGCTCTCTTGATTGTCGCTCCCTGTCTATTTGCTATCCTTCACATGTACTGAGTATGAGCTCTACTCGTGCATACAACTCCCAAAAAACAAAGTTTGACAAATGTTTCCACCATACCTACCTATATGTGGTATTTAACCGCCACTCCAAGTAAATTGATCATGTGGTACCTTTAAAACCTGCTAAAAATTATTCCTGTTTTGTGCCCCTGTTTTAGCTCATGAGGACATAAATAGAGAATCTTTATCTCACTTATTGATTGGATTTCACACCCTAGACTAGTGGCTTCATCCGCTTATCCAAATGATAGAAGAGCTGGCAGCGGGGTGCCCAGCCCCAAATTAGTACACACAAATTCTCTTCACTCTTTTTGCCCCTGATTTATCAGTCAAAGCATAATTGTGTAAACAAAAGAGAAAGAGGGATGACCTTCTATCCAGATGCGTCCTTCACATGGGATCCGCTCTTGTGAATCCAGTTGGCTTGTGATCTACTGTATTGTCTGTTTACCATTCGTTGAAATAAGCATACACCTCTCTCAAAATGTTTTTCAATACCTCTGTTTAATAAAATAAAAAGCTCTAGCACATGAGTGATCCATGCTTCCCTATGCGAAGGGCCTTTCTTTTACTTTTATGTTGAGTCTCCGCCATATACTTTGATCACTTTTCTTGAGAGCACAATGGTCATTCTTAGTGTGATGTGTTTGTCCCAAAGTATGGTTGATTGTGGTATAAATTTGATACTTGTATCTTTGATATCTTTACTTATAGTCTTCCCTTGAACATCAAAGGTGCCCTGACATTTATGTTTTGCCCCACACTTAAGGGCAAGCGAGATACCACTTTTTTAGATCCTTTTTATGAATACTTCAATCTTGCAAATAGTTATGCTTCATGTTGTTTATTATTAATATGTTGTTATCTCTTCATGGTTTGCATATCTATTAAGTGACGGTATCCTGCATGTATCTTGTCATGATCATAATTAAGTATTTGATCATATAGTGAGTATGTTTACATCATATGAAAGAAATGTGTTCGTAAAAGTCTTTTATCGCACTCAGTTGTCACTGAATTGCTTGTGGACAAGCAATAAGCTAAGCTTGGGGGGAGTTGATACGTCGAAAACGTATCTCCTTTTCCGAACACTTTTCTTATTGTTTTCCTCTAAACTTGTGTGCTTTGAATACAACTAACACGGACTAACGCTGTTTTCAGCATAATTACCTTGGTGTCTTGTTTTTATGCAGAAAAATCAACTTTCGGGAAATTGCCCAGAAAAGACCCCATTGGTGTTTGAAGGGGAACGTAGCATGGAAAACAAAAAAAATTTCCTACACGCGATAAACCCAAATGGCCAAGATCTAATCTATGAGATGAAAGGCAACGGGGAGAAAGAGAGTCTTGAGATAACATACCCTCGAAGACACTAAGTGGTACGAGAAAAGATCTCGTTGTTGGCGTAGTCGTTCTCACGCCGATCCCGAGCGAGAAGAAGAGCGCCGCAAACCGGCGGCGCCTCCGTAATCGGTCACACGTTCAGCTCGATGAAGACTTCCGTTCCCTCGGTCCAGCGGGTTGCGGAAGTAGAGGTTCCCTCCGGAATTCCAGCAGCACGACGGCGTGGTGGTGGTGAAGAATCCCACGGTCAGGGCTTCGCCAAGCCGGAGACCATGGAAAGGAGCAGCGGATGGGAGGGAAAATGGATGAGCAAGTGTGTGGGGAAGAGAGAGCCCTCACCCTCCTTTTATAGGGGAGGGGGAGGCAGCCCAAGGGGGGGGTGCGGCCAGCCATGGGTGCCCCCACCCCTTCCTCTCTTCATGTGAGTGGAAGCTCCACTCAAACCCACTCAAATTTCCCTTAATTTCCCACTTGGAAAATCCAAAGGTTTTTCTTTAATAAATAAATAAAACATTTTTATTTCTTTATTTATATTTGTTAATTCCATTAACAAACATTTGCATGCAGCACCTCGAACCATTTGTTAATTCTATTAACAACCGTTCGACGAAAAACCCCTTGAACTATTTCAATTTTCCCCGAAACTATTCCGGAGCTGCCCAAAATATTCTTCGGTATTCCGTATCTTCTCTAAACGCTTCATCGAACCTTAAGTGTGTCTCCCTACGGTTCGTGAATATTATAGACATGATCGAGACTCCTCTCCGATCAATAATCAACAGCGGGGTCTGGAAAACCGTGATGACTCCTATATATTCAACGATGACTCTCGTGATCGTGTGAACCTTTCAACGTTGTAACGATTTCCCTTTGTCTCGCGATATATTACTTGTCCGAGATCCGATCATCGGTATCCACTATACTTTGTTCGATCTCGTTATCCGACAAGTACTCTTTTCTCGTTCCCGTGATATAACATCCTAGTGATCAAATCACTTGCTTGCAAGCGGTGTTGATGTGATATCACCGAGAGGGCCCTGAGTATATCTATCCGTCATATTGGATGGACAAATCCCATTCTCGATCCATGAGCTTCAACCAATACTTTCCGAATATCCAATGCCACCTTTATAGTCACCCTTTTACGGTGTGATGTTTGATGTCATCAAAGTATTCTTTCGGTATTAGTGATTAACATGATCTCATGGTCTAAGGAATAATGTTACTCCGAATGTAAGACATAACAACAAAACTAAATGACTTGATCGTATTGTTATACTTAGTTTAGGGTTTAAGTTCATCATGTCATTCTCCTAATGACATGACCCCGTTATCAACAACATCCAATGTTCATGATCAGGAAACCTTGATCATCTGTTTAATCAACGGGCTAGTTAAAAGAGAGGCTTCACTAGGAACGTTGGTTTGTTTATTAATCACACATGTATCAACGTTTCCGGTTAATACAATTCTAGCATGAGAAATAAACATCTATCACAAACAAGGAATAACATAATAAACACTTTATTATTGCCTCTCGGGCATATTCCCTTCAGTCTCCCACTTGCACTAGGGGCAATAATCTATATTACATAGTGATGAATCTAACACCCATGGAGTTCTGGTGTTGATCATGTTTTGTCCTTGAGAGAGTTTTAGTCAACGGATCTGCCACATTCAGATCCGTATGTACTTTGCAAATCTTCACATCACCATCTGCGACATGCTCACGGATGGAGTGAAAACGACGCTTGATATGCTTGGAATTCTTGTGAGACCTTGGTTCCTTAGCATTGGCTATGGCACCATTGTTGTCACAATAGACAACCATTGGATCCAACGCACTTGGAACCACGCCTAGTTCGGATATGAACTCCTTCATCCAAACTGCTTCCTGTGTTGCCTCCGAGGCAGCAACATATTCCGCTTCTGTTGATGATCCCGCCACCACGGATTGCTTGGAACTCCTCCAGCTTACAGCTCCTCCATTCATAATAAATACGTACCCGGACTGAGACTTAGAGTCATCCGGATCAGTGTCGAAGCTAGCATCGACGTAACATCTTGCGACGAGCTCTTCTTCACCGCCATATACGAGAAACATGTCCTTAGTTCTTCTTAAGTACTTTAGGATATTCTTGACCGCAGTCCAGTGTTCTAAACCTGGATTGGATTGGTACCTACTAGTCAAACTAATAGCATGTGCCACATCCGGTCTTGTACATAGCATAGCATACATGATAGAACCTATGGCTGAAGCATAGGGAGTCTTATCCATCTTTTCTCTATCTTCTGCTGTAGCTGGACATTGAGTCTTACTCAACGTCTTGCCTTGCAACATAGGTAGGAACCCTTTCCTACTATCTTCCATTCTGAACTTCTTCAAAATCTTGTCAAGGTATGTACTTTGCGAAAGTCCAATTAAGCGTCTTGATCTATCCCTGTAGATTTTGATGCCCAATATATAAGCTGCTTCACCGAGGTCTTTCATCGAAAAACTATTGTTCAAATAACCTTTTACGCTTTCTAAAAGTTCTATATCATTTCCAATCAACAATATGTCATCCACATATAGTACCAGAAATGCTACAGAGCTCCCACTCACTTTCTTGTAAATACAAGCTTCTCCGTATGTTTGGACAAATCCAAAACCTTTGATCACCTTATCAAAACGGAGGTTCCAACTTCGGGATGCTTGCTTCAGTCCATAAATGGAACGTTGAAGCTTACACACCTTGTCAGCATCCTTAGGATCAACAAAACCTTTGGGTTGCATCATATACAACTCTTCCTCAATGTCACCATTAAGGAACGCCGTTTTGACATCCATCTGCCATATTTCATAATCGAAAAATGCAGCAACTGCTAACATAATCCTAACTGACTTAAGCATCGCTACTGGTGAGAAAGTCTCATCATAGTCAACTCCTTGAATTTGTCGGAAACCTTTTGCGACAAGTCGAGCTTTATAGACGGTCACATTACCATCAGCATCAGTTTTCTTTTTAAAGATCCATTTGTTCTCAACGGCCTTGCGGTCATTGGGTAAATCCACCAAAGTCCAAACTTGGTTTTCGTACATGGATCCTATTTCGGATTTCATGGCTTCAAGCCATTTGTTGGAATCTGGGCTCATCATCGCTTCCTCATATGTCGCAGGGTCATCACCTCCATCTACCATGAAGTTTAATACGGGATCTCCGTATAGTTCAGGAGCTGCACGCTCCCTAGTTGACCTGCGAGGTGCGGTAGTTTCCTCTATTGGAGTTTCATGATCTTGATCATTAACTCTCTCTTCATCTGACGGGGTCGGCCCCGGAACAACTTCCGGTGCTGCGCTACTCGCCATTCCAAGAAGAGAAGGTTCAATAACCTCGTCGAGTTCTACCTTCCTACTATTCACACCTTTCGAGAGAAACTCCTTCTCCAAAAAGGATCCATTCTTGGCAACAAAAATCTTGCCTTCGGATCTGTGATAGAAGGTGTACCCTATTGTTTCTTTAGGGTATCCTATGAAGACGCATTTTTCCGCTTTGGGTTCGAGTTTATCAGGTTGAAGCTTCTTCACATAAACATCGCATCCCCAAACTTTTAGAAATGACAGCTTAGGTTTGTTTCCAAACCATAATTCATACGGTGTCGTTTCAACGGATTTAGATGGTGCCCTATTTAAAGTGAATGCAGCGGTCTCTAGTGCATAACCCCAAAACGATAGTGGCAAATCTGTAAGAGACATCATAGACCGAACCATATCTAATAAAGTACGATTACGACGTTCGGAAACACCATTTCGCTGTGGTGTTCCGGCAGGTGTGAGTTGTGAAACTATTCCACATTGTTTCATATGCATGCCAAACTCGTAACTTAGATATTCACCTCCACGATCAGATCGTAGAAATTTAATCTTTCTGTTACGATGATTTTCAACTTCACACTGAAATTCTTTGAACTTTTCAAACGTTTCAGATTTGTGTTTCATTAAGTAAATATACCCATATCTACTCAAATCATCTGTGAAAGTGACAAAATAACGATATCCACCGCGCGCCGATACACTCATTGGTCCACATACATCAGTATGTATGATTTCCAGTAAGTCTGTCGCCCGTTCCATAGATCCAGAAAACGGGGTTCTAGTCATCTTGCCCATAAGGCATGGTTCACATGTTTCAAATGATTCATAATCAAGTGATTCTAAGAGTCCATCAGAATGGAGCTTCTTCATGCGTTTAACACCAATATGACCTAAGCGGCAATGCCACAAATAAGTAGCAATATCATCATTTAACTTAATTCTTTTGGCATTCACATTATGAATATGTGTATCAACATTATCAAGATTCAAAAGAAATAAACCATTCTTCTCAGGTGCATGACCATAAAAGATATTATTCATATAAATCGAACAACCATTGTTCTCGGACTTAAAGGAATAACCGTCCCGCATTAAGCAAGATCCAGAAACGATATTCATGCTTAATGCGGGCACCAAATAACATTTATTGAGGTTTATAACTAATCCCGATGGTAGACGTAGAGGTAGCGTCCCGACGGCGATCACATCAACTCTTGATCCATTGCCGACGCGCATCGTCACCTCATCCTTTGCTAGTGGTCGCTTGTTCTGCAGCTCCTGTTTCGAGTTACATATGTGAGCAACCGAACCAGTATCAAATACCCAGGTGCTACTGCGAGTACTAGTTAGGTACACATCAATAACAAGTATATCATATATACCTTTGTTCACTTTGCCGGCCTTCTTATCTGCCAGATACTTGGGGCAATTGCGCTTCCAGTGGCCAGTACCCTTGCAATAGAAACACTCAGTCTCAGACTTAGGGCCATGCCTGTTTCTCTTCTCAGTAGTAGCAACAGATTTGCCACCCTTCTTGAAGTTTACCCTTGGCTTGCCTTTCTTGCCTTTCTTGAAACTAGTGGTCTTATTGATCATCAACACTTGATGTTCTTTCTTGATCTCCACTTCAGCAGTTTTAAGCATCGAGAGAAGCTCAGGGAGAGACTTCTTCATGCTCTGCATATTATAGTTCATCACGAAGTTCTTGTAACTAGGTGGCAGAGATTGGAGAACACGATGTATCCCTAGCTCAATGGGAATCGATATTCCCAAGGCTATGAGCTTATCAGCGTACGCAGACATTTTGAGTACGTGTTCACTAACGGAGCTGTTCTCTTCCATCATGCAGCTAAAGAACTTTTCTGAAGCATCATAACTCTCAACTGCGGCATGGGTATCGAAAATCATTTTCAATTCTCCCATTGTGGCATAAGCAGTGCTGTTCTCGAAACGTTTTCGCAGCTCTGGCTCTAATCCATAGAGGATGCCGCAGTGAACTATACTGTGGTCTTCTTGTTGAGTCAGATAAACATTTTTATCTTCATCAGAAGCATCATCAGCGGGTTGGTCACCTAGAGGTGCATCAAGCACATAGAGCTTCTTGCAAGCGGTGAGGAGAATCCTCAGGTTAAGTGCCCAGTTGGTAAAGTTGCTACCATTGTTCGCTAATTTCTCTTTCTCCATGAACATATTGAAATTGAAGGTAGGTGGTGCCATGATCTACAACATATTTGCAAAGACTATTTAGACTATGTTTATGATAAATTAAGTTCAAGTTAATTCTAAAATTATCCCATGAACTCCCACTCAAAAACAACATCCCTCTTAGTTGTCTTTAGTGATTACACGAACCAAATTCACTACACCGAAACCGATCATCACGTGAGACGGTGTAGTTGCAAAGGCGAACATCAACATGTTCATCATATCATTCATATGACTCATGCTTTACCTTTCGGTTACGTGTTCCGAGGCCATGTCTGTACATGCTAGGCTCGCCAAGTAGAACCATTGTATTGCATGTGTTTCAAGGCCATGTCTGTACATGCTAGGCTTGAAAAACACCCGTTGTATGCGAACGTTGAGTCTATCACACCCGATCATCACGTGGTGTCTTGAAACGACGAACTTTCTTAACGGTGCATACTTAAGGAAGAACACATTATTATCTTGATATTAAGTGAGAGGGATCATCTTATAATGCTACCGTCGCGATCTAAGCAAAATAAGATGCATAAAAGGATAAACATCACATGCATGGATAATGTGATATGATATGGTCCTTCTTGCACTTGATCTCCATCTTGTGCATCATGGTATGATCTCCATCATCCTACCGGCGTGGCACCAAGGTCCGTGGCACCTCCATCTTGATTGTCCATTACAACATATCACATGGATATGACATACAGCACGCAGGCCATAAAATAAGACAACCATATGGCTCCAGCCGGTATGTCAATAATTTACAAAAGATATCATCTCATACATAACGTTTGTAACATTGACCATATCACATCACATGCCCTGCAAAAACAAGTTAGACGCCTCTAATTTATTTTTGCATATTTTACGTGGCTTTGGGCTTACGAGGATAGAACCGTTCATATCTACGTACAAAAAACCACAACGTTGATAAAATATATTTTTGAACAACCCTTTGTAGATTAGATCTTAACTATAGTAGGAGAAACCGACACCCGCAAGCCACTTATGCAATTCAAGTTGCATGTCAGTTGTGGAACAAGTCTCATGTACGTGGACATGTAAAGTTAGTCCGGGCCGCTTCATCCTACTATGCCACTAAGATCATAAAATACTCAAAGAGACAAAAACATGATCATCAACGCCCACATACTCCTATGTGTTCTACCCGTACAATTCATCTACGCATAGATCCGGCTCTGATACCACTGAAGGGGAACGTAGCATGGAAAACAAAAAAATTTTCCTACACGCGATAAACCCAAATGGCCAAGATCTAATCTATGAGATGAAAGGCAACGGGGAGAAAGAGAGTCTTGAGATAACATACCCTCGAAGACACTAAGTGGTACGAGAAAAGATCTCGTTGTTGGCGTAGTCGTTCTCACGCCGATCCCGAGCGAGAAGAAGAGCGCCGCAAACCGGCGGCGCCTCCGTAATCGGTCACACGTTCAGCTCGATGAAGACTTCCGTTCCCTCGGTCCAGCGGGTTGCGGAAGTAGAGGTTCCCTCCGGAATTCCAGCAGCACGACGGCGTGGTGGTGGTGAAGAATCCCACGGTCAGGGCTTCGCCAAGCCGGAGACCATGGAAAGGAGCAGCGGATGGGAGGGAAAATGGATGAGCAAGTGTGTGGGGAAGAGAGAGCCCTCACCCTCCTTTTATAGGGGAGGGGGAGGCAGCCCAAGGGGGGGGTGCGGCCAGCCATGGGTGCCCCCACCCCTTCCTCTCTTCATGTGAGTGGAAGCTCCACTCAAACCCACTCAAATTTCCCTTAATTTCCCACTTGGAAAATCCAAAGGTTTTTCTTTAATAAATAAATAAAACATTTTTATTTCTTTATTTATATTTGTTAATTCCATTAACAAACATTTGCATGCAGCACCTCGAACCATTTGTTAATTCTATTAACAACCGTTCGACGAAAAACCCCTTGAACTATTTCAATTTTCCCCGAAACTATTCCGGAGCTGCCCAAAATATTCTTCGGTATTCCGTATCTTCTCTAAACGCTTCATCGAACCTTAAGTGTGTCTCCCTACGGTTCGTGAATATTATAGACATGATCGAGACTCCTCTCCGATCAATAATCAACAGCGGGGTCTGGAAAACCGTGATGACTCCTATATATTCAACGATGACTCTCGTGATCGTGTGAACCTTTCAACGTTGTAACGATTTCCCTTTGTCTCGCGATATATTACTTGTCCGAGATCCGATCATCGGTATCCACTATACTTTGTTCGATCTCGTTATCCGACAAGTACTCTTTTCTCGTTCCCGTGATATAACATCCTAGTGATCAAATCACTTGCTTGCAAGCGGTGTTGATGTGATATCACCGAGAGGGCCCTGAGTATATCTATCCGTCATATTGGATGGACAAATCCCATTCTCGATCCATGAGCTTCAACCAATACTTTCCGAATATCCAATGCCACCTTTATAGTCACCCTTTTACGGTGTGATGTTTGATGTCATCAAAGTATTCTTTCGGTATTAGTGATTAACATGATCTCATGGTCTAAGGAATAATGTTACTCCGAATGTAAGACATAACAACAAAACTAAATGACTTGATCGTATTGTTATACTTAGTTTAGGGTTTAAGTTCATCATGTCATTCTCCTAATGACATGACCCCGTTATCAACAACATCCAATGTTCATGATCAGGAAACCTTGATCATCTGTTTAATCAACGGGCTAGTTAAAAGAGAGGCTTCACTAGGAACGTTGGTTTGTTTATTAATCACACATGTATCAACGTTTCCGGTTAATACAATTCTAGCATGAGAAATAAACATCTATCACAAACAAGGAATAACATAATAAACACTTTATTATTGCCTCTCGGGCATATTCCCTTCAGTGTTTTCATCCCGGAAGACCCCGGGAGCCAGAAGGGGGCTAGGAGAGGAGCCACAGGGTGGCCACACCCCTGGCGCGGGTCCCCCCTTGGTCGCGCCAGCATAGGGTGTGGGCCCCCCAGAGTACCCCTTGGACTCCCCTTTCGACTACAAGTAGCCTCCAACCCTAAAACCCGAGGGGGTTCGTCATATTCCACACAAACACAACAGAGCGCCGCTGCCATCCCGAACCTCGATTCGGGGATGAGAAACTCCGTTCTGGCACCCTGCCGGGACGGGGAATTGGAGGAGATCATCGCCATCGTCATCACCAACGCCTCTCCATCGACCATCCATGTTTCCTCCATCCATGTGTGAGTAATTCCCCGCTGTAGGCTGAAGGGGATGGTAGGGATTGGATTAGATCGTTCATGTAATAATGACATGATTGTTAGGGCATAGTGCCTAGTATCCTCTATTAGTGCTATTGACATTGTTGCAACTTGTTATGCTTAATGCTTGCCACTTTGGGCCTGAGTGCCATGATCTCAGATTTGAACATGTTATTGAATCATGATGATAATTATTGTTTCTTGATCATACCTGCAAGTTGGTTACACACATTGTTGTCCGGAACCCGAGGTCCCGAAGTGACAGAAATTGGGACAGCCGGAGGGGATGGCTGTGATGTGAGGATCACGTGTGTTCACGGAGTGTTAATGCTTTGCTCCGATGTTCTATTAAAAGGAACACCTTAATTACCAGTAGTTCCCTTGAGGCCCCGCTGAAAACGGGTTGGTAGGACAAAAGATGGTGTGCAAGGTCTCATTGCGAGCACATACGACTATTTACGGAACACATGCCTATGGTTACTTAGTGCTTGGATGCTTTATCATATTTATCTGCAATGCCCATGACTTGATCATTATTTGAACTATCTTATCCATGCAACGCCCCTTCATCCATCCCTATGCCTACAATATTTAATCCCGATGTTTACTTCAAACACTCTTGCTGCTGTTTTCATTCCAGTGTTGCTATTATTTCACTACTGTTGCTACTATAAAACTGTTACTACTGATAAACCACTGCAAACAAAAGTACTTTCAGGTGCAGGTGAATTGAATAATCACTTGTTAAGGCTCACAAATATTCTTTGGCTCCCCTTGTGTCGAATCAATAAATTTGGGTTTTACTTCCCTCGATGACTGTTGCGATCCCCTATACTTGTGGGCCATCACTCTCCTTCGATTTGCTCAAAGTTAAAGATATCCTGCACAACAGCATGCTGAGGACTAGCAGGAAAATATTTTTGAAAGAAAGCATTAACCAAACACATAGGACTAGTAATAGATCTAGGTGACAGATTGTTAAACCAAGTTTTAGATTCATCTTTCAATGAGAAAGGCAAGATCTTGGTAACAAAATAAGTACGCAACTTAGTATCATCATAAAATAAACTACTCAAAGATGAAAGTTGATTCATATGTTCCATAGCATTTTTACTTTTAGTTCCACAAAAATGTTCCTTCTCAACAACAGATATATAAGATAAATCTAGAGAGAAATCATAATCCTTATCTCTAATGTGTATGGGAGATGTAGTAAACTTAGCATCAAGAGAAGATTTATATCTAACAGCATGTCTTGCAAGAAGACTCTTTAGAGCACTTGCACCCGTAGTAGCCTGAGCTTCATTAATAAAGTCATCATTAAGTTCAATATAGGTTTCATCAATATCATCACTAGGCTCGGGTGAATTAACAGGTGTACCAATATTTTCAACAGGAATTTCAGCACTTTCAATTTGTTTGGATTTAGCAATTGTAGCATCTAGGAAAGGACCTAGTGAACCAGTATCGTAAATCATAGTAGAAACATCATCAAAAGCATCAGAAGCTTTTTCAGACTCAGTAGAAGTGACAGTGTGTGTAGCATGTGGCGGTGTAAGAAGCTTACTCATACAGATGGTGAATCAAGAGCAACCGAGGTGTTTAGAGTTGTACCTCTCCTTCTAGTTGATGGTAATATCGGAACTTTTCCATCACGAGTCTTGCCCATGATGAAAGTCTTGCAGCAAATAATATCACGTTCAAGTGAGCAAATAAATAAAGCTATGCTCCCCGGCGACGGCGCCAGAAAATAGTCTTGATGACCCACAAGTACAGGGGATCGCAACAGTCTTTGAGGGAAGTAAAACCCAAATTTATTGATTCGACACAAGGGGAGCCAAAGGATATTTATAAGCCTTAACAGATGAGTTGTCAGTTCAGCTGCACCTGAAAGTAGACTTGCTCGTAACAGTTTATCAGTGGTAACAGATTTATAGCAGTAGTAGTAGTAAAATAACAACATGAGTAAAATAGTAACAACAATAGAAATTGCGGGAAACAGCAGGATGAAAGTACCGTAGACAAAGGGAATGGATGAATGGGCGTTGCATGGATAAGATAGGTCATGTAATAATCTAAACATGGGCATTGCAGATAATAATAATAATAAAACATCCAAGTTCGAGGCAAACCATAGGCATGTGTTACGTGCTCGCAATGAGAAACTTGCACAACATCTTTTGTCCGACTGGCCCGTTTGCAGCGGGGCCTCAAGGGAAACTACTGGTAATTAAGGTGGTCCTTTTAATAAAGCATCGGAGCAAAGCATTAACACTCCGTGAACACACGTGATCCTCACATCACAACCATCCCCTCCGGTTTTCCCGATTTCTGTCACTTTGGGGACTCGGGTTCCGGGCAATAACATGTGTAAACAACTTGCAAATATGATCAAGAAACATAATTATACTCATGAAACAATAGCATGTTAAGATCTGAGATCATGGCACTCTGGCCCAAAGTGACAAGCATTAATCATAACAAGTTGCAACAACGGTAGAAAACACTAACAATGGATACTAGGCACTATGCCCTAACAATCTGGCATTATTACATGATCGATCGCATCCAATCCCTTCCATCCCTCCCAGCCTACAACGGTGTTTACTCACACATGGAAGGGGAATCATGGATGGTTGATGGAGAAGAGGTGGTGGTGTCGATGGTGATGATCTCCTTCGGATCCCCATCCGGGACTCCTTCTGGCTCTGGGGGTCTTCGGGTGTTTTAAGGTCTTTGGGAACTTTTCTCGGCATTTTCCTGAAAGTTGATTTTTCTGCACAAAAAGTAAGACATTAAGGCAATTCTGCTAAAAATAGCGTTAGTCCGTGTTAGTTGTATCCAAAACTCACAATTTTAGAGGCAAACAATAGTAAAAGTGTTCGGAAAAGGAGATACGTTTTGGACGTATCACGGTCCAAGCCCATGCACTTGATCGGTGTGGCGTCCAGGTACAACTTCTTTACGTCGCGGATCCAACTCTCCATGGTTGATGTGCGAAGAGTGATCGTGACCTTGAAGTTCATGCCTTCGGCTTCAAAGTGGTACTCCCGGGATGGAGGTACGCGCGCGAGGGTCTCCATTCGAATGGAAGAGGGGGAGAGATCGGGGGTTCTTGGCAGAGTTTGAGAGAACTTGGCAAAGGTTAGAGAGAGGAGAAGTATGCTTATGGTAGCGCACTGTAGAAGATTATATAGTCGCGGTAGGGCATATCAATAGCCGGCCGCGATTTAATTTCAACATTCCACTTCCAACTTCCAAAGCCACAATTTAACGAGGACATTATGATGGTTATTCCTGGTGTGATCAACTTCCAAAGCACGGGAACTGAATGGTTCAAGTTTGAACATGATCCGTTTAGTTTTGGTTGGTGACACGGACCGGTACTAAAGGCCCATTTTAGGTTTGTTGGGATCCGATGAATGTTGAATGTTATGTCTTCTGATTATCAATCTATCATATTATCTTCATGCATATGTTATTTATGATCTTGCATGCTCCGTTATTAGTAGATTCTCTGGCTAAGTAGATGCTAGTAACTCCATGAGGGAGTATTTATGCTCGATAGTGGGTTCATGCCTCATTTGCATCTGTGCTCGAGTGACAGAAACGTGACGGATGGAGGATGTGATGTTTCCATTAGGGAGAAAACAACGATGTTTACTTAGTTTACATTGTTTACAGTACACACTTTTCTTACTGGGATTATCTGTTGCTTGCAACTTAAAACCCAATGTTTGTTCGGATGATATTCGGAGGGTCGATTATTAGTCATAGATGCAGTTGGATGACGGTCTATGTATCTTGTTGTAATGCCCACATGAATCACATAGTAATCTTTATGTCTTGCATATGCACTACGGTGCAGCCTTCATTTATGTCAATGTCCCAGCTGTAATTTGTTCACCACACATGTTATTTATCTTTTATGGAGAGACACCTCTAGTGAACTGTGGACCCCGGTCCATTTTCTCATTCTGATAATACACACACTGCTTCCACTGCTTTCAGACTACTTCCACAGCTTTCAATCTGCTTCCACTGTTTTCATACTATTCTCATACCGTTTTCCACACCATACATTTAACCCATTTGTTATCAGCAAAACCGGTGAGATTGACAACCTCACTGCTTCGTTGGGGCAAAGTGAATTGTTTGTGTTGTGTAGGTTCCACGTTACTACTGAACGGGTAGTGCGCCCTGCCATCTCAGCTGCATCAACCTTCTGAAGTTACTCCTTCCTCCTACTGGTCGATTCAACTTTGGTTTCTCTCCGAGGGAAAAATGTTGTTGTGCTCATCATACCTTCCTCTTGGGGTTTCCCAACGAGTGCAAGACCTGCAGCATCAAACTACTGGCGTCGTTGCCGAGGAAGAAGAGAATTTCTGCAAGGGAGTCTCTCACCTCCAATCATTTTTACTTTGTTGTTGTTTTTCTTGTTACTTGCTTTATCATGCTTTCTAGCAATGTATGATGTCTTTGAAACTAGATTTTATAGGAAAGGTGGGTTCACGGAAGATGAACAAAAATATTATAAGGAACACCGCTTGTCACAAAAAGGGAAACACTTATGGGATCAAATTAATAAATTATATATCATTGCTAGAAACTTGTCTTCTACTTATAATGTTACTTATTGCTTTGATAAATCTTGTTGCTATAGGAGGTATAAACACCTCCCTTTTCAATGTGAGTATAATGATAATGTTACCATATCTTCTTATGTTAAGGGAAATTATGAATTATATGATGTGGAAAATTTATTGCTTGGAAGGGTGCATTCGAAATTGCCTATTTACTTGAAAGTATTTATGATGCACCTTGTAAATACAAGATTTATGCTATACTTGAATATTTCTTTGATAATTACAAGGATTGTAATTACTACATAATGGAATATCTTAATAAATGCTCTCAATATAAGGAAGAGACTAATGCCTTGCAGGAACATATGGAAGAAGAAACTGCTGAATCTGGAAGCCCATTCGATGAGAAAGAGGAGGAGAGTGATGATCAGGAGGAGGAAGAATGGAGCTACCCATGTCTACCTCCCAATTATAGTAACTCTTTAACTCATAATTGTGATGATCCTATTGATTCTTTTGAAATATCCCTTTTTGATGAAATTGATACTTTCTATACTTGTGATCTTCATACTACTATGAATGAAACTTGTGAGAATGATATTTCTACTGTTATTTATGATAATCCATGCTAATTTGATAAATCCTATGAGAATCCTCTATTTATTCCAACTATTGATATGCATGATAATGAGGAATTTTGCTTGGAAAATTTATATTATAATGCTCTAGATGATGGTTCCTATGTTACTTGATGATATAAATTATAATGCTACTGAAAATAGGATTGATATAATGTGTCCTATACCTTTTATGAATGATCAATCATCTTGTTTTGATATTGCTAAAAGTGGGGAAAAAGAGGAGCTGATTTTAAATTTTGATCCCACTGTTTTGGAGCTTGATATGAATTGTGTGCTTTTAGACCATGACAAACATGCTTTATGTGATAGATATGTTTTTGAGTTTGTTCATGATGCTACTAGAAATTATTATGAGAGAGGAAAATATGTTTGTAGAAATTTTCATGTTACTAAAACACCTCTCTTTTTGTTGAAAGTTTTGAAGTTGCTCTTGTTTTACTTTCCCATGATTTCTAGTTTGAGATTCTTTAATTTATTTCTTTACAAGATTCCAATGCATAGGAAGTGGGTTAGACTTAAATGTTTTTATACTTGCTTCTTTATTCTCTCTTTTTCTTAATTCATATTTCTTATGTGAGCATCATCTTCACTTGAAAACACTTGATTCCACTTTTCTGGGCCTAGCTAAAAGGCGTTAAAGAAAATCACTTCTTGGGAGATAACCCATGGTTTTATTTTTGCTTTTTTTTTTAGTTTAGGGGTTGTATACTTATGTAGCAACTCCTTTGTATCTTTATTTTCATGTTTTAGTTGTGCCAAGTAAAGTTTCTGACGAGAGTTGGAGTTGGTTTTGGATTTATGGGCAGGAAACAAATTTCTACCGTCCATCGTAAAAAAAATGTATAAAATCCAGGAAGATCAAAATGACCTGAAATTGTTTGTGCTTATTCCTCAGCTAATTCCACATCTTTTTAGTTCTTTAAGTTTTTCGATCCGAGCAACATAAGTGCCCTGAAAAAATTCGTGATTACAGACTGTTCTGGTTTTGGCAGATTCTGCAATTTTTATTGCATTTGCTCTTTTACGATGTCAAGCGGATTTATTTGCTTCACGAAACATCAGTGGATGTAGATAATTTTTAAAATTATCAATAGAACTTGTGCCCATACAGAACCCATGGATTTTTGTATTGTTGCACTAACCCTCTAATGCGAATTACTCTTTGAGTGTGGTGTGAAGGAAGTTTTCAAGGGTCAAGAGAAGAGGGTGATATAATGTGATCAAGAAGATTGCAAAGGAAAAGCTTGGGGATTCCCCCGTGGTTCATCCCAGAAAATTCTAAGAAGACTCAATCATCTAAGCTTGGGGATGCCCAAGGCATCCCCTTCTTCATCAACAATTTATCAGGTCACTTCTAGTAAAACTATATTTTTATTCGGTCACATCATATGAAGTTTACTTGGAGCGTTTTCTTGTTTTTCTTTTGTTTTACTTTGTTTTCCTTGCTGCAATAATATATTTGGATCCTAGAATTCCTTGTTTGGGAGAGATACACGCTCCGCTTTTTCATTTGAATACTCGTTATGCTTGTATTCTTAGTTTTTCTTCTAGCTGCTCCAAAATTCCTGTTTAGCTCTTGTTTTCATTTCATCTCTTATTCAGAGCTGTTAGTTTTAGTATAGTTATGTGAGTAATCTCATGTTTGCTTTCTGTATCATTTAGAGAGTTTTTGTTAAAACATATTTTGTATGGTGCTTGTTGGGAAAAGAAACTGTTGCTTGTAGTAGAATTTATAACAGTGCAAATAGAAGCTTGTATAGACTATGGCTAGACTTTTTCATAGCATGCTAGATGTTATTTTAATTCTAAATCCTAGTGGTTATTTAGTAGCATGATTTGTCTCATATAGCTGAGAATGTTTAATGTGCCATTGAAAGAATCCTGAGTTGTTCTTGTCATTTTGAAGCATAAATTTGTGGTGTTCTCCTTTGAATGTTTTATTTGGTGGACTTGGCGCATGCTTACACCATGTTTATGACTATGAACCAGTCACTTATAGCCTCTATGATAATTTAGTTTTTGAACTTGTGGTACCACTTATGCTTTTATTAATGATATTTATGTCGCTATGCATGATTATGTCCATTATGCTCTCTTGATTTGTCGCTCCTAGTCTTTTGCTAGCCTCCACGTGTACTGAGTATGAGCTCTACTCATGCATCCAACTCTTAAAAGCCAAAATTTGCCAGATGTGTCCACCATACCTAACTACATGTGGTATTTAATTGCCACTCTAAAGTAAATTGCTCATGTGTTACCTTTAAAACTTTCAAAATTACTCCTTTTTGTGCTCCTATTTTAGCTCATGAGGACGTAAATAGAGAATATTTATCTCACTTGTTGATTGGACTTTCACACCCTGGACTATTGGCTTCATCCGCTTATCCAATTGATAGAAGAGCTGGCAGCGGGGTGCCCAGCACCAGAGTAATACAACAAATTCTCTTCACTTTTTTTGCCCCTGATTTATCAGTCAAAGCATAACTGTGTTAACAAAAGAGAAAGAGGGATGACCTTCTACCCAGATGCGTCCTTTTATGGGAGCCGCTCTTGTGAAGTCTAGTTGGCTTGTGGCGTACTGTATTTTCTGTTTACGGTTCGTTGACATAAGCATACACCTCTCTAAGAAATATACACTCCTCCACGGTATGTGATTGTTGGTAGGCACCAGAGGATTTAGTTAGCCATGGTTTGTGTAAGATGGTTTGAAGGAGTGTTAAACATTGTATACCTTTGTTTAATAAAATAAAAAGCTCTAGCACATGAGTTGATCCCCGCTTCCCTCTTCGAAGGGCCTTTCTTTTACTTTTATGTTGAGTCTCCATCTTCTAGCTTTATGCACAGTTGAGAGAGCATAGTTGCCATTCTGAGTTTAATGTGCATTTGTCCCCGAAACATTATTAATTGATTCATGATGTGTTATTGTTTGTTCTCTAATTATTTATTCTAGTCTTCCTCATGAACTTTGAAGGTGTCCTGGCATTTATGTTTTGCCGCACTCTTAAGGACAAGCGAAATATCACTTTGCCATGTTATCTCTATGATTAAAACAAACGTATATCTTTGAGTGCATTATTATTCATGATCTTTTATTTGTGTTACTTCTCATGATACAAGGTGATTGCTATGCTTTATTTTTAATATTTTATTTATCATGCTTGTGTTGAAGTTCTATGATCTCAGGTTACATATGCTTTTACATTATTGATGATCAAGTTTATGTTGGTAGCATGTCACCTCAGAAATTATGTGTTTTTATCGTTTACCTACTCGAGGACGAGTAGGAACTAAGCTTCGGGATGTTGATACGTCATAAACGTATCCTTAATTTCTAATGTTCCATTTTATTTCCTACATGTTTCCTATACACTTTATGTCATTTTTATCGATTTACGGGACTAACCTATTGACAAGATGCCACAGAGCCAGTTCCCTGTTTTTTGTTGTTTTTAGTTTCAGAAAAGTTATTCTAGAAATATTCTCGGAATTGGAAAATTTGAAGCCCGTAAGTCTTAGAATTCCTGAAGGTTCCACGGAGTCCCGAAGAGGCCCGGAGGGGGGCCACACCAAAGGGCGGCGCCCCCTAGCCGCGCCTGGGGGTGGTGTGGGCCCCTCGGGCATCCACGCCATCGCCCTTTCGCCTATTTATTCCCCCCGATACGACAACCCTAAAAATATACCACTTCGTCCCGAGAAACACCCGAGGCCGCCGTTATCGTCATCCCGAGATCAGGAGGGTTCTGGAGCTCTCCCCGGCACCCTGCCGGGAGGGGAATTCATCACCGGAGGGGTCTACACCACCATGCCCTCCTCCGAAGTGATGCGTGAGTAGTTCATCCCTGGACTACGGGTCCATAGCAGTAGCTAGATGGTTGTCTTCTCCACTCTGTACCTCATGTTTAGATCTCGTGAGCTGCCCTACATGATCGAGATCATCTTTATGTAATGCTACATGTTGTGTTTGTTGGGATCCAATGAATGTTGAATGTTATGTCTTATGATTATCAATCCATCATTTTATCTTTATGCATATGTTATTTATGATCTTGCATGCTCTCCGTTATTAGTAGATGCTCTGGCCAAGTAGATGCTAGTAACTCCAAAAGGGGGTATTTATGCTCGATAGTGGGTTCATGCCTCCTTTGCATCTGTGCTCGAGTGACAGAAACGCTACAGATGGAGGATGTGCTGTTGCCATTAGGGAGAAAACAACGGTGTTTACTTAGTTTAGATTGTTTACATTACACACTTTGCTTACTTCGATTATCTGTTGCTTGCAACTTAATACCCAACGTTTGTTCGGATGATATTTAGAGGGTCGATTATTAGTCAGAGATGCAGTTGGATGACAGTCTATGTATCTTGTTGTAATGCCCGCATGAGTCACATAGTAATCTTTATGTCTTGCATATGCACTACGGTGCAGCCTTCATTTCTGTCAATTGCCCAGCTGTAATTTGTTTACCATACATGTTATTTATCCTTTATGGAGAGACATCTCTAGTGAACTGTAGACCCCGGTCCATTTTCTCATTCTGATAATACACACACTGCTTCCACTGCTTTCACACTGCTTCCACTGTTTTCATACCGTTCTCATACCGTTTTCCATACCATACATTTAACCTCTTTATTATCAGCAAAACCGGTAAGATTGACAACCTCACTGCTTCGTTGAGACAAAGTGAATTGTTTGTGTTGTGTAGGTTCCACGTTGTTGCTGAACTAGTAGTGCGCCCTGCCATCTCAACTGCATCAACCTTCTAAAGTTACTCCTTCCTCCTACTGGTCGATTCAACGTTGGTTTCTTTCCGAGGGAAAACTGCTGCTGTGCTCATCATACCTTCCTCTTGGGGTTTCCCAACGAGTGCAAGACCTGCACCATCATATAGCTAGCCAATTTACTCAAGTACTGCAGATGGTTTATTCCAATTTGTGCACTGGTTTTGGTCCAATTTGTGATGTTTTGTGCTATGTACTGCTAGTTAGCATGTGTAGGTAGATTTGGTTACAACATAGGCACATTGGGATGTTTGCATAGATAGGTAGACATGATATATGGAAGCACTTGTTCATGTAATTTTCTTATGCAATTAGATGGATCAAGATAAAACACCGAAGGCACAATGGGATCCAGCTTCCACTACTATATTTTGTGAAATCTACAAGAAACACAAAACCAAGATACACTGGACAACAATGGGTATTTGATAACTTGGGTAAATCCAAGGATTGCATAGGCCATGTTCTGATTCTTTGCATGACACTTTGGTTGACAACTATGGTCTTGAGGGGTCAACAAAGATGTGTTCCGAGGAGGCACTTGGGATGTTTTTGTGGATGCTTGGGAGTCCACAATCTGTCACTCAAGTTCATAACCGGTTCAAGAGATCCAAGGAGACAATCAAAAATAAGTTTGATGAGGTGTTATACTATGTTAATCAGCTAGCGGGAGACATCATCAAGCCTATTGATTCACATTTTCCAACAGTGCATGAGAGGCCACGGGACTCTAGATTTACACCACATTTCAATTGTGCAGTTGGTTCAATTGATGGAACACACATACCCGTTATTGTGCCATCTGCTCATATTTTCAACCATGTTGGTCGCCTTGGATACCCCACACAGGATGTTATGGTTGTTTGTGACTTTGACTTGCGGTTCACCTCCATAGTTGCAGGATGGCCAGGTTCCGTGCACGGCACAAGGATATTCAAAGATACATTGCATAAGTTTGAAGCAAATTTTCCTCCTCCTCCTCCAGGTATATGTTAGGGTTGTCCACTCTCCATTGAGTTATATTGGTATCATATTGGTCGCTAACTTGTGTTTCTTTCAGGAAAATACTATCTAGTTTATTCTAGTTATCCAAATCAGGATGGATATCTTTCACCATATGCAGGAACCAAGTATCATCTACCTGAGTTTAGACTATCCGCATAAGCACCTACTGGGAAGCAAGAAATATTCAACCATGCTCATTCATCTTTGCGGAATCCTATCGAGAGAGCATTTGGTGTATTGAAGCAGAAATGGCACATCTTCCATGGTATATCTAGTTACCCGATAGATAAGCAGACTGAGATAAGCATTGCATGCCTACCACTCCATAACTTCATTTGCGATAGTCTGTTGTTTGATCTACACTTCCATCGATGCGATACGGATGATACTATATGCCTCCAGGGCATGTAGTTGCCACATCGGGAGGCAATGTAGGCAATGATTTGGGAGGAGACCATGTTACCATGAACAACACCCGTGACAACATAGCTAATGCTTTGTTCGCGGCAAGGGGAGGTGTCTAGACGTGAGAACTTCTAGCTCTTTTGGGTTGAGATGAGAAGTCTTGTAACATATGTTTAGAATTGAGAAATTTCGAACTATTTTCTATTTGTATGAACAAGTCTTGTAATATACATGTTATCATCTCGTATTATATTCTCATATACGTGATGTTTTATGTAATATTATTGCGAACATCTCGACTTATAAGCCAAAATCCTACCAAATAACTCGGAAATTATTTCTACAGTTAATATGTTCACAATTAGTTCAACAAAAAATTGTAAAATTGAGATAATTCAACTCTTAAGAATAGAAAATATGTTAAGAATGGTCAGAAATGGCTAATTTATTCTGAATCGTCATTTGTACAACTTCTTCAGCAATCAGGGGCATTTCAGACATTCCATCTTTCAAACCAGCAACAACAACCCTCAACAGTTGTCCTGCCAAACATCAAATCTCTGCTTCTAGCAGCTGCTCCCACAGCTGATTTCTAACAGCTCACCAGCTACAACTGATTCTCAACAACAACAACCCAAACAAACAGACCCTATAGTCGAGTCAGTTTGTTTGTGTCGCTTAGGGAGGGAAAAAGCAAACAGCAGCAGGGCACGTTGAAAGACCATCTTCCGTTTTGATAATTAATGACAACATAACTATTGGACTAATGTCTATTTGAGAGTACTTGCAGGTCCTATTTGATATATATGAAAATTCCCAGGTTCATCAAGTATACAATATCTATGGGTTACAAAAATGTTTCGATGGAAAGAGATCAAAGAAACAAAGATGTGGTGCCATTTTTGCAAGCAGCGGAAGCTCCGGTGAAACCACCGGAACCTCCGCCCCATGCATTTCCCAGCTCATCCAGGCGCTGGCCTCCGGTGGAGGATCCGGAGCGGAGGCTCCAGCAGAGCCTCCGGTGTACTTCCGGTGGGCGGAGCCTCCGGTGAAACCACCGGAGCCTCCGCTGGCTCCACTGCCCCACTGTGGGGCTAGCCTCCGGTGTGGCCTCCGCTAAAACCCCCTTCGGGTGCATAAGAGCAAAGGCTGCAGCGGAGCCTCCGGCGGGCGGAACCTCCGCCAAAGCCACCGGAGCCTCTGCCCTACAGGATCCAGTTTGAAGAAAATGAGATGCGCGTGTGCACGTATGTGAAGACCACCAGATCCTCCGGTGCTGCGTGGACTGCACAACTGCCACTTGGGGGAAGGGGTATTTAAAGCCTTCCCCTACCTCATAAATGTTCAAGCTTTTCCCATTCTCTCTCCTAGCCATAAATGAAAGCTTCAACCTCCTAGATCTCCCTCTCCAACCACCCAAACACTCCGAAACTTTGTGGAGAGCTAGAGGAGACCTAGATCTGTGATTCCACCAAAGGAATTTCAAATCCATCCACCACATCCTAGTAGATCTGGAATCCTACTTGAGGCTTAGAAACCTTAGTATATCTTGTGCTTGTAGCTTCCACCTTGTTGCAAGAAGCTTCGGATCCGTTGAGAGCATCCATCCATCTTGTCGAGTGTCCTCAACCTTGTGTAAAGGTTTGGTCAACGCCTTCAAGTCGACCTCATAGTAGAAACGAGAAGCTCCCTCGCTGGAGAAGCTCAAGGAGAATAATGTGTGCACAACCGTGCTATTGAGGAGCACCTAGGTGGCTCCCCACCTCTCCAACGTAGACATACTTATCTTGAGAAGGAACTACGGGAAACATATCCTTGTCTCCTTGTTTACACTTGTGGTTTATCTTGTTGCCTTTCGTTTTACTTCCGTTGCGTATCTTATCTTGTATCACTTAGGTTGCTCACCTAGTTGCAGATCTAGAGAACCTTATCTTATCTTGCTTAGCCATAATTAAAAGGAAAATAAGAAAAATTGGTAGTCAACCTATTCACCCCCCTCTAGTTGACCATAGTGCACCTTCAATTGGTACCAGAGCATCGGCTCTTGCTAAGGGCTTAACCGCCTAAGAGTATAAGTGTCAATGAAAATGAGTCCGACGGTTCTAGTGCGGAAATCGCCAAAATGGCCGACGCTATAACTAACCTACAAGAAACGGTTGGAACCCTCCAAACCGAATTGTCCAAGGTTAGCTCTAGTGTTAGCTCGGAGGTTTCTAGCATAAAGAAAATGTTGGAGGCCATGATGGGGAAAACCAAGGAGTCCAAGGAACCACCTCTCACCACCGATGATGTTAGCTCGGATGATGAGTCCATTCCGGACATCGCCGAAATGGAAGCTAACATTGCTTTAGCCAAGGCAAAAGCCGATAAAAAGGATAAGAGCGGTGGGAGCTCCGAAGGCTCCAAGTCTCAATCGGCTAACGGTTCGGGGTCTAACTCAAAAGTACAACCACCTCCCAATTATGACACTATTCATCCTATTGCCACAATGCCACACATTCTAAATGTTGGACTTCCTCCCATGCTTAACACTAACGAATTGTCTTCTTGGAAGTTCGATATGGAGTCTCATATTTCAGGGTCTTGCACCGCCTTGTGGAGAAGTGTTCTCCATGGATTTCATCCTCACGATGCAAACAACTGGACTCCAAGAGAAGACGTGGAATTTCAACTCAACAAGACCACTCTTGTCACTATCCAGAAGGCTCTCCCAAGAGAACATCTTGAACACATCCGCGGTATCAAGACCGCCAAGGAGGCTTGGGATAAACTTGACACCTTGTTTCAAGGCAATGCTAGCATCCAATCCTCCAAGTATGATGTGGCTCTTGACAAGTCCGAGAACTTCGTTATGCTTGAAGATGAAAGTCCTGAAGTACTATATAGAAGGGTTGTCACTCTTGGCAACCAATTGAGGGACTTTGGAAAAGAAGAGATCTCCGATGAGTGGATAAAGAGGAAGTTTGTCAAGGCCATAACTCCTTTCGAGAAGAACCTCTCCACTAGCATTCGAACAAGATCGGACTACAACTCCCTCAACTCCATTGGTGTTCTTAGTGAGTTCATAGCCATATCCCTATCTCACAAGAGCGTGGATGATGCTCTCGCTCGCTCAAGAGGAGTTGGAAAGTCTCCCAACCTCGCCTTGAAGTCTAAGGCGGTTGGTCGGATAGAAGAAGTGGATGAGGACGATGAGGATTATGAAGATTATGAAGATAAATACAAGGGTGCTCACAAGTGCATTGCTCTTGCCATGCACGATTATTGGAAGAGATGGGGGGCTCACAAGGCCGGTGCTCCTAGACCTTCAAGAAACAAGATCTACAAGAAGAATGGGGAGTGGCCAAGGACATGCTTCAATTGTGGAAGTGCAAATCACTTTGTCAAGGAGTGTCCTTTTGAGCCAAGAGAAGAGAATGAAGGAAAGCTTGTTCGCAAGGACAAGAACAAATCTCCACAAAACAAGAATCTCGCTAGAAGAGTCCCAAGGGCTATATATGTTCAAGAAGGCCCCACATTGGAAACATACTACTCCGGAGATGAAGGATAAGATGAAGTCGTAGGTGTGGCCCATGTCGCCATAGCTACGACTTCCTCTTCATCGGTCTCTCTATTCGAATCCCCAATGAGAAGGCATTGGTCCGACCTACATGTCTCATGGCAAAAGCCACCGTGGTAATATCTTCCACCTCCAAGTCTATTGCTACTAGTTCTCCCTCATTATTGGATTGTTTTGAAAACATTGTGGATGATGAGGAGACCAAGAATCTTAGCTCTTGGCTATGTAGTCTTGAAGGTGAAACCAAGGAAAAGGTAAAGGCCCTCTTGAGGCAACTTGATGATGCTAACTCTCTCATAGATGAGAAGGAAGAGATCATCATGACCTTGGAGAGCTATGGTCGTGGTAATGAGAATCATGACAATGAGCTTGTAGAAGCTCTTGAGAAAGAGAGATCCTTGAGAGCCTCTCTTGAAGAGAGACTATCTAGTCTAGAAGAGACTTATGCTATTAGTGTTTCCAAACTTAGGAAGGATAATGAAAAATCTCTTGCTCTACTTAAAATATTTGAAGAAGAAGAGTTGAAGCTAGGAATAGCTCATCAGGAACTTGTTGACCGTCATGGAAAACTAGAAAATGAGTTCACGTCTCTTAAACAAATCCATGACAAACTCACCATATCCCGAAACAAGCTTCTAGCTCAACAATCTAATAATCAAGTGAATTCCTCCTCTAATAGTATTGTTATCATGCCTACCTCTTGTACTACTACTAACGTTGTAGGAAGAGATAAAATTCTCAATGACGCCATAAGTTCTCAAGGAGCCAAGAAAGGAAAGGAAGGTGTAACATCCCAAGTATGAAAACCTACCATTTAGAATGTTTGATTTCTTGTTATTAAAGTATTGCATCATGGCATCATATTTATTTTCCTTGTTTGCCTTGTTTACTATTTTTTTGCATCTTTTCTAAATTGTTTTCACAATGAAACTCAAACAATTTCAAATACTTTGTTTTCATACTTGCTCTGTTACAACCCTTGAAATAAAAATCACAAATAAAAACAACAAATTGTTTTCATTTTATTCCATAAGGAACCAACTAATAAAATGGTGCTTTACTTCCATTAATTAATTCCAATGTGATTTCAAATTCAAAGCAAATCTTTCAAACAGAACCACTTGGAATCTATAAAAATCTCTAAGCAAATCAACTCATTGTTCTAATTTAATCAATAGGGTTCACCCTATTAACATCTTGTTTTCAATATTAATTCATTGTCTACCAAATTTTTCAAATTCAAATCAAATCACCAAACAGCACCCCAATTGGAAATTATAAAATTACCAAAACAAAATACACTCTTTTGTTTCCAATTAAAGTTATTTGGTTCACCTTATTAAATTGTTGGTTTCAAGAGTAATCAAATAGTTATCAAATACTTCCAAAACTAAACCAATTTACAAACAGCTCTGGAATTTTGAAATCTTGAAATTTAAAATGGCCAAATGGTTGCTAACACACTAAGTGGCCTACCCAAATATTTCTGGAAATTTTGGCAAACCCCAAAGCATCTTTTCTTCCAATTTCTTTTACTGCAAAAAAAATATATAAAATAAGCAGAACAAAAAAATAAATAAACCGGCTGGGGAACAGCAGGCTGGGCCAAGCCCAGCCCACCACCCCAGCAACCCCACTCGCGCACGGCCTGCCAGCCTATTTCTTCCAGCTCCGTACAGGTGATGTCATCGCACGCCAGCACCCGAGCTCCACCTGCTCCCCCCGAGCGACTATATCTACCCCGGTCCCATCAAACCCTAGGTCTAGGCCCCTACCCCCCTCTACCCTCGCGCCGTCGCCGATCTCTCCTCCCCACCGGCGCAATTCTCCGTCTCTGAAACTCCACCTCACCGGCGACGTTTCTCTGAACCCGCCACCCACTGAACATCCGCCGTCAGAGAAACAGCGCCACGGCCACCACCGTCCTCCTCAGGCCGAGCCACCCACGGGGATGGAACCGTGGTGGTTCCTTCCACCCCCGCGCTTCCTCGCCGGGCGATGGGAACCCCAGGGAGGCCGCGGCGTCGACCTCCCCCTCCGCCACCGTCTGCTGCTTCGACAGCGTCATCGACGCCTGCAGCCAACCCCCTCCGTTTCCGCTCCAGCTACTGTACGACGACGAGCACCTCGAGGTGAGCCCCCACCTCCACCATCCTCTTCCCTCCTCCCTTTGTGCTCTGGATGAGCCGCCGTCGTGCGCCATCGTGCTCTACCGCCGGCCACCGCGCAGTTCCTGTCAAGTTTCAGAAACTTGTATTTCGTCAGTTAAATTCAGAGTTCGAACTGAACCTCAACCTGTTCCCATCCCGTTAACTGACAGAAACACTCGAACATCACAATGGTTACAGGCACAGCGCGCGCGGGGCAGGTCCAGGGTTCGATCCCTGGATAGCGCGATTAACCCCAATTTTTGCACCAAGTGCTGACAGGGTGGCCCCCCCTGTCAGCCACCCGTGTAGCCACGCACGCGCACAGTGGCCCTAGGCCCACTGGCAGTGCCTAGGGCTAGCTCCCTGTGCGGTAACATTTGTTTTCCAATGTTTCTGTAATTAAATCTAAGTCCTCCTAATTTACAGTTTGGCCCTCAATCTTAAATTGTTAATAACTTTTAATCTAAAACTCCAAATAATACAAGTTAAATATGTTTATTGATCTAAATAAAATTGTCTATCTAATGGTACCAATTGTTTCCTGTTTTGAACTTTCCAAATACAACTTAAATTTGAATTCAAATGTTTCAATTGCAATTTGCTAAAATCAATAACTAAATCATTATTAATCCAATAAATGCAAATAAAATATGTTTTCCATACCATTTTGAATAACCTTTTCAAATATAATTTTTGTTCCCTGTTTGGGATAATTAAAATTGCCTAAAAAATTTAATCCTTGTTTAATTCATTTAAATTTGATAAAATCATAACTTGCTCAAAATAAAATATTTTTGAACATGCAAAATATGTTTTCAAACCATCAAAGTGTGAACTTTTCAAATGTGAATTTGAATTTATGATTTGAACAAATAAAATTCAAATAATATTCAAACTTGTTTTAAATGCAATTAAAACTTGCTTAATATTGTTTAATTCATAATAAATTCATCCTAATTCAAATTTCAATATTTGAAACATGTAATCCAACTAAAATTTGATGTTCTTTTCAAATATAATTTTTGTTAATTGTTTTGCACACTTTAAATTGATGAAAACAATAATTGTTTGTGTAACATGTTTAAGTAACCAAACTTTCCAAACTTAATAAATGATTTCCAAAACTTGTTAAATCCTTTTTATCACTTGCATCTATTATTGTTATTTGTTGTTATTTTGTTGTTACCATCATGCATGCATCATGCTAACAACTTTCACATAATAATTAATTATAAATCATTTGTTCCACTTAATTCATGGACCTTTTCCCATATGCAACTCAAAATTGCATAGGGGTCCATCTTAAGTGTGTTATCATGTTAGCTAGTTTATTTTGATGCAACCATTAATTTGTCATGCATCATCCTTGATTGTGCACAATGCCATGATAATGATTGTTTATATTTCTACATTGTTTGTTTGCTTCTTCTCGGATACACGACGACGTTGAGACCGACGATACTTACGACACCCCTTCTAAGGAGTTAGCTCAGTACCAGGCTACTGGGTTTGCAGGCAAGTTATCACTCACATGAACCACCGTGTTCCTTTCAACATTGATTACCGATACTTTCCGTTGTTCTTTTCTGCTAGCCTTAGTAGTAGTTGTTTCTGTTATGAACCTATCACATGAATCCCTTAACCCTGATATTGCCTCACCTCCACTCCTATCACCCCTTTGATTGAGCCAGTGTCTTACTAGCATGCTTAGGTTGTTTTGCTCGAGTCTGTTACCCGTTACTTTCTGTTACTATTACTTTTATGTTCTGGGGGCTCGATGTTTAATCAATCAATCATGCTAATGCTATTGTTAAATAATAATTTGATGATAAGGCACCGGCAGGAGGCCCCTTGTGGTTTTGAGGCCTGCTAGTGTCGACCCTAATAGGAAAAGGGTCTTGTCTACTGATCCATGATGAGCGCAGTACCCGCATGTGGGAAGCGAGTATGGGCGCCCCCCTCAATTTGACTCGATTCGCATCTCGTCCAAATCGCCTCATTTAGTTCGGGTTTTCCATTTGCTGCATGCATGATCTTGCGAGCCCTTGGTACCCGGGTGGAACTTTCGTAGTCGGCATATAGGGGGACACGGTCTTAGAGTGCTATGAGGGTCCATTTTCTTCTGGGCTCGATTAGCCGTGCGCCCAAGGTTCTTTGGGCTTGATGCGAAGAAGAGTTGAGTTGTGTTGAGTGCCCCGCTTGGTGGAAGGGCCTTTCCATCTGGCGGGTTATTCATGCGTGTACGGCCAAATTGGTGCAACCCTGCAGGGATAATCTTCTCGAGAAGCCGTGTTTTCCGCGGTTATGGATTACTTGGTGAAAGCACTGGCTAACAAGTACTCAGGACAACTTAAACCTAATAATTAACAACCTTACACCCAATGATTAACAACTTGACTAGTAATAGGCTTATTGACACAATAATATGAACCATCATTAATTCAACTGTGTGAGTTATCCTCGGATTGCTTCTTTGGATAAGGGGCGAGGTCCAGGATGGGTTTGTTTGGTGGTTAGTTGATAGGTTGGTTACGATACACGATCTTATCTCCTTTCTGATAGCCGGAAGTGGTAGTAACTCTGTAGTTGTTTAGAGCAGCCAGTTGCAGCATCTTTATATCCCCTTTCTTCCGTTGAACCCAAGGCATCTGTGCTTGGTGTTGACAGGCTACACTTTGGTGAACTGTGAGTCTTGCTTGCCAGTACGTTTATGTACTGACCCCTTTGGGGCTGTGGTTTCCGCAGACCTACGTTTCCGAGGATCTACATGGTGGCTACTACGTGGAGTATGACGAGACTGCTGACGAGTAGATAGCGGACCCGGGCAGGATCCGAGACTTCGTGGATGGGCTCCGTCTTTTCGTTTCCGGCCTCTTAGGCCTATTTGGATCTTGTCTGTACTCAGACATGTTGAATGCTTCCGCTGTGATGTAATGATGAATTGTTGGGACATGTGTCCTCTGGATGATTGTATTTGCTATCTCTGCTCTAATGAGAGCCATTTGCAGCTTATTTCAATCTTTTGTGTCGTAGAGATCTGTTGTGATATCACTTGTTCCAATGCCGTTGACGTACCATGTGTGTATGTTTTGAAGTACGTCGATGGAAGTATCCTGATTTCTATGGGATAGTTTACGTCGACGCTGAACAGATAGGGGTTGGTTGTCACACATACGTGTGTTGGCCTACTCGTAAGAGGACGCGGGTGCCGGTAAGCCCCGTAATCCAATCTACTACTGTTCAACGGAACGGCGAGTATCCTTTAGAAGTCCGGGTGCGACAGAAGGGCTTGGCTTCGTTGCCAAGTCGAAGAAGAAAACCAAGAATGTCACATCTTCCTCTCGGAATGTTGTCTTTGTGAAAGAGGGAGAGGTGACCAAGGATAAGGATACCAACGCCGTAGTGGGTGATGATACCTCTAGGGGGAGCATCACTCACAACGACTTTGCCGGAAAATATAACCCCTCTTATGTTCTTATGAAATCTAGAGATGGTCGTGTTTATGCTAAATACGTTGGTACTTCTTATGGTGATGATTATCATTGGACTATTTGGGTTCCTAAGACCCTTGTTACTAACAAAAGAGGACCCAATGAAGGATGGCTACCTAAATCAAGAAATTGATCTCTTGTAGGGAAGTGCTTCCGGGTCGGGTAGATGGACGGTGGATACTGGTGCATCCCAACATATGACCGGAAGCAATGATGCAATGAGAAATATTGAACCTCCATTACCTCATCTCAATTGCGTCACTATCGGTGACAATTCCGAACTTAAGGTATTGGGACGAGGCAAGGTGGCTATCTCAAATGATGTATCAATTGAGAATGTTTTCCTTGTTGAGTCCCTTGGTTATAACTTAATGTCCGTTCTTCAACTTGCAAATTGTGGGTTTACCTCTTTCTTTAATAAATAGAATGTGATTGTCACTTGGGAAAAAACTCTTAAAGTAGCCTTTGTTGGGTTTGTCGAGAACGGCATGTATGTAGTGGACTTATCTAAAGGAGACACGTGTGCCGAGACATGCCTAATGGCTAAAGTTGATGTGGGGTGGCTTTGGCATCGCTGGTTAGCCCTCACCAATATGAGAATGTTGCATGACCTTCAAAGTGGCAATCATGTTCTAGGACTAACCAAAGCTAAGTTTGCTAAAGATCATGTGTGTAGTTCTTGCGCCTTTGGAAAGCAACATGGAGAACTTCACCCAACCAAGACTAATATCTCCACCAGAAGAATTCTTGAGCTCATTCACTTAGATCTCTTTGGTCCACTATCTTATGATAGTCTCGGAGGAAAGAAGTATTGCTTGGTGATTGTGGATGATTATTCAAGATATTGTTGGGTGTATTTCTTCAAGAGGAAGAGTGAGACTCAAAAGAGAGTCATCAAGTTTATCAATCTAGTAGAGCGCCAACACAATGCTTCCATATTGGCCATCCGGAGTGATAATGGTACGGAGTTCAAGAACTATACCGTTGAGGGATTTGTTAGTGAAGAGGGCATTGCTCACCAATAATCCTCTCCCTACACCCCTCAACAAAATGGTGTTGCGGAAAGGAAGAACCGGGCTTTGATGGTTGCGGCTAGGACAATGATTGCGGAGTTCTCTTCTCCTTATAACTTTTGGGCCGAAGCCGTCTCCACCGCTTGTCATGCTACCAACCGGTTATATCTCCACAAGATCTTGAACAAGACTCCCTGATGCACTTTGTTGGGAACCCCAAGAGAAGGGTGTGATGAGCACAGCGGTAGGAGTTTTACCCTTAGTTAAGAACCAGGGTTATCAATCCAGTAGGAGAAAGAGAATCTTCGGAAGGTTGATGCCACTGACGATGGTGCTGGCGCTTCACCACTGTCAGCAACAACGTGGAACCTGCACACAACACAACCAAAATACTTTGCCCCAATGGGTGAGTTTGTCAATCTCACCGGTCTTGCTGAAAACAAAGATTAGACGTATAGTGTGGAAAAATAGTGTATGCTTGCATAAAGTAAAGAGAGCAGGAAATTGCTGTGGTTTGTTTAACAGTGGGGAAAATGGACCGGGGTTCATAGGTTCACTAGTGGTGTCTCTCCATAAAAGATAGCATGTTGGGTGAACAAATTACAGCTAGGCAATTGACAAATAGAGGTTGCACGGTAGTGCACAATATGACATGAAGATTACTATGCTATTTAGTGCGGGCATTACAACAAGATAATAGACCGACATCCATCTTCATCTATGACTAATAATCCACCCTCATCCGACCCCCCTTAGGTATTAAGTTGCAAGCACCGTATAATTGCATTAAACAAAGTGTGTAATGTAAGCAATGATTATGCACGCGGGCGCTCTCACCGCTGTTTTCTCCCTAATGGCAACATCACATCCTCCCCCTTCACGTTTCTGTCACTCGAGCAAGGCAACAAAGAGGCATGAACCCACTATCAAGCATAAATACTCCCTCTTGGAGTCACTAGCAACTACTTGGCCAGAATAACCACTAGCAACGGAGAGCATGCAAGATCACAAATAACATATGCAAATAAAGACTATAATCAACTTGGCATAAGGTCAATATTCATCAGATCCAAGCAAACACAGCATAGAGAATTACATAAGATAAATCTCGATCATGATAGGCAGCTCACGAGATCTAAACATGGAGGCATATGAGGAGAAGACAACCATCTAGCTATAGCTACAAACCCGTAGTCCAAGGATGAACTACTCACGCATCACTCTGGAGGCAGGCATGGTGATGAAGAGGCCTCCGGTGATGATCCTCTCTCCGGTAGGGTGCCGGAAACAGCTTCAGAACCCCCCTGATCTGGAGTTGACGGTGACGGCGGCTGCGGAACTTTTTTGGGGATTTTGATCAGGTACTTAGGGTTTTCCATCCGGGGGGCTTAAATAGGCGAAAGGGCAAAGTCGGTGGAGGCCGGGGGGCCCACACCCATAGCTAGCGCGGCCAGGGGGCCGCGCCACCCTATGGTGTGGCCCTTCTGCTGCCCCTCTTCGGCTCCTCTTTGGTCTTCTGGATGCTTCCGGGGAAAATAGGACTTCCAGGCTTCGAATTTTCCAATTCCGAGAATATTTCTAGAACAACTTTTCTGAAACTAAAAAACAGCACAAAACAGGGAACTGGCTCTGTGGTATCTTGTTAATAGGTTAGTCCGGAAAATCGATAAAAATGACATAAAGAAGGGAGAAAACATGTAGCAATTGGCATAATATCAACATGGAGCATCAGAAATTAGGGATACGTTTATGACGTATCAAGCATCCCCAAGCTTAGTTCCTACTCGTCCTCGAGTAGGTAAACGATAAACAATAATTTCTGAGGTGACATGCTACTAACACAAACTTGATCAATCTAATGTAAAAGCATATGCACGCTGAGATCATAAAACTTTAAACACATGCATGATAAATAAAACTTTAATAATAAAGCATACCAATTACTTTGCATCACGAAGAGTAACTCAAATAAAGGATCATGAATAATAATGCAAAGAAAGGTAAACATTTGTTTCGGGTATAGAGAAAGCATGGCAACGTGATATTTCGATAGTCCTTAAGAGTGTGGCAAAACATAAATGCCAGGACACCTTCAAAGTTCAAGAGGAAGACTAGAACAAATAATTTAAGAACAAATAATATCACATCATGAAGTAATTATTGATGCTTATGGGACAAATGCACATAGAACTCAGAATGGCAAAAATTCTCTCTCAACTGTGCATAAAGTTGGAAGATGGAGACTCAACATAAAAGTAAAAGAAAGGTCCTTCGCAGAGGGAAGCATGGATCACTCATGTGCTAGAGCTTTTATTTTATTAAAAAGTGGTATTAAAAGTTTAACATTTGTGGAGGAATGTCTATATTTTGGGAGATGTATGCTAATGTCAACGAATGGTAAACAGAAAATACAGTACGTCACAAGTCAACTGGATTCACAAGAGCGGCTCCCATGGTGGCTCCCATGGTGAAGGACGCAACTGGTGTAGAAGGTCATCCCTCTTTCTCTTTTGTTTACACAATTATGCTTTGACTGTTAAATCAGGGGTAAAAATAGTGAAGAGAATTTGTATGCATTAATTTGGGGCTGGGCACCCCGCTGCTAGCTCTTCTATCATTTGGATAAGTGGATGAAACCACTAGTCCAGGGTGTGAAATCCAATCAACAAGTGAGATAAAGATTCTCTATTTACGTCCTCGTGAGCAAAAACAGAAACATAAAGCAGGAGTAATTTTGAAGGTTTTAAAGGTAATACATGAGCAATTTACTTTGGAATGGCGGTTAAATACCACATGTAGGTAGGTATGGTGGACACAATGGAAAAAAAATTTGGTTTAAGGGAGTTTGGATGCACGAGTAGAGCTCATACTCAGTACAGGTGGAGACTAGCAAAAGATTGGGAGCGACAAATCAAGAGAGCATAAGAGCCATAATCATGCATAGCGACATAAGCATCATTTATTAAAACATAAGCAGTATCACAAGTTAAAAAACTAAGTGTTCATGGATGCTATTCGTCACTGGTTTGTAGTCATAAACATGGTGTGAGCATGCGCCAAGTAAACCAAATAAAACATTCGAAAGAGAATACCATATATTGATGCTTTACTATGACAAGAACAACTCATGAATCTTTCAATACATATTAAACACTCTCAGCTATTTGAGGCTAATCATGATACTCAATAACCACAAGGCTTTAAAACTAAAATAACATTTAGCATGGCATAAAAAAGTCCTAGCCACAGTTTATACAAGCTTCTACTAGCACTGTTATAAATTCTAATTCAAGCAGCAGTTTTCTATTTCTCCCAACAAGCACCTATACAAAACATGAGTTAACAAAAATACTCTTGATGATAAAGCAAACAAATATGAGATTACTCAAATAATAATACTAAAACTAACATCTCTAATAAGAGATGCATGCAAAACATGAGCTAAATAAATGCATCAGTCAAACAGAGACTAAGAATACAACGTAAAGCGGAGAGTGTCACTCTCCAATAAAAGAATGCTGGGGTCCAACCAAGCTTATTATGAAAGTAAAAAAAACTAAAATCAAAAGAAGAATCAAACTGAAAACAAAAATAAAAGACGCTCCAAGTAAATCACATAAGATGCGACCGAATAAAAATATAGTTTCACTAGAAGTGACCTGATAATTTGTTGATGAAGAAGGGGATGCCTTGGGCATCCCCAAGCTTAGACGCTTGAGTCTTCTTGGAATTTTCTTGGGTGTACCACCGGGGCATCCCCAAGCTTAGGCTTTTCACTCTTTTTGATCACTTCATATCATCTTCTTCTCTTGACCCTTGAAAACTTCCTTCACATCAAAATTCTCACAATCTTCATTAGCAACGTTAGTGCAATTGAAATAATAAATCCACATGGTTCAGTTTCAACAGGAGTCTAACACTAAAAAACACATTAGATACTGTCACAACTTCTTTAAAAACTCTTTTCTCAAAAGAACACCAAAAGAAAGAGATTAAGATGCAAATACGATAAATGGCACAAATCTGTCAAAAACAGAACAGCAGTTAAAGATCGATTTTTTCAAAAAACATTTGTTGCTCAAATCAAAAGGTGGTATTCTAAGAAAAGTTTCGTATATAACTCAGGATTAAGCACAAAAAAGCTCAGATCATTTTGAATTTTCTGTGATTTTTAACGTAATTTACAGTGGACAGCAGAAATCAGTTTCCTGCGCAGAAATCCGAAATATAGGCTCAACTTTTCACTAGTGGTTTTACTTGGCTCAACAAAAACTCAAAATAAAAGATACATCGGGTTCGCTAAGGAAATAGACAACACCCAGGTGCAAAGCACACTAAATATACAACGAGGATGTGATGTTTTCTCCCTAATGGCAACAACACATCCTCCCCCTTCACGTTTCTTTCACTCGAGCAAGGCAACAAGGAGGCATGAACCCACTATCGAGCATAAATACTTCCTCTTGGAGTCACTAGCAACTACTTGGCCAGAATAACCACTAGCAACGGAGAGCATGCAATATCACAAATAACATATGCAAATAAAGACTATAATCAACTTGGCATAAGGTCAATATTCATCAGATCCTAGCAAACACAGCATAGAGAATTACATAAGATCAATCTCGATCATGACAGGCAGCTCACGAGATCTAAACATGGAGGCATATGAGGATAATACAACCATCTAGCTACACATACGAACCCGTACTCAAAGGATGAACTACTCACACATCACTCCGGAGGCAGGCATGGTGATGAAGAGGCCTCCGGTGATGATCTCCTCTCCGCGGGGTGCCGGAAACAGCTTCAGAACCCCCTGATCTGGGTTGACGGTGACGGCGGCTGCGGAACTTTTTCGGGGATTTTGATCAGGTACTTAGGGTTTTCCATCCGGGGGTCTTAAATATGCGAAAGGCCCTAGCCGCGCCACCTATGGTGTGGCCCCCCTGCTGCCCCTCTTCGGTCTTCTGGATGCTTCCGGGGAGAATAAGACTTCCGGGCTTCAAATTTTCCAATTCCGAGAATATTTCCAGAACAACTTTTCTGAAACTAAAAAACAACAGAAAACAGGGAACTGGCTCTAGGAATCTTGTTAATAGGTTAGTCCAAAAAATCGATAAAAATGACATAAAGAAGGGAGAAAACATGTAGCAATTGGCATAATATCAACATGGAGCATGAGAAATTAGGGATACGTTTATGACGTATCACTCCCTATGAGATTCTCACAGGCAAGAAATTGGACGTGTCTTACTTCAAGGTCTTTGGTTGCAAGTGCTTCATTCGCAAGAAAGGTAAACGTTTGTCAAAATTTGAGACCAAATCTTATGAGGGTATTTTTGTTGGCTATGCCACAAATGCTCACGCCTATAGAGTCTACAACAAGTCCACCAGACAAGTTGAAGAAGCTATAGACGTGGTGTTTGATGAGGATAACGGCTCCCAAGGGGGGCGTATAGATCATAGTGTTGTAGGAGATGCAATTCCTCCCATCGCCATAAGAAGAATGGGGATTGGTGAAATAATTCCCATTGAGGGTTACTGGATGACGGAGGGAGAAGGACTATGCCCCACTCAAGTGGAGCCATTGACTACACCCATTGATACACAAGCTACCCAAAAAGATGCACCAAGCCCTCATGCTAATGATCAAGGTCAAGCAAGTAATCAAGGCCAAGATAATGGTCAAGGCCAAACTTCTCATCAAAGTCATGATCAAAGTCCCATCATTGTTGAGAGAGCTCAACCTAGTGGTGATCCTTCACCCACTAATGATCAAGGCCAAGATGAACATGGACATGTATCCGATGAAGAAGGTGATTCTCAAGCAATATCCAAAGAAACTTTGGAGGAGATACTAGCTCGTAGAGCAAAGAGAAGGCTAGAGAATCTTGAACGAGCGGGTCACACGAAGGACAAGATACTTGGGAAAGTTCATGGAAGGGTTGTCACTAGGAAGCAATTGGCGGATTTTAGCAAGGCTCATGCTTTTATCTCTTTTATTGAACCCAAGAAGGTTTATGAAGCTCTCGAAGATCAAGATTGGCTTGAAGCCATGCATGATGAACTCAATAACTTCGAGCACAACAAAGTGTGGAAGTTAGTGCCAAGACCCAAGGATTGCAAGAATGTTATTGGCACCAAATGGGTGTTCAAGAACAAGAAAGACAAACATGGTATCATCATTCGCAACAAGGCAAGGTTGGTGGCTCAAGGGTTTTCTCAAGTCGAAGGTGTTGATTTCGGTGAAACCTTTGCCCCTGTAGCTCGTCTTGGATCCATTCGCATCTTACTTTCTTATGCATCTCATCATAATTTTAAGTTGCGACAAATGGATATTAAGAGTGTGTTCCTAAATGGTCCCATTAGCGAGTTAGTATATGTTAAGAAACCTCCGGGTTTCGATGATCCCAACCACCCCGATTATGTCTACAAACTCGATAAGGCACTCTATGGAGTTAAACAAGCTCCACGTGCGTGGTACAAGCACCTTAAAGAGTTTCTAGTGGATCGTGGGTTTAATGTTGGTTTAATCGATCCCACCCTCTTTACCAAGACGGTTGGAGGTGACTTATTCATATGCCAACTCTATGTGGATGACATCATTTTTGGGTCTACTAACACTTTGTTCAATGAAGAGTTTTCCAAGCTTATGACCGATAGGTTTGATATGTCTATGATGGGAGAATTGGAGTTTTACCTCGTCTTTGAAGTGAATCAATATCATGAAGGAGCTTTCATCAAACAAGCCAAATACACTCAAGACATGCTCAAGAGATTTAATTTGCATGATGCCAATCCTATGAAGACTCCCATGTCCACAACCCTTGACTTGAAACCCAATCCCAACGGTAAAGAGGTAGATCAAAAGGTATACTGCTCCATGATTGTCTCTTTGCTCTACCTTTGTGCATCTAGACCGGATATCATGTATAGTGTAGGTAAATGTGCAAGGTTTCAAGCCTCTCCGAGGCAAAGTCATTTGGAAGCGGTTAAACGAATCTTTCGATATTTAGTTCATACCCCAAATTTTGGTCTTTGGTATCCCAAGGGTTCAAGTTTTCAGCTCATCGGGTATTCAGATGCGGATTATGCGGGAGAGAAGACGGATAGGAAGTCCACATCCGGGGGTTGCCAATTCCTTGGCCGCTTCTTAGTATGTTGGTCTACAAAGAAGCAAAACTGCATTGCTCTCTCCGCCACCGAGGCCGAGTATATCTCTACAGCAAGTTGTTGTTCCCAATTGCTTTGGATGAGGCAAACCTTGAAGGATTATGGTATTCATTTTGACAAGGTGCCTCTCCTTTGTGACAATGAGAGTGCTATCAAGATCACCTACAACCCCGTTCTTCACTCCAAGACGAAGAACATTGAGATCCGTCATCATTTTATTCGGGATCATGTTGAGAAGGGTGATATTGATTTCTCATATGTATTCACCAAGGATCAAATTGCCGATATCTTCACGAAGGCCCTTGATGAACCAAGATTTCGAGCTTTGAGAAATGCACTAAATGTCATCAATTCCTCCAACTTCACTTTAAACCTTGCATATGTACCTTCATTATAGGTGTTATTAGGTTTGGATGTAGGCATGGACATAGGGGGAGCGTCACTCAACTCATGAGTATACACTCCTCTTATTATGCAAAAAATCAATTCACCATTGCCTATCTAGTCAATCTATGACTCATTGTGCTTAATGGTGAGTAGTACTCTTGGACCCAAGATACATCTTCGCGGTGCCAAAGTACACACTCAAACATGGTGGCTCCGGCCACCGACCTCCTCCTCTCGGAGTTGTTTTTATTTTGGCTTTTTCATGCACATCCTATTCCCCCTTGACTACTTGTGCGGGTTCGGCTTTTATTTCTTTGCATCTTGCGAACCCCCATCGAGTAATGTCTCTTGTATGACAGTTACAATCTTCCAACGCAAGCTTCCTTTGCCCAAAAGACTATTCCTATCCGAATGCTCTCGTTTTTCTGGTCTTGGCGCGCGAAAACTAGGTCGGGCAGAGGCTCCGGTGAAACCACCGAAGGCTCCGCTGCGCCTGTCCACCGGAGCCCACCGGTACCTCTGCTGGTGCGAAATTCGCCCAACGGATCTGTACTGCGCACGCGCTCTATGGCCAGGGGGCAGAACCTCCGGTGAAACCACCGGAGGCTCCGCCAGCTGCGGTTCTGCGGGATAAAGGCTAGGGCGAGCGGGTCAACAAGATTAGATCTTATTTCCCCCCACTCATGCTCCCTCTTCCTCCTCCAAACCGCCGCCCCCTCCTAGGTCTTCGCCGCCGGGAAGATTGCTCCACCGCTGGGAGGCCCTCCTCCTTGTCGTGGACCACTCCGGGATCTTCTTCCTCCTCACCTTCCACCATGGATGCGGGTATGTATGCTCTCTCTCTCCCATCTAGTTGATGGATGGGGAAGCACTAGGAGCCACATGTTCTTCACATCTAGATGCGTGGATTTAGGTTTTGGAGTAGGAAATCACGAGTACGAACCCTAGAAACCTAGATTGTGAGTATTAGGCTTGAATCACTTCGGTTCTTAGGGTGGATTTGTTCATGTGCCCTACCCCTTTTCATTCATCCCTAATGTTCTTCATATCTTTGTTTCTCGGATTTGTGTGTCACATAAACTTGAGCATTACCTCTTCTTCATGCTTTTCTTGTTATCTCTCTTTCGTAGATGCCTCCGGTTCCAAGCGCAAGGGCAAGGGCACTCGCACCAAGAGCGTGGCTAGTCGCAAGGCTCCAAGAGTTGATGAAATCGAGGAAACATTGGGCACATCTCAGCCCAAGCGCAGGAGGAGATTCCCGGCTCCCGAGAAGACTTTGCCTCGTAAGGAGAAATCGGCCTCTCAAGTGTCCGAGGGAGTGTTCTTGGCGCATCGTAGCGAGAACCCTTATACTGTTGAACGCAACCGCTTGATGCCACAATTCTGGGGTAAGGATCTTCGATTCCACACCGTGTTTCAAATCCAAATTTATCATGAGATTTTGATGAGGAAGTCCAAGGAGAATGTTGCTCCTCAACATGCCATCAATTTTGGTCATATGGAGAGGAAGCCCGAGTACTTTGGAGAAGCACTAAAGATTGTTGATGCATTTGGCCTTGCTCCCATTATGCAAGTCCAGCAAGATTATGATGAGGGATTGGTCTGTGAGTTCTTGGACACGTTGCACCTCGACAATGAAACAGAGCGTCATCTTATCTGGATGACGAAGGGACAGCAGCTCACTATCAAGTGGTCTGAGGTTGGAGTCCTTCTTGGCGGCTAACCGGATCATGGACCCTTTGCCAGTGGCCCGGAGTTTGACAAGGGTTGGTTCCGTGTTCATGCTCCCAATGCTCAATCGCTCACCAAGGATCAACTCACTCCTCTTTATCACTGGAAGAAGTTCGCTGTTGGATTTGTCAAGGGCCTCTATCCCACTTATGATATTATGCTCCGCATCTATCGTGAGACCATCAACCCAAAGGCGGGGAACATTGATGAGATCCAAAGCTTCCTCAAGAACCTCATGCTTCTTACTCATGAGAAGCGGCTCTCCGGTCTGACTCAGAAGCTTGATGTGCTCGATTATCTGTGGAATGAGTTGTGGCATGTCATCATACGGAGGAAGAATGCTTGCTTTGGGCCTTTCATCATGAAGATCATCTTAAAAGTGTGGGAGAACAAGTTCCCGGAAGATCCTCTCGATGATGCTAATTGGATCCCACATACGGAGAAAAGGCTTCTCATCAAGGACCACACCGAGCCTATTGTGCATCCCACCACTGCTGCTCGCAAAGGCAAGGCCAAGCCACGGGTCATCATTGATGAGGAAGACAAAGAAGAGGAAGTTGGTACCTCTCGTCCTCCTCCCTCTGATGGTGCCTTCAAGTGGATGGCAAGGGCTCTCAAGAAAGTGTTCCAAGTGAACAAGAAGGTCGAGCAGCACCAATGGGAACATCACTATGACAAGGAGCTTAAGCACCGCAAGGCAGCAAAGGCCGAGAGACAGCTTCGTCGTGATGGTGGAGAATCTGTGGAGTCCCCGAGACAAGATAGCATTACTGACTGGGACGCGTGGCAAGCCAAGGATTCCAAGGGGAAGATCACGAGTGGTCCGATGAGGAACCTGGAGAAGAGGTCACCAGCTCTCACCGCCGCGCCCGTCCTCCTATCTTGGATAAATCTTCCAAGTGATCTTTGGGACGTTAGCATCGGTCTCCTCCCTCTTTTTGTATATTGATGCCAAAGGGGGAGAGATATCTACTTAGGAGCGGGCATTTGCATGGGTTCTCTCTCAAGCCATGTTTTCGATTTTCCTCTTATGCTTGAGAGAGTTGGCTATTTGGAATCTTTGTTTGTTTAATTATTGTGCGTTGTGAACCTCGTTATGCATTATGTGAGCTTGTGAAGTTAGTACCTTAATTTTATCACTTGTTATGTGCTCACTATTATATGTGTTTAGCTCTATATTGTTAAATTCTCTCAACATGAAGGGAGCATATCTCTAGGGGGAGCTCCTTCCATGTTGTGTGTGTTATAATTATGCAAATAGGGATGTTGTCATCAGTTACCAAAAAGGGGGAGAATGAAAGATCATCTTCCGTTTTGATAATTAACGACAACATAACTATTGGACTAATGTCTATTTGAGAGTACTTGCAGGTCCTATTTGATATATATGAAAATGCCCCGGTTCATCAAGTATACAATCTCTATGGGTTACAAAAATGTTTCAAATGGAAAGATCTCGAAGAAACAAAGCTGGGGTGCCATTTTTGCAAGCAGCGAAAGCTCCGGTGAAACCACCGGAACCTCCGTCCCATGCATTTCCCAGCTCATCCAGGCGCTGGCCTCCGGTGGAGGATCCGGTGGAACCTCCGCTAAAAACACCTTCGGGTGCATAAGAGCGGAGGCTCCAGCGGAGCCTCCGGTGTACTTCCGGTGGGCGGATCCTCCGGTGAAACCACCGGAGCCTCCGCTGGCTCCACTGCCCCACTGTGGGGCTAGCCTCCGGTGGCTCCTCCGGTGTGGCCTCCTCTAAAACCCCCTTCGGGTGCATAAGAGCGGAGGCTGCAGCGGAGCCTCCGGTGGGCAGAACCTCCGCCAAAGCCACCGGAGTCTCCGCCCTACAGGATCCAGTTTGAAGAAAATGAGTTGCGCATGTGCGCATATGTAAAGACCACCGGAGCCTCCGGTGGAAACACCGGAGCCTCCGGTGCTGCGTGGACTGCACAACTGCCACTTGGGGGAAGGGGTATTTAAAGCCTTCCCCTACCTCATAAATGCTCAAACTTTTCCCATTCTCTCTCCTAGCCATTAATGAAAACTTCAACCTCCTAGATCTCCCTCTCCAACCACCCAAACACTCCGAAACTTTGTAGAGAGCTAGAGGAGACCTAGATCCATGATTCCACCAAAGGAATTTCAGATCCATCCACCACATCCTAGTAGATCTAGAATCCTACTTGAGACTTAGAAACCTTAGTAGATCTTGCGCTTGTATCTTCCACCTTGTTGCAAGAAGTTTCGGATCCGTTGAGAGCCTCCATCCATCTTGTGGAGTGTCCTCAACCTTGTGTAAAGGTTTGGTCAACACCTTCAAGTCGACCTCATAGTGGAAACGAGAATCTCCCTCACCGGAGAAGCTCAAGGAGAATAAGGTGTGCACAACCGTGCTATTGAGGAGCGCCTAGGTGGCTCCCCACCTCTCCAACGTAGACGTACTTCTCTTGAGAACGAACTACGGGAAACATATCCTTGTCTCCTTGTTTACACTTATGGTTTATCTTGTTGCCTTTCGTTTTACTTTCATTGTGTATCTTATCTTGTATCACTTATGTTGCTCACCTAGTTGCACATCTAGATAACCTTATCTTATATTGCTTAGCCATAATTAAAAGCAAAAGAAGAAAAATTGGTAGTCAACCTATTCACCCCCCTCTAGTTGACCATAGTGCACTTTCACACGTAGGTGGTGACCTAGCAGCAAAGGATCGCCTCGATCTCCTAGATATTTTGCTAGTGTTCATGGTGAGCTTTCCCTATAAATAGTTGTTGCTACTCCTCTGCTCTTCTCAGTCCTCACACCACACAACGGATCAGCTGATCGGGAAAGAGTACAAATAAAGGGCATCATATGGTATATAGATAGAGAGAGAGAGTATGAGAGAACGACAGCTAAATCTGTACGGGAGATGTTGTCAAAATACAGAGCGAGATTAGAAATATTTGACGCCGATGATGGGCATGGGTAGCCGGCGAGTTGAGGTTTTGGTGTACCGTGATGGTTTTCTGGTGGCTGTGTACGTGTACCGGTGGAGGAGCTCGTACATGGACCTTAGCTATTATCCGGAGTGCTCATGCATGAATATTATTTGATAGATGATTGTTGAATATTATTTGACAAATGATTGTTATTGGAGGCAAGTTGTTTTATAATCTTTCCTGTATTTTGTAAAGTATGCTTTGCTCATATATTATGCGCTGGTGTCGGTGAATGGTGATGGATCAGCAGGAGCCACCGTTACGAGCCGGACATTTAGCATGAATATTGGATTAGAGAAATAAATGAATGTTTTTATAAATTAAACTTGGTGTTATGAAAGTGATCGTATTGTACTGGTTACAGTTCAGATATGAGACTGGCTGAGTTCTTCGCGAGGGACGGTGCTTGTTCGGAAAAGTGTCGGTGATGGATCCGTAGGAGTGACCGACATGATTAGGTCAAGGTGTCCGGTGTCTTAGCGGGTAAAAGAGCTTTTCTCTTTCGGAGTCTGCGTGGTTCTGGTTGAGACTGTCGGTGTCGCCCTCTTAAGAGTGTAAAAGTGTGAATGTTCACCCCCGTGAGTCTCGGGTAGAGAACCTTGCCTTCATGTGTGGAACCATGTGTTTTAATTTGCTTAATTATTTAACAACACAATGGTTCACTTGTATTTCTAAAACCTAGTGTATTTTACAACGTATATGGAAGTGTATGATCGGTTTGATGAGTATGATTTACCGTACTCACCTTTGCACCCCTTGTTTTTATCAGAGTTGTAGTGGAAGACTTCGTGACTCGAGGAGTAGGCTGGACCAGCGGGATGGCAAACGTTTAGAGAATTTGTATATTCATCATTGTAAAACGTAATAAACTTGTCAATTGAGTAAATGAGTTGTCTGAGATCCACTTGCCGGTTTATCCTGCTTTTGGGCGTGACACACATGCCCCAAATTGTTATCTAATTTTCTTAGTTTCGCACTTTTTGATTTGAGCAATATAAGATTTTCTAAAAAAAATATATCTTTATTTTGACATATTTCTACCAATATTTGCATTTGTCTCTTAATCTTCTTCTTTTGTGTTCTTTCGGGGGGGGGGGGGGGGGGGGGGGCTTAAAGGAACTGGTGCCAATAGCTAATGTTTAAATTGAGTGCTTGTGTTAAAAAAAATGGCACTGATTGCTCAAGCATGCCATTTGCTCCTATAAAATCTAAGGAATATTACCATGTCTAACTGTAGACATGTTGTATTGCAACCATTTGCTCAAGTACTTATGCTCTTTCACATCATACATGCACTGGATCAGGAGTACTCATTTTTTACCCTTTGCAGGGACAAGATTGTACCTGCGTCCTGATCCACATGATGATCCATTTTATCGTCTTGGGAATGATCGGCATGGCCTCCGCCATCCATGTTCTGTTCTTCCGGATGATCAACTTGACCTCCTCCAGTGTGCTATTCTCTTCTCCGGGGGGAGGGGGAGTGCAGTTGAGGTCCAGAAGTAACATGGTTCAATGATTAATATGATCATGATCTCCAATTCTTGCAGGATCACTCCCATGTCGGAGAAGATCTAGTGATCTGGTGCTGCTTCCGAGTCGTGCCGGAGAAGACCCGATGATCTTGTACTGCTGAGCTTGATCAGCAAAGGAGTTGATGATCTGCTGATGCGTCCGTGCCAGAGACTTGCCATGCCAGACCAGATCTGGGATCAACATCTATGGGAGGAGCATGCCTATGGCCAGAGATGTTGTCTGGGAAGTTGCGGTTGTTAGAGATTCTTCCTGGGAGTTGCAGCTCCCTGAGTTACTCCTTCTAGAGGGCGGGGCGAGGAGGGGCTGGCCAGGAAAGCAGGGCGAGGAGATCAGGGTGAAGAGCACCTCGGGGAGGCAACTGCTTCTCTTACAAACAACGAAGGAGGCTAGCATCTGGGCGAAGAGATCACCTGAGTGAGGGAAGAGAGGTGCACCTGGAGATTCTCGTGCCTAGGGATGCTCGCGCCGGCGAGGTCCTGATGGGGACGCTCGCATCTGGAGACGCTTGCCCCGGCGTGGCGCGGAGAAGAACTGTGCGACCTAGATTCATTTTTTCCTCCCGCGTCTTCACTGCCCTCCTGCGTAGATCCCTCTGCCTTTTTTAATTAGTGGCGATATATATAGCACTACGATATCAAAACTTACTTTATTATTCCATTTTCGTGCTTAAACAACGATTCGCCCGTGGGATGATCAGTGGGGTTGATGCCCTATAATCATACATAGTTGGACTTGTGCGTGCCTTGCTTGTACAATCAGAAGCTGCATGAGGAACCTTCCATGGAGGACAGGTGGTAAGCTCTGGATCCTAGCACCGGTTCTTGAATCCGTTAGTAGTACATGTAGGCGCGTGAGCACTACGATATCAGAACTTACTTTATTATTCTATTTTCGTGCTTAAACAACGATTCGCCCGTGGGATGATCAGTGGGGTTGATGCCCTGTAATCATACATAGTTGGACTTGTACAAGCCTTGCTTGTACAATCAGAAGCTGCAGGTGGAACCTTCCATGGAGGACAGGCGGTGAGATGTGGATCCTAGGACTGTGACACGATGCAACACTTCCCATTTTAGGCAGAGCTTGCTTTGGGACTATGGATACACACGACCATTTTGAGGACAATGTCGCCTTGGAGAATACTCGCTCTTTTAACTCGGAGTCGTAGAAGCTAGTGTTGTCTTGCTCGCTCGAAACATGCTTGAGGAGGGATGTGTCTCGTATTCAAACGACGTTGCTTCGGAGAGCGACCAGTTGGCTCCGAAGAAAAGAAAAACAAAAATATTACGACATTCATTTGCTTCAGCTGAGCCCGCAAGCCCCATACCCCACAAGACGGCGTGGTCACTGTCGCCGCGTTGTGTGAGACGCAAAAGCAAACGGCGTGAGAGGGGGGCTGACAGGCCCGCGTCGTCGCCCCGTCGTCCCCCCAACCAAATCAACCCCATTGCCCGAACGCAACGAACCCACAGCGGTCAGGCGCCTCCGTCCTCAAATCCCAGCGCAACCGAGCTTCGTCAAACGAGCGGCGGCACGGACGCCGGGGCGCGCGTGCGGGGGAGGCCACCATGGACATGGACAGCGTGGAGTGCCTATCCCTCCCGGACGCCTCCATGGACGTGGACGACATCGACACCCACCACCACCACCACAGTATCCCGCTCCACCCCGTCCACCTCGCCGCTAGCGGCGGCGGTGGCGGAGGAAGGTCCTACCCGAAAGTGAATGCCGGGGGCGGGGGCGGGGCCGGTGCGGCCGGGGGAGTGGGTGCTATCGGGGGCGCCGCCGGGGGGCCACCGGCGACCAGCGTGCACGAGCTGCTCGAGTGCCCCGTCTGCACTAATTCCATGTTCCCGCCCATCCACCAGGTAGGTGCTACGCTCCGGTTCGTGATTTCGGGGTGACTTGTGTGCGCGTCTGGTTTTGGGACAGGTATGCGTGTGGGTTTGGGTCTAGAACGGCATCCCGTGGGTTCAGATTTGGGGATTCAGGCGGACAAAGATAGGAATTTATGCTAGTCTTTAAAGGATCGTATTATACTTGCGTATTCTGGGCGGATTCGTGTGGCAGGAACCGGGGATTGGGTGATTGTGATTTGGATAATTTTACGTCGATAGTTCGAAATGGGCGCATTTGGAGTGGTAGACTGTAATTTCTTTTTGCGAATTAGGGAGTTTTCATAGGCTTATGTATCAATTAGCTCCATCTGATGCAATATTTGAATTGAGACATTTAGATCTGAATTTCGGGTCTATTAGGGTCTGGAATCTGGAGTATGGATTAGTTGTACTATTCAGGGGATAAATCATTTCCTTTGTTGCTTTCGCAAGCTCCAAATACTTTGGAATAGTGGGAAGAATATTTTGGTTTTATTTACTGGTTAGCTTGTTGCTTCCTATCCTTTGTCTTATTGTTATATACAACCTTTAGTACTTCTAGTTACTTGGACTGGATGCAACTAAGAGAAACTGGTGATCCTTTCTAGCTTGGTAATGTAATACCGTGCAGTTCATTTTATTTAAGGACTTAGGTAGTGATCAGTCGACTAGTGTATTTTTAGCAATTGAGCATATCCATCTTGATGGAGCCAAACTTGTTGTCGAAGATTATGAGAGAAGAATTTCTTTTAGAACACTCATATTTGGTGGTTAGCTAGTATAGTATACTGTTACTCTGCTGAAATCCTTGTTAGTATACTTGATAGATAGGTTGTTCTGCTGTTTGGTTAGGATGAACTTTCCCTTGTCAGTTATTCCCTCCGCTCCAAATTAGTTGTCGCTGATTTAGTACAATTGAGGGAGTATAATCTAGTCCTTTTACTTACTAGTTTACCAAAGTCGATTGAGTACTCAGGGGAAAATAGTGTAAATTTTTAGAGAACATAACAGACAAGGAGAGATATCAAAGGAATTTAAGTAGACAAGTAGTACTATGTAAATGCTCTCAAGGTCATTTATTTCCATCGTTCATTAATTTGGATTGGGCAGTTGATTCAAATTCTTCAATGAGACAGCTTACCAAACAGAATGGTTGCTCAATCTAACATGTTTACTTTTTGGTCCACTCAGTTCTGCACTCTCCATGCGCCTATGAATGTAGCATGTGAAGAGCTGCAGCTTCCAGCTTTCCACATGCCGGATTTTCTTTTCTGAGGACCACAATTTAAGAACATTAAACATAGAAAACTTGAGAAACCACACCTCACCTAGATTTTATGCACCTAACTTTTCTGTTCCACGAATTCAAATTATTTCAAATTTGAAGTAGATAAACATGCCATTTATACTTCAGCTTTCATTTTGGGGATAACTTCAGTTATAGCACCAACATTTAATTTCAGTCTGGAGACAAATTCCTGCTTTCAGTATTAGTCAGACCGACTCTTTGGAAGTTTCTGTATCTTTTGCTGTTGGTTAGCTTATTGGAGTGAATATCAAACTGAACGGCGGGAATGTATTTCCGGGACATATTAACTCTGTTTGGACAGGTGTGAACTAGTGTAGGTTTGTATTTGAGATATTCTCTTTGACATTCAACTGGAGCTAGGGAGAGGAGACTGGTGTTGCATAATTGACTGCACTAGACCAATCACCTCTATTTCGACAGTTTATTAGGTGCCATGTTCCATGACAGCCTGGTTTGGGCATTTATCTCGTCACTCAGTTTTCCTCTATTTAACCGAGCAATTATATGCCTCTTAACTAGTAAAAATGACTGTCTTACCTTGTTTGTTGAGAAACGATGTATTGGGTGTTCTGTTCACCTCTATTTGGACAGATCATATATATTTTCTTAAAGGAAGTTCCAAGTTAGAGTTGGGAAGTGGGGCCAATCATCTTATAATTTAGAAGTTTCTATTTTTACATTAGGGTATTTTGATTTTTCAATCAACAAAGGTTTTTTATTCTTGCTTCGATGAAACAAAAGTGAATTTAGACTAGTGATGTGGACATGATAAGTAACACCACATTATGATCTTAATATCTGTTCATTAACATTACAGTAAAAAGCCATTGGGTTTGCCTTTATTTCTTTGGAAAAAGAAAATCACAATTAAGAGAATTTGGATGATCGTATGCCTGTGAAGATCTCCTTCCATTCTTGATAGGGAGTTATGAATAATTTTTTATGGCCTGTTTGTAATGTAGAACATACACAATAAACTATTCAATTCACATGGGAATTGTGAGAAGATCTGCTTTCAAAATGGTCTCACAAGTTATCAGCTTTCTTCATCCTTCTTTCGTTTGTTAGCTATGCCCAAGGATCAACATATGCGAGTAGCGGACACAAGTGCAAGGCTGAACTTCTCTTCCTTTATCTATTTCTCATGCAAATTAGCTCAACTTATTACGATGCTTTATAAGACAACGCACACATGATACCAAACCACGGCGCATGATTCATAATCACTCTCCACTGTCTACATTTAGCACTTGCACAATTTCAGTCTGACACATATTGGACTGGAGAGGTGAGAAGAGGACTAGGAAAAAAGAGGAATGCGCTTTACTAGTAAACCAACCAGCAGTTGTCATAGTCTCCAGTAAGTTGAGAATGGGTTCTGTATGGCAACCATGTTTTTACCAGTAGTCAATGGTCTGAAACTGAAAGGTTGCCAGCTGAGGCCTCTCACCGTGATTCACCCATAATCAGTGAGTCAGAGTGAGGCAGAGCTGCGCAATGTGATTTGGAGCTTGGTGGCGTCTGAGGAGGGTTTGCTCCCATCAGATTGATGTTGCCCGCTGCCGAATCGGGCTCCCCATCACGGACCTCAGTTGCTCCTACCACTTGAGAGGGTGCCAGTGTGGAGAGGAGCCTAATGCTCTGGTAGGTCGATTGCCTGTGGGGTTTGCCGCGGAGCCACTGAAGTATCACATCTGGCTCTCAGCCTCTCCTCCCCTGTTTCGTTTCTTAGCCAGGGTTGTTCTGAATGTCTGCTAGGGTTGGAGGGGTTGGGGACTTGGTCATTTTGGGCCTTGGCTAGCCTAGTGGGTAACATAAGGTAGGCATTTCATTTTATCCTTCTCATTTTTTCGCTGTCACCGCCATATTTTCCTCTCCTCCTTTGCATGTATCTCTATTCTTGCTAGGGAGTCTTGCACCAGCTTAGTACCTATAAAAGCATTGCCCTTATGACCGATTGTGATTCTACCAAAAGATGATAGGAACACCCCAATATATGAAATGGCAGCAATCTCTAGGACTTATGCTTGCTATCTTGTTTTTCAGTTATCTTTCGTGATATCATGTTCTTTAGTGGGAATAATATGTGGTCCTTGTCAAATTGGAAATATGGTTATTTCATTGTGTAGTGAGTGCTTGCTATCATTTGAAATTTGAATCATTGAATAATCATAGTTGTGCTCGAAGCATATACTCCCTCCGTCTCATATTAAGTGTCGCTAAAACGGGTGTATCTAGCACTAAAATACATCTAGATACATCCGTGTCTGCGACACTTAATACGAGATGGATGGAGTATTATTTTACAGGGACACCAACAATTTTGTGGTGCATCTCAAAAAAAAAAAAAAACAAATTTGTGGTGCTAAAAAATCTTATTCATCATCTGAAGCCTACGTTTGAAATTTGACTGTTTGCATCAATTTGATGTTTCTACAGTGCCAAAACGGACATACTTTATGCTCAACATGCAAGGCTAGGGTGCACAATCGGTGCCCTACGTGCAGACAAGAGCTTGGTGATATCAGGTGCTTGGCATTGGAGAAAGTAGCAGAATCACTCGAGCTTCCCTGCAAGTACTGCTCTTTAGGTTGTCCAGAGATCTTCCCATACTACAGCAAGATAAAGCATGAAGGGCAGTGCAGCTTCAGGCCATATAACTGCCCCTATGCTGGTTCAGAATGTGCTGTGGCTGGTGATATACCTTTCCTCGTCTCACATTTGAGGGATGATCACAAAGTTGATATGCACAGCGGTTGCACATTCAACCATAGATATGTCAAGTCGAATCCACGAGAGGTTGAAAATGCCACCTGGATGCTAACAGTAAGTGCTTGGAATAGTTCAAGGAATTCATTTTTCAGATAATTACTCTCTTAAGATCCAAAGCTTTTCATGACCTTAATTTACTGATTGAACGTATCTGTTGAACCAGGTGTTCCATTGTTTTGGACAGTACTTCTGTCTGCACTTTGAGGCCTTCCAGCTGGGTATGGCTCCAGTATACATGGCTTTCCTTCGTTTCATGGGCGACGAGAACGAAGCAAGGAACTACACCTACAGCCTCGAGGTTGGTGGTAACGGTAGGAAGATGGTATGGGAAGGCACCCCTAGAAGCATCCGTGACAGTCACCGGAAGGTCCGGGACAGCCACGACGGCCTCATCATCCAGAGGAACATGGCTCTCTTCTTCTCCGGCGGTGACAGGAAGGAGCTGAAGCTGCGGGTAACTGGCCGGATCTGGAAAGAGCAACCAAACCCGGACGGAACCTGTATACCTAACCTCTGTAGCTGAGGCGAGCGACACGCAACGGTTAAGATGATTGTGTGCTATTTGGCTGGCTTGTTATTTATCCACTGCCATGTCGTCCTGTTTTTCCATAGTCTGGTGACAGTTCCAGTGACGTACCTTGAAGCAATTTGTAGAGTTGTAAAATGTTCTTGTAAAGTACTGTAATTGTGTATAGAGAATGCATGACGTACTACAAGTTGGCCAATAAATGTCCGTCTATCATCTTGCCAGCATTCTGTTTCTCTCTTCCCGAATGTGTAAAGCAACTGAGAATAAAGCAATAGTTTGGGCTGGGTGTCTTCCTACAAAATGTCGGCGCCCTTGAAGTTTTTCTTTTTTAAATCAACACCAAAAGTTTAACACATTTCATTCCAATTTATTGAATTTTTACATAGACTTCAACGAAATGTAACTAAAAACCTAATCTAAAACACCTAAATCTAATCGATGTCGGCTAAAAATACAAAGTATTTCGAATTGAAATTTTACATGTTTGTGGAAGACATTATTGAGAACAACCATGATTTTTTTTTCAGATTTTTTTAAAACTTTAAATTAGATTTTGACTTTTTTTAAACAAAGAGATCACTTGTGCCCAGGAGCACGGAACCTCTACTTCAGACGACTAGTTCTCCGTTGAAGCCATGCATGCTCAACCAAATCATTTCAAAGTTAATCGTGGGTTAGCCAATCGCGGATCTCATGATGCACATGTACTCCCTCCGTCTCAAATTAAGTGTCGCAAAGTTTGATAAAAGTGGATGTATCTAGACATAATTTAGTGTTAGATACATCCACGTTTGTCAAACTTTGTAACACTTAATTTGAGACGGAGGGAGTACAAGCTGCTAAAACATTGCCGATCTAGACACGGGTTCAATTAATTCATCCTAAAATTCTCACCGACTGAGCGGTCATTATCACGCTCATCTCCACTATTATATTGTGCATGATGACATAAACAGTCATTATCTTCCGCATTATCTCCACGCTCCATATTCTAACAGGATAACAACAGCATGCCAACAAAATTTGGTGAAGTTACCAGCGTTGGGGCCAGCCTAATAATCATTAATCGATAACAGCCGGCTCGGTAGCATTTGGTTCTTTTCGATGCACCGACCGTTAGAGTATCACGGATCCGTACAGTACCGTGTCCGTTCATTTGTCAGGACGAGGTCAGTGGCAGACATGCGTAGTTGGAGCAGAGGAGGGCATTGTTGCTTTGCTCTCAAGGAATCTCCCTGCCGGGTGAAGTCCTGGCTTCTCAGGCTGGACTTTGTTTGGTCTGCGCGTGTCAAAGGTGCGGCTGGATGTGAGATACTCCCTCCGTTCAACAATAGATGACTTGCATTTGTTTATATATGAATGTATCTAGACACTAAAACATGTCTAGATACATCCATATCTAAATAAGTGGAAGTCATCTATTGTTGAACGGAGGGAGTACCCGGGAATCATTTGACTACCGCAGAGATAAACCTAGGTCTTTCTTGGATTGTAGTAGAAATCTAAAGAGTTCATGAAGGATCCTTCCACCCACCCATCCAAATAAATTTCATTTGGATCGAAGGGATCGTGCCAACCAAATATCCACGGCTCCTTTGATTAACATAATTTTCAGAACGAAGGGGCAGGAAAAACAGAAAGTAGAATGTCGTGTTCTCTTTAATCCTATGTAGGATTGAAAAGGTAGAGGATTATGGATCCTTTCATTTAAAACACTTTCGTACAAATTTGGATTCAGAGTACTCCATTTCGATCCATAAAAAGTATCATCCATTTCATACTAAGTTAGTATAAACTTTATACTAAGTGAGCGACACCTTTTATGAAATCGGAGAGAGTTATTTTTTTATATAGATTGTTTAACTTGTAGGATTGGAATCCCTAGGAAGTTCTCCTTGTGAGACTTTGCACTTTTTTTTTGGAAAAGATCTTCATACATTCACATCTCTTATTATAATTTTTTTCCTGTGGTATCAAATACATTTTGATATAGCTTCATCTTATTTTCTATTTTACCGGATTGAACCATATGTTTTGAGAATCCTTTGAATCAAAGAGAGACTTAGAACATCTCCACCAGCACCCCCACAATGGTTCATTGGGGGTCCGGACCAAAAAACCGTCCACAACGGCACCCCCAATGGTGTCCACCCATCAAATTTAAGTCTGACACCCCTAGCCCACCCGTCAAACTTGGGGGCCCGCATGGGGCGTCATACATTGTCTGGTCAGCCCACCTGACAGGCGAGACCCGCTCATCATAGAGAGAACCCGCGCCCAATTCCTCTACATTAGCGCGGAGAACGCCAAAAATGTACTCTTCTCTCCATTTCCCCCACTTTTCCTCCGCTGACGCCGTCTCCTCGCCTTCCTGCACCAAGCCGCCAAAGAAACTTGGTCTTCCGTATACTCACAATATGGCGATGTCGACTTTGGAGCCAAAGAAGCAGCCGATGAAGTGGGAGCAGCCAGATCTGTCGGTGAAGCTGTCGGAGGCGCATTAGCGTAGCGTCGCGTCTGCCCTTCGTCAAAACCGCCTTCTACATGCGAAGGATAAGGCGGCGAACGACACCGCCGATGTGTTGGTGGCCTTGAGCCAAACTGCCACATCTGTCGCCCCCCAAGGTAACCCGTCGTCGTCTTTCCCCGCTACTACGTCGGCCCAAGCCAAATGTCGACCACACAACAATCCCTTCAGAAGGCCGATATCCAAAACAGGTGGAACATATTTCTTGCTTTGGTCACGGACAAAGCCAAGGCGGCGGAGAAAGTCGAAGAGCGCTCGATCATGTCAACCAACACGACTGACACGAGCCCCGATCAGAAGGCCTACTTACAGGATGAAAGGCGACGCATCACGATGGCAATAGCGGCGAGGGTGGCGGCCGAGGCGGCTCTAAGAGAGGCCGAGAAAGAAGAGGAGGTTGGAGAGGAAGAAGAGGAGGCTGAACAGATGACCGAGTATTGAAATCGCATGCACCGAGAGTGATGGTCCTTTTTGTTAGAGAATATTGATCAGTGATGGTCGGACTTGTGTTGGCCGAGACGATTATTTGTTGTATGGTCGGACTTGTGTTTGCCGAGACTTTTATTTGATCGCCTTGCATGGTTGCCGGATACGTAGGCGGTTTCTATTTTTTTATAGCAAATTCTCTCAACTGTTTGATCGGGTCGTCGTTTATGGGTCTGCATTTGGTGGTCGTCGCTGTGGACGATACCCAGCAAATTTACGCCCCCAAAGAGGGCTCTATCTGACAATACAGTTCGGCAGGGTGATATTTGTCGAAAATAAAATGCAGAAATGGTACCATAGTCGTAACGCTAGGGTGCGTCTGGTAGCCTGCAGCAGTTTTGGGACCGGCTGGGGGCAGGCCTGGAGGGGCATGGCCACACTCATACGCACCTAAGACGTATTGTGCATGTTGTTAGGTAGGCTGCCCCGGAGTTAGTGGCATGAGTTGAGATTTCAAGTGAACTTTGTTTGGTGCACTACATACCATGTTTTGGGCCTTAGTTCACACGGCCGCACCGTGTTTGGTACAATGCAAGAGCCGAAGGTAACCTAAGTTCGAATATGGTGAGGCTACCCGCCTCCATGATCATAGACGATCTAGAAGAACAAGAGATTCACAATCACCACCACCAACACGACGATGATGAAGTGTTTCATTCTACTACCCTGCATCCTAGTTGGCGTTGGTGCTACCAGCTCATGATCGATCACCTCATCGGTTACGGATACCGCCTCATGAGCCCCCACCTCATGAGCCCGCTCTTCAATGGTGTTTAGGAAGTTGTAGTAGTTTAGTCGTGCCTCGTCCAATGTCTCGAATCCTTGATAACTGTTGTTGGAGAAGCCGGTCACTTGTTCCTAGCAACTCCTCCAGGAACTGTACACTCTAGGACGCCTCCCTCTGTACATGACATACCAGTTCATTTGCAACACCACAAACATAAAAAAAAAGGATATCAATATGATGCACACACCAACAATGAACCAACATGAGATGAAACATCACATTTCTAGTACGCACAGAACTACAACAACTTGCAAGTTCATAAGCAAAAGAGGATCACAAGTTCATCCTCCGAGTATGGTGTTAACCTACCACCACCTCAAAAGTGGGTGTCATCCTACCACCACCATCACCACCAAGTTCACCATCATCTGAGAGGTTAGTATATACCACGTCATCAAAATATACAGACCATAAGATAAGTTTTAAGCCCTAGCTAACCCAAAATATACATTATCACATCGTGATTAGTTCATATTCGTCGACATGCTGCTGCTGCCACCTCCAGGACCACGACACTGGCTTAGTCCATGTGGTACCTTGCAAAGAAGGTCCTGATCCAAAGGGTTCTGTGAGCCCCCGACATGCCGACGAAGTTCACACCCTGAGCCTTGTGGTCGACGAGGTGGCCGAGAGCCACCATAAGGTTCTCGTCGGTGAACCCAATTTGGTCCATCACAACCGAGTAGAGGTCAGGGTGCATGTCCACTTGCTTGGTCTCGCGGATGGCTGAGGCGACATCCTTCATAGCCTCGGTCATGCTGGCGAATGCATGGATCTTGTCGTCTCCAAGTGCTCTCCTCTTACGCTTCACGTCGTGCTCGTGTCCCTCACCATGCTTCTCTGGAGGGCCATCAAGGATCACCGGCTCTGAATCCTGTGTGTCGGCATCCTCCGGGAGAGGCACGCCGAGAGGATCACCTGAGCCCATGGCGAACTTGCCGGTGGCCAAGCCGAAGGAGAAGATGACCTGCATGTGCACAAAGTCTTCGATGGGCTTGGTGAGGAACTCGGCATCTTTAGGGTGCGCCTAAAATTGGATGGATTGTTAGTTAGACGTGTCTACATGATCATGGTTAGCTGAAGGAAAAGGTTGAAGGGGCAGTGTGCTAACCGAGATATGGCCAACATAGTGGACTTGTTCCAAGATGATGGTGTGAGTTTCCTCACATCATTGCGCCCCACTGAGGTCACGAAGCTTCACAACCTGGATCCAGCTGAGCCTCCACTTCCTCAGGTGATTGTACACCTGGGTGGAGGTCAACTCTGATCCACAATACTCAAAGAGCACCTTAGCGCAACCAGTCAAATGCATCCTCCTTGAACCCTTTGTCAGTCATGATCCCAGACTTAACTAGAGTGGACATGTCCCTCAGGACGAAGTTGGACGTGTGTGCAAGCCATTTCATAGTTCCCTTGACCTTCGGAGTCCTTGCGTTCGCCGCATCAACAGCGTTGTTCAGGAAGTGATGAACATCGAGGCTTGGCGACGAATCGGTCATCGATGTGTCAGACAAAGGATGAGAGTCATCACACCGGAAGGGATCTGCGAGTTCCCCACCGGAACCAGGGACATACTAAACTCGTCGTGGTACATCTCCTACATCGAGCACACAAACGATGAGGTGGAAAGAAGGCCACTGCATGTGCACAACGATGTAGCAAAATGATAATTGAAGACGATCAGAACCAAAGATGAAGCAAAATGGAGAGCTGAACTAGGATAGCTAACTATGCAGATCCACGAATCAGAAGCAGTAAGCACACAAGGTTCAACAAATCTACACAATCTAGCATCATAGATCTATTGGGCACCAGATTAAGCCTAGGGTTTGAGCACTTACAACCATCGGTGGTGCTTGCTTCGAACGAAGTGAGCCGTGGACGATGAAGATCTGTCGCCGCCACGTCCTCCCTAGCCGCCAGCCGGAGTAGGGTAGCTCGCCGTCGCCGCCGCCGCTTACCTGATCGGTGAAGAGAGAGGAGGTCGATGGATGGAAATGGCGGGCTGGGTGGAGAGTGAGAATAGAGAGAGTGAAATAGGGGGAGGGGGGTTCGGCGGGAGGTGACCGAATTTCTCCCGCCTCCCTTTTCGCGGCAGCACGAGAGCTCCCGCCATTTCCGAGCCCGCACGAGCTCAACACACGGAAGGGGCGATTTTGCATCGCTGAGACAAGAACGAGTCTGGCTCAGCGGGTCTAACCCGACGGTGCTTTAATCACCGTGTGATGCAAATTTTGGCTTGCATGAAACCAAACAACGGTCCGTCCTGGCACCCACGGGCCTGGCCCAAGCTAATACATGCTACCAAACGCGCCCTAAGCTTACTGGCGATAGGCGGTAGCACATTGAATTCTGTCGCTAGAGGTTGTGACGGGTCAGATTTTGATATATTTCTCATTTTATGTTGAAGTTTCGAATATAGATTTGTCAAAAATGGCCTGTTTAATGCTGCTTTTTTAGTCTATGCGTTACTTTTTCTGCCCTGTCAGGGTTGGGGTTCCGGGTGGGAGTTTAGTTTAGTTTATGTTTTGGTTTGAGATTGCCATCTTGTCTTTTGAGGGGCTTGCTTCGCATACATTATCGAGTACTATGGACGCCGTGTTTTCTCGTAAAAAACAAAGCAACCGGTCAGCATAGCTTTCTCAGATAATCCAAAGGACCAAAAGGTCCTAGCCCATGAGATGTAGTAGTACACAAAAGTGCATCTGCGTAACTTGTTTTATATTTAATTTCAGCTTATTATATGGTTGACAGTTAGGTACAGTTATCAGCAAATGCGGTACCAGCCTATCCTATCCTGTACCGTCTCCGTCGATCCTTCACGCATCATTATGAATTTATGATCCGACCATGATGCCCACCAAACACAGCGAACCAGAGTAAAGTACATCAACAGCCTCCATCGGCGGTTGTCAATCATGCCCGCTAAATAATGCTAGCATATGCTTGCGCACAACATCTCTGCTACTTGGATCTGTAAGAACATTTCCACTTGCATTCGTACACATCTAATTCCATCTCTAATTTGATCTGCATTTCCACTTGCATTTGTACACATCTAAGAGCATGTCTAGTAGTACCCCTAAACCCCTAAACCCTTATAGCAGTTTTAAGGGTTGAGAATGCCACTTTTCGTGCACTTTTACGGGTTGAAAAACAGGGGCAAAGACTAGAACCCTTAAACCCAACCCTTAAAACGGAATATTCTGTTTTAAGGGTTGGGTTTGAGGGTTCTAGTCTTTGCCTCAACCCCAACCTCTAAAACTGTCACATATACATCACAATATGCCACATAAACATAAACATAATGAACCATCAAACATACTACTAGATAACAATAATGGATGCATGGTTTCAAAGTTTTTACATCACATAATCATCATCTTGCTCATCTCATTGGCACCACCAAAAAATTGCACCTCGGCGCCAACTACTCGGACACTCAACCACTATCAAACCTCACCATCATGGGAGTTGTCAACACCGCCATCGCTCATGGGAGTGTCAACTCGAAAGGTAGAGGAGGACCGACGGAACATCTTCTTTCTCTCCGCGATGTCATCCTTGCACTCCTTCCACCACTGCAGCTGTTCTTCATCCATGTCCTTCTTGGACATCATCATGTGCTCTGTCTCTTCCATCATGAGCTCCTTCCATACCTTGGCTTCTTTCACCTTGACCATCCTCTCCTCCAAGTCGGCCTTGCGCTTTGCCTCCTCACGTTTTGCTTCAATTTGTGCCATCTTCACCTCCTTCTTGACATGGGTGATGGCCAACTTTGCCTCCAATGTCTTGGTTGTCATAGCCTCTCTTGCCTTCATCATGTGATCCATCTTCTCCCTTAGGCTACCCGCCTCTTCTTCCATCTTCACTCTAAGCTTGGCCTTCTTGGTTCCCTCGGGCTTGTTCAAGTTCCTCTCCTCAACATCCGGATCATCCATGTCAAGCATTTCCTTCTTCTTCGGTGCGGTTTCTTGATCCCGCAACTTCCACTTGTCATATGTTTGAAGAATTGACCAAACATGCTTGAATGGGAATGTTTTACCCTTGGAACCCGCCATCTCCTTGTACCTCAAGCCGGCAATGCTTTCCTACAAACCACACAACACACATGAGAAACTAGCAACACACATGAGAAATAAATTGAAAGTTGTATGTATGCAAACTTACATAGTCACTCTCCACGGTGCCACTCGGCGGCGCCTCCAACACTTGCTCCATCGCCGCACTCCAACGTGCACATGCCGGCTTCATCAAGTCCCACCGGCCTTGAAGCGACCGGAATGAGCGAGCGGCGAACCCACTCCTCTTCGGCTTCATCCGTAGATACGCGTCCTCGATGCGTTGCCAATACCGCTTATTGGTTTGGTCGGTACCGGTGGCCGCATCCATCCCCACCGATGCCCAAGCTCGAACCAAGAGCACATCCTCCGCATCGGTGTAGTTCGACGAGCGGACGGCGGGACGAGCAACGGCGGCGTACGCATCCTCCCCTATCTCGGTGATGTCCTCATCACCATCATCCTCCTCCGCATCATCTCCGGCGTACTCGTCCTCCTCCATATAGGGATCGAGCGGTGGAGCGGTGATGTCCACCTCCGCATCATTGAGCAAGTCCATGAAGGAAACGTCCGGGTTGGACATTTCATCGAGCACCTCCGGGGCGGCGGCGACGGGCGCGACGGCCGCGGCCACGTCCTTCTTCTTGGAGGGCCGCTTGACCACGGCCTTCCTCGGCTTCACCGCGGCGGCGGCGGCACGCGGGCCGCCGGAGGCCATCTTCGCCCGCGCGCGAGGAGCGGCCGGGGCGGGGCGGGGCGGGGCGGCGGGAGGGGCGGGCGCGGCAAGGGGCGGGGCGGGCGGGGCGGCCGGGGCGGCGGCGGGCGCGGCCGCGGGCGCGAGCAAGTGCGTCCCGGCCCGCCGGCGCTTCGCCCCCACCGGGTTGGTGGCGGCCACCATGGCCGCGCCGCGGAGGTCGGCGGTGGCGGGCGGGGCGGCCGGGGCGGGGCGGGACGGGGGCGGAGGAGGGGCGGGAGGGGCCGGGGCCGGTGCGGGAGGGGCGGGCGCGGCGGAGGCGACGCCGGCGGCGGGATCCATGGCGGCGGGGCGGTCCGGCGGCGGGAGGCGGGTGGGAAAATTCCCTCCCGCGTGTTGTGCGCGTGGTGTTACGGGTTGGGAGGGGTTGACCCCTCCAACCCCTAGTTTTACAGGTTGGGAGGGGTTTCCCGGGTTCGGCCTGCATTTTTTTTTACAGTTTTAGGGGTTTAGGGGCTCTAGTCTTTGCGATTTTTTGGTCCAAAACTGTAAAAAAGCGGTTATTTTTGCAGTTTTGAGGGTTTAGGGGTACTACTAGACATGCTCTAATCAGAATCGATCCGATGCAAGGGTCACAATCTTTAATATTTTGCTGGAAGGATATGTCCTGAGAGACATATCAGGATCACAGAAGAAAGGCCAGGCAGCCGGAATTACATTAGGAACCGAAATTACATTGCGAGCTGGCACATACGTCGAGCGCGCAGCCACGCTGACTAGCAGCTAAAAATACACCACATACTACTCGCGAAACCTCCACCGCTTCACCTCTAGAAGGCAACCTCTAAACGACCTAGCTGATCTTCAGGTCTCGGCCTCCACTCTGACGGCCCGCAAGGCCGCAACACCACAATCGGAGAGGGGCCAACGTTGTTGAAGACAACGCCCGTTCCAGCAAATCAATGTGACAGCCGCCCAGATGCAATCGTCCGTCTAGGCCAACCGCTCGACCGTCAATCCGAACATCTTACGCAAATAAGGCATCTTAGCATGAACGCGAGGTATAGGCACGGCATCCTAACACCTCCTGAAAACATCAACCTCGCCTCGTCTGAGCTCCACGGCTGCCAGGTGATCTAACAAGTCCAGGAGTTCAACAGATGTCCTCGAGCCAACCACCGGTCAAGCCATCACGCATAGTATATCAAAAACTAGTATAACTTCCATTTCCTCACTATAGGCTTGCTTAGCAGAACCAGCTGTCTAATTTGAACATCTCAAGAACCAAAATCTTTTGTTTGGTCTGGACTCTTTTGAGCACCTAGAAAATCTAAGTATAATATAATCTATAACAACAGGACTAGCAAACCAGATGAATACAAATAAAATAAAAGCACCCTCAAAACTCAAAGAAGAAGAAACTACGTACTACTAGCTTAGAAATCAAACAATCTTATCTTGGAATTTTGTAGCGATCCAATCCAAGAAATCGACAGGACACCACCTTTATCAGATCTTTCGCCTAGCAGAGCTCAGCATTCAGCACCGGAAGCCGAGTACGCGGCCATCCACCGGGGAGACGCCGATGCGGCACAGCTTGGCGGCCTCGACGTGGTGGGTGAACACCCGAAGCACGGTGACCCTTCCCTTCATGACCAGCAGGGAGTCCACCTCGATCACCGGCGGCGCTTGCTGCCGCGCCAGCGCCGTGAGAGCAGGGGAAGGGCCGGAGGCGGCGACGGTGATGGTGTCCTGCGGGGAGGAGGAGGAGGAGAAGGGGAAAGCGGGGACGGCGAAGCTGGTGGCCATGAACTGCGTGCGTCCGCCGTCGATCTGGCCGGCGGGAATGTACATCGAGCCGACTTCGAGGCCGGCGTAGCCGACGCGGAGGGAGCTGTCGTAGTGCGCGAGAAAAGCGCGGTTGGGGTTGCGGACTGACGAAAGCTGCTGGAAGGTGAAGGTGACGGTGCCGTTGCTGAAGGAGAAGGAGGGGAGCTGCACGGCAGTCACGGCAATGTCCGGTGCGCGTGGCCGGAATAGCAGGAACAGGGCCGTCGCCACGCCGCCGGCCGCGAGGAGGAGGAAGAGAGCGGCCACGACGCAGGAGCCCACCGCGGAGGTGGAGGACGATGATGAAGAGGCCGAGGGGTGGCTAGTGCGGGCAGCCGCGTGGTACCGCGGCGGCTCCAGCGATCTGGCCATCGAGAAGACTGAATGAATCTCGGCGGTTCTTGGGCCGACGGAGGAGCAGAGTAAAGGACCGGGAGATACGAGTCAGGGAACGCACAGTCGCAGACACGCGACCAAAAGCGACGACTGCGAGGCCGTGTTTTTCTGTACGAAAAAAAAAATCCAGTAGCTTGTACAAAACCAAAAAAAGAAGATTTTTTATAGAATGTTCTGCGGAGCTGGCGCGGGCGGTGAACGGCAGAGTCGGGACAGAGGTCGACGCAAAGGAGCTTGGGGCTACAGCTTGGGCGCGGGCTCGGCTTGCGGCGGATGGCAGTCAGGTGAGGAAGAGGAGACACAGGATGGAGAGGGGAGCCGCGGGGAGAGGAGATCGAGCTGTCGGGGATCGAGCGGGGGGCTGCGTGCGCGTGCTTGTGTGGTGTATTGTAGGTCCGTGAGTGGAGAAGGTGAAGAGCGGGAGATATGGAAAACCTGGAGGGGTGGCTGCAAAAACCGCATAGGTAGGAGAAAAACGACCACGGGGAGTCCTAGATTTCTCTTTATTTTTTTATTTTTTTAGAAGACGGTTTTTATCTGCCACTGCCGGTCCCGAATAAATATATGACGTTGTCTCCTCCGTCAACTCTGGTTTGTGATGAAGTAAAAACTTTTCCCTCTCGTTAGGGTTTTAGGGTTTCTCGCGCCGCCACGCCGGCGCTGAGTCTTTCTCTTCCACCGCCGTCCGGTTAGGGACCCTGTTCCTTCCCGGACTATCGCGAGGGGGACTCCTCGTCCTTGTGAAAGTGTTCTGCGATCTCGCCATGTCGGGTACGGAGGAAACCTCGTCGATTGAGAAGGCGGGCCAGGGAGATCTCGATGAGCTGATGCGTGATTTGGGGATCCAAGAGGAGGACCTTGACGATGTAATCTTTGAGGAGGAAAATCTGGGGGATCAGAACGTGGCTCGATGGATGTTGATCACCAGAGTTAACACAGATCGTGAGTTTAGCAAGTACTGGTTTTTCAAGAACATGAGAGCGGCGTGGAATCTGGCGAAGGCTGTGAAGATCAAAACCTTGGAAAATAACTTGTTCATTATGCAATTCTCTTGTCTTGGCGACTGGGAGACGGTGACAACTGGAGGTCCTGGCACTTCAGAGGTAATGCTGTCCTGTTTGCAGAGTACGATGGTTTCACCAAACCCTCGTCGATTGATCTTAATACTCTCGATATGTGGATTCAAATCCATGACCTCCCGATTGGCTACCGGGGGATGATCAAAGCTCTGTCGTCTAAAGTTGGGAAGTTCATTGCATCTGAAACCCCATCGGATGATTTCGTGGGAAACTTCTTCAGAGTCCGGGTTAAGGTAGATGTACGTAAACCTCTGAGAAATCATGTATCCCTGTCACGAGCAGGTAAACGCGAAATATTTGTGGTGAAGTATGAAAGGCTCCCAACTTGGTGCTCAGTATGTGGCATGCTTGGACATATCTATAAAGAACATGGCGATGGGATTCATCCGCCATCCGCACTAGTTTTTAGAAATCTTAGAGCAACTTTTACTGGCTGGGCTGGGAATAGACCTGATCGCGGACGGGGCCGAGGTCGGTCTTCAGGAACAGGGAGAGGGGGCAGAGGCAGAGGTGCAGGACGTGATGATCTTGGAGATCAATACCCGGAGGAGGAGGACACCGGGGATGATATGGAGCTGTATAATGAGGATGTTGAAAAGGAGAAAACCTTGGCAGATAAGAACCTCGTGTTGATGCAATCTGAGCCGGGGAACTCATTAGTGGACATGGTCACTGACTTAACAAAACAAAGGGCTCCAGAGACCCCCATTAGCCCTCTCCCCAAGAGAGATTTGAAGAGAACAAAGACGTATGATGTGAGTGATGGTAAATCGGTGAAAACCAACCTGATATCGGCGACTCCCGGGAAGGGGGTTGTCCGGACGCAATGAAAATCCTGAGCTATAACGGTCGTGGCCTTTTAGGGGTTGCGGCCAGTGGGGCTCTGCTAAAGTTGCAGAAGCGGAGCGACCCGGATGTCATTTTTCTGTCGAAGACTCATTTAGACGAGTGGCCGGCGGAATGTTTGCGTCGTAAGCTTAGGATGGATTTTAAGGAGGTGGTTAGAAGTGATGGCTATAGTGGTGGTTTGCTTTTGCTCTGGAAGAAGGATGTGAATATCTCCCTCAGATTCAAAGGAAGGAACTTCATTGACGTTAATGTGGAGCATGGGCTGGACAGTGTGTGGAGGTTCACTGGTCTGTATGGGGAACCAAGGTGGCATGACAAACACTTGACATGGAAATTCCTAAGAGATCTCCATGCTCAATCAAGCCGGCCGTGGTTGGTCATGGGCGATCTGAATGAAATCATGTATCCTTTTGAGAAGGAAGGCGGGAACCCGAGACCTGCACATTTTATGCAAAGCTTCATAGATGCTGTTAATGATTGCAATTTAAGTGATTTCGGGTATACATGCCACAAGTTCACCTGGCATAGAGGTAATATTAGGGAAAGGTTAGACCGTGCCCTGACTAATGATGACTGGAATATGCGGTTTGGAGATGTTGTCCTTCAAAATATGGAATATAGCATGTCTGACCACCGACCTATCTTGATGTCGTTCGATATGGAAGGAAATACAGAACAACATGGGCCGGCTTTATTACGTTTCGAGGCTAAATGGCTGAAAGAAGCCCATTTCCAGCAGGTGGTCGAAGAGGCCTGGGAACAAGCAGGTGTGCAAATTCAAACGGGATCTTTGGCGGGAAAACTAGTTGTGGTTCATAACTTGCTCCATAAGTGGGATAAAACTGTACTCCAAAATACGAAGAAAAAGATTCGGAATACACAAAAAGAACTAGAGAGAGTTTTGTGTGGCCCCCTTAATGATGAGTCAATCCGGCAGCAAAAGGAGTTTGCAAAAGTGATTGAAGAATTCCTAGAGAAGGAGGAGATTCATTGGTCTCAACGCAGCAGACTAAATTGTCTCCAAGCAGGGGACAAAAATACTGCTTACTTTCATAATTTTGCTAGCGAAAGGAGGAAAAAGAATATGGTCCATAAGCTAAAAAATGATAGTGGCAATTGGGTAGAAGGGATTGCTAACTTAAACCTACTTGTTTCTGACTACTTTGCAGGGCTCTTCTCCACCGAGGTTGATGAACCTGATCCGGATGTTCTACAAAAAGTAGCCCCCAAAGTCTCCGATATGATGAACGAACAACTTATGAGACCATATACTGCTGAGGAAGTTAAAAAGGCCCTTTTCTCTATCAGAGATATGAAAGCACCTGGAGAGGATGGCTTACATGCGATATTTTTCAAAAAAATGCTGGAATCTGTTAGGTGATACTCTTACACAGGAGGTTCTACAAGCAATCAATGACAAAAACATTCCTCCGGGGTGGAATGATACAGTGATAGTTCTCCTCCCAAAAGTGGAAAATCCGGAGTTTATTACCCAATATAGGGCAATAAGCCTCTGCAATTTGCTCTATAAGGTAATCTCTAAAATTATTGCTTTTCGTCTGAAACATGTGCTTGATGAGGTGATTTCTCCAACGCAAAGTGCTTTTGTTCCGGGGAGACTTATAACCGACAATATTTTGATCGCCTACGAGTGTCTTCATACAATTCAAAACAAAAAGAGTGGTAAATGGGGATACTGTGCTGTCAAGCTAGATATGCATAAGGCTTATGACCGAGTTGAATGGGTTTTCTTAGAGAGGATTATGTTGCAGCTAGGTTTCCAAGCTGAGTTCGTTTCGTTAATCATGGCGTGTGTGCAATTTGTCAGATATAAAATCAGATTCAATGATCAAGAGACAAATGAGTTTATTCCGAGTAGGGGGGCTAAGACAGGGGGATCCCCTATCCCCTTATTTGTTTCTTCTTTGTGCAGAGGGACTGTCAAGTCTTCTGGCTCATAGAGAGGAGGTTCTTGGTTTGGAAGGTGTCAGGGTATGCAGAAATGCTCCATCAGTATCACATTTACTCTTTGCTGATGATTCCCTAATCCTTATGAAAGCAGATATGAATAATGCAACCTCGTTGAGTCAAGTTCTTGACCAATACTGTGCAAGCTCGGGACAAATGGTAAGTCAAGCGAAGTGCAGTATTTTCTTTAGTCCGAATGTGAATGTTGAAACTCGGGCAAATATTTGCACACATCTAAACATTATGACAGAGGCTTTATCTGACAAGTATCTTGGTCTTCCTGCTCTTGTTGGGGCGGATAAAACTGATAGCTTTATTTACCTCCTTGAAAGAATTATCAAAAGACTAGAAGGGTGGAAAGAAAAATTCCTGTCTTTGGGAGGAAAAGAAATTTTGTTGAAAGCTATTATTCAGGCCATTCCGGTGTATGCAATGGGGGTGTTTAATATCCTTAAAAGCCTCTGCAAGGAGATGACAGATGCAATGGCTGCGTTTTGGTGGGGAGATACAGAAGAGAAAAAGAGGATGCACTGGATGGCTCGGTGGAAACTATGTACGCCAAAGAAACTCGGGGGAATGGGTTTCCGTGACCTTCATGCTTTTAATTTGGCGATGCTGGCTAAACAAAGTTGGAGATTGATCTCAAATCCGGATTCGCTATGTGCAACAATTCTCAGAGCTAAGTATTACCCTGATGGTAACCTCCTAAAAGCAGGTAAAAAAAAGTGTCGTCTTTCACTTGGAAAAGTATAACGGCGGGTTTGACTACCTTTAAAAGAGGATTCATATGGCGCGTGGGAACAGGACAACAGATAAATATTTGGTTGGACCCATGGATTCCATCAAGCCATAACCGAATGATAATCACTCCAAGAGGACAGGTCCTTTTCACCAGGGTTGATGAACTGATTGACCATGCCACGGGGCAATGGGACCTTGCGCTCCTGGAAGAGAATTTTAATCCTATTGATGTCCAACGAATTCTGAAGATCCCGCTGAGTATGAATGTGGATGATGATTTTGTTGCCTGGCATTTAACAAAATCTTATACCTTTTCTGTTAGGTCAGCGTATTATGCAGAGTGGAATCACATTAATGGCCGTAGAATGACCATCTCTACTGATCGAGGGACAACTTCAGTTAACCCAGTATGGGATATCTTATGGAAACTGAAGATCCCGGCTAAAATCAAAATCTTTGTGTGGAAGGCATTGCATGGTACTATTCTGGGGATGGCTATTCTTGCTGACCGACATGTCCCAGTCCAGGCACAGTGTCCTGTATGCGAGTTGGGGACAGAAGACATTCGTCACTTACTATTTACTTGCAATAGAGCAAAGCAGGTTTGGCAATCTCTTAATCTTACCCAGCTAATTAACTCAGCCTTGGTGGACCTCTCTGGTTCGGTGATTCTGGAGGAACTTCTTCGACAACAATTTCTAGATCACAACGGAATGACTGACCTGAAGGAGTTAATTGTGGTGGGGGCATGGTACATTTGGTGGCAACGCCGAGAACATGTGAAAGGGGAGCCCATCGCTCCTCCTCGTCAAACTGCCTTTGCCATTCAAGCTCTGAAATCGAATTTCTGCTCAGCGCATGTGACAGCTCAGCCGAAGGATATTCGCTGGTGTAAGCCGAAATATAAGACATATAAACTCAATATTGATGCATGTTTCTTCCCTAATGGAACATGTGCTACGGGTGCAATTATTACAAATGACAAAGGGGCGGCAATTGCTAGAGCCAGCCATGCTTTGCAAAATGTTCCGGATGCTACTACTGCTGAAGCTTTCTTACTCTTAAGGGGGCTGGAATTAGTTGATCGGGCGGGATGTCATCAAAGGATGATCGAGTCAGACTGCCTCGAATTGGTTCAGGCGTTCAATGGTGAGATCGAGTTAGGTGGCGTCTACACGGCAGTGTTGGCAGACTGCTTCCAACTGGCTACTAGTATTGGTGAGACTTTTATACAACATTGCTCCCGAGAGGCAAATATGGTAGCACACAAACTAGCTAGGACTTGTTTTGACTCTGATTCTCCTATCTTCTGGGACTACGATCCCTTTTTTTCTTAGCACCACCCTTTTTTTCTTTTAGGTGCTAATGCCAAGATGTTAGAGAATACTACATGTTCTATGCTCTCACAAGTGAAAAACAAGCACTCTCGGACACACTAGTGCAATGCCCTGCAATAGTATGGGCTAGTCCGGTAGGATAAGTGCCATGAAAGGAAGAAGGTTTATCAAGAGGAAGAAAGTTTTACCTATAGTTAGTCACACTCGGACTTGCGGTCGAGGTCGGTCGGTGAAATCTCCAGGGTTTCTACATAGAGGATGTCGTAGTCGCTGGTGAGGGCTTCACGTAGGAAGCTCAAACATCCTAATCGGAGAAACAAAGCAAAAAAATGATCCAAAAAGAAATATTGGAACAAAATGGGGGTATTGCTTTCTCTGCCAGGCGCCGGATGGACCGGTTGGTCTGGCCGGATCGTCCGGCGGCGCCGGATGGACCGGCAGGTTCTGCGCCGGATCGTCCGGTGAGCACGAATCTGCCCATGTTCTTCGTGTGTTCTTCGTTCCAAAACAAAAATCGATGGGAATTTTAGGAAAAATTGAAGGGGAACGTAGCATAGAAAATAAAATTTTTCCTACGCGAGAGATACCCGAAAGGCCAAGATCTAATCTATGAGACGAAGTGCAACGGGCAACAAGAGGGTTAAGGAGAACACATACCCTCGAAGACTCAAAGTGGTACGAGATCAAATCTCGTTGTTGGCGTAGTCGTACTCACACCGATCCCGATAGCGAGAAGATGGCACCGCAATCCGGCGGTGCATCCGTGATCGGTCACACGTACGGTTGATGACGACCTCCGTACCCTCGTTCCAGCGGGGCGCGGAAGTAGAGGATCCCTCGGAACTCCAGCAACACGACGACGTGGTGGTGGTGAAGAATCCCACGGTCAGGGCTTCGCCAAGCCGGAGACCATGAAATGGAGCAGCGGGTGGAGGGAAAGGGAAGTGGCTAAGTGTGTGTAGGAGGGAGAGCTCTCACCCTCCTTTTATAGGAGAGGGGGGAGGCAGCCCAAGGGGGGTGCGGCCAGCCCCATGGTGTGCCCCCACCTCTTCCCTCATGATGTGAGTGGACACTCCACTCACACCCACTCATTTTTCTTTAAACCCCACTTAGAAAATCCAAGAGTTTTTCTTTAATAAATCAATAAAACATTTTTATTTCTTTATTTCAGCATTTGTTAATTCTATTAACAAACATTTGCATAAAGCACCTCGAATCATTTGTTAATTCTATTAACAACCATTCGACGAAAAACCCCTTGAACTATTTCAATTTTCCCCGAAACAATTTTGGTGCTGCCCAAAATATTCTTCGATATTCCGTATCCTCTCAAACGCGTCATCGAACCTTAAGTGTGTCACCCTACGGTTCGCGAATAAGATAGACATGATCGAGACTCCTCTCCGATCAATAATCAACAGCGGGATCTGGAGATCCGTGATGACTCCTATATATTCAACGATGACTCTCGTGATCGTGTGAACCAACAACGCCGTGAACTATTCCCTTTGTCTCGCGATATTTTACTTGTCCGAGATTCGATCATTGGTATCAACCATACCTTGTTCAATCTCGTTACCGACAAGTACTCTTTTCTCGTTCCCGTGATATAACATCCTTGTGATCATATCACGTGCTTGCAAGCGGTTTCGATGTGATATCACCGAGAGGGCCCAGAGTATATCTCTCCGTCATTTGGATGGACAAATCCCACTCTTGATCCATGATCCTCAACTAATACTTTCCGAATACTCAACGACACCTTTATAGTCACCCTGTTACGGTGTGACGTTTGATGCCATCAAAGCACTCTTCCGGTATCAGTGATTGACATGATCTCATGGTATAAGGAATAAGTTACTTCGTGTGTTTGATATAACAATGTAAACTAAATGACTTGATCGCATTGCTATATTCTCTTTGGGTATATGTTCATCACATCATTGTTCTAATGACATGACCCCGTTATTAATAACATCCGATGTTCATGATCAGGAAACCTTGATCATCTATTAATCAACGAGCTAGTTAAAAGAGAGGCTTTACTAGGAACCATTGTTTGTTTATTAAGCACACATGTATCAACGTTTCCGGTTAATACAATTCTAGCATGAGAAATAAACATTCATCATAAACAAGGAATAAGATAATAACCATTTTATTATTGCCTCTCGGGCATATTCCCTTCAAAAATTGGGGGAAGTGTTCGATTAGAAAGGTGGTAGGGGGTCTAAAGCAACAGACCCATGGACCAGAACCACGAAAAACACAACAAATCGACAGATCGGTCAAAATCCTTGTTGGCTCTTTTTGTGGAATTTTTGAAATTGGGATGGGGTGAAAAAAATGGTGGAAAAGGGGGTTTTGAGGGGGTGGAAACTTGGCTACATATACCAGATGATATAGAGTAAACTACGGAGAGTGTCCCGGTCTCATGGAAAATCCAAAGGGAAGAAACAAAACACCGAGAACAAAGGTAACCGGATAACTAGCGAGAACTAGAAGATTCAAATGTCGGCAACTAAAACCACGACTGCCTCCGATAGCTAACCCACTCGAACTCAACTTGATTGGAACCAATTCAACCCTGCGGCTGGTCCACCGCACCAATAGATCCTTGAGGTTTAGTCGAGAAAGATTGGGAGAACACCGAATGAATCTCATGGGGAAAGGACGAAAATTCCGGAGTAGATACAATCCAAATTAAAAGAGTAATAGGAGTGGTCTTGATACGTTTCTAGTCGCCTAGAAGTAGCATCACACGAGGAAGAAAAGAAACCGCTCAGAACTTTCTATTTCATCATCTCCATCCCTAGGTCTGAAGGAGATTCTATTTATAGTAGTGGGGCGAAGGGGTATGGGTAGGTGCGTTTACAAGGCGTGGGGGGTGGGGGCGCCTGTTTTTGTGCGCATGCAGGGTCGCCGAACGATCCGACATCTCACTCGCCGGTACGTCTCACGCATGGTCTCTTCTGTCTTCCGACGCCTTTTGCCGGTACGTCCGATGTGCGCAATGGGGTTGCACCCCTGCCGGTAGGTTCCGGCACCCATTCGGTGGCCTGGGAGGCGCCGGACAATCCGGCATGAGGCGTCGGTTTGACCGGCAAGTGGCTAGCGCTGGACGATCCGGTGGGATGCGCCGGTTTGTCCAGCGGCTCCAGAAGAGGGCTTCTTCCTTCTTCTCCTCTTTGTCTTGCGCCACCACTTGGCGATCTTGTTGGCCAGTGTCTTGGTCATCCTTGGCACCTTCTTGGAGATCCATTGGTGGGTCGTAGCTGAGTACACATAGTACGTTTGCATGAGGTAGCACACCATTCACCAAGTCGTCGAATTCACAGAGAGATAGGAGCGAAGTCAAATTTTCTTGCATTGCCTTTGCGCGTGCTCTCGTCATGGGTCCACTAGGTGTTGTATATGGACTTGGTGGAATATGTTGGCCTGCATCACTTTTCTTGCAGGCGATGACCCGAGCTGCAGCACCATTGAGATGGACAATGGAGGCGATGTGAGAACGGGATGGACCGGAGCAAAGCTAGCTGGATATGCACATTGTCAGCACCGGCGAGATCGAGACGAGCAGCTTCTCATGGGCGACAACCACGACGAATAGAGCGGGATGGGGCCGCGGCATACAACGAGGGAGCGACAAACATGGATGACATACGGTAGCGGCCTTCATCGTGGAAGGTGGCTCTGTTCTGAATCTCAGGTACAATGTTGCGCCACTCCACTTTTAATTATGAATGTCTATGGTATTGTGAGAATACCATATGGTACTATAGGGAACTTTTCTATCTTTTTTCACCGAAAATGTTGAGATGTGGGTTAGCTTGTTTTTTTTTACACCTTCCTATGGTCTAATCATCCAGTTGGAATAGGAATTTCACACCAACAATCAAGTGGCTTAATCGTTTGGTAGTCTGCTGGGAGCATGTGTTCTCAGTTTCCAAGTTACTTGTTGATTCTGCGGTTACTTTGCATATAGGCACAACTGGCAGATCAAAGAGCATGATGTGTTGGTGGGAACCGGAGTAAAGGCAATGTTGTTGCTGCTGCTATTGAGAGGCTAGTAAATTTTATACGTCCTCCGTTTGAAAATAATTGTTGTTGAAATGAGTTGAAATGGATGTATCTAGACTTGAATACATCTCGATACATCCATTTCGATGACAATTATTTTGAGACGGAGGGAGTATGTTGTCTGAGACCTGGCCACTGATGCAGATAACTGACTGTGTATAGTAGAAGTTGGCAATATAATCTAGGCTAAGTTTTAGATTAAATAATTTTATTTCCGTGACCTTAATTCTGCAGATTCTATGTAGCATTTCCTAGAAGGTTTCTGTTAATACTTAATAGAGTTAATTCCAATTTTTACCCTACACTTGTGCATTTGTGACGGTTATTACCCCATTTAGTGAAGGACAATTAGAAATGCACCCTATATTAAACAATTAACATGATTTTACTGTATTTTTTGGCATTATGCATGATTAGTCATAGTAGACCGGCATTTTAGAACCATGTGGTGCGTCAAAATATGTAAAGATTGGAGCATTATATTGACTATAATGTCAAGTTTTTCTTCACCATATGTTTAATTTCTCGTGGGTGTGTATTTTTTAGCCTCACTCATCATCTTACACCTTGCCGAATAGAAATGCATGGGGAAAAGAGGGTCCAAATTTTTTACAATGGATAATTTAGACAATTTTTTATTAGATGGGGTAATTAGTATCACAAATGCTAAATAGAGGGTAAAATGTGGAATTCACTCTACTTAATAATCATGTCCACGAGTAGAGATTACAAATTTATAATGTGCTGCCACTTATTCCATGTTCATACGAATTGCATTGTATAAACGTAGATATGTACATATAGTTTCACACATCATGTCCCTCTTATGCAGTGCATTTCAGAAATCTAAAATCTACTGGTTATCTCTTGAGCTACCTGTTAGTGAGGTCTTGTTGAAGTTGCAATTTATATTTTCTCATGGGTTTAAGGTTTGTTAAGATGCTAAAAGGAGGCACTAAATTATCACTCATGTAGTGTGATTCCTATTCATCGCTATTGCAATTATGGTAATAGGTCATAACTATTCGTTTCTAGGCAGTAGCCACCATGGAAGTTAGTAAACCAAGATGGACCATGTGTTTTTTTGGGTGCAAAATATACATAGTTTTTGAAGATTATATAGATTGATGCTAATTGATGTATAACCATGCTGAAAATGGTACAAAGAATGCTTGCCATCTTGTTCAAACAATTATCCAGTGAGTTTGTGTGACAATGTTACCGCTATTCTGTACCTATTATGACATCTCCTACGGGGTTGTCTACTTGGCCCGGACAACCCCGTTTTGAGCAGTCCCGGCGAAAAACAGGCCCCTACGGAGCTGCCTATCTCGCGGCCTCGCAAATTCAGATGACCCGCAAGTAGAAATTGGATTGCTACCGATGACTAGGGCTCACTCGAGTAAGAATTAAGTTAATTCTTACTCAGATGCATCAGTCAGTTATATATGCAACTCATGAAATCTGAGTTGCAACTGAGTGTCACCGATATGCAACTGGAAAAAATATGAGTTGCAAATCATGTATATATAATAACAAACCGCACGAATCACGATATAAATCTAATGGAATTCGAGTTGAGTGAGGTCTAACTTAATTCTCACTCGAGTGAGAAATAGCAAAACCGATCCCCTGCGTGATGCTGGGCGAGTTAAATCAATCCAGCTTTAGCGAAAAAAGGCATTCTGAGCGATGATCCCCTCCGGCAGTTCAAGAGGATGGTGAACTAGTGCCTATAACGCACTACACGAGGCTTCTTTTTTTTAGGAGAACTATTAAGCAACATTATCATCGCTTTTGCAGCCTCTCGCATCTTCATCTCCTCCTCAATCTCTGCTACAGGCACGGCATCCTCCAAGGCGGGCATGGCGTCCTCATGGGCATGAACGGCGTCCTCCAAGTCGGGCATGGCAGAGGCATGAACGGCATCCTCCAAGGCGGGGATGGCGTCCTGATTAGCATCAACAACGGCGTCGTCCAAGACAGGCATGGCGTCCTGATCAGGGGCATGAACGGCATCTCTTACCAAGACGTCCTCATGAACATGGATAGGCTGCACATGGTGGCGAACCCGTCTTGGCATTGCCACTCCTCTCCCTCCCGTCAAAATCTCTGCAAGCGCAGCATCGGCATGCGGCGACTCTCCTTGGAGGTAGTGAACGACGACGAGCCCCAGCGGGCCGTGCGGCTGGTCGGTGACGCCCACTTTGAGCTTGGGCGAACGGAACGCCCACAGTTCGACCATGCCGGGCACCACTTCTTCAGGTTCGACGTCTTGCTCTACGACGAGGTCGTTTTCAGTCAGGAAAGTCCCCCAGCCGTTGATGAGACGGTAGGCGTTGTTGCTGGTTAGCTTCTTGCATTGGAGCTCGAAGGGCCTGCCGCCGCGGTCGTAGGCCTGCACGCGCACCAGCGGCTTCTCCTCCGGCGTCAGGATCTCGTCCAGCGGGAACGGCACGCCGTGCTTGGTCTCCCAGCTCTTGCACGACATGAGCAGGCGGTGCTGGTTCATGTCCCTGTCCGACTTCCACAGCCGCTTGGTGTAGATGCGCACCGGCGAGGCTCCGAGGTCTCTGAGGGTTTGGCGCAGGCTGTCGTCGACGACGTCGATCTTGTCGAGCGGGACGCCCGTGCCGTTGCACGCCGCCGACGATGTAGACTGGCCGTCGCGCCCCATGCCGGCCCAGGACAGCCGACTTTCGCGCTTGCGCTTCTTCTTGTTGGCTTTGGCTAGGACTGCTTCGGGTGCCCTGGTGTCCACGGGGGGTTGCGCCCGGATGGCGTCGCCCATGAGCTTGGGAACGGGAGGCTGCAGCGGGGCGGCGTCCTTGTGGTTGTGGATCGGCGGGCTCTGGTCCGCGGCCAGCATTTTACCGGCCCTACGCTCTCGTTCTTCCGCAGACTTAAGTTCGGCCGCCGCGGGCACGGACGAGCCAACGGAATCATCAGCGCCGGAAGATCCATCGCATTTCATGGTGGCCGGCGGTTCCTCCTCCCCCCTTCCGCCTGGAGGTGAGACCAACGCCGTTCTCTTCCTGCGAGGCACGCTCGCCTCGAACACCGTCATGGCGAGGACACAGGTACGCGCAACAAGGAAGGTATCCGGCTGGTGGCACGAGATTGAAGATCGTGGGCGGCAGACCTAGCCCTGGAGCTGAAATATGTAGAGCTCGCAGGTCGACATGAACTCGGAGACACGCCTGCGTGGGAAGCACGGACTCTCCGGAACTACTACTGGAATAGGAAACCTTCCATATTCGTGTCCGTCAATCATACTACTAGTAGTCACTGCAGGTATAGGCGGTACAACTTGGACACCTTCCTTTTTGGACGCGTGTACGCGGCGCGCGGCCGCTCGATGGGCGTCGCGAGCGCACCCTCCTTGCACGCGGCTTCTCCTTCAAACGACCACCAGTTCGTCCCCGGCCATCCACCCCGCGTGCCTCCGTCGGCCTCCCCAGTTCTGTCGCCGAGCATCCACTGTGTGCCGCCACCAGGAGCTCCTACAACAACAGCGTGCCTCCGGGAGGGCCCAGGGAGGCGCCGCCGATAGAGGAGTGACGAGGCGGCTAACGGCGGAGAAGTACGGCGCGGACGCAAGGCGCAGGCGAGCCAGGGAGTGGATTGCGACCGGCGGCGCTGGAAAGGGATGGCTAGTCGTTCCTCGCTCGACACAGAGGAAAACGGTAGTTGATGGCTTTATTTTGGGCTCGAGCTGGGCCCACTCCGGGGTTGGAGCTGGGCTTGACCCTTGGTTATTTTTCCTTTCTTTTCCCTAACGTGCAGCACAAAGACGTATAATTACAGAAAAAAAAAAATCTGTGTTAGGAAACTTGTATCCTCGCGGAGGCCTCTGATGCGACGTTAACCCGCTGAATCACTCTACAAAACAACTTTGGTGTGGGACGAAAAAAACTCTCTGTATGATGAAAAACTAGATTCAAAAAAGAAAACAACCAATTTCACAACAATTTGGGCAACTTCACAACGATTAAAGAAACTCAGAACAACTAAAAACAACATTGGGACAAGACGAAGCAACTTTGGTGTGCGTTTAGGCAAATTCAAACCAAGTATAACGTAACAACCCAATTTTCGGAAGACGGAAAAACTTATTTTCAATAACCCAAATATCAGGGCCAACAAAAAACTTTTTGATATGTTTGACTAATTCTTGTGTTTCTTTTCTATTTGCTTGTTGTTTGTGTTTGTGTTTGTGTTTGTTAACACCTATCATTAAAACCTATGATAATAACTTTCTTAAAACACAACCCTTGTGATCAAGTCATGACAAGAAAGTTTATCATCTTCATCCATCACCTTCTTTTGGGAAAAACCTTTTTGAAAATGTTTCGATTTTAGAAGAAACCCAAAAGACAAGCTTTGAGAAAACAAAAGGTATTTTCCAAAACCATATGAAAAGTATTTTGGAGGTAATCATCTCCTACCTGTTTTCAACCAAGATATTTTTGCAAGTATTCCAAAAACCCCATCTCACTTTCTCTTCTTGCAAAAACTATAAGTGGGGATTATATTACCCCTGTGTTTTACCTCAACTATATTCTTTTCGATATATCAAGTTTTGAGTTGAACTTGTTTACAAAATCCTCTTGTCATGATGTGGCTTGATCACTACCTATAATTAACACTTGATAAAACATCGTGGAAATAGAATTGAAAAACTCAACTGCTTGAGTGATCTTGTTTGCCTTGCTATTATCTACTTGTTGTGTGGTCATATCTTGTGTTTGCCTTGAAGTGATTATATCTGTTTGTTGATCATATGTATTGTTATAAGTGAATAAAACCTAGTATTGACAAGACCAAGCATCAATACCATATTCCATTCTATGTCTATCTCATCTTTTGTTTTCTTTAAAACTTCCAACTTTGGAGACATGTTTCTATGGCAAATCTTGAGCTTTTCATCAATGCATCATCATACATCTCATTGTCTATATCTATGCTATCCATCCAAGTTGTTATTTTGGATATTGAAACTCTTTGGTATCATTTTTCAAGGTCCTTTAGAAGGCATCCCTAAAATATTGATCATATCCATGTTATCTCGAAGCACTTTTGTCCATGTTACTCCAAAATCACTCCTTATTGTTTTCAAGATCCATCAACCTACCCTTGTCATATACATGACCTATACATCATATCCTCGTGGTCCATTTATTTTCCAATGGCCATTTGATTAGTCTTCTCTCAGAGTTTTTGGCCTATTAAATAAACCTCTGTTTCCACCCTTTTTCCACTTGGTGCCTCAAATATTTTCAAAAGAGTTATTTATTAAAAATAACTTTTGAGACCTATATTATATAATCTCTCATCCCAACCCAAAAATATTTGTTTTAAAAGCTTTTTACTATTTATTATTTTCTATTTTCCATAAGGCCAGAAATGGACTTTAAAATATTTTGTGAATAAAAGTATTTCCTAAAATCTTGGAAAAATTGCCCAACATGCCTATGGTCATGTGGGACTTATTTGTACAAAAACATTTGCAAGTTGTGATGAAAATTTTGGAGAAAACATTTAAAAACAGATTCAGCACTTTTTGAATTTCCAAAAATTTGTGAAAGAAATATTTTCCAAAACTCTTGAGGCCACCACCCCTAAACTCAAGTTTTCACCCTCTATCCATTGGACATGATCTTTCACATATGTTCTTTTCAAAATATTTGTGAAAACAATCAAAACTCCTCTCTGGTTATTCTGGACACTGTTGAGTCCATGCTCTTCCTGGTCAATCCTCTCACGCTCTCTACCTCTCTCTTGCTCCTTGAGGTAGAAAACTTCACATACAAACCCCTTGACATGATCTCTCTCCCCAAAAACCCCTCCCTTCTCCTCCACACCTCCTCTGTGACGCCCTGAGATCGGGCACTATGCAGATTTCAGCATTTCCGCCAAAATCCACATAATAACCGATTTCAGGTTGTCACTGGCGATAACATTACAACAGTTCACGAATATTCCGCAACAACAACAGAAAAGATATATACAAGACGACTCAAACGAGTCAAGGATACAACTGATACAATACAAAGATCCAAATAACAGCGGAAGAAACAACATACGTCCGACTACGGACAAGATACAAATTGGACTAAGAGTCCTGAAGATAACCGATGGCGTCCAATCCCTGCCCAGGCCAAGCCGGAGGGATTCCCAAGCTAACATCGCCAGACTTCAAACCTGTTGACTGCAATGTGGAATATGCAGCCACGAAAGGGATTCGTGGGTCAGTACGGTTAAGTATTGGCAAGTGGATAAACCATACTCACAGGATACCAGCGTAACCAATCATCACAAGATACAAATACTTTGGGTACAACGGAAAAGAAGGGATTATTGCAAAGAAGCGGCAGCGGGCTGCACTAACTAACTACAGAGACGCGCTACAACATCCGGCTAAAAGAAAGGGATAAGATAGCGTATCAGAACCAACTACAACTACTCACCAGACAATACCCATCCAATGTTACCCCCTACTAAGGAAGCAACCCAAGGAAACTCACACGGTTGATTAAGGTGACATTCATTTTTTTATGGTGGAGGTAATCTATATTACTAGTCAAGTTATCATCGTTAAGTGTAAGTTGTCTGAGTACTTGTTAGCCAGCACTTTCACCAAGTCATCGATAACCGCGGACAACACGGCTTCTCGAGAAGATTTAACCCTGAAGGGATGCACCAATTTGGCCGTACACGTAAGAATGACCCGCCAGGCGGGGAGCAAACCCACCAAACAGGCCACTCAACACAACCCAACTCTTCTTCGCATCAAGCCCAAAGAACCACGTGCTGTGCGTGCGCGGCTAATCGAGCCCCCACGAAGAAAAGGGGGACCCTCATAGCACTGGAAGACCACGCCGCCCTAAATGCCGACTACAAAAGTTCCACCCTGGCGCCAAGGGCTCGCACCTGCATATGCATGCATCAAATGGAAAGCCTGAACTAAGTGTGGCGATTTGGACGAGATGCGAATCGAATCAGAATTGCGGGGGGCGCCCATACTCGCTTCCCACATGCGGTTAGTGCGCTCATCATGGATCGGAGGACAAGACCCTTTTCCTAATTAAGTTCGACACTAGAAGGCCTCAAAACCACGTCGGGCCTCCTGCCGGTGCCTTATCATCAAATTATTATTACCCAAAACATTAACATGTTGTTGATTGAATTGAAACCCAACTATCAAACTAAATAGGTGATAAGACGGACAACAGGACTTGAGCGCAAACAACACTAAGCATGCAACTACGACACGAGGGCCAACAAGGTAAACAAGCAACAGGTAATAGGAAGTGGAAGGAAGGCTATATCATGGCTGCAAGGTAAACATATGATAGGATCGAGACACAAGCATCGAATCATAAGGCTAGCATAAGTACAACGGAAAGAATCGGTAATAAGTGATGACAGGCAGCCATAGGTAGCAAGTGAGTATACTTGCCTGAGATCCAGCAAGTAGAGGTACATCCGAACTTGTCGTTGCTCACATCATCTCAACGTCCTATCCGCGAAGAAGCAACGAACTAGAACAACACCGGATGCAACAATTACTTCTACGGCAAAAGATCCAGCATGATCAAGATATGGATGCATGACAAGTTTAAGGATGCATCAAAGATAAACTAGTTGACATGGTAAACATATTTAAATGGGCCCATATGCAATTTGGATTGCATATGGAAAAGCCCATGAATTAATGTTGAATTAAATGATCTACAAATAACCATCATGTGAAAGTTGATTAGAATGATGCATGTATGATGAAAACAATAAGAAAACGACAATAGCTTCAATTTGATATGTTGTTTACCAAGTTTGGAATTTTATTTATTAAGTTATGAACTTTGGCATTTTAAATGATTTAAACAAACATTTGTTGTTTTCACCAATTTTGAATGTTCAAAACAGATAACCAAATTTATTTTTGGAAAGAACACACAATTTTAGATGGAATACATATTTCATTTGTTGAATTTGGATTCTAGATGAGCAAGTTATTAAATTGACAATTTTAAATGCATTAATTAAGAAATAGTTGTTTTCAGCAATTTAAATTGTTCAAAACAGAAAACAAAGTTGATATTTTCAAAGTTCATGAAAAATGGGATGGAAAACATATTTTACATGTTGGAATTGGATTTGAATTGCCCCAGTTATGAATTTTGCAATTTAAAAGGTGTAATTAAAGTGTTGAATTATTGAACCATTTTTAATTAGGAAAAACAGTAAACAAATTGTATTGAAAAGGTTGAAAACATGTATAAAATGTTTCAATGAACAATTTGAGCTATTAAACATAATTTTTGGATCATTATTGAATTTATTATGCATTTTTCCATAACCATTTTTATTCTGCCCTTTTTAGTAAACAGAGGGAAACATGTTCAAAATTAATTCAATTGTGACCAAATAAAATACCAATGTGTAGAGTTTGTTAAGACAAATTTTTAGAGCCCAAGTTTGCTCAAATTTGGTGAACAGAACTCAAGTTATGAATTCCCAAAGTTTCCAATTTTTATTGCATTTTCTGTATTTAATTATTTAGTGCAAAATTTATTACAGGAACATGTTGCAACTTTGTGACTAATATAAAGAGCACAAGATTCTGAATCCACAGACACTTGAATCATTGAAATTGGAGCAATTTTCAATTTGTTATGGATTTTACAAATAAAGATTCAGTTCTGTTTTTTGGAATTCGAGAAATAAAAGAAAAAGGAGGAAAAAAAGGGGTGGCTTTCTGCCTCGACTGGGATTCAATCCCGAGACCGTGCGCTGCGCACAGGAGGGCTCTAGCCACTGGGCTACTGCTGCGTTGGTTGTACAGGGACAGAGCTGGGGGCTTAAGAGATAACAACTGCGACGTGTAATCTGACGAAACTGCACGAAACACATCTGCACGTTACAGCGACGACGACGGCGGGCAAACGAGGCAGCGCTCGATGGCGAGCTTCACAGAGCAGGGGGAGGAAGGGAGGAGGTGCCCGAGGGCGGTGCTCTCACCGCGGGGCTGGAGGAGGACGATGGTGGCCGGGGATGTGTCGACGACGAGAAAGCAGAGCCGCTTCGTGTGCACGGACAGAAGCAGACGGCAGTGCGCCCTCGGACTGAATTCGTGGAGGGCGACGGCGTGGTAGTCGATCTCGGGCTGCTCCCGCTGCGCGTAGAGGAAGAAGGTGCCCCCGGGGTTCCATTTTTGTGCTTGGACGGCCTCAAAGACGACTCGATCGTCGGCGGTGCGAGCCGCAACTTCCGGCCATGTCATCTATTTTCTGGGTTTTCAGAAATTCAGAGAGAGGGGTTGAGGAGTAGAGGAGGAAGGAAACGGAGAAGGAAGAGGATGATGGGAACAAGAGTGATGGTGGCGGCGGCAGGAGATGGAGTAGGGCTAGGGTTTGGAGGGGGAGCCTCGGGGGGATAGATAAGGGGAGGGGGAAAGCAGGTGAGGGGGGCTCGGTGGAGGGTGACGTCCCCCTCGTGCTCGCTCTGTACGGACAGAGGAAGAAGGGGGGGGTAGCGGGCCAGAACAGATAGAAAGGTGGGCTGGGCCTAGAGATGTGCTGATGTGCTTCTTTCCAAACGTTTTTTTTTTGTTGTTTGATTAAAACCACTTAAAGAAGATTTTTCATGGGAAACATGTTGCAAATAACTTTATTTGATTATTCTCCCACTAAATAAACACAACTTGAAAACTTTAAGATTTTAGGGCAATAATTATAATAAAACAATTTGTAAAATATAGGGATAGAGATAGAGATAGAGAAGGAGGGATTTAATATTTCACCTCTAGAAATCATTTTGTTTGTATGAAAACAAAATAGGTTTGATTGAAATATTTTCACAATCAAGTTGGAGCAATAAAAGTTGTGACATGCAAGGTTTAAGTTGAAGGTAACATGATGAAATGATGAAGATGACAAAGGAGAAAAAGAACAATCAAGTTTCTAATTGGGGGAAAAAAATCCCCCGGGTGTTACATCCTCCAACAGCAAAGAGCCAATGAATATCACAGGTGGACGTCGAGCTCTGCCTCACTCGCCAAGCATTGCTCCCTACCCTTGTCCATAAGCTTCACGGGGTCACCTAGAGCTCACCCGTTCCCTCCATTTTCCCTCCCCTCGCTCTCCTTCCCCTCCTCCTCCCTATCAAACACCTACGGGTACTGGGTGGGCGCCATTGAGTGCCGACGCTACCATGCATCTTCTCCTCTCTTCTTTCGCCAGGAGAATGCCCTCACCATGCCACATCTTCCTGACAACCCCACACCCGAAGAAACCCCCTCTAGCCAGCTCGTCCTCAACCGTGGCCACCATGGGCGCCGAGCGCCGAGTTCTGCGGCCAGGCCTCTCCGATCCACATCCTAGCTAGCCACCTTGTCTTAAACCCTCCACACAACCTCAATCGAGCACAAGAATCAAAAGCCCCCTCGGTACCTCACTGCATCACCGGAATCAAGCGTTTCTTCTCCGCCGGTGACCTCGCGTCGAACGTAAGGTGCGCCGCCATCCGTGACCATGCCCGACCGCCTTGGGTCCTCGTCGAAATCCATATGGGAGCCTTTCCCAGCAAGCGTTGGTAGCGGCACCGGTCTTGCACCATCTCCCTGGTCCTCCTCAACCTTCCTGCGCATCCCGGCGACCTCCGGAGGGGCGTGCGGCGATCCTCCGGCGAAGCTCCGCCTCGGGCCACCGTACCATACTTTTTCCGCCGCTCCTTTAAGGTCACCGCCGGCGCTCGCCTACGTGGCCCTCATCTCTACCGTCCGATCGAGATCCAACGCAGGCGTACCCCTTCGTCGGCCTTTTAACTTTGCCTCCATGCGGGAATGCCTCGTGGGCTGGCCCAGCTCGCAGATCCGGCCTCTGCACCGTTCCCCTCTACAGATCTGGCCCATTTCCGTTTTTTCTGCAGGTTGTATTTCTTTTCCTGCGGACCTGTTTCTGGCTGTTTGGTTTAAATCAGAATGAAAATGCAAATCTGTGAAACTTGCTAAAATAAAAATCACAGTTGTAGATCTATTTTTTCTTAACCATATCCAACCTGTAGATCTAGGTTTTGTGGTGTATTTTAGGAGAACTAAAATAAATGGCAGAAGCACTCCGTTTCACCATTTAATTAATAACTTGAGTTTTATGTAACCAAAACATGCAAAATAAATTGTTATGAGTAGCCCTTGTTGATATATATCTGTGGCAGTTGACCTTGTGTTGACTTGAGTTGTTGAGTGAAAATTACATAGATGTTAGTTTTAGGCCAAAGAGCACTTCTATGATTTATTTAATTTTTTTGGTGATGATTTTTATGTGAATCCAATTGTGCTGGTTTGGTAGTGACTAGGAGCACCTAATACTAGATTTTCATGATTTTAGGAGTTACAGAATAGGATTGGTGAATAATTTAGTGTTTAGTCCTTTTTCTGCTATTTATTGTTATGCCTTTATTAGTTATTGCGTTACATTGTTATTGTTGTAAATGTGGTTCCTAGCATGTGTAGGGTGGTAATCCATTATTGATATGTGATTTGTGTATGTCACTAGCATGTTAGGAATTATGTGTGAAAACTATGTGTGTTAGAGTTTTTCCTCTCATAATAGGGGTTTCCTAGTATTTAGGGATTATTGATTGTTTTATGCTTGATATTTTGGTAACTTAAAAGATTGCTTTAGTATTGTTTGTCATAGCATAGATACTGTTATTTGAGCATATTATACTTTCTTGCATGATTAAATAATTTCTAGATCATTTTGGCATGCCATGCTAGTTTTAGGTGTTTTCTGCCATAGTTGTTTTTGCATGTTTAATTTTTGATAAATTGCTTAGAATGTTATTTTTATATTACTAGCATGTCTAGGTGTTGTTTTTTTATATGGATGATATCTTGTATATCTATCATGTTAAAAAAACATGTTTGATGATCTATTATTGTTATGCATGTATGCATGTCTAAATAGCCCTTTTTCCATGTCTAGTTTTAGTGGTTGTTTTGCTCCATGATTGTTTCATGTATTGAGTGATGCCATGACATGTTTGGTACTGTTTTGTATCTGTTATTAGGTTGCTTAGCCACTGGTTATATTACTTCTCCATGTTTAAAAAAGCATGTGTTACTATGGGCTTGCAGTATTGATTGTTATTATTTTCCTATGCATGTGTATGTGTTCCTAAGTTGTTTTCTTGTTGTTTTCCTCATCCTCATGAATGACCAGAGAGTCATCTAACCTTAATTGAGAATTTTATGAGAGTGGCACACCCACTAGACTTATGCCATTTTGGTTGAGGATCTATAGCATTTGTTCTAATGTTATTCATGTGTGTTGTTTGTGCATGTTTTGCTTGTTGGTGTGCACCCTAGTAATATTGTTTGTGAGTGTACTTGTTTGATGAAATGCTTGATGTATGTTTTCTTTTTGTCAAGTTCTTTCCCTTGTTTGGTTCTGATTGGGTGTTTCCCTTTTTATTTTACGTCGTTAGATAACGAAGACGGTATTATTCCCCGAAGAGGTTTTTATTGCAACTCTTGTTTATTTCAAGAGCAAAACCCAGACCAGTGCCAAGGCAAGCCAGTCTAAATGCTTGATCGTTGTATTACTTATCCTTATCTATCATGCATGTTTTACTTCTGAAGTTTTACAAAAGTTTGCTTCAAAAACTATTTTCTTAGTGGACTATACCACTATCTTTATTATGTACCTAATATGCTACACCCACTATATAATCTTGGTGTTACCAAGCCCTTTAGATATTTTAGTATCATCACTTTATTAACTTAAGTCCCTTAGTGGACATTTTAACTTGGTGTTTTTGGAAAACAAAAGCTTTGGAAAAACCCCGAGGAAAGGTGAGACCTTGTCCAAGGGAGGTTTGTGAAGGAGGAAATGTTTTCGACTTGTTTTCCAAAAATGACACATAACCTAGTCTTCGCCGGACAACCAAGCCATGCTACCACATTACCCCAATATGGGAACGGGGTCTAGCTAAAATCTTGTCGGTGTTAGTCCGTGTCTACCTCAATGGGCTATAGGGGTTAGAGTCCCCCGAACCGAATTGTCGCCATAAAGGAATAATGGGACATTCAGAGTGTGGGATTAAGTTCACCACCGGTTGCAACAGTTGGGTCTCCTGCCATGGCAGTGTGTTGTCAGGGGAAACCGGATCGATACGGCTAATTCACTCGGTGCCGGGGAGAAAAAACCCAGTTGAAGAGGTATTCATTTACTAGCACTTGCATAGTGGATAGTTAGAACCAGTTATCTTATGTTTGCATACTGTCTTGGACAATCCGTGGTTGATCACGTGGGATGTACTAGATCTTGTGGATTATGTACACCTCTGCAGAGTAAAACTATTCAGAATAGCCGCGTCCTCGGATATGGAAAGTTGAATGGCCATGTAGCTAGTATTGTGTCAATGTTTCCGAAAAGCTTGAAAAGTGTTTTGGAAATTGTACCTGGGAGGTACGTGGAAAGGGAATGTTTGTACCTTTGAGGTACTGGACAAATGATGATCTTGAAGATGTGATCTTCCAAGAAGTTTTGCAAAGAAAAAATTTCTTTTATTTAGAATTCTTTATCGAAACCTTGTGTATATGCAATATCTACAAGATAAATTAAATATCTTTTGAAGTATCTTCTTCAACAAAGAAAAATAAAACTTGTGCAACTATGATGGGTCTTAAATTCATCATGGCTAGTTGAACCCTAATTACAGCCTTCCTACCACCTATATATTTTTATGCATACTGCATGCTTAGCTTTCATTTGGGGTGTCTTGCTAGTACAATTCAATGTACTCATAATGGTTTCGTCCCTGTCTATTGTCTTAGCCAGACTTTGAGCAGAAACCCGGAGAACATGAAGAAGATGGTGTCCCTGACGGCTGTGCGAACTAGGAACGTCTCCAAGTCAGTAGCCTGTAGGTAGTCAAGGCATGAATTGGGTTTACCACGAGTGTGTTTTGAAGACTTCCACTGTTTAGAGTGTTTTCCTGCCCTACGTGGCAGTTGTGTTCAACTGAGTCATGTGACCAGTTGTGTAAGCCGTGTATCCGTGTAGTGGATGTTGTAATCTGCAATGCCAACTCGAGTATGTTGTTCACGACTAACTGATCATGGGATCGTGAATGTATGCATACTGGAGGTCTCGGACTATTAGTCTGGGGTCCCCACATATAAGCAATTTCGGTGTGTAATAAGGCAACTTCAAAAAAAGGTACAACAATTTCACAACAAGTAAAACCAATTTTTGTGTGCATCGAAACAACTTCAGTGTGTAATGAGACAACTTCAAAGATGTGGCAAATCAACTCCACGAGAACTAAAAAGCAATTTTAGTATGCATTGAAGCAACTTCAGAACGGTGATAAACAAATTTGGTGTGCGATGGGACAACTTCGCAACTATTTTAAGATGCTCCGCAATAACTAAGAATATTTTTGAAACGAGGCGAGAAGTAACTTTGATGTACGACGAGAAAATTTTAAAATAATTAAAACACAATTGTGGTATATGACGAAATAATTTGGTAGGAAACATCCCAACAACAGTATGCAACTCAACAAATAAATAAAAGAAATTACCATACAAGATGGCGGTATTTCTGTATGCAATGACGTAACATCACAACATCAGTAGGAAACTTTTATACGCAACAAATAAATTTTGGTGCGCACCGAGTAAACTTTATACGCGATGAAGAAATTATACTTCAACAACGGTAGAAACTTTAAAACATCATCAATTTTTTTGCGCGATAAAGCAACTTTTCTGAGCGACAAAACAACTTTGACATGCGACTTCATAGAAAACGGGTAGGCAACTTCACTACAACGTTAGGAAAATTAACAACAACGGTTGACAACGTTCACGGCCGCGGTATGCAACTTTGACAACATCGGCAAGCTAGGGAACTTCATAACCGCGATGTCCAAGTTAACATCAACTAGAACGAAATTTACCAAAACTTCAGAAAAGATGGTAGGTACTTTCACAATATCGGTACGCAAATTCGTGCATAGCGGTAGACAAGTTCATTACACCGCTAAGTAATTTCAAAATATCTCTTTTGACAAAAATAAACAAATACAAAATGTTGATCAAAATACTATGTGTTTCTAGGTAACAAATTTGTAGAATTGAGCAAACACTATGTGTCATTAGATAACAAATTGGTAGAATTGAGCAAATAATACGAGGTGTTAGGCAACGATATGACAAAAATAAACATGTACTAGAAAAACGTCTTGTGCTAAATCCAGAATACTCCTCTTTCCCCATCTCTCTACTTCTCACTTCCAGTCCGTTCAGCCCATGTGCAGCCTGGGCAAAAGTGCATTGTCACGTCTTCTTCCACAATCGAGCAGCCGAGCCGATAAGAACGTGGGGGTCAAATCCAGACACGCTCGGGGTGGAACCACCCGCGAGGAAGGAGGTGGACGGTGGTGGTGGCCTAGGTGGCCAGCTGAAGGTCTCTGCGCTGAGAAGGGCCCATCGCCCCCGGGTCGCCGTTCCGCACTGGGAAGTTGTGTGCTAGTGTGAGCAGGGCTCGGCGCTGGACAACGGTTGCGACCTGAACGGCACGCTGAGCATGCCGGATGTGCCAGGAAGTTTGAGGAATTGTGTCGGCAATGGAATCGGTCGGCGGAATAGAAGTCAATGACGAGGGAGCACAGAGAGGTAGTGTGTGCTCTCGTGTCTTTTACTTGTCGATTATTGTGTGTGCTCGAAAACTAATGGACGCAGCTGCGAGAATAAGTATTTAGGTTCCTTTTCCTTTCGAGGGAAACTTGGACACCTTCCCAATTAATTGTACGTGTTCTTCCAACTTGGCCGCGGCGGTCGGCCGGTTTCTAGCGTCCCGATTGTCAAAATTCAAAATATGTGTTATTTACCATAAATTAAAGGGTCTTTCTAACGCTCAGCTGATTGAGAATTGAGCTCTAGATATGCTAGCTATCGGTGCCTAGATGTGCTAGCTATCTGTCCACACGCACTGCCGGGCCGTCCGGCCTACATGTACGCTAGCTTCGTTGGCTCTTTCACGCAAACAAATATATTGCGCGGACTGTTCACTGCATCAATCATTACGGCTTATCTTTTTATCTAATCTGCTTGCTAATTTAAATTTAATACTACTATTGTTTTTACAGATTATTTACAGCCAACTTACAACCCAATCTTAATTACAACTCCATTTTACAACTGGTAAAATCTAAATTTAAGTTGCAACCCTATTTGCAACTAACAATTTTATTTGGAACCCTAGTTACAATTAGAAAAATCACGGTTGCAAAATCACCTGAACTTGAAAAAAAAATCTCAATTGCAATCCCGCTTACAACTAGAAAATCTCAGTTGCAATCCTACCTGCAACTAGCCGTCTCAGTTTCAACCCAGTTGCAAGTAGGACAATCTTAGTTGCAACCTGATACACAACTACAAAATTAACTCCGTTATAAACTCATTTACTACTAGAAAAATCTCATCAACCCTACTTGCAACTGGTTCTCTCCGTTGCAACCTCATTTGCAACTGAACAATATATGAATTGAAACCATACTTGCAACTGATACTCTCTGTTGCAATCCACTTGCAACTGAGAAATATCTCAATTGCAACCATATTTGCAACTGGTACTCTCAGTTGTAACACCACTTGTAACTAGAAAAATCTCAATTGCAATTCTACTTGCAACTGACAGTCTCAGTTGCAACCCCACTTGCAACCTGGCTGGCAACTACAAAATAATATTGATTGCAAACCCATTTACAACTAGAAAAAACTTAATTGCAACCATATTTGTAACTGGTACTCTCAGTTGCGACCCCAATTGCAACTGAGAAATATCTTAATTGCAACCATACTTCCAACTGTTACTCTCTGTTGCAACCATACTTGCAACTGTTACGCTCAGTTGCAACCCCACTTGCAACTAAGAAAAATCTCGGATGTCACCCTACTTTCAACCCGCAAACTTAGTTCCAACCTCATTTGCAACCCCACCATAACAATAAATATCTCAGTTGCAACCCCACCCGCAACTAGAAAGTTATCTCATTTACGACCTTATTTTTCCACGAGAAAAATCTTGGTTACCTATGTGCAACTACGAAAATATCAGTTGCAACCCAGCTTGCAACTGAGAAAATTTTAGTTACAACCACAGTTGCAACTACAAAAATCTCAGTTGCAATCCTATCTGCAACAGAAAAATAACTCAGTTAAAAACTGATTTATAACTAAAAAGGTTCACAATCGCAACCTCACTAGACCGTACACAAAAATTTGAAAAACAAATCTAAATAGATCTAACAAAAATCTATATCCCTAAGAGGAACCACACTAACTAATTCTCAGAATCAAACCAGCACTAAACAAAAAAAACAACTGACAAAAAAAAGGTACAAAAATAAAAAGGGGACGCCTCGCCCCAGTTTCTATGTTCCTTAGCCTGCTACAAATAATGCAGTCCAGCCCACATAACACAGATAGACAACCAACAAAATCCCATCTAGCCAACCCCTTGCTGGACAACGACGTCAAAACAACCAACGAAAAATCAAAGCGCCAACCCGACAAATACTCGAATCTTAAAGCACTTCAATCGGATGGTCCAGCATGTGACTGAGCTTTACCTTAAACTCAGCTAGGTGTGCGTTAGCAAATCTGCAAATTAAAACAACCGGGACCTTATTTTCACTAGTATTTTCCAATCAGATTGGTCAGGGCTCGGCTAAGGGTCCGCTGGTGATTTATTTTTCCTCTCTAGCAAGCAACCACACATTTGGTTTTCGTTCATTATCAATTCATGCAAATTCATCAAAAAAATTGGGGGGGGGGGGGGGTGGTGGTTTCAATGCCTCTCGAACTACTGCATTTTTTTGCCAAACATCTTAGATGACTCCTGAATTGAGTTCAGCTTCAATGAAAAACTATTTTCGCAAGGATTTCGGTAAAAAAAGTTATTTGCCAAACTCTAGCGCGTGTTTGGTTATCTACATCATTTTTGTGCCCCTTACATCTGTGACTTTCCGGGGTCTGGGTGTGAAAAAAGTTAGCTGGGGCATGTTCTGCACCTCATTTGGTTTCTCACAAAGTTCTAGCCAGACTGGCATGGCAAGAAACTAGATTTTAAGCACGGAGGGTGTGTTCTACGTCTCTGTTGCATGTACTCTCACCTCTTGTCTATATAGTGAACTTATTTCATACTACCTCACCGCCGGTGACAGACGGGGCGACATTAAGGCGCGGCGGCGGAGGCTACGGTGGAGGTTAAAAACACACGTGCAACAAGCACAACCTAACAACTGTTGCAGCGATGACAAAGTTCGCGACTACGAGTGACGGCGACTGAGCACTAAGTGGAGCAGTTTAAAGAAGGCGAGAAAAAAAAATTACGTACTAGGAGAGACATACCAGCTATATCATCTACGAAGTCCAAGTCAATAGAGAGGATCAACACTAGAATTTCGAAATACTAGTTATTTTGGATTCGATCATTTGTAATGAATATTTTATGTTCATGAATCTTGTTGAGTTCAAATTATAAAATATATGTGAGAATTCCAACTTTGGGAATTCAAATTTTATGATCTTCTTTATTGTATTATGTCGTTAAGTTTTATTATTAAGTCTTGAATATTTTGATTCAATTTATTACTTAAGTTTGATTAATATTTTTATGTCTTATTAAATGAATTGGAGATAAGTATTTTATTGATTTATCAAAATTTGAAAATTATCTCCAAATTATTTAATAAAGCTAAAAATCCATAAAGTGGTAGACACTTGTGAATTACAAAATTCACATAAGGGATCGATATTTTTACAATTGAATAAATTCCATTGAAGACTTAATATGATAAGTTGATCATATTGATGAAGTGGAATAGATAACATAATTGAAGTTTTGATGTTTCGTAAAAGTCAGTGGGAGTACTATGAATCAAAAGTTGAGATCAAAGAAATTTGATTCAAGGAGAAAGAACTTAATAAAATTAAAACATAATTGAGAGAAGAAAATTTATTAGTCAAATCACTCATGATTAATTTTGGGAGACCCAAATTATCATGATAATGAAATGTTTGTGAGACAAGGATTTAAGCAATGTTATAATAATATTGTCTAAATGTCTTGGTGTGATATGTGAAGCGTGAAACGAAATTAATTCTCAACCCACTAAGTAAAATTATTTTGCTTGTAAAAGTTGGACACTATCACTAATTAACTTAGAGTTATTTTAATGAAAGTTCCAAATAATCAATCTTGCTCAAGTATGATGCATAATTTATTAAAAGGATTTTGCATTAAACCAATACTGGTAGTAAATTTTGACTGTAACGCCAAATATCTAACACATTGGATTAAGGAGAAAAGTGTCTTCTTATAATAGAGAGCTGGATATCATATTAAATTAAAACTATGAATTATTAGAGTAAGGACCGAATGAAATGGGAAACATACAAATGTTTCCAGTTCATCACCTTATACAAGAATTTATGTATGAGATACATAAAGTTCGAGCTTAATATTGTATAAAGGCCATATGAGGAATTTGATGTAATATTGTATGAAGGGAATAAGCGCAATGAGTAATTGGAAAGGTTCCCTTGTTCTCGTGGACACACAGGAGCCATCATGGGTGTCCACAGCCCCGATGTTGGTTATTGTTCGGTAAGTTCCCGAAAATGTCTGTGTGTTACTGAACATTTATGGGTTACACGCTTAATACGTTCCAACCTTTACTTGAGAGAATAAAGTTTTTGCTAACGGTTTTATGAAAGTTCTATGTCGATACAATGTCACAAAAACAAGTCTGGTGCCAATCAAACGTGTTTCGGGTAAGTTGCCATGAGAGAGAAATAATGTCGGAGAAGGCAAAATTTTATAAGAGAGTAAATGGAGGACATGAGATGTCTCGGGATTTTAGAAACATGTTTCTAACATCAATAGACGAGGTCGATAATTTTATCTATTGGGGTACCATGGTTCTGGAAGAGTTTCTGGCAAAAACCGAGAAGGGGGGAAGTGCTCGAGGCGGGCATAATTGCCCCTAATGGCCGCACCCAATTTTGGGGTCTTTCAGGTGGGCCCCAGGGTGTTAGAGATACGTCCTAGAGACAATAATATTTAGTTATTATTTTATCTCCATGTTCAGAATTAAGTTTATGTCATCATGCTAAAACCGCTATAACACTTGAACAATGAGTTTTCAAAGAAAAATCATTGTGCGGGTGCGAAGACATAAACAAGCAAGAGTTCCTAATCTTGTCTCCAAGATTATTTTATGGTTTGTGTGATAGTCATGTTTTCTTGATCATGGACTTAGTTAAAGTCTAGCAAAACATAAGAGTTTATTGTTAGAGTAGCAATAGTACTGAACTGACCCAAGTATATGATCTATCAAAAAGAGACTAAACAATTGCAATGTATTTACGAAAGTACTAACAAAGTTGTCATTGGCAATAATTCCTATACTATTAGATTATATAGTGAACGTTGTAGGGTTTCATAGCAGAATAACACAAAAATTCCTACCGACGACAACCTAAAAAGCCAAGATCTATTACTATGCAAATATGATGTAACGCAGGGAAACACTGTTCATACCATTGAAGACCGATAGCGGGGATTACGCTCCTGATGACCCACAAGTATAGGGGATCGCAACAGTCTTCGAGGGAAGTAAAACCCAAATTTATTGATTCGACACAAGGGGAGCCAAAGAATATTTGTGAGCCTTAACAAGTGAGTTGTGAATTCACCTGCACCTGAAAGTACTTTTGTTCACAATGTTTTATCAGTAGTAACAGTTTTATAGTAGCAGCAATAGTGAAATAATAGCAGAAGTGAGATGAAAACAACAGCATTGTTTGAAGTAATCAGGGGGATTAAATATTGTAGGCATAGGGATAGATGAACGGGCGTTGCATGGATAAGATAGTTCATATAATAAGCAAGACATGGGCATTGCAGGTAAATAGTTGTACGTGCTCGCAAGGAGAACTTGCACAACATCTTTTGTCCTACCAGCCCGTTTTTAGCGGGGCCTCAAGGGAACTACTAGTAATTAAGGTGTTCCTTTTAATAGAACACCAGAGAAAAGCATTAACACTCCGTGAACACACGTGATCCTCACATCATAGCCATCCCCTCCGGTTGTCCCAATTTCTGTCACTTTGGGGCCTCGGGTTCCGGACAACGATATGTGTAAAAAACTTGCAGGTATGATCAAGAAATAATAATTATCATCGTGATTCAATAACACGTTCAGATCTGAGATCATGGCACTTGGGCCCAAAGTGGCAAGCATTAAGCATAACAAGTTGCAACAATGTCAATAGCACTAATAGAAGATACTATGTACTATGCCCTAACAATCACGACATTATTACATGAACGATCTCATCCAATCCCTACCATCCCCTTCAGCCTACAGCGGGGGAATTACTCACACATGGATGGGGAAACATGGATGGTCGATGGAGAGGCGTTGGTGATGATGATGGCGATGATCTCCTCCAATTCCATGTCCTGGCAGGGTGCCAGAACAGGAACTTCTGATCCCTGAATCGAGGTTCGGGGTGGCGGCAGAGCTACAGACTTCTTTCTAGAAAACTATCGAACCCCCTCGTGTTTTAGGGTTGAAGGCTATTTGTAGTCGAAAGGGGAGACCGAGGGGGGCTCTGGGTGGCCCACACCACCAGGTGGCGCGGCCTGGGGGCGCGCCAAGGGGTGGTGTTGCCTCCCTCTGGTCCCTCTCCTAGCCCTCTTCTGGCTCCCTGGGTCTTCCGGTGTTTTAAGACCAATGGGCTCTTTTTTGGGCAATTTCCCGAAAGTTAATTTTTCTGCACAAAAACGAGACACCAAGGTAATTCTGCTAAAAACAGCGTTAGTCCGTGTTAGTTGCATTCAAAACACACAAGTTTAGAGGAAAACAATAGGAAAAGTGTTCGGAAAAGGAGATACGTTTTCGACGTATCAGCTCCCGCACAAGCGTGGCTGAGGAAGCAGAACTGTAGCCGACCTCAAGGTCGTGTAGTCGAAGCATAGGTGACTTAGTGCTACAAGAGGGCAACACCTTGTAGTTTTACACACGTACAGTGTAAATTACGACTTTTGGACTCTGGTCCAGCAAAGCAGCAAAAGTTGGAGACTCGGACCGAAGAGACCACGACACGATGGTCTGCATATGGTGGAGAGAATCTCGACTCGTGCACAGCTCCAAAATACGGAACCACAGTTGAGAGGAGAGGGAGAAAATTGGTGCCTTTGGAAGGAGGGGTGCCTGATGGCGTGAACTCACACACCCGTTGGGAGACCCCAAGAGGAAGGTATGATGTAGTCTAGCAGAAAATTTCCCCAGATAAGGACCATGGTGATCAATCCAGTATGAGTTCAAAGTCTCTCTGTATGTTTCTTGTGGCTACGGCGTCAGGAAGTATAGCTTATGACGAGAGCCAAGCGTGGACCTGCGCACAAACACAAATTCTCTCTTGCTCCCAACATTCAGAGAAGGTTGTCAATATTCTAGTCTTGCTGAAAACTAGAGAATTAATTGTCTCGAATGGTTGGAGAATATTAAATGAAAATGAAACATCGAGCAAGTGATGATAAAAAGCAAGTAAACGAGGCAGTAATCAATAAGGAAAATAGGACCTCGGGACATAGTTTCACTATTGGTCTCTCTCCTAAGAACAATAAACAAGCTGGTGAACAAATTATAGCTGGTCAATTGACAAATCATGAACGTATAATAATACTATAATGAAAAAATATAGTTCACAGGGTCTAACACTGTAGGCATTACATCAAGATAAATAGATCGCCATCCGACATCATCTACTACTAAAAGGTCCTCCTTGAGACATCACTAAAAAATCTCGCTGGTATTAAGTTGTGGCAATGGAGTGATTGCTTGTGTGCAACCAAAAAATGCATTAAGAACAATATGTACCGTAAGCAATAATCCTCATCCATAGACAAGAACACCACTGTTTTCTCCCTAGCGGCAACAACACATCCTCAACCCGTCACGTTTTCTTCACTCGAGCACAGATGTCAAGGAGACATGAACCCACTATCTAGCATATAAACCCTCTCTTGAAGGTGCATACAATAACTTGGCCAAGGCAACCATACACACCGGAGATCCACTACTACGATACCCACAATCTTAGTCGGTTCTCGTACATAGGCCTGAGGCGGTTCCCCAGACCGGTTTGTAGCATCAGGTGCTAATAATCAGGCCCATCACAACCGGTTTCAAGGTCTGTCTGGGAAAACTGCACCTCAGACGGTTTTTTAAAACGGGCCGCCTCTAATAATCTATTCTTCGGAAGCGGTCCAAACGAAAGCCAGACATGTAACCTAGAGACGGCTGTTTTAACGGATGACTCTACGAGGTGCAGGACGTCCGGACTTTTTTAGAGATGTCCAGAACAAAAAGCAGAGAGCCGGTTTGAATAAAATATAGACTCGGTCCGAGGAGCAACGGTTTTGATTTGCACCCGGCTGGTCAATACTTGGAGCCTCCAAAGAATTCCGGAAGGGAGAAATTTTAATATTACGGCTATATTTTGTCGGGCAGAATGGATATATCCGGAAAATCTTGCAATGTTCCAGATAGGGCAAATAAATGACAAATCCATACATATATTTATAATTTAGTAGAAATACGTTGCAGTACATGATGACTACATAAAATAAAGGAGTTCTAAACATGATAGATAACCTAACACCCTTGCTAGAACGTCTTATATTGTGGAACAGAGGGAGTATATACTAGTAGCTAGTTCAAATATCACGCACGACTAATATTATCACTTTTGCTCTTGATCACCCTGAACATAATAGTAGGTAATCTTCAGAGTCGTCGAAAATACATATGGACGTTGATACGTTGCAAACGTATCTATAATTTTTCTCCCGCTCCATGCTTGTTTTCTATCCAATGCCCCTATGTTTTTACATGTTTTCTACCGTTTTCCTCCATTTTGCGGATGTTTTCACAGACTAACCTATTAACAAGATGCCCCAGGCGAGTTGCTGGTTTCTGCTATTTTTCTATTTCAGAAAATTTCTTAAGGAAATATTCTCGAAAAGGGCTGAAAATCCACAGAGATCATTTTTTACCCAGAACGGAGACATGGTCCAAAGAAGAGTCGAAGGGGTGCCAGGGGCCACTAGGAGGGTTCCAGGCGCGCCCCCTTGACCGCGCCTGGGGGCCCCTGGGGGACCCGGCCACCGCCTCAAGTCACCTCTTCGCCCATAAATTGACCTTAACCCTAAAAATCACGGGTACAGAGTTATTTTCTACGAAACATACAGAGAGGCGTTGTCACCTCAAAAGTTCAATCTAGGGCTTCTGGAGTCCTACTCCGGCACACTGTTGGAGAGGGGGATCATCATCGAAGGCCTCTACATCGCCATGATCGCCTCCAGACAGATGCGTGAGTAGTTCATATCGGGACTACGGGTCTATAGCAGTATCTAGATGGTTGTTCTCTCCCCTATGCCTCCATGTTTAGTCTCGTGAGCTGCCTCACATGATCGAGGCCACTGTTATGTAATTGTGCATATTGTGTTTGCTGGGATCCGATGAACCATGAGATTATGATTATTTTTTCATGTCAATCTGAGATGCTTCACTTATATTTGTAGAGAGTTTTAATCTTCTTGCAATGATCTCGGTGTTTAATATTACCTTGGCCACGTAGTTGTTTTCACCTCCAAGAGATGGTTTATATGCTAGATAATGGGTTCATGCCTCCTTGTTGCTCACGTTTGAGTGACAGAACATGCATGGGGAGGATGTGTTGTTCCCACTAGGGAGAAAACAGTGGTGCTCTTTTCTATGGATGAGGACCACGGCTTACATTATGTATTGTTCTTAATGCATTTGTCTATTGCACACATAGCAATCACTTTGTTGCTACAACTTAATACCTGAGAGATTTGCTGGATAGCTTTCTTGAGGTGGAATTTTAGATATGGATGCATGCTGGATAGCAGTCCATATGCCTTGATGTAATGCCTATAATGTTATAACCCGTGAACTATATCTCGTCATAATAGTATTGTTATACGTTCATAATTTGTCAATTGCCCAGCTGTAATTTGTTCATCCAGCATGTTTGTTTTCTTTGGAGAGACACCACTAGTGAACCTATTGCCCCCGGTCCTATTTTCCTCTTATTGCAACCTTCTTTTAAGCACTTTTCATCATTGTTTTGTCTTCCAAGACTCCATGATGCTCGTGATACACACGTTTGTTGGGAGACCCCAAGAGGAGGGTGTGATGAGCACAACGGTAGGTATTTCCCCTTAGTTAGGAACCAAGGTTATCAATCCAGTAGGAGAAAGAGGACCTTCGGAAGGTTGATGCCACTGACGGTGGTGCTGGAGCTTCACCGGTGTCAGCAACAATGTAGAACCAGCACACAACGCAACCAAAATACTTTGCCCCAACGGTACAGTGAGGTTGTCAATCTCATCGGTCTTGCTGAAAACAAAGATTGGACGTATAGTGTGAAAACAGTGTATGCTTGCAGTAAGTAAAGAAAGCAGGAAATTGTTGTGGTTTGTTTAACAGTGTGGAAAAATGGACCGGGGTTCATAGTTTCACTAGTGGTGTCTCTCCATAAAAGATAGCATGCTGGGTGAACAAATTTCAGCTGGGAAATTGACAAATAGAGGTTGCACCGTAGTGCACAATATGACATGAAGATTACTATGATATTGAGTGCGGGCACTACAACAAGGCACATAGACCGACATCCATCTGCATCTATGACTAATAATCCACCCTCAGGTTATCATCGGAACCCCCTTAGGTATTAAGTTGCAAGCAAAAGATAATTGCAGTAAACAAAGTGTGTAATGTAAGCAATGATTATGCACGCGGGCACTCTCACTGATGTTTTCTCCCTAATGGCAACAACACATCCTCCCCTTCACGTTCCTGTCACTCGAGCAAGGAAACAAGGAGGCATGAACCCACTATCAAGCATAAATACTCCCTCTTGGAGTCACTAGCAACTACTTGGCCAGAGCACCCACTAGCAACGGAAAGCATGCAAGACACAAATAACATATGCAATAAAGACTATAATTAACTTGACATAAGGTCAATATTCATCGGATTCCAGCAAATACAGCATATAGAATTACATAAGATCAATCTCGATCATGATAGGCAGCTCACGAGATCTAAACATGGAGGCATATGAGGAGGAGACAACCATCTAGCTACAGTTACGAACCCGTAGTCCAGGGATGAACTACTCACGCATCACTCGAGAGGCAGGCATGGTGATGTAGAAGCCTCTAGTGATGATTTCCTCTCCGGCAGGGTTCCGGAAACAACTTCAGAACCCCCTGATCTGGGATTGACGGTGAGGCGTCTGCGGAACCTTTTCGGGGATTTTGATCAGGTGCCTAGGGTTTTCCATCCGAGGGGCTTAAATAGGCGAAAGGGCAAAGGCGGTGGAGCTCTAGGGCCCCCACACCAATAGGTGGCGCGACCAAGGGGGGTCGCGCCACCCTATGGTGTGGCCCCTCTGTTGCCCCTCTTCAACTCGTCTTCGGTCTTCTCGATGCTTCCGGGGAAAATAGGACTTCCGGGCTTCGAACTTTCCAATTCCAAGAATATTTCCAGAACAACTTTTCCGAAACTAAAAACAACAGAAAACAGGGAATTGGCTTTGTGGCATCTTGTCAATAGGTTAGTCCGGAAAATCGATAAAAATGACATAAAGAAGGGAGAAAACATGTAGCAATTGGCATAATATCATCATGGAGCATCAGAAATTAGGGATGCGTTTATGACGTATCAAGCATCCCCAATCTTAGTTCCTACATGTCCTCGAGTAGGTAAACGATAAAAAAATAATTTCTGAGGTGACATGCTACTAACATAAACTTGATCAATCTAATGTAAAAGCATATGCACGCTGAGATCATAAAACTTTAAACACAGGCATGATAAATAAAACTTTAATAATAAAGCATAGCAATTACTTTTCATCACGAAGAATAACTCAAATAAAGGATCATGAATAATAATGCAAAGAAAGGTAAACGTTTGTTTAAGGTATAGAGAAAGCATGTCAAAGTGATATTTCGATAGTCCTTAAGAGTGGGGCAAAACATAAATGCCATGACACCTTCAAAGTTCAAGAGGAAGACTAGAACAAATAATTTAAGAACAAATGATATCACATCATGAAGTAATTATTGATGCTTATGGGACAAATGCACATAGAACTGAGAATGACAAAAATGCTCTCTCAACTGTGCATAAAGTTAGAAGATGGAGACTCAACATAAAAGTAAAAGAAAGGCCCTTCGCAGAGGGAAGCGGTGATCACTCATGTGCTAGAGCTTTTATTTTATTAAACAGAGGTATTAAAAGTTTGACACTGAGTGTCTATATTTTGAGAGATGTATGCTAATGTCAACGAATGGTAAACAGAAAATACAGTACGTCACAAGCCAACTAGATTCACAAGAGCGGCTCCCATGGTGAAAGACGCAACTGGTGTAGAAGGTCATCCCTCTTTCTCTTTTGTTTACACAATTATGCTTTGACTGATAAATCAGGGGCAAAAATAGTGAAGAGAATTTGTTTGTATTAATTTGGAGCTGGGCACCCCGATGCCAGATCTTCTATCATTTGGATAAGCGGATGAAGCCACTAGTGCAGGGTGCGAAATCCAATCAACAAGTGAGATAGAGATTCTCTATTTACGTCCTCATGAGCAAAAAACAGGGACATAAATCAAGAGTAATTTTGAAGGTTTTAAAGGTAACACATGGGCAATTTACTTTGGAATGGCTGTTAAATACCACATGTAGGTAGGTATGGTGGACACAATGGGAAAAACTTTGGTTTAAAGGAGTTTGGATGCACGAGTAGAGCTCATACTCAGTACAGGTGGAGGCTAGCAAAAGACTGGGAGGGACAAATCAAGAGAGCATAAGAGCCATAATCATGCTTAGTGACATAAGCATCATTAATTAAAACACACTACCAAACTCCGGGCGGTCTGGGACGTTTCACTAACGTTGCGGATGGGCTCCAAAACGTCGCTAAGGGAAATCCGCGACGGTTTACGCGACGGAATGAAAATGTATCAGATCGACTGTCACGGACGATTCCGCGACGTTTATATGAACACTAAACCGTTAAGGCTATCCACAACAACAGCAAATCGTCGCCACCAGTTGGGCCGTCCAGACTAGGCCCAATAAGCATTAACGTTTTTATTTCGTCGCTATGAGGCGACACGTGGCAAACAAGTTTCTAACGGCCGTTATCGTAATCAGCTGACGTGGCAGAACGTGGGAACGTTTTTTACGTCATCAGTCTTGATTAATAAGGCGAAACCATGTGGACCAATCGAAATACGCCACGTAGAAACAAAATGGTGCCACCGTGCCTTCTTCTGGGACGAAATCAGTTCGTCCCGGGCTACCCAGCGACGTTTTTTTCCGTCGCGAGTCTCGACCAATCAGGCGAAAGCATGTGGACCAATCAAAATACGCCACATGGAAACAAAATAGAGCCACATCGCCTTCTTCTAGGACGAAATATTCTCGTCGCGGGCTACCCAACGCCTTTTTTTTCATCGCTAAACTCGTGGCACGTGCACCAACCAAATGGTGCCACGCAACGTCTTTTCCATGACGTTTTTTTCCATCTCGGATTTGGTTGATGTCATCACCGTGCCGGGGACTTTATTTTTACGTCGCCTAATTGCCCACTCATAGTAGGCCACGTGGGCTGGGCAGACATCGCCACATGTCGGTATTTGCCTTGACGGATTTTTATGTTACGTTACTATGATGTCGGTTTTGGTGCTATTAGGGTGGTTACATCATCGTTATAATTGTCAATTGCACACAGGCAGAAAAAACCACATAACATGCATCAAATACTTAGTTTTTCTCACAGAATATCAAACCAACATACAGAACCACAGTTTCAAGGACCACACATCTGCTCAGCCATCATCTCAAGTAGGGCAACTCCTTCTAGTTGAGATTTCTTTAGCGCAGCTTGTTGCTTCCGAATGTCTTCCATATCAACTACAAACTTCAGCCTCAGTTGCTCGGATTCTGCTTTCGCCGTCCTCATATCAGCAATTGTTCTGCGCACATTTACATCAAGCTGTGGTTCAGGCTCAGACTGTGAAAGACATGATTCCACACGGGCCTTCTTTGAGAAAGTATGCTTTCCACTCTTCGGCATGACAACTTCACTATCATCCTCGTCCTCAACCTCTGAAGCAGATCGAGACAGCACCCTTTTCTTGCTTGCCTATCAAGCATGCAAAGAAAATAGATGAAAATAACAGATGACAAGAATGTACAGAACATAGATGAAACTAGCAGATGACAAGCATGTACAAAAAATTGATGAAAACTAGCATATTATAGTCAAACAATGGTGTGTGTCATGAACTAGCTAATGAGAAGCATAGATGAAACATCAGGTGTCAAGCATGTGAGGAAGATAGATGAAAATAGCATATGACAAGCATGTACAAAAAATTGATGAAAACTAGCATATTATTAATCAACCAACTGTGTGTGTAATGAACTAGCAGATGAGAAACATAGATGGAATAGCAGGTGTCAAGCATGTGAGGAAGATAGATGGAAACAATGTTGAAATGACAACGACAACCTTATTACTATAATTGGGTTTCACGGCCTTAATTAGCTTGCCAAAACTTCTTATAGTATGGAATAGAGGAAGTAACACAAATTATATGGCGCCACATTGATCAAACAGTTCAACACAAGATAAGAAAGCTGCACCCTAGTTGTTGCGATATCATGAAAGAATGTTGAGTTACTGGGTTAGGAAATAACCTGCAGCTCATTGTCCACGCTAGATTGTGATTGATATGACACGACTCCTTCAGTGGCATCTGATTCCTCTTCAACATCATACACAGACATGTACTGAGATGTAGAGTTCATGCATCTTTGCATTGTTTGCCATGATAGTTCTGGCACGCTCTTCTTCAATGGGGTGTAGTGGCGATCCTAACATGAATAAAAACTAAAAGTAAAGTACAAATATAACACTTCATAAGAACCTAATACAACATAAATAATTAAGGCAACAGTCCAGTGCAAGTAATATAAATTCTGATCCTAACTAAGACAGATAGGATCACAAGCAAAGTGAAATTAAACCTAATACGTAGTATACAAGCTAGATTACTGCAAATGAGCAAAGTTTTACCAAGGAAGAAGGCCCCCTTACTATTTCCGTTACAAGAAACCATTTGGAGATATTTATTGCATCAAACATTAGCAATATAATTAGGATAATAATGAAGCATCGAACATACGATTAAATAGACAACCAATTTAGAAAGATTAACTGCATCGAACATCAGCAGGATAATAAGGAAGCATCAATCATACAATTAATTAGACAAAAGCAATTTAGAGAGAATAGTTTCCTGCATCATTAGGGTCTCCTGTCTTGCTGCGTTTCTCGCCTCCAATCTTCACTCGATTCAGCGTGCTTGCAGACATTGACGGTGATGTTGCGGCGAGGTTGGAGACGAGGTGGCAGATCTGGATGTATGGCGAGGTCGGTGGCGAGGTGGCTGACCGACGAACACGGCGTCGAGGTGGCTGACCGGCGAGCACGGCGCGAGGTGGAAGATAGCGTACGGCGAGGTTGGAGACGATGTGGCAGACAGGCTAGCACAACGGCGAGGTGGCGGATCTAGACGGCGAAAAGGCTGGTGATGTGGAAGATCTGGAGGGTGATCTCGATGGCGACGAGGGAGTTCTGGCAAGCGAGCTATACGGCGAGGTGTGAGACCGGGGGGATAGAGGATCTGTTTTGGGAGGACAAGGGGGAGTGGATATTTGGAAATAGTGGCTTTCTCTTTCGGCGAGGGGGCCTATCGAGGGGATAAGGCAGGGTTTTTGGAACGACTACAGAAATGCCCTCCAGGCTAAAGGTTGCCAGTTGTGTGCCGGAGGGCTGAGAAGTAAATTATCCTTGCACAAAAAAAATTGGGCGGGCTGTCCTGGCGCGAATTTTTCGGAGCGACGCGAAATTTTGGCGGAACTGCGGGAAACTTTGCTAGCCGTCCGATGCTGATGGGTGGCTTACAAAAATTGAGCATTTATGCAATTATTTAGTACTAAAGATTGTAAAAAAATCCCGAAAGTATTTTACCTAAAATCCTAGAAAGGGTCAATTATGTGGAATACTACTACATGTTGATTGGTGGCTTGAACTTTGCTAGCCGTTGGATGCTAGTCAACTTTTTTGTCTACACCTATCACCGGTGTCGGAAGGGGGTAGACCACTGTTCTTTTTTGCTTGGTCCTGTTAAGTTAGGCCATAGTTACATGGATAACCCAAATCTAGATCTACTTGTAATAAGATTCCCTCCAGTTCGCCTGAAGAAACCATAGCCATGATGGGGGAAAAGACGGAACTGCCGTTCTGGACCCTCTACATGAGCCGGAAGGGGGTTGAAAATTGGAACCAATTTCTTGGTTTTGTCAGGTTAGGCACAAGGAACACCCAAGACAATGGTAGCGCCCACCTCTTGGCAAGATTTCCCCAGTTCCGTCAGATCCGGGACTTTCGGGCTCTAAGTAGTCCTCGCACATGCTGAGAGAATCCGACGCCGGTGAAGTGCGCCCTAACACAGAGAGCGAGGGAATCTTGCGCATCCAAGACCCATGACACACTCTAACACGCATGGTATGGCATACGCTAGGATTTGGTGGCATTCGGATGATCCGGAGCCCCCTCTCCGGAGAAACCATAGCCCCGCCGTGAAAAAAGACAAAATTGTCGTTCTGGCCCCTCTACGTGAGCTGGAAGGGGATAGAAACGTGGAACCAATTGCTTGGTTGTGTTAGGTTAGGCCCAATGAACACCCAAGACAATTCTAGGTCCTACCTCTTGGCAATATTCCCCCAGTTCCGTCAGATCTGGGAGTTTCGGGCTCTAAGTAGTCCTCGAACTCGCTAGAGAGAATCTGACGCCGGTGAATCCCTAACACTGGGAGCGAGGGAATCTTGGGCATCCAAGACCCATGACACACTATAACACACGTGGTATGACATACCATGGGATTTGGTGGCATTTTCAAACGATCTTGAGCCCCCTCTCCGGAGAAACCATAGCCCCGATGAGGAAAAAGACGGAACTGTCGTTCTGCCCCTCTACGTGAGCCGGAAGGGGGTAGCAAAGTGGAAAAAATTCCTTGGCTGTGTTATGTTAGGCCCAAGGAACGCCCAAGACAATGGTTGGGTCTGCCGTTTGGCAAGATTCCCCCAGTTCCGTCAATTCTGGAAGTTTCGGGCTAATCCTGGAACCGGCAGAGAGAATATTACGCCGGTGAGCCCTAACACAGAGAGTGAGGGAATGTTGGCCATCCATGACCTATGACACACTCTAACACACATGGTATGGCATAATATGGGATTTGGTGGCATTCAGACGATCCGGAGCCCCCTCTACGGAGAAACCATAGACCCGATGTGGAAAAAGACAGAACTGCCATTCTGGCCACTCTACATGAGCCGGAAAGAGGTAGAAAAGTGGAACCAATTGCTTGTTTGTGTTAGGTTAGGCCCAAGGAACGCGCAATACAATGTTGGGCCCACCTGTTGGCAAAATTCCCCGAGTTTCGTCGGTTTCGGGAGTTTCGGGCTCTAAGTAGTCCTTGAGCACGCGAGAGAGAATCCGACGGCGGTGAAGCCCTAACAGAGAGAGAGAGGGGTATTCTTGGGAATACAAGACCCATGACATACTATAACACACATGGTATGGCGTACCTTGGGATTTGGTGGGATTCATACGTTCTAGAGGCCCCTCTCCGGAGAAACCATGGCCCCGTTGGGGAAAAATACGGAACTATCGTTCTGGCCCCTCTACGTTAGGCGGAAGGGGGTAGCAAAGTGAAACCAACTGATTTGTTGTATTAGGTTAGGCCCAAGGAACACCAAAGAAAAGGTTAGGGACCACCTCCTGGCAAGATTCCCGCCATTCCGTGAGATCTGGGGGTTTCAGGCTCTGAGTAGTCCTCGAACCCGTGAAAGAGAATGCGGCGCCGGTGAAGCCATAACACAAAGAGTGAGGGAATCTTGGGAATCCAAGACCCATGCCACAATCTAACACATATGGTTTGGCATACCCTAGGATTGGGTGGGAATTCAGACGCTCCGGAGCCCCTCCCCGGAGAATCCCTAGGTCTGCTGGAGAAAATGAAGAAACTACCGGTCTGGCCCCTCTACGTGAGCCGGAAAGGGGTAGAAAAGTGGAAATAATTGCTTGGTTGTGTTATTTTAGGCCCAAGTAACACCAAATAAAATGGTAGGACCCACCTCTTGGCAAGATTCCCCCTGTTTCGTTAGATTCGGGAGTTTCAGGCTCTAAATAGTTTTGGAACCCGCTAGAGAGAATCCGACGCGGCGAAGGCCTAACACACAAAGAGAGGGAATCTTGGGAATCCAAGACCCATGACACACTATAACACACATGGTATGGCATACCATGGGATTTGGTGGTATTCAGACGATCTAGAGCCCCTCTCCGGAGAAACCCTAGCCCCGCTGGGAAAACAGACGGAACTGCCGTTCTGGCCCCTCTACGTGAGCCGGAAGGGGGTAGCAAAGTGGAACCAACTGCTTGGTTGTGTTAGTTTAGGCCCAATGAACACCCAAGACAATGGTAGGGCCCACCTCTTGGCAGGATTCCCCCTGTTTCGTCACATCCGGGAGTTTCGGGCTCTGAGTAGTCCTTGAACCCGCCAGAGAGAATCCGACGCCGGTGAAGCCATAACACACCGAGTGAGGAAATGTTGGGCATCCAAGACCCATGAAACACTCTAACACACATGGTATGTCATAACATGGTATTTGGTGGCATTCAGACGATCCGGAGGCCCCTCTCCAGAGAAACCATAGCCCGACTAGGGAAAAAGACGGAACTGCCGTTCTGACCCCTCTACGTGAGCCGGAAGGGGGTAGCAAAGTGGAACCAACTGCTTGGTAGTGTTAGTTTATGCCCAATGAACACCCAAGACAATGTTAGGACCCACCTCTTGTCAAGATTCCCCGAGTTCCGTCAGTTCCGGGAGTTTCGGGCTCTAAGTAGTCCTGGAACCCGCCAGAGAGAATCCGACGCCGGTGAAGCCCTAACACAGAGAGAGAGGGAATCTTTGGCATCAAGACCCACGACACACTATAACACACATGGTATGGAATACCATGGGATTTTGTGGCATTTACACGATCTGGAAGCCCCTCTCCGGAGAAACCATGCATAGCCCCGCTGGGAAAAAAGACGGAACTGCCGTTCTGGCCCCTCTACGTTAGGCGGAAGGGGGTAGCAAAGTGGAACCAACTGCTTTGTTCTATTAGGTTAGGACCAAGGAACACCCAAAAAAATGGTAGGGCCCACCTCTTGGCAAGATAACCCCAGTTCCGTCAGATCCGGGATTTTCAGGCTCTAAGTAATCCTGGAACCCGCAAGAGAGAATCTGACGCCGGTGAAGCCCTAACACAGAGAGAGCGAGTGAATCTTGGTAATACAAGACCCATTCCACACTCTAACACACATGTTATGCCATACCATGGTATTTGGTGGCATTCAGATGATCCAGAGCTAGCCCCCTCTCCAGAGAAACCATAGCCCCGCTCGGAAAAACACGAAACTACCATTTTGGCCCCTCTACTTGAGCCGAAAAGGGGTAGAAAAGTGGAACCAATTGCTTGTTTGTTTTAGTTTAGGACCAAGGAACACCCAAGAAAATGTTTGGGCCCACCTGTTGGCAAGATTCCCCGAGTTCCATCAGTTTAGGTAGTTTCGGGCTCTAAGTAGTCATGGAACCCGCCGGAAAGAATCTGACGCGCCGGTGAAGCCATAACACACAGAGAGAGAGAGAGAGGGAATCTTGGGCATCCAAGACCCATGACACACTATATACACACACATGTTATGGCACACCATGGTGTATTTGGTGGCATTCAAACGATCTGGAGGCCCCTCTCTAGAGAAACCATAGCCCCACAGGGAAAAAGACGGAACTGCCGTTTTGGCCTCTCTACGTGAGCCGGAAAGGGGCAGCAAAGTGGAACAAATTAGTTGGTTGTGTTAGGTTATGCCCAAGTAACACCCAATAAAATGGTAGGTCCCACCTCTTGGACAGATTCCACCTGTTCCGTGAGATCCGGGAGTTTCGGGCTCTAAGTAGAACCCGCGAAAGAGAATGCCATGGGATTTGGTGGTATTGAGACGATCCAAACTCCAGAGCCCCTCTCCGGAGAAACCCTAGCCCCGCTGGGAAAACAGGCGGAACTGTCGTTCTGGCCCCTCTAGGTGATCCAGAAGGGGGTAGCAAAGTGGAACCAACTTCTTGGTTGTGTTAGTTTAGGCCCAATGAACACCCAACACAATGGTAGGGCCCACCTCTTGGCAGGATTCCCCCTGTTTCATCACATCCGGGAGTTTCAGGCTTTGAGTGGTCCTTGAACCCGCCAGAGAGAATCCGACGCTGGTGAAGCCATAACACACCGAGTGAGGAAATGTTGGGCATCCAAGACGCATGAAAAACTCTAACACACATGGTATGTCATACCATGGGATTTGGTGGCATTCAGACGATCCGGAGGACCCTCTCCGAAGAAACCATAGCCCCGCTAGGCAAAAAGATGGATCTACCGTTCTAGCCCCTCTACGTGAGTCGGAAGGGGGTAGCAAAGTGGAATCAACTGATTGGTTGTGTTAGTTTAGGCCCAATGAACACCCAATACAATGTTAGGGCCACCTCTTGGCAAGATTCCCCGAGTTCCATCAGTTCCGGGAGTTTCGGGTTCTAAGTAGTCCTGGAACCCGCCAGAGAAAATCCGACGCCAGTGAAGCCCTAACACAAAGAGAGGGAGGGAATCTTGGGCATCCAAGACCCATGACACACTATAACACACATGGTATGGAATACCATGGGATTTGGTGGCATTCAGACGATCTGGAGGCCCCTCTCCGGAGAAACCATGCATAGCCCCGCTTGGAAAGAAGACAAAACAGCCGTTCCACCCCTCTACGTTCGGCGCAAGGGGGTAGAAAAGTGGAGAAAACTAATTGGTTGTATTAGGTTAGGACCAAGGAACACCCAAAAAAATGGTAGGGCCCACCTCTTGGCAAGATTCCCCCAGTTCCGTCAGATCCAGGAGTTTCAGGCTCTAAGTAATCCTGGAACCCGCGAGAGAGAATCTGACGCCGGTGAAGCCCTAACACACAGAGAGAGAGAGAGTGAATCTTGGGAATACAAGACCCATTCCACACTATAACACACATGGCATTCCATACCATGGGATTTGGTGGCATTCAGACGCTCCAGAGCCCCGTCTCCAGAGAAACCATAGCCCCGTTAGGAAAAAGATGGAACTGCCGTTTTGGCCCTCTACTTGAGCCGGAAAGGGGTAGAAAAGTGGAACTAATTGCTTGTTTGTGTTAGTTTAGGCCCAAGGAACACCCAATAAAATGGTTGGCCCCACCTGTTGGCAAGATTCCCCGAGTTCCATCAGTTTAGGTAGTTTCGGGCTCTAAGTAGTCCTGGAACCCGCCAGAGAGAATCTACGCACCAGTGAAGCCATAACAGAGAGAGAGGGAATCTTGGGAATCCAAGACCCATGACACACTATACACACACATGGTATGGCATACCATGGTGTATTTTGTGGCATTCAGACGATTTGGAGGCCCCTCTCCAGAGAAACCATAGCCCCGCTAGGAAAAAGACGGAACTGCCGTTTTGGCCCCTCTACGTGAGCCGGAAAGGGGTAGCAAAGTGGAACCAATTACTTGTTTGTGTTAGTTTATTCCTAAGTAACACCCAATAAAATGGTAGGTCCCACCTCTTGGCAAGATTCCCCCCGCTCCGTGAGATCCGGGAGTTTCGGGCTCTAAGTAGAACCCGCGAAAGAGAATCTGACGCCGGTGAAGCCATAACACAGGGAGTAAGGGAATCTTGGGAATCCAATACCCATGCTACACTCTAACAAATAAGGTATGGCATACCGTGGGATTTGGTGGCATTCATACGGTCCGGAGGCTACTCTCAAGAGAAACCATAGCCCCGCTGGGAAAAAGACGAAACTGCCGTTCTGGCCCGTCTACGTGAGCCGAAATGGGTAACAAGCGGAACCAATTGCTTGGTTGTGTTAGGTTAGTCCCAAGTAACACCCAAGACAATGGTAGGTCCCACCTCTTGGCAAGACCCCCCCCCCATTCTGTAAGATCAGGGAGTTTCGGGCTCTGAGTAGTCCTGGAACCCTTGAAAGAGAATGCGGCGCCGGTGAGCCATAACACAAAGAGTGAGGGAATCTTGGGAATCCAAGACCCATGCCACAATCTAACACACATGGTTTGGAATACCCTAGGATTGGGTGGGAATTCCGATGCTCTGGATCCCCTCCCCGGAGAAACCCTAGGTCTGCTGGAGAAAAAGAAGAAACTGCCGGTCTGGCCCCTCTACATGAGCCGGAAAGGGTAGAACTGCCGGTCTGGCCCCTCTACATGAGCCGGAAAGGGGTAGAAAAGTGGAACTAATTGCTTGGTTGTGTTATTTTAGGCCCAAGTAACACCAAATAAAATGGTAAGACCCACCTCTTGGCATGATTCCCCCTGTTCCGTCAGATTCGGGAGTTTCGGGCTCTAAATAGTTTTGGAACCCGCTAGAGAGAATCCGATGCCGACGAAGGCCTAACACACAAAGATAGGGAATCTTGGGCATCCAAGACCCATGACACACTATAACACACATGGTATGGCATACCATGGGATTTGGTGGTATTCAGACGATCCAGAGCCTTTCTCCGGAGAAACCCTAGCCCCACTGGGAAAACAGATGGAACTGCCGTTCTAGCCCCTCTACATGAGCCGGAAGGGGCTAGAAAAGTGGAACCAACTGCTTGGTTGTGTTATTTTAGGCCCAATGAACACCCAAGACAATGGTAGGGCCCACCTATTGGCAGAATTCCCCCTGTTTCGTCACATCCGGCAGTTTCGGGCTCTGAGTAGTCCTTGAACCCGCTAGAGAGAATCTAACGCCGGTGAAGCCATACACACCGAGTGAGGGAATGTTGGGAATCCAATACCCATGAAAAACTATAACACACATGGTATGTCATACCATGGGATTTGGTGGCATTCAGACGATCTGGAGCCCCCTCTCTAGAGAAACCATAGCCCCGCTGGGAAAAGGACGGAAATGCCGTTTTGGCCCTCTACTTGAGCCAGAAAGGGTTAGCAAAGATGAACCAATTGCTTTTTTGTGTTAGGTTAGGCCCAAGGAACACCCAAGAAAATGGTTGGGCCCATCCGTTGGCAAGATTTCCCGAGTTCCATCAGTTTAGGGAGTTTCGGGCTCTAAGAAGTCTTGGACCTCGCTAGAGAGAATCTGACGCGCCGGTGAAGCACTAACAGAGAGAGAGGGAATCTTGAGAATCCAAGAACCATGGCACACTATACACACACATGTTATCTCATACCATGGTGTATTTGGTGGCATTCATATGATCTGGAGGCCCCTCTCAAGAGAAACCATAGCCCCACTGGGAAAAAGACGGAACTACCGTTTTGGCCCCTCTATGTGAGCCTGAAAGGGGTAGAAAAGTGGAACCAATTACTTGGTTGTGTTGGTTAGGCCCAAGTAACACCCAATAAAATGGTAGGTCCCACCTCTTGGCAAGATTCCCCCTGTTCCGTGAGATCCGGGAGTTTCGGGCTCTAAGTAGAACCCGCAAAAGAGAATCTGACGCCGGTGAAGCCATAACACAGGAGTAAGGGAATCTTGGGCATCTAATACCCATGCCACACTCTAACACACACATGGTATGGCATACCGTGGGATTTGGTGTCATTCAGACGATCCGGAGGCCCCTCTCCAGAGAAACCATAGCCCCGCTGGGAAAAAGACGGAACCGCCATTCTGGCCCCTCTATGTGAGCCGGAATAGGGTAGCAAAGCGGAACCAATTGCTTGGTTGTGTTAGGTTAGGCCCAAGTAACACCCAAGACAATGGTAGGTCCCACCTCTTGGCAAGATTCCCCCCATTCCGTGAGATCTGGGAGTTTCGGGCTCTGAGTAGTCCTGGAACCCACGAAAGAGAATGCGGCGCCGGTGAAGCCATAACACAAAGAGTGAGGGAATCTTGGGCATCCAAGACCCATGCCACAATATAACACACATGGTTTAGCATACCCTAGGATTGGGTGTGAATTCAGACGCTCGAGAGCCCCTCGCCGGAGAAATCCTAGGTGTGCGGGAGAAAAAGAAGAAACTGCCGGTCTGGCCCCTCTACGTGAGCCGGAAAGGGGTAGAAAAGTGGAAATAATTGATTGGTTGTGTTAGTTTAGGACCAAGTAACACCAAATAAAATGGTAGGACCCACCTATTGGCAAGATTCCCCCTGTTCTGTCAGATCCGGGAGTTTCGGGCTCTAAATAGTTTTGGAACCCGCTAGAGAGAATCCGATGCCGGCGAAGGCCTAACACACAAAGAGAGGGAATCTTGGGCATCCAAGACCCATGACACACTATAACACACATGGTATGGCACATACCATGGTATTTGGTGGTATTCAGACGATCGAGACTCCACAGTCCCTCTCCAGAGAAACCCTAACCCTGTAGGGAAAAAAGACGGAACTGTTGTTCTGGCCCATCTACGTAGCCGGAAGGGGGTAGTAAAGTGGAATTAATTGCTTGGTTGTGTTAGGTTAGGCCCAAGTAACACCCAAGACAATGATAGGGCCCACCTCCTGGCAGGATTCCCCCTGTTTCGTCACATCCGGGAGTTTCGGGCTCTGAGTAGTCCTTGAACCCGCGAGAGAGAATCCGACGCCGGTGAAGCCATAACACACCGAGTGAGGGAATGTTGGGCATCCAAGACCCATGGAACACTCTAACACACATGGTATGTCATACCATGGGATTTGGTGGCATTCAGACGATCCGGAGCCCCTTCTCCGGAGAAACCATAGCCCCGCTAGGTAAAAGACGGAACTGCCGTTCTGGCCCCTCTACGTGAGCCGGAAGGGGGTAGCAAAGTGGAACCAAGTTCTTGGTTGTGTTAGGTTAGGCCCAATGAACACCCAAGACAATGGTAGGGCCCACCTCTTGGCAAGATTCCCTCACTTCGCTGGAACATTGATCTGTTGACCAGAAGTCAACCTTTTGGTCTACCCCTATGACCAGCGTCGGAAGGGGGTAGACCGCAATACTATTTTGCTTGGTTGTGTTAGGTTAGACCTAAGCTACATTAATAACCAAAATCTAGCTATACTTTTAACAATATTCCCTCCGTTTTGCCCGAATGGGGGAGCATCGACGGTTCGAGACCTATAAGTGTAGTGCATAACCTTCCTATGTGATGCCGGTGAAACCAGTCACACCTATGGGTAGTATATTGGCCCCTCCCCACCTCGATCCCAGCACAGGTTTATAAGTATTCTTAGTGCCCCACCATGGTTTACGTAGGATGTCGACACTTTAGAGCCAAACGCTTCACTAGAACATTGATCTGTTGACCAGAAGTCAACCTTTTGGTCTACCCCTATGACCGCGTCGGAAGGGGGTAGAACACAATACTATTTTGCTTGGTTGTGTTAGGTTAGGCCATAACTACATTAATAACCAAAAATCTAGCTATACTTTTAACAGTATTCCCTCCGTTTTCCCCGAAAGGGGGGGCATCGACGGTTTATAACTAAACTGGAGTAGTACATATATATTAGTAAGTATAGATCATTACATTCTAATTAAAAATACGGCTGGGAAATATAAATTAGGCCTAAACTATCCTAGACGCCGGTCCGGCCGTCCTCCTCGTCGTCGCTCGCTGCCATGCTGGCCTGGTCATCGTTCGGCGCCATGGAAGGTGCACGCGTCGGAGCACGCGTCCCGTCGGAGTAAATGGCGGCGACATGCAAACCGCAATGACCCTGGCGCCGCTTGGGGAGCCGGGAAGGCTGCATACCGCGTTAATGCTAGGCGTGCGGCAGAGGCGAAGCACCATCCCGCCGCCTGGTGCAGGTCGCGTCCCGTCGTCGCCATTATGCGCGGCAGGCTAACCACCACCTGCACGACGCCGTGTGCATGTCCAAGGCGTGTGAATGCAGAGGCGTGTTGGCACGTAACCACATGTTCGTCACCTAGGATGCATACACATGGTAGTTGTGTTGGCACGTACCATTATTTGTAGTGAACTTGACAAAGATTGGTACCACGTTTCGCAAGCAAACACGTGCCATATCGTTTTGTACGCGTACACGTATAAAACGGTATCCTATTTTCTACACGTACGATAGAGCCTTTGATATTCGCTGACTTGGTGGGGTGAGCTTTGTGGTGAATTTGGGTCACTGATTGGTGGCCCCGCGGCGTCCCGGGCCCCACTTGCCAGTGACTAAATGTCACATCATTCTATGTTGACTAAGTCAGCCGGCGCGTTCCCACCATGCATGCATGCGCACACGACATGGCGACCAGTCGAAACGGGGCGGCCTCAAAACGGCACTCTGTATATAAAGCTCATGTCGCATCGCCTCTCTCCCTCATCCATTCTGCCCCCATTTCTAGAAAAAAAAACCACTCCGCATCATCTCCCAGCCCTCCTTCTCTCCCAGCTGCCGAGCGCACAACCGCGAGGCGGTTCCGCAGAATGGAAGGTTCGCAGCAGGAGAACGACGGCGTCGTCCCTTCTGTTGTCGTCGCCGCAGGAGCCGCCCATGGCGGTTCCAGTTCGTCGCAGCCGCAGGATGTCGTCGCCGCCGCAGGTTCGTCGGCCGGCCATGGCGCTTTGAGTGCACCTCCTGCTCCTGCCGCGGTGGAGGCGCCTGCTGCTTTCCCTCTCCTGGCAGATCTGGGTGATCCCTACGGGGATCACCCGGCGTTCGACGAGGACGTCGACGACCAGGACCCTGAGGTATCTATGTCCAGGCCGGCTTAGTTTATTGTCAAAGATCCAGGGTTTGTGCATGACTGCACGCAAGTTCGGGCTTCTAGTGTTTGTAGTTGCATGTATACTTTGGTTTTTTTTTTGTAAAGTTTGGGCTTCTGGTGTTTGCGGTTGCATCTGTTCTTTAGGGGTTCGAGGTTTTTTGTATTCGGGATTAAAAGGTTTGTAGTTGGATCTGTACCTAGGGGTTCGAGGGTTTTTTATACACGCAAGTTCAAGATTCAGAGGTCTGCTTGCATCTGTACTTAGAGATCAAAGGGAAAAATATTGTAGAAAAATAGACATGTACTAGACACTAAATTGACAATATAGATGTCCTTAATATAGATGTCCTGCTGTGAAACTAATAACATCTATGCATGAATCTTTTTAAATGATCTTCTATATAGAGTTATGGATGATCAAATATAGATGAGAGTTGATTCAGAGGTTGTAGTTGCATCTGTACTTAGGGGTTCGCAGGTTTTTTGTATTTTAGGGATTCAGAGGTTGTAGTTGCATCTGTTCTTATGGCTTCTAGTTTTTTGTGTGCATGTTAGCATGCATGTGAGTTAGACATTCTACGTTTTTTGGAAGCATTTTCAATTTGTGTAGTTATTTTGCCTCGCAGACACTCTTGACACATTATGAATTTGTTGCAAAATCACATATTGTAGCCCCGTGCATGATAATTACTTGATCCAGTTTATGCATATAATTAAAGAACGATTCTTGTATGATATTTTTGATCTAGTAAGGTATAATAACATGTCCTGATTAGAATATTAATCTGTTGAATGTTATCTTAGATCATCAATGAATTCCTGATGTGTTATTATCTGTTTTTGTGCATTAGTTCACCAAATATATATAGTGGAAACTGTAATGTTGTATAAAATTCGACACATTTTTCTCAACATTGATGTCCTCTTTAGGGCGCATCTGCTAAATAAGTTACTTGATGAAGTGTATGCAAATAAATGAAGAACTATTTCTTTATGTTCTTTGTGATCTGGTTAGGTATATTACTCTTTTGCCAATAAGATTGTGTTGCTAACTTTTGTTTTATTGCAAATTTGCAGGAAGAAGATCTGGAAGTCGGCTCGGATGAGGACGATATGGCTGCGAAGAGCAGACATGTCCTGAGGAAGCTGCAGGCGGGCACCATTCGGTACCGTCGTTACGGCAACTTGTTCTGCCCTTTCTGTGTCAGAAAGGTAGCCAACGATCGCCACAGCTTGATCCGACATGCCGTCGGTGTGGGAAATGGCTCCGAGTATCGTGCGCCCCATGTTAGGGCTAAGCACGCTGCCTACGGCGTCTTCCTGAAGAAGCTGCTTGCGCAGGATATCCTCGCAGGTCTTGCGGAACCTCCTCCTCGGCCTTTCTCCAACGAGGCCAGGAGGGCCGTGAAGGCTCGGAAGCGGGAGAACATGTTCCGCGCCCTTACTTCAACGAGGCCAGGAGGGCCATGAAGGCTCGGAAGCGGCAGAACATGATGTAGCTGCTGCTGGTGCGCTCGTTGTTGCAGCTTGCACGCTGTGTTTGTGTTATCTCTTACTTCTGGTAGTGTCGTCTGGTGTGTGCGTAGTAAGAACTTTTAAAGAACCTCTATCATGTTGGTATGTAAGAACCTAATATGTATATTATATTAGTATATGTTTCTTAACCCGATCATGTTTTAAGGATGTCAAAAGACTTATTAGGCATGATTTAGTAATAAGTGGATGTGACAACTCATTGATCCGGTCGATCAATGAATTGTCACATCCCTTTACTACTGGATCATGCCTAATAAGCCAATAGTTGGTGCAACATCACAAATGTGAGTAACAAGACTCGATCTTTGGTGTGTGGAAATGAGTCAGCCCCTCCCCCACCACTAGGCACTGTCTTATTTTGCAATTATTTGCTAACTAAAATAAAGAAGAATCCGAAGAAGTAGAATAAAAATGCGATCAGATCCTAAGACTCTTTTCCTTTTGGTTCTTTTTTTATTTTTATTTTCAATCCGAAAAACAAGAATAAATTATGACTAACAGCCGCGCGCCAAATCTCCACGGAATCAGCCTCACGTAGGGTCCCACTCGCCAGCGTCTACGCGCCAAATCTCCACCACACCGCGCTCCTCGCCCACTCGGCTACTCCTCCACTGAAAGCGACCTCCACAGAAAGCCTCCACTTCGCCCTCCCGCCCCAAGGGCGGCTGCCACGGCTTCGCCCTCCCCCGTCCTCGGCGTCGTTCTCAAACAATGACTGGTAAGCCATGGTTCCCTCCCTTCCCCATCCTCAACCAAACGATGCGATGTAGGTTAGATGCCGGCAGATCTAGGTTTGATACCGGCGGATGTAGGTTAAATGCCGCGGATGTAGGTCACCGTTGATGTTTTAAGTTACCACCGGCCATGGATCTAGCTCACGCTACCGTTACAGGGCCCTCGGAGATCGTTTCCCCCACCCAGATGGAGATCGACCTGAACAAGGCCTCGGAGCTCGCAAAGCCCCCTGTTATTCAGATAGCCGAGGTAAATAGCATATAAATTAGTCTTGTAGCCAAATGTTCTCTTAAGATTCATCTATCTCCTTTCGCCTTCGTCGACACTTCTTTAATTTTTATTCTTTTCGTATTTGGCTATAGGACCACAGTGTAGCCTGTGACTTCTGCAGCATGTCGCGTACTGAAATTCAGAAATTGGTGCAGCAGTCAGTTGAGACAATTCAGAAATTGGTGCAGCAGTCAGTTGAGACAATTGAATCTCATCGTCTCTCTGAAGTTTGCAAGCTGGCTGATGATACCAGCGCTGAGAAGCTAATCTGTTTCGTCTGCTGCGAGGACAGGCTGGACAGGGCGATGAAAGCTTCAAAAATGCTAGCACTCGAGTTGGAACTGCGGGAGCAAAAGAGAAGCTATATGATCATGCACGGCTTGGTTACTAAGCTTGATTCTGAGCTGAAGAGTGCGAAGAAAACTTTGAAAGTAGCCGAAGAGAAGTGCGACATGCTCCAGAGGGGAAAAGACACCCTGTTGGAGAGTGCGAAGGACACCAATGTGAAGTTGAGATACATTCTTAGTTTCTTGCAAGATCATGGAATGAGGTAAAACTACTTTGCTCTTTAATTAGATTATGTCAACCTGCAATGCTTGCCAATGAGTCTAGCTGTTATTCATTTCTCTGTTTTGTTGCATGTGCCGATGATTAAACTGGGCAATGCTAAAATCCAAAGGATTACTCCCCAGTACCTAGTAGCGTTTACACGGACATTGTTTGTTCATGCTCCCTGGTCCTGTGGAGCTTGACCCTTTGGACTTTTTTTTGCAATGTATGTATGAGGCTTGCTTATTTTATGTTCATTCTCTGTTCTGTGTGCCGATGATTAAACTCTGCACCTTCTCTCGGTGAGATATTGGCACTTACCTAGTGTTGTGTACAACTACATTTGTTCTGCATCTTCCTTGGTAAGTGTTCGATGATCTCATTGATTTCTGTGTGCTTCTTTACTATGAGGCCCCAATTATGATTTTATCTGTAATGCATGAGCCATATTGGTTCTGCATATTCCTTGGCAAGTGTTCGATAATTTCATTGATTTGTGTGTGCTTCTTTACTATGAGGCCCCTATCTAGGCTTGGTTCTCTGCCGATGATTAATATGCAGCAATGTCTCCAACAGTTGGCGTACCATAGAAAAAAGAGTGCCATATTTGTGTTTGATCAGAGTGCCGATGATTAAACTGTGCAATGTTAAAATGCAGAGGGAGACTCCTCTAGACCTAGTAGCGTTTACAAGGACCTAGTAGCTTGTTTATGCCACCGGGTCTAGCGGTTTATCACCTCTGTACTTGTGTCATTTGTACACGTGAGGCAGTTTTGTCACTCATCTTTGTATGTTTGGAAGTATATCTGCTTCTTTTTTGTAGATGTGCTAAACATGTATGATGCTTTTCTACTAGTGTTTCTGTGGACGCGGTTTCGGAAAGTTCCAGTGGATGATGTGAACCTCTGGATGTGGCTTCGGAATGCATGCTGGCATAGGAAAATATCCGTTGGATGATGTGAAACTGTGGATGTGGCTTCGGAGTGGATGTTGGCATAAAAAAGTTCTGGTTAACTGTGGACCTGTTGTTGAACCTTTTGTGATGCTAATTTCAGTTACTATAAATCTCCTATGTTTCGGAGTGCATGTAACCGGGATGATGGCGCGGAACAGACATCGAAGAGGGCGAGGAGGCAGTATATTAGTATTAGTACTAGGGTATCCATTGTTGCAAATGTAAAACCATGTCAATTCATTTCCATTTTGGAGTGCATTTTATAATTTAGATCTCCTATATATTCGGTAATTTGGTTGACACTCGCCACGTGGGATACCCGGTCAGCTCTCCTCTCCACTCCCAAACTGTGGATAATGCAGCGGCTCCCCATACGGGCGCAGAACGCTCTCCTCTCTACTCCCAAACTGTCCGTCTGTGCCACACCTCTCTACTCCCCTTCGCTGTGCGCAGATCCACCGGTACCATGTCTGGCCGTCGCGAGGAGGGCCGCCAACAGCAGATCCCCAGGTACTTTCCCCGGCGCAGCGTGCAAGGCGCGGAGCGTGCGCGTGCCCGCGAGGCGTACCGGCGCGAGGTGCATCAGGCCAACTCGTCCCGCGCACCACCACCTCCGGCTCCACCCATCGCACCTTCGGACGTCGAGGAGGAAGAAGAGGAGGAGTATCTCACCGTCGAGTTCCACAACGAGGCCCTGCAGTGGCCCCACATGCAGGCGGGGATTTTAGCGTCCTTAGAGAGTTTCGCGGCAGAAGAGCTCCGGCAAGCGAGGCTCGCCCGACATTTCACTGTCAAGCTAGAGGCCGACACCGCGGAAGCGATCCGCCATTCGATGCAGAATGAAGATGCGGCGGCGCTGGCGGAGGCGCGGCGGCGCACCCTTGGCTAGGACGCTAGGTCCGGTGTCTATCCTTTTCTTTTTGTGATTTGTTTCGGAAACGGCTTGTTCACTGTTAACTGTGATGATTTCGAAGATTATGTGCATGCTTAATTTCGAAGATTATGTGCATGCTTATTTACCGTGGATGACAAGTGGGGTCCAGGCATCAACTGGTCGGTCGTAGCCAGTCAAAGCAGTCAAACAGGGCAGGATGTCTGGCCCCAAGAAAAATTCGCGACGTTCTACGTGACCAGGCAAGTTTCGTCGAAGGCAACTGAGCTCTTAGTGGGCTACTGGGCCGGAGACGAAAATCCGCGACGTAAAACTAGCAAAAAGTCGAGCAAAACCAGTCCTGCGACGGACCAAACCAATACGTCGAGAGCAAACTCCACTTTTCAGCCATTCGCGACGGAAACGCTCGACGTTATCAAAACGTTCCGCTCAAAACGTTCCGGATCGCACGGAATTTGGTAGTGACATAAGCAGTATCACAAGTTCTAAAACTAAGTGGTCATGGAGGCTATTCGTGACTGGTTTGTAGTCATAAACATGGTATGAGCATGCGCCAAGTCAACCAAATAAAACATTCGAAAGAGAATACCATATATTGATGCTTTACTATGACAAGAACAACTCATGAATCTTTCAATACATATTAAACACTCTCAGCTATTTGAGGCTAATCATGCTACTCAATAACCACAAGGCTTTAAAACTAAAATAACATTTAGCATGGCATGAAAAAGTCCTAGCCACAGTCTATGCAAGCTTCTACTAGCACTGTTATAAATTCTACTTCAAGCAGTAGTTTTCTTTCTCCCAACAAGCACCATACAAAACATGCTTTAACAAAAATACTCTTATGCTACAGAAATCAAACATGATAGTACTCAAATAATACTACTAAAACTAACAACTCTAATAAGAGATGCATTCAAAACATGAGCTAAATAAATGCAACAGCTAGACAGAGATTAAGAATACAAAGTATTCTCATGAAAAAGCGGAGCGTCTCCAAAAAAAGAATGCTAGGGTCCAACCAAGCGTATTATGAAAGTAAAAACAAACTGAAAACAAAAATAAAATACGCTCCAAGTAAAGCACATAAGATGTGACCGAAGAAAAATATAGTTTCACTAGAAGTGACCTGATAATTTGTTGATGAAGAAGGGGATGCTTTGGGCATCCCCAAGCTTATACGCTTGAGTCTTCTTGGAATTTGCTTGGATTTACCACCGGGGCATCCCCAAGCTTAGGCTTTTCACTTTTCTTGATCACATCATATCATCCTCTTCTCTTGACCCTTGAAAACTTCCTTCACATAATAATTCTCACAATCTTCATTAGCAACGTTAGTGCAATTGAAATAATAAATTCACATGGTTCAGTTTCAACACAGGTCTAACACTCAAAAACACATTAGCTACTGTCACAACTTCTTTCAAAACTCTTTTTCTCAAAAGAACACCAAAAGAAAGATATTAAGATGCAAATGCGATAAATGGCAGAAATCTGTCAAAACAGAACAACAGGTAAAGATCGATTTTTTCAAAAATCTCCTTTTGCTCAAATCAAAAAGTGGTATTCCAAAAAGAGTTGCGTATATAACTCAGGATTAAGCATAAAAAATATCAGGTCATTTTGAATTTTCTGTGATTTTTAACGGAATTAACAGTGGACAGCAGAAATCTGTTTCCTGCGCAAAAATCCAAAGTATAGGCTCAACTTTCCACTAGAGGCTTTACTTGGCTCAACAAAAACACAAAATAAAAGATACAGTGGGATTGCTAAGGAAATAGACAACACCCAGGTGCAAAGCACACCAAAGAAAACAAAGGAAAACTGAATGAAAACAGAGAAATAAAACGGGTTGTCTCCCGGTAGCGCTTTTCTTTAACGCCTTTCAGCTAGGCATAAAAGGGCAATGCTCACATAAGAAATATGAATTAAGAAAAAGAGAGCATCAAGAAGCAAGTATAAAACAAGTTTAAGTCTAATCCTACTTCCTATACATAGGAATCTTGTAAGAAATAAATTAAAGAAGCTCAAACTAGAAATCGTTGGAAGGTAGAACAAGAGCAACTTCAAAAATTTCAACAAAAAGAGAGGTGTTTTAGTAACATGAAAATTCCTAAAACCATATTTTCCTCTCTCATAATAATTTTCAGTAGAATCATGAACAAACTCAACAATATAATTATAACATAAAGCATGTTTGTCATGGTCTAAAAGCACACAATTCATATCAAGCTCAAAAATAGTGGGATCATAATTCAAAATCAGCTCCTCTTTTTTCCCACTTTTAGAAATATCAAAACAAGATGATTGATCACTCATAAAAGGTATATGACACAATATAGCAATCCTATTTTCAGTAGCATTATAATTTATAACATGAAGTAACATAGGACCATCATCAAGAGCATTATCATAAGATTTATCCAAGTAGCATAGATTATCATAAATAATAATAGCAATATCATTCTCACAAGTTTCATTCATAGTAGTATCAGGGTCACAAGTATAACAAGTATCAATTTCATCAAATAATGTATGAGTTAAAGAGTTACTATCATTGGGAGGTAGACATGAGTTCCATTCTTCCTCCTCTTGATCATCACTCTCCTCCTCTTTTTCATCCAATGAGCTTCCAGATTCAACAATTTTTTCTTCCATAGGCTCCTGCAAGGCATCAGTTACTTCCTTAGGTTGTGAGAATTTATTAAGATATTCCATTATGTAGTAATTACAATCCTTGTAATTATCGAAGCAATATTCTGGTATAGCATAAATCTCATATTTATAAGGTGCGTCATCAATACTTTCAAGCAAATAGGCAATTTCGAATGCACCCTTCCAAGCAATAAATTCTTCAATTTCTTCTACATCATACAATTCATAATTTCCTTTAACATAAGAAGATATGGTAACATTATCATTATACTCACAATGAAAAGGGAGGTGTTTATACCTCCTACAGCAACAAGATTTATCAAATCAATAAGTAACATTATAAGTAGAGCACAAGTTTTTAGCATGGTCATGCAATTTATTAATTTGCTCCCATAAGTGTATCCTTTTTGTGACAAGCGGTGTTCCTTATAATGTTTTTGTTGTTCATCCATGATAACCATCTTGCCTAAAAGATCTAGTTTCGAAGACATCAAACATTGATAGCAAGCATGATAAAGCAAAAATAGCAAGTGAATGCTTCACTTGAAAATACTTGAGTTGCCCTTTTATGCCATAAAGTAAACAATTTTTTTGTGTGTTTTTAATAAAGAGAAGAAAAAAAAGACAAAAATAAAAACAAGACAATAAACAAAATAAAGAGGTTGAGAGTGAGAGACTCCCCTTGCCAGAAGACTTCCTTCTCCCCGACAACGGCGCCAGAAAATGTCCTTGATGCTCGTGATACACACGTTTGTTGGGAGACCCCAAGAGGAGGGTGTGATGAGCACAACGGTAGGTATTTCCCCTTAGTTAGGAACCAAGGTTATCAATTCAGTAGGAGAAAGAGGACCTTCGCAAGGTTGATGCCACTGACGGTGGTGCTGGCGCTTCACCGGTGTCAGCAACAACGTGGAACCTGCACACAACACAACCAAAATACTTTGCCCCAACGGTACAGTGAGGTTGAAAATATGACATGAAAATGATTATGATATTTAGTGCGAGCATTACAACAAGATACATAAACCGACATCCATCCGCATCTATGACTAATAATCCACCCTCAGGTTATCATCCGAACCCCCTTAGGTATTAAGTTGCAAGTAACAGATAATTGTATTAAACAAAGTGTGTAATGTAAGAAATGATTATGCACGCGGACACTCTCACCGCTGTTTTCTACCTAATGGCAACAACACATCGTCCCCCTTCACGTTTCTGTCACTCGATCAAGGCAACAAGGAGGCATGAACCCACTATCAAGCATAAATACTCCCTCTTGGAGTCACTAGCAACTACTTGGCCAGAGCAACCACTAGCAACGGAAAGCATGCAAGATCATAAATACATATGCAATAGAGACTATAATCAACTTGGCATAAGATCAATATTCATCGAATCCCAACAAACACAACGTATAGAATTACATAAGATCAATCTCGATCATGATAGGCAGCTCACGAGATCTAAACATGGAGGCATATGAGGAGGAGACAACCATCTAGCTACAACTTCGAACCCGTAGTCCAGGGATGAACTACTCACGCATCACTCCGGAGGCAGGATTGGTGATGTAGAAGCCTCCAGTGATCCTTTCATCTCCGGCAGGGTACCGGAAACAGCTTTAGAACCCCCCTGATCTGGTGTTGACGGTGACGGCGGCTGCGGAACTTTTTCGGGGATTTTGATCAGGTGACTAGGGTTTTCCATCTGGGGGGATTAAATAGGTGAAAGGGCAAAGGCGGTGGAGCTCCAGGGGCCCCACACCTATAGGTGGCGCGGCCAAGGCGGGCCGCGCCACCCTATGATGTGCCCCCTGTTGTTCCTCTTCGACTCCTCTTTGGTCTTCTGGATGTTTCCGGGGAAAATAGGACTTCCGGGCTTCGAACTTTCCGATTTCGAGAATATTTCCAGAACAACTTTTCCTGAACTAAAAACAACAGAAAACAGGGAACTGGCTCTGTGGCATCTTGTCAATAGGTTAGTCCAGAAAATCGATAAAAATGAAATAAAGAAGGGAGAAAACATGTAGCAATTGGCATAATATCATCATGGAGCATCAGAAATTAGGGATACGTTTATGTGGTATCACTCCATACGTTTAATTCTCCTATTTTCAGCAAGACCAGAAGATTGACAACCTTCCGTAAAGTTGGGGGCAAGAGAGAGTTTGTGTTTGTGTGGAGGTTCCACGCTTGGTCAACATCAATAAACGGCACCATTGATACAAGTAACCTTCTTCAAGACAACGAAGTCCTAATGGTTCGATAAACTCTGGTTCCACACCGAGGGAAAATTTCCGCTGTACTACATCATACCTTCCGCTTGGGGTCTCCCAACGAGCGTTTGATCACGCCAGCGTCAAGGACTTTTTCTGGCACCGTTGTCGGGGACTTCTAGCTTGCTGCAAGGGGAGTCTCACACTTCCACTCTCTTTCTTTCGTTTTGTGCTTGCTTTGTTTACTTTTGTTTAGTCTTGTTTTCTCTTTATCAAACCCCCCCCAAAAATAGTTCTCTAGCTTCTAGTCTTTTATTTGCCGTGTTATTTAGTTTCCGTACCCGTGTTAGTTTTTGTTGCTGTTTTGGTAAGATGTCTTCTCCTAAATTTTCTATGAAAGATCTAAAAGTAGGAAGTGGATTCATTATTGGGAGAAACAATATTGAGGAATTCTTTAACCATGTTAATGGGCTTTGTGATTTTAATGATAAACCCGTAGTTAAACTTTCCCACAATTACGAGACCGATGTAGCCTCTATGGTTGCCATGATAGAAGCTAGGTTTGTAAACCTTAATCCAATTATACAACAAATGTTTCTTAAACTTAATAGCATGGAGCCAGGAAAAGAAAGAGATTTTGTGTTGAATGCTTTTCTCCTCGAATTTAATGACATTGCTATAGAAGCTAGAAAAGTTTTTGCTCGTTACAAGATGCTTGGCTACGGTCTTGCTATTAATCATAGTTTGAAAACTTTAGATATTGATAGAATGAAATATGAGGGAATAACTGAATGGGAAAAATAAATTAATATCCCTACACCATTCAAACTTTTAGCAATGTCTCAAGCATTAGAGGAGAATTTTGGTTGGGTTGTTCTGAAGAATAACTTTGATGAAAATAGTAAACCTAAAAAGAGAGAGGAGTTATGAACCTTGTGTGTGTAAAAATCAATGCCTCTATGATGAGTTCAAGCTCCTCAAATTGAATGATAATACTTGATTCGTTCTTCATGCCTAGCTAAAAGGCGTTAAAGAAAAGCGCTTGTGGGAGGAAACCCGATTTGATTTCCTTCATTTCTTTTTTGTATTCTTCTGTTTTCTTTTGTTATTTTTGTGTATTGGAAGTTTTAACCTCTGTAGCAACCGCTCCTTATAATTTTTATTCGTTTTTGTGCCAAGAGTAACCTCGAATAGAGAGGTAGTGCGATTTGGAGAAGTTGTTGTTCTTAAACAGATTTCTGGGCTGTCACCAAAAAATAAAATCTCTCAGCCAGAACGTCGAATTGCTTTGAACAACAATAGACATATTCCCTAGGTTGTTATCTAACTTCATTATTTTCCCACTTTTTGATTTGAGCAACAGAAGATTTTCGAAAAAAAATCATCTTTGCTAGACTAATCTGTTTTGACAAATTTCTGCCAATATTTACATTTGCGTCTTAATCTCTTTCTTTTGGTGTTCTTTTGAGGGGAAGAGCTTTAAAATAAGTTTTTACAATAGCTAATGTTTTAAATGGAGTGTTAGACTTGTGTTGAAACTGAACCAAGTGCATTTATTATTTTTATTACACTAACGTTGTTAATGAAGAATTTGAGAAGTTTTAGGTGGAGGAAGTTTTCAAGTGTAGGGAGAGAAGAATGATGTTATGAGATGAAGGATGGACAAAAGCTCAAGCTTGGGGATTCCCATGTCACCCAAGACATATCCAGGAAGTACAAGCGTCAAAGGTCGGGGGTGCCCAAGGCATCTGTAGGGCCTGCCCTTCGAACCACTGTTCAAGGACACCCCTGATATGCATACATTCACGATCCCAGGAATTCAGTCGTGAACAACATATCAAGTTGGTACACAGATACAATATCCATTACACGGTTGCACAAACACTTACAAAAGGGGGTTGGTCACTTGACCTAAACCTGAACGACTGCTACGCAGGGCAACACACAACACACACAGCGGAAGACTAAACACACTCATACGCGGTAGAGCCCAAGTCACGCCTTCACCTACAGGCTGCTGACCCGAAGAAGATCCTAGTTTGCATAGCCATCAGCTCCGTACTCCTCTTCGTAGATCTTCTGCTGAGACTCCTTCTCAAGTCTGGCAAGTAGATACTAGGGGCGAAACCATAATGAGTACATTTAAATGTACTCAGCAAGACATCCATCATGTAACTTACCAAATATGCAAGTATGCTTATATGGTGGAATAGGTAGGCTATAAATAGGGTTCACTATCAATGGTGTTAATATAGGATGACACCACAGTTGCAGTCAAAATAATCTGTATCTTCGTTGAAGAAGATACTTCAAAAGAAAATAATATAGTTTTATTTCCCTTGTAGATATCGCATGTACAAAAGGTTTTGTTAAACTTGTGTTTAAAAGAGAAATTTTCTCTTTGCAAAACTTCTTGGAATCAGTTTCCAGAATTCTTGCTTAGAGTAGAAAATTTTTATTTGCAAAACTTTTTGGTTTGTAAAACAACTTCTGGCTTTCCATCATCAGTACCTCCACGGTACAAGCTTTCCTTCCTTTCCGAACTTCCCGAGTTCAACACCTTTTTGAAAACATCTTTTTGAAAACATTGACACAATGCTAGCTACATGGCCATTCAACTGTCCATATCCGAGGACGCGGCTTCTTCGAAAAAGTTGTACTCTGCAGAGGTGTACACATCCACTAGATCCAAAACTCTGCCATGGACCACCCATGGATCGTCACAGCGATATGCAAGCACCAGAGAATTTGATCCTAACTGTTCACTCTGACACAAGCTAGTATATGCTCATTCCTTCAGATGGGTTGTTCTCCCCGGCATCAGGTCCCGCCCTGCCTAGTCGGGAGGCCCAGCTGCCGCTTCCGGAGGAGAACTTAATCCATCACTGTGTATGTCCTGTTTCTCCCTCCTGGCGACACTTCGGTTCAGAGAATCCGTTTCTTTATAGCACTTTGGAATAAAGCATACACTAACAAGTTCAAGCATCGAGATAGGCCCCATACCCATATAGGGGTAGAGTGGCAGTACGATAAAGGTTGTCCGGCGAAGACTAGGTTATGTGTCATTTTTGAAAACACGTTTTTCCCCAAAATGACCACTCCACATTCCTCCGGAGAATAAGGATCCGCCTTTTCTCCGGGTTTTCCATAAAGCCTTTGTTTTGTAAACCACAATTTTAGGGTGTCCACTTAGGGACTAATATTAGTGATGGTAATAAATACCATATGGTGGCTTATGGGCTTGGTAACACCAAGTATTAACTAATGGCATAGTAATATTATATATATAATAGAAGTGATACTCACTTCAAAAATAGTTTTTGGAAATCAAAGTTTTCTAAAACTTTTCAGAAGTAAAACATGCATGATAGATAATGATAAGTGTAATATCAGCAAGCATCAGGATGGCTTGCCTCAATCTCTTAATGTCCCTGGCCTTGAAGTAACTTGAACTTGACGCACAGCTCCACAACAGCTTCTTCTTCTTCTTCGTTTTCTAGCATCGTAAAAGAATACAAGACACACACTCAGGTCTAAAAGACACACAAGTAAGCTAGAAAAGACATACAGCAAGCAAAAGTATAAAAGCGCAGACTCACAAACGTTATCGAGAAAACTGCCTCACATAGCTCTCAGGGTACAAAACTATCGTCAGACAAACATATGGTTTAGAAAAACCATATCCCACATCTTACATACCACATATGGAGTGGTGTACCACTCTCATAACAAGATATATAAGAAGCTAAAAATATATCTTGTGGGTGCAAAGGGTTAGGTTACTATGATAGAAACATCAAGCAGGACAATACCCATGGCAGTGGGTATTATCCACCATAAGCAACTGTCACTTAATGTGATCATGATTTTAGTTGGATGTTTTAGTTTCATAAGATACTCTTAAGGATTACAAAAACACTAGCACAAAAAATAACACAAGTATGACACTCATGCTAAGGTACACACTCAGACAATTTCCAAACAACAGGTAAACACACCACAGATGAATAGGCTATTTATTTACTACCTTAGTGTTTACTTGAAGTTATGGAACCAATCAATCATGAAAATTTAACAAACAACCAGCAGCTAATAATCAAAGAATCAAGTCATAAAAATAATCTAAAACACCATCTTCACTCAAGATAATACTCCTATTAAACAGACATAAAAACAGGACTGGACTAATAGCATACTAGTATGGGAATTTCTACACAAGCATGCTATAAGAGATAATTATTAACCTACAACCATAGCACATTCAACTAAATAATTCATGGCATCATAACAGAAGTAATAACCTCCTAAACATGCTATAATAAGCTCATACACTCATAAAATAAAGGTTGACAAAACTATAGCAAAAATCGCCATTTTCTAGTGGTGACACTAGTTCAGTACTAGAGAAGCAAACAATGCTATCATGATGCTTAAACCTAAACAAGTAAGTCATGAATATAAGTGTACCTAATAACAGTACACAAATCCTACTCATGCTAGGAAGCAAGAACATCAAAATAATTCCATGAAACAACTATTAAGCACGCACAAATTAATTCTAGCAATTTATGTTTTCTCTAATCATTACTAGCAATCAAACAATGTATAACTCACACAACCAGTAGCTATGCACTTAAAGAAAAGTCATCTAAACCTTTTCAAAAATCCAAACAATCAATTTAAAATCATTCACAAACAATCTACCAATCACAAGGAATTTAGTTCATTTGCAAATAATTTAATTTAGCACCCAATAGTGAATCATTTCTTAACATGATACTCCTAAGGAATATTATGCTACAAATGGATCACACCTAACATACTAGTATCCTCTGATAAGAAATAAACTTCCCACTTGCATAAGTGAAAACAACCAAATATATTTCCCATGGTGGAAAATAGCAATCAATCATATCATTAGACAAGTTAATTTCTCACATGAGCATGGTTGGGAATTTTCATCCTCAACCAAGATGCAATGGGACCAGTGGGTTATGGGCCCACTAATACCAAGGAAAAATAGGTACTAAGCCTCTGGTTACTCATGACAAAAAAAATAGTATAACAAAATAAAGTAACAGAAAGCCATTTATTCTAGTGAAAGCAATACTAGTGCATAAGGATAACAAAACTTACACATGCTTCACTATAAGAAGGCATGCAAGCTAACAGAGGTATCAACTTCAAAATAACAGTACCAGAATGGTACTGGATCCAAAGCAATCATAGCACAAAAATTTAATAAAGCATTCACACAAAGATCTAGCTCTCACAATAACTCCAAATAATAAAACTAAAAGGTAACAAATGCTATTTCATTTTTATTTTAGTTTCCAAACATGCACACACTTTCTAAGGTAGATGTACTGTAAGAAAACAACCTAATAACAAGTCCTAACAACTTTATACATGCTAGGAAGCAAGATCAAATCATCCACACAAATCATTTCAAACAAGAACATAATTAAAAACAGAAACAGAAAAATGCTGTTTTCTAGATCTGTCCACCAAAAATAATCTAGAGCCTCAAAAATTAATCTAAGCTAGGAAAACATAAATATAGTCAACTCCACACTCATCCAATTGGATTTGCTCCAAAAATCATTTTTAAACTCCTTATAAAAATCATAGAAGAGCTCACTGGTCTTTTAGTAATATGGACAGCATTTTCATTCTATAACTCACCTTGATGTGAGGTTAGGTGCATTGGATAGATCTCTACAATACCCATCCAGATCATTTGAGTTTGTTCCATTTGGTTACATATTTAAAAAGTTATGGTCAAAACATTCTCACTGGCAGTCTGTGGCAAAACATTTATTGTGTTCAAAATATTTGCCCAAAAGTAGATGCGCAAATTTTGTATGGTTTATATTTTGTTTCTTAGGGTCCATGAATTTTTTCAGATTTTATTTGGCAATTTTAGTATTTTTACCGCGTCCAAAGTAAACATCACGTTTCTGTCTAAACAGGAAAAGAGATAACTCTCAGAAAAAAACAAACTAAGCGGGCCGGATCTGCTGTGGCCGAACTGCTACTGGGCTGTGCTGGCCTGGACGTGGGGTGAAGAGGTAAGTGAGTTTGGACAGCCAGGATTAGACTAGATCGACGGCTGCTGTGTATCTTCAACCTCTAGCTATGAAAACATGAGAAGAAACCTTAGAAATGTGAGTGCATCCATGGTGGCTCACCTAGAGGGCTCGGGGAGGGCTGAGAGGCTCGGGGGAGGGTGCTGGACTGCTGGGGCGTCGAGGGGAGGCGTCGGCAACGTGCGGCGTGGCCACACGCGGTGGAACGCGACAGGCGTCCGCAGCGGCGCCCACGGACGGCGGCGGCGCCTCCGGTGGTTAGAGGGGGCAGGGTGATGTCTAGGGGGTGCAGGAGAGTGTGGGGAGTCTAGCTAGGGTGGTGGGAGAGGTTGGAGAGGAGTGGCTCGGGCAGGTCATGGCCGTGGCCGTGATGGTCACCTGCGGCTAGAGCTCGAGCTAGGTGGGGCTCTAGGGGCTAGGGATCGGGTAGAGCTCGACTAGGGGAGCTAGAGGGGGATTGTGGGAGGTGCAGGGCGCAAGGAGGTGCCCTCTGGACATTTATAGGAGAGGGGAAAAGGTTGAGGGCAAGGTGGTCACTCCGGGTAGATGCCAACCATTGGCATTGGGGTGCCCAGGGGGTTTTAGTCCTTTCCACTTGTGAGCAATGGTGCCCTAGGTCAAGGCCACGAGTGGGCAAAGCTTAACCTGGCCCTAGAGAGCAAGTGGGGCAAGTGGCAAGGTTAAAAGGGTCAACTCAAGTGCTGCCCAAAGCTGTCCCAGTCATCACTCTTCTCTCTCCCTTTTCTTAGCATCCAAGGCTTCTAGAAGCAGGGTCAAGGGCTCTGGTTCGAGTAGATACTATGGTCAACACACTAGGCTTGGCCATGCTTCCAAAAATGCAAAGAAACAACAAGAAAACTTAAGTGCAAAAGTGTATCCTAAACTGTTCACAGAAAAATTCAGAAAATTCAGACTTTAGGACTTAGAAATTTTTTAAGTGTTGAAAACAGACAGAAAGTTGATAAAGTTGGGTTTCGTTTCAAGGCTCAAATGATTACCAAAATTGGTTTTCAAAGTATGGATTTGTTAACCATGTTATATACTTTCAGAAACAACTTTTGAAAACAATTTTGCAATAATTTAAGGCCAAAAAACAATGTGGGAAAAGGTATACTTTCTGTTTTTATCTGTTTCTCAAAACTGCCTTTTTCTGCCTTAATTGTATACCACAAAAACAACAAGCAAAAGATAGTTTTTATTTCTCCAAAAATAAAAGTGAGATTATGGGTTTGTAGTACATATATCAAGGATTAATAAAAAGTCAAGAAATCATAAAATATCAATTTATAGCTTGGTGAAAACAATGGTAGAAAACAGGTACTTGGATTATTTTTCAGGAATTGTTTTCCATAGAAAACTTAAAAGAAAACTTTTATAAATCATTTTGAAAACTTGTTTTCTTGGACCTAACAAAGTTAAAAGTTTGTTTTAAGATGCAAACAAGAATGATCCAAGTCTTGGAAAAAAAATCCACTCAAGTAATAATAGGAAAACATCAGGGAAAAATAATAAGAATATTTTTCACAAACATATGGTATTGGTTTTATCAAGAAACAAAACTTGTGTTGCAAATATGTTTTAGATCATAAACATATGTTAGTTCAAACAATCATGTTGTTATATAAAAAAAAATTGTTGGCCCTAATTTTGGTCTTCTTGAGCACAGTCCAAGAATCCAAAAACTGGGGTGTGACAGACCTTCCCCCCTTAAAAGAATCTCGTCCCGAGATTCGCATGCAAGCGAAAAGAGGGTATGGTCAAAACAACAATGTTAGATGATTTGTTTACAAACATGTGTTGGTGGTTTTTAACATTATTTATAGGGGCTTCCCCCCTTTGATTTATCTTACCAAAATTCACCGGTAAATTTATTTTCAAAGATTTGGTTGCCATGTTCTAAACCTCGAACTTATTGTTCCTTAAAACCATGCTATCAAAACAGGGTTTATTTTGTAGATATAACTCATATGATCAATTTAATGGAAATCCACCAACATTTATTTTGCATGAGCTTTCCATTGCTCATCTCCAAGATCCAGGAAAATCCACTATCTTCCTCTTACTCTAATATAATTGATATCTCAAATCATTTGTTTTCCTCAAAGGTAGTTTAGCAAGATCATAAGTTAAAACAACTCTATGTACTACCAACTCTGTAAGATTCTTTTCAAAAATTCCAAGCCCATACATATTTTTTCCTAAGATCTATCATCCTCATTTTATATCCACCAATCTTTCTAAACTCCAACCATTCTTCAAAAACTATAAATCTTAGTTTTCTGATAACTTCCAAATCTTTGGGGTCCACAACTGGTTATCCCCGGATATTATATCATAATTTAAACTCCATTAAAATCGTATGATCCTCAAATTTTCCTTCCTAAGCTAAACCTTAATGAGTTTTTCCAACATCTCATATTCTAAAATCTGGTTCCTCCAACACATATATACGGGAGATCTTGTTGCCAAGCAACGATCATAGTTTTATCCATCCAATATTTTTTTCCAACCTTTCACTTTCTTCAAAACAGCTATAGAATCATCCTAAGGCACCTTTCTCTTTGTTTTTGCAAAAAGTTGATTACACGCTTTCTTTTGAACGGGTGATACCAACTCTGTAATATATCACTCCGTAAGTTACCCTGTAAGGTATTTGGTTTTAGATACCATTCTGTAGGGTATTAAAACGAGAAATTTTATGAGCCAATTCTGTAGGGTTTTCAAGCTTAAGATTAGATGAGGTTATATTACCAATTTTGTAAGATCTCCAATTAGAATTAGACGAAGCCATGTTACCAACCCTGTAGGGTGGCAACAATTTAATTTACTCTGTAGGGTGTTATACTACCATTAGATGAGATTCTGTTAGTATCGTTAATTATTTAAGATTTTATTTAGTCCGACATGACACTTCTAGTGTTCCATTTACGTCGGGTTTTGCAGGGTACGACGACACACAAACAAGGGGGTTCACAGGTTTGGTTCGAGAACGTACCATTGGCTATGGCATGAGTCGCAGATGCTCCTGCAACATCATCTTGGTCTCGAGGTCCACTCATCTGACTCTTGCGTTTCTTGTGGGATGAACCCTGGCGCTCTTGGGGTTCATCAGGATGAGCTAGAATATGGTTCTTTTTGGGACAATCACGAGCAAAGTGTCCTTCCTGTCCACAGGTAAAGCAACCCGTGGTTCTAGGATTGACCTTCACACGTCTCCTTGAAGATTGTGGCATCGCAGGCAAAATGCTGCGAGTCACCCATAAACTAGTTTCTCCTGGCGTCACCATCTTCCGTTTGCGGCTCTCTCCAGCAAGCAGTTGCTGGTATCCTCTCATAAGGAACGCAGTATTCTCAGCGTTGGTGATGACAAGCTGAGTCAACTGTTCTAGGATAGCATGGGTGGCAATGTGTTCAGCACGAGCGGCTTCACTTTCTTCCCTCAACAGAGCAAACAGTTGAGCAACTGTCGGCTCAGGTGATGGAGGTAGATCGCTGGCCATGCTAAAGGAAAAGAATGGTGTAAGACGAGAGCAACTAAAGGGGGTTTTGGTTTTGAAAATGTGTGTCACATACCGGCTCATAACGGAGATGAGAACGGTAGATACCACAACAACGAGCAAATGTCGAAGAAACAAACGCCAACTCAAACCAAGATTTACATACGCATGAAACAGAGTCTTAACAAGGATATCTTAACTTAAGGGTTCACAAGGCTAAGCATAAGGCTTACAACACAACTAGCACACACAAATCTCTAAAAGAGTTCTCACAATACAGACAAACAAGCGTCTGGGGTGGAAATAACACAACTCCTAACATCCTGCGGCAATCCTAAGTGCTTGAGGAAGCGCGTAGCTGTTCCTCCAACTCTTCAACTCTGGCCTTGCTGGCTTCAAGCTGGAACTGAAGGTCTCTCACTTGTGCACGGAGATGGAAACCAACAAACCTCATGGTTTTTCCTTGTGCCGCGAGACGGCGCTCGGTAGCAGTGGAAACTCTCAGGTCCTTGGTTAGATGGAAGATCTCTCTTCCCTGATTATCGAACTCTCCTCTGAGCCTGTCAAGGGAAAACTGAGTGTTGTACAGCTGTCCCTCCAAGTGCTGGAAATGACGAGCAAACACAAAGTCTTCGGTGACATCTACTGGCTTGTCGTCCTCATCGCGCCTCCCATAGTACCTATAGGGGGTGCCTTCAAACTTGTCGCGAAGAAGTTCGCGAGTTTGGCAACGGTCAGCTGCATCACTCTAAGGATACCATCTTCCCAGTTGTTCTCCTTTACTTCACACGTGATCTCAGGAGTCGATGGTGCTAGCAAGGGTGCACGGATGGTGCAGACCACCAACTAGGACAACTCTCGTCCATCATGGTGCATCTGAGCTCCCTTCAACTCAGGTACAGGGCGACCGATAATGCTAGTCATCTTGATCAAGTCCTCCTCAAAACGGCGGTAGCAAGGTGCATGCGATCCCAGCTGGAAGGACTCGGTGAAGACAACTGCCATCTAAGCCAAATTTTAGAGTAGATTAAGTTAGGTATCAGTGTGCAAAATTTTAGGATGCTCCTTTTTAACTTTAGTGTAAATAGAGTTTTTGAAACACAGAGGGGATGGGGTATAGAATCATTTTTGAAAAACAAATAGTCATTTTAGTGACCCGGGGTTATTAACTTTTATTATAGAGTACTAGCTAACGTCCATGCTAACTAAGGTCTCCTAAGGTCAAGATAGCTCTGATACCAACTCTGTAGGGTCTGCCCTTCGAACCACTGTTCAAGGACACCCCTGATATGCATACATTCACGATCCCAGGAATTCAGTCGTGAACAACATATCAACTTGGTACACAGATACAATATCCATTACACGGTTGCACAAACACTTACAAAAGGGGGTTGGTCACTTGACCAAAACCTGAACGACTGCCACGCAGGGCAACACACACCACACACAGCGGAAGACTAAACACACTCATATGCGGTAGAGCCCAAGTCACGCCTTCACCTACAGGCTGCTGACCCGGAGACGATCCTAGTTCGCATAGCCATCAGCTCCGTACTCCTCTTCGTAGATCTTCTGCTGAGACTCCTTCTCAAGTCTGGCAAGTAGATACCAGGGGCGAAACCATAATGAGTACATTTGAATGTACTCAGCAAGACATCCATCATGTAACTTACCAAATATGCAAGTATGCTTATATGGTGGAATAGGTAGGCTATAAATAGGGTTCACTATCAATGGTGTTCATATAGGATGACACCACAGTTGCAGTCAAAATAATCTGTATCTTCGTTGAAGAAGATACTTCAAAAGAAAATAATATAGTTTTATTTCCCTTGTAGATATCGCATGTACAAAAGGTTTTGTTAAACTTGTGTTTAAAAGACAAATTTTCTCTTTGCAAAACTTCTTGGAATCAGTTTCCGGAATTCTTGCTTAGAGTAGAAAAGTTTTATTTGCAAAACTTTTTGGTTTGTAAAACAACTTCTGGCTTTCCATCATCAGTACCTCCACGGTACAAGCTTTCCTTCCTTTCCAAACTTCCCGAGTTCAACACCTTTTTGAAAACATCTTTTTGAAAACATTGACACAATGCTAGCTACATGGCCATTCAACTGTCCATATCCGAGGACGCGGCTTCTTCGAAAAAGTTGTACTCTGCAGAGGTGTACACATCCACTAGATCCAAAACTCTGCCATGGACCACCTATGGATCGTCACAGCAATATGCAAGCACCAGAGAATTTGATCCTAACTGTCCACTCTGACACAAGCTAGTATATGCTCATTCCTTCAGATGGGTTGTTCTCCCCGGCATCAGGTCCCGCCCTGCCTAGTCGGGAGGCCCAGCTGTCGCTTCCGGAGGAGAACTTAATCCCTCACTGTGTATGTCCCGTTTCTCCCTCCTGGCGACACTTCGGTTCAGAGAATCCGTTTCTCTATAGAACTTTGGAATAAAGCATACACTAACAAGTTCAAGCATCAAGATAGGCCCCATACCCATATAGGGGTAGAGTGGCAGTACGGTAAAGGTTGTCCGGCGAAGACTAGGTTATGTGTCATTTTTGAAAACACGTTTTTCCCCAAAATGACCACTCCACATTCCTCCGGAGAATAAGGATCCGCCTTTTCTCCGGGTTTTCCATAAAGCCTTTGTTTTGTAAACCACAATTTTAGGGTGTCCACTTAGGGACTAATATTAGTGATGGTAATAAATACCATATGGTGGCTTATGGGCTTGGTAACACCAAGTATTAACTAATGGCATAGTAATATTATATATATAATAGAAGTGATACTCACTTCAAAAATAGTTTTTGGAAATCAAAGTTTACTACAACTTTTCAGAAGTAAAACATGCATGATACATAATGATAAGTGTAATATCAGCAAGCATCAGGATGGCTTGCCTCAATCTCTTAATGTCCCTGGCCTTGAAGTAACTTGAACTTGCGCATAGCTCCACAACGGCTTCTTCTTCTTCTTCGTTTTCTAGCGTCGTAAAAGAATACAAGACACACACTCAGGTCTAAAAGACACACAACTCAGCTAGACAACACATACAGAAAGCAAAAGTATAAAAGCGCAGACTCACAAACGTTATCGAGAAAACTGCCTCACATAGCTCTCAGGGTACAAAACTATCGTCAGACAAACATATGGTTGAGAAAACCATATCCCACATCTTACATACCACATATGGAGTGGTGTACCACTCTCATAACAAGATATATAAGAAGCTAAAAAATATAGGTTGTGGGTGCAAAGGGTTAGGTTACTATGATAGAAACATCAAGCAGGACAATACCCATGGCAGTGGGTATTATCCACCATAAGCAACTGTCACTTAATGTGATCATGATTTTAGTTGGATGTTTTAGTTTCATAAGATACTCTTAAGCATGACAAAAACACTAGCACAACAAATAACACAAGTATGACACTCATGCTAAGGTACACACTCAGACAATTTCCAAACAGCAGGTAAACACACCACAGATGAATAGGCTATTTATTTACTACCTTAGTGTTTACTTGAAGTTATGGAACCCATCAATCATGAAAATTTAACAAACAACCAGTAGATAATAATCAAAGAATCAAGTCATAAAAATAATCTAAAACACCATCTTCACTCAAGATAATACTCCTATTAAACAGGCATAAAAACAGGACTACACTAATAGCATACTAGTATGGGAATTTCTACACAAGCATGCTATAAGAGATAATTATTAACCTACAACCATAGCACATGCAACTAAATAATTCATGGCATAATAACAGAATTAATAACCTCCTAAACATGCTATAATAAGCTCATACACTCATAAAATAAAGGTTGACAAAACTATAGCAAAAATCACCATTTTCTAGTGGTGACACTAGTTTAGTACTAGAGAAGCAAACAATGCTATCATGATGCTTAAACCTAAACAAGTAAGTCATGAATATAAGTGTACCTAATAACAGTACACAAATCCTACTCATGCTAGGAAGCAAGAACATCAAAATAATTCCATGAAACAACTATTAAGCACGCACAAATTAATTCTAGCAATTTATGTTTTCTCTAATCATTACTAGCAATCAAACAATGGATAACTCACACAACCAGTAGCTATGCACTTAAAGAAAAGTCATCTAAACCTTTTCAAAAATCCAAACACTCAATTTAAAATCATTCACAAACAATCTACCAATCACAAGGAATTTAGTTCATTTGCAAATAATTTAATTTAGCACCCAATAGTGAATCATTTCTTAACATGATACTCCTAAGGAATATTATGCTACAAATGGATCACACCTAACATACTAGTATCCTCTGATAAGAAATAAACTTCTCACTTGCATAAGTGAAAACAACCAAATATATTTCCCATGGTGGAAAATAGCAATCAATCATATCATTAGACAAGTTAATTTCTCACATGAGCATGGTTGGGAATTTTCATCCTCAACCAAGATGCAATGGGACCAGTGGGTTATGGGCCCACTAATACCAAGGCAAAAGAGGTACTAAGCCTCTGGTTACTCATGACAAAAAAAATTAGTATAACAAAATAAAGTAACACAAAGCCATTTATTCTAGTGAAAGCAATACTAGTGCATAAGGATAACAAAACTTACACATGCTTCACTATAAGAAGGCATGCAAGCTAACAGAGGTATCAACTTCAAAATAACAGTACCAGAATGGTACTGGATCCAAAGCAATCATAGCACAAAAATTTAATAAAGCATTCACACAAAGATCTAGCTCTCACAATAACTCCAAATAATAAAACTAAAAGGTAACAAATGCTATTTCATTTTTATTTTAGTTTCCAAACATGCACACACTTTCTAAGGTAGATGTACTGTAAGAAAACAACCTAATAACAAGTCCTAACAACTTTATACATGCTAGTAAGCAAGATCAAATCATCCACACAAATCATTTCAAACAAGAACATAATTAAAAACAGAAACGGAAAAGTGATGTTTTCTAGATCTGTCCACCAAAAATAATCTAGAGCCTCAAAAATTAATCTAAGCTAGGAAAACATATATCTAGTCAATACCACACTCATCCAATTGGATTTGCACCAAAAATCATTTTTAAACTCCTTATAAAAATCATAGAAGAGCTCACTGGTCTTTTAGTAATCTTGACGGCATTTTTATTCTATAACTCACCTTGATGTGAGGTTAGGTGCATTGGATAGAACCCTACAATACCCATCCATATCATTTGAGGTTGTTCCATTTGGTTACATATTTAAAAAGTTATGGTCAAAACATTCTCACTGACAGTCTGTGGAAAACATTTATTGTGTTCAAAATATTTGCCAAAAGTAGATCTGCAAATTTTGTATGGTTTATATTTTGTATCTTAGGGTCCATGAATTTTTTCAGATTTTATTTCGCAATTTAGCATTTTTACAACGTCCAAAGTAAACATCACGTTTCTGCCTAAACAGGAAAAGAGATAACTCTCAGAAAAAAAAAATACTAAGCGGGCCGGATCTGCTGTGGCCGAACTGCTACTGGGCTGTGCTGGCCTGGACGTGGGGTGAAGAGGTAAGTGAGTTTGGACGGCCAGGATTAGACCAGATCGACGGCTGCTGTGTATCTTCAACCTCTAGCTATGAAAACATGAGAAGAAACCTTAGAAATGTGAGTGCATCCATGGTGGCTCACCTAGCGTGCGGCGTGGCCACACGCGGTGGAACGCGGCAGGCGTCCGCGGCGGCGCCCACGGACGGCGGCGGCTCCTCCGGTGGTTAGAGGGGGCAGGGTGATGTATAGGGGGTGCAGGAGAGTGTGGGGAGTCTAGCTAGGGTGGTGGGAGAGGTTGGAGAGGAGTGGCTCGGGCAGGTCATGGCCGTGGCCGTGATGGTCACCGGCGGCTAGAGCTCGAGCTAGGGGGGCTCTAGGGGCTAGGGATCGGGTAGAGCTTGACTAGGGGAGCTAGAGGGGGATTGTGGGAGGTGCAGGGCGCAAGGAGGTGCCCTCTGGACATTTATAGGAGAGGGGAAAAGGTTGAGGGCAAGGTGGTCACTCCGGGTGGATGCCAACCATTGGCATTGGGGTGCCCAGAGGGTTTTAGTCCTTTCCACTTGTGAGCAATGGTGCCCTAGGTAAAGGCCACGAGTGGGCAAAGCTTAACCTGGCCCTAGAGAGCAAGTGGGGCAAGTGGCAAGGTTAAAAGGGTCAACTCAAGTGCTGCCCAAAGCTGTCCCAGTCATCACTCTTCTCTCTCCCTTTTCTTAGCATCCAAGGCTTCTAGAAGCAGGGTCAAGGGCTCTGGTTCGAGTAGATACTATGGTCAACACACTAGGCTTGTCAATGCTTCCAAAAATGCAAAGAAACAACAAGAAAACTTAAGTGCAAAAGTGTATCCTAAACTGTTCACAGAAAAATTCAGAAAATTCAGACTTTAGGACTTAGAAATTTTCTAAGTGTTGAAAACAGACAGAAAGTTGATAAAGTTGGGTTTCGTTTCAAGGCTCAAATGATTCCCAAAATTGGTTTTAAAAGTATGGATTTGTTAACCATGTTATATACTTTCAGAAACTACTTTTGAAAACAATTTTGAAATAATTTAAGGCCATGAAAACAATGTGGGAAAAGGTATACTTTCTGTTTTTATCTGTTTCTCAAAACTGCCTTTTTCTGCCTTAATTTTATACCACAAAAACAACAAACAAAAGATAGTTTTTATTTCTCCAAAAATAAAAGTGAGCTTATGGGTTTGTAGTACATATATCAAGGATTAATTAAAAGTCAAGAAATCATAAAATATCAATTTATAGCTTGGTGAAAACAATGGTAGAAAACAGGTACTTGGATTATTTTTCAGGAATTGTTTTCCATAGAAAACTTAAAAGAAAACTTTTATAAATCATTTTGAAAACTTGTTTTCTTGGACCTAACAAAGTTAAAAGTTTGTTTTAAGATGCAAACAAGAATGATCCAAGTCTTGGAAAAAAAAATCCACTCAAGTAATAATAGGAAAACATCAGGGAAAAATAATAAGAATATTTTTCACAAACATATGGTATTGGTTTTATCAAGAAACAAAACTTGTGTTGAAAATATGTTTTAGATCATAAACATATGTTAGTTCAAACAATCATTTTGTTATATAAAAAAAATTGTTGGCCCTAATTTTGGTCTTCTTGAGCACAGTCCAAGAATCCAAAAACTGGGGTGTGACAACATCCTCTTTTTCATCAACAAAAATATCAGGTTTCTTTGAAAATACTATATTTTTATTGCTTCACATGATATGTGTTATTCATGGAAAGTCATTTTATTTTTCTTTTAGTTTGTTTTGTTTTCTTTGCTGTAGATTTTGGTTGGATCATGTCACTTTTATTTTGGGACAGACACGCTCCATTTTCATTGCCTAGAACACTCTAGTTTTCACTCTTGTTGTTTTGTGAGCGTTCAGTTTTTGCTAGTACTGTATTTAGCTCTTGATTTTCACTCGATTTTTTTAGAGCTTGTTGGTTTTCTTCAGATATATATGATTAGCTCTCTGTTCTTTGATGATTATTTGCTTTGAGAGTTGTTTAAAATAAGTTGATTGGTGTTGCAAAAGAGTAAACTGTTTCATGCTTATAGTGGTGCAATAGGAAGCTTGTTTTGACCGTGGCTTAGGCTTTGGCATGTCATGTTAGATGTTATTTTAATTGTGTGCTTAGTTATTTATGATGTATCATGACTAGTCTCAAATATCTGAGAGTGCTTAATGTGCCATTGAATTTAATCATGTGTTGTCACCGTCAAGGAATCGTCACCACCGTCACCATCATCGCACCGGGCATCATCATCACTGTCATCACCATCATCTTCACCATCCACCTCCGTCCCGCTGTAACAATTAGGGTTCTATATCGTTGTTTTCCACTAGATCTCTCTATCGGTGTTTACTTGTTTGTAGTTGATGCTTGTGAGAATTATCGGTGTTTGCACCTTATGACCAGATTGTTATTCATCCATATATCACCTCTGATCATGATCCACATGATGTGTTGCGAGTAGATCGTTTAGTTCTTGAGGACATGGGAGAACTCTAGCTATTAGTAGTCATGTTTCGTTGAGGAATATTTACCGGTTTGATATTTAATTTATGTTGTTATTTCTCTAGTGGTGTTATGTGAACGTAGACTACATAACACTTCACCCTTTTATGGGCCTAGAGGAATGCATTGTGTGTTGGATTGCTTATGGTGGGTTACAGGAGTGACAGAAACCTAAAGCCCAGTTTGCAATTCTTCACATAAGGGAGTAGTAGATGCCACGAATATATTGCTACGGTTAGATTTATTTCTTAATTACTTTCTTGTATTTGTGTACGCTTGCACGTAGTGTAATTGTAAGTGTGCATTAGTCTTGGATAGGACGGTGCACTAGCATAGGTATACCCACATAACACTTACCACAACGATAAAGATTAATCAACGACGTGTGATGAAAATAACTAGATGAAACATCACGTGTGTCCTCAGGAACGTTTTAGCCATTATAAGAAACTCCACCGGCTTGTCCTTGGTGCTAAAAGGATTCGGCCACTTGTAGCAACTATTTACCTTCATTTCTATCTACTTGTTATTGCTTTATTACTGTTACAAAAATCCCTAATAAATTGTTCTGTAGTGTTTACAATGAACCTTGCTCGAAACTATTTATGAATACCTTCTGCTCCTCATTGGGTTCGACACTCTTATTTATAGAAAAAGCTACGATTGCCCCCCTACCCAAGAAAGGAGACAAAGAGAGAATCATTCAGGAACACTTGTGGGTCATCAAGACTATTTTATGGCACCGTTGCCTAGGAATGTAGCGCTATTGGTAAGTGGAATTGGTAAGGATACCTTTTATTGTAAGTGTTGTTTTTATTACTGTCTGTTTATTTTGCTAAATCATGGAATCCTTTACTGGTGGTTATATGTTCGGGTATGAATCCTCCACCACTCGTGTAGTAGAGAGAAGTTCCTCACCTACTGAAATTTTCCCTTTTGAAATACCTATTGGAATTGTTGATCGTGTTATGCGGTGATGGAACTGTCCATCCCGGTGAGAACTTTATTTATGCTAAAGAATTGTTTGAGTTGTTTAAGATTGCAGGTGTGCTAAGAGATTTAATCATGGGGAAATTATTTTCGATATCACTAAAAGAAAGAGCATGGGAATGGTATAGGTTATTGGACGGTTCACATTTGCTGGATTTGAAGAAGCTTACATCTCTCTTTTATTTCAAATTTTATCCTCTTCATGAAATACATCAAGATCGGAATTTTCTTTACAATTTTTTCCCTCGTGATGGAGAAAGTATTGCTCAAGCTTGGGGGAGGCTGAAAACACTAGTTCTTAAATTCCCCAATCATAAGCTTCCCAAAGAGATTATTATTAATAATTTTTATGCAAGGCTTTCACGTCATGACAAGGACTTTCTTGATGCCTCTTCTAATGGTTCTTTCATGAACAAGAAAATTGATGTTAAATGAGATCTTATTGAAATAATTCAACGTAATACTGAGGATTGGGAGATGGATAAAGGTAAAGAGACAGGTATAAACTATGAATATGATTGCATTAAATTTTTTGCTAAAACTGGAAATTTTAATATGCTTAGTGCTAAATATGGACTCGATTCTCAAGTAATTTTTGAACTTTGAAAAACATTTTCCTCTCATGTTAGTATTCCTAAAGTGAAGTGGGGAAAGTATCATGAACCTTATAAGGATAATATTAAAGAGAAATAATTCTCTAGTAGTGAAATACTTTTTAACACTGTTGATCCTGTTTTACCTGTTGTTCACTTTGAAAACCACCTTTTCCTGTTAGAGTAAAAGAATATTCTTTCGCCAATAACATTGTGAACAAAATTTGTAAGAAAATTATTGAACCTGAAGATCAAATAACTGTGGAACCTACAGTTGCTATGGTTAAAGATCTTAGTGCCGAAAATGTTGATGGTTGTGATATATATTTGTGTGAGGCTGCCTCTAAATTAGTGGCACCTAAGCATCATAGACCTGCTGTTGGCACACCTTTTGTTTCTCTCAAAATAGGTGGACATAATTATTATGGAATTTGCGATTTGGGATCAAGTGGAAGTGCCATACCTTTTTCTCTTTATCAAGAAATAATGAATGAAATTGCTCCGTGTGAAATTGAAGACATTGATGTTACTATTTAGCTTTCCAACAGAAAGACTATTTCACCGGTGGGTATTGTAAGACATGTTGAAATTCTTTGTGGTATGGTAAAATACCCCACTGAATTTTTAATACTTGGTTTAGTTGAAGATAAATCTTGTACTATTATATTTGGTAGACCTTTCCTTAAAACATGTGGTGTTGTTATTGATTGTAAGAAAAAGAAAGTGTCTGTATAATTTGGTGATGAACATTATAAGTTTAATTTTAGTAAGATTGCTAGACAACGTCATGATAAAGAGTTACCTAATGAATATCTAGCTATTGAAAGAATTGCCTCTATTTCTATTCCACCTAATGATCCTTTGCTGCAATTCATGGAGGAACATGAGAATGACATGTATATGCAGGAAAGAAATGAATTGGAGGATATTTTCCTCGATCAACTTGCCATTATCAAGCACAATTTTCCTGTAGAATATTTATGGCCACCTTTACCACCTAAGGGAGACCCAGTGTTTAATCTTAAAGTTCTTCCTGACACACTTAAATATGCTTATTTGGATGAAAAGATAATATATCCTATTATTTTCAAAGCTAACTTTCTAGAGTACGAAGAAGAACATTGATTGGAATTACTCCGGAAGCATCGCAAAGATATTGGTTATACTGTAGATGATCTGAAAGGCATTATTCATGTTCTATGTCAGCATACAATTAATCTTGAGCCCGATGCCAAGCATTTGTTGATCATCAAAGTCGATTGAATCCAAAGATGAAAGAAGTGGTGAGAAGTGAAATATTAAAGCTTCTTGAAGCACGTATCATTTATCCTATTGCTAATAGTAGATGGGTCAGTCGTGTCCATTGTGTTCCCAGGAAAGGAGGTATGACCGTTGTTGCTAATGATAAAAATGAACTTGTTCCTCAAAGAACTGTAGTAGGATATAGAATGTGCATTGATTTTAAAAATCAAACAAAGCTACTAAGAAGGATCATTATACTTTCCTTTTATTGATCAAATGCTAGGAAGGTTGTCTAAAAACACTCACTTTTGCTATTTTCATGGTTGTTGTGGTTTCTCTCAAATCCATGTTAGAAAGCAAGACCAAGACAAAACCACTTTCACCTGTCCTTATGGTACTTATGCTTATAGACGCATTCCTTTCGGTTTATTTAATGCACGTGCTACTTTTCAAATATGTATGTCTGCTATTTTCCATGGTTTTTGTGATAAAATTGTGGAGGTATTCATGAACGACTTCTCTGACTATGGGACTTCTTTTGACAGCTGCCTCCATAATCTTAACAAATTTTTGCAGCGATGTGAGGATACTAATCTTGTTTTGAATTGGGAGGAATGTCGCTTTATGGTTAATGAAGGAATTGTTCTTGGACATAAAATTTCAGAAAGATGTATTGAAGTTGACAAGGCCAAAGTTGATGCAATTGAAAAGATGCCCTATCCTAGGGACATCAGACGTATACATAGTTTTCTTGGTCATGCTGGTTTCTATAGGAGATTTATTAAAGAATTTTCTAAAACTTTAAGAACTCTTACCAATCTCCTTTAAAAAGACATTCCTTTTGTTTTTGATAATGATTGTAAAGAAGCCTTTGAAGTTCTTAATAAATCTTTAATAACTGTTCCTGTTGTTCAACCACCTGATTGAAATTTGCCTTCTGAAATTATGTATGATTCTAGTGATTATGTTGTAGGAGTTATTTTAGGACAAAGAGTAGATAAGAAATTGAATGTTATTCATTATGATAGTAAGACCTTAGATAGTGGTCAAAGAAATTATGCTACCACTGACAAAGAGTTTTTAGCTATTGTTTTCGCTTGTGATAAATTTAGGCAGTATATTGTTGATTCTAAATTCACTATTCATACTGATCATGCTGCTATTAAATATCTTATGGAAAAGAAAGATGCTAATCATAGGATTATTAGATGGGTACTCTTATTACAAGAGTTTGATTTGCATATTGTTGATAGGAAGGGAGTTGATAATCATGTTGCTGATAATTTATCTAGAATAGAAAACATTCCTAATGATCCTATTCCTGTTAATGATAGTTTTCCTGATGAACAACTAGCTGCTATTAAGGTTAACTCACGTGAAAATCCTTGGTATGCTGATTATGCTAACTTTATTTTTTTTAAGTTTTTGCCTCCGAGCTTTACTTATCAACAGAAGAAGAAATTATTGTACGATTTGAGGCATTACTTTTGGGATGACCCACGTTTATATAAAGAAGGTGTAGATGGGATTTTAAGAAGATGCATACCTGAGCATGAGCAATAAGATATATTGAGGAAATCCATAATAGTACTTATGGAGGGCATCATGTTGGGGAAAGAACCACACACAAGGTTTTACAACCATGTTTTTACTGGCCTACTCTCTTTAAAAATGCAAACAAACTTATGTCTACTTGTGATGAATGTCAAAGGGTTGGTAATATTAGTAGACGTAATGAAATGCCTATGAACCATTCTCTAGTTATTGAACCTTTTGATTATTGGGAATTTGACTTTATGGGTCCTTTTCCTTCCTCACATGGCTTCACTCATATTCTTGTTGTTGTTGCTTATGTTACTAAATGGGTAGAAGCTATTCCAACTAAAAGTGCTAATCATAAAACCTCTATGAAAATACTTAAAGATAACTTTCGCTAGGTTTGACGTGCCTAGATATCTTATGACTGATGGAGGTTCTCACTTTATTCATGGTGCTTTTAGAAAAACTCTTGCTAAATATGATGTTAATCATAGAATTTCTTCACCTTATCATCCTCAAACTAGTGGCCAAGTAAAACTATCAAATAGGGAGATCAAATTAATTTTGCAAAAGACTGTTAACAAATCTAGAAAGAATTGGTCTAAAAAACTTAGTGATGCTTTGTGGGCTTATAGAACTGCTTATAAAAATTCCATGGACATGTCTCCTTATAATATGGTTTATGGAAAATCTTGTCATTTACCCCTTAAGCTAGAACACATAGCTTATTGGGCTATTAGAAAACTTAATTGTGACTTCAAATTAGCTGGCGAGAAAAGATTGTTAGATATGAGTTCTTTAGATGAATGGAGAAGTGAAGCTTATGAAAATTCCAAGTTCTTTAAATAGAAAGTTAAAAGATGGCATGATAAAAGGATTCTCAAAAGAGAATTTAATATAGGTGATAAAGTATTATTATATGGTCTTGTCTCAGATTTTGTGCATGAAAATTACTCTCTAAATGGGAGGGACCATTTTTTGTGGAAGAAGTTTACCGGTTAGGTGCTATCAAGATTAATAATTTCCAACGCACCAATCCACAAGTTGTGAATGGCCACACTTTAGTTTTAGAGTATAAAGAGATTAACTTCTTTCTTGTGTCGTTCGGTACCTACTTCCGCATTGAGAGATACTATAGTTATCCCCTACACTTGGGGTAATCACACGCCAAAAATTAGGTGCTCATCATGATAATTTAATTAAGTATATGATGATATAAAATTGGTCATTGGTCTACGAATTTTGTAGGCATATATATCCTATCCCTTTTTATGGTGGTTCGAGAAAGTATCAATGGGAAAAAGTTCTTTTACTCTTTCCGTCACTGAGCTAATCACAGCCCTCAATACACTCCATCAAATTCACACAATCCACATTATCAGCACCACAGGAAAGTACGAATTTGTACATCCATCCTTGTCCAGGAAAGTAAGAATTTGTACATCCATCATTGTCCAGATTCTTAGCCTTTGTGAGTATTTTGGCTATATCCCATCATCTGTATGTTTTGAATCTAGCCTCCCACTAAACCTAGATACACCCTATTCCTCTACAGCTACGAATTTCCAAGCTATTTATTTCCTGAGTATCATATAAAGAGGTTCTTGGTTTGATGCCAAGGCCCACACATTTTGAAGCAACAAAATCACACATATCATCATCATCATCTCATAAATTGGACTTGTTTTCCTCCAGGTCAACACAATATTTCGCATTTCGTTCGATCTTATGATTTTCATTGTCCCCCACTTTCTCTTGTTCCTCCATCTATTTATCTCCCTAAATTCATAATTTGTTGCATCATCTGTTTCCCAAATGATTAGAGTATTCATCATTGCATCCACATCATTTTATTCCTTTAGGGTTTTCTCTCTACTACATGTTTTTCCTAGTTATTGTATTAGCAAGTAAAGAGTATCATACAACAGTAAATTGATCAGTTGGGGACGATTCACGACGCAAGATTCTATTATGTATTTTTGGACCTTGTTTAGTGCGATCTTCAGTTTGTACCACTATATCTTCAAAATCCTGAAGCATGTCATCCTCTAGCCTTAGCCAACCTAATTCGACCACTTCTTCTGATTAGAAACATCTTAGGTTGATACTGAAAGTGCAATATGGTCAACTAGAGGGGGGGTGAATAGGTGACCTACAAATTTTACTTCTTTTTCACTTTTAATGGGGGCTTTAAGAAAGTAAATGCTTGATTACCTAAATGTGCAACTAAGTAAACACCCTAGGTGGTAGGAAGCAAGTAGCAGCGGAAATAAAGGAACGGTACAAGAAAACAACAAGTGAAAAACACGGAGACAAGGATATGTTTCCCGTAGTTCCTTCTTGAAAGAAGTACGTCTACGTTGGAGAGGTGGGGAGCCACCTAGGCACTCCTCAATAGCACGGATGTGCACACCTTGTTCTCCTTGAGCTTCTCCGGTGAGGGAGAGTCTCGTTTCCACTATGAGGTCGACTTGAAGGCGTTGACCAAACCTTTACAAGGGGTTGAGGCTACTCCACAAGTGAGATGGAGGCTCTCAACAATCGAAGCTTCTTGCTACAAGGTGGAAGCTACAAGCACTAGGGTTTCCCTTGGATGTCAAAGCAACCAAGAGATTACAAGATCCCAAGAGTTGTGGTGTGGGTACACACGTTTTGGCTTGGTGGAAAGGTAGATCTAGTCCTCCTCCATGAGATCCTTGAAGGGCATCGAGTTTGGTTGGAGGAGGAGGGAGATCGGGGCGTTTTGAGCTCTACAACAATGGAGGAGAGAGAGGAATGGACGAGCTACCTATCTAGAGGAAGAAGACAGCTATTTATAGGCTCCTCCAAAATCTGACCGTTGCAGTCCTGCGGGACCGGAATATTTCGGAGTAAAGGCCGGAAATTTCCGGTGTGTCTTGGCCGGAAATTTGAATTCTCCGGGGGGCGGATATTTGAAATATCCGGGGGCGTAAAATTCCGCCCCAATATTCCGCCCCCATCTCTGTGCGCAGGCATCAACTTGTTGATGAAAAATTGCTAAGGACCAGGGGCCGGATATTTGCTCCGGAAATTTCCGGGGCAAATTTCCGCCCCACCTTCTGTGCGCCCATCAACCAATGAAAAATCCTTCTTAGCAAATTTCTGCTAAGGACTTCATGACCTGAATATTGAAATATCCGGGGGGCGGATAATTGAAAAATCCGGGCCCGGAAATTTCCGGACAGAAATTCCGCCCCCATCTCTGTGCGCGGGCAACTTGTAATGATCCAATTTCTGCTAAGTCCCAGAGGGCCGGATTTTTGCACCGGAAATTTCCGGGGCAAATTTCCGCCCTGGCATCTGTGCGCGGGCAGAAAAGAACTTAGTCGTTTTCGAGAGTGCCAGGAAGGGGGCCGGAAATTTCCGGTGTGGGGGCCGGATAATCCGCCCTTTAAGTTCCGGAATTTCCGGCCTGCGAACTGAAAAATCCGGTGGCAGTAATTCCAGAATATAGTTCTTCTCTTTGATCTTTTGATGAGTATATAGAGATGATCACCTGAGATATTAGCTGCACGGTCTAAACAACATTGTTAGATAGGATATATCCGTGTTATCATCATCACCAAAATCATTAGAGGGATCATGAGCTTTCAATCTCCCCCTTTTTGGTGAATGATGACAACACGGGTATTTGCGGGAAAGTAAACTAACAATGCAAGATACGAAAACATCACAGATAGCATATATAGGAGACATGCCTCCTAATAATAATAGTTCACCAACGAATAACGAGTACGATAGAACGAAGTTCGAAAAGACGCACGAAATGATAAAAAACGGCAAATGAAGAACGAAACCCTCCCAAGCAAATGCCCGCGATCATCTAGATCTTCTTCCCCTTTGGCATCAGGATACCAAAAAGAGAAAAGAGAGAGCTACGTCCCATGGAGCAAACTCTAGGCCTGGGTGTCCTCCTCTTCCTCTTCTGCTTCATCCTCGGTGACGTCCTCCATGTCCTCATCATCATCCACACCGATGTCCCAGTCAACATCGCAGTTGTTCCAGTTCTTGTAGGCAATCCTGGGAGGAGGAAGTGGTGGCACATTGGGGGCACCAAGAGCAGTCATGATGTGATGCTGGTTCTCGAGGATGCTGCGGCGCTCCACATAGGCGCTGTAGTTCTCCTTGTGGAGGAACACATTCATGCACAGCACCTTTTCAATTGCGCGAATAAGCCAGGAGCGCTTCTTCTTGCCAGGAGGAGGGGGACGCATGCGAGGATCCCGGTGGCCTTGACCTGTGGCACCAACATCATGTGCAGCCTGCTGAGTGTGGGCAGCCTTCTTGTACAGGGTGACGTCCTTGTGCTCCTCACAGTCAAGCTCAAGGTCCTCACGAAGTGCTGCGGGATAGCGGGCCTTGATGTGCTTCATAATATAGGGAGCATATGGAGGCACTTTGCGGTGGAAGAGAGCAAAGTGGAGCTCATGGAAGATGAAATCCATCACATCAATCTTGTGAGCCTCCATGTCAGTCATGTCGCTCTCAGTGAAGGTCAAGAAGGCGTGGTGCATGAGGTTGACCAAGCCACCACGAATAGCATCATTATTACCACCACTTGGGGCAATAGACTCCCGGAACATGCGCAGCAGAATGTCATATATGGGATACAGTCCTTTGGCCGAGCCAATCACACCTGTGGAGCCATACAACTCAGCCAGCTTGTTCTTCTCATACTCAACCCCGTGAATATGCATGCGGTGACCCTGGGGAGTGTTGAGGCCAGAAAAAGGATACCCAAGCTCAGAAGAAAAGTCATGGAAGTTGGCTGTGAGCAAGTGAGGGCCAGACATCCAGGACATCCCAATTTCTTCAGAATCATCAATGACAAGTGTGGCATAGAACTGCTGAATGAATGTGGTATTGAAGGAGCACCTAGTCTCCATGAGCGGACGCAGACCAAGAACCTCAGCTAGCTGAACAGAGTTGTTGAAGTAGGCGGGGTTGGCAGCCAGATGAGCAAAGTTGATCACCTTCATGGGGCACACGGGCTTGCTCATCACAGTGTACACCTGCTTGAATAGGGTCTCCTGCTCAACATGCCAAAAGCATGAATCAATGGTGGGGTCCTGAGGACCCTCTGTGTACCATGCCTTGGCCCTCCATGCCTTGAACTCAAGAATTGGCATGGTGCCCACGTTGAGAGTGGCCTTGCCTTGCTGTCTGCCGGCCTTGCGGGCAGCCCTTTCAGCATCACGTTGACGCTCATAATCTCTCTCAGCATCCCTCGCACGCCGGCGAGTCTCATTATCCTCAACAAACGTTCCCTCTTCATTTTCTGTCAGGTGGCGGAGGCGCTTGCGGGTACTGGGCAGCTTTCCGGGCCTAGAGCTTGAACCATCTGCGAGGAAGGCAGAAAAAGGTGCAAAGAAAACAAAACAAAAATAAAAAACGGGGGCTCATGACTTGAGAAAATGAAGCAAGGAGATGACTGTTCGAGATTCATTACAGGCCGGAAATTCCGGCCTCAGGGAAATTTCCGGGGGGCGGAAATTCCGGTCCTGGGGCGGAAATTTCCGGTCTGCGAGATTTTCGAATCCAGATCTGAATCTGGGCCTGGAATGAATCTAGAACGAGGAATCTAGTATAAAGATGAATCCTAGAGGATAGGTGATACGTGTGTGAACAAGGAACCGTGCTAAACCAAGAGGATCACTAGATAGGAGAACAACGCATCTAGTCAATCCAAAATTGCGGAGAAAACGTACACATACCGGGATCCATGAATAGGAACGGACGTGCGGTCTCTTGATCCGCAAAAGATGAGTGGATGACGAGGAGGGGAGGCAAAGGAGCCTCCCGGGAGTCTCGGAGGCGGCGGCGGCTGGGGGCGAGTGGGGGCGAGGGGAGGGAAGCAACCTGGAACTGCTCCCTCCCGTCGCCCTTATATAGCCCCAGACCAACCACACCAGAAATTTCCGGTATTAAGTCCGGAAATTCCGGGGGGCGGAAATTTGGGCCGGAATATTCCGCCCAAATATCCGGTGTGCCCTCTGCGAGCAGGCACGCGGGATAGTTGGGGGACTATTCGAGTCCATTTTCGAACCCCGGAAATTTCCGGGGCTTAAGGCACGGAATATTCCGGGCCCCGGAATTTTACCCCAGAAATTTCCGCTCCAATTTTCCGGTGTGCCTTCTGCGAGCGGGCACATTGGAAATGGGCGAAATTTCTGGGACAAAAGTCTGGGGGCCGAAATATTCCGGGTCCTAGGCCGGAATTTCCGGTGTTTCCTCGCCATCCGAGTATTTGTGGAAGATGGAACAAGTCGTGAGCCTCCAAAAACGAAAACCACAAACAAACGCACGAACACGAAGAAAACACCAAAAACACATCAAATACAAATTCAAAGGAAAGAGTTGGTGGCCGAAGCCACCGTGTTTGAGTGATACCAAGGAGCCGCGAAGATGTATCTTGGACTCAAAAGTATAACTCACGTTTTAAGCACAATAAGTCACAAATTGACTAGATATGCATGACGTTTTGATTGTTTTACGCATGATAGGTGGAGTGTTTGTTCATGAGTTGAACTACGCTCCCCCTATGTCCATGCCTACATCTAGACTAGATAGCACATATAGTGAAGGTACTCATGCAAGGGTTCAAGAGAAGTTAGACGCATCGATCACATTTAGTTCATTCCTCAAACCCCGAAATCTTGGTTCATCAAGGGCCTTCGTGAAGATATCCGCGAGTTGATCCTTGGTCGCAACATAGGAGAGGTCAATATCACCCTTCTCAACATGATCACGAATGAAGTGATGTCGTATCTCAATGTGCTTCGTCTTGGAGTGAATAACGGGATTGTAGGCGATCTTGATGGCACTCTCATTGTCGCACAAGAGAGGAACGTTGTCGAAGATGATGCCATAATCTCTCAATGTTTGCCGCATCCAAAGTAATTGAGCACAACAACTCGCCGCGGAGATGTATTCGGCCTCAGTGGTGGAGAGAGCAATGCAGTTTTGCTTCTTAGAAGACCAACATACCAATGAGCGGCCAAGAAATTGACAACTTCCGGATGTAGATTTCCTATCCGTCTTCTCTCCCGCATAGTCCGCATCCGAATACCCAATGAGCTGAAAGCTTGAACCCTTGGGATACCAAAGACCAAAGTTTGGGGTATGAACTAAATAGCGAAAGATACGCTTAACCGCTTCAAAATGACTTTGTCTCGGGGAAGTTTGAAACCTTGCACATTTACCAACGCTATACATAATATCGGGTCTAGATGCACAAAGGTAGAGCAAAGAGCCAATCATGGAGCGGTATACCTTTTGATCTACCTCTTTACCATTCGGGTCGGGTTTCAAGTCAATAGTCGTGGACATGGGAGTCTTCATAGGTTTGGCATCGTGCATGTTGAAGCGCTTGAGCATGTCTTGAGTATACTTGGCTTGCTTGATGAATGTGCCTTCGGGGTGTTGCTTGATCTCAAAGCCGAGAAAATACTCCAATTCTCCCATCATTGACATCTCGAATTTATCCGTCATAAGCTTGCAAAACTCATCATTGAATGCGACGTTAGTAGAACCGAAGATGATATCATCCACATAGAGTTGGCATATGAACAAGTCACCTCCAACCTTTTTGGTGAAAAGGGTGGGATCGATTAAACCAACATTGAACCCACGATCTACCAAAAACTCTTTAAGGTGCTCGTACCACGCACGTGGAGCTTGTTTAAGCCCATATAGCGCCTTATCGAGTTTGTAGACATGATCGGGGTGGTTGGGATCTTCGAAACCCGGAGGTTGCTTGACATAAACCAACTCGTGGATGGGACCATTCAAAAATGCACTTTTAACATCCATTTGTTGCAATTTAAAGTTGTGATGAGAGGCATAAGCAAGTAAGATGCGAATAGATTCAAGACGAGCAACGGGAGCGAAAGTTTCACCGAAATCGACACCTTCGACTTGAGAGAAACCTTGAGCAACCAATCTAGCCTTGTTGCGGATGATAATGCCGTCCTTGTCTTGTTTGTTCTTGAAGATCCACTTAGTGCCGATGACGTTCTTGCAATCTTTGGGTCTTGGCACCAATTTCCACACCTTGTTGCGCTCGAAATTGTTGAGTTCTTCGTGCATAGCTTCAAGCCAATCTTGATCTTCAAGAGCTTCATAGACCTTCTTTGGCTCAATGTGAGAGACGAATGCATGCGCTTTGCTAAAATCCGCTAGTTGCCTCCTTGTGACGACCCTTCCACGAACTTGTCCAAGAATCATGTCCTCCGTGTGACCGGCATGAGCAAGATTATCTAGTCTTCTCTTTGCCCTACGAGCTAGCATCTCCTCCAAAGTTTCCTTGGATAGTACTTGATCATCACCTTCATCATCAGAAACATGACCACCTTGATCTTGATCATCAACGGGAGGTGGATCCCTTATGTTTCTAGTTGTATCATCACCATGTGTATCTTGTTCCTCATTGTGAGCTTGGCCTTCATCATGAGCTTGACCTTGATTGTTAGCTTGGCCTTGTGGTGAAGCGTGAGGGCTTGGTGCATCTTGTTGGGTAGCTTGGTTATCAATGGATGTAGTCAATGGCTCCACTTGAGTGGGGCATAGTCCTTCTCCCTCCGTCATCCGGTAACCCTCAATGGGGATTATTTCACCAATCCCCATTCTTCTTATGACGATGGGAGGAATTTCATCTCCTACAATACCATGATTTATACGGCCCCCTTGGGACCCATTATCCTCATCAAATACCACGTCTATAGCTTCTTCAACTTGTCCGGTGGACTTGTTATAGACTCTATAAGCATGAGCGTTTGAGGCATAGCCAACAAAGATACCCTCATAGGATTTAGTCTCGAACTTTGACAAGCGTTTCCCTCTCTTGCGAATGAAGAATTTGCATCCAAAGACCTTGAAGTATGAAACGTCCGGCTTCTTGCCCGTGAGAATATCATAGGGGGTCTTGTTCAAGATCTTGCGGAGATATAATCGGTTGTTAGCGTGACAAGCGGTGGAGACGGCCTCGGCCCAAAAATTATAAGGAGAAGAGAACTCTGCAATCATGGTTCGAGCCGCATCCATAAGAGTCCGATTCTTTCTCTCCGCCACACCATTTTGTTGAGGAGTGTAGGGAGTGGAATATTGATGAGCAATGCCTTCCTCACTAAGAAATCCCTCTACGGTGTAGTTCTTGAACTCGGAGCCATTATCACTCCGGATAGCCATGATGCTTGTATTATGTTGTCTTTCCACCAAAGTGATGAACTCGATGACCCGCTTTTGAGTCTCACTCTTTCTCTTGAAGAAGTACACCCAACAATATCGTGAGTAATCATCCACAATCACCAAGCAATACTTCTTGCCTCCAAGACTATCATATGATAGAGGACCAAAGAGGTCCAAGTGAATGAGCTCAAGGATTCTTGATGTAGTGATGTTCGTCTTGGTGGGATGTGCTTCTCCATGTTGCTTTCCTAGAACGCAAGAGCTACACACACGATCTTTGGCAAACTTAGCATTTGTTAGTCCTAGAACGTGATTGCCACTTTGAAGGTCATGCAACGTCCTCATATTGGTGTGGGCTAACCGGCGATGCCATAGCCAACCCACATCAACTTTAGCCATTAGGCATGTCGCGGCACACGTGTCTCCTTTGGAGAAGTCCACTACATACATGCCGTTCTCGACATGCCCAACAAAGGCTACTTTAAGAGTCGTTTCCCAAGTGACAATCACATTCTCCTTATTAAAGAAAGAGGTAAAACCACTTTTAGCAAGTTGAAGAACCGAGATGAGATTGTAGCCAAGGGACTCAACAAGAAGAACATTCTCAATCGACAAGTCATTTGAGATTGCTACCTTGCCTCGTCCCAATACCTTTAGTTCGGAGTTTTCACCAATAGTAACGCAATTGAGATGAGGTAATGGAGGATGAATATCACTCATTGCGTCATTGCTTCCGGTCATATGTTGGGATGCACCACTATCCACCGTCCATTTGCTCGAACCGGAAGCACTTCCCTACAATAGATTAGTTTCTTGATTTAGGGACCCATCTTTGAATGGGTCCTCTCATGTTAGCGACAAGGGTCTTAGGAACCCAAATACTCCAATGATAATCGTCACCATAAGAAGTACCAACATATTTAGCATATACATGACCATCTCTAGACTTCATAAGAACATAAGATGGATTATATTTCCCGGCAAAGTTATTGTGAGTGGTGCTCCCCCTAGAGGTCTCACCACCCACAATGGTGTTGGTCTCCTTCCCTTTGGTCACCTCTCCCTCTTTCACAAATCTTACTTCTTGTGAGGGGGAGGTGACTCTCTTCTTGTTCTTGTACTTCTTCTTTGACTTGGCTATATAGCCAAGTCCCTCCTTTCCATTGTTGGCACGTTGAGAAGCAATCTCATGGGGACTCTTCTCATTTCCTATAAGATTAGTTGTACTACAAGCATTGCTAGGCAAGACATTCAAGCTAGAAAGTGAAGTGGATACAACTTGCTTGTTTGATTGTTGAGCTAGAAGATTGTCACGAGATTTGGTTAACTTGTCATGAATTTCCTTAAGAGTCATGAACTCCTTTTCAAGTTTTTCATAACGAGTACCAAGTTCCTCGTGGGCAATTCCTAGCTTCAATTCTTCATGTTCAAGAGTTTTAATTAAGGCAAGAGATTGAGCATTTTCCTTCCTAAGCTTAGAGACACTTATGGCAAAGTTTTCTTCAAGACAAGACAATTTCTCCTCAAGTGAGGCACGAATGGAATGCTCATTATCAAGAGCTTTTTCAAGCTCTTGCTCATTGCAAGTGTGACCTCCATGGCTTTCTAAGGTCATGATGATCTCCTCCTTTTCATCAACAAGAGAGTTAGCCTCATCAAGTTGCCTCAAAAGGGAGTTCACCTTTTCCTTAGTCTCACCCTTAAGGCTAGATAGCCATATGCTTAACTCATTAGACTCACTATCCTCCTCACAAGCATTTTCAACACAATCCGATAACGAAGGAGGGTTAGTGACGATGGTCTTGGAGTTGGGAGAGCATACCGAAGTGGCTTTTGCCATAAGACATGTAGGTCGGGTAGCCACATTCTCATTGGGGGATTCGAATAGAGAGATCGAAGGTGATGATGCGGTGGCCTTGGCGATGTGAGCAACTCCAACTACCTCATCTTCTCCTTCATCTCCGGAGATGTAAGTCTCAAGAACCGCCCCTTCTTGAACGTAGAGAGCCCTTGGCACCTTCCTTGCAAAGTTCTTGTTTTGAGGAGGCTTGGTCTTGTTCTTCCGAATGAGCTTGCCTTCGTTTTCTTCTCTTGGCTCAAAGGGGCACTCCTTCACGAAGTGGTTAGCGCTACCACAATTGTAGCATGTCCTTGGTCGCTCCCCCTTCTTCTTGTAGTTCTTGTTTCGTGGAGGCCTTGGAGATCCGGCCTTGTGAGCTTCCCATCTCTTCCAATATCCATGCATAGCAAGGGCAATGCACTTGTGAGCTCCCGTGTAAGTATCTTCATAGTCTTCCTCATCATCATCATCCTCTTCACTTTCATCAACCCGAGCCATTGCCTTTGACTTCAATGCAAGGTTGGGAGACTTTCCTATACCTCTAGAGCGAGCTAGAGCATCATCCGCACTCTTGTGTGAGAGAGAAATTGCGATGAACTCACTAAGAACACCAATGGAGTTGAGAGTATTGTAGTCCGCTCTTGTCCGGATACTAGTGGCGAGATTCTTCTCGAAGGGTGTGATAGCCTTGACAAATTTCCTCTTTATCCACTCATCGGTGATCTCTTCCTTGCCAAAGTCTCTCAGTTGATTGGCGAGAGTGACAACTCGTCTATAGAGCTCTTCAGGAGTCTCATCCTCTTGCATAACGAAGTTCTCGGAGTTGTCAATGGCCACATCATATTTGGAAGACTGAATACTAGCATTTCCTTGAAACAAGGTATCAAGTTTGTCCCAAGCTTCCTTGGCGGTCTTGCAACCGCGGATGTGAGTGAGATGCTCCCTTGGGAGAGCCTTCTGGATAATAACAAGAGCAGTTTTGTTGAGTTGAGATTCAACATCCTCCCTTGGAGTCAAGTTGCTTGGGTCATGAGGATGAAATCCATGGATCACGCTTCTCCACAATGACGTACACGATCCTGAAATGTGAGATTCCATTTCAAACTTCCAAGAGGAAAATTCGTTAGTGTTAAGGATGGGTGGAACTCCAACATTAAGGATGTGTGGCATGGAAACGATTGGGTGGATAGAATCATAGTTTTGTGGTGGTGGAACTTTTGAATTGGACCCCGAACCATTAGCCGTTTGAGACTTGGAGCCACCGTCACTCTCCTTAGCTTTGGCTTTAGCCTTTTATGCGGCTTTAGCCTTAGCTTTGGCAATGTTTTCTTCGATTTCGGAAATATCCAGATTTGTTTCCTCATCCGAACTATCCTCATCGGTGACATGGGGAGAGTGAGACGGCCCCTTGGTTCTACCCATCATGCTCTCCAACATCTTCTTGATGGAGGAAACCTCCGAGCCCACACTAGAGCTAACCTTGGACAATTGGGTTTGAATGGTACAAACCGTTGTCTCTAGGTTGGCTATAGTGTCGGCCATTTTGGAGAGCTGCTCCTTAGAAGATTCGGGATCATCTCCGTTGACCATGATTACTCTTAGGCGGTTAAGCCCGATAAAAGAGCCGAGGCTCTGATACCAATTGAAAGTGCAATATGGTCAACTAGAGGGTGGGGTGAATAGGTGACCTACAAATTTTACTTCTTTTTCACTTTTAATGGGGGCTTTAAGAAAGTAAATGCTTGATTATCTAAATGTGCAACTAAGTGAACACCCTAGGTGGTACGAAGCAAGTAGCAGCGGAAATAAAGGAACGGTACAAGAAAACAACAAGTGAAAAACACGGAAACAAGGATATGTTTCCCGTAGTTCCTTCTTGAAAGAAGTACGTCTACGTTGGAGAGGTGGGGAGCCACCTAGGCGCTCCTCAATAGCACGGATGTGCACACCTTGTTCTCCTTGAGCTTCTCCGGTGAGGGAGATTCTCGTTTCCACTATGAGGTCGACTTGAAGGCGTTGACCAAACCTTTACAAGGGGTTGAGGCTACTCCACAAGTGAGATGGAGGCTCTCAACAATCGAAGCTTCTTGCTACAAGGTGGAAGATACAAGCACTAGGGTTTCCCTTGGATGTCAAAGCAACCAAGAGATTACAAAATCCCAAGAGTTGTGGTGTGGGTACACACGTTTTGGCTTGGTGGAAAGGTAGATCTAGTCCTCCTCCATGAGATCCTTGAAGGGCATCGAGTTTGGTTGGAGGAGGAGGGAGATCGGGGCGTTTTGAGCTCTACAACAATGGAGGAGAGAGAGGAATGGACGAGCTACCTATCTAGAGGAAGAAGACAGCTATTTATAGACTCCTCCAAAATCTGACCGTTGCAGTCCTGCGGGACCGGAATATTCCGGAGTAAAGGCCGGAAATTTCCGGTGTGTCTTGGCTGGAAATTTGAATTCTCCGGGGGCGGATATTTGAAATATCGGGGGGCGGAAAATTCCGCCCCAATATTCCGCCCCCATCTCTGTGCGCAGGCATCAACTTGTTGATGAAAAATTGCTAAGGACCAGGGGCCGGATATTTGCTCCGGAAATTTCCGGGGCAAATTTCCGCCCCACCTTCTGTGCGCGGGCATCAACCAATGAAAAATCCTTCTTAGCAAATTTCTGCTAAGGACTTGATGACCGGAATATTGAAATATCCGGGGGGCGGATAATTGAAAAATCCGGGCCCGGAAATTTCCGGACAGAAATTCCGCCCCCATCTCTGTGCGCGGGCAACTTGTAATGATCCAATTTCTGCTAAGTCCCAGAGGGCCGGATTTTTGCACCGGAAATTTCCGGGGCAAATTTCCGCCCTGGCATCTGTGCGCGGGCAGAAAAGAACTTAGTCGTTTTCGAGAGTGGCAGGAAGGGGGCCGGAAATTTCCGGTGTGGGGGCCGAATAATCCGCCCTTTAAGTTCCGGAATTTCCGGCCTGCGAACTGAAAAATCCGGTAGCAGTAGTTCCAGAATATAGTTCTTCTCTTTGATCTTTTGATGAGTATATAGAGATGATCACCTGAGATATTAGCTGCACAGTCTAAACAACATTGTTAGATAGGATATATCCGTGTTATCATCATCACCAAAATCATTAGAGAGATCATGAGCTTTCAGATACGACTTGAGATATAGGAAGGATTGATTAATTTATTTTGAAAATATCAAATACTTATTACATCATGTCGACAAGGAATAATTAAAACTTCATCTTGAGTTTGTCAAGTACAAGCACAACAAAGTTTACAAGGAAAGTTCTCTAGAATCAAAATTCCAACACTAGTTTAAGTAGAATTACCTTGAGACCTGCATTTTATAGGCTCAATAATGTGGTTAGCCCTTGCTTGCTTCTTTATGAATTCGGCCATCTCATGTTTGGTTTTGGCAATGGACGCAATCGATTGCGCAATGTGCATCCTCGCGATTTCAAATGCAAACAAAGTACATTTGCTCATTGTCTTTTCCACTTGGAGTTGAGCTTCGAGAAGTTGAACATTTGGAGACTTGAAGGAGCTTATCTTTGATCGATGATTATGCATAAACATGCATTTGGTACATGATAAGAGTTAAATTGTAGAAATTTGTTTTTGCTTTCTAAAGTTTTGCATGTGGGCATGTTTCCACATTGCTTTTGCTCTTACATTGTACTCCCTCCGTTCATAAATAGATGACTTTCATTTGTCCTAAAATGGATGTATGTAGACATGTTTTAGTGTTCAGATACATCCACTTTTGGACAAATGAAAGTCATCTATTTATGAACGGAGGGAGTACTTTCATCATGTGTTCGGATAGGATGTTCTAGCTTGCTTTTGAAAAGATCAATAACAAATGTGTAGTTGTGTTCTTGTTGTTGGAATGCACAGTGTACGGTGGAGAGCCGGGGAGACACGCATCAAAGAAGATTATTTATTTACGTAGAAAAAACTTTATTTACGTAGATGGATGAGCTATGGCAATTAATATTTCAAATCGTGTTGAAGAAAAAATTACAAGAAGCTGACAGACCGTCAAAATCACTAGTACTACATATTTTCGTCTTGATTAGTGCGTCAGTGCGTGAAGCGTATACTCACTCAGAAGGCGTTACTATGTCTCAGAAGGCGGATGCGAAGTCAAACCATCTAATGCCAGTCTCACTCACCAAGCTCATCGATCCTAGAAATACTCGAAATCGGTCTGGGGTTGATCGCCGGTGCTCGACTTGCCCCCAGCGGTCTCCGTCGGCTTCTTCTCCTTGCCGCTGGCAGCAGCCGCATACTGCCGGAAGTCCACCGGCTCCGGCACCGACGGTGGCGCCATGGACCTGACCAGCGCCCAGTTGACGCCCTCGAAGAAGGGGTGCTGCTTGATCTCCGTGGCGCCCCTGGTGAAGGCGATCCGCTTCTGCGGCTCCTTCACAAGGAGTCCGCGGATGAGGTCGCGCGCCACGGCGCTGGCACCCCCCGCCACCGAGCCCCCGAAGTCGGAGGGGAACCGGAGCGGCTGCTCGATGACGTTGCAGAGCGTGGCGCGGTTCCCGGCGCCCTTGAAGGGCGTGGTGCCGTGCAGCAGCTCGTAGAGGAAGATGCCCAGCGTCCACCAGTCGACCGCGCTGCCGTGCCCTTCGCCCCGGATGATCTCCGGGGCGAGGTACTCGTGCGTGCCCACGAACGACATGGACCGCACCTCCGTCGGCTCCGCGTTGAACTCTACGGCGGCAGCCGCGTTGAGGCTCTGCAGGTCACTCTTGGACGCCTTCCGGCTGCGGCGCGGCAGGATGCGCGGGAAGAAGGATGACGACTGCACGCACCCCTGGTTGGGAGCCAGGCCCTCGCCGCCGCCCTCCGCAGCTCCCGAGCCGTTGCCGGCGCCACCGCCGCCGATGGCGCTATTGCTGTGCACGGAGGAGGACTTGACGAGCGTCGGGCAGACGGTGCACCGCAGCGAAAGGTCGAAGTCCGACAGCATGATGTGGCCGTCGTCCCTCACCAGCACGTTCTCCGGCTTCAGGTCCCTGTACACGATCCCCAGCATGTGCAGGTACTCCATCGCAAGCAGTATCTCGGCAGTGTAGAACCTGACATGCACAGAAATGGATGCAGCGTTGTCAGACAAGATGGCCATCGCACGCCCACCCGTACGAGTCGACGAAATCGGCATGGACGACGGACCTGGCGGCTTGTTCGGTGAAATGCTTGGTCGGCTGCTTCTGGCGGAGGGAGTGGAGGTTGCCGCCGCTGCAGTACTCCATGACGAGGCAGTAGAACTTGTCGGTCTCGAAGTGGGTGTAGAGGGTGGGCAGGAAAGGGTGGTCCAGGAGGCCCAGGATCTCGAGCTCCGTCTGCGCACGGGCCATCTTGTTCCGGCTGACCAGCGATGCCTTGTCCATCACTTTCATGGCGAAGAAGGCCGACGTGCCGCGAAGCTCCACCAGGTACACGCTGCCGATGTCGCCGTAGCCTAGCCGCTTCAGCAGCCGGAAGTGGCCCAGGTTCAGAGCCGTCTCCTGGGCGGTCGCCAGCTGGATCGCCTCCCAACGGCTGTCCCCTCCCGTGTGCCGCTTCACCTGCGCCGGCGCCGGAGCCGGCGCCGGCGCCGTTGAAGACGACGCCGAAGCCGAGCTGAGGCTGCTCTCCTGGCTGCTGCTCCGGGTGCTGCGGCTGCTGTCCAAGACGCTGCCATTGCCGGCCACGGGTTCAGTATTATGATTGTTCGCGCTCGTCGCCGTTGTCTCGGATGTTTGAGCCGGCGCCGGGCTGCTCACCGTAGCAGGGCCTGTAGCGACGTTGCTGGGATTGGTGGTCGTACTGGATTTCTCGACCTGCTCTGGCTTGTTCTTGGGTTTTGCCTTCTTGTCCCGAGGGAGTTGCGAATTAGCAGACGCTTTGGAGGTTGGAGACTGTATGTCGATGAATTCATCGTCTTCGAAGCTGTCGCGGCCGTTACTATTTTTCTGAGGGCTGAAATCCATGCCGTCGTCTTCCATGAACAGAAGCTCGATCGGTGTTGGACAAGTTCTCTGAAACCTCACAAGGCACGATATCAACAGACAATTCAAAATTCAGCTCACATCACACAACTGCATGCGAAAACAAACTCTTTTGCGTTACTTCTGTCATCACAAATGCGAAAACTGGATGAGGAACTTAAGACAAAACATAAAATTCGCCAAACTATCAGAGATAATTTGGTTCCCTATGCAGGCATTGTAATGAACACAATTCAATTGGGACTCAAACCTTTCTGATTATTGTGCTTCTAATGTCAGACAATTCAATCGATGCTTCATATGGTACACCAGGAAAGATCACAGAGGCCGATGAAAGAATGTCACAGAAGGTCCTATTCGTCTTGCCATGGTGGGGAAAATGCAATTTGCAGCAACTAGGAAGGATTGCCTTGTTGGGAGGAAAAAGGGTAAGAATGCATGCAAACTTGGAGTTGGATTCGTGGGGTTGTGAGAGGAATCCGTGGAAACGGGGTGGATGAACATGGCATTGCTAAGTTTAGGAAGAGGTGAGAATAGTGTCTTACCATCTTCTTGGGTCTTCCATATTTTTTTTTTTGGAGGGTATGCAATTGCATATCTGATTTTTACGACAATACTAGTTGCACCCATCAGTGTTGTCGAACCCACTCACACCACTCTTAGTCAACTACTCGCGAAGGATGGCTCCAACTCCCGCTCCTGCCTCATTCTATCTCCTCAACTGAGCGATCACTCTAGTGGCCAGAGCGTCCTCATCACAAATTTGGCTGGTGTTCCCGAATACCCTCGCATTTCGTTGATTCCAGATCATCCACGTAATGAGAGTGGCCAGCGTGTCAACCGGGTTTCTGCGATTGTCTCTGAATCTCTCACGAACCGCTAGCCACCAGTTCTCCAGTGTATCAGTCACTGTAGGCGTGGCTAACTGTAGTCTCAGCAGACTTGTGCATCTCCACCAAACCTGTCTCGTGAACACACATGTCACCAAGATGTGATCCGAGATCTCCAACTCTTGTAGATACATCTTGCAGACGTCCAGGTGGTCCTGCAAACCGTGCCGCGCTCTATTGTCGGTTGTCCACAGTCTGTGCTGGATTGCTAACCACATAAACAATTTGCATTTACCTGGGGCCCAGCACTTCCAAACCCCTGGCTAATGGGAATATAATCTTCTCAAGCATTAATGCCTTATATGTCGAGGAAGCTGAATATTTCCCCGAGACCGCAACTGGCCACAAGAACTCGTCTTCCCTGAACTCATCCCGTGGCACCTCCTGTATTGCCAGCCACAATTTGACACACTGAGATGCCATCTCTGCAGACCAAACAACTTTGCTATCAATTATCCATTTGTTGTCTGTCAGGGCTTCTGTAATATCTTGTTGTTTGATGTCCTCAAATTGACTGCAGCCCTGAGCGTAGGGGCTATCTCCTCAACTGTGACGCCTCCCAGCCACCTATCCTTCCAAAACAGCGTCCTCATCCCGTCCCCGACCTGGATGCGGACAAGGTTGTTAAACTCTGCTGCCATTGTGTCATTGAGCATTGGCAACCCGTTGCAAGGTCTCGAGGCATCAGTCCTTCTAAACCACTCCCATCTCACTCGTAATGCCAAACCCTAAGTTTCCAGATTTTTAACACCCAAGCCCACATAGTGATAGGGCTTGCACACATTCTCCCACGCAACAAGACATTGCCCTCCGTGCGCTCTCTCAGATCCTGCCCATAGGAGCCCTCTCATCCATTTGTCAATTTCTTCCAGCAGCCAGCAGGGAGCCTCCGCCACTAACAACTGGTGCACCGGTCTCGCGGCAACTACTGATTTGACCAAAGTCAATCTCCCTGCTCTTACTATCATACCACTTTGCGAAGTCAGAACACATCTCCGCACCTGGTCCAACATAGGTTGCCACTCACTCTTGGTTAGTGGACGCAGTGTCAGCTGCAATCCCAGGTATCTAATTGGGAATTGTGTGATGTTATAGCCTAACACCTATGATACCAAGTTCTCATCCCCCTCCTCGCTCCGGATGAGAGTCGCTGAAGTCTTCGCATAGTTCACTTTCAGACCCCGAGACCTCTCCAAAAATATGCAGGATATGCTTGACCACAGATAGGTCCATCTCCGTGGGCTTGGGAAACAACACCACATCATCCGCATAGACCGAAACTCTCTGCAAAGCCGTTCAACCAACAAGCGGTGAAAATAGACCTTCTCCCACCGCCTTCGTCGCCAAAAGTGTGATTGCCTCCATATCCAACACAAAGAGCATGGGGGGATATCGGGTCCCCCTGGCGCAACCACCATGCATGAGAGATCCGCTTCCCTGGAACCCCATTGACCACCACCTTAGTGGTTGTCGTGTTTAGCAGGATCACGATTAACCTGCACCACCACTCGCTGAATCCCTCCTGTCTCAAAATTTCCATCAGGAACACCCAAGAAAGCGAGCGAAACGCTCTAGAGATGTCTAATTTCAAAAGCACCCCCTTCTGTCTCCTGGTTTTGATTTTGCAGGCCATTTGCCGCACCAAAATGAAGTTGTTATGCAAACTCCAGCCTTTGACGAATGCGACTGATTACCGTTCACCAACTCTCCTAATTTGGATCTCAATCGGTTGTCCAAAATCTTAGAGAAGAGCTTAGAGAAGTTGTGCACCAAGCTGATGGGCCTAAAGTCTCCTATCTCAATTGCATCTTGATTTTTGGGGATAAGCGTGATCAATGCCTTATTTAGCTTGGAAAACCCCCTTCCATATCCCACTTCCAATTTGAGCAAGGCCGCCATGATGTCTGGCTTTATTATGTCCCAAGCTCTATGCTAGAAAGCTCGAATGAACCCATCCGGCCGGGGGCCCTATCCGGTGGAATCTCCTTGATAGTCTCCCACACCTCTGCCTCGGAGAACAATCCATCCAAGTCATACAACTCATGAATTTGAAGGCCAATATAATCCAAGTCCACGGTGTGTTCCCCGGTCTGCAGTTTTCCTAGTAATTCCTGGTAGGCTTTGAAGAATACCTCCTCTTTCTGCGATTGGTCCGCAACCAAATCTCCCCCACACTCACCGCAAGGATGTAGCTCTTGGCCCTCCTACCATTGGCCACAGCATGGAACAACCTAGTGTTAGCATCTCCTTCCATTAGCCATCTCAACCTCGATATCTGTCTTGCTATGGTGCGCTCAAGAGAAGAAATCCCCAGAATCGAGAGTTTAAGAGTGCGCCTCAGCCAAACTTATCACAAGGACAATTGCCTCCTATCCTGTGCAGCATCCAGCCTGAAGACAATCGTGTTTGAAATTGCCAACTGGATTTTGATGTTTCCCACCTTTCTTTGGCCCCAGGATTGGAGGTAGGATGCCAGATTCCTATAAAGCGCATCGAGGCGCTTGAAAGGGTCTACAGTCGCCTCATCACAAACCCAACCATATTTAACTGCCTCTTCAAACCATTCAAGCTTCAACCAGAACAGCTCAAATCTAAATCTCCTTTTGGGTCTATCAGCCGCGTTCAACGAGAGGTGCAAAGGGGTATGGTCTGATATGTTGGTTGAAAGCGTATAGAGAATGCAATCTAGGTATAGAATGTCCCAGTCCACCGAGGACAGGGCTCGATCAATGCGGGTCATAGTTGGAGTGGCCTTCTCATTGCTCCAAGTGTACATCCTGCCATGTAGGTAAATATCACGGAGCTCATGTGAACTCACAAAGGCTCTCAAATGACTCATCTTGTTCCTATTCAAATTGGCATTGTTTTTCTCCGCAGCCGAAAGTATCATGTTAAAATCCCTCACAATAATCCATGGTCCAGGGCATAACGAACGCCTCTCAACCAGCTTGTGCAAGAACTGGGCTTTCTCTGCATCCTTTTGTGGACCGTACACCACCAAAAGCCACCAGCTCTTATTCTCCTTAGTGGTTACCTCCCCTGTCAGCGTATGATATTAGTGCTGACATGGGAGAAACTGAGGACTGTAGTGTCCCAAGCCACCAACACTCCTCCTCGAGTTTCAACCGCTGGCAAGTAAACGAATCCATCAAACGACGGGCCAAGACACTGAAGGATTGTGTAGCGGTCAACCACGTTATTTTTGTTTCCTGCAGACACACCAAGTTCACATGCAAGGACTCCACAAATTCTCGCACATCGTTTTTCTTCGAGGCTCATTCAGGCCATGAGGATTCCAACTCAAAATGTCTATGTTTGTATCCATAATATAACAACAAAGAACTCCACTCCTAGCTCTACACACGACCATCTCAGTGTGCACAGACTGCCTGGCTACGCATCTCCTGTAGTACCCCTAGGGGTGGCATCTCCTTGCCAAAGATCGAGGCCACCACGTGCAGGTGCTCATCCTTCATAGGTGAGTCGAAGAGGTTCTTGAAATCCTGTAGGGTTGCCTCATATAGAATCATGTTGTCTGGAACAACTCCAAGTGCCTTGAGAAGCACAGTCTCTGTTGCTGACGCCTTCTTAAGCGGCTTGCTAGTAGGGCCTGGCATGCTTGGCACGCTCGAACTACGCGTATGTCGTCGTGGCATACAAGGCACCCCCTCAAAGCTAACCCCCACTGTTGACTCTACCTCACGGAGAAGCGGGGGTGCCAACTTCTTTAACAAGTTAGCACAGAAGGACTTTAGTCTGTTGAACTGAGCACACTTGGAAGGAAGGTTGTCATGGTATGTAACAAAGGGGCATCACCCCCACTCCCCAACTCAGTATCTCTCGCCTCCGAGACCACCTCGAGATCATCTTCATGAGCGTCCGGTCCCTTCTCACTCTCATCTTTGTCCACGTGTGTCGAGAGGGAGACCTCGAAATAATCCTCTACATCGCCCATCGCACCATACTTTGCGACCAAGTCCATAGAACCCCGCTGCTGCGACGCTGTGGAAGAAACACTCATAGGCTCTGGAACACCCCACTTAGTAGTGGGGCCCATCATACAGATGGATGCACCCACCACTGTATCAAGTGCTTCAAAAAATCCCGCTCCGGAACAGTACTGGGGCCCGCCACCTTGGCGGCTGCACCCACCACTCCCGCAGCCAAAACGAGCACAGGGGCCAAATCAACCTTGGGATCGCCACTGGGGCCTGCCACGGAGACGGCTTCACCCAGCGCATGAGCCACCTCTTCCCTCGTGACATGCGCCGCACGAACCGGCTCTTCCCGTATCCTATCCTCACGGCGACAAGAACACGACCCGCCTTCGAATTCCAAATTATTGTCCACTGGCCTCTCCACCTCAGGATCGAGTGCGCTTTTTCCTTTTGCAGGGACCGCGCCAACGGTCACATCCTCCTCGGGATTCCCTATTAGGTGCTAGAGTCCGAGATAGGAAGGTGTGCGCCTACCGCTTTTTCCGACACGCACCCAGGCCCGACCCCATCCGCACATGGTCGTGCTGAGGGCGACCTCAGATTCCTCTCTCGCACAATCCTCTCCATAGGATCCACCACTTGACGCCACCTAGTGTGACAAGGACGCGCGGGTCTCGCCACTCCCTTGTCCGCGCGAGTGTTCCTTTCCACGTGTCGCACGGAGAGAGGAGGGAGTCTCCAGTCCTCCTTTGACTCATTCTGAGCGAACAAACACCCTCCGAGCCCGCTTTCCACCTGGCCACGACCACCACCTCTGCGGTCTGGCACGCCCAGCTGCCAGGGGAGGTGGTGCAGATGCCACCCATGATGTACACCACCAAACTCGTCGGAGCCCTGGAGCCAAGTACTTCCGGAATCGTCACGAGGCGGCGCAACCAGCAGATCCTCCCTTTCACTATCCCTTGCATCCTCGACGCCGGTCACGTGAATGAGGACTCGATACTTCATCGTCTTCCACTTTCTCCAAGGATGCCGCCAGCGATGGGCTTCGCAACCTGCCTTCACCATCCTCTGGCGATGGCTGATACGTCTCAAACGTATCTATAATTTTTGATGCTCCAAGCATGTTTTCTTCCAATTGCTACATGTTTTCTTTACACTTTATAGCATTTTATGCATTTTATGGGACTAAACCTATTAACAAGATGCCACAGTGCCAGTTCCTGTTTTCTGTTGTTTTTCTATTCCAGATAATTACTTAAGGAAATATTCTTGATTCGAACGAAACAAGGACCGAACCTCCTATTTTTTCCGACACGTCAACGGAGTCCAAAGCAAAGACGGAGGAGGGCACCGAGGTGGCCACACCATAGGGTGGCGCGGGTGCCCTGGCCACGTCACCACATGGTGTGGGCCCCTCGGGCGCCCACCGACATCGCCCTTTCGCCTATATATTACCCCCGACACAAAAACCCTAAATCAATCAGCCTCCATCCACGAAAAGTTCCGCAGCTCCGACGCCATCGAAGACAAGTTTCGGGGGACAGAAATCTCTATTACGGCACCCTGCCAGGACGGGGAATTGCCCCCGGAGCCATTGAACGGATAGTATGGGCACCTAGAGGGAGGGGCGAATAGGTTCTATGACTATTTTCAATTTTTCTTCAAATGAAGGCTTGAAACAAAGTTAAATTTTCTAGATAATGCAATTAAGGTGAATTTACCTATATGACAAGAACAACGATAAATATGATTAAAGTTAAGTAAAGGAGAGGAAACGAGGTAATCGATAATGGAAGCACGCGGAGAAACGATGTATTCCCGAGTTCCTCCTTGTTAAGGGAGTACGTCTCGTTGGAGGGGTGTGAGTTTCGCCATGAAGGCCTACTCAACGCCACAAAGGCCTCACCCTATTCTCCGATGAACAACGCCACAAAGGCCTAATTCACCTTCCACTATTGATTCTCTTTGAGTAGGGAATCGAATCCTTTACCACAAGCTTGGGGCACACACCCACAACCAAATTGGGGGTTGATACGTCATAAACATATCCTTAATTTCTGATGTTCCATGTTGTTTTCATGTTGTTTACTACATGTTTGCTATACACTTTATGTCATTTTTATCGATTTTCTGGACTAACCTATTGACAAGATGCCACAGAGCCAGTTCCCTGTTTTCTGTTGTTTTTAGTTTCAGAAAATTTATTCTGGAAATATTCTCGGAATTGGAAAATTCGAAACCCATAAGTCTTAGAATTCCTGAAGGTTTCACGGAGTCCTGAAGAGGCCCGGAAGGGGGCCACACCATAGTGCGGCGCCCCCTGGCCACGCCTGGGGGTGGTGTGGGCCCCTCGGGCATCCACCGCCATCGCCCTTTCGCCTATTTATACCCCCCGATACGTCAACCCTAAAAATAAACCACTTCGACCCGAGAAACACCCGAGGCCGCTTTCATCGTCATCCCGAGATCGGGAGGGTTCTGGAGCTCTCCACGGCACCCTGCCGGGAGGGGAATTCATCACCGGAGGGGTCTATACCACCATGCCCTCCTCCGAAGTGATGCGTGAGTAGTTCATCTCTGGACTACGGGTCCATAGCAGTAGCTAGATGGTTGTCTTCTCCACTTTGTACCTCTAGTTTAGATCTTGTGAGCTGCCCTACATGATCGAGATCATCTTTATGTAATGCTACATGTTGTGCTTGCTGGGATCCGATGAATGTTGAATGCTATGTCTTCTTATTATCAATCTATCATGTCATCTTCATGCATATGTTATTTATGATCTTGCATGCTCTCTGTTATTAGTAGATGCTCTGGCCAAGTAGATGTTAGTAACTCCAAGAGGGAGTATTTATGCTCGATAGTTGGTTCATGCCTCCTTTGCGTCTGTGCTTGACTGACAAAAATGTGACGGATGGAGAATGTGTTGTTTCCACTAGGGAGAAAACAACGGTGTTTACTTAGTTTACACTGTTTAGATTACATACTTTGCTTACTGTGATAATCTGTTCCTTGCAACTTAATACCCAACGTTTGTTCGGATGATATTCGAAGGGTGGATTATTAGTCATGGATGGAGTTGGATGACGGTGTATGTATCTTGTTGTAATGCCCGCATGAATCACATAGTAATCCTTATGTCTTGCATATGCACTACGGTGCAGCCTTCATTTCTGTCAATTGCCCAGCTGTAATTTGTTCACCACACATATTATTTATCTTTCACGGAGAGACACCACTAGTGAACTGTGGACCCCGGTCTATTTTCTTATTACGATAATACACACATAGTTTCCACTGCTTTCACACTGCTTCCACTGTTTTCACACTGCTGCTATTGTTTTCATACTGTTATCATATTGTTTTCCACACCATACGTTCCACCTCTTTGTTATCAGCAAAACTGGTGAGATTGACAACCTCACTACTTCGTTGGGGGCAAAGTGAATTGTTTGTGTTGTGTAGGTTCCACGTTGCTGCTGAACCGGTAGTGCGCCTACCATCTCAGCTGCACCAACCTTCTGAAGTTACTCCTTCCTCCTACTGGTCGATTAAACCTTAGTTTCTTTATGAGGGAAAACTGATGTTGTGCTCATCATACCTTCCTCTTGGGGGTTCCCAACGAACGTGTGTCCACACGCCATCAAAACTTCTTCTGGCGCCGTTGCCGGGGAGGAAGAGAATTTATTCAAGGGGATTTACTCACTTCCAATCTCTTTACTTTGTTTTTTGTTTTGGTTGGTTTATTTTATTTTGTTTGCTTATCTTTATCAAAAACACACAAAAATAGTTCTTATTCTAGCTGTAGTCTTATTCCCATTTTTAGTCTTGTTAAAATGAGTGTTCCTGAAGCTGAAGTTCGTTTTTTTAAGAAACAAGGTGGAGAAAGTTTGAAAGATGCTTGGTATAGGATAAGTGATGCTCATCATAGATGCGCTAAGAAATGTTCCACTTTAATCCTTCTTAGGAATTTTTATGTTGGTATTACTAGCTGGTATAGGTATGTTCTAGATACTCTTACCGTCGGTAATTTTTTGGGAACACCTGCTTTGGAAGCCTGTAATTTAATTGAAAGTTTAGTTGGAACACCACCTACTAAGGTTGTTAAAACTGATATCACTTTAGATGATGTTATTAAAAATCTAAACTCTATAGAGAAAATTTGCCAAATCTCCTTGATAATGCTAGCAAAGTTAATGAATCAATAGTAAGTATCAATAAGAAAATCACTGTTTTAGAAGCTAGCAATATCCATGATAGTCAAAATATGAGGATTGGTAAATTAGAGGAGGCTATGAAAACTTTAAGCTCAACTTTTTCTTCTCTTAGGTTTAAAAGGGAGAAACCTTCTGTGGGAAAAGAGAAAAAATTTATGTATGTCCTCAAGGTTCCTAAACCGAAATCCCCTGATGTGCTTAAAATTAATAAAACTTTTAGTGAAACTAAAAGTGATTTGCATGTTGAATCATCTTCAGGGGTGTCTAAGGTACCATTGCTACAATTGGGGTTTTGGAGGAAATTATTGATTTAGATGCTTCTTCACTTGAAAACACTTGATTCCACTTTTCTGGGCCGAGCTAAAAGGCTTTAAAGAAAAGCACTTCTTGGGAGATAGCCCATGGTTTTATTTTTGCTTTTTTTTCTCTGTTTTCTCTTGAGTAAAGGGGTTGTATACTTCTGTAGCAACTCCTTTGTATCTTTATTTGTTTTTAGTTGTGCCAAGTAAAGTTTCTGACGAAAGTTGGAGTTGGTTTTGGATTTCTACGTAGGAAACAGATTTCTGCTGTCCACCGTAAAAAAATCGCATAATTCACAGAAAGATCAAAATGACCTGAAAATTTTTGTGCTTATTCCTCAGATAATTCCGCAACTTTTTTGTTATTTCAGTTTTTTACCAACGTAAGTGCCCTGAAATTTTTTCTCTTTACATATTGTTCTGGTTTTGGCAGATTCTGCCATTTTTCTTGCATTTGCTCTTTTACGATGTCAAGTGGATTTCTTTGCTTCACGTAACATCAGTGGCTGTAGCTAATGTTTAAAATTATCAGTAGAACTTGTTCCCATACAGAACCCATGGAATTTTTATTGTTGCACTAACCCTCTAATGCGAATTAATCTTTGAGTGTGGTGTGAAGGAAGTTTTCAAGGGTAAAGAGAAGAGGGTGATATAATGTGATCAAGAAGAGTGCAAGGTCAAAGCTTGGGGATTCCCCCGTGGTTCATCCAAGAAAATTTTAAGAAGACTCAAGAATCTAAGCTTGGGGATGCCCAAGGCATCCCCTTCTTCAACATCAATTTATCAGGTCACTTCTAGTGAAACTATATTTTTATTCGGTCACATCATATGAAGTTTACTTGGAGCGTCTGTTTGTTTTTCTTTTGTTTTCCTTTCTTCAATAATATAGTTTGAACCTAGCTTTCCTTGTTTGGGAGAGAAACACGCTCCACTTTTTTGTTTGAATACTCGTTATGCTAGTATTCTTAGTTTTTCTTCTAGTTGCTGCAAAAATGCATGTTTAGCTTTTGTTTTCATTGCATGTCTTATTCAGAGCTGTTGGTTTTAGTAGTGTCGTGTGAGTACTCTCATGCTTTCTTGCTGTATCATTTAGAGAGTTTTTGCTAAAACATATTTTGTATGATGCTTGTTGGGAAAAGAAACTGCTGCATGTGGTAGAAGTATAAACGATGCAAAGAGAAGCTTGTATAGACTGTGGCTAGACTTTTTCATATCATGCTAGATGTTATTTAATTCTAAATCCTAGTGGTTATTTAGTAGCATGATTTGTCTCAAATATCTGAGAGTGTCTAATGTGCCATTGAAAGAATCATGAGTTGTTCTTGTCATTTTGAAGCATAAATTTGTGGTGTTCTCCTTTGAATGTTTTATTTGGTTGACTTGGCGCATGCTCACACCATGTTTACGACTATGAACCAGTCACTTATAGCCTCTATGATAATTTAGTTTTTGAACTTGTGGTACCACTTATGCTTTGATTAATGATGTTTATGTCGCTATGCATGATTATGGCCATTACTGCTCTCTTGCTTTGTCGCTCCCAGTCTTTTGCTAGCCTCCACTTGTACTGAGTATGAGCTCTACTCGTGCATCCAAATCCCAAAAAACCAAAGTTTGCCAAATTTGTCCACCATACCTGCCTACATGTGGTATTTAACCGCCACTCCAAAGTAAATTTCTCATGTGTTACCTTTAAAACTTTCAAAATTACTCTTGTTTTGTGCTCCTGTTTTAGCTCATGAGGACGTAAATAGAGAATCTTTATCTCAATTATTGATTGGACTTTTACACCCTGGACTAGTGGCTTCATCCGTTTATCCAATTGATAGAAGAGCTGGCAGCGGGGTGCCCAGCCCCAAATTAATACAAAAAAATTATCTTCACTATTTTTGCCCCTGATTTATCCGTCAAAGCATAATTGTGTAAACAAAAGAGAAAGAGGGATGACCTTCTACCCAGATGCGTCCTTCTATGGGAGCCCCTCTTGTGAAGTCTATTCGTTGACATAAGCATACACCTCTCTAAAAAATGTTCTTTTATACCTCTATTTAATAAAATAAAAGCCCTAGCACATGATTTGATCCCTGCTTCCCTCTGCTAAGGGCCTTTTTTATGTTGAGTCTCCATCTTCTAACTTTATGCACAGTTGAGAGGGCATAGTTTCCATTCTGAGGTTAATGTGCATTTGTCCCATAAAAATTATTAATTGATTCATGATGTGTTATTGTTTGTTCTCTAATTATTTGTTCTAGGCTTCCTCATGAACTTTGAAGGTGTCCTGGCATTTATGTTTTGCCCCACTCTTAAGGACAAGCAAAATATCACTTTGCCATGTTATCTCTATGCTTGAAACAAATGTATATCTTTCAGTGCATTATTATTCATGATCTTTTATTTGTGTTACTTCTCATGATGCAAGGTGATTGCTATGTTTTATTATTAAAGTTCTATTTATCATGCTTGTGTTAAAATACTATGATCTCAGCTTACATATGCTTTTACATTATTGATGATCAAGATTATATTGGTAGCATATCACCTAAATAATTATGTGTTTTTATCGTTTACCTACTCGAGGAAGAGTAGGAACTAAGCTTGGGGATGTTGATACGCCATAAACGTATTCTTAATTTATGAGGTTCCATCTTGTTTTCATGTTGTTTCCTACGTGTTTGATATACACTTTATGTCATTTTTATCGATTTTCTGGACTAACCTATTGACAAGATGCCACAGAGCCAGTTCCTTGTTTTCTGATGTTTTTAGTTTCAGAAAAGTTGTTCTGGAAATATTCTCTGAATTTGTAAATTCGAAGCCCAGAAGTCTTAGAATTCCCGAAGGTTCCACGGAGTCCCGAAGAGGCCCGGAGGGGGGCCACACCATAGGGAGGCTCCCCCTGTCCGCGCCTAGGGGTGGTGTGGGCCCTCGAGCGTCCACCGCCATCGCTCTTTCGCCTATTTATAAACCCCGATATGTCAACCCTAAAAATATACCACTTCGTCCCGAGAAACACCCGAGGCCACCGTCATCATCATCCCGAGATCGAAAGGGTTCTGGAGCTCTCCCAGGCACCCTGCCGGGAGGGGAATTCATCACCGGAGGGGTCTACACCACCATGCCTGATGGACTGTAGACACACGCTCGTTGGGAGGCCCCAAGCGCAAGGTGTGAAGAGTGCAGCAGCAAGTTTTCCCTCAGAAAAGAAACCAAGGTTGAATCGACCAGTAGGAGGAAGAAGCACTTCGGAAGGTTGATGCAGCTGAGATGACAGGGCACACAATTGGTTCAGCAGCAGCGTGGAACCTACACAACACAATCAAATCACTTTGCCCCAACGAAACAGTGAGGTTGTCAATCTCACCGGTTTTGCTAAACACAAAGAGGTTAAACATATGGTGTGGAAAACAGTTGGAACAGTATGAGAGCAGTATGAAAGCAGTAGGTGTTTTATCAGTATGAGGAAAATGGACCGGGGTCCACAGTTCACTAGTGGTGTCTCTCCGTGAAAGATAAATAACATGTGTGGTGAAAAAATTACAGCTGGGCAATTGACAGAATTGAAGGCTGCACCGTAGTGCATATGCAAGACATAAAGATTACTATGTGATTCATGCGGGCATTATAGCAAAATACGTAGACCGTTATCCAACTACATCTATAACTAATAATCCACCCTCCGAATATCATCCGAACAAACGTTGGGTATTAAGTTGCAAGAAACAGATAATCACAGTAAGCAAAGTGTGTAATGTAAACAATAATATCATCCTTAGATAAAGCATTGTTGTTTTCTCCCTAATGGCAACATCACAGCCTCCATCCATCACGTTTCTGTCACTCGAGCACAGATGAAAAGGAGGCATGAACCCACTATCGAGCATAAATACTCCCTCTTGGAGTTACTAGCATCTACTTGGCCAGAGTATCTACTAATAATGGAGAGCATGCAAGATCGTAAATAATATATGCATGAAGATAACATGATAGATTGATAATCAGAAGACATAGCATTCAACATTCATCAGATCCCAGCAAAACACAACATGTAGCATTACATAAAGATGATCTTGATCATGATAGGAAGCTCATAAGATCTAAACATGAGGTACAAAGTGGATAGAACAACCATCTAGCTACTTCTATGGACACGTAGTCCAGGGATGAACTACTCACACATCACTTTGGGAGAGGGCATGGTGGTGTAGACCCCTCCGGTGATTATTTCCCCCACCGGCAGGGTGCCGCGAAGAGCTTCAGAACCCTCCCGATCTCGGGATGACGGTGACGGCGTCCATGGGTGTTTCTCGGGAAAAGTGGGATATCTTTAGGGTTTACGTCTCGGGGGGGGGGTTAAATAGGCGGAAGGGCAGAGGCGGTGGAGGCCTGGGGCCCCACACCACCACCCCCCCCGGCGCGGCCAAGGGGGGCGCCTCCCTATGGTGTGGCCCCCCCTGAGGCCCCCCTCTGGGTCTCTTCGGGATTCCGTGGAACCTTCGGGAATTCTAACACTTCCGACCTTCGAATTTTCCAATTCCGAGAATATTTCCAGAACAACTTTTTTGAAACTAAAAACAACAGAAAACAGGGAGCTGGCTCTATGACATCTTGTCAAAAGGTTAGTCCAGAAAATCGATAAAAATGAAATAAACTGTATACCAAACATGTGGTAAACAATAAGAAAATAACATGGAACATCAGAAATTAAGGATACGTTTATGACGTGTCAATGCCCTTCTCCAAAGTGATGCGTGAGTAGTTCATCCTTGTACTATGGGTCCATAGCAGTAGCTAGATGGTTGTCTTCTCCACTTTCTACCTCATGTTTAGATCTCGTGAGCTTCCCTACATGATCGAGATCATCTTTACGTAATGCTACATGTTGTGTTTGCTGGGATCCGATGAATGTTGAATGCTATGTCTTCTGATTATCAATCTATCATGTTATCTTCATGCATAAGTTATTTATGATCTTGCATGCTCTCCGTTATTAGTAGATGCTCTAGCCAAGTAGATGCTACTAACTCCAAGAGGGAGTATTTATGATCGATAGTGGGTTCATGCCTCCTTTGCATCTGTGCTCGAGTGACAGAAACATGACGGATGGAGGATGTGTTGTTGCTATTAGGGAGAAAACAACGGTGTTTACCTAGTTTACATTGTTTACATTAGACACTTTTCTTACTGCGATAATCCGTTGCTTGCAACTTAATACCCAACGTTTGTTCAGATGATATTTGGAGGGTGGATTATTAAACATCGATGCAGTTGGATGACGGTCTATGTATTTTGTTGTAATGCCCGCATGAATCACATAGTAATCATTATGTTATTGCATATGCACTATGGTGCAGCCTTCATTTCTGTCAATTGCCCAGCTGTAATTTGTTCACCACACATGTTATTTATCTTTCACGGTGAGACACTACTAGTGAACTGTGGACCCCGGTCCATTTTCTTATTCTGATAATACACACACTGTTTCCACTGCTTCCACTGTTTTCACACTGCTCCTACTATTTTCATATTGTTCTCATATTGTTTTCCACACCATACGTTTAACCTATTTGTTATCAGCAAAACCGGTGAGATTGCTAGCCTCACTGCTTCGTTGGGGCAAAGTGAATTGTTTGTGTTGTGTAGGTTCCGCATTGCTGCTGAACCGGTAGTGCGATGTGCCATCTCAACTGCATAAACCTTCTGAAGTTACTCCTTCCTCCTACAGGTCGATTAAACCTTGGTTTCTTTCTGAGGGAAAATTGCTGTTGTGCTCATCATACCTTCCTCTTGGGGTTTCCCAACGAACGTGTGTTCATACGCCATTAGGGGCTCCCAACAATCACCAAGAATCCAAGAGTAGTAATGGTGGTCTAGGTTTTCCACAAGGAAACCCGAGATTCAAATCACTCAAGTGAATGAGGGGGAAATGATGAACGGCTTGGTGAAGATTTAGATCCACGCCTTCTCCTTCAATCCTCCAAAGATCAACAAGTTTGGGTGGATGAGTTGGGAGAAATCTAAACTTTGGTGAGCTCTATAAATGCATATTTATGGCTTGGACAAACTAGATCTCTTAAGGAAGAAGGAGGGGTATTTATACCCCCTCCATAAATGTGGTTGTTGGAGCTAGAATCTTGAACCGGAATATCCGGTCGAAACTTGGACCGGAATTTCCGGTTAGGCAAATTCCTGCAGATCTGAGATTTCGAAGAGCAGCTAACTTCAACCGGAATTTCCGGTTTCACCAAAATATCCGGTTGCATAATTTCTAGTTGGTACCAGGACGTGGAGAGTTTCTGACTTAGCCAAATTCTGGCTTTTCTTCTTCATCCAAAATTTTTGGTTTGCCCAAAATATCCGGTTGCAAATTTCCGGTTACCACCAGGAACTAGAGAAATCCAGGCTTAGCCATTTCTTCGTGAAAATCTTCCCAACCGGAATATCCGGTTGACATGGAAATTTCCGGCTACCTCTAGTGCCCAGAACGGTTTGGTCCTTAGCCAAATTCCGAGAAATCCACCACAACCGGAATTTCTAGTTGCACTGGAAATTTCTGGTTGAAATATCCGGTTACCACCAGGAACACCAGAGGTTGATCTACCTTCAACTTTTGCGGTGTTTGATGCGAGAGAGAGAAGTTAATCACCTACACCGCTTAACACCTTTGTAAATAGTATCGTTAGTATTGTTAACTAACACACAAAACTACCGGGATTATGAAATGCACTTTCAATCTCCCCTTTTTGTTGTTGGATGACAATACTATGATTTGCATGGAATGAACCAACTACATTATCATGTGAGTGATAAAATTGGAAATTTCTCCCCCTACAAGTATGCATAGTCTAAATTGCCTTTCAAATGCAAGAAGAACTTTTATAGGAGGGTGATTTCCAAAGACATCACAAAATGATACGAGAGACAAACAACAAGTATTGAGGTTGGAGATGAAATACTATACCTTGTGCAAGTAGGATATACGAACATAAGCGATGCACAATAATATAACCTAAATAGATAGATAACAAAATGGATCCACACACACATAGTCTCACAAACAATAATAACATAGTCTTAAACCAGCGAAAGCAAATAAGTTTGAAATGATAACGAAATGGACACAAGCTCTAAGAGAGTGATAAAAGATCATGCTTGTGCCCCGACCCATGCAAATCCCTCGTAATCCTAATAAGCTACTTCTCCCCCTATGGCATAGAGACACCAAAAAGGATATGAGTAGTGATGCTAACATCCCATGAAGATCTAGACACCGGAATCCGACTCGGAGGACTCCTCATCAAACTCATCATCAGCAGGTGCACTGGATGGAGTGGAGGGACCAATAAGACGAAGACCATCCTCAATATGAGACCAAGGGGCAGTAGCTCTGGAGGACCACTGAGAGTACGTGTCAGGGACCAAGTCAACATGAGGATCTCCAGCAACACCACTATCATGATGTAGAATCTTCTGCTGAGAGCTAGACATGGCAACATCCCTGCGATAAGACTGGTACTACTCACAGTGAATGTCCACCTTCATGCAAAGGACATTGCACTAGAACCAAGAGGGCTTCCTGATCTTACGCCTGGCAGACGTGTCAACCTGAGGACCCTGAGGAGCTTGAGTATTTGGAGGAGAAGCAGAGGCACTAGCACGAGCATCCCTCATGAAAGAACCATGCTCAGGAGCAGGAGAGGGATCAGTACGACGCTTGGGATTCTTCATGTACAACTTCTTGAAGTGGTGGTCCTCCATAGGAAAAGAGTTGAAGTGATCCTTCAATGTATCCTTGATGAGCATCATAATGTATGTACCATAGGGAATGGTGTTGCCACCAAGCATAGCGTTCTTGAACTCATTGAAGATGAAATCCATGACATCCACATGATAGTTCCTTGAGGTGTTGAGATCCTCAATGCACTTCTTAGCAAGCACCAAAAGATTGAAAAGGGGGATAGTGATTGCGTCATTGTTACCTCCTCTTGGATCAATGAAATACCTAAAGATGAGAACTAGATGATCATAGAATGTGAGAAGTCCCTCAACCTTGTCAACTGGAAAGACAGGGATATACATGTCTGCCATAATATCATCACGGTCCGGCCTATCCACCTCATGCATAAGGTGACCAAGAGAAGGATGGTCTTGCCACTTGTAGCCCACAACTCTAGCAAACTTGGACATCTTGGATCGAAATAATGTAGAGCCATTCATCCACTTCAACGTGTAATGGACATCATCCCCAATCACTAGAGTTGACACGAACTGAACAATGAGAGGACTGTTGTAGGGGCAACGGGCTTCCATAAGCTTACCAAGACCAAACCATAGCACCACACTAGCAGCCTAAGAAAATGCTTTCTTATCCTTGAGAAACTGGAGCATGGTAGGATTTATTGGTCGGGCAAGGAACTTGTGGTCAAGATAGATGTCAGCATTTATATAAGATTGTTCCAAGCACCAGAAACGAGTATCATCCATCTCATTGTCCCTTGGTTCATAATACCAATCCCCATTACAAATCTGAGCATAATCCCGAGCAGACACACCAGACTTGTAGTTCTTCCTAGTCTCTTTGCCCTTTCTCTTGGAAAAAGTCCTTTTGGTCACAGTGGACTTAACTCTTCCCTTGGCCACAGCTTTCCTCGGGGGCCTCTCATCACCGGGTTCTTCAACACTTGTTTCTTAGTAAGACGGACGCTTGCGAGTGCCCAACTCGTCAACATTCAAACCACATGTGAAAATAGCAATATAGGGGGATAACACAAGATGAGTACACACAAGCCAAGACAAGGAATCATGCATAATAACAATAGCAAAGCATCCATAATCGATCAAGTAATAGTCCTAGAGAAATCACTAGAGTTATGGACATCGGATTTTCTTGAGACAGACCCAACCAGAATTTCCGGTTCCTTTTTGACTGGATATTCCGGTTCTGCATAGACAAAACTAGATTGGTTGTCTACTAGGTCTCAAACTAGATCGAGTAACTGGGGTGCTAAATTATTGTTATTAGCATGCAATTAGGTACCCTAGGAACATCTACCACCAAGCACGTACAAAGAAATCATGTCTTTAAGATGGGTATGGGTAGAGAACCCAAGATTCAAAAGTGAGGAGGTTACCCGCATCCATGGAGGAAAGTGCTTGGATCAAAACGTTCCCGGGGAGGAGGAGCACTAGATCCGCCTAAGAGCTTGAGGATCCAATGGAGGATGTCACCGAAAGGGCTAAGGTAGGGTGCGGTGGCTATGGTGGAGGAGGAGGAGATAGGGGGTGGAAAAGAAACATGGAGACTGCTCTCACCTCGACCTCTTCATGTTTTAGGGTCAGATTCACCGAACCGGATATTCTGGTTGCTACCAGAATTTCCGGTTCAAAAGTGAACCGGATATTCCGACAACCACCAGTACCCAACTTCCTAGTATTCAAATAGCTTGTGTGCAAGATAGAATTTGGTCTTATGGGATAGGAAAGCTTAGGATAGAAAACCAAACTGAGTAAAGTACTTCTACCTCTCACTTGCTAGAATCAAATGTGGTAAACCAAGTTAGAGAGAGTTTCCTATAAAACTTCTGCTTGAGAAACAAGATAAAATCAATGAAATCCAAATAAAACCCAACTAAGATCCAAGTCTTCACAAAATAAGAGGTTGGTGGACTAAGCCACCATGTAAGAGATCATGGTATGACACCACGGAGATATATCTTAGGTGTATTGCGAATTATCAACATTGAAGCTCACAATTCAACATTATAAATAGAGAGATAACAATGAGTTTTTGCTTTGGGCATAACGGGGGGGGACCCAATGTGTTAGGATAACACTCCCCCTATATCCATGCCTACACCTAAACCCAAACACGTATCAACTATAGGGGTGTGTGCAAGATCCTCAAGTCAAACTCCTTGAATCGATGATATTTAGCTCATTCCTCAAAAACATGAATCTTGCATCATCAACAGGCTTCGTGAAGATGTCCACGAGATTATCCTTGGTTGGGACATATGCTAGCTCAATATCACCTCTTGCCACATGATCTCGGATGAAATGATGACGAATCTCAATATGTTTCATCCTTGTGTGTTGCACGGGGTTGTAGGCGATCTTGATGGCACTTTCATTGTCACACATGAGTGGCACCTTATCCAAGTGAACATCATACTCTTTGAGGGTTTTCCTCATCCATGGCAATTGGTACAAGCCCTAGCGGCCGCCACATACTCGGCTTCGGATGTGGAGAGAGATATACAATTTTTCTTCTTAGAAGACCAACTCACCAAACACCTACCAAGAAATTGGCAAGCCCTGGAAGTAGACTTCCTATCATCTTGATCACCGGACCAATCTGAGTCAGTGTACCCCTTGAGAGAAAATTGTGCCCCTTTTGGGTACCACAAACCAAACCTTAAGGTATGAACCAAATACCGAAAGATCCTATGGACCGCCACCAAGGGGATTTCCTTAGGATCCGCTTGATACCTTGCACACACACCTACACTCAAAATGATATCGGACCTAGATGCACAAAGGTAAAGCAAAGAACCAATCATAGAACGATACAACTTTTGGTCCACATCTTTACCGTCCGAATTGCGCTTGAGGTGGCATTTGACTTGCATTGAAGATGGCTTCTCTTTTTCACCTTGGAAATTAAACCTCTTGACCATGTGTTGGGTATACTTGGCTGGAGAAATGAAAGTCCCACGAAATTGCTTGATCTCAAATCGAAGGAAGAAGTTGAGCTCTCCCATCATAGACATCTCAAACCTGTCAGTCATAAGCTTCGAGAACTCATTATTAAAAGCTTGGTTAGTTGAGATAAAGATAATACCATCTACGTAGAGTTGTCATATGAAAATATCTCCCTTTACCCTCTTTGTGAAAAGGGTGGGGTCGATCTTCGCAACTTCAAACCCACGTTCTTCCAACAACTCTCTAAGGTGCTCATACCACGCACGTGGTGCTTGTTTAAGTCCATAGAGAGCCTTATCGATCTTGTAGACATGGTTAGGGAAGTTAGGATTCTTGAAACCCAGAGGTTGGTTAACATATAACTCCTCTTTCAATGGACCATTTAGAAAAGCACTTTTGACATCCATTTTTTGCAATTTGAAATTATGCGAAGATGCATATGCAAGAAGGATACATATGGACTCAAGGTGAGCCACGGCAGCATAGGTTTCATCAAATTCAATGCCTTCCACTTCAGTGCATTCTTGAGCCACCAATCTTGTCTTGTTCCTTATGACACTACCATGCTCATCTTGCTTGTTCTTGAATATCCACTTAGTGCCAATAACATTGTGGCAATTCTTTGGCTTCTCAACTAGCTTCCAAACTTTATTGCACTCAAAGTTATTGAGCTCATCTTGCATAGTTTCCAACCAATCCGAGTCCTCAAGAGCTTCAAATACTTTCCTTGGTTCCACCATGGATATGTGAGCTTGATGCTCACAAAAATGTGCTAATTGCCTTCTGGTGTATTTTCTTGTTTGAACATCATTCAACACCTTATCATCGGATGCATCAATACGCTTCAAGGATCTTCTAATCTTGCTTTCACGACGGGATTCTATCTCCTCATTATTGCAAGGAGGGATCACTTGATCATCTTGATCATTTGGGTCCCCATCTTGAACAGATTGTTGGCCTTTATCATCGTCATCATCAGCAACAGAACTTGCTTCAACTTGTGGAGAGGAGGACGAAGAAGGTTGATCTTGGCCTTCACCTTGACTATCTTGAATGATAGGAGTGTTTGTTTCTTGCAAAGTAACTTGTTCAACAAGAGGAGGGTCTTGATCTTGTTCTTGGTTAGGTGCAACACTTGGCTCCTTGGCTCGTTCTTATATTGTAGAGGTGGGATCCACTTGAGTAGAGCATAGTTCTTCTCGAGTTTCCATAAGGTGTCCCTCAATGAGGCGGAAAAATCCAACACCCATCCTTCCTATGGCTTCTTGAGGCATTTCAACATCTACATCAGAAACATGAAATTGTGCCACTTGGGAGCCATCATTTTCCTCGAAAACCACACTACAAGATTCTATGACTATCCGTGAGGTTTTTTCAAAGACTCTATAAGTGTGGGATTTGGCACCGTAACCAACAAATATACTCTCAATAGTTTTAGATTGGAATTTAGACAACCGGACACCTTTATCAAATAGAAACACTTACAACCGAAGACACGAAAGTAGGAGACGTTGAGTTTGTTGCCGCTGAGGATTTCATATGGAGTCTTCTCTAAGACCTTACGAATGTAGAGGCGGTTGGAGGAGTGGCATGCTGTAGATATGGCTTCATCCCATAAATATTGGGGAGAAGAATACTCCGCCAACATGGTCCTTGCCATACCAAATAGATTTCGATTCTTCCTTTCGGCTACACCATTTTGTTGAGGGGTATACACAGCGGAATATTGATGATGAATGCCCTCTTCACTATAAAATTCATTTAGAATGTAGTTCTTCAACTAGGATCCATTGTCACTCCTAATAGCCATGATTTGGACATTGTGTTGATGTTGCACTTGGTTGGAGAAGTCGATGATAGTTTGTTGGGTCTCACTCTTGCACTTGAAGAAATAGACCCAAGTATATCTTGAATAGTCATCTACAATCACCAAACAATACTTATTGCCTCCAAGACTTGCATCGGGAACGACACCAAAGAGATCAACATGGAGAAGCTCCACGATCCTCTTTGATGAGATAATGGTCTTGCTCTTGTGGGAGGCATCATGCATCTTTCCTTCAACACACGACCTACAAACGCGATCTTTGGAAAAGGAAACATTTTCTTTTAGTCCGAGGATTAGGACACCTTTGTGAAGACTTTTCAAACTTCTCATATTGACATGGGATAGGCGGCGATGCCACAAACATCCCACATCTGCCTTTCCGAAAATACACATCGCTTGAGAGTTGGTAGACTTCAAAAACTCCAGCACAAACAACTCATTTTCGACATGTCCCACATACGCGACGTCTAGAGTCTTGCTCCTCAAAAGGACCACAATATCAAGATCAAAGAAGATGGAGAAACCCATCTTCCCTAAGGAACGAAATGAAAGTAAATTGTAACCAAGGGATTTGACAAGCATGAGATCAACTATATTGATATCGGGAGCAATCACAACCTTGCTGAAACCCGTTGCCTTAGACTTCGACCTATCTCCATAAGTGACAATTGCATCATTTGTATTTGGGCGCAACTCCAACACAAGTTCTTTGCTTCCGGTCATATGACTAGTGCATCCATTATCAATTATCCATTTAGAACCACCGTAAGCATAGTCCTGCAAGAAATCATTGACTAGAGTTAGGACCCAAGGAGGGTCCCAGCATGGTAGCAACAAGGGTCTTTGGGACCCAAATAGTATAGTCAATGAAACCCTCAGTAGAACCAACATATTTAGCTTGCACAACACCATAACAATCAACATATAAGAAATGGTGTGGATTGTTAGTTCCCCGGGGATGCTACGAGTAGATTCGTCCCTAATGACAATACCATTCGAAGCAACACTCTTCTTAGCTCGTGAGGGCTTGGACTTGTTCTTGTTCTTGTTCTTCTTATTCTTATTGTTCTTCTTCTTGGCAACATAGCCAAGACCTTTCTTGCCCACTTGTGGCTTAGGAGAAACCACTCATGACTTGGGAGCAACTTGTGGCTTAGAAACCACAACATTCTAACCACTAGGGCCCTTGCCCTTGATTCTTGCTAGCTCTTCCTTCAACCTAGCATTCTCCTCAATAATATTTTCATGATCACAAGAAGAAGTAGACGTACTCAGCACATTGAATTGATTGAGTTGCGTTTGAAGTTGTTCATGTGACTCTTTGAGGGTAGAGTGTTCACTCTGCAAGGCCTTGTGAGCCTTGGTGAGCTTCTCAAACTCCTCGGTTAGTTTATCATGACAACCCCTAAACTCCACTTATCAGTTTTAGCCTTTTTTATTTAGCAATAGCAAGGTCACGTTCTTTAGTGATATTAGCAACTAGTTCATTATGTGACTCTTCAATAGTTTCAAGTTCCTCCTCAAGAGAAACTCGACCCTCATGCTCTTTCTCAAGGGTCATAGAGAGAGATGCCTTTTCATCTGCATCCCTCCTTTCAATCTCACCTTTCTTCTCAAGAGCTTCATCGGCGTCTCCCAATTGGCTCATGAGGAGATCAAAGTACCTCTTGGTCTCACCTTGCACGTTAGACATAAAACGTTCCAAAGAGGCAATTTCATCTTCTACACTAGGACTAGCAATGCTATTCATTTCATTTTGAGTCTTAGAGATGATATAAGGTGATACCTCTGAGGCCTTAGCCATGAAGCACTTGGCGAAAGGTCGAGGAGATTCTCATTGGGGGATTCAAAGAGAGATGAGGAAGATGAAGTTGATGCAATAGCAAGAGCGACCACTTCACTTGTGGATCCTTCTTCATCATCACTTCCGGAATCATACTCCGCTTGAGTTACTAGCACAAACTTGGTGGGAGGCTTCTTGTTGAAAGGTTTCTTCTTGAAATGAGGTTTCTTGTAAGAAACCTTTGATTTGTCCTTGCGAATAAGATTTCCACCACGATGTTCTCTATTCTCATATGGGCACTCCGCAATAAAATGGTGCTTGTCATTACAATTGAAGCAAGACCTCACTTTTTGAGTCCCTTCCTTGCCATAGCTAGACTTGGTCTTCTCCTCAACATATGCCTTGGCGTTGGGAGGATTCTTCCAAAAAAATTGCATAGCAAGAGCAATGACATTCTTGAGCATGGGATCATATTCTTAATCCTTCAAAGGGTCCAAGTCCTCAATGCATGCTTCTTGCTGATCAACCTCCCTTGACACAACCTTCGTCTTCAAAGAAACGGAGGCTCCTTTGTGCATTCCCTTGGCACTAACACAGTTGGCAAGAGCATTCTTCGTTTGCACTTGGAAGGAGCTAATTTCCTGCATCACTTGAGTTGAGGTCAAAGATGCATAGTCATGTCTTCCTTGAATACTCTTCAAGTCCGCGGGCTCAAAAGGCATGAGAGCACTCACGTAGTTCCTCTTGATCCAAGCATCATCAATATACTTTTGCACCAACATTATTGAATGCGGTGGCAAGAGTCTTGAGCCTCTGGTACATGTCTTCATGGTTCTCACCATCATGCATATAGAATCCTTCGGCTTCATTTCTCAAGGTATCACACATATTCCTCTTCATGCTTTCATTTCCCGCAAACATGACGACAAGAGCATCCCATGTTTCTTTGGCGGCGGAATATTGTTGAAGATGATGCATGTGGTTTGGACCCACGGCTTGTTGAATGATGGAAAAAGCTGTCTAGTTGAGTTGACAATCTACGACTTCTCTTCTTGTCAAGTTCTTGGGGTCATGAGGCTTGTATCCATCTCGAGTGACCCTCGAAAGCTCAATACAAGAAGATTTTAAGTGAGTTTCCATATAATATTTCCAATCACCAAAAGAATGAGCATCAAGTTTAGGAGGTTCTCCACTAGGAATTATATGAGGATGTGGGATGGGAGGATCAGGAGAGTAGTGTCCTTCAACAGAGCGGTAATCTCCTTTCCCTTCCGTACCCTTATCGGCGGAGTTCTTAAGGGAATCACTTTTAGGTTTTTCACCATTAACCCCATCTTTAGCACCCCCTGGAATTTCTTTCGGAGGCGATGAAGTGGAAGTCTCCATTTTCTTGGCTTTCATGAATTGCAACAAGAGAGTTCGCTACTCATCAATTTTTCCATCCATGGATGAGGTCAAGGAAGTTTCAAAATCTTTGAGATCATCCATAGTGACATGTGCCACGGAATCGGTGACTACCACATTATCGTACATACTAAAACTCTTAGGCGGTTAAGCCCGAAATAAGAGCCAAGGATCTGATACCAATTGAACGGATAGTATGGGCACCTCGAGGGGGGGGGAATAGGTGTTACGACCAATTTTAATTTTTCTTCAAATTAAGGCTTGACACAAAGGTAAATTATCTAGATAATGCAACTAAGGTGAATTTACCTATATGACAAGAACAATGATAAATATGATACAAGTGAAGTAAAGGAGAGGGAACGAGGTAACCGATAATGGAAGCACGCGGAGACACGATGTATTCACGAGTTCCTCCTTGTTAAGGGAGTACATCTAGTTGGAGCGGTCTAAGTTTCGCCACGAAGGCCTACTCAACGCCACAAAGGCCTCACTCTATTCTCTAATGAACAACACCACAAAGGCCTAGTTCACCTTCACTATTGATCCCTTTGAGGCGGGAATCGAATCTGTTACAACAAGCTTCGGGCACACACCCACAACCAAATTGCGGGCTCCCAACAATCACCAAGAATCCAAGAGTAGTAATGGTAGTCTAGGTTTTCCACAAGGAAACCCTAGACTCAAATTCCTCAAGTGAATGAGGGGGAAATGAAGAACGTCTTGGTGAAGATCTAGATCCGGGCCTTCTCCTTAATTCCTCCGAAGATCAACAAGTTTGGGTGGAGGAGTTGGGAGAGATCTAAGAGTTGGTGAGCTCAATAAATGCATATTTATGGCTTGGACGAACTAGAGCTCTTGGGGAAGAAGGAGGGGTATTTATACCCCCTCCATAAATGTGGTCGCTGGAGCTAGAATCTTGAACCGGAATATCCGGTCCAAACTTGGACCGGAATTTCCGTTTAGGAAAATTTCTGCAGATCTGAGATTTTGGACAGCAGTTGACTTCAACCAGAATTTCCGGTTTCACCAAAATATCCGGTTGCAAAATTTCCGGTTGGTACCAGGACATGGAGAGTTTCTGGCTTTTCTTCTTCAACCGAAATTTCCAGTTTGCCCAAAATATCTGGTTCCAAATTTCCGTTTATCACCAGGAACTAGAGAAATCTAGACTTAGCCATTTCTTCGTGAAAATCTTACCAACCGGAATATCCGGTTGTCATGGAAATTTCCGGTTGAAATTTATGGCAACCTCCAGTGCCCAGAATGGTTTGGTCCTTATCCAAATTCTGAGAAATCCACCACAACCAGAATTTCAGGTTGCACTAGAAATTTCCGATTGAAATATCCGGTTACCACCAGGAACACCAGAGGTTGATCTACCTTCCCCTTTTGTGGTGCTCGATTCGAGAGAGAAGTTAATCACCTGAACCACTTAACACCTTTGTAAATAGTATCGTTAATATTGTTAACTAACACACAAAACTACCGGGATTATGAAATGCAATTTTAGCCATCTCCGTCGACTCCACCGCTATATTCATCGCCGTTGCTGACTTCCATGATGAGGAGGGAGTAGTTCTCCCCCGAGGCTGAGGGCTCTACAGGTAGCTATGTGGTTTATCTCTCTCTCTCTCTCTCATGGTGTGATCTTTATGTGATCACGAGCTTTGTAATCTAGTTGAATAAGTAGATGTTATTCTTCATTTATTATGCTACTCAAGTGGTTTTATTAATGTGAACTCCGGAGTCACCTTGTCCCACGGTGTGAAGGTGACAGTGTGCGCACCGTGTGTGACTCTTAGGCTAAATTTTATAGAAATACTTATCATGAGTTATAATTTGTGTTGAATGTGATGGAGGGATGATAACTCGATAGGCTAACGCCAAGGTGAAACCCGGCCCAAAGGGAATCGCGCAAGACCCGGCTCAAGGAAGAGGAGTTTCTAGAAGGCCCAAGGAGGAACGTGGGCCTAGTGACCCGTCCTTTGGGGTTATTGTTAGGAAACTTAGGGTTTGTGTGCGGTTTCCGGGTAGGATTCCGAGTGTGCCTTGTATAGGAAGCCAGGGAGCCGGGTAAGATATAAGCCGGCTCCTAGGGTTAGAGAAAGAGAGCTTCACCAGATATTCGAGTATCCCTGTAATACAAGAGCTGATATTGTAACCCTAGATCGGAGACTCGGCGACTTGATTGCCGGAGCTACCAGATCGATTGATAGCATGATTTCCCCTGAGCTAAACCCTCTCCCAAACACCAGAGTCGAATTGCCCCAAGATAAGTTACCCCTGGTAACGTCTGTCGTGATTATCCCGCGACAGTTGGCGCCCACCGTGGGGCCTACGTCCAAGGGTGTTTACATCATGGGAGAAGCTCGGAAAAGCATGAAGAACCTCGTCATTGGCGAGATCTACACCAACCCCGAAGGAGAGAAGATGGTAGACGACTTTGGTTGGGGGCCAAAGTCGGATCTGTTAGAAGCCGGATCTATCGTCACAATCGGCCGGGTCAACGTCTTCGTCGGCATGGTACGTGCGTCCGGTTCTATTCCTGATGATGTTGAGTATGATTCTGTGTCAGGGGGAGCGACCTGCGTTCAGTCGGACGGAGAAGAGTCGGTCGGGACGGTAGATCCGGTAGAAGAGCCCACCACGAAGAGGGAACAGCCGGAGGAGCCGGTATGGACCCCGCGTGGCCGGGTCATGAGAGAAGATGACACCGAGTCTATCCTGCACCTGCTGGAAGATCGGTACGAGGAGGATAGCTGTGATGAGGAAGAATACGAATCTTCACCAGGCATCGCGCGCCAGGTCGCGGTCTACACGGCTCCTGCAACCAATCTCAATCAGGGGGACGTGACCACGGCCGCGGTCGGAGCGGCGCGAGCGCTGGCCTAGCAGCAAAATCCGGGTGATGGAAACCCGGTCGTAGACCAGGCCGACGGAGAATCGGTTTCAGTCACCAGCCGTACAGCCGAGAGCGAGCTGCGGAGAAACATGTTTGGGTTTATGGCGAACAGAACGCCAGGAGCGGGGCCCTCAAATCCACGAAATCCGGCTCTGTTCAACAATAACTTGATCTTGGATCCTACAGTACTAGCAATGGTGATAACCCCAGAAAACGCGACGGCGCGCGCCGCAGATCTGGATGTGGCCTGCCGCGCATTGGATCAACAAAGGAGAGATGTGGAAGTCGAAAAGCAAGGGATAGCTGCGCGCCAGCGCGAGCTGGAAGAGTTGGAAAACCGGCTCCAGGTTCAGTCGACCAGGATGCACAATCAGAGATACCAATCGAGATTACCTGCAACCGGTGGAACTATACACCCGGCCGCACTGTTCGTCACACCTCAGGATCAACCAATTCCGGCTGTGAACCAGGAAACTGGACATCAGCCCGCAACCCTGGGAGGACAGCCGGCAAACATGCAAGCCGGGTTACCCACGTTGCAAACAGGAATCGCAACTGGCAACGCACCACCACCACCACCACGATTTCATACTCCACCAGGTCACTTCAATAACCCCATGGATAACGTGTATGCAGCAACATTGGCGCTTGATCGCATCCCCGTAGGAGAGTCACCCCACGCAGCGGATACCCGGCGGGCAATAGATTTGCTGCGCACAGCGATAGTTCAGCAGGCAAATTACCCGGATAATAGGAGTGGAATGCACGGAACACCATATGTAAGCCGGCATAACGGAAATACCTGCAATATCCAATCGAGTTCGACACGACGGAGGGCAGAGCAGCAGCAAATGCCGCCTCCTCCCGGTAGGCCGGCAACGCCTGCGGTATCAGCGGCGCAAGCCATTGTGGACAGTTCCCGAGCCAGGCGAGCAGCAGCCGGGTCTGTGGTACGAGGACCGGTAGCGGTTGCACCTCCCGCAGTACCCGCTGCGGCGTCACATGTTTCCCCGAGTGAGGCCTGTGCCGACAAACCTCGCCGGGCCTAAGTGTTTGTCGGATACCATCCGGGCTGAGCCTTACCCGGATAAGTTCAAGGAGCCGGGTAAAGTGGTTAATTATGAGCCAACCATGGATCCAGAAACCTGGTTGAGCAGCTATGAGATGGCCACGTCAATCCGCAACGCGTCTGAGAATCTTCAAGCCAAATTCATGTACCTAATGATGTCAGAAGGAGCAGCAAAGTTGTGGTTCAATAACCTACCCGAGAAATCTGTCAATTCGTGGGGCGAGCTGAAAACTGCCTTTATCAAGCACTTTCATGGAACATGCAGGAAGTTTTTACGATTGATGATTTAGAGCGATGTGTTCAGAAGAAAGGAGAGTCGGCACGCAGTTGGGTGCGCCGGGTTATTGAAATTCTCCACTCGTCCACTGATATCCAACCAAAGGATGCGTTACAAGCTATGGCAAAAACATGCAAATACACACCCTTAGTGCAAAAACTGACACGCATGAAGTCTAGCCGTCATGCTTCAGAGGTTACGATGGGAGAGTTGATGGATGCATGCAACAAGCACGCCGCCACGGGTACCACAGAGGAGGATGTTGACGATAAAAAAGCAAAGGCCAACACGGGTAATAGTGGAAGACCCGGCAATGGAGCTGCACCGGGTAATAATGGAGGAAACAACGGAAACAACCAGCACAAGCGCCCATACGAAGGAAACTCCGAGTTTGTCGCCAGTACAGAAGCCAGGTTTGCAAGACCCAGAGCTGAGGGAAATTTCAACGGAGGAAACTTCAATGGAAGAAATTATCAAGGACTACCAAGGCCGGCTAATCATATAGAGGCCTTCAGGATGCCCTGTCCGCGTCATAGCAGGAAAGGTAGGCCGGCTAATCATTCATTGGAGCAGTGCGTAGATTTACAGAGATGGAAGAACGAAGAAATACAGAAGGCAATGCGAGGTGCAGGCCGGGGAGCAGGACCGGGTCCGGGTGGAAACCCGGGCAATGGCCCACCCCCGGCTGGCAACGCAGGAGGTGGTAATCCTGGTAACAACCAAGGAGGCGCTGGAGGTTTCCAAGCCAACCCCAAGCAGCTAGGGCAGTATCATGTCCATACTACGGGTACTTCCAATAAAGATAGAAAGATACTCAAAAGGGCAGTAAATTCGATTTCTTCGGCTGTTCCGGGATACTTGAGATGGTCAGATCAAGAGGTCACATGGAGCAGGAGGGATCACCCGGAAACCATAGAACATCTGGGTGTGCTGGCTTTGGTAGTTGCACCACAAGTTAATGGTTACGAGTTGAAAAAGGTTCTGATGGACGGTGGAAGTAGCATCAATATCTTATACTGGGAAACCTTCCTACGCATGGGGCTCAAGGAGTCTCAATTGCAGAAAAGTTCTACAGTTTTTCATGGGATCGTGCCGGGTCATTCAGCGTGCCCAGAAGGAAAGATCACTCTAGAGGTTGCTTTTGGAGAATCGAAGGACAATTTCCGAGTGGAGTGGCTCACATTCGAGGTAGTAAAATTGCGCAGTCCTTACCACGCGCTGTTTGGAAGGCCGGCTTACGCCAAGTTCATGGCCAGGCCGTGTTACGTGTACCTACAACTAAAGATCCCGGGTCCCAAGCGAACCATTACTATACACGGCAACCGGGTTATAGCAGCCGAGTGTGACGAAGGAGATGCGGCAATGGCAGAACAGGCGTGCAGAAAGGAAGAGCTCAAGTATTACCGGTCTCAGGTAGACCCGGATGATAGAACAGCGTTGAAAAGTCCGAATACGGAAGATGAGAGAGCAAAATTCAAAGCAGCATAGGACACAAAGATGGTGGCTTTCGTCGAGGGCGATCCCTCCAAGCAATTTGCTATAGGATCTAACTTGGATAGTAAGCAGGAAGAAGCACTTATCGAGTTTATTCGTGGTAATTAGGATGTTTTCGCTTGGACGCCCAGTGATATGCCGGGTATCCCAACCGAGTTAGCTGAGTACAGTTTGCATGTTGATCCCAAGTCCCGGCCTGTGAAGCAGGGCCTGAGAAAAATGAACGAGGAAAGAAGAAAGGCTATAGGAGCAGAGATAGCCCGGCTCCTTGCAGCCGGCTTTATCATGGAGGTTTTTCACCCGGATTGGTTGGCAAATCCGGTTCTGGTGATGAAGAAAAACAACGAGTGGAGGATGTGCATAGATTACACGAGTCTCAACAAACATTGCCCAAAGGATCCGTTTGCCCTTCCAAGGATAGATCAGATTATAGACGCAGTGGCTGGAAGTGACTTATTGTGTTTCCTGGATGCTTATTCCGGGTATCACCAGATCAAGCTCAAGAAGGAGGATTGGGAGAAAACATCGTTCATAACCCCCTTTAGAGCTTTCTGTTACAAAACCATGACTTTTGGGCTAAAGAACGTTGGCGCAACATACCAAAGGTGCATTCAAAAGTGTTTCGAGGATCAGATTGGACGCAACGTTCACGCTTATGTTGATGATGTGGTGATTAAAACCAGGAAGGCAGAAACATTCATTGAGGACCTAAAGGAAACGTTCAGGAATTTGAGAAGGTATCAGATGAAGCTTAACCCCACAAAGTGTGTGTTTGGAGTGCCAGCAGGAAGTTACTCGGTTTCGTTGTTTCCGAGAGAGGAATTGAGGCAAACCCGGATAAGATCAAAGCTATTCAGAATCTGAAAAAGCCGGAAGGCCTGAAGCATGTACAAAAGCTTACAGGGTGTGTAGCAGCGTTAAGCCGGTTTATATCCAGGCTTGGAGAGAAGGCAATACCTTTATACCGGCTCTTGAGGAAAGCCGACAAATTTGTTTGGGACCAAGAGGTGGACGAGGCGTTCGAAGCTCTGAAAAAGCAATTATCTGAGGCACCGATTCTGGCGGCACCGGGTCCTAAAGAGCCCATGTTGTTATACGTTGCGGCCGGGCCTCGGGCGGTTAGTGCCGTGGTTGTTGTCGAGCGCAAAGAGAATGGAAAAGATCACCCGGTCCAAAGGCCGGTTCATTATGTGATTGATGTATTATCGGAAGCAAAGCAGCGTTACCCACATTGGCAAAAACTAGTTTTTGGGGTCTTCATGGCCAGCCGGAAATTGAAACCATATTTTCAGGAACACCCCATAACAGTGGTTAGCTCTATACCAATGGCAGATATTATCAGAAATTCAGACGCGACAGGTAGAATAGCCAAGTGGACTATCGAGATGGGAGATTATCACATTAACTACGAGCCCAGGTCCGCAATCAAATCTCAAGCTTTAGCTGATTTTATCAATGATTGGACTCACACAAGCATGACCACAATGATGCCAAGTTCCGAGTCTTGGGTAATGCACTTTGACGGTTCTAAGCAATATGAGGGGTCAGGAGTTGGGGTGGTGCTCACATCACCCAAAGGCGACAAATTGAGCTACGTGTTGCAGATTCACTTTGATTGCTCCAGCAATGTGGCCGAGTATGAGGCATTGTTACATGGATTGAGAATAGCAAAGGAGATGAACATTAGACGAATACGGTGCTACGGAGACTTGGATCTTGTGGTACAGCAGGTCTTAGGAACTTGGGATAGAAAAGATGCAACAATGGCAGCATATCGCAGAGAGGTGGACAGGGTTGCCGGGTGTTTTTCCGGGTATGAGGTGGAGCATATTGACAGGGGAAAGAACGAGGCAGCAGATGCGCTCGCAAGACTTGGCTCGCGCAGAGAGCCGGTTCCACCTAATGTTTTCATGGACGAGTTATGGCGGCCATCTGTTAAAACCGAGTCTGAGGAAGAGGTGGCTAACCAAGACCCGGATTTGGAGTTCGTGGCCACAGTACGCGCTGTTCCCGAGTGGACAGAGCCGTTTTTTGCCTACCTATCACGGGGCGAGTTACCACCGCAGGAAGTTTTAGCAAGGAAAATTCTGAGGCGAGCAAAGGGCTATTCTATTATCAATGAGGAATTGTATAAAAGAAGTGCAGCAGGAGTCTTTTTGCGCTGTGTAGCACCAGAAGAAGGCCGACAGATTTTAAAGGAGATCCATGAAGGTGATTGTAGGCATCATGCCTCCACAAGATCCCTTGTGTCCAAAGCATATCGACATGGTTTCTTTTCGCTCACGGCCTTAGCAGACACGGAGCGCTTGGTGGAAAGGTGTGATGGATGTCAAAGGTACGCTCGCCAAACCCATGTGCCGGCTATGGAGTTGCAAACAATCCCGCTGACCTGGCCGTTTGCTGTTTGGGGTATGGATATGGTGGGCCCCTTCCACATGTCACCGTGCAAAAAGACTCATCTTTTGGTAGCTATTGATAAGTTTACTAAGTGGGTTGAAGTTATGCCAGTTACCAATTGCGAAGCAATCACAGCAGTCAAGTTCCTGAAAAGGATCATCTACAGGTTTGGATACCCTCATAGCATAATAACAGACAATGGAACCAACATGTCCTTAGGAGAGATGGAGAAATTTTGCGGGAACAACGGTATCCGGCTTGACATAGCCTCGGTAGCCCACCCACAAGCTAATGGACAGGTGGAAAGGGCAAATCAGGAGTTACTTCGTGGGTTAAAACCACGGCTGCGAGTCTCGTGCATCAGAGCTGCTGGAGCATGGGTTGAAGAGCTACCATCAGTAGTTTGGGGAATTAACACCACACCTAATAGATCTACTCAGATGACCCCGTTTTTTATGGTTTACGGCGCAGAGGCAGTATTGCCGAGTGATATTATTCACGACTCGCCCCGAGTATCGGCTTATGTTGAGGTGGAGAATGAGAAGACCTGGCAGGATGCCGTGGATATGCTAGAAGAACACAGAGAACAAGCCCTGGAGAGATCAGCCATATATCAGCAGGATCTGAGGAGATACCACAGTCGGCGAGTCAAAACCCGGGTCTTCCAGGAAGGGGACCTGGTATTGCGCTTGGTACAATCAAAGGAGGGAAAGCACAAGTTACCTCCACCATGGGAAGGACCATTTATCATAAGCCGGAATCTGCATAACGGATCATATTACTTGGTAGATGCAAGGGAAGAGTCGGATACCGTCAATGACACTGCCCACACCACTTCATCTATGCAAGAGAGGGAAATACCATGGAACGTGGCTCAGCTACGTCCCTACTATACTTAGCATAGGTTAGGTTTACAAGGTTGAATTACACGATGTAACAGGCAGCAGGTTTCAGACGCACTCTTTTCCTATCCAGGGTACCTAAGGGGACTGGAGGGTTTTTAATGAGGCTGCCTGCTGACCTAACTTTTCTCATATCAATAAAGAGATGGTTAAACTATGATATTGCTTCTTCCTTATTTATTCCTGTTAAGTTTTGATTTTTTCTGTTTTTACTTTCTGTTTTCTATTTTATCAGGTAAGTATTACTTATTTATTTTATAGTATACCAGTTCTATATTTTTCCTAAGATTGCATATATAGGTCTTGGGGGCCGATTGCTTGAATAGCACAGTTGCAAACTCAAAGACCCGGCCATGATGCCATTAAGTTATAAGGACCGATTACTTGTAATAAGTACGATTACAATCTTATAACCGGACAATAGAGCCAAATTTTCTTGATTTCTCTTGTTTAAGCTTGATGTGACTCGCAAAAATGTGGCATGCTTTGCTAACGTGTAATCACAATCAGTCATGATGCCCAATGGGACTTGTCTGACCCTGTCTTTACAAAGTTATAGCAGCATTGAATACCCACGCGAAAGCCGGCTTACAGGAAAGAGGATCAAAAGGGTCATCCAAACCACAGGTTATGCAGAGTACAAGGTTAACAGCCGGAAACTCACAAATATTAAGCTTAACCTCAAACCCACGTGAGTAACTCTATGTTTTAAGCCTTAGCTAAAATAATTTGCCTTTCTAAAAACTACAAATCCCTAGACTCGGAGATTCGGGCCTTGGGGACTTGGGAATTTGAAGAAAAGCAACAAATTGTTTAGCTGTTAAGCTTAAAAACCCAAAAATCCGAGTCTTGGGGACTTGGGGACTTAGGAAATAAAGTCCACTTGTCAAAATCACCGAGACCCGGAAACCGAGTCTCACAAAAGGAAAAAGAACAAAAATCAAAAAAGCAGCAACAAAAGTCCAAGGCTAGGAAATAACATATCACGATGAGGGGCCAGAAGGGCCACCAAAAGCTATTAAAGTTTAAACGTATTACAAACCGAGGAAATTGTATCAAAAAGTGCACAGGCGCACTATTAAAAGGATAATTGTATCAGGCATATTACATAATGCCCATTGGCCGAATAAGTGTTTGAGGCGAGAGATATCGAAACTTTACTCGGCACCCTTTGCCGAGTCATCAACGTTGTCCTTGGCGGCCGGGTCTGTGGAACGCTCATCGGTGGTCTTCTCTGCTCCCATGTCCGGGTTAGCCGCAGTATCGGCACGGGCTGGAGGAGGGACAGCCGGCGTAGAGGAGGAAGGTGCAGTATCGGCTTCAGCTTTCTTCTTGGCAGCCTCCGCCTTCCACCGTTCCAGCATGTCAATGGGCTTAGGCAGATCCGATTGAATTGGCTTATCATCGGCATCGTAAGGTGGAGTGATCTTGCTTAAATCCAGATTGTCGGCGATCAAGCTCGCCGAGTGACACACCTGCGCATGGATACCCTTGTAATCCTTACCAGTTAATTTGGAGCCGTCGTTGTTGAACTAGGGAAACCCGCCCACGAGCTTTGCCGGCTCAAGCCTAGGAAAATAGGCCTTGGCCAGAGAAAGCCCACGGGTTACCCCAACTCGGCACGATGAACGCTTCCAGTGCTCGATCCAGGCGGGGATGGTAGAACATGCATCAAGCAAATTGTTCAAACCACAATAACCCTTACCCGGCCACTTCACAGCCTCCAAAATCCACTTGGTGCCAACAGTAAGTTGCCGGATCACGGCCTTCAGCGTATTCAGTTTTTCAATATCATCTTCATTTGGGGCCTTTTCACCCGGACCTGCAGAGTAATAGAAAAAGTTAAAGCACTGAAATCCGGATGATAAGCCTTACAGAATGGCAAATCCGGGTTATAAGTAGTAAGTCAGAAATTTTTACCAAGTAGAGTGCGGTACGTGTTGTCAATCTGGGCCGAAATTTTCTTCAGCTCACCCTCAGCAGTTTGGGACCTTTTCTTATACTTTTTCACGTCCTTCTCAAGATTTTTCACATCAGCTTCTAGCGCTCCACGTAACTTTGTCTCGACCTCGAGGAGTTTGTTGGTCTTTGCCAACACCTCCTCAGACTGGGTCACGTAGGCCTGTGAGGAAAGGAAAGGAAAAATTAGTCGGACAAGAGATATATCAGGGTATGGTATATCATACAGTTATAAAAGTACCAAGCAAACTATGCATAGTTCACTCAGAACTTGGGGACTATGTGAGTATACAAGCAACATTGTTTATATTACCTTGTGCTTAGCTGCCATGGCTTCCAGGATGTCCCTCTCATTAGTCTTCAGTGAGAAGAGCGCATCTAGAATTCCATCAAAATCCAGATCGCCGAGTCTTGGCCTGGAGGAGCTGGGGTCCTAATCACCCGGAGGCGGGGTCCTTTCCTGCTTGGGAGAGGTTATCCGGGTGGCCTGAGTGTTGGGAGTGGGATCACCCCTCCGCGACCCCAGGATCTCGACATCCTCGTCCGGAGGTGTGTGCGTTGGCATGGGAAACTCGGCCTCCTGCTCGGCCGGATCTTTCAGCAAGTCTTTTTCTTCATCTTCTACACCGCCAGCCGTGGTCTTCGCAACATCTTCCGGATCCTCCATAGCCGGGTTATCCACGTCCATGTCCTCCGGGTCACTGCTCGTGACTTTGGCTCTGGGAAAGATAAAAAGAAACAGTCAGTATATGGTAAATGAAAGGTATGGAAAAAGCTAGTGTATCGAATAGTAAGGAAAAGCAGCTTAACCGGTGTTCACGACGAAATCTGGTGGGAGATCGTTGCTAGACCCGGAAGAAGCTGATAAGGAGTTGGAAAGTGAGACCCGGATCTGTCCGGCTAGTGGATGATTTGGAGAGGGATATCTCTGAGGAAGGTGGGAAGAACGAGTTTGGGGAATACCGTCTTTGCGAGCGGGGGACGAAGGGATGCCTGGGTGAAGAGGATCGTCACCCGGAGAGTTCCGGGTTACCCTACGCTTGACTAGGGAGGGTTCCTTCAAGCGTGATGAATTGATCAAATGTTGGTTAAGTTCGCACATGTTAGCGTACGAGTATGGTTTGGAGGTGATAGAGGAATAAGGCACCTTGAAGACTACTCCCCGGGTCCTCCTCTTCGCCCCAACCTCTACTTCTGGCTCAGCCTCGCTCTCATCCGATTGTGTCTCTTCTTTGTCCTCTAGCTCTGGCAAGCAAGGTACATTGTTGGTAAAGAGGAAAAAGTTGGCCTAGATAAGATAACCAAAAAAAGGAAATGAGCGAGACTCAGATATTACCTTCATCAGTATTAGCCGGCTCTTCGTCCTCTTCTGAGTTTTCGGAAGGAGGAGGGGTATCAATCTTCCAGAAAGCGTTATCTTCCTGAGGAAAAAATACAGTGATAAAGGTTAATGATTGTGCAAGAAAGATGTCAGTCGGGTAAAGGAGTGATAACCGGTTCTTACTGCGGGGGCCGGGTTATCGCGAGTGAAAGGGTCCAAGCCGGCTATGTTCCGGATCACCTCCAGCTTCTCGGCCAAGAAATTTTTCATGATCTTATTTGCGTCCGAGGCCGGGTAATTCTTCTCCGAGTAACGGAGAGAATCGGTAACGTACCCAGAATAGCTGCACATGAGCTTGGGCCGGATGCTATTGGGTTGGATCCGGGATTTTACCCAGGTTTTGATTAGATTGAGCCCAAGAAGACCCTGGGCCGAGAGTACAGCAAGTTTACTAAGCAGAGGATGGATAGACTGCCTCTCGGCTTTAGAGGCGAAAGAGTTGAGATTGTAGGAAAGATCGAGGAGGTTATCTGTGAAACCCGGCAATGGCTTTTCCCAGGCTGAAGAGGTATCCTGGCAGTAAAAGTAAGTTTTTTGCCAATGTTTGACGTGGGAACTGAGGTTCAGAGTCGGCATGAGGGAATTTTTCCTCCTCTCGATGGAGACCCCTCCACAGACTAGGAGGGCCCCATCGCCGCTTTCTCGGCACGGCTTGCATTGAAAGAGTTCAAGGAAAAGAGCTAAATTTGGTGGGATGCATAGGTATGATTCACACAAAACTATGAAGTGAGTAATGTTGAGCATAGAGTTGGGCCCAATATCAAATACCCGGAGCTTGTAGTGGTCCAGGAGCTCCCGGAAGAAAGGGTGACCCGGGGGGCGGAAACCCCGGATCACATGCTCAACGAAAACTACTACCTCATCGAGACCCGGAGAAGGTCGAGTCTCCTCTCCGGGTATCCTCCAGTGGATCTCCTCCCGGGTGGGCAGAACACCCGATTCCGCGAGCTCATCAAGCTTAGCTTTCGTCACAGTTGATCTTGCCCAGTTGGCAGAGATGGCTTCACTCGGCTTTGGCTTGCCAGCCGGGTGTTTCCCCTTCAGCTTAGCGCTGGCTTTAGGAGCCATAGGAGCGGATCTAAAAAAGAGGCAAACGCAGAGTGTAAATATTGAGAGACCCGTAAATCATGATTATCCGACTTAGCGAGAAACACTTGCGAAAAGTTTAGCAAACTGGATCTGGTCAAAACCGTATAAAGGAAAAATTTACGATTACAGATGGCGAGAATATGCTGGGAAATGTGCGCTTGGGTCTAATCAAGTACTAGCCATGGAAAAGGTAAGGTAATGGCGCATTCCATTGGTAAGAAATAGAGGAGCATTTGGGGGTAAACCTAGATCCAATCTACCCGTGCAAAATAGAGAGTTAGATCCAAGAGATCAAAGAACTTACCGGCTGAATCAAGGAGGGAGCGCGGCGGCGGCGAATAGCTCGACGACGGCAGCTTCTCGGGATTTCCGGCGGGGTGCTCGAAGGCGTGGCGGAGGAAATTGACGGCGGCGTCACGGGTGCGGGAGGCAGCGAACGGGCGGCGGCGGCGCGATTCCGGTATCGTGCTCACGGGCGGCGCGGCGGTGCGGGCTCGAGGTTGCGTGCGCAAGAGTGAAGTGGTGAGAGGAGGAAGATGAGGAGTGAGACTTAGATCTAGGGTTACCCCTTGGGAACCTATTTATAGGTGCAAGGTGGGAGCGCCCTAGGTCTAGGCGGCGGGAGCCAAAATTTCGGAAAAATATCGCCTGTCCGTATATTTCGGGATAAGCATTAAAACGCCCGTTGCGAGATATCCGGGAATGGATTGCGAGCGTGATATTCGAACTGATCAGTAAATGGTACGGGTCCGGGTTTCATTGTGTTCTCTCGGAGTGTTAACCCGGGAAGACGATGCCTGACCCGGAAAGATGGTGTTTGACTCGGAAAGGACGGGTTATTATATGGACCACCTACAGAGCAAGGCCTAGCTATTACCAAAGCATTTTAACCAGGTATTTTATGGACTTGTGTGTTTACTATTTTTGCAGGGAATAGCATGCGCTTCATGGTTAATCCTACAAAGCCCAAGCTATTCTGGGGACTACTGATGGAGGGATGATAACCCGGTAGGCTAACGCCAAGGTGAAACCCGGCCCAAAGGGAATCGCGCAAGACCCGGCTCAAGGAAGAGGAGTTTCTAGAAGGCCCAAGGAGGAACGTGGGCCTAGTGACCCGGCTTTGGGGTTATTGTTAGGAAACTTAGGGTTTGTGTGTGGTTTCCAGGTAGGATTCCGAGTGTGCCTTGTATAGGAAGTCAGGGAGCCGGGTAAGATATAAGCTGGCTCCTAGGGTTAGAGAAAGAGAGCTTCACCAGATATTCGAGTATCCCTGTAATACGAGAGCTGATATTGTAACCCTAGATCGGAGACTCGGCGACTTGATTGCCGGAGCTACCAGATCGATTGATAGCATGATTTCCCCTGAGCTAAACCCTCTCCTAAACACCAGAGTCGAATTGCCCCAAGATAAGTTACCCCTGGTAACGTCTGCCGTGATTATCCTGCGACAGAATGTCTCTATGAAATTGCGGTGTTTGTATGGAACCATCTAGGGCGCTCAAGGTGACAGTGTGGGGTTACATAGATGGGGAATGCGACTTTAAGGTGTGATTTTGCAGCCCTACGCGATGAATTGGTGTTTGTTATCCAACCAAAGAGTAGTTCAGCGTAGCATAGTGAAGAGAATATATTTATGTATAAAATTACATTATCATTTTTGAGAGTGTCCACTAGTGAAACTATGATCCCTGGGCCTTATTTCTAAGCATTGAAACACCATTTACAACCAGTTCTGCTACATGTTTGATTGCTGCCGTTTTTTTTTCAAATTGCAATTACCACTTATAATCATCCATATTACTTGTATTTCACTATCTCGTCGCCGAACTAGTGCACCTATACAACTGACAACTGTATTAGGTGTGTTGGGGACACAAAATACTTCTTGTATCTTAATTGCAGGGTTGCTTGATAGGGAAATCTTTGACCTCTACCTCCATGAGTTCGATAAACCTTGGGTGATCCACTTATAGGGAACTTGTTGCTGTTCTACAAACCTCTGCACTTGGAGGCCCAACACTGTCTACAAGAATAGAAGTGTGCATAGACATCAATCTCTTTTCTGGCGCCGTTTCCGGGGAGGTAAGGTAAAAGGTACTCACATCCTCTGGCTACTAAGCTATTTTCTAGCACTGTTGCTGGTGTCTGAGTGCTCGAAGTTATTTCCTTTAGATTCTGCAATTATATCTTTTTATTTCTTGTTTTTATTTTCACTAGTTAGGCTTAATGGAAACAACAAAAATATGAGAGAGATTTATGATATTTATCTCGATTTAGGACATGAAGTGTTTGAAGAGAAAATTAAGAAAACCTATGGAACTTTATTTGCATGCTAGTAGAAATGTTATTAGTATGAATTCTTTGAACACCATTATTGCTAATGCTATGGAAAAATCTAAGCTTGGGGAATCTAGTTTTTATGAAAAATGATCTTTTTAGTCCCCCAAAACAGAGGAACAAACTTACTTTGATGATACTATGCCTCCAATATATGATGATTACAATGATGAATATGATATTTTTAGTCCACCTACTATTGAGAAGAAAATTAATTATGATTACAATATGCCTCCTATATTTGATGATTATGGTGATGAGAATAATAATGATAGCTATTTTGTTGAATTTGCTCCCACTACTAATTATGAGAATGACTATGCTTATGGGGAGAGTATTAATTCTTTTATGCATGTGGATCATGATAAGAATGTTTTATGTGATAGTTATATTGTTAATTTTATTCATGATGCTACTGAAAGTTATTATGAGAGAGAAACATAGTTTTATGCATCTCAACAATATTAAGTTTCCCCTCTTTATGTTGAAAATCTTTAAGTTGCACTTGTTTTGCTTTCCTATGCTTGTTGCTTTGTGCTTTCATGATTTTTTTTTACAAGATTCTTTTTCATCGGAAGTGTGTTAGACTTAAAAGTGTTTTGTATTTTCTTATTGATGCTCTCTTATTGTTCTTCAATTCTTATTCTTATGTGAGCATCTTCAAAAATTAGCATGCCTAGCTAAAAGGCGTTAATGAAAAACGCTTTTGCGAGACAACCCATTATATTTTTTGATATCAGTTTCCTTTTGTTTCCTTTGAGTCTTGGAAGTTGTTACCTCTGTAGAAACCTCTCCTTGTCCTTTTTATTTCGTTTTTGTGCCAAGAGTAGCCTCTAATAGGGAGGAAGTAAGGTTTGGGGAATTCGTTGTCCTGAAACAGATTCTGTGTTGCCACCAAAAAAATTAATTCTCTCGGCCAGAAGGTCGAATTGATCTGAAATGTTTCGTGCACATGCCCGAGATTATTATCTAACTTTCACTTGTTTTTCCCTTTTTAATTTGAGCAACAGAAGATTTTCGACAAAATCGATCTTTACCTCATGTTCTGTTTTGACTGCTGCCAATATTTGCATTTGCCTCTTAATCTTTTTCTTTTGGTGTTCTTTTGAGGGGAAGAGCTTTAAAAGAAGTCGTGACAGTAGACAATGTCTTAATGGCTGTTAGAATTGTGTTGAAACTGAACCAAAGTGGATTTATTATTTTGATTACACTAACATTGCTAATGAAAATTGTGTGAAGTTTTGTATGGAGTGAGTTTTCAAGTGTAGGGAGAGAAGATGATACAAGAAGATGAAGAATGGAAAAAAGCTCAAGCTTGGGGATGCCCATGTCACCCCAAGATATATCCAAGAATTACAAGCGTCAAAGCTTGGGGATGCGCAAGGTATCCCCTTCTTCATCAACAAAAATATCAGGTCCTCATTCAAGACACTATATTTTTATTGTTTCATACGATATGTGTTATTCTTGAAGCGTCATTTATTCTTTTCTTTCAGTTTTGTTTTGTTTTGTTGTATGTAGTATATGGTTGGTTCCTATCATATTTTTTTTTTGAGAGAGACATGCTCTGTTTCCATTGCTTAGAACACTCTAGTTTTCACTCGTATTGTTCTATGAGTGTTCACTTTTTGCTGGTACTGCGTTTAGCTCTTGTTTTCCACTCGTATTTTGTTTAGATATTACTGGTTTGATTCAGTTATATATAATTAGCTCCTTGGTCTTTGATGATTATTATCTACGAGAGTTGTTTCAAAAAAGTTGATTGGCGTTGGAGAAGAGTAAAATATTTCATGCTTATAGCGGTGCAATGGAAAGCTTGTTTAGACTGTGGCTTAAACTTTATCATGTCATGTTAGATGTTATTTTAATTATATTCTTAGTATTTTATGATGTAGCATGACTTGTCTCAAATAGCTCAGAGTGCTTAATGTGCCATTGAAAGAAATCATGTGTTGTTCTTATCATATCGAAGCATAGTATCGTGGTATTATCCTTTGATGCTTTATTTGGGTTGACTTGGCGCATGCTCAGACCATGTTATGACTACAAACCAGTCACCTATAGCCTCTATGATCATTTAGTTTTAGACTTCTAATATCACTTTATGCTTTGTTTAATAATGGTTTGTCACTATAAATGATTATGGACGTTATTGCTCTCTTAGTTGGTCGCTCCTAGTCTTTTGCTATCCTTCACCTGTACTGAGTATGAGCTCTACTCATGCATCCAACTCCCAAAAACCAAAGTTTTCCAAATGTGTCCACCATACCTCAGGCTGGGCGTTCGGCTTTTCCCGAAATTTTGGGTCGGGAAATTCGGGTAAAAAATATTTCGGGTTCTAAAAAATGACACCCGAAAATCCCTAAAAAATTATGCTACCCGACAATTCGGGTTCCCAAAAATTCGGGTTCGGGTTCGGGTAATCCCGAATAACCCGCGTAGTACAGAAGATGGTGAACAAAAAAGACATAAAAGAATCGTCGCTGCAGCTTTCCCCCTCCATGGCTCCACCTCAGCTTGACCTCCCCCGATCTGGTCGTCCTTGAATTTAACAAAGATGAAGGCGTCGCGTCTGGCAAGATCGAGATGTAGACTTGATTCGTCCTAGGCCTCCTGCCGCTAACATGGAGCCGCGCGGCCGCCTTGTGCCAGGTCGTGGGTGAGCCGGTGAGGGCGAGCGAAGATGCGCCGGGGAGTGGGCACTGCGGTTAAGGGTACGGGCGATCGTGTGTTGTGGGCGCCGTGATGACATTAGGCATGACGACGACAGATATGCGGGCTGCAGTGGTGTGTGGTCTCCTCGCTCGTGTTGTGGTTGTGGAGGCTGTCAGCCTGGGTCGTTGGAACAGGGAAGGGAAAGAAACGAGCGGTTGTTGAGGAAGATAATGCTATAGGATAAGGATAAATAGTGTACGAGCGTATTTGGCCAGGGAGAGAAAACGACTGGACTTTGCTGGGCTTTGTACTTTTCGGGATTTTCGGGCTGTTCGGGAGCCAAGAGTACAGTCCCGAATTACCTGAAATAATTTCGGGTTTCTGAAACACCTACCCGAAAAAATGATCGGGATTTTCGGGTTTGGGGAATTCGGGATCGGGTTATTCGGGAATCGGGTTCGGGTGTCGGGTTTTATGCCCAGCGTGAACCATACCTACCTATATGTGTTCTTTCACCGCCACTCCAAGTATATTTCTCATGTGCTACCTTTAAACCTTCAAACTTATTAACATGTTTTGTGTTCCTGTTTTAGCTCATGAGGAAGTATTGAATGTTTTATTATGTTTTTAGGTTTGATGGCTTCACACATGACTAGCATGAAAATTGTGATATTCCTTAATTTTGCAAAAGAGTATGCATCTGGGTGCCCAACCCAAACTAAGCTACAACAATATCAATAAAGTCTCCTCACACTATGGACTTGAGAAATCATGAACTTAGCTTGTGCAAACAAGGAGACAGAGGAATGTTATGATTCTCCTATGGGAGCCGCTCTTGAAGCCATTAAACATGAAAAGATGGTAGATCATTTGATAGCATTCATTGACATAGACATACACCTCTCTCAAAATCGTTTTCAATATCTCTGTTTTATTAAATAAAAAGCTCTAGCACATGAGTAATCCCTGCTTCCCTCTATGAAGAGCCTTTCTTTTACTTTTATGTTGAGTCTTGATCTTCTAACTTTATGCACCAGTTATGAGAGCATCGTTTTCATTCTGAGTATAATGTGCATAGTCCCAAAATTTATTATTGATTGATTCATGAATGTTGTTGCTTGTTCTCAAATTATTTCTATCTAGTCACCATTTGAACTTTGAAGGTATCCTGACATTTATGTTTTGCTATTCCATGAAGGACAAGATGAATACCGCTTTGCTATGTTTTCTCTATGCTCAAAACAAACGTATCAGTTTCAATACATTATTATTCATGATCTTTTCTTTGTGTTACTTTTCATGTTGCAACATAGTTGCTAAGTTGTATTGTTGGAATTATATCTATCATGCCTATGTTTAGAGTACTTTGACCTCAACTTGCAATGATTTTACATAACGTTGATCAAGATTGTGTTTGCTGCATGTCACCTCAAAAATTATTTTGTTATAACTTACCTACTCGAGGACGAGCAAGAGTTAAGCTTGGGGGTGCTTGATACGTCTCAAACGTATCTATAGTTTTTGATGCTCCATGCTTGTTTTCTTCCAATCTATACTTCTTATAAAGCAAAACCCCACTAACATGCATTAATTATTTTCTATCTCAACATGCAAGCTATCCACGTCATCCATCCTATTAGCAATCAATTGTCCATGTCGTCTCCTCCAATCTTCTTAATTATTACATGCAAACTACATATCATACATTTTTTTAACCATCCATTTTTTTTAATTTAATAATTTATGCAAACTACATATCATACATTCCTTAAACCATCCATTTTTAAACTAATGCTTTATAATACGCATCACATGTCTATAAAATTTAGTATCTCGAGTATGATCAACCGAATTTTTCATATTTCTTTTATACTATTTAATGTATCATGCTATTTTTTCCGAAAAGGAGATTAAAACCCTTGGCCTCTGCATCAAAAAACACACATACCATTTGCCATAAGGGATCCCGGCTGCAACGCGCGGGGTATCCTTCTAGTTGCTACATGTTTTCTTCACACTTCATAGCATTTTTATGCATTTTCTGGGACTAACCTATTAACAAGATGCCACAGTGTCAGTTCCTTTTTTATGCTATTTTTCTATTCCAGCTAATTACTTAAGGAAATATTCCCGGAATCGGATGAAACAAGGACCCAACTTCCTATTTTCCCCGACACATCAACAGAGTCCAAAGCAGAGGCGAACGAGGGCACCAAGGTGGCCACACCATAGGGTGGCGCAGGTCCCCATGGCCGCGCCACCAGATGGTGTGGGCCCCTCGGGCGCCCACCGACATCGCCCTTTCGCCTATATATTGCCCCCGACGCAAAAACCCTAAATCAATCAGCCTCCATCCACGAAAAGTTCCGCAGCTCCGCCGCCATCGAAGACAAGTTTCAGAGGACAGAAATCTCTGTTCCGGCACCCTACCGAGACGGGGAATTTCCCCAGGAGCCATCTCCATCGACTCCACCGCCATCTTCATCGCCACTGCAGACTCCCATGATGAGGAGGGAGTAGTTATGCCCCGAGGCTGAGGACTCTACCGGTAGCTATGTGGTTTATCTCTCTCTCCCATGGTGTGATCTTTATGTGATCATGAGCTTTGTAATCTAGTTGAATAAGTAGATGTTACTCTTCATCTATTATGCTAATCAACTGGTTTTATTAATATGAACTCCGGAGTCACCTTGTCCCACGGTGTGAAGGTGACAGTGTGCGCATCGTGTGTGATTCTTAGGCTAAAGTTTATAGAAATACTTATCATGAGTTATAATTTGTGTTGGATGTCTCTATAAAATTGTGGTGTTTGTCCGGAACCATCTAGGGGGCTCAAGGTGACAGTGTGGGGTTACCTAGATGGGGAATGTGAGTTTAAGGTGTGCTTTTGTAGCCCTACGCGGTGAATTGGTGTTCGTTATCTAACCGGAGAGTAGTTCAGTGTAGCATAGTGAAGAGAAGATATTTATGTATTCAATTACATTATCATTGTTGAGAGTGTCCACTAGTGAAAGTATGATCCCTAGGACTTGTTTCTAAGCATTGAAACACTGTTTACAACCAGTTTTGCTACATGTTTGCTTGTTGCCGTTTTTATTTCAGATTAAAATTACCACTTATAATCATCCATATTAACTGTATTTCACTATCTCTTCGCCGAACTAGTGCACCTATACAACTGACAATTGTATTAGGTGTGTTGGGGGCACAAGAGACTTCTTGTATCTTAATTGCAGGGTTGCTTGAGAGGGATATCTTTGAAATCTACCTCCCCGAGTTCGATAAACCTTGGGTGATCCACTTCAGGGAAACTTGCTGCTGTTCTACAAACCTCTACACTTGGAGGCCCAACATTGTCTACAAGAATATAAGATTGCGTAGACATCAATGGCGTTCTGACCCCCAGACTGGCGGACTCGGGAATGACCATAGTGCAAGCCACCGGGATAAGGTTCACATTGGAGGTCCAGGACGAAATGTTGAAGGTGGCCATGTCTTCCCTAGTGCTCGTCTCCGGCGCGAAGTCACCGACAAGGCACGATGAACCGAGCAGGTCCTCGATGACCTCGATGGCCCAGGCATGGGGCAGAACGCCTTCCAGAACAAGATGCAACTTCTTGTCCATCTGCCCCATTACCGCTTGGTCCTGCCGATTCCACGGCCGAAAGAACAGGGAAAAACCCTCGCACGGCAGCGACAGCCGAGCCGCCACCCTGTCCCTGCCCTCTTTGTCGGCGAATGTAAGAAATAATCCGCCGGCCGAAAGCTATGCACGGAGACGCGCTCGATGGGGATGCCAAGAATTGAGTCCAACGTCGCGTACACTTTCTCACAGCTCACCGCCAGGGGAGACCCTCTGATGTATGCCACCATGGCGTAGTGAAGCCGACGCTCGAGATCTTGCATCCCCGGCGAGCGCCGCACGATGCACAACGGCGCTTCTGGCTCACCCACCGAAGGAACAACCTCCGCATGTGGGGTGTCCAGTGCCGGCATGGCCTAGGATTGGTGTGTTGACAGTGGAGCTCACGCGGTTGGGACTGCGGCGAGTCCTCTGTGCAAGCCTCCCTCCCCTTGCCGATGCTGTGCGGGTGGTGACGACTCTCTGGCGCGCTTCGCCAGGAGCTCCCTTCGCAGTTCTTCTTCTGATCCCGGGCTTCGCGGCTGCAGGAAACCCCGAGCATCATGACCCTCTTTCGTGCACCGATTGCATATGGTGGGGTTTGTGCAGCCCACCTTCACGTGGCCCGACAAGTAGCTGTTGAAGCACAGCCCGAGAAACTCGGGTGGCACGGGGACCTTTGCGTCCAGGCCGTCATGGTGGTGAGCGCGGCCTCCACCGCCCTCTGCACCGCCTTGAGCTTCCTCCAGAGCGCCTTACGTGACAGCGCCGCCGGGACCCAGGCCAACCTCTCCTTGATGCTTGGGGCCATGCCAGGACCCGGCCCCATCACGGCGCGCGACGAGACCGCACGAGCACCTGTTGAGCCCTCCGGCGATGATGAGTCAGTCCATAGCCCCAAACCTGAAACTACTGGCCTTGCCAAGCTCTCCTGAGATGAAGACGCGCCGGAACCAGGACTAAGCTAGACGTCGTTGCTGCGCTGGCCACCCAGCCGCAGACTTAGGCGCAACGAAGCACCAGCTAGGACGAGGGAGGGGGAGGCGGTGGACGCAGGCCAGAGTGGCCTCCGGCATGAGAGGGAGGAGAGGGGAGCTACGTGGATCGGACCCGTGCTTAATTACTCCTAGAGCACCCAAGTCCTCGTCAGGTCTCTTTACTCGGCTTGGTTACAAGTTCTTATTTAAGTGTGCTCATTACTCATTTCTTGATGAAGGCCACAAGACGCCTGTCGCACCCGGACTTCTAGAGGATACTCGCAGTTCCGTTGAACAGTAGTTGATTGGATTACGGGGCTTACCGGCACCCGCATCTCTTACGAGTAGGCCAACACACGTATGTGTGACAACCAACGCCTACTGTTCATCGTCTACGTAAACCATCCCATAGAAATCAGGATACTACCATTGACGTACTTCATACCATACACACATGGTACGTCAACGGCGTTTAACAGAATGATAGCACAACATATCTCTAAGACACAAATAAATAGAAATAAGTTGCAAATAGCTCTCACTAGAGCAGAGATAGCAAATACAATCATCCAGAGGACACATGTCCCAACATATCATCATTACATCTCAGCGGAAGCATTCAAAGGGTCTGAGTACAGACAAAATCCAAATAGGCTTAAGAAGCCGGAAACGAAAAGACGGAGCCCATCCACGATGTCTCGGATCCTGCCCGGGTCCGCTATCTACTCGTCAGCAGCCTCGTCAAACTCCACGTAGTAGCCGTCACGGGGATCCTCGTAAGCGTATTCTGCGGAAACCACAGCCCCAAAGGGGTCAGTACATAGACGTACTGGCAAGCAAGACTCACAGTTCACCAAAGTGTAACCCGTCAACACCAAGCACTGATGCTTTGGGTTCAACGGAAGAAAAGGGTGATACCAAAGATGCGGCAGCTGGCTGCACTAACCAACTACAGATACATACTACAACTTCCGGCTAACAGAAAGGGGATAAGATAGCGTATCGTAACCAACTATAACTAACTCCAAACAAACCCATCCTGGATCTCGCCCCTTATCCAAAGAAGCAATCCGAGGATAACTCACACAGTTGGATTAATGATGGTTCAAGTTATTGTGTCAATAAGACTATTACTAGTCAAGTTACCATTAGTTAGGTTTAAGTTGTTCTGAGTACTTGTTAGCCAGTACTTTCACCAAGTCAACCATAACCGCGGAAAACACGGCTTCTCGAGAAGATTTATCCCTGCAGGGGTGCACCAATTTGGTCGTACACGTAAGAATAACCCGCCAGATGGAATGCCTCCCACCAAGAGGGGCACTCAACACAACTCAACTCTTCTTCGCATCAAGCCCAAAGAACCCCGTGCAGTGAGCGCACGGCTAATCAAGCCCCACGAAGAAAAGGGGACCCTCATAGCACTCTAAGAACGTCTCTCCCTAAATGCCGACTACAAAAGTTCCACCCTAGTACCAAGGGTTCGCACCTGCATATGCATGCGGCAAATGGAAAACCCGAACTAAATGAGGCGATTTGGACGAGATGCGAATCGAATAAAATTGAGGGGGGCACCCATACACGCTTCCCACATGCGGATAGTGCGCTCATCATGGATCAGTAGACAAGACCCTTTTCCTAATTAGGGTCGACACTAGCAGGCCTCAAAACCACGCCGGGCCTCCTGCCGGTGCCTTATCGGCAAATTATTATTACCTCAAAATTAACAGGTTGTTGTTTAACATCGAGCCCCAGAACATAATAGAAAATATAGTAACAGAAAGTAACGGGTAACAGACTCGAGCAAAAACAACCCTAAGCATGCTAGTAAGACACGGGCAACAAGCAACGGGGTTATAGGTGTGGAGGTGAGGCTATATCAGGGTTAAAGGATAACATATGATAGGATCGAAACAGAAGCAACGATTCATAGGGCTAGCAGAAATAGACAACGGAAAGTATCGGTATCCAATGTTGAAAGGAACACAATGGTTCGTGTGAGTGAATACTTGCCTGCAAACTCAGCAGTCTGGTACTGAGCTAGATCCTCAGAAGGGGTGTCGTAAGGCTCGTCTGTCTCAACGTCGTCGTCTATTCGAGAAGAAGCAAACAAACAACGCAAAGAGAAAAACAATCAATAACATGGCATCATGCACAATCATGGGATGATGCATGGAAAATTAATTGATGCATCAAAATAAACTAGTTGACATGGTAACATAACATAATTAAATGGACCCACATGCCATTGGGGTTGCATATGGAAAGCCCATGAATTAAGGTTGGAATATTTGTTTTACAACTAATCAACAGGTGAAAGTGGATTAGTATGATGCATGGATGAGGAAAACAGAAAAATAACAACAATAGAACAATTTGAAATAAGGTTTACCAAGTTTGGAATTTTAGTTATTAAGTTAAGGAATTTTAGTTCCTTAAAGGTGTTACACAAGCATTTGTTGTTTTCAGCAATTTAAATTGTTCAAAACAAATAACAAAATTCATATTTGGAAAGAGCACAAAATTTTAGGTGGAATACATGTTTCAATTATTGAAAAAGGGATTAAGATGAATTATTTATGAATTAAACAAGTCAAACAAGATTTAAATGAATTAAATTCAAGTATGAATTTATTTGAACTTTTATTTGTTCAAAACATTAAACCAATTTCATATTTGAAAAGTTTATACTTTTATGGTTTGAAAACATATTTTATATGTTCAAAAATAATTTAATTTGAGCAAGTTATGAATTTAGCAAATTTAAATGATTTAAACAAGGTTTAAATTATTTAACCAATTTTAATTATTCAAAACATGAAACAAAATTTATATTTGAAAAGTACATGAAAAATGGGATGGAAAACATGTTTTATTTGTTGAGTTTGGAATTTTTATGCCCAAGTTATGAGTTTTGCAAAATTAAGTGAACTAAACAAGAATTCAAATATTTCACCAATTTAAAATATTCAAAACAGTAAAAAAAAATTATATTTGGGTAGAGAATTTAAAATGGACTGGTTTACATGTTTAAAGTTTTGCAATTGGAGTTTCCAAACAAAAGTTATTGAATTACCAAGTTTAAGCATTTTTATGGTTTATAGAAATAACTATGGACCTAGAAAAGATACAGGGACTTGGAAAGAAATTAACAGGGACCTAGATAAATGTAGCAGGGACTTGGGTGCAAAGTGGAGTGGATCTGGATCTAGGAAAATAAATGAAAAAAAAATGGTTTTAAGTGGCAGGGGTGGGATTTGAACCCCTGCCCTCCTTCCTGCGCACAAGGGAACAACCAGATGCGCTGCTGCTGTGGTTGTTACAGGGATCCACCCGAAGGGGGGTTAAGGTTCAGAAAGTTCACTGAATAATTCGAAAAAATGAAACAGAAAAGGTGGGGGGCTGGGGATTCGATCCTCTGCGCAGCTGTTGCGCGCGCAGCGGACACAGCCAGATGGGCTGTTGCGTCTGTTTGATACTATACGGGCTGGGTTGGTTTTGAACCAAATCAATCGGCGTTAACTGAACTGAAAGCGCACACATACAGACGTTCTTTCCTATCAACGAACTGAGCAAAGGCTGCAACTTGGCATGGAAAAATTCGAGGTATACTGCAAGGAAACGAGGGGGGCAAGTAGGGGAATGGAAAGAGGGGATTACCCTCTTCGCAGGGGTGGTCGCAGCACGGCCGGAGGGAGACGGAGGCGTCGGCGCCGTGTCCGGGGAGCGGCGGCCGGAGGCAGCAGAAAACGGCGGCACCTCTCCTCGATGGCGGCGGAGATGGGAGAGAGGAGGGAGGCGGGTGCGGCTAGGGTTAGGGTTAGGGTTTTCGAGGGGGTAAGGAGTAGATATAGGAGGGGGATGGGGTGGAGCAGTGGGGGCGGCAGGTCGCTGTATCCATTGCCGACGTCATCGTACGGAGGTTGGGGAAGAAAGGTAACGGGCTGCAGCGCTTGGTGGGCTGGGCCTGCCCTCCCCTGTGCGTTTTTTTCTTCTTTTATTATTTCGTTTTTTTTTTGCTGAAATAGAAATAGGAAGAAAGAGGAAGGTTTTGATGTTAGAAAAATATAGGAAAAATTGGTATTGCATGAATCTTGTAACAGCAACAAATTGTAAGTTTTGATTTCCAAAATAATTAAACTATGTTGCTGTTTGAAATTTGAGTGAATTTAAATGAATTTGGGACATTAAGTGAAATTTTAAAAGAACCATTTCAATTAGTTTGAACCCTCCATTTTAATTGACACCAATTGCTTAGAAATGTTCTGTAAATTTCCTTAATTCCAAAGGGTTGCTGTTTGGAAAATGTGATTTGAATTTGAATGCAAATTTAATTAAGTGAATTATTAAAGAACAAATTAATAGTTGAGCTTTTTTATTTTTTTTATTTTTCATGGAAACAATTGGATGTTTTATTTGAACCTTTTATTTGGAAAGTTGTAACATAACAAGTATGAACAAGCATTTGAAATATTGTTTGAATTTGAATTGTGAAAACAAAGAACTACAGATGCAAACAAAAGGAAAACAAATGCAATGATTAAGATGCCATGATGCAAAACAAAAATAAAGCAAGAAACAAACATTCTAGGGGTGGTTTTCATACTTGGGATGTTACAAAACGCCCCCCCTTGAAGGAATCGCGCCCCGAGATTCCTACTGAGATGAGAAAAGGTCTGGATACTTCTTGCGAAGATCCTCTTCGGTCTCCCATGTTGCCTCTTTATCGGAATGATGCGACCATTGCACTTTCAAGAACTTGGTTCTCTTGTTGCGAGTCTTACACTCGGTCTCATCGAGAATTCGAATAGGGTGCTCCTCATAAGATAGATCATCTTGCAGTTCAATGGAATCATGATCAACTGCACGATCTGGATCTTTGAAACACCTCTTGAGCTGTGACACGTGAAACACATCGTGCACCTTGGATAGTTTTTCTGGAAGTTCAAGACGATAGGCATTTTCCGCACGCCTTGAGAGAATGTTGAAAGGACCAATGTATCTTGGTGCAAGCTTTCCTTTCACACCAAAACGATGAGTGCCTCTGAGGGGAGTTACACGGAGATATGCCTTGTCACCAGGTGCATAGATCATATCCCTATGCTTGCTGTCATAGTAGCTTTTCTGACGAGACTCAGCAATCTTGAGATTGTCACGAATGATGCGAACTTTCTCTTCGGCTTCCTTAACAATGTCAGGGACTAAGAGTGAACGTTCACCAGCTCCAGACCAATTGATTGGACTCCTGCATCTGCGGCCATAGAGAGCTTCAAATGGTGCCATGCCTAGGCTTGCCTGGAAGCTGTTGTTGTAGGAGAATTCAGCATATGGAAGGCAATCCTCCCATTTCATGCCAAAGGAGAGACCACATGCTCTGAGCATATCCTCGAGAATCTGATTGACTCTTTCGACTTGCCCTTGAGACTGAGGGTGATAAGCTGTGCTGAACAGAAGTTTGGTGCCCAATGCTTCTTGAAAGATTTTCCAGAAATGAGAAGTGAATATGCTTCCACGGTCTGAGCTTATTTCCAATGGAACACCATGAAGAGGAACAATCTTTGCTGTGTAGAGCTCTGCTAACTGGCTAGCTGAGATTGTTTCTTTGACAGCAAAGAAGTGAGCTACTTTAGTGAGACGATCAATGACAACGAAGATTGCATTGTTGCCCCTCTTGGACTTTGGAAAACCAGTGACGAAGTCCATTTCAATCATGTCCCACTTCCACTCAAGGATTTTCAGAGGTTGGAGTAGACCGGCTATTTTCTGATGGACTGCCTTAACACGTTGACAAACGTCGCATTGAGAAACGTATTGAGCAATTTCACGTTTCATGCCAGGCCACCAATACAGTGTGTTAAGATCCTGGTACATCTTTGTACTTCCAGGGTGGATGGAGAGAGGAGTTTCATGAGCCTCCTTGAGAATTGTATCTTTGAGACTTTGAACTTGAGGAACTGCAATTCGTCCTTCAAAGAACACAGTTCCTTTGTCGTCAATTGAGAAGGACTTAAATTTCTCCTTGCCTTCTTTGATGTGTTCTACCATCTTCTTGATTTCAGCATCACGAAGTTGTTCAGAACGAATCTTGTCCTCGAGAGTTGGACTGGTTGTCAAGCTTGCAAGATAGCCTTGAGGAACAAGACCAAGGTTCAGCTTCTGGAATTCTTCATGAAGTGGAGGTTGGCTTTCCATGATCATGAGATTATTGCAATAAGACTTGCGACTGAGAGCATCGGCCATAACATTAGCCTTGCCTGGAGAGTAAGAAATGGTGAGATCAAAGTCTTTAATCTTTTCAATCCATCTCCTTTGCCTGAGGTTTAGATCTGGTTGAGTGAAGATGTATTTCAGACTCTTATGATCGGAAAAGATTTCAGTGCGATTACCCAACAAGTATTGTCTCCATTTCTTGAGGGCAAACACAACTGCTGCAAGTTCAAGGTCATGTGTGGGATAGTTTTGCTCATGTGCATTCAACTGACGTGAAGCATAAGCCACAACTTGACGTTCTTGCATAAGAACTGCTCCTAGACCTTGGAGAGATGCATCGCAGAATATCTGGAAAGGTTTGGTAGTATCTGGGCCAACCAGAACTGGTGTAGAAGTGAGTTTAGTCTTCAAGAGATTGAAACTTTCATCACATTGTGGAGACCAAACGAACTTCTTGTCCTTCTTTGTGAGATCAGTGAGAGGTTTGGCAATCTTGGAAAAGTTTTGGACGAAACGACGACAATAGCTAGCCAAGCCAAGAAAACTTCTGACTTGCTTCACCGTCTTAGGAGGTTTCCAATCAACAATTGCTTTAACCTTTTCTGGATCAATGGCTATGCCCTTGGCGGAGATGACATGACCAAGGTAAGCAACTTCTGGAATCCAGAACTCACATTTGGAGAATTTGGCATATAGACGATGCTCGCGAAGTTTCATGAGAGTGAGACGAAGATGTTCTTCATGCTCTTCCTCAGATTTTGAGTAGACCAGAATGTCATCGAGATATACCACAACGAACTTGTCGAGGTATTCGTGGAACACAGAATTCATGAGTCGAGAGAATGTCTCCGGTGCATTGGTGAGACCAAAGGACATGACGGTGTATTCATATAGACCGTACCGAGTGGTGAAATCTGTTTTTGGAATATCTTCCTTTCTGATCTTTATTTGATGGTAACCCATTCTCAAGTCCAACTTGGAGAATATTGAGGCTCCAGCAAGTTGATCAAAAAGATCATCGATACGAGGAATTGGATACTTGTTTTTGATGGTTTTCTCGTTAAGAGGACGATAGTCAACAACGAGTCTCTTTGTTTGATCCTTCTTCGCAACGAACAGAGTTGGGCAACCCCAAGCGGAGGAACTAGGTTGAATGTAACCTTTTTCCATGTACATATCGATATGCTCCTTTAACAGTTTCAGTTCAGGAGGAGCTATCTTGTATGGATGCTTAGAGATTGGAGCAGTACCTGGTTCAAGCTCGATCACGAACTCAATTGCTCTGTCCGGAGGCATCCCTGGCAACTCTTCTGGAAAGACGTCAGGGAATTCACAAACCACCGGAACATTTTCAAGTAGAGGTAGAGGTTTTGCATCGAGGTTGTACAGCTGAAAGGAACTTGATTCATTTGGAGAATAGACTATCTGGCCAGAGGGGTGGAACAGAGTTATTGACTTCTGAGCACAGTCAATTTTAGCTTTATTGGCCTTCAACCAATCCATACCAAGAATGACATCAATGTCAGAACTTCCCAGCAACATGAGTGAAGCAAGGAAAATGTGGCCTCCAATTAGGATTTGATTATCCTTACTTATCTTGGAAGTCAACATTTGAGATCCCGGGGAGTGAACAGTGATTTGATTGCTTAGTGGAACCACCATTAGGTTTTTTGTTGCGGCAAAAATCTTTGACACAAAAGAATGCGATGCTCCGGTATCAAACAACACTTTAGCTGGAAAAGAGTTTACGGGTAATATACCGAGAACAACGTCAGGAGCTTCCTCAGCTTTGTCGATCTTGACATGATTCACCCTTGCGGTCCTCCCGACAGGCCTGTTGTTGGAGTTGAAGGCTTTAGCCGGGGGAGCACGCACCATTGCCTGGTTTGTGTTGGGACGAGGTGGTGGTGGAGGTAGCTGCCTCTGAGTGCACTTGTCAGCGTAGTGCCCCGTCTGCTTGCACTTGTAGCAAGTGACGACACGAGGAGGCCCTAGCCTTGGCTGCCCCATTGAAGCCCTCTGATCATGCATCTGAACAGGGTTGGGTGGGCGGGTAGCGAAGCCTGGAGAAGCTTGGGCATATGGAGCCTGAGTGACAGCACCATTTGGCACCCAGATGCGGCGCTTCTGCGGAGGGGTGGTCATGTTGGAGGAGGAACCACCCTCACGCGAGTGCTTTCGAGACTCCTCGAACGCCTTGCGCCCATTTTCCTCATTGAGCGCGGTGTTCACGAGCTCCTCGAAGTTGTTGGCCTTGATGTTGGTGAGGGCGTATTTGAGTTCCGGGTTAAAACCTCTGCGGAACCTTGCCATCTTCTTAGCCTCAGTGGACACCTCATCACCAGCGTAACGAGCGAGGCGATTGAACTCACTCTGATAGCCAATGACGTCCAGCTTGCCCTGCTTGAGTGAGCAAAAATCTTCACGCATCCTTTCCATGAGACCATCTGGAATGTGGTGCTTCAGGAAAGCTTCCTTGAAACAACCCCAGGAGATTGGGTAGCCAGCTCTCATGGTCTGGTAGTTTTCCCACCAAGTAGCTGCCTGACCCTTCAGCAGATAGGATGCATACTTGACCTTGTCTTCCTCAGCAACGTGAGCAATCTCCAGAGCCCTAGCTATCTCACGGATCCAGTCATCAGCATCCAGAGGCTCGCGTGTTGCCACGAAAGCTCTCGGGCCCAGACTGAGAAACTCCTTGATGCTGACTCGTGGAGCATTCTGGTTGTTGTGCTGGTTAGTCTGAAACTGGGCCATCTGTGCCATGACTTGGGTCATCTGAGTCAACAGCTCCGTGATTGGCGGTGGCTCAGGCGGGGTGTTCCTTGTTGGCGGCATCCTGAATGGAAATGCGTTTTAGCACAACAATAGAAAAGGATAGACTTGGAAACCGAAAGAGAGATTATTCCGACGCATGAATAGATAACCAACAGGTACATCATCACATGTTCAAATACATCAGAATATCCAACACACCACAAATGGTTCGAAAGCCAAAGGATAACTCAACATAGCTAAGAATGGATACATCGGTACTCCCATGCTCATCACGCAGGGCGGCGGTGAGTAGTACGACGAGAGGTACGGTGAGGAGCACGCCCACGAAAGTAGGTAGAACGACGATCCACATAGATCTGACGTGGTCTGAGAGCGACTCTAGGTGTGGTGAAGTACATAGCGTCGACTCCCTGTGCTCCAAAGCGTGGAATCCCAGTGTAACCAGCACCGAGGTTGAGGAGTGGACCTCTGATCGGCTCGTAACCTCCAGCATCTGGCAGACGACGACCAACTGGCTGATCGAAACGTGCAAAGCGCTCGTCTCTAACAAAGTCTGTGGTGTAAGTCGCCAGACGAGTCAAAGCAAGGTAGAGCTGCTCTCTGACGGAAGCCAACTCCTGAGACATTGTGCTGGCAACTGCGTCACTGTGCCTCACAAACTGAGCGGTGGTGTGCAGCCTGGAGTTATCATGCTCGTAGACATCCAGGTTGTCGTAGAGAGTGAAGTGAGCTCCCTCCGAAGTGATGTAACCACGGGGGATGTGGCGATAGATAGAATCGTCAAATCCCCAGTAGTCAGCACGAAGGACGGTGAGACTCACATAAGCTGCATGCTGCACAGCCATATCCACTGTGGAACCTACTGCCTCGTAGCGGTGGACTACGCTCATGCCATCATCTGACAGAATGTAGACGATAGCCTGGTAGTAGGTCTGGTCAAACTCTCGCTGCTGCTCGTAGACCTGGTACTCTGGTGCCCAACGGAACCCCAGATAAGTGACCATGTCTCTCAGCATCTCCGGATAACCGGCGGTGCTCTCACAACGAGTCATCCGAACCACCTGCGGGTAGAACCTGAGATCCATCTGCAGATGATCGGGGAAGTTTTGATTAGACGCCGGTAGAGAACTGAAGCGGAAAGCAACAACAAGGTTTCAACGGACGAAAAGGATGTTGAGAAGAACAGGATATCGAAACAACAACGGGAAACACAAGACCAAAAACTCCCGAGGTACTACGGAAAACCCATCCGGGCTTCTAAAGGATCAATATCTACTGCTTAAGGAATAGAGGATCTGCTTCCGGGGCTTACACGCCCCCGTTCTCAATCATGAGTAGGCAACATGATAAATCATGTCACAACCACCTCCATTCCTATGGTCTAGTAGATATAACTATCCTAGAGAAACCAGGATACGTGAAATCCTAACTTGAAAGTTTAGATGAGAAGAGAAAACAATGTTGCACTTCCTTACCAGAAAAAGGGAGGGTGGGTGGGGAAAGAAATAAAATGGCAGAATTCCTACTCTCACGTTTCATTTTTCCTATATAGCTACAAAATAGTTTCTAGACTCAACTGCGACCAGTAAAAGGGATCCTACAGGCAGACAGGCTCTGATACCATTTGTCACACCCGGACTTCTAGAGGATACTCGCAGTTCCGTTGAACAGTAGTTGATTGGATTACGGGGCTTACCGGCACCCGCATCTCTTACGAGTAGGCCAACACACGTATGTGTGACAACCAACTCCTATTGTTCATAGTCTACGTAAACCATCCCATAGAAATCAGGATACTACCATTGACGTACTTCATACCATACACACATGGTACGTCAACAGCGTTTAACAGAATGATAGCACAACATATCTCTAAGACACAAATAAATAGAAATAAGTTGCAAATAGCTCTCACTAGAGCAGAGATAGCAAATACAATCATCCAGAGGACACATGTCCCAACATATCATTATTACATCTCAGCGGAAGCATTCAAAGGGTGTGAGTACAGACAAAATCCAAATAGGCTTAAGAAGCCGGAAACGAAAAGACGGAGCCCATCCACGATGTCTCGGATCCTGCCCGGGTCCGCTATCTACTCGTCAGCAGCCTCGTCAAACTCCACGTAGTAGCCGTCACGGGGATCCTCGTAAGCGTAGTCTGCGGAAACCACAGCCCCAAAGGGGTCAGTACATAGACGTACTGGCAAGCAAGACTCACAGTTCACCAAAGTGTAACCCGTCAACACCAAGCACTGATGCTTTGGGTTCAACGGAAGAAAAGGGTGATACCAAAGATGCGGCAGCTGGCTGCACTAACCAACTACAGATACATACTACAACTTCCGGCTAACAGAAAGGGGATAAGATAGCGTATCGTAACCAACTATAACTAACTCCAAACAAACCCATCCTGGATCTCGCCCCTTATCCAAAGAAGCAATCTGAGGATAACTCACACAGTTGGATTAATGATGGTTCAAGTTATTGTGTCAATAAGACTATTACTAGTCAAGTTACCATTAGTTAGGTGTAAGTTGTTCTGAGTACTTGTTAGCCAGTACTTTCACCAAGTCAACCATAACCGCGGAAAACACGGCTTCTCGAGAAGATTTATCCCTGCAGGGGTGCACCAATTTGGCCGTACACGTAAGAATAACCCGCCAGATGGAATGCCTCCCACCAAGCGGGGCACTCAACACAACTCAACTCTTCTTCGCATCAAGCCCAAAGAACCCCGTGCAGTGAGCGCACGGCTAATCAAGCCCCACGAAGAAAAGGGGACCCTAATAGCACTCTAAGAACGTGTCTCCCTAAATGCCGACTACAAAAGTTCCACCCTGGTACCAAGGGTTCGCACCTGCATATGCATGCGGCAAATGGAAAACCCGAACTAAATGAGGCGATTTGGACGAGATGCGAATCGAATCAAATTGAGGGGGGCGCCCATACACGCTTCCCACATGCGGATAGTGCGCTCATCATGGATCAGTAGACAAGACCCTTTTCCTAATTAGGGTCGACACTAGCAGGCCTCAAAACCACGCCGGGCCTCCTGCCGATGCCTTATCAGCAAATTATTATTACCTCAAAATTAACAGGTTGTTGTTTAACATCGAGCCCCAGAACATAATAGAAAATATAGTAACAGAAAGTAACGGGTAACAGACTCGAGCAAAAACAACCCTAAGCATGCTAGTAAGACACGGGCAACAAGCAACGGGGTTATAGGTGTGGAGGTGAGGCTATATCAGGGTTAAAGGATAAAATGTGATAGGATCGAAACAGAAGCAACGATTCATAGGGCTAGCAGAAATAGACAACGGAAAGTATCGGTATCCAATGTTGAAAGGAACACAATGGTTCGTGTGAGTGAATACTTGCCTGCAAACTCAGCAGCCTGGTACTGAGCTAGATCCTCAGAAGGGGTGTCGTAAGGCTCGTCTGTCTCAACGTCGTCGTCTATTCGAGAAGAAGCAAACAAACAACGCAAAGAGACAAACAATCAATAACATGGCATCATGCACAATCATGGGATGATGCATGGAAAATTAATTGATGCATCAAAATAAACTAGTTGACATGGTAACATAACATAATTAAATGGACCCACATGCCATTGGGGTTGCATATGGAAAGCCAATGAATTAAGGTTGGAATATTCGTTTTACAACTAATCAACAGGTGAAAGTGGATTAGTATGATGCATGGATGAGGAAAACAGAAAAATAACAACAATAGAACAATTTGAAATAAGGTTTACCAAGTTTGGAATTTTAGTTATTAAGTTAAGGAATTTTGGATCCTTAAAGGTGTTACACAAGCATTTGTTGTTTTCAGCAATTTAAATTGTTCAAAACAAATAACAAAATTCATATTTGGAAAGATCACAAAATTTTAGGTGGAATACATGTTTCAATTATTGAAAAAGGGATTAAGATGAATTATTTATGAATTAAACAAGTCAAACAAGATTTAAATGAATTAAATTCAAGTATGAATTTATTTGAACTTTTATTTGTTCAAAACATTAAACCAATTTCATATTTGAAAAGTTTATACTTTTCTGGTTTGAAAACATATTTTATATGTTCAAAAATAATTTAATTTGAGCAAGTTATGAATTTAGCAAATTTAAATGATTTAAACAAGGTTTAAATTATTTAACCAATTTTAATTATTCAAAACATGAAACAAAATTTATATTTGAAAAGTACATGAAAATGGGATGGAAAACATGTTTTATTTGTTGAGTTTGGAATTTTTATGCCCAAGTTATGAATTTTGCAAAATTAAGTGAATTAAACAAGAATTCAAATATTTCACCAATTTAAAATATTCAAAACAGTAAACAAATTTTATATTTGGGTAGAGAATTTAAAATGGAGTGGTTTACATGTTTAAAGTTTTGCAATTGTAGTTTCCAAACAAAAGTTATTGAATTACCAAGTTTAAGCATTTTTATGGTTTATAGAAATAACTATGGACCTAGAAAAGATACAGGGACTTGGAAAGAAATTAACAGGGACCTAGATAAATGTAGCAGGGACTTGGGTGCAAAGTGGAGTGGATCTGGATCTAGGAAAATAAATGAAAAAAAAATTGGTTTTAAGTGGCAGGGGTGGGATTCGAACCCCTGCCCTCCTTCCTGCGCACAAGGGAACAACCAGATGCGCTGCTGCTGTGGTTGTTACAGGGATCCACCCGAAGGGGGGGTTAAGGTTCAGAAACTTCACTGAATAATTCGGAAAAATGAAACAGAAAAGGTGGGGGCTGGGGATTCGATCCTCTGCGCTGCTGTTGCGCACGCAGCGGACACAGCCAGATGGGCTGCTGCGTCTGTTTGATACTATACGGGCTGGGTTGGTTTTGAACCAAATCAATCGGCGTTAACTGAACTGAAAGCGCACACATACAGACGTTCTTTCCTGTCAACGAACTGAGCAAAGGCTGCAACTTGGCATGGAAGAATTCGAGGTATACCGCAAGGAAACGAGGGGGGCAAGTGGGGGAATGGAAAGAGGGGATTACCCTCTTCGCAGGGGTGGTCGCAGCACGACCGGAGGGAGACAGAGGCGTCGGCGCCATGTCCGGCGAGCGGCGGCCGGAGGCAGCAGAAAACAGCGGCGCCTCTCCTCGATGGCGGCGGAGATGGGAGAGAGGAGGGAGGAGGGTGCGGCTAGGGTTAGGGTTAGGGTTTTCGAGGGGGTAAGGAGTAGATATAGGAGGGGGGATGGGGTGGAGCAGTGGGGGCAGCAGGTCGCTGTCTCCATTGCCGACGTCATCGTACGGAGGTTGGGGAAGAAAGGTAACGGGCTGCAGCGCTTGGTGGGCTAGGCCTGCCCTCCCCTGTGCGTTTTTTTCTTCTTTTATTATTTCGTTTTGTTTTTTTTTGCTGAAATAGAAATAGGAAGAAAGAGGAAGGTTTTGATGTTAGAAAAATATAGGAAAAAATTGGTATTGCTTGAATCTTGTAACAGCAACAAATTGTAAGTTTTGATTTCCAAAATAATTAAACTATGTTGCTGTTTAAAATTTGAGTGAATTTGAATGAATTTGGGACATTAAGTGAAATTTTAAAAGAGCCATTTCAATTAGTTTGAACCCTCCATTTTAATTGACACCAATTTCTTAGAAATGTTCTGTAAATTTCCTTAATTCCAAAGGGTTGCTGTTTGGAAAATGTGATTTGAATTTGAATGCAAATTTAATTAAGTGAATTATTAAAGAACAAATTAATAGTTGAGCTTTTTTATTTTTTTATTTTTCATGGAAACAATTGGATGTTTTATTTGAACCTTTTATTTGGAAAGTTGTAACATAACAAGTATGAACAAGCATTTGAAATATTGTTCGAATTTGAATTGTGAAAACAAAGAACAACAGATGCAAACAAAAGGAAAACAAATGCAATGATTAAGATGCCATGATGCAAAACAAAAATAAAGCAAGAAACAAACATTCTAGGGGTGGTTTTCATACTTGGGATGTTACAACGCCCTCGGGCTAATCCTAGCCCACACATGAGCTCCCTTCCTAACCACGAGCCCATGACATCATACTTACTCGTTTCCTTCCGATTTATAGTTAGTCGCATATCTAGGTCATCAACTTTTACCTAGGTAATATGTGCTTCAAAAAAATCTTTACCTAGGTAATATGAATTGTGTATAAAATTTATACCATTAGAAATTATAACATCTGAAGTTTTTAATGATATTTTTTAATATATCTCATATTACGGTGATTAGATTGATGATCTAGAGATACGTGTGGACTTTATAAACCAGAATGGAGATAGTAACTGTGTCCTTTTTAATCCGGGCAATAAAGTACAATCATGTGGCAAGTCATACCTAAATAAGACTAGTCACAATAGAGAGTATGATACACTAGTATAATGCATATATGCATATGATACTAGTCTATGTTACTACTTTCATAGTGGGTAGTAACATGTATGTGTTATCATGCAATGATGTATTTATTATGTTATAGACTTATCTTGTCTTAGAAAACGTTATGTTACGGTATCTACCTATGATACCACTATCATCTCTCTCATCATTAAATGCAGTGTCACGTCAGCTCTTTGCCAACATGGCATGCATGATACCACCTATGGTACCCTCACTCTGACTAGTCTAATGGTTGGTTCTCACTCGTTGGATCTCCTAATATTTGCGATAAAATTGTGCAACATAAAAAACCAGATATAATTATTGCAACAAAAAACTAAACTAATATGTACAACATATGATGTCCTAGTGCAACTATGAACAAACATGTACATCAGAGCATCTGAAGGCATGCAGCATATGGTCCCATTGCAGATACTCACCCGAGAGTTCGTTTGATAGTATGGTTATCAAACCTATAACCTAGTCTCACAAAAACCACCTTGAGACAGGTAAAATAGAAAACCTTTTAAGTTTGTATCTTTGTCTTGCGCATTACACTTAATCTAGATGATGACGATCAAGCCCGCCTCAAGATGGAACACCCTTCTTGATTTCATTTGTTGGTGAAGACTTGCAAGTTGCTCCCCCATACTTCACTGTGGGAAAATCTCATGTAGAAATATCTCCACATGTCCATTATGCCAAAATGGAAGGTAGCCTTCAAGCATGTAATCTTCGAGATGCTCGTCTTAAACTTGCACTTGTCAACCTCGATGACGATCAACAACACGATGTCATCCACTCATGGTCTATAGAAAATATTTCTTTTGATGCAAGCCCACAAAAAGTACCATACCGCCAGATCACTCGATTTCATTTGGCACATCATCCACTAGTAGGAAACATCCTAATGGAAGCGTGTGGAAAACCTCTACTAGGAGCGTGCCACCCCCCACCCCCCGTCCGTCTCACACGCTTTTGGTACCTCTAAGTTACCATAAGCGAGTGCGCCCTCCTGCATGCTCGTGGTGCGCTGCGTTAGAAATAGCGTGTTGTTCTCCCAGCCGCTTCTAGTAAATTTTTAAGAATTAAAAAAAAAAATCAGCAATTCACATTCGTACATGCTTCATCATCGCTGCAGGCCCGTGTCGATGTATATTATCGTCGTAGTACCGTGTTACCGCATCCTCGTGCCCGACCATGTCGTTGTAGCCCTGCGTCCGACCGTGTTGACGTGGCCCCGTGCCCTCCCAAGTTGCCGCTGCCATGTTCCCTCCCATATCACCTCACCCCCGTGCCCCGTATCGTCATCGTCGCCGCAGCCCGGTCGTGCCCAAACAATAATTATAAATCAATACGATATGTAATAAAAGTGATAAGTCACAGAGCGCACTACTAGTTATAGATATTTCACATTGACCAACCATCATGTTTCTAACATACTTGATAGTTTAATTATGGTCGATTGTGCGGTGGAACTCTACCTTGTTGTCTACCACTTGTTGAGAAAAAATGTGGCAAGCTCCTAGCGGATCATTCCTAGTATGCTCTCTGTCAGTGCATTATGGTCGATTCGCGGAAGCTAGGTAAAATAACTCATGGTCAAAACCAGAAAGGATATTGCCAATCAACATGCTCATACGTCGAGCAACATAATAGCCACATAGGTTGGTCCCTACAGTCTGTTGGTAGCACTCACACAAAGCGTAGAAAATAACCATATTGTCCAAAAAAATGCTTAACATGCATGCATGTATGTACAAGTGATGTTAGCAACTAAGCTATACACCAAAGTGACGGCGTAATTGATACGTCTCAAACGTATCTACAATTTTTGATGCTCCATGATTGTTTTCTATCTAATTCCTTTATGTTTTCACATGTTTTCCTTCGTTTTCAGGACGTTTTCATGGACTAACCTATTGACAAGATGCCACAGAGTGAGTTCATGTAATCTGCTGTTTTTGGTTTCAGAAAAGTTGTTCTAGAAATATTCACGGAATCAGATGAAACAAAAGCCAAAAGTCTTAGAATTCCCGGAGCATCAACGGAGTTCAAAAGAGACCCGGAGAGGGGCAGAGGGGTGGCCACACCATGGGTGGATGCGGGTCCCCCCGTCCACTCCTACAGGTGATGTGGGCCCTTAGGAGCCTACCGCCATTGCCCTTTCGCCTATAAAGTCCCCCCGAGGCATAAACCCTAGATATTGACTCCCTTCCATGAAAAGTTCGTAGCTCCGCCGCCGCCGCCGACAAGTTTTGGGGGATAGAAATCTCTGTTCTGGCACCCTGCCGGGACAGGGAAGTGCCCCCGGAGCCATCTCTATCGACTCCGTAGCCATCTTCATCGCCGTTGGTGTCTCCCATGACAAGGAGGGAGTAGTTCTGCCTTGGGGCTGAGGGCTCTACTGGTAGCTACGTGTTTCATTTGTCTTTCCCATGGTGTGATCTTTATGTGGTCATGAGCTTTGTAATCTAGTTGAATAAGTAGATGTTACTCTTCATCTATTATGCTACTCAAGTGGTTTTGTCATGAGATCTTCGTAGACACTTTGATCACAGTGTAAAGGTGACAGTGTGTGCACCGTGTGGTTTAGCATGATATTTATATTTTGTGTTGGATGACCCTATGAAATTGTGGTGTTTGTTTCGAACCATCTAGGTCTCATGGTGATAGAGTGGGGGTTACCTAGATGGGGAAATGTGAACTCTAAGGAGTGCTTTTATAGCCCTACACAATGATTGGTGTTTGTTATCCGACCAGAGAGTTGTTCGGAGTAGCATAGTGAAGAGATGATATTTATGCATTCAATTATGTTATTTTTTTTGAGAGTGTCCACTAGTGAAAGTATGATCCCTAGGACTTGTTTCTAAGCATTGAAAGACTGTTTACAACCTGCTCTGCTACATGTTTGTTTGCTGCCATCTTTATTTCAGATTGCTATTATCACTTATAATCATCCATATTACTTGTATTTTACTCTCTCTTCGCCAAACTAGTGCACCTATACAACTGACAATTGTATTAGGTGTGTTGGGGACACAAGATACTTCTTGTATCATAATTGTAGGGTTGCTTGAGAGGGATACCTTTGACCTCTACCTCACTGAGTTTGATAAACCTTGGGAGATCCACTTGGGAAACATGTTGTTGTTCTACAAATCTCTCCACTTGGAGGCCCAACACTGTCTACAAGAATAGAACCGGCGTAGACATCAAGCTATTTTCTGGCACCGTTGCCGGGAGGTAATGTAAAAGGTTCTCACATCCTCGGGTGTGAGTGCTCGAAGTTATTTCCTTTAGATTTTGCAATTATATCTTTTTGTTTATTATTTTTATTTTCAGTAGTTAGGCTTATCTTTACTTGTTCCTTGTTTTTATTTTTACTAGTTAGGCTTAATGGAAAACAACAAAATATGAGGGAACTTTATAATCTTTATCTTGAGTTAGGACATGAAGTGTTTGAAGAGAAAATTAAAAAACATGTGGAACTTTATTTGCATGCTAGTAGCAATGTTATTTGTATGAATTCTTTGAAAACCATTATTTCTAATGTTGTGGAAAAAACTAAGCTTGGGGAAGCTAGTTTTTATGAAAATGATCTTTTTAGTCCCCCAAGCACGGAGGAACAAATTTACTTTGATGATACTTTGCCTCCAATATATGATGACTATAATGATTGTGGTATTCTAGTTCCACCTACTATTGATGATAAATTTTATTGTGATCATGATAAGGCTTCTATATATGATGTTTACAAGGATGAACATGCTATTTTCAGTCCACCTACTATTGAGGAAAAAAATAAGTATGATTACAATATGCCTACTATATTTTATGTATACGGTGATGAGAATAATAATGATAGTTATTTGGTTGAATTTTCTCCCACTACTATTAATGAGAATGACTATGCTTATGTGGAGAGTAATAATTCTTTTATGCATGTGTGTCATGATAAGAATGTTTTATGTGATTATTATATTGTTAATTTTATTCATGATGCTACTGAAAGTTATTATGAGAGAGGGAAACATAGTTCTATGTATCTCAATAATATTAAGTTTCCCCTCTTTATGTTGAAAATTTTGAAGTTGCACTTATTTTGTTTTCCTATGCTAGCCACTTTGTGCTTCATTGACTTGTTTTTCTACAAGATTCTTTATCATAGGAAGTGGGTTAGATTTAAATTTTTTTTATGTTTACTTCCTAATGCTCTATTTTGCTTAAATTCATATTTTCTTATATGAGAATCTTCTCCAATTATCATGCCTAGCTAAAAGGCGTTAAAGAAAAGCACTTCTTGGGAGATAATCCATGTTTTTATTTTTTCACTGTTTTCTTTGAGTCGAGGTGTTGTTTACTTCTGTAGCAACTCCTTTGTATATTTATTTTCTCGCATTTGTTGTGCCAAGTAAAGTCTCTAGTGAAAGTTGAGGTTAGTTTTGGATTTTTGCGCAGGAAACAGATTTCTGCTGTCCACCGTATAAAATCTTAAAAATCACAGAAAGATCAAGATGTCCTGGAAATTTGTGTGCTTATTCCTCAGCTAATTCCTAAACTTTTTCTACTTTGTGTTTTTTGATTTGAGCAACGTAAGTGCCCCCAAAAAATCCGTCTTTACAGACTTTTCTGATTTTGACAGATTCTGCCTTTTTACTTGCATTTTCTCTTTTACTATGTCGAGTGGATTTCTTTGCTCCACTAAACATCAGTGTGTAGCTAATGTTTAAAAAGTATTAATAATGCTTGTGTACAAGGGGAACATGTGAATTTTTGATTGTGCACTAACCCTCTAATGTGAATTATTTTGAGTGTGGTGTGAAGGAAGTTTTCAAGGGTCAAGAGAAGAGGGTGATATAATGTGATCAAGAAGAGTGAAAATCCAAAGTTTGGGGATGCCCCCGTCGTTCATCCCAGCAAATTCTAAGAAGACTCAAGCTTCTAAGCTTGGGGATGCCCAAGGCATCCCCTTCTTCATCAGCAACTTATTAGGTCACTTCTAGTGAAACTATATTTTATTCTGTCACATCATATGCACTTTGCTTGGAGCGTCTGTTTGTTTTTGTTTTTTTTTCTTTTGTTTTCCTTTCTGCAATAAAGTTGGAACCCACCATTCTTCTGTGGGAGAGAGACACGCTCCGCTTTTCATATGAATACTCGTTTTCTATCATGCCCGTGTTCTTAGTTTTTCTTCTAGCTGCTGAAAATCCTTGTAGCTCATGTTTTTCATGCATCTCTTATTCAGAGTTGTTATTTCTAGTAGAGTAGTATTAGTACTCTCTTGTTTTATTTCTATATCTATTGGGGAGTTTTTGTTTAGTATAAATTGATTGGTGTTGGAAAGCAGTGGTACAATTTTCATGCTTATAATGGTGCAAAAAGAAGCTTGTATAAACTGTGGCTAGACTTTTTCATGCCATGTTGGGTGTTATTTTAATTCTATGCTTAGTAGTTATCACTGTAGCATGACTTGTCTCAAATAGCTGAGAGTGTTTAATGTGCCATTGGAAGAATCATGAGTTGTTTTTATCACATTGAAGCATAAATTTGTGGTATTCTTCTTCAAATGTTTTATTTGGTTGACTTGGCGCATGCTTACACCATGTTTATGACTACAAACCATTCACTTATAGCCTCTATGATCATTTAGTTTTTGACTTGTAATACCATTTATGCTTTGATTAATAATGTTTTTGTCGCTATGCATGATTATGGCCATTATTGCTCCCTTAATTTGTCTGACAGTCTCTTGCTAGCCTCCACCTGTACCGAGTATGAGCTCTACTCGTGCATCCAACTCCCAAAAACCAAAGTTTACCGAATGTGTCCACCATACCTACCTACATGTGGTATTTAACCGCTACTCCAAGTAAATTCCTCATGTGCTACCTTTAAACTTTCAAAATTATTCCTGTTTTGGGCCCCTGTTTTAGCTCATGAGGAAGTAGTAGTTGGGTTTGTTGTCTTCCATACTAATTAAGTACCCTGACTTGCATGCTTCATCTGCTCGTCATTAATTTTGCAAAGAGCTGGTTAGACCATTATAACATCAAAAGTCTAAACATATAAGTAGGCACTCCTCCATGGTATGAGATTGTTGGCAGGTACCCGAGGATTCGTTAGCCATGGTTTGCCAAAGCAAGGTGGGGAGGAGTGTCATACTAGATAAATAGCATGCTATAAATTCTTAATATAAATAATTCGGAACTGCTCTCAACTTGTTTAGTATGGAAGATGAAACGAACTCTATTACCATTTGTTGACATAAGCATACACCTCTCTAAAAAATGTTTTCAATACCTCTGTTTAATAAAATAAAAAGCTCTAGCACATGAGTTAATCCATGCTTCCCTCTGCGAAGGGCCTTTCTTTTTACTTTTATGTTGAGTCTCCATCTTCTAACTTTATGCACAATTGAGAGAGCATAGTTGCCATTCTGAGTTTAATGTGCATTGGTCCCAAAGACTATTATTAATTGATTCATGATGTGTTATTACTTGCTCTCAAATTATTCGTTCTAGTCATCCACTTAAGTTTTGAAGGTGTCCTGGCATTTATGTTTTTCCCCACTCTTAAGGACAAGCGAAATATCACTTTGATATGTTTTCTTTATGCTCGAAACAAACGTATAACTTTCAAGTGCATTATTATTCATGATCTTTTATTTGTGTAACTTTTCATGATGCAAGGTGATTGCTAAGTTCAATTGTTAAAATTATATCTATCATGTATGTGTTTAAAGTACTATGATCTCAGCGTACATATGCTTTTACTTTATGATGATCAAGTTTGTGTTGGTAGCATGTCACCTTAAAAATTATTTTGTTATCACCTACCTACTCGAGGACGAGCAGGAGTTAAGCTTGGGGATGCTTGATACGTGTCAAACGTGTCTATAATTTTAAATGCTCCATGCTTCTTTTCTATCCAATACATTTATGTTTTCACATGTTTTACTTCGTTTTACGGACGTTTTCATGGACTAACCTATTGACAAGATGCCACTGAGCTAGTTTCTGTTTTCTGTTGTTTTTGGTTTCAGAAAAGTTGTTCTAGAAAGATTCTCGAAATCGGACGAAACAAAAGCCAAAAGTCTTAGAATTCCCAGAGCATCAATAGAGTCCAAACGAGACGCGGAGAGGGGAAGAGGTGTGGCCACACCATGGGTAGGGGCGGGTCCCCTTGGCCGCGCCTACAGGTGGTGTGGGCCCCCGGGAGCCCACCTCCATTGCCATTTCGCCTATAAAGTCCCCCCGAGGCATAAACCCTAGATATCGGCCCCCTTCCACAAAAATTTCCGTAGCTCCGCCGCCGACAAGTTTCGGGGGACAGAAATCTCTGTTCCGTCACCCTGATGGGACGGGGAAGTGCCCCCGGAGCCATCTCCATCGACTCCACCGCCATCTTCATCGCCATTGTTGTCTTCCATGATGAGGAGGGAGAAGTTCTCCCTCGGGGCTTAGGGCTCTACGGTAGCTATGTGTTTCATATCTCTCTCCCATGGTGTGATCTTTATGTGATCATGAGCTTTGTAATCTAGTTTAATAAGTAGATAATACTCTTCATCTATTGTGCTACTCAAGTGGTTTTTTATGAGATCTCCGTAGACACTTTGATCACGATGTAAAGGTGACAGCGTGTACACCGTGTGGTTTAGCATGATATTTATATTTTGTGTTGGATGACCCTATGAAACTGTGGTGTTTGTTTGGAACCATCTAGGTCTCATGGTGATAGCGTGGGGGTTACCTAGATGGGGAAATGTGAACTCTAAGGAGTGCTTTTATAGCCCTACGCAATGTGTCGAGACATCGTAGTAGTTTTCATAGACGGGGGTGCCATGAGACTACGGTAGAGACGTGGGGTAACGGGATCACGTGGTAGACAGTAAACACATGATTTACCCAGGTTTGGTACGTCGCGACAGTACGACGTGCCTACTCCTGCACTTCTCACTAATCAGGGCTAAAGCCTGGAAACAGGATTACAATGTGAGGTTTTGGATCTAACTACTCGCAGAGGATCAACTTCTCGGCGAGTTGGCCTATATCTTCTCTGTTATTCGTTTGTTTGTTTATCTCCCGTCCGGCTTTATATAATAGCCGAATTAGGGCTTACAGAATAGGAAACCTAGAAGACTACGGTAACTATAACTTGGAAAGTAAGGAATCCGTCTTCTCCTCCAAGCCAGATCACACGGGCCGTGATCCGGGTTCTTCTAGAATCCGGCTTCTGTGCATCAGGTTACTGGGCCGCCCAATGGACCATAGCCCACTACCACTTGGGCCACCCTGGTAACCAGGCACTTTCACTACCATCTTATACACCCCTATATGGTATATATCCGACAGTAGCCCCCAAGAAGGATTAAAACTCTGATTTGCCGTCTTTCGCCAAATGTGCTTTGTCCGAGAAATTTCAATCAGCAGTCTTGATTCTTCTTATTCTTCTTCTTTTTAAAAGAGATGGTAACATGAAACTCGGAATCCTGAAAATCCGGCTTTCCTCTCACGATCCTTCGTGGAGAAGGAACTTCTTACGTCAGCGCACTTAATCATGCTGACGTAAGGGACGTTTGAGTTTTACGCGGAAAACCCAGTAACATATCTCTGACAGATTCTCACGGGAAACGAGGAGATAACCATCATTACCCTGTCGTTTCATTTCCCGGATTTTCCGGCGAGTGACACGCGTTGATCATCCAACGGTCAAAATAGTCGTTGGCACGTATCTTGACGGATTTCTGGCTATAAATAGCCGTCTTCGTCCTCGTCGAAAACCTTTCGCACTCTCACTGTCCGCGCCATTGCCACGCACAAGCTCCCGAGCGAAGAACCATCCCGAGCGCACGAACGCACCCAGAGCACCAGCGCAACGCGCCGCCACCAAATGGCAACCTCACCGTCGTCTCCCACTCGCTCCGCCGCGCTCACCATCGACGACATCATCAATGATCTGGATCCGCAGCTCGGATCCCCAAAGCACGCCGGCGATGAGCCGGAAAAGACCGCGGCATCTGCGGCGGGCGGAGATGATCTTTCCGCCGCCGCGAACGCTGCGGGCTCGAGCTCCGCACCCTCCCCGCCGTTGCTCCCGAAACGGCGGAGGACAAGATCCAGCTCCTCGGCGATGAGCTCGCCGCTGCGGAAGCCGCCGCGTCCGCCGCCACCGGAGCGGATGAAGAGGTGGAAACTGCAGGCAACTGGATTGCCTGCAGCATTCCGCCAGCCCTCCTTCCAAACCTGGAAAAGGAGGGCCTGATTCTTAAAGGGAAATGGCGGCTCCCTGAAGACGAGAACGAGCCAATGCCGAGAGACGGCGAAAGGGTTCTTCTTTCTTCCCACCTCCTGAGAGGTATGGGGCTTCCGCCTTCCGCTTTCTTCTTCCAAATCCTCTCCCACTACAACATCCAACCTCATAACCTGCCACCCAACTCCATTCTTTATATGGCCGGGTTCCAGGCCCTATTTGAGGGTTACTTAGGTTTAGAGCCTAGGTTAGATTTCTGGATGTATTGTTTCGGGGTTAAGCGGAACTCCTCGGAGGGCGCACTCCCGACTTGCGGGACCATCTCCTTTACTCTTTGGAGGTTTAGGGAAGATTGGTTCCCCAAGATCAAGATATCAGAATCCGTCAAATTTTGGACGGGTTCTTTCTTCTACCATCCCGATGTGCCTTTCCCAAAAAAGGCCATCGGGGTTCCACCTTTCTCCAACACTGCTGCCATTCCCCAAGACAATTGGGGAACGGAAGCCGTCCAGGTTCTGCCGCCTGATCTTCTAAGGATCAAGCGGTGCATCGCCAAGCTCACCTCCTCTGATCCACCTCTAACTGGCATGGACACGGTCCTTTGCTGGTTAAATAGGCGGATCCAGCCGTTGGCCAATCATGGTGGCCGCCTCTTGTGCGAATACACGGGTGCCCACGACCCAATGCGGACATCCATCAAGGATTGGTCTCCAAGGGATCTTCGACGGCGCGCAAACCAGTTGGTCGCATCTCGCGACCAATACGAAGCAAGTCGGTCGATGTACACGGCCGACAATCCGGCTCCCAAGGTATTTTTTCCGTCATTTGGGTATAGTTTAACATTCTTTCTCGGATTTTCCTGCTTCTGACTCTGATTTGTTTTTTCGATAGTTCGCTGAACTTCCAGACTCGGAGTTAGCCTCCGAAGCTGAGCTGGATGCCTTGCGTACTGCCACTACAGGTGGGCGCAAGCGCAAGAAGATTTCTTCCTCTGAGGAAGTTATCGACCTTGACGGGATCCCCGTCGCCACTTCTTTCTCTGAGGTTCTTTCTCCTGGGTTCTTTTCTTTCATGGAAATTTTTCTTCCGTCTTCGGAGTTTTAACCTTTCCGGGTTTTTGTTTTCAGCCTGCCTCCCTCCAGCCTAAAGCCGAAGAAGCTGAAGAAACACAAAGTTGTTTCCAGCCGAGGCAGCCAACCTTCTCCCGTCATCGCCCCGGATACACCATCCACGATGGCGGAAGAGCACGCTGCAGCCCCCACCACCAAGCCACTAGAGCCCAGCCAGCCCGTTGTGTCGAACACGGACACGAGGGAAAGGGCGGCTCCAGAGGTGGGAAAACCTTCTCGGACATTCGACGAGGAGATTCCCACCTTTGACAAGGAATTCAAGATTATCAATGACGGCCTAAGCGCGGCCGGAACCCTTTTTGCGGAATACGCAAAAGGGTTCAATGAAAACTTGGCGGGTTTGCAACGAATGAGCCAGGTATGTAACTCTAGCCCCCAAGCATTAAACAAAATTTATTCTTTTTTGCCTTAATGCTTTTAGTAATCATTCTTTTCCTTGCTATGTTTCAGCAAACCGCCGAAGCCATTAACATGGAAGTTTTCAACAAACTCTCCATCAAGAATAAAGAAGTTAGAAATCTTCTTTCTATTCTTGAGGAGAGAGAGGCGGAGCTGGCGTCGTCTCAGCTCGCTTTGTCGGAAACAGCAGGTAAACATTTTTCCTCTGAAGTTTTCGATTCAATTTTTTGTCTAAGTACTTATTCCGGAAATTTTCTAAACTCGGAATTTTCCTTGCTTTCCAGCTGCTTTGGCTAAGGTCAAGCAAATAGCTGAAGATGCCGGCAATGCCAAGAATCTCCGAAAGGAGAATTTGGATCTTCACAAGGATCTTGTGAAGACTCAAAAAGATTTGGAAGCCAGCAATCTGGCCCTTGGAGTTGCTAATTCCAAGGCTTCCGAACAGGCGGAGAAGGACAAATCCACCATTCAGGATTTGGAAAACGCCCTAAACCTTCGCCTGGAGGAAATCTCCGAGATTGACAAGCTTATCGGTAAGTTACTGATACTTTTACCATTTTTCCATGTCTTGCTTTCCTTCTCTGTTTCTCACCTAACCCTTTTGGTTGTTTTGTTGAAAAAACAGGAGATACCCCAGATGGCACTCGGCTTGAAGGGATCCGAGCCTTTGGGAAGACATGGACTTCGATCAGAGCTGCTGGAATGCAGCTGGTCAATAAGTTCCTTCCCGCCAGGACTGGGGAGTTCTCGGAAGTTGAAAAACTTCCGGGTGCCATCATGGAGGTGGCGGAGTCCAGGGAGTCCATCCTGCGTTCCGCTGCACGGGGTGGTGCGCGCATGGAACTCGGCCTTATGCGTATGCACTACCCTGGTGCTAAATCTTGGCGCGTGGCGTCCGGTGTCCCTCAAGGATACACGGATACTTAGCGAAATACCATCTTTGATGAAATCAAAGGCCGCGCCACCCAGATTGCCTCCATGGTAAATATCTCCGTCAATTATCCAGAAGAGGAGATCCCTCCAATCCCCGAGGACGACAGCAGCGAGGAGGAGTCGGATGCTTGAAGGGCTACCTTGAACCTGGATGGCGAAAGTAGACAATAGGAGCATTACTGTTCTTTCAATGTAATCCAAAATGTAATGTTTCTATTTGTATGAATGCAAACTCCGCCTTTTGCAATCTTAATTATGAAACTCTTTGCAAAGTTTTCGAATTTTATTATTCCTTTATCTTCTAAGTTCTCTGGCATATGTGTTTTGACTGTCCTTAGTGTTTGAAATAGCTCAATAGCATTATGAATCGGCATGTCGAGTAACTGGGTATAACCAATCAGTTGAAACTCGGAAACATGGATCATACTAAAGGCATTTTACTAACTGGCTCCAGTGACCCAACATATAAGCAATCAGAAAATGCTTAGAGAAGCAAGGAATTTTTTAAATGAAACTTGGGCACGCAGGCAATTCAAGTTTCCTTTAGCCGTTAGCAGGCTGAAAAATCATTCAGTTTCTTAACGCCGAGTACGCAGGCACAATTCGGGTTAACATTGAGTATTTTATAAGATCATTAGGAAATAGATAAGGTGGAATCATGCTTTATACTGAAAAAACATGGATACCAAAATTCCGACAACTTTATTTCATGATCTCAAAAGATGTTTACATAGAAATTGAACTAAGTACGGAAGAGACATAACTGCTAGATATTCAAGTGCTTTTGCTATCCACTTGACTTTGTCGGATTTCTTCAGCAACTTGTAGAGTGGTAGGGCTTTATCCCCCAGCCTACTAATAAATCTGCTGACGGCAGCGGCGGAACCCGTCAATCTTTGGACATCTTTTACGCACGTAGGCTTCGAGATGTTCAAGATGGCTTTTATCTTTTCCGGGTTAACTTCTATTCCTCTGTGAGAAACGATAAAACCCAGAAGCTTTCCTGAGGGAACCCCGAATACACACTTAGATGGATTTAACTTCATCTTGTAAGTACGCAAGTTTTCGAAAGTTTCTCGCAGATCCTCAAGGAGTGTATCTTTTTCCTTGGTTACGACAGCAATGTCGTCCACGTAAACATGGACATTTTTGCCAATCTGACTATGCAAACAACGTTGCATGCAACGCTGGTAGGTTGCACCTGCGTTCTTCAGGCCAAATGGCATGGTTACATAGTAATACGTCCCGTATGGGGTTATGAAAGAAGTCTTAATTTGGTCTTCCTTTTTCATGCGTATTTGGTGGTACCTGGAGTATGCATCCAAAAAGCACAAAAGCTCAGAGCCTGCAGTGGCATCTATTATTTGATCGATTCGCGGTAACGCAAACCTATCTTTCGGACACAATTTGTTCAATCCTATGTAATCTATACACATTCTAAGAGCAGTAGTGTCTTTCTTCGGTACTAATACCGGATTTGCGGACCATTCAGTGTGGATTACTTCCTGGATGAAATCTGCTGCTAAAAGCCGGATTATTTCCTTGCCAATAGCCTTCCGTCTTCTTCCGTCGAATCGACGGAGACCTTGTTTGACGGGTTTTGATCCTGGAATTACCTTGAGTTGGTGCTCAGCAAGTTCCCTGGGTACGCCTGGCATGTCCGCTGGACACCAGGCAAAAATATCCCAGTTCTCACGGAGGAACTTGATGAGCTCGCCTTCCTATTTGTCGGTCATCCTAGTCCCTACAACGACGAATTTTGACGGATCTTTGGGATCTAAGATTACCTGTCTTGTATTCTCGGACGCCTTGAAGCTGTCTGTTGGCTTCCGGGTTTCTTTTCCTGCCGGCATTTCTGTCGGCGATACCTCCTTGGCTAATTCCTTCAGTTCTTCCTTTGCTATGACTCTCTGAGCGCAAAGGGCGTTTTCTTTCTCCAACTCATTTGCTAGCTTAAAATCACCAGCTATGGTGATTACTCCTCCTTTGGGTCCTGGCATCTTCAGCTTGTTATAAATATAACAGGATCTTGCCATGAATTTGGCGAAAGCTGGACGTCCGAGTATTGCGTGATACACGCTTTCGAACGGCACTACTTCGAAGGATACTTTTTCCTGCCCGAAGTGATCTTTATCTCCGAAGGTGACATCTAGGGAAATTTCTCCTAGGGATCGTGCTTGTCTGCCAGGAACAATGCCGTGGAAGCGTATGTTGCTGTAATTGAGCTGGGACTCGGAAATCTTCAGATGCTTCAGTGTATCCAAGTACATTATGTTAATGCTGGATCCTCCGTCCATCAGCACTCTTCTTAGCATAGTATTCTGGACAATAGGGCTTACGACAAGAGCTTGTGTGCCGGGTTCAGGGATATTCCCAGGATGATCAGACTGATCCCAGGTAATTGGTGTGTTGGAGTACTTCAAGAATTTCGGGGTTGCCGGAACAACCGCGTTTATTTCTCGAAGTGTTCTTTTGGCCACCTTTGCTGACGGAGTTGCCAGGAATGTTAGCATTGCTTCTCCGTCAACTCTCGGAAATTTGGGTTCGCCCTTTCGCTGTTGTTCCTGGATTTTTTCATCAGTGTCTGATTCACTGTCTTCTTTTTCAGCTTCTGGCTTTTGTTTGGTGGGTTTCCTTTTGGAACCCTTCCCCTTATTTCCGGATCCTGCACTGCCTTTCATGTGCTTATTCAGCCGGCATTGTGCGTTTGTATGGGTGGGTTTCCCAAATTGTGAATGGTGGACACAAGGTTCCGACTTAATCCTCTCCCACTCCTCTGGAGTGTAATTGATTGGATCTGGGCTACGTCCTTTCCACTTATTCCCTTTTTCACTTCCAAAGGCTATGTTGACCTCTTTGGGTTTTGTCGTTGTTTCTGGAGTTCCTTTTTTGTCAGAACGAGGGGTTTTCTTAGCAAGTATCAGTGATTCGATATTACCCCCTCTTGCTCTTATGTCGTCTTCGGCTGCAGCATGTTCGTTGGCGGTTGTAAGCATAGATCCGAGATCTTTGTGCTGTTTGGAACCAACCATGAACGGTACAAGTCTGGGTTTTAGGCCATTGACGAAAGCATGCATTGCTTGTACGTCAGTTACTCCAGAACAACTATTCTTCATTGCCGTCCATCTGCAGATGAAATCCACGTATGGCTCATCCTCGAATTGGGTGCAACGGTTAAGCTGGTTGATGCTGTTCGGGCGCTTGTATGTTCCCCGGAAATGCTGAGTAAATACTCGAGCCATATCATCCCAGCTATCGACAGTTCTTGATGGTAATCCATTGATCCAATCTCTGGCTCCATCCAGTAACATTAGGGGAAGGAACTTGACAGCTTCCAGGTCTGTCCCATTGTTGATCTGGACGGATGTATAGTAGTCTGAGAGCCAGGTGTCCGGGTTTGTGCTGCCGGTGTATTTTTGGTAGGTTGGACCAACTTTGGCGAAGCCAGAATGCAGGGTTATCCTTCGGATCCTGTCAGTGAAACACTTAGGACCAAAATATAGATCATCCTTTTCCGCTCTATCAATGTGTGCGGAATATCTTCCGGCTGAATGGACAGAAGGGGATCTACTCCTTTCTTTTCTATTGTTGCGCGGACGCGATTTTCCGGGATTGTACCTATCTCTTCCATGATCACAGCCTTTTGGATTAGGCGGAGTCCTGCTCCTGTGCCTTTCTTTATCCTTAGGGGGTGTCCGGGATCTCTCACGTCTGTGAGGTGTATCGTATCTTCCGGCTTTCTCAGCTGGGTTTCTAGGAGGTGGCATTATTTTGCCGTCATTCCGGTATTTTTCTTCCCGATCGTGGGGTTTAAGTCCACCTTTCGGGGGATGGGATCCGGTTCGGGACGCTTCATCCCTATTGTCGGGGTTTTTCTTGTCTTTTCTCGGATCCTCTTTTTTATCCTTTGAATTGTCTGAATCTCCAGGTTCCTCTGGTCCAGGTGCTCCAGCGGCGCAAGTAGCTGTTTTGCATAGGGCGGAGTTATCCTGCAGTCTTCCTGATCGCTCTTGGGCCCGCTGTTGTTGTTGCAATGCTTTTCCTAGGAAAGCATACACCCCTTGAAGTTTTTCACCGTTGGAGTACAGATCATTGTTCAGGATGGCGAACGCTGCTTCCGCGTTTTCTGCTGCGGTTTTATAAATTGGTTCGCCTCTGGCATCTTTGCCGTTTACCTGCTTTTGCCAAGATGGGTTGTGAAACCTTTCTTTTGGCGGCAGTACTTCCGGTCTTACAATTCCGGGTAACCTTGTAGGTTTAATGCCAGATCTATTCTTTCTCTCGTACTCCTCTATTTCTTCCTTCATGAGCTTAATGTCATCCTGGGTTTTTTGGAGGTGTTGCCGAGATCTGAGTAGATGTTGCTGTTGCCTTTGGAAAGCTTGCCTCCTGGCTTCCAGCATCTCAGGGGGTTCATTTGCTCCCACTGGCGTTTGCAACAGCTCTTGCTCTTCCTGTTCCGTCATTGGCGGAACAAGGATTTCTTTGATTTTCTTCTCCGCAGTCTTTGTTCCGCTAGCATCTCCTACTTCCAGGTTTTCATCAGCTTGATCAGCTGATTTTTTCTTCCGGATTTTGTATTGGAGTTTCTTATCAGCACGATGCTTTTTCTTGGAAGAGGGAGGCTTTTTGACAGGCTCATCCTCTGTCAATTCCTTGACATTGGGAAATACCGGAGAAGTTTCTCCGTCTTCTCTCTCTTCCTCTGGCGGAGGGGTTTTAGGGCTTTCCTGGCTGCCGGCGTCCGTGGTATCAGCCGGTTTCGCCATTAGCACTTCATGGAATCCCTCTTGAAAAGATTTAACTTTCCTTTCGAAGGCGTCCGCGTCTTCGTCTTCGGAATCAAAATCCTCTGATCCGGTTTCCGACTCTAATCTCGCCTCAATGGCGGCTAGTACAGATTCTGCTTCCGAGTTCATCGTCTCGTTGACGGATGTCGGATCTTCCGCCTGTATGACGGGTGTTGGATCTTCCGTCTCTGTGACGGGTGTGTTTTTGTCTGCCTCTTGCACGGGATTTACGTCATCCGTGTTTTCGGCGACTTTGGACTGCACCATGCCGATAAAGTGTGTGTCACTTTTTTGTCGGCGATCTGAACAGAATCCGGTATCATAGTCATCCTCGACTGGGTATAGGGCGGGTGGGATAAATTTATTTCCACCGCAAAACCCCATTGCTTCTGCAGTTAGTCCGATAAAGATGTTAGAAGATCCTATCGGTAACACGCAGGCACTTACCAGGTGGTTTTGCGCCGGTATGTAGGATCCGTTGTCGAGGAAGCGTCCGACATCATCGTTGAATTCCAAGCTTCCGACAGTGATTGATCTTCCGATTCCGCCAAGTATCCCAGATCGGAACTTCACGCCTGACGTCCTTTGCCCCACGGTGGGCGCCAACTGTCGAGACATCGTAGTAGTTTTCATAGACGGGGGTGCCATGAGACTACTGTAGAGACGTGGGGTAACGGGATCACGTGGTAGACAGTAAACACAGGATTTACCCAGGTTCGGTACGTCGCGACAGTACGACGTGCCTACTCCTGCACTTCTCACTAATCAGGGCTAAAGCCTGGAAACAGGATTACAATGTGAGGTTTTGGATCTAACTACTCGCAGAGGATCAACTTCTCGGCGAGTTGGCCTATATCTTCTCTGTTATTCGTTTGTTTGTTTATCTCCCGTCCGGCTTTATATAATAGCCGAATTAGGGCTTACAGAATAGGAAACCTAGAAGACTACGGTAACTATAACTTGGAAAGTAAGGAATCCGTCTTCTCCTCCAAGCCAGATCACACGGGCCGTGATCCGGGTTCTTCTAGAATCCGGCTTCTGTGCATCAGGTTACTGGGCCGCCCAATGGACCATAGCCCACTACCACTTGGGCCACCCTGGTAACCAGGCACTTTCACTACCATCTTATACACCCCTATATGGTATATATCCGACACAATGATTGGTGTTTTTTATCCGACCGGAGAGTTGTTCGGAGTAGCATAGTGAAGAGATGATATTTATGCATTCAATTATGTTATTATTGTGGAGAGTGTCCACTAGTTAAAGTATGATCCCTAGGCCTTGTTTCTAAGCATTGAAACACTGTTTACAACCTGTTCTTCTACATGTTTGTTGGTTACCATTTTTATTTTAGATTGCTATTATCACTTATAATCATCCATATTATTTGTATTTTACTCTCTCTCTCTCTCTTCGCCGAACTAGTGCACCTATACAACTGACAATTCTATTAGGTGTGTTGGGGACACAAGAGACTTATTGTATCGTAATTGCAGGGTTGCTTGAGAGGGATACCTTTGACCTCTACCTCCCTGAGTTCAACAAATCTTGGGTGATCCACTTAAGGGAAACATGTTGATGTTCTACAAACCTCCGCACTTGGAGGCCCAACACTGTCTATAATAATAGAAGCGTGCGTAGACATCAGTAAGTGTTGTGTACTTCAACTATGCATTTTCTTCTCTCGAGGGAAATGTTTTAAACATTCTAAAGAATATGGATGACAAAAAACAAAAGCATATCATTTTGTGTTATCAAAAACCCGGAGTGTATCTTCGATCAAAATCCACTTTTATTATTTACATGAAATTATTAAATCACTTGTCAATAAGATCCTTTATATTATAAAAATCTATCTTCTTATTAAAATGAAGATAAAAATCAAGATAATGGACATTTCCTTGCGGTAGGGAATCCCGACCGGTGACATTTGTGTTCTTCATGCACGTAAGGCACCCCGACATACATATGACTCGGGGGTAGATTCTGACGGAGACGTTGCTTGTCATGCGCCAACAAGTTAGCTCATGGGGCGATGACCGCAGAATTCATATGGGTATCGTGATCGTTCTTGTTCTCATCCTCATCCTCGTCACTCTTGTCATCCTCATTCTCGCTCGTATTCTCGTCACTCTCGCCAACTTCATCCTCGTCCCTCTCGCCATCCTCATCCTCGTCCCTCTCGATGTCCTCAGAATCATTGACCTCAAAGTTCATACAAGCAACGCTGATCTGGGGTTATGCTCCTGCCATCGAAAAGTGGAGTAGATCACCTCCTCTTAGCATTGGCTTAGAGTCGGTGATGAGTTGCATCGATCCTTCCCCGTATAATCGGGTCTTCATTCTTTCCTTCTTCACGCTAAACATGTTCATGGTCTCGCTAATCTCAAAATCCATGACATTTCCGACTAAATCGTTGAATTGCACATGAACATTACACGGTATAGTCTATGCAACAAAATACAAAAGAAAAACAAGTTAGCTAGATGATAAAATAAAAACATAAGATATAATTGTACATAAAAAACGTAGTTAATTACCAATGAATTAAGGGGACCCTCTCGCAGCTGAATCATGAACGAGTACCCAGTGGTCTTTCGATCTGCGCATTGTCCACTGCATACTTCACATGCCATATTCTACGTTAAAAATATATATAAACAAACACATCGTACTTCTATAGAAAATTAATGTAAAATTCATGTGAAAATTTCCTCGACGCTTGTCAAAATAACTAAAGATAAAAAGCATCCGATGTTTTCATCAACACATTTCATTGACAAAATTAATCTTCCAATTAAATTTTGTTGCGAATAAACTAACAATTAAACTATTTCCTTAATACCTAGCTATGGCAGTGGGAGGGATCGGGGGCGGTAGGGGAATGGGAGGGGGAAGGTCAGGGACGACGCTCACCCAGGAGGGAGAGGGTCGATGTCGATGTCAAGGACGGCGGAGCAGAGGTAGCGAGTGTGCGCATGTTGACACCAAGGTAGGAGAGGCGGCGGCGGTGCAAGGGTGGCGTTTGGGGAGAGAGAGAGAGTGTGTGCACGAACGGTTATATCTGACCGCCACTAAAGTTATTGATTAAGTCGATCAAAAACAAAATAGTAGAAGTGTGCACCAAACTGAGCACGCTACCACTATGTTCAATACTAGAAGCATGTGATCAGTGGAGAACCCTTCAGGTCCAGATTCATCTGGGGCCCACATACTAGAAGGGTGTTTTTAGCTTAACACGCTTCCACTAAGGCGAATACTAGGAGCATGTATCAAGAGAGGCACGCTGCTAGTGTAAATCTACAACCGAATCCAGCGGACCCACATGTTGGTAACGTTCGTCATGGCTGCATCCAGCGTGTCTTACTTGAAGCGATCCCTCCTGATGCACACTGCCAGTATATAGTATGAGTGTGCGCTATTACAAGATTGCTTCTAATTTTTATCCAATATTATGCTTTGTCTTGATCTACCTCATATATTTTCTTATCTCTTTATTTTGATGAAGTCTTGAAGGTAATCATGCATGCTCACACAATCTTCATTTCTCCAAGACACACTTGCCAAAGTCTCAACTCTCACATGGCCATCATTAGGATCACATCGTAAATACGACTTTGGCCATCACTTTATCTTCGTCATGCTCTATCACAATATCTTGAGATACACAATATTCTTAAAGTTTTGCATACTCCAAGCCTTTATTGAGTAGGGTTTGTTCAATGAGATTTTGTACAAGTTACATATAATTAGGAATAAAATCTAGTGTTAGTTAGAAAAATTGTGCCTGGTTAATAGTGAAGGTAGCAAAATTAAAATGCTAAACACATGAAGTGATTAGCTAGTGCTAGTTCGAAAACTTGTACAATACAAAGCCAGAAGTTAAACATGGGAGCGGATAGTGGCGTGATCCAACCGAGCGCCTCTCTATCTAATGCACAAAGATCGGAAGCAGCCCAATGGCCTGGGGGAGCTCAGCCTATATAAGACTTGAACATGTACACACGTAGGGGGGAGAGGAGAGCCCTGAAGAAGATGGAAGCGAGAAACATTCACGCGCCTGCACCCAGGAGCCCACGCACAGGAATGCAGCAGGAGCCTAGGAGAGGAAGGCCCTGACAGGGCGTGAAAAGAAGGGGGGGTCCGGATCTTGGAAGAAGGCCACCACCCACCAACAAAAACTCCAACATACCATCCAAGAATAAGACATATCGAGCCACATCAAGAACCAACCAATCATCAGCTGAAGAAGATGAACATGCAGATGGTCATCTTCCCTGATGGTAGGATTGGGTCGTAATATCGCTTTCTTTCTCATCTATGGTACATGGAATTGTCGCGGCACTGTAGTGCCAGAGATCTCTAACATGCAGCCAGCCGCCAGCCACATGATGCGCCATTGGAGACGAGGCAGACAGATGGTCCATACTCGCCAAGCCAGCAAGCAGTACATGCACATGGCAGCGGGGACAACACGTGCGTGCCATGGCCACTAGGAGGCAATGGTCCTCCATCCATGGCGCACCATGCCGAGTGATGGATGCATGTTCATTATGTCCATTTGTTCTCTCTACATATGTGTGTGTGGTTTGGTACACATGTCTTGTTACTGTGTTTTGACATGATGGCTAATGCCAAAAGATTGTCATTATTCAACATCGACAATTAGGCGTTCATCGCAGACCTCGGAGGAAGTACATGACAAGAGAAAGTAGTTGTTTCTTTGTCATGGAAAGGCTTGAAGCAATTTTCGCTACAGCGGAATTTCCTCGGATTTTCTGCTATGTTGAGAATAACGGAGGCGGAGAATCCTCGTTGGAAATGTGTCAAGAATCCCCGAAGAATAAAGTCTATACCGAATCACACGAATTATGAATTTCCTATGATGTTTATCCTTTGTTGTTTGCACCTTGATTGCACAGTAGTCATTTATTAGAGTGATTACTCACTTAAAAATATCAAGATAGTTCGTGTTCTCCTAATTGTAGCACCGCCAAACTGGCATGGGTACGTGTTCGTCATTTGGATACAAGAGTCAACGTGCCTCTTCTTGTCGGGAGACGAGTTATAAATTTTTCAATTAGATAAAAGGTTCATTCGATATGGCAAAGTTAGTTGGTTGTCTTGTCGTTCAGACACGGTTGGCATGAGCTTAGAACACATACATCGAAAGATGAGGGAGAATCACATGTAGTGATTGGCATAGTGGCCTACCCTTTAGGTTATGATTGGTTGAGGTGGATACATACTTCTAGTCATAATTTATTATGGATCTCGTATCATTGAAAGGTTATTTTGAGGAATATCAAATTCCGTAAGATCATATCTTAGTTTCAATTTTACTGAATTAAGTAGCGAAAATTAATTTTGAACTAAAAAGTCTAAATAAACTTGTTTTATTGTAGAGATGGATCCCTTTGAAACATATCATTTTAATCTGATAATAAGTCATGAAAGTTTGGCTACAAATGAAAACTATTTTGGGGAATTGTTTCATGCTCTGATGGTAGTTCCGAGGAACGCCAATATGGATCACTTTGTGGTGTGGATATATTAGTGGAATATGATGATTGTGCATGTGTGAACTGGAAGTAAATATTGAGCTTCATTGATGTTCATTATAAGGTGAATTCTTTCCTAGTAATAAATAATGTTTGTGATGATTTGAATTTTATACTATCTAAATCTATGCACTTATGTATGATTAGGTTTATTGATAACACAAGCATTGGAGGACCAATGAAGCTGGTTGACGAGGATAGAAAACACGAGGGAGGCGAGGGAGAAAGTGGTGCCATCAAGGAAAAGATATTCGGTTCGGACTGGTAGAAGTCCCAAAATTGAAACGATCATGAACTCTTCATACGGACTCCAAATAAAGAAAATAGGCACAATTTGAAAAGGAAATTCGAAGAGGTTTCCAATGGATGCGGCCCCATGTACCGATTCAACTCGTCCAAGGCGCGGTGACCAAAACAAGTCCGAGAGTTGTTTCTTCCAATTTCCAAATAGAGTTCTTTTAAGTTAGAAAGTTAGAGAAATGTTTGATTTCGACCCCAACACTAGGATGGACATCCAGCAACCTTTATATAGGTTGTAATTCGCATTGTTAGCTTTAGACTACGTTAAAAATAAACCCTAACTTTTATCAAATCACGGGAACATGAATACATTTATAAGGGAAACATATATGAATATACATGATATTCATAAAGCTAGTCTTGATTAAAACTGTTTTATCAAGGAAAATAAATGATAATGATAAGTTGAAAAACTTATTGTATCAATTGCTGGGTACTGTTGTTGGATCGATTAGAAAAAATATTTTCTAAGTGTAATTAATTTTAGACTATTGGAGTAATATGAAATATTACATTACGAGTGTTAAATCAGTCGTATTAATGAAACAAGAAGTTATTCTTTTTCATTATATAAAGTAAAGGGACTTAAAAGTTAGTGGGAGCTGAATATGATCTTTTAATTCAGCTGGGCCTAATTGAAAGAGAGTTGCCTCATGAAATGATTTAAAAGAGTTTTAAAGGAATTGTCAGAAAGTGTCTTATTAAATTCATAATCTATGAGATAGATTATGGAGTTTAATAAACATGAATATGATGAGTGTGCTAACTGTGATTCTGAAGAAAATTTTGAATTGCAATGAGACAAAGAAATTTTGTTTCAAATGTAAGAATGATGTGATATTATGCAATAGACTTGACCTTCGTATTCTTGGTGAGCAAAATAGAAAGGGTTGAGAGAAAGTCACAAAATTTGTGATTTGACCAATTTTGTTATCATGAATAGGCACATAAGAACCGGTATGTATCCAATGCGCTAAATTGTTTAGCCAACCGGTATAAAGGAGAAAAACTTAAGTAAAAAAATTCTCATAAAAGCAGTTTAAGCTCAGAATATTATGGTGAGATGTTTCTCATATAGATATTTACGGTGGTATTACAAAGATAAAAACGACTTAGTGGGGTTTTGTATACCGTATGTTGCATAATTAGTATTATGAGTGGACTCTATAGTATATTCCTATGGATAGTTGCAACACAGTGTGAGACATTTTGTATTGCAATTATTGGATAAAAGTCATTCAACTTAATGAGGTATCAAAAGATGGTATGATAATTCATTCGGAGATGCTTGAATTATTAATGCTACTACAGAACCAGATTCACACAACTCCGATTCCTAATAAATCCAATGCAAATTTATCACAATTTGATTGAATCAAAAGGTGAAAAACAATGGTCTAAGGAACCACATGCAAAGTGTGAGTAACACCGGATTTTCATAGGTGTTATGGCATCATACTAACTAGAGTATTATTAACTCTAGTGAAAGTGGGAGACTATTGGACACATTCCCTAGAGACAATAATATTTAGTTTTATTCTATCTCCAAGTTCAGAATTAAGTTTACTTCATCATGCTACAACCGGTATAGCACTTGAAAAGTGAATTTTCAAAGGAAAATATTTGCGAGGGTGTGAAGACATAAACAAACAAGAGTTCCTCATCTTGTCTCCAAAATTAGATTATGGTTTGTGAGATTATCACATTTTCTTTATCATGAACTTTGATAAAGTCTAGCAAACACAAGAGTTTATTGTTAGGCTAACAATAGTACTGAACCGACCCAAGTATATGATCATACTAAGAGACTAAGAAATTGTAATGTATTTATCAAAGTACATATGGAGTTGTCATTGACTATAATTCCTATACTACGAGAATATCTAGTGACCGTACAATTGGCAGTTATGATTTGAATGTCTTCAACCGCCCACCGTAACAGGGGATCATAACGTTGACATCTGGGTATAATCTAGAGCGTGTAATGGAACTGAGATCATTCAAGATTAATACTTAACTCCTCCTGATGATGGAGAGATACATGTTATGGGTCCTATCGTTATCACTGATGTCAACCAATCGTTTGGCACACATTGTGATTTATCACAAGAATATCGGGGATATGGATAAGAAAAGAGAACGATATCGTACGACTTTTATAAGTGTTATGATCAAAGGGTTTATTAGACTAAAGCACATAGTCTCACCTCGTGATATCGTTGGTATCGTGAAGTTAAGAGAATAAGTGCAATTAATAAATTTTAAGGTTACCTCGTTTTTCGTGGACACACAGGAGCCATCATGGGCGTCCATGGCATCGTTGGTTATTGTTTGGAAAGTTCCCGAACATGTTCGTGTGTTATCGAGCCTTTATGGGTCACATTTTTAATTTGTCCCAACCTTTAATTGAGATAATAAAGTTGTTGCTATTGGTTTTATGGATGTTTTATGTCGATAGGATGTCACAGAAACAAGTCGAGTGTCAACCGGAGGGGTTTCTGGGAAGTTGCTATGAGAGAGAAATAATGCCGGTGGTAGGCAAAATTTTATATGAGTGAAAACGGAGAACATGAGATGTTCTGCGATGTTGAAATATGTTTCTAACATTAATAGATAAGGTCGATGATTTTATCTATTGAGGTCACATGGTTCCGGAAGAGTTTTGGAAAAAAAAACCGAGAAGGGGGAAGTGTCGGAAGGGGAAGATTTTCCTCCATGGACGCACCCAGTTTTGGGGGCTACCGGGTGGGCTTCAGGGCACCACAATAGGCGCACCCCTCCCCAATTGGTTCCTTTCTTTTTGGTTTAAAAGGGAAAATAAAAATATCAAAGGAAAAAGTAAGGAGGGGATTGGACTCCTAAAGGGAGTCCAGTCCGATTTGCACTAGGGGGGTGCGGCCACATCCTATTGGATTGGGAGTTGGACTCCCTTTCTCCCAAGGCAAGTTTTCTCCCTCCTCCGCCCATAAAAAGACCGCAAAACCTTGACGAAAAATATAACAATTGGCTCTCAAGACTCTCTCTCTCTCTAGTATAATTAGAGCTTCCAATTAGACCATGTAATTGTAACCCCCCTAACTGCATTAGGGCTTCGTCTAATTGGGGTTTTGAGGTGTCCTCTCCCGATTAGACCTAGATCTAATTGGTATTCCCTCTCATGTCTTGAGAAACTTCTAGAATCATATAGATCTAATGAAAGTTGATGAGATCTACCAATTAGCAACGCCGAAAGGTTGTCTCTCTTCGTCGGTCTGGGCGGTGGATCGCTGGCGAGTTGACACGAGCGTACGCGTGCACATCATAAGAGGGATTACGCGTGTGATTCTTGACTAGGTAAGCCAAGTGACATCATTGCAACTAGGCCTAGTTGTGAGGATGTACTATTTTTCAAAACTCTTCTATGACTACGACGATCTTTCGTTGCCCGATGAGTTGTGATCCCTGATCAATGTATGTATGGGAATGCATCTTTATCTGCATAATGATCTTGGCAGTTATGTAGGGTAAATTTTTAAATTTTGTAACGTACACCGCTACGAACGACTCCTAGGAGTGAGAAGGTAGCACACACACAAATAGCTATATACGTTGCACACTCACTAAGACACCGCATGAATAATACGGAACACACACAACGCAACAGAGCTGACCAACATGAAGAAAATCTCCTAGGAGATACAATGTTTTTTCTACACCGTACAAGTAGAGAAAATCATCCTACTCAGTGTATCATACGGCTGGATATGGTGTGCACACACGTGTACCCTCAAAAGACCACACAACACTTCTAGCGAAACACGAACAAGTATGCAGCTATAAGAACACGCAACAACTGCACACAGCTAACAACAGTACAAAAGCTGGTCACGGCTAACCAAAGAAGCTACAGACCCGGCACGTCTAGCGCAACCGCCTTGAACTAGACCCCGATCACCTTCTCGTCATGCTTGGTGTCGAGACTGATGAAGTTGTGTTTCATCTCGCCGATGGTGGGAGGCATGCCCGTGTCGTCGTCGTCATGGATGTTGTCCCTCTTCTTGCCAGCCGACTTGGCCCTGAGGATCTCGGACGTACGTCGGTGGTGTGCGAAGACGGCTTGCTTAGGAGGTTGTGCAAGCGGCATGGCTACTTCATGTTCGCCTTCGGTGAGATCTTACATGGCAATCTCCCGCGCCAGCTCTCGAAGCAACGACCATCTTATGTGCCATGTTGGCAACTAGCTCGGAACTGTTGTCACCCTTGCGCCTCTACGCAGAGTTCTTGCCTTCGCTCTTGTTCTTGCCCTTCCCCTTCTTCTCGTCGTCGTCTTTGTCTTAGTCGTCATTGGTGAAGTCAGCCTCGCCGGGCTTGGCGATGATGAAAATGAGCTGACTTATGGACGTGATGACCTTATGAGAGCACATGACCTTCTGCTTGAGCGCAGGTAAATCATGTTGTCCTCCAACGCGGAGAGTGTGGTCTCCACGTTGAGGCCCTCCGCTGAGAAGATGATATCAGCAAGTCGGCGAGTCCACCGGGGAGTCGATTCGATGTCCTTCAAGAACCATAGCACCTTGGGTCTGCAAACCATGAAACGACGTGCTACGATCCCAGCACCAATCTCACACACGATTAAAGTTCAGCTGGTATCTCACACAAGAATCAAATGAGAGCGCGTAGGACCACGTCCCTACAGGCACCGCAAGGCCTTCCCCACAAAAAATGGTAAGCAGACGCCCGCGGGTACGAGAAAAAGTTAAACGGACTTTGCGACCCACATGTTCCACATAGACTGTTCCTGTGTCGTCATCGTGCTGCGATTGTTTGGTCCTCGGTAGATCTACAGGTGTGCCTACGGTTTGTAACATCAAGAACCATAGCACCTTGGATCTGCAAACCATGAAACGACGTGCTACGATCCCAGCACCAATCTCACACACGATTAAAGTTCAACTAGTATCTCACACAAGAATCAAATGAGAGCGTGTAGGACCACGTCCCTACAGGCACCGCAAGGCCTTCCCCACAAAAAATGGTAAGCAGACGCCCGCGGGTACGAGAAAAAGTTAAACGGACTTTGAACCATAGCACCTTGGATTTGCAAACCATGAAACGACGTGCTACGATCCCAGCACCAATCTCACACACGATTAAAGTTCAATTGGTATCTCACACAAGAATCAAACGAGAGCGCGTATAGGACCACGTCCCTACAGGCACCGCAAGGCAGTGGCGGAGGCAGGATGGGAGCACACCCCAGGCCACCTTCACTGCTACTGTAGCTACAGTAGCTGCGGAAGCTACATGCTAGCCTATGCTCCATGCTCACGACCCGGGCCAAGGCCAGGGCTGCCTGGGGCCTGGCTCCGCCCCTGCCGCAAGGCCTTCCCCACAAAAAATGGTAAGCAGACGCCCGCGGGTACGAGAAAAAGTTAAACGGACTTTGCGACCCACATGTTTCACATAGACTGTTCCTGTGTCGTCATCGTGCTGCGATTGTTTGGTCCTCGGTAGATCTACAGGTGTGTCTGTCCATTTTTCTAACTCTAGTGGGTCGTCCCGCGAAACATCCCACTAGCCCTTCCTCAATACATCGATGATAGTGGTACTCATCCGTGTTGTTAAATGACATGATAGCATCCGCATGGCAAATCTGCTCTGTTGTCACTCACGCTCACAGTTCGCTTTCTTCGGCTCTCGCTGTGTTATTCTATGATCATTTGCAAAGCCCAAATACAGCAACGGCAAAAGTTACTTTAAGACCGCTCGCGTCTTCGCTCCATCTAAAGTGCAGAAGTATTGCACACGATACCCCTTCAGTGCTACACCTTTTTGTAAAAGCGGCTATGATGCCTCCAGCCACAATAACCACCACCTCCTCTTCCTCCTTCTCTTCCTCCCAGTTGAAGCATCCGTATAAGCTTTGTTGTCATCATGGCACATCACTCCTCCATTTCTTCGTTCCAACACCACGACCATCACAGTATCGCCAGACTCATTGCTCTTCCTCCGGTTAGCCGGAAGCCGTTCCTAGCTCCACTTTAACACTCATGGCTATGGCCATGCCGGGGCAAGTTCGTGGTGCCGTGTCAATGGTTTTCGCTATGCTCGTCGCAACAGCTTCTGTCCAGGCACAGAGGGATGCATGTGGCGCTGACCTCAGCACGTTCCTGCCCTCACCTTTCAATTCAACCAGGCTCCACTGTGCACCGGTCTGGAACAACTTCATCCTCAGGGTACCATTCCTTTCCTGCCTCAAATAAATAGTGTCTGATGACGACTAATAGTGGTAGCAATGCATAGTAGAAGGGGGCGTATTTGTAAAAAAAAAAACAGCATTTCTAATTAAATTTACTGTGAAATGTAGACTAGGGAGCAAGCACTGTTTAGTTTCAAATACTGTTCAAGACTTTAAAGTGCCACAAGATCTTGGGGTAGGCTTACTGTCTAAATGTCTCTGAATGCATAATCGATCTTGTTTGCTCTAGTTACATAAAACCCGTGTTCTGAACACATAATACTCACTATTCACTCTACTTGAAGAAAGACCGTACATTTTTCCGACAACTAAATGCACAACAGATAGAGCAATGCACTACGCATCTATATGTTCAGGTAAAAACGATTCTTGAGAAAATATTACCAGCCATGTAGAACTGGATGTATGATTTCTTATTCTTTGTCATTATTATTGTCGGCAAACCATGAAACTACTCCTTGTCTGTTTCCTCAGTTTATGAGTTCATGATGCTAGTATTTGCACTCCTACATCTTGCAGCATTTACAGAATGGAGATAACATCATCAGCATTATATTATCAGCAACTTATACATCAGGTTGGGTTGGTATTGGTTTCTCTAACGATGGGAAGATGGTTGGGTCAAGTGCTATGATCGGCTGGATTGACAATCATGGCAGAGCATATATCAAGCAGTACTATTTACGTGGCCAGACTAGTTCAGGAGTCAAAGTTGATCAAGGCAATTTGCTCACAACAGATATTCCTCCTGCAGTTGTGCTCTATGGAGACAACATTTACTTGGCATTTCAAGTGAACTTTTCAGTTCAACTTGCCAAACAGCCAATTATTTTGGCCTCCTCAGCAATAACGCCAGACAAGTTTCATCTAGCAGAACATGATGACAAGACAGCTTTATCTTTTGATTTTTCATCAGGTTTGGTTATTCTTTAAAAACTTGTGATATATACTCTGCTTAAATAGGGAGAATAGAATGGAACTTGAAACATCTAGGGGATGCAAAAGCAGACAATTTAGTAGAACTAAGAGAAGTACATACATGTACAATAAGAGAGTAATTAGCATGTGAGTGACTATGGGATGAATGATAGCAACTGTTTTTCTCATTCATTGGAATAATTCCTTTTGATGGTCTAGATTGACTGGATCAAATCTAACTCCTGCTCTTTCTTTATCAGTATAAATAGCCAACATGGTAACAACTCATGGTTCTGTTAACACTAACATCTCAACCTGTTTGTATGGAAGACATTTTAATATAAATTATAATAGAATGTATATGAAATACTAATAATTTTTTAGATGCACACAACTAGAATCATGCTAGTTACCAGTATAAAAGGTGTTTTTAATATATTTGATGATACATGGAGAACATCACTAGCCTAACTGTTCGTAGAGTATATTGACTTCAGATCAACTAAATTCATAACACTACAACAGTAATCGGAATATTATGACAACATGTCAGCACAAGTTATCACAAACTCAAAATACTGGTCGTACCAATTCATTTTCAAATTACCAAAGTGTTTATTTTTTGTGAGATATTTTCTTTCTTCAACCTAACGTACTGCTGCTCAGGTGATCCTGCTAGCACTTACTATCCACACCAGCTGAAGAGAAACCACGGTGCACTTGCAATGTTTGGATGGGGTATTATGCTACCTTTGGGCGTAATCGTTGCTCGTTATTTCAGGCATAAGGACCCGCTTTGGTATTACCTTCATGTACTACTGCAGTTTCTGGGTTACATCATTGGGCTTGCTGGAGTTGTTGCCGGCATTGCTTTGTACAATAGGTTACAATCCAATTTCACTATGCATCGAGGCCTTGGCATTTCAGTTCTTTCTATTGGCTCCCTTCAGGTCAGTATGCCCATATGCGACTAATTCTGCGATCCTAAACTGCACTACTAGTGCCTATCATTCATGTGTTGTTTAAAGTCATTGGTTATACTACATGTTTCAGGTGATTGCATTTTTCCTTCGTCCTAACCCGGACTCTAAAATTCGGAAATACTGGAACAGGTACCATTATTGGTTAGGCAGGCTTTGTCTTTTCTTGGCAGTGGTCAATGTTGTTCTCGGAATCGAAATAGGTGGTGCCAGCATGTCGTGGAAAGTGATATATGGGGCTTTTATTTCTGTTATCCTGATCACTGTCACATTTCTGGAGATCATGTTGTGGAATAGGTTGGCCAAGGCCTCTACCCCTGGGATGCAAATGCCAACTTGTAATTATGAATCCTGAGTACAGTTTTTTCCCTCCTCAAATATCTACAGAGTGCAGTTTCCTTATAACCCTTCTGCTGATATGTGTACTGTCGAATATGGTTGTAATTTTTTGTTGTCTTCTTATATCTTTGTCATCTCCTTGTATTTATGTGACAAAATAGGTTGGGCTGTATAATGCATTTTTGCTGCCAACAAGCCAGTGTATTTTTCTTAAACTCCTGTAGTGAAGCAGATAGCGATTCTTCAGAAATTGATTCCTCTTCATGACAAAGTCAGCAACAAAACTGCTACTTGCATAGACTGCATTAGTATAGTAAACTCTTAATTTTAAAACGTTGTATGCAAGAAAACTGTTCATAAAAATGCTTGAGTTAGACAAAACGTGTGCACCAAACAAGAATGTTTGCATCTTGAGAACTGCTTTACAGGTGAGGCTTGAAATACACGGCTTCTGATCATGGTTGGACGCATCTATGGGCAAAGAGGATGTTCCCATTGCCAGATACAAGAAGACTTGGGACAAATAACCAAGTAATGCCAGATAAAAGAAGACTTGCGATCAGAGCTTGGAGACAGCAGAGCATATCTTCCTAGGCTGTTCGTTTGCCAAAGAGGCTTGGTTTCATCTCTCAGGGCTCCTTTGATTCATAGGATAGGAAAAGTGTAGGAATAGGAAACTTGTAGGATTGGTATGGTATGGCCAAATGATTCCTATGAGAAGAGCATTTTCCTTTGATTGTGTGAAGGAATTTTTCCATGAGGTTGGACCTCATGTTTTTTTCCTATAGGATTTGTACTACAAGATTCCTATGGGAATATTTCCTATAGGATATCATCCTTTGAATCAAACAAGAAATATAGGAAAAATTCCTATAGGATATAATCCTACAAAATTCCTATGCCCTTCCTATGAATCAAAGAGGCCCTCAAGTGTTTTTAAGGACGTCGCTGTTCTGGGAACGAGCTGTGGGCAGTTTCACTCTTGGTGGCCTAAGATAGTGGCTTTTCAACGCAGCCTCTTACAGAGGCGTTAGGGAAGAAAATCCCAGCCGTTACGTCTGATTCCCGGCCGAGCGAAGGATTTTGCCTAGCGTCGACGCATTTTCTGGCGTCGGGCGCTTGGACTACCTTTTCTTCGTACGGGCTGGATGGGAAGCGGCCGGCGCTAGCCCATGCGCTGGAATATAAGGGCATCTCCAGCCGTTGCCCCCCCTCCCCAGGGCCCAAGACGCCGCCGTTTTGGGGCCGCCGCGGCGCTAAACGGCGCTATTCTGGAACCTGGGGGCATCGTTCCCAGTCGCTCCCCGAGCCCAAGAATCGGCCCAAAACAAACGCAATTTGAAAACTAGTCGATTTTTATTGAAATTAGCGAATTGCGTACATATTCGACGGAAATTCAAACTAAACATCGACGGAAATTTAAACTACAACTTTTTATTGGTCTACGCGACGACTACCCCTACGCATCGTCGTCTTCAGCGGCGTCCTCGTCGCGGCGCTGGTTGGAGGGGCCAGCTTCGCCCTGTCTCGCCGCGGCGAGCCAGCGTTGCTCCGCCCGCTCCGCTCGGGTTTGCACCCGCAGCCGGTGCAGCTGCGCCTGCTCGGAGGGCGGCCGGTTGCGCCGCTCGCTCTGCAGAGCCACCTGCCGCCGGTCCTGCTCGTACAGGGCGATGATGCCCCCCTGCTCGGCCGAGGCAGCGCGCTCGGCCATCTGTCGGCGCACCTCTCGCGCTGCTTCTTCCCTCTGGTGTGTCTCCAGAGAGGCTCGAATGGCGGCCGCCTCCACCGCCTCGGCCGCCTGTTCGAGAACGCCGCGGACCTCGCGGTACGCGTCCTCGTTCTGCGCGGTTTCGAAGGAGAGCAGCCCGGCGTGCTGCTCCGGCCATATGGGCTGCCTCCGCTGCTCCCTCCTCCAGCGACGCCGGGCCTCCCGCGCCGCGTCCTGTTCGGGTGGCTGCTCCGGCGCCAACTGCTGCGCCGGTTGCTGCTCCGGCGCCACCTGCTGCGCTGGAAGCTGCTCCGGCGCCACTTGCTGCGCTGGCTGCAGCTCGTCGCCGTCGCTCTCGGGCCACGCGTCCCAGAGATGGTCCATTGCGGCGAGGATGAGGATGGAGAAGAACGGCGAGGATGGAGAAGAACGGCGAGGACGAGGCGAGAATGTGCGGATGGAGAGGGCGCGGGCACCATTTTTATAGCCTGGCGGGCCAGTCGCCGCGCCGCGCGTGTCACTGCTGCTGCCCCCCGCCATTAATCCGGCAGCCTTTGACCGGGGGCATGCACTGGCCGGCCGCCACGCTATAACTCCGGCAGCCTTTGACGGCGCGGGCGCCGAGAGGGAGGTCACGGGCGGTGGCTTCTGTTCCCGCGTTTTCCCGGCGCGTCACTGACAGAGCTGGCCCGCGCGCGCGGTCGCGCAGTTTCGCCCCCCCAGGCCGAACCCAGCGGGCTGGGTTTGGCCTGGGTGTCGCGGCGCTAAATAGCGCCGAAACGGCGCTATTTGGGCCTCTGGGGGGGCCGAGTGGTGAAGAAGCGGCGCTATTCGCCGCTTCCGCCGCGAAAAAAGCCCCCTGGGGGGCTCTGGGGGGGACGACTGGAGATGCCCTAAGCTAGAGAGCCAGGTTTGTGCAGGTCACGCGCTAGCCTGCGAAACGTCTGGCGTTGAAAAGGCTAGGCGCTAGCGATCGGCCTTAGCATTTTTCTTAGCGCTTCGCGTTGTCGGGTAGGTCGCTTAGCTCTTGACTAGATTTTAAATTAATTATTTTATTTCGCTTAAGCGCCTATCTAAGCGATTAGCGTTGTACATGCCCTAAAAGAATAAAAGAGAAAAGAGGCAGGGCAACGGCTGTTGTCTACTTGATTTGGAATTTGTGGAAGGAGCAGAACCGCTGAGTTTTCGAAGGAAAGAGTTGCAATGCAAGGCAGGTTGCAGAAGTAGCCACAGAAGAGGCTAATCTGTTCGTAGTGGCAAGTAGTTTCTCATGCTAATTTTTCCAGGCTAAGAGCATGTCTAACAGGACCCTTAAAATTTCGCCCCCTAAATCGCGTGTAGAGGGCCCTGTACAGGAAATCTAGGAAAATCTGTGCTCAGATTTACAAGTTCGTCTAGCAGTCCCCCTATCTCCGCCCCGTATGTTTGAATTTGAACTACGCGGGAGAAAAGATAAACTCGATTTCATTCATCAGAGGATCACCATTGCTACATGGAATCGAGCTCGAGCTCGTCCTAATCTAATCTAGTCTAGGAAGACGACGGGGCCTTCCGCCTCCATCGCCTTGAACTGCTCGACGTCGGCGACGGCCTTCGCCTCCTCCTCCGCTTCCGCCCGCGCCGCGGCCTCTGCTTCCTTCTTCGAAAGCTCGACCGCCGCCGCGAAGGCGGCCTCCTCCTCCTCCTCTGTCGCCGGTAACTCCTCCTCCTGCGCTGTCGCCGCGCCTCCTCCTCCGCTGCCGCTTGCGCCGTCGCCGCCGCGCTTCAACTGCTGGTGCAGCTCCCACTCCGCGCGCCATTTCGCGAATTGGGGGCCGCTCATCGGCCGCGGCGGCGGGTCGACGGTGTAGTACCTCCCGCCCGGGGCGTAGTCCTTCAGAGTCGCCGGCATGGCCTGCGGCCACGCCTCGTACTTCCTGGCGCCGCGGCGGCTCCCTGCAACGGAATGTTTGCAGTGGAGCCGCCACGCCTCCTCGAGCGTCTCCGGCTTGCGGCGGCGCTTGGAGCGGGCGGTGGAGGAGCCGGAACCGGCGGGGGAGCTCATCGCGGTGGAGGCGCTTGGAATGCGGCGGCGGCGCGCGCGTAATTTCTCGCCGGAGCTGCGGCGGCGCGCGGCGGAGCTAGGGTTGCGGGTGGGGGGTTGGACCCCCACCCCGACCCTCACCCTCTACTTGTAGGGGGCGGCGGGGGCGGTTTGGCAGGCCCCGTAAATTTTTCGTACGGGCCAGGCCGCATACGGGGCGTGCTAGACGGCCGTTTTGGCCCGCACCCCGTATGCCGCCGGAATTTTACGGGGCGCTCGCGTGATACGGGGCCTGTTAGACATGCTCTAAGGCCTTGAGTTCCTTCTTTGTACAACTTTGTAACATCAAGTTTTTCCCTCTTCTAATATGAATTGGCAGAGCACCTGCCGTTAAATGTCAAAAAAAAAAGTAATGCTAGATTGTACCATGAGAATAATACCAACTTAACAAGGCAGCCTCCCATCTTTCTGTCAAAACCTACAGGTTACCATCCTCAAACGCCACTGGTTGCGAGAACGAGGGCTCCAACAACAAACTGTCGACCGGATCTGTGACTCTGTCAGACCCTAGCCATCTTCAGTTATACTCCCTCCGTTCCGTAAAATAAGACGTTAAAGGATTTCACGTACAACATTTTTCACGTACAAACTATGTCAGCTTTTCCCGTATTGCCCTCGCTCACCGACAGCCACTCGTTCCGTCACTTCCGTGTTGCCCTCTCCCTCTCGCCTCTCTCTCTCTAGCTCCCCGTCGACCTCTCCCTCGATCCCCGTCGGCGCCCTCTCCCTCTCGCTCCGCACCGCTGCCGGCATCTTCCTGACCTCCCCCACCGTCGCCTTGCTCCACACCGCCCCAGCACCCCGATTCTTATCACGCCTCTCATCCTCCTGGCACCCTGCCTTCGCCTTACAATTTGAGATCAAATGTTGCTTTTTTCTTGCTCTTTCCGCCGGCGCTGCATCTGTTTTCTGCAGAGATGTGGATTTGGATGACGCCGGAGTGGCGCCGGAGCAGCGGAACATAGATGTGGATTTGGATGCCGCCGGAGCAGCGGAGCACTAGACGGCGTCGTCCTCGTCCTCGCGGCAGCGGAGCGGCTGATCTGGAGCGTCATCGGAGCAGAGGATGTGGAGAAGCGTCAAGACGGCGTCTTCATCCTCACCGTGCGGCTGGTATTTCCCTCTTGGCGAAGTCCGCTGCGTCCTCCATGGCCACCGAGCGGAGGTGCTTGAGGTCAGAGGTACTGCTCCTGCCCCATCGTGTCACATATCTACGCCTTTATGGTCTTCCCTTCCACCTGAATGAACAGCACACGTGCGTGCAGCAACATTGTTTACTATAGAGACCTTTAATTGGAAGATCATTTCTTCAGAAAGAAAGGAGTACTGCGTGAATGAGATAGGAAACCGGCGTTTATTTTGTGATTCTATAGAATTAGTGCAACTGACAACATAAATAAAGTCAATAAAAGTAATCGAGTCATATGGTGGAAGCCTAATCATGTCACTGAATATATGGTGGAAGCCGTCTGTTGTGGGTTTATGTTATATCAATTTATTGACCAGTTCTTTGAATATAGTCCTTGAGTAGTTCTTGCAGTAGTGTGCTCTTAGCATGAACTGAACTTTCTGGTACTATTGCAGTAGTGATCTGTTTAGCATGAAATGGAGCAGTGCTGCGTTGATTGCTTTTACTATTGCTCTTTAGCATGAACTGGAGTACTTTTTTTTTTTTGAAAAGGAGGCAACGCCCCGGCCTCTGCATCGGGTAGATGCATACGGCTTTTATTAACAATAGAAAAAATATTCAAAGTCTTACAAGCCAGAATACAAAAATGTGAACCGCTATCTCGAAACAAAGTAAAGCTTAAAGGGTCCAATGTCCACTAAGAAGCTGTAATTCGCAAATCATGCTGCCACCCGTTGGAGGAGAGGATGGCCCGGACTAATGCCAATAACCGGTTGCATCCAGCCTCCATAAATTGGCGCTGCTCCTGTGGCAGAAGGAGCGACCATGCGGAAATCCAATAAGTAGCCTTGTGAACAACCTGCAAAAAATGAGAGTTGTGAAGCTTGTTAAACACCGCATCATTGCGGCAATTCCATAGAGCCCACAAGAAGGCACAAGTACCAATTCTAATTCGTCGTCTAACAATTTTGTGTATACCAATGAGCCATCCACCAAACATATGGTTGAGACTCTCAGGAGGTGAAATATTAAAGGTAAACTGGAGCAGTCTCCAAATCTTAACCACAAATGGGCAAGATATAAATAAATGATCAATAGTCTCATCATGATTACAAAAAACACACTTTGTGCAACCATGCCAATTACGCTTTAAAAGATTATCCTTTGTCAAAATTACACGTCTATGCACGAACCACATGAAAATTTTGATTTTGAGAGGAATTTTCATTTTCCATAAGTACTTATGTTCAAAAGGAGGGTCAGAATTCATGTAATCATTATACATGGATTTGACTGAGAAAAGCTCGTTATTATTCACCGACCAAGAGAACAGGTCTTCCTCCTCAGAAAGAGAAATAGTCATTAAACGTTGAACAAGATGCAACCATGATGTCCAATTGTTCCCTTGTAGATTTCTTCTAAATTGTAAGTTAATGGGTGGTGCGGTGGCTAACACATCAGCAACAAGAACATTCTTGTTTCTAGTAATGTGGTACAGACCAGGGTATTGAGCAGCCAAAGATGCATTACCCATCCACACGTCTTCCCAAAAGCGAGTCTGTTTGCCATTTCCCAACACAAACCGGCCCCTAGAGAAAAAATCTTGTTTTACCGACAGAATCCCCCGCCAAAATGGAGAATCAGTGGGTTTAGGTTTTATTTGAGCTAGTGTTTTATCTCCTAAGTATTTATTTGTCAACAGTTCTTTCCACACCCCGTCCTCTGTAAGAATTTTGAAGAGCCATTTGCTCAGCAAACATTTATTCTTAATGTCTAAGAGTTCTATTCCTAATCCTCCTTGATTTTTCGGCCTACAAATGACGCTCCATTTCGTTAAACGGTATTTCTTCTTCTGCTGATCACTTTGCCAAAAGAATCGACTACGGAAAAAGTCTAGTCTCTTTCGTACTCCCACTGGAATTTCGAAGAAAGAGAGAAAAAACATGGGTAAACTAGTGAGGCAGGAATTAATAAGTACTAATCTGTCACCGTAAGAAAGAAGTTTACCAGCCCAACACGCTAGTTTCTTCTCAAACCGATCTTCCACCATTTTCCATTCTTTTAGTAATAGTTTTCTATAATGTATTGGAATACCAAGGTATTTGAAGGGCAAATTCCCTACTTCACAACCAAAAATATTCCTATACTCTACCAAATGATCATTAGCATTGCCAAAGCAATAGATTTCACTTTTATGGAAATTAATCTTGAGGCCAGATAACTGTTCAAATAAAGACAGAATCAACTTCATGTTTACAGCCTTTTGGAGATCATGTTCAAGAAATAAGATTGTGTCATCAGCATATTGCAGGATAGAGACCCCTCCCTCAACCAAATGAGGAACTAAACCCCCAACCTGCCCATCCTCTTTAGCTCTGTTAATAATAATGGCTAACATATCAGCCACCAAATTAAATAGAACCGGAGAAAGAGGATCACCTTGTCTAAGCCCTTTGCACGTTTGGAAATAATGACCAATATCATCATTTACCCGAATGCCTACGCTCCCTTTTTGAATAAAATTAGATACCCAATTACACCAAGTGTCGTGAAAACCCTTCATTCTCAACGCTTGCTGAAGAAAATCCCAATTAACTTTGTCATATGCTTTTTCAAAATCAATTTTGAAAAGCACCCCATCTAACTTTTTGGAGTGTAATTCATGGACAGTTTCATGTAAAATTACTACCCCCTCTAGAATATTCCTACCCGGTAAAAAAGCAGACTGAGTTGGCTGAATAACAGACTGCGCAATCGTAGTCACACGGTTAGTCCCAACCTTCGTGAAAATTTTAAAGATCACATTGAGTAAGCAAATAGGTCTATATTGTTCTATTCTACTAGCATCCTCTTTCTTTGGTAACAAAGAAATTATACCAAAGTTCAAACGGTAAAGAGGTAAATTTCCATCATAAAACTGACGAAACATTGCCATTAAATCATTTTTAATAACTGACCAACAACCTTGGTAGAACTCAATAGGAAAACCATCAGGGCCAGGGGCTGTGTTTCTATTCATCTGAGAAATTGCTTCAAAAACTTCTTTCTCAGTGAATGGGGCAACCAAAATATTGTTCTCCTCAACCGAAACACGATCAATATCGTCTATTCTTTCTTCATCAAGGGTGAAGAAATTCGGTTCAGGAGGGCCGAAAAGACGTTTGTAAAAATCAGAAATGAAGGCTTGGAGATTTGCTTCCCCCACAATAGTTCCCTCATCCTGTTCTAACTGGAAGATGCGTTTTTTCCTATGTTTCCCATTCGCAATCAAATGGAAATAACGGGTATTATCGCCACCTTCTTGAATATGTTTAACCTTAGCTCGTTGCGCCCATTTGGCTTCTTCCTCACGTCTGAGTCGAGCAAGGCACGCATCCGCGTCATTCTTGGCTTTTCTTTCCGCTACAGATAGCGGTGTGGACTCTGCTCGAATATCGAGCTCATTAATTAAGAGAATCAATTTCTCTTTTTGAACTCTATATTGACCACTTAAGTTTTTAGCCCACCCACGTAAGAATTGCCGAAGATGTCTAATTTTACATTGCCAGGTCTCTATAGCAGAATTACCCTCTACATAAGAGGACCATTCTCTGGCCACCAGGTCTAGAAACCCCTCCTTCTTAAGCCATGCCAATTCAAAAGAGAACTTTGATTTATTGCCAAGGTGAGCCTGTTGACCAGAGTCAATAACAAGGGGAGTATGATCAGATCCAGTACGAGCCAATGCATGTACTGAAACCAACGGGAACTTTTGTTCCCACTCCACACTAGCTAGAAAACGATCCAATTTTTCGAAAGTTTGGTTTGCCCCTCTACTAGCCCAAGTAAACTGTCTCCCCGAGAACTCAAGATCTTTCAGGTCGAGACTCTCAATGATCGCATTAAAGATGAAAGGCCAACGCGCATTGAAATTGTCATTATTCTTCTCATGTTGTCTCCTAATGATATTGAAATCCCCCCCAACTAGCAATGGTCTCTCTTCTTTTTCACAGATACGCACTAACTCTGCTAGGAAATCATTTTTAAGAGAATCTTGTGCCGCCCCATACACTACAACAAAAGTCCATAGGAAAGCATCTGACTTATTTTTGATGTGAAACTTAATACAAAAATCTCCGGTCTCCACGTTCTGAACCACAAACAAACTTGGGTCAAAACCAACAAGAATGCCGCCAGAGCGACCACGAGGTGGAAGGCAATACCAAAAGAAATCCTTCCCACCCCCCAAATATTTTAGAAAAGGCACCGCAAAGTTAGATCGCCCTGTCTCTATAATAGCAACAAAATTTAGATTGTCTTCCCTAACCGCTTCTCTAATCGCAAAATGCTTAGCCGTATCCCCGAAACCATCTGTATTCCAAATCATTCCTCTCATTGTTTACCTGATTTGATTTTTTGTATCCTTGCACTTCGTCTCTTAACATCTAGGCCAGTGCCCATTTTTTTTCTACGCAGCGTTTTACTAGGGAAAATCTCGGTTTCTGGTCCCAATTGGTCCAAAGGAAGATCATCATCCTCCATCCCGAGATCCTCAGACAACTCATTAGCCGTATGCAAAGTGTTATTATCATCCTCCCCTTCCTCTTTATTAACCAAGGTTTTAGAAAGGCAAGTAAAGATACGATTTTCTTCGACACTTTTAAGTTTTTGGATAGACGACTCGATTTGTAACTCATTGTTTCCCAAAACAATACCTAACTTAACAGCCGTAGTAGCAATCACTTCATTAGGAACTGCTAGAAAAGAGAGTTTTCGGTTTACTTTATTGCCTGGAGAATAGATGTCATTGCGTCTCTGTGCCAAAGCACTGGCACGGTCCAATTGCGTATCATCTGCATTGACTTGCGCTCGGATTCTGTTGCTAGAGCGCATACCAGAGCTAACAGGGTCGGCGATTCCACCAAAGTCAACAATATTTTGAACACTTGGAGAGAAATTGGAAGGACTAGACGGTCCAACGTTGTTCCCCATCCCCAACATCTTGGTTAATGGAGGAGAGCTTACTGGCATACCAATAGCAGAAACAAGATTAGCATCAACTAGCTTAAGCGAAGATGACAAAGGAACTCTACCAGGTGAAGCAAACATAAAATTCGTACCAAGCTTAGGGGAACCCGCAGCCATCTGCTGCTCATCCACCCGAGATGTTACCACCTGACAATTGGTACTGGAAGCACCGTCGATCTGCTGTGGAGAAAGCCTAGAAACTGCACCCGCGGAAGCAGCAGCAGCAGGCAAACTCTGCCGCTGAAGCTTTTCCTGCCGTGGCGGCAGCGAAAACGTCTGCCGCGGAGCCGAGGGCAGCGAAAACGGTGAAAAAACCGTTGCATTCTGTGCCGTGGCGGCAGAGAACGCTGCAGATTTCTGCCGTGGCTCCGAGGTGGTTTGTGCACATGTTGCACCGCACCTGGTGACCACCACGGCTGGATTCCTCTCAAACAATTGGCCACCCGTCACCTCTAGTTCATCGACCTGCTCCACACAACCAGAAAGGGCACAATTGCCAAGGCTATTAACAGGTAACGACGAAGGGCTACAAACATTATCAACAAAATGTGCATCCACATCGAAACCAGAGGGCATGTTAGAACTCAAAAATTCAGAACTAAGTACCTTAGAAGGGAGGATAGAAGATGAAGGTGTAGAGCCAACGTGCTCTACCTCAAGAACCAGAGCATCACTAACAGAATCAACATGGGCATTCTCCGAAAAATCCAATAAACATGGTGTATCACCAGGGGGAACAATTTCCCCTCTTAGGACCCGGTGAGCAACAGCAATAGATTTAGCCACCTGTGGAGAAAAACATAAACCCACCGCTCTTTTGGAACCCAAATTGGAAGAGGTAGGATTAGAATTCCCAATAGAACCCGATTTTTCCATAGGAGGCTGAATAGCAGGTACAGGAATATCAGATACATCCATCTCTTTATCCAAGTCATCTTCATCATGTCCATCATCCCCATCCCTGTCACTGTTTTTTTGAACTGTAGGCATATCAACATCCACACCTCCCTCTCCTTCTTTCTCAAAAGAAAGATTATAGAACCCATCCTTAATGAAAATAGGAAGTTTCTTAGGAATCTTCGTGTGATCAACACACCCAATAAAAACCCTCAGAATGCCATGTTCTCTAGTATGCTTCATATCAATCCTAATTGGCTTCCCAAAAAGAGTACCCAAGCTCCACATAGCCAAAAAATCACCTTTATGTTGGCTTGGAATTCCATGCATCAACAGCCAGAATTTAGGCAACTCAAAAGCAGGTTTATCTTTGGTGTGCCAAGCATCCACTACTAACTCTATAGGGGAATTAGGCACCCTAAAAGAGCCAAAATTTCTCAACCTGTCAAGTTCTAATTTAGATGGGAATAACACCTTGAAAATATTATGTCCCACTTGTAACAATTCCCACTGGAATGCCTCAACTGGCACCACACGCTGTAATTGCGAAATAATTTTAGGGATACTCAACTCACCCCCAACAACGGAAATAGTCCCCATACGAGTATTATCCGAACGAGGTCTGTAATTCTCTGAAACAACCGCCTCGTAAAAGGTAAGATCATCGTGAGCATGTCCATATACCAGAATTTGAGGCTTAACCATCTTGAGCAAATGGCAGTCATCATCCACGTGTCCCAACCCCTCACAATAATCGCATAGAAGAGTATTGCAATCTGCCAACACATGCCCAGAAAGACCACAACGAAAACATTTCTTTCCTTTATCCGAATTGTTGTTTTCCACTAGCTGATGAGCAACAGGGAGTAAATTCTCGGCGGCTAAAGACACTACCGCAGCATCCACCCCTTTTCCTCTCTGCGCCTCGGTATTATTACTAGAAGAAGTGGCAGGTTCGGCCCTAGCTTTGGCAGTAACAGCTGCACGAGCTGCCCTGCTGTTAGCTAAGCCAGTCAGTGCTCCACGGCCGGCCCCATTAGGCCCACGGAAAGTAGAACCTCTGTTGTTAAACCTGCTTTGTACCCGATTTTGACCATTGCGAAAATCCGATGAATTCACACCCGAGCCAACATTAAAACCTCCCTGCTGCATGTTTTGATTCGACCTCTGTAGACCTTGGTTCTGAAAGTTTCCAACCGAACCATTAGACCAATTACCTTGACCGAAACCACCTTGGTTAGACTGGAAGAAGCCCCCACTGTTTGCATAATTCTCTTGCCCATTGATAGGAAAATTCCCTTGGCCATTATTGCCAAAATTTCCTTGAGCATTATTCAAGAAATTCCCCTGGTTGGTACCGAAACCATTGCCTTGATCTCCACCATAACTTGAACCACCCATCTCGAAGTTAGCATTACCACCTTGATTACCTTGGAAAAAAGCATTGTTGCCGCCATTGTTAAAACCACCGAGGTTATTTCCTCCGTTGCCAAAACCAGTGTTTTGGTTGCCGAAGTTTAGATTGCCTGCATTAGAGAAATTCCCTCCGTTACCGAAGTTCCGCCCTCCTCTTCCCTGGCCACCTCCGCGATCAGAAGCTCCTCTGCCTCCTCCACGAGGGTTGCCGCCGCCATGATTCATGTCTAGAGGAGGTAGCGATGCAGGACACCCACGTAGCCGCCTGCCTCTCGAACGGATTGTGAAGACCCTACCCGAGCCAATGCTAGGGTTTAAGGGACTAGCGATGGACGAATCCGTGTGGGTAAACGGGCCCCCGTTTTTTACAACAGAACATCGGCCCACGGCCAAACTTTTTTGAACATTTTCAAACGTAGAAACGGAACCAGCAGAAGATCTAGAACCATTGTCCGATCTGAAAATCATTCGAGAAGAAACGGGACCAGCAAATGATCTAGGACCATTGTCCGATCTGAGATGCATTCGAGAGGACAATTCCTTGATCCGCCTCAATTCGCGTTTGCGTCTTCTGGATTGGACCAATGTCCAATCTCCATCCTCCAGTGAATCATCAATCACTGGAAACTTGATTAACGGAACGGAGCAAGGTTCCAAGATCTTAGGTGAATTACTTACAGATTGCGAGAAATCGTGAAGGATCACCGCCGCATGACGATTACGATGAACCCTGGCCATCCGCCTCTCTTTCCTTGGCACAGCGATATCGCGTGATGCCACTGGAGAAGGAGTGCGGCAGAGATATCGCAACGACCGCGGCGCGGACTCCTCTGAACCGGCCGGCAGAGAGGATTCATCTTCGCCATCAGAGCTCCCCGGCGATGAATCCCAGAACCGGCCCCGAGGCCGATCGCCTGGAGTCGCCAGCGCGTCGCCTATCGCCTATCGCCTGTCGCCTGCGGGGATTCCTTGCGGCGTCGTCGGCGGGGAGGCCTTGCGGCGTCGTCGTACTGCAGTAGTATTGCTTGTACTACTGCCGTAGTGTGCTATGTAGCATAAATTTTGTACTGCTTGCAATTGATTGCAGTACTTAGAGCAGCGATTTTGGCATGCAGCAAGTGATTGCAGCAAGTGGAGTAGCAGTAGCAACAAATCTTGGACATAAATCTTAACTGAAATTGAACTTGCACTGTTGTGTCTTGGACAGATTTAGAATAACAGTACAAAGCATCGCAATATCTCATAAAAAAAAATTCATAACACAAGTCTAGTTTTTCAGCATACTTCGCCTTTCTTTGTGAGGGGTGGAATGAGGAGTTTGGAGTTCAAAGTTATAGAGGACTGACCCTGCAGAGTATTTGCATTGTCGCAGCTAATATATTGTGTCAGAGAGCTGGTTGAACTCCCACTGCGTCATCCTCAACTTTTCAAGTCTATTGGTGTGAAAAGGGCATATTGCTGTTTGGAGCAGCGGAGCGGCGTCGGTGCAGCGGCTACAGGTTGAAGACGGCGCCGTCGTCCTCACGGTCCCCTCACCGGCTACGGGTTGAGTACTCTCTTTTTCCTTGCGTCCGGTTGAGTACTTGCAGTAGGATCATACTCGTAGCTCTTTTTTCTGTATGGTTGAGTATGGTTTGTGTATGGAGTAAATTGGATAGGGTTGAGTACCCCTAGATTTAAAATTAATTGTTCTGTAATTAAAATTAATTGCTAAATTTGAAATGATTGTTCTGTAATTAAAATTAAGTTGTGCTTGTACTCATTGCATGTAGCCGGAGTAGTAGCTTTAAACATGCTGTAAATGGTTGCAAACTTGCTTGCAAATCCTGGAGTAGTAGCTGGAGTACTATTGTGTGCATGTACGTTAGTGCTTGCACTCCTTTTCTAGTGCTAAAATAGAGTAGAAGTATCAGGCCTGTTACTTGCTTGCAACTTCAATTGTAGCTTTCCAATTTGGAGTGCTAAAATAGAGTAAAATTGCCGGTTTGTTTTTTCCTTGGAACCAAACCACCAAATTGGAGTTGAAGTATCAAGACTGTTGCTTGCTTGCATGATATTGTGCTAGAACAAATAAATTAAATGTGCTAGGAAAATTATTGCTACTGCTCAAGTTTACTGCAAAATTTACTGCTCAAGTTTTACGGCACAATCTAATGATTTCTTGGGTCTTCTAATGTCAGAGAATGTCAAAGGCACATGGTACCAAGGGATATAGGGTCATGATGGCATCAAGCTTCATCAGTTCATTGATGAAGTGCTTTTAGGAGTACTCCAAACAATCAAGCAAAAAAAGGAAAGGTACATATGAACTGGTATAAACTCTTTTTTTGTATTTGATTTGATTCTGTTCACATCAATGTGTGCAATTAAACAACTAATGTACTCCTGAATGTAATACTCCACCTAAAGAATAATGTAGTACACCTTGAGCCATGCCGTGCCATGCCATAAAAAAAACAACTGAATGTAGTGCCTATACTTAGTGTTCAGACAACAGTTATTGTAACTACGCTCAGTTATTGATTACTGCTTGTTGATTACTTGTGCAGAACACTAGTTATTCTAGACTGAAACACTGTCAACTTGATCACATCAAGTTGCTTGTAATTATGCTCTGTAAGTAAAATGCCTTAATACTGTACAGTTTGTACTCCAAAAGCTGCAACTCTACAAAGTTCCTCAAAGCTGCACTTCTGCCTAGTTTTCATTTGTATTTCTAGCCTGCAATATTGCTGAATTAAATGTTCCTTGCTGTATTGCTGGGAGTAGGAAACTAGCACATGATCTTCTAGTGCAAATAGAACTACCACATGATTTCACTTGGTTCTGATTGTTGTTTCTGTTGTTGGAATTGTTCAAGTGATGTTGTTGTTGTTGTCAGTTTCAAGTTGCGGTGCCTGCTGGACCAATTGGCCCCACCAGCGCGAGGATCTAGGCGAGGCAAGGAGCTTGGAAAACACGATCTTGGAGTGGAGCTCGGTCACGAGCTGGGCTGGTGCTGCTATTTCTGAAGATCTGCCTGATGAGATGTCACTCTTGCAACACCTAGGCGAGGAGCAGCTGGGCGAAATCTTCTGCCGCTGCTGATGGGCGAGCACCTGGGTGAGGCAGCGACGACTTGGGCGAGACGAGGTGCTGGGCGAGGACCCTGGCGAGGTGCTGGGCCGGGACCTGGTCGAGATGATTTGGACAAAGCGATCTGGGCGAGGCGATCTGGGCGCGTGGGCGGGGCGATCTGGGGAGGATCTCCTGGGCGATGGCCTGGGTCCGGACGCCTGGGCGGGGCGAGGTGACCTGGGCGCCTCGGTGGGGCGAGGAGCTGCCGGAGGAGGAAGACGATCTAACGATTTGTACCGAGGCGAGGGGGACTGGGGGAGGGGTAGAACAGACATTTTGGCACGTTTTCACCTGGTCGGAAAAAGTCTTTAACGTCTTATATTTCGGTACAGAGGGAGTAAAAGATAACGCTTGGGCTAGTTATGTGGAATGAACGGTCCAGATGAAGAAGATAACTCAACGGTCAAGATCAAAGAAACGAGCTCACCAACCCTGTTCACTTTCTTACCCAACATATCCATCTTTGTTTTGCAGTAACACTACAAGAAACATATCAAACAACCAAGGTGTTATCAGATATGACTGAACTATGATGTACACTACGCACACAAAAAGATTGCAGCAGCTAAGCATTATATGTTGGTACAAAGCACAGACCCCACCACGAACATTGCCACCTCCCAAGCAAATGAACACAGCTGTACAATATGCCAATCAGCTAACAACAAGGATGTCCGTATGTCCTGCATGCACGGCAATCTGAACAAATTAGTCTAGCAACTTGGGGACACCAGCCATGGAAAGACTTCAGTGAGTAACCAGAACCAATCTGGCCTTCTAGTTGCTAGCATCTTGGAAGAACTCGACTGGAATTGATGGCGGGCAGTACCTCTTTGCTACGAATTTGTACTGGGAGAACATATAGAGAGAGGCACGGTAGAAACTTAGCATCAAAATAGAAAATAAAGTAAATGGTTCCAGTTAAAGTTGACAACAATCACCTTGTGTTGGCTGTACTTTTCTCTAATTGCGGGAAGCTTGCTTCCAGGGCCAACACGGAAAAGCCGATGAAGTACCTTTACACAATCACATAACTCGGATGGCTTGTATTGTGTATGATAAGAAAGAGAGGTGTTCTGCTTTAAATTTGAATAAGGATTAAGTGTTGATAATTAAGACATAAGTTCACTGCAAAGAAGATCCGTAAAAACCTAGAAGGTTGAAAGCATTTACCCAAGGATTCTTTGTTGGCTTAAGGATAAAGTTCGCCAAGAAAATGGAAGAGGCAGCTATCAGTGAAGGCACATAGCAAAGTAAGCTGTACTCCAGAAGTGACAACTCAGCAATGTAGTTAGCTAGGAACTCAAGATGCAAAACTGAGCCCTGCAGAAAGAAAAGGTTGAATAAGCTAGTACACCATCTCGCACACAGAACAGGCATTAACTGTAACTCATTTGAGGAGAAGCAAGTACCTCATGGCATACTTGAGAAACAAGTAAAAATCTCCTGTTATCAAAGAAAAGAGAAGATTGTGTGTCAATAAGTATGCTTAAGTTAATAAACATCACCAAAAAAAAAAAGATAGTGATACCTCAAAAAACATTTTGCTGTAGGTGCAGTCATCTCAAACTTCAAACAACTCAGAATTGAAGCTTCCATTTCCAAAACCTGTGTATCTGTGTTAGAATGTAAGAATTGAAACAGAAAGGAACATAAAGTCAATCTGCATGGAGCCATGGACCTCATCCTTGACGTATGTATTGTCAGTAATGTAGCAGAGCTCCTCTACTTGGGGTGGACATATCTCTTCATGTTTACTGGAATTTGAACATTTTCCAGAATGTCCGATAAGAACCATGAAAAAAAAAACTCTAATACAAGGTAAGATATAAATATGAGCTCAGTGGATCTTACGCAGCTATAAGCAAGCAGGTAACACCAAGTAACTGCAGCTTGTGCCTATTGATATCTTTGCGAGAAAGGTACCGATCAATGTAATTGAGTGTGAGGTATAAGGTCTCAGGAGCAAGACGGTACTCTTCTGTGACCTAATTGATAAAGGGCAAGAAGGCAAGTTAGAAGAACTGTTTTTGCACCTTTAGCTCCCAGAACTTTTTTAGATATGCTTACTTCCACAAGCCAGTCTATGAGTACTGCCCTCATGCTTGTGTCGATATCCTTTTGAGTGGTTTCCATAAAATCTGGTGAAGGCCTTTTCTTGGTCTGTTAAAAGGCAAAAATAACATTGCAGTAGCTAAAGATATAGACACTTAGACAGAAAGGAACTGCTTTAAGAAGAAAGCAAACACATGAAGAACAAGGATAATGGAGCAGTATCTTCCATACAAATGTGGGTGAACCATACATGAGACATCTATTAGGATACTGTAATTTCTTGTTCAGAGACAAGAAAATTGAAAAGATGTGAGTGCTATTGGTTTGCTGCATTAGATGCAACATTATATTCTCTCCAACTCCCAAGTGATGTATGCACTTCACACATAACAAGTAACATCTTGCGATACACGACAAATATGTATTTACTTCGCTGGCGTATACAAGAACAGTCCTATGAGCAAGAATCAATCACCTCAGCTTCTCGCAGGTGCTTGTAAATATCAGAAGCAAGAGTTTCACACAGCGGCGAATCCTCATAGTTTGTGTCAATGTCAAATGTATTGTCATTTTCCATTGGGGTAGGGCAACTCCAGTTGGATACTGTACAATAAGCAAAAGAACAACAATCAACAACCATACAACACAATGGACCAAAAATCCTAACCAGATTACCCGCTTTGACAAGCAAACAAACCTGTGACATCCCTGTTGTCAGATATGTGGAGTTTATCGTTCGCATGATGGTGCAAGGAATCTGCCACTGAAGAGGCTGGATTATCAAGGTATTCAAGATCAGGGGTTTCCACCTCCATAGAAACAGAATCGTCAGACAGACCAGGCAAGCTGCCATGGGGCGTAGGCACAATGCCAGGCACTGACGGGCAACAAACATTCTCCTTCTTAAGAGCATTGTCATGGTGTGCTATTGCTCGATCAAACTGGTTTGAAGCTGGTTTTGTGGCAGAACCCCTTTCTCTGTTCACACTGGGAAGGCTCGCAATACTCCCCTTCTTCACATATGCTACTGAGTTGGAAGAACTCAGTTTCTACAATATGAACACTCAGTGACTCAGAGACGAGTACAAGTAATACATAACGAATCGCCAACCGAAGATTCAAAACTGATCAAAAGATAATGTAAACTTCAAGAAAATAAAGAACATATTCTGATATCCAGCGCAATCTAGCGAGTTTCAGAACACATGGTTGCCAAAAATGTTACAACGACCTAACCTAACATTCGAATAGCAGATGAAACCGAAAATTCCAGTGAGATGTTGCACCAGGACCGGGGAAATAATCAAACAAAATTGTTCGAGAACGGGAAATTCGTGAAAAATGGCACCCCAGAAACTAATTCGGCAGGCGTCGTGGAATTTCTGGAGGGTAATAGAGTATAGAGGATCGTACATGGGCTAGTGGATGATGAGAAATCAAACGAATTCTACATCAAATTGATCAAGAAGAGGACAGGAAGGTAGAAACCCCCGACATGCCGTAGCAGATCATCCAATAAAATCACTCAACATATGCGATATGTATCACATCGCGAAGACATTTCTACATGCCGTCCCCTTCTAATCAACGCGAATCCAAGCAATCGCCCTCGCAATTAGCGAAAATATCTCACGACGAGTCATACCACATCGGCCGCGCCCTTCGCAGCGCCGGCCTTCCCGCCGACGACGTTGGTGAGGTTTCCTAAGGCGACCCGCTTCTTTTCCTGCGGCTGCGACGTCACCTTTGCAGCCCTAGTGGCGGGGCTCCCCGCCTTGGCCGACGCCGACGAGCGGCGGCCGGCGACCCGGCTCGACATTGAATCGGAGGCGGCGGCCCCGGGTGCGGAAGGCCTCGGCTCGCCGAAGGGACGACGCGGCGAGACGCTAGGGCTAGGGTTTTGGGAGGGGAGGGGGACGGTGGTGAGTGGAGGCGACGGGGGCTTTCGGCTTGCTTCGCAATTCAAACTGGGAGCAGTTCAGGCAGGACTAGAGGGAAAGGGGGCAGAAGAGGCATCAGTACATTTTTATCAATAGGCCCTTGGAGAAACGTTTTATAGCTATTACAATATCAATTTATATTGAGGAAGTTGTGCAAACCAGTAGTAAGTCTTAGGGGAAAATCGCACAAACTGGTGACTCAAATTTACTTTGACACAAATTAGTACTCCCTCCGATCCTTAATAACTGTTGTGAGCTAAGAAAGAATTTGTATGCATGGAAGTTACTCCACCGACACTTATTTCGGATCGGAGGGAGTAACTCCATGGATAATTTGTTCCAAGTAGTCGTAATGATTGTAATGCTTAGCAGTGTATCTGACGGTGGGACCCACCATACGGGGTGACACGGTAGCCCGCGTGGCTTTAGGTATGTGCTTGTAGCGTGACAAACAAAATAAACCTTTTAATTTTTAGAATATCGAAACAAACCGATTGCTAAAAAGTGCGTGATGCTATTTTACACGAAGGGGCACTCAGCTCGTGGCCCGTCCGATGTGCTTGATGAGAGCTGGTTTGTTTTGACAGCTGTCGAGACATCGTAGTAGTTTTCATAGACGGGGGTGCCATGAGACTACGGTAGAGACGTGGGGTAACGGGATAGCGTAGTAACACAGAACACAGGATTTTACCAAGGTTCGGTACGTCGCGACAGTACGACGTGCCTACTCCTGCACTTCTCACTAATTGGGACTAAAGCCCGTAAACAGGGTTACAATGTGAGGGTTTTAGATCTAAGCCACTCGACGAGGATGAGCTTCTCGGCGAGTTGGCGTAGATCTTCTCTGTTATTCCTTCGTTATCTATCTATCTCCCGTCCGGCTTTATATAATAGCCGGATTAGGGCTTACAGAATAGGAAACCTAGAAAACTACGGTAACTTGTAACTTGGAAAGCAAGAAATCCGTCTTCTACTCCAAGCCAGATCACATGGGCCGTGATCCGGGTTCTTCTAGAATCCGGCTTCTGTGCGTCGGATTACTGGGCCGCCAAATGGACCTAAGCCCACTACCACTTAGGCCACCCTGGTAATCCGGCACTTTGTCTACCATCTTCTATACTCCTATTTGGTATATATCCGACAGTAGCCCCAAGAAGGATCGAAACTCTGATTCTCCGCCGTTCGCCAAATATTCTTTGTCCGAGAAATATTGATTCAGCAGTCTTGATTCTTCTTATTCTTCTTTTGAAAAAGATGGTGACATGAAACTCGGAATCCTGAAAATCCGGCTTTTCTCTCACGATCCTTCGCGGAGAAGAAACTTCTTACGTCAGCGCACTTAACCATGCTGACGTAAGCGACGTTTGAGATTTACTCGGAAAACCCAGAAACATATCTCTGACAGATTCTCGCGGGAAACGAGGAGATAACCATCATTACCCTGTCGTTTCATTTCCCGGATTTTCCGGCGAGTGACACGCGGCAAACATCCAACGGTCAAAATAGCCGTTGGCGCGTATCTTGACGGATTTCTAGCTATAAATAGCCATCCTCGTCCTCAACGAAAACCTTCCGCACTCTCACCGCACTCGCCATTGACGCGCACGAGCTCTCAAGCGACGCACTGTCCCGAGCGCTCCTCACCTCCTAGCACCGGAAACAAACCGCGCCACCCGGAAATGGCAAGCTCACCGTCTTCGCCCACTCGCGCCGCCATCAACGACCTCATCAGCGACCTGGATCCACAAGTTGGGTCACCCAAGCACGTCGGCGACGAGCCGAAGAAAATCGCGGCCTCCGCGGCGGGCGGAGAAAACCTATCCGCCGCCGCGGACGTTGCGGGCGCGAGCTCCGCCGCTTCCCCGTCGTTTGCTCCTGAAACGGCAGAAGAGAAGATCCAGCTCGTCGGTGACGAGCTCGCCGCCGCAGAAGCAGCCACCTCCTCCGCCACCGGAGCAGATGAAGAGGCGGAATCTGCAGGCAACTGGATTGCCTGCAGCATTCCCCCGGCTCTTCTTCCAAACTTGGAGAAAGAGGGCCTGATCCTCCAAGGTAAATGGCGGCTCCCTGAAGACGAGAACGAGCCAGCGCCAAGAGACGGCGAAAGGGTTCTTCTTTCTTCCCACCTCCTGAGAGGTATGGGGCTCCCTCCTTCCGCTTTTTTCCTCCAAGTCCTTTCTCACTACAACATCCAACCCCACAACCTGCCACTCAACTCCATTCTTTATATGGCCGGGTTCCAGGCCCTATTCGAGGGTTACTTAGGTTTAGAGCCTAGGTTAGATTTCTGGATGTATTGTTTCGGGGTTAAGCGGAACTCCTCGGAGGGCACACTCCCGACTTGCGGGACCATCTCCTTTACTCTTCGGAGGTTTAGGGTAGATTGGTTCCCCAAGATCAAGACATCAGAATCCGTCAAATTTTGGACGGGTTCTTTCTTCTATCATCCTGATGTGCCTTTTCCAAAAAAACGCCATCGGGGTTCCACCTTTCGCCAACACCGCTGCTGTTCCCCAAGAGAATTGGGGAACAGAAGCCGTCCAAATCCTGCCGCCTGATCTACTAAGGATCAAGCGTGCATCGCCAAGCTCACCTCCTTGGATCCACCTCTAACCGGCATGGACACGGTCCTATGCTGGCTGAGTAGGCGAATTCAGCCATTGGCCAACCACAGTGGTCGTCTCTTGTGCGAATACACGGGAGTCAAGGATCCAATGCGGACAACCACCAAAGATTGGCCCGCAAAGGAGTTTCGACGGCGCATCAACCAGTTGGTCGCATCACGCGACCAATACGAAGCGAGTCGGCCAATGTATACGGCCGACAACCCGGTTCCCAAGGTAATTTTTTAATCATTTGGGTATAGTTTCATTCTTTCTCGGATTTTCTAGCTTCTGACTCCGATTTGTTTGTCCGACAGTTCGCGGATCTTCCAGATTCGGAATTGGCCTCCGAGGCTGAGCTGGACGCGCTGCGCACCGCTGCTACAGGTGGACGCAAGCGCAAGAAGATTACTTCCTCTGAGGAAATTATCGACCTTGACGGAATCCCCGTCGCCACTTCCAGGTTTATTTCTTCTGGGTTCCTTTTCCTTCATGGGAACTTTTCATCCATCTTCCGTGTTTTAAATTTTCCGGGTTTTTTGTTTTTTAGCCTGCCTCCCTCCAACCTAAAGCCGAAGAAGCTCAAGAAACACAAAGTTGTTTCCAGCCGAGGCGGTCAACCTTCTCCCGCCGTTGCTCCGGATAAACCGTCCACGATGGCGGAAGAGCACGCTGCAGCCCCCACAACCAAGCCGTTAGAGCCCAGCCAGCCTGTTGTGTCGGACACCGACACGAGGGAAAGGGCGGCTCCAGAGGTGGAAAAATTTTCTCGGACTTTCGACGAAGAAATTCCCACCTTTGACAAGGACTTCAAGATTATCAATGACGGCCTAAGCGCGGCCGGAACTGCTTTTGCGGAATACGCAAAGGAGTTCAAGGAAAACTTGGCGGGTTTGCAACGAATGAGCCAGGTATGTAACTCTAGCCCCCAAGCATTAAACAAAATTGCATGCCTGTTTTGCTTTGATGCTTTTTGTAACCATTCTTTTCCTTGCTATGTTCCAGCAAACCGCCGAAACCATTAACATGGAAGTTTTCAACAAACTCTCCATCAAGAATAAAGAGGTTAGAAATCTTCTTTCTATTCTTGAGGAGAGGGAGACGGAACTGGCATCGTCTCAGCTCGCTTTGTCGGAAACATCAGGTAAACATTTTTCCTCTAAAGTTTGCGATTCAATTTTTTGTCTAAGTACTTATTCCGGAAATTTTCTAAACTCGGAATTTTATTTGCTTTCCAGCTGCTTTGGCTAAGGCCAAGCAAATAGCTGAAGATGCCGGCAATGCCGAGAATCTCCGAAAGGAGAATTTGGAGCTTCACAAGCATCTTGTGAAGGCTCAAAAGGATCTGGAGGCCAGCAACTTGGCCCTTGGAGTTGCCAACTCCAAGGCTTCTGAGCAGGCGGAGGAGGATAAATCCACCATTCAGGATTTAGAAAATGCTCTGAATCTTCGCCTGGAGGAAATCTCCGAGATCGACAAGCTTATCGGTAATTTTCTGTTACCTTTTTTATTTTTCCATACCTTGTTTTCTCCTCTGTTTTTCCCCTAACACTTTTGATTGTTTTGTCGGAAAAAACAGGAGATACCCCAGATGGTACCCGGCTTGAAGGGATCCAGGCCTTTGGGAAGATGTGGACTTCTATCCGTGCTGCTGGAATGTAGCTGGTGAACAAGTTCCTTCCCGCAAGGACTGGGGAGTTCTCGGAGGTTGAAAAACTTCCGGGAGCTATCATGGAGGTGGCGGAATCCAGGGATTCTATCCTGCGTTCCGCTGCACGGGGTGGTGCGCGCATGGCACTCGGCCTTATGCGCATGCACTACCCCGGTGCTAAATCTTGGCGCGTGGCGTCCGGTGTCCCTCAAGGATACACGGACACTCAGCGAAATACCATCTTTGATGAAATCAAAGGCCACGCCACCCAGATTGCCTCCATGGTAAATATTTCCGTCAATTATCCAGAAGAGGAGATCCCTCCAATCCCCGAGGACGACAGCAGCGAGGAGGAATCAGATGCTTGAAGGGCTACCTTTGACCTGGATAGTAAAAATAGACAATAGGAGCATTACTGTTCTTTCAATGTAATCTAAAATGTAATGCTTCTGTTTGTATGAATGAAAAATTCCGCCTTTTGCAATTTTTAATTATGAAATTTTTTGCAAGGTTTTTCGGATGTTACTATTCCTTTATCTTCTAAGTTCTCTGGCATATATGTTTTAACTGTCCTTAGTGTTTGAAATGGCTCAAATAGCAATATGAATCGTCATGCCGAGTAACTGGGTGTAACCAATCAGTTTCAACTCGGAAACATGGACCATGCTAAAGGCATTTTTACTAACTAGCTCCAGTAACCCAACACATACGCAATCAGATAATGCTTAGAGAAACAAGGAATTTTTTGACCGAAACTTGGGCACGCAGGCAATTCAAGTTTCCTTTAGCCGTTAGCAGGCTGAAAAAACATTCAGTTTCTTAACGCCGAGTACGTAGGCACAATTCGGGTTAACATTGAGTATTTTGTAAGACCATTGGGAAATAGAGAAGGTGGAAACATGCTTTTACTATAATAAACTTGTAAAAAACATGGATACCAGAAATCCAACAACTTTATTTCATGATCTCAAAAGATGTTTACATAGATATTGAACTAAGTATAGAAGAGACATAACTGCTATGTATTCCAAAGCTTTGCTATCTACTTGACTTTGTCGGATTTCTTCAACAACTTGTACAGTGTTAGGGTTTTAGCCCCCAGCCGACTAATAAATCTGCTAACGGCAGCTGCGGAACCCGTCAACCTTTGGACATCTTTGACGCAGGTAGGTTTTGTGATGTTCAAGATTGCCTTGATCTTTTCCGGGTTAACTTCTATTCCTCTGTGAGAAACGATGAAACCCAGAAGTTTTCCTGAGGGAACCCCGAATACGCACTTAGATAGATTCAACTTCATCTTGTAGGTGCGTAAGTTTTCGAAAGTTTCTCGCAAATCCTCAAGGAGTGTATCTTTTTCCTTGGTTACGACAGCAATATCGTCCACATAAACATGGACATTTTTTCCAATCTGACTATGCAAACAACGTTGCATGCAACGCTGGTAGGTTGCACCTGCGTTCTTCAGGCCAAACGGCATGGTTACGTAATAATACGTCCCGTATGGGGTTATGAAAGAAGTCTTAATTTGATCTTCCTTTTTCATGCGTATTTGGTGGTACCCGGAGTATGCATCCAAAAAGCACAAAAGCTCAGAGCCTGCGGTGGCATCTATTATTTGATCGATTCGCGGTAATGCAAACCTATCTTTCGGACACAATTTGTTCAAGCCTGTGTAATCTATACACATTCTAAGAGCAGTAGTGTCTTTCTTCGGTACTAATACCGGATTTGCGGACCAGTCAGTATGGATTACTTCCTTGATGAAATCCGCTGCTAAAAGCCAGATAATTTCCTTGCCAATAGCCTTCCGTCTTCTTCCGTCAAATCGACGGAGACCTTGTTTGACGGGTTTTGATCCAGGAATAACCTTAAGTTGGTGCTCAGTAAGTTCCCTGGGTACACCTGGCATGTCAGCTGGACACCAGGCAAAAATATCCCAGTTCTCACGGAGGAACTTGATGAGCTCGCCTTCCTATTTGTCAGTCATCCCAGTCCCTACGACGACAAATTTTGTCGGATCTTTGGGATCTAGGATTACCTGTCTTGTATTCTCGGATGCCTTGAAGCTGTCTGTTGGCTTCCGAGTTTCTTTTCCTGCCGGCATTTCTGACGGCGATACCTTCTTGGCTAATTCCTTCAGTTCTTCCTTTGCTATGACTCTCTGAGCGCAAAGGGCGTTTTCTTTCTCCAACTCGTTTGCCAGCTTGAAATCACCAGCTATAGTGATTACTCCTCCTTTGGGTCCTGGCATCTTCAGCTTGTTATAAATATAACAGGATCTTGCCATGAATTTGGCGAAAGCTGGACGTCCGAGTATTGCGTGATACACGCTTTCGAACGGCACTACTTCGAAGGATACTTTTTCCTGCCGGAAGTGATCTTTATCTCCGAAGGTGACATCTAGGGAAATTTCTCCTAGGGATCGTACTTGCCTGCCAGGGACAATACCATGGAAGCGTATGTTGCTGTAGTTGAGCTGAGACTCGGAAATCTTCAGATGCTTCAGTGTATCCAGGTACATTATATTAATGCTGGATCCTCCATCCATCAGCACTCTTCTTAGCCTAGTATTTTGAACAATAGGGCTTACAACAAGAGCTTGTGTGCCGGGTTCAAGGATATTTCCGGGATGATCAGACTGATCCCAGATTATCGGTGTGTTGGAATACTTCAAGAATTTCGGGGTTGCCGGAACAACCGCGTTTATTTCTCGAAGTGTTCTTTTGGCCACCTTTGCTGACGGGGTTGCTAAGAAAGTTAGCATTGCTTTTCCATCAACTCTCGGAAACTTGGGTTCGCCTTTGCGCTGTTGTTCCTGGATTTTTTCGTCAGTGTCCGATTCACTGTCTTCTTTGTCAGCTTCTGGCTTTTGTTTGGCGGGTTTCCTTTTGGAACCCTTCCCCTTACCTCCGGCTCCTGCACTGCCTTTCATGTGCTTATTTAGCCGGCATTGCGCGTTTGTATGGGTGGGTTTCCCAAATTGCGAGTGGTGAACACAAGGTTCCGACTTAATCCTTTCCCACTCCTCTGGAGTGTAGTTGATTGGATCTGGGTTGCGTCCTTTCCACTTGTTTCCCTTTTCTCCTCCAAAGGCTATGTTCACCTCTTTGGGTTTCGTCGTTGTTTCTGGAGTGGCTTTTTTGTCAGAACGAGGGGTTTTCTTGGCAAGTATCAGTGATTCAATATTGCCTCCTCTTGCTCTGATGTCATCCTCGGCTGCAGCATGCTCATTGGCGGTTGTAAGCATAGATCCGAGATCCTTGTGCTTTTTGGAACCAACCATGAACGGTACGAGTCCGGGTTTTAGGCCATTGACGAAAGCATGCATTGCTTGTACGTCAGTTACTCCAGAGCAACTATTCTTCATTGCTGTCCATCTGGAGATGAAATCCACGTATGGTTCATCCTCAAATTGCGTGCAACGGTTTAGCTGGTTGATGTTGTTCGGGCGTTTGTACGTTCCCCGGAAATGCTGAGTGAATACTCTAGCCATATCATCCCAGCTGTCGACTGTTCTTGATGGTAATCCATTGATCCAATCTCTGGCTCCGTCCAGCAGCATTAAGGGAAGAAACTTGACAGCTTCCAAGTCTGTCCCATTGTTGATCTGGACGGCTGTATAGTAATCCGAGAGCCAGGTATCCGGGTTTGTGCTGCCGGTGTATTTCTGGTATGTTGGACCGACCTTGGCAAAGCCAGAATGCAGCGTTATTCTTCGGATCCTGTCAGTAAAACACTTAGGACCAAAGTATAGATCATCTTTTTCTGCTCTGTCAATGTGTGCAGAATATCTTCCGGCTGAATGAACAGAAGGGGATCTGCTCCTTTCTCTTCCATTGTTGCGCGAACGCGCTTTTCCGGGATTATTTCTATCTCTTCCGTGATCACGCCCTTTTGGATTAGGCGGAGTTCTACTCCTGTGCCTTTCTTTGTCCTTAGGCGGTGTCCGGGATCTCTCACGCCTGTGAGGTATATCGTATCTTCCAGCTTTCTCAGCTGGGTTTCTTGGAGGTGGCATTATTTTGCCGTCCTTCCGGTGTTTGTCTTCCCGATCATGGGGTTTATGCCCATCTTTCGGGAGATGGGATCCGGTCCTAGACGCTGCATCCCGGTTGTCGGGGTTTTTCTTGTCTTTTCTCGGATCCTCTTTTTTATCTTTTGAGTTGTCTGAATCCCCGGGTTCTTCCGGTCCAGGTGCTCCAGCAGCGCAAGTAGCTGTCTTGCATAGGGCGGAGTTATCATGCAGCCTCCCTGATCGCTCTTGGGCGCGCTGTTGTTGTTACAATGCTTTTCCTAGGAAAGCATACACCCCTTGGAGTTTTTCCCCGTTGGAATACAGATCGTTGTTAAGAATCGCGAACGCTGCTTCCGCGTTTTCTGCTGCGGTCTTGTATATTGGTTCGCCCTTGGCATCTTTGCCGTTTACCTGCTTTTGCCAAGATGGGTTATGGAACCTTTCTTTTGGCGGCAGTTCTTCCGGTCTTGCGATTCCGGGTAACCTAGTAGGTTTTAACGCGGATCTATTCTTTCTCTCGTACTCCTCTATTTCTTCCTTCATGACCTTGATGTCATTATGGGTTTGTTGGAGATGTTGCCGAGATCTGAGTAGATGTTGTTGTTGCCGTTGGAAAGCTTGTCTCCTGGCTTCCAGCATCTCAGGGGGTTCGTCTGGTCCCACTGGTGTTTGCAATAGCTCTTGCTCTTCCTGTTCCGTCATTGGCGGAGCAGTGATTTCTTTGGATTTCTTCTCCGCAGGCTTTGTTCCGCTAACATCTCCAACTTCCAGGTTTTCATCAGCGAGATCAGCTGATTTTTTCTTCCGGATTTTGTATTGGAGTTTTTTAGCAGCACGGTGCTTTTTCTTGGAAGAGGGAGGTTTTTTGACAGGTTCATCTTCTGTCATCTCCTTGACACTGGGGAATACCGGAGAAGTTTCTCCGTCTTCTCTCTCTTCCTCTGGCGGAGGGGTTTTAGGGCTTTCCTGGCTGCCGGCGTCCGTGGTATCAGCCGGTTTCGCCATTAGGACTTCATGGAATCCCTCTTGAAAGGACTTAACCTTTCTTACGAAGGCGTCCTCATCTTCGTCTTCGGAGTCGAAGTTATCCGATCCGGTTTCCGACTCCAACCTCGCCTCAATGGCGGCAAGCGCGGATTCTGCTTCCGAGTTCATCGTCTTGTTGACGGATGTCGGATCTTCCGCCTCTGTGACGGGTGTTTGATCTTCCGTCTCCATGACGGGTGTGTTGTTGTCTGCCTCTTGCACGAGATTTCCGTCATCCGTGCTTTCGGCGATTTCGGATTGCACCATGCCGATAAAGTGTGTATCACTTTTTTGTCGGCGATCTGAGCAGAATCCGGCATCATAGTCATCTTCGACTGGGTATAGGGCGGGTGGGATAAATTTGCTTCCACCGCAAAACCCCATTGCTTCTGCAGTTAGCCCGATAAAGATGTTAGCAGATCCTATCGGTAGCACGCAGGCACTTACCAGGTGGTTTTGCGCCGGTATGTAGGATCCGTTGTCGAGGAAGCGCCCGACGTCGTTGTCGAACTCCAAGCTTCCGACAGTGATTGATCTTCCGATTCCGCCAAGTATCCCAGATCGGAATCTCACGCCTGACATCGTTTGCCCCACGGTGGGCGCCAACTGTCGAGACATCGTAGTAGTTTTCATAGACGGGGGTGCCATGAGACTACGGTAGAGACGTGGGGTAACGGGATAGCGTAGTAACACAGAACACAGGATTTTACCCAGGTTCGGTACGTCGCGACAGTACGACGTGCCTACTCCTGCACTTCTCACTAATTGGGACTAAAGCCCGTAAACAGGGTTACAATGTGAGGGTTTTAGATCTAAGCCACTCGACGAGGATGAGCTTCTCGGCGAGTTGGCGTAGATCTTCTCTGTTATTCCTTCGTTATCTATCTATCTCCCGTCCGGCTTTATATAATAGCCGGATTAGGGCTTACAGAATAGGAAACCTAGAAAACTACGGTAACTTGTAACTTGGAAAGCATGGAATCCGTCTTCTACTCCAAGCCAGATCACATGGGCCGTGATCCGGGTTCTTCTAGAATCCGGCTTCTGTGCGTCGGATTACTGGGCCGCCTAATGGACCTAAGCCCACTACCACTTAGGCCACCCTGGTAATCCGGCACTTTGTCTACCATCTTCTATACCCCTATTTGGTATATATCCGACAACAGCCGCGGGCTGAAAGATACGTGTTCCCACAAAGTGACGTAAATAGCTGGTCCACATGCACGTGTTGACATAATTTGATCCTCACGGTTAATTTTTTTTGTTTTCTTTTTAAAAAGACATAACTCTTAAACAGTGAGTCGAAATTAAAATCCTTTTTACCATTATGCCTCTCGCGTCGAACTCTTCAAAACTAGATCTCATGTGTATATGTTTTGACAAAAAAAAATCGAAAAGCAACTTTACTACGGAGCGCACGCCAAAGTTGCTTCACGTCATACCAAAGTTGTTTTTAGTTGTTATGAAATTTCTTACTGATGTCAGTGAAGTTTTCTTCCTCAGGCACTAAATTTGTTTCGACACGGTACCGGAGTTGTTTTTAATTGATGTGGAGTTGCTCAACTATTGTTATGAAGTTGTCTCATCACATATAAAAAATTCTTATGCTATTGTGAAGTTGCCTCATCACGCGCCAAAGTTGCATACCGTTGTTGTGAAGTTACCACAACATACACCAAAATTTATTCACCTTGTAGCAAAGTTGTTTTTAGTCGTTGTGAGATTGCTAAGCAATATTGTGGAGTTGAATCATCACACAACAAAGTTGTTTATAACTGTTTTGAAGTTGCCTCAATGCATCCAAAGTTTGCTAACTGTTGTTATGTTGTTTCAACACACCAAAATTGTTTCGCCTCTTACCAAAGTTCTTGTGAGGTTGATTAGCGTTGTCGTTAAGTTGCTTACCGTTGTTATGAAGTTGCATCATCGCACACCAAAGTCGCTCCATAGTGTACCAAAATAGTGTAAGCAACTCTTAGTACCAAGTTGCATTTCCACAACACTAAAGTTGATGTCAGAAAAAAGTTCTCCGAAACATATACAAATACGATCTAGTTTTGAAGATCTCATCGCAAGAGACCCGACGGTGAAAACGAATCGCAATTTCAACACACGGTTTAAGAGTTATGGCTTTTTGATTTCTATCCAATATGGAATTAAATGCGTCTGTGGTGACTTTTTCCTTGATGATTGCTACACTAAGTAGTCGTGACAAACGAACTAATCTGGTGGAACGACACCACTCCAACGGAGATTAGTTTTCATTGGAAAGTGAACTTCGGGATAAATATTCGCGTCATTGTGTTCGCTTATTCCCCAACTTACCTTTACCTGTTGCTACTAGCTTAGTTCTTGAATATATTGTGCTACTATTATTTTCTCATCATATAGGACTGTTAACCTAGTTGCATAATCTAGACAATCTATATTTGAGCAATTATCCTTAATAGAAAAAGAAGTAAAATTTGTAGTTAACCTATTCAACCCCCCTCCCCTCTAGTTAACCCTCTCGATCCGTTCAATTGATATCAGAGCCTCGTCTCTTTATTAAAGGCTTCACCGCCTAAAGAGGGGGATGGTGGATCCACCCGTCACCATGGATGCTATTCAAAAACTAATTCAAACCATGGTTGAAAGTTCGGAAAAGAGGATGGAGGTACTAATAAAAGAATTGACATCTTCATCTAGTCACTCTTCGGAAAATGTTATCCTACATGAAAATGGGTTCGCTATACTACTTAAGGAAGATTCAGAGGCATCTAAGCTTAAAGATAAAATCAATGAAAATGCTTTTGGTCATGCTTACAACATTGCTCCTAATGTTCAACATCCACATGTAAATAATCTTGGTGCACCTCCTTTAGTAGATAGGTCTCGTTTTACTAATTGGAAAGCTTACATGAAGTCTTATATGTGTAGCTCCTCAATGTAAATATGGAGAATCATTGAGAATGGATACAAGCCCAAGGACCTCAAGTATTTGAGCTCAGGTGATATCATATATCAACAACTCAGTCCCATGATATGCACATGCTAGAGAAGGCAATGTCAAATGAAGGAGTTGAGCACATCCGATCCTTCACAAATTCCAAGGAGGCATGGGATTGCATAATTGACATGTATGATAGCAACGTGAACATTCAACGCTCTAAGAAGTCCGTTCTCCAAAGACAAGTCAATGACTTCCATATGAAGGATGGGGAGACTCTAGAAAACGTGTTTAGAAGACTCAAGGCTCTCGTGGTTGACATGAGAGATTGTGGATTCCAAGATTTCAATGATGATTGGGTCAAGGAGAAATTCCTTCTCATCTTGATTCCATACAATAAGAACATGGTGATGAATGTGCAAGCAAGGACTGATTTCTTGGATCTAACTCCCAATGATGTTTTGGGTATCTTCATTACCATGAACATGATGAAAAAGTCCTCCGATGATGCCATTGCATGTGTGAATGGAATGAAGAAACCTTCTCTTACTTTCAAGGACATATCTCAAGAGGAAGATGACTCAAGTGATGATGGTGGTTTCTCATATGTTGTCTCCGAAAAGGAGAAGAGGATATCCCATGAAGAATGTTTGCCCTTGCCCAACATAAGTGGTGGAAGAAAGGAGACTTTAGATCAAATGCAACAAAGAACAAGGAAAGGGAAGCCACAAGCATGAATAAGAACTTTCTTCAATTGTGGAAGTAGTGAGCACTTTGTTGCGGAAATTCCTTTCAAGAGTAGGATTGCGAATGATTGAAGGCTAGTGAGGAAGTCCAACTTAATTCCCAAGGCAAAGAACTTCATGAGGAGAGATCCACCAAAGGCATTGATTGTCAACGAGAATGAATACATATCCGGTTGTGTCGAGACATCGTAGTAGTTTTCATAGACGGGGGTGCCATGAGACTACGGTAGAGACGTGGGGTAACGGGATCGCGTGGTGGACAATGAACACATGATTTACCCAAGTTCGGTACGTCGCGACAGTACGACGTGCCTACTCCTGCACTTCTCACTAATCAGGACTAAAGCCTGGATATAGAATTACAATGTGAGGTTTAGATCTAGCTATTCGCTGGGGATCAACTTCCCGGCGAGTTAGCCTATAGTTTCTTCTCTGTTATCCGTTATCAAACTTATCTCCCGTCCGGCTTTATATAATAGCCGGATTAGGGCTTACAGAATAGGAAACCTAGAAGACTACGGTAACTATAACTTGGAAAGTAAGAAACCCGTCTTCTCCTCCAAGCCAGATCACGTGGGCCGCGATCCGGGTCCTTCTAGAATCCGGCTTCTGTGCGTCGAGTTACTGGGCCGCCCAATGGACCTTAGCCCACTACCACTTGGGCCACCCTGGTAATCCGGCACTTTGACTACCATCTGATATACCCCTGTTTGGTATATATCCGACAGTAGCCCCCAAGAAGGATTAAAACTCTGATTCTCCATCTTTCGCCAAGTGTGCTTTGTCCGAGAAATCTCAATCAGCAGTCTTGATTCTTCTTATTCTTCTTTTGAAAAGAGATGGTAACGTGAAACTCGGAATCCTGAAAATCCGGCTTTTCTCTCGCGATCCTTCGCGGAGAAGGAACTTCCTACGTCAGCGCTTGAGACGTGCTGACGTAAGGGACGCTTGGTTTTCACGCGGGAAACCCAGTAACGTATCTCTGACAGATTCTCACGGGAAACGAGGAGATAGCCATCATTACCCTGTCGTTTCATTTCCCGGATTTTCCGGCGAGTGACACGCGTTGATCATCCAACGGTCAAAATAGCCGTTGGCACGTATCTTGACGGATTTCCGGCTATAAATAGCCGTCTTCGTCCTCGCTGAAACCCTTCCGCACTCTCACTCTCCACGCCATTGCCGCGCACGAGCCCTCGAGCGAAGAACAGTTCTTGAGCACGAATCGCACCCAGAGCACCACCGGAAACGCAACGCGACGCCACCAAATGGCATCCTCGTCGTCGTCCCCCACTCGCTCCGCCGTGCTCACCGTCGATGATATCATCAACGACTTGGATCCGCAGCTTGGATCCCCAAAGAACGCCGGCGGCGAGCCGGAAAAGACCGCGGCCTCTGCGGCGGGCGGAGGTGACCTTTCCGCCGCCGCGAACCTCACGGGCTCGAGCTCCGTGCCCTCCCCGCCGTTTGCTCCCGAGACGGCGGAGGAGAAGATCACATTTCATGGCGATGAGCATACCGTCGCCGGAGCTAACGAAGCAACGGAATTTGTCGGCAACTGGAGTCCGAGTAACACTCCTCTCCTCCTCCTTCGACGAATGTCAAAAGAGGGATTAATAGTTAAAGGCAAATGGCGGAACTCGGAAGGCGAACTCGAGCCCAAACCAAAAGACGGAGAACGCGTCCTCCTTACCTCTCACATCGCGAGAGGTATGGGTTTACCTCCTTCCGCCTTCTTCTTAGATGTCCTTAACTACTATGGCGTCCAGCCACATAATCTTACTCCAAACTCCATCCTCCATCTAGCTACTTTCCAAGCCCTTTTTGAAGGGTATCTCGGAATAACTCCTAGTCTAGATTTTTGGCAATATTGCTTTGAGGTAAAACATAACATCTCAGAAGGCATTTCTCCTATCTGCGGAACTATATCCTTCCCCCTTAGGAAGTTCAGAGAAGATTGGTACCCAACGATAGAAATGCCGGAACCTACCCAATCTTGGCTAGGTTCTTTCTTCTACCATCAGGACATCCCATTCCCTGGTAAGGAAACCGTGGTTCCTCCATTTGTTAATTCCGCCGCCATCCCTCGAGAGAGTTGGACAGTCGTAGCAGTACAAACATTGCCGGAAAACCTGATGAGGATACGACGTATCGCCAAACTTACTTCCTCTCAGCCTTCTTTAACTGGAAAGGATACCGTTTTATGCTGGTTTGGACGCCGCATTCAACCTCTTTCCTTTCGTTCCCGGCTTCTTTGTGAATACAAAGGGCCAGAATATAGCATGAGGGGGACAGATAAGGCTTACACCAAGAATGATTTTATGAAGCGGCTTCACCAACTGGTTGCCACCAGCGATCAAATTGAAGAAAGTCTGGCGATTTATCACGTGGAAAATCTGGTTCCAAAGGTATTTATACTTTTCCTTGCTTCCGAGTTTTCTTCAGATTAACTTTTTTCTTCGGCTTTTAGCATAACGTTAATTCTTTCCTAGTTCGACGAACTTCAAGGAGCTGATCTTGCTTCCGACATCGAGCTTAGATAATTACATGCTAGCTTTTATAATAATCTGAAACGCAAAAGGCAAGTGACTTTCGGGAAAACGGTAACTGTTGACGGAATTCCCATCGCCACCTCCAGGTATTTTACTGGAGCTTCCCTAGCTATCATTTTCCTTTGGTTCTTCAAGATTTTTATTTCCCGGATGTTCTCCTTTCAGCCTTGCCCCAACTCCTCTGAAGGCAAAGAAGTTGAAGAAACATAAGGCTGTTATTAACGAAGAATCTTCTTCTGCAACCACGGGCGTGAGGGGGAGAACGGAAACACAGACGGGTGGAAATCTCCGGCCATCTGTTGGAAACGAACCCATCTCCAATTTGAACAGCAATATCCAGATAAAGGAAGAACCATTCGACGACCTTGGATATATTCGTCCAGAGGCTAAGAAATTCTTCGCTCCTGCCCCTCTGATTCGCCCTTGGCCACAAGGCGGATTAATTGTTCGCAACGATTTCGTATTTTCACCTCGTCAGGTCATACAAGATGGCCTTCATCACGTTGGGATTCTTTTCTCGGAGTATGCAAAAGAATTCATCGAGACTTTAGCAAACTTGCGAGAAATGAGCCAGGTAATACTTCCAGCCCCCAAGCATTAAGTTGAAAGCCTGACTTCTTCTTAATGCTTCTTACTATGCTTGGTAATACTTAAGCATTTGGCTTTCATTTCCGTGTTGCAGCATTCTGCTGATGCCATAAACTTAGAAGTTTTTAATAAACTTAATCTCAAGAATGAAGAGGTGAAAACCCTTCATTCTATTATTAAGTCTAAGGATAATGAGTTGGCATCATCCCAGCTACAGTTATCGGAAACAACAGGTATGCTTTTACTCTGTTTTATCCAGATTATCCATAAGCATTTTCCTGAGATATTTTTAAACTCGGAATTTTTTACTTGATTTTCAGCTGCTTTGGCTAAGGCCAAGGAAGTAGCCGAACATGCCAGCAATTCCGAACGTCTTCGCAAGGAGAATTCGGACCTTCATGAGGAGCTTATGAAGATTCGAGAAGAACTGGAAGCCAGTAATCTGGCCCTTGGAATTGCTCAATCCAAGGCTTCCGAACAGGCGGAGAAAGATAAATCCACTATCCAGGATTTGGAAAGTATCTTAATCCTTCGCCTAAAGGAATGTTCCGAAATTGACAAGGTTCTCGGTGAGTGTTATTTCATTTACCGATTCGTCCATGTCTTTCATTCTTTCTCTGTTTTGTCACCTTACCTTTTTGGAGGCTTGTTTCGATAAACAGGAAATTATCCAGGTCTTTCTCGCATTGACAAAATCCGAGCCTTTGGTAAGGTATGGAATGCTATCAGAAATGCTGGGATGCAACTGATCAGCAAGTTCTTCCCTGCGAGTACCATAGAATTCTCGGAGATTTATAAACTTCCGGGTGTTATCCTGGAGGTGGCGGAATCCAGGGAGTCCTCCTTACGCTCCGCTGCACGGGGTGGTGCACGCATGGCCCTAGGCCTTATGTGTATGCATTACCCTGGTGCCAAATCTTGGCGTGTGGCATCTGGTATTCCTCAAGGATACAGAGAAAACCAACGAGCCAGCATCTTTGATGAAATCAAAGGCCAGGCTACCAAGATTGCCTCTATGGTTAACATCTCTATCACCTATCCGGAAGAGAAGGTCCCTGAAGCCCCCGAGACTGACAGCAGCGACGAAGACTCGGATGCTTGAAGGGCTATCCTGATCCTGGATGGCGGAATTTAAATAATAGGAGCATTACTACATTTTTACAATGTAATTCATATTGTAATGCTTCTATTCCATTTGTATAAACAAGAACTCCGCCTTTTGCAGTTTTTTAATTATGAAATTATTTGCAAGGTTTTCGGGTTTTAATATTCCTTTGCCTTCTAAGTTCTCTGGCTTATATGTTTTAACTGTCCTTAGTGTTTGAAATGGCTTTATAGTATTATGAATCGTCATGCTGAGTAACTGGGTAGAACCGATCAGCTTGAACTCGGAAACATGGATCATACTAAAAGCCTTTTTACTAACTAGCTTCAGTGACCCAACATACAAACAATCAGATAATGCTTAGAGAAAAGTAAGGAATTTTTTGAAACTTGGGCACGCAGGCACAATCTGAGTTTCCTTTAGCCGTTAACAAACTGAAAGTCATTCAGTTTTTAAACACCGAGCACGCAGGCACAATTCGGGTTAACATTGAGTATTTTGTAAGATCATTGGGAAATAGATAAGGTGGAATCATGCTTTGTACTATAATAAACTTGTAAAAACATGGATATCAAAATTCCGACAACTTTATTTCATGATCTCAAAAGATGTTAACATAGAAATTGAACTAAGTATAGAAGGGACGTAACTACTGGATGCTCCAAGGCCTCTTTGTCTCTCCTAGTTCATCATCTATCTTTCTCTTTCTTTTGCGATTCGGCTTCTCCGGATCATCTTCCGTGTCCCGAATATCTACAAGATAATATGACCCATTTTTCATAGCTTTGCTGATTACAAATGGTCCTTCCCAGACTGGGGCCAATTTGTGTTTTCTTTGCTGCACCAATCTCAGCACTAAGTCACCTTCTTTAAAAGAACGATGCCTGATTTTCCGACTATGGTAACGTCGCAAACCTTGCTGGTAGATGGCGGATCGTTGAAGCACAAGCTCGCGTTCCTCTTCTAGGAGATCAACGGCATCCTGTCGTGCTTCTTCGGCGTCTGAGTCATCGAACTCTTGCACTCTTGGACTGTCATGGATCATGTCCGTTGGAAGGATAGCTTCCGCACCATAAACTAGGAAAAACGGGGTTTGCCCAGTTGACCTATTTGGCGTCGTTCGAATACTCCAAAGCACGGAAGGTAACTCTTCTACCCATGCTCCAGCTGCTCTGTGTAGAGGGGATTCGAATCTTGGGCGTATTCCTTGCAGGATTGAGCTATTCATTCTCTCAACCTGTCCGTTGGATTGAGGGTGTGCCACAGATGCGAGATCTAGGCGAATTCCCGTTTGTCGGCAATATCTTGCCAACTCCCCAATAGAGAAATTTGTCCCGTTGTCGGTTATTATGCTGTGTGGAACGCCGTATCTCATTACCAAGTCAATGATGAAATTTCTGGCAGTTGCACCATCCAGCTTTTTGATGGGTTTGGCCTCCACCCATTTGGTATACTTATCCACTGCTACGAGTAGATGTGTAAGTCCACCTCTTGCAGTTTTGAACGGTCCCATCATATCTAGCCCCCAGACCGCAAACGGCCATGTAATAGGGATAGTTTTGAGTGCTTGGGCCGGCAAATTAGTCTGCTTGGTGTAATATTGACACCCAGCGCACGTATTAACTATGTGCTCGGCATCTGTCTTGGCTGTTAGCCAGAAAAACCCAGCGCGGAATGCTTTTTTAACTATACTTTTTGATTGAGCATGATGTCCGCAATCTCCGGCATGGATTTCTTCCAGTATTTCTCGTCCTTCTTCTGGTGAGATACACCGCTGAAAAATTCCGGAAGTACTGCGTTTATACAGACAATTGTCAATTACCACGTATCCTTTGCATCGACGTTGTATTTGTCTTTGTAAGACTTCGTCTGCTCCCTCCGGGTACTTCTGATTGACTAAGAAGTTTAGATACGGAATTGTCCAGTCCGGTTTGACGAGCATAACTTCAATTGATTCGGAAGCCAGAGGATAATCAACATCTCCACCTTTTATGGATGGTTCGTGCAAATGATGGACGAATACACCTGGTGGTAAGGTTTTTACCCTCTCTGATCCCATGCGTGCTAACGCATCCGCGTTCCAATTTTCCTCCCTTTTGATGTGGAGTACTTCAAATCCAAAGAAACAGATGGTGAACTCGTCCACCGTTCTCCAGTATTCGGCCATTATAGGGCTTTTGGCGTCCCAGGTTTGGTTAAGCTGATGTTGTACCAAATCTGAGTCGTCATAGCATAAGATGCGCTTTACTCCTATTTCCTTTGCAATATGCAAGCCATGAAGCAAAGCTTCGTATTATGCCACGTTATTACTGGCGTTGAAATGTATTTGCAATACGTACTCCATTGTGTCTCCCTTAGGGGATTTTAAGACTACGCCGGCGCCAGCGTCCTCCTTCATCTTGGATCCGTCAAAGTGCATGACCCAGTATTCGGACTCCGGCATTGGTGTTTTCTCCATTGCTTCCGTCCAGTCGGCGACAAAATCTGCCAAAACCTGGGATTTTATTGCCGTCCTTGGCTGATACTTAATGTCGAAGGCTGCTAGCTCGATTCCCCATTTGGCGACTCGTCCAGTTGCCTCCGCATTGTTTATAATGTCCCCTAGTGGTGCTTTACATACCACCGTTATGGAATGCCCTTGGAAGTAATGGCGCAGTTTTCTTGATGCGAAAAACACACCATATGCCAGTTTTTGATAGTGTGGGTACCTCTGTTTAGACTTGGAAAAAACTTCACTTATGTAATATACCGGATGCTGGTCTGGTATGCTTTGTTCGTCTTTCTTTCGCTCCACAACGATTACCGCACTAATAACCCTGTTTGTAGCCGTGAGGTATAATAACATAGCTTCTTCGTCTTTTGGGGATGCCAAAATCGGAGCTTTCATCAAAGTTTCCTTTAACTGGGTTAACGCTGCATCGGCCTCTTCTGTCCACTCGAACTTGTCGGATTTCTTCAGCAACTTGTAGAGTGGTAAGTCTTTATCCCCCAGCCGACTAATAAATCTGCTGACGGCAGCGGCGGAACCCGTCAATCTTTGGACATCTTTCACACACGTAGGTTTCGAGATGTTCAAGATGGCTTTGATCTTTTCCGGGTTAACCTCTATTCCTCTGTGAGAAACGATGAAACCCAGAAGTTTTCCTGAGGGAGCCCCGAATACGCACTTAGATGGATTTAACTTCATCTTGTATGTGCGCAAGTTTTCGAAAGTTTCTCGCAGATCCTCAAGGAGTGTATCTTTTTCCTTGGTTACGACAACAATATCGTCCACGTAAACATGGACGTTTTTGCCAATCTGACTATGCAAACAACGTTGCATGCAACGCTGGTAGGTTGCACCTGCGTTCTTCAGGCCAAATGGCATGGTTACGTAATAGTACGTCCCGTCTGGGGTTATGAAAGAATTCTTAATTTGATCTTCCTTTTTCATGCGTATTTGGTGGTACCCGGAGTATGCATCCAAAAAGCACAAAAGCTCAGAGCCTGCAGTGGCATCTATTATTTGATCGATTCGCGGTAACGCGAACCTATCTTTCGGACACAATTTGTTCAAGCATGTGTAATCTATACACATTCTAAGAGCAGTAGTGTCTTTCTTTGGTACTAATACCGGATTTGCAGACCATTCAGTGTGGATTACTTCCTGGATGAAATCTGCTGCTAAAAGCCGGATAATTTCCTTGCCAATAGCCTTCCGTCTTCTTCCGTCAAATCGACGGAGACCTTGTTTGACGGGTTTTGATCCTGGAATCACCTTGAGTTGGTGCTCAGCAAGTTCCCTGGGTACGCCTGGCATGTCAGCTGGACACCAGGCAAAAATATCCCAGTTCTCACGGAGGAACTTGATGAGCTCGCCTTCCTATTTGTCGGTCATCCCAGTCCCTATGACGATGAACTTTGTCGGATCTTTAGGGTCTAGGATTACCTGCTTTGTATTTTCAGACGCCTTGAAGCTGTCTGTTGGCTTCCGATTTTCTTTTCCTGCCGGCATTTCTGTCGGCGATACCTCACTGGCTAATTCCTTCAGTTCTTCCTTTGCTATTACTCTCTGAGCACAAAGGGCGTTTTCTTTCTCCAACTCGTTTGCCAACTTGAAGTCACCAGCTATGGTGATTACTCCTCCTTTGGGTCCTGGCATCTTCAGCTTGTTATAAATATAACAGGATCTTGCCATGAATTTGGCGAAAGCTGGACGTCCGAGTATTGCGTGATACACGCTTTCGAACGGCACTACTTCGAAGGATACTTTTTCCTGCCGGAAGTGATCTTTATCTCCGAAGGTGACATCTAGGGAAATTTCTCCTAGGGATCGTGCTTGTCTGCCAGGAACAATGCCATGGAAGCGTATGTTGTTGTAATTGAGGTGGGCCTCGGAAATCTTCAGATGCTTCAGTGTATCCAGGTACATTATGTTAATGCTGGATCCTCCATCCATGAGCACTCTTCTTAGCCTAGTGTTCTGGACAATAGGGCTTACGACAAGAGCTTGTGTGCCGGGTTCAAGGATATTCCCGGGATGATCAGACTGATCCCAGGTAATTGGTGTGTTGGAGTACTTCAAGAATTTCGGGGTTGCCGGGACAACCGCGTTTATTTCTCGAAGTGTTCTTTTGGCCACCTTTGCTGACGGAGTTGCTAGGAATGTTAGCATTGCTTCTCCATCAACTCTCGGAAATTGGGTTCGCCCTTTCGCTGTTGTTCCTGGATTTTTTCATCAGTGTCCGATTCACTGTCTTCTTTTTCAGCTTCTGGCTTTTGTTTGGTGGGTTTCCTTTTGGAACCCTGCCCCTTATTTCCGGATCCTGGACTTCCTTTCATGTGCTTATTCAGCCGGCATTGCGCGTTTGTATGGGTGGGTTTCCCAAATTGTGAATGGTGGACACAGGGTTCATACTTAATCCTCTCCCACTCCTCTGGAGTGTAGTTGATTGGATCTGGGTTGCGTCCTTTCCACTTATTCCCTTTTTCACTTCCAAAGGCTATGTTGACCTCTTTGGGTTTTGTCGTTGTTTCTGGAGTTCCTTTTTTGTCAGAACGAGGAGTTTTCTTAGCAAGTATCAGTGATTCGATATTGCCCATTCTTGCTCTGATGTCGTCTTCGGCTGCAGCATGTTCGTTGGCGGTTGTAAGCATAGATCCAAGATCTTTGTGCTGTTTGGAACCAACCATGAACGGTACAAGTCCGGGTTTTAGGCCATTGACGAAAGCATGCATTGCTTGTACGTCAGTTACTCCAGAACAACTATTCTTCATTGCCGTCCATCTGGAGATGAAATCCACGTATGGTTCATCCTCGAATTGGGTGCAACGGTTCAGCTGGTTGATGCTATTCGGGCGTTTGTAAGTTCCCCGGAAATGCTGAGTAAATACTCTAGCCATATCATCCCAGCTGTCGACAGTTCTTGATGGTAATCCATTGATCCAATCTCTGGCTCCATCCAGTAACATTAGGGGAAGAAACTTCACAGCTTACAGGTCTGTCCCATTGTTGATCTGGACGGCTGTATAGTAGTCTGAGAGCCAGGTGTCCGGGTTTGTGCTGCCGGTATATTTTTGGTACGTTGGACCAACTTTGGCGAAGCCACAATGCAGGGTTATCCTTCGGATCCTGTCAGTGAAACACTTAGGACCAAAGTATAGATCATCCTTTTCTGCTCTATCAATGTGTGCGGAATATCTTCCAGCTGAATGGACAGAAGGGGATCTACTCCTTTCTTTTCCATTGTTGCGCGAGGACGCGCTTTTCCAGGATTGTATCTATCTCTTCCATGATCACGCCCTTTTGGATTAGGTGGAGTCCTGCTCCTGTGCCTTTCTTTATCCTTAGGAGGTGTCCGGGATCTCTCACGTCTGTGAGGTATATCGTATCTTCCGGCTTTCTCAGCTGGGTTTCTCGGAGGTGGCATTGTTTTGCCGTCATTCCGGTATTTTTCTTCCCGATCGTGGGGTTTGAGTCCACCTTTCGGGGGATGGGATCCGGTTCGGGACGCTTCATCCCTATTGTCGGGGTTTTTCTTGTCTTTTCTCGGATCCTCTTTTTTATCCTTTGAATTGTCTGAATCTCCAGGTTCCTCTGGTCCGGGTGCTCCAGCGGCGCAAGTAGCTGTTTTGCATAGGGCGGAGTTATCCTGCAGTCTTCCTGATCGCTCTTGGGCCCGCTGTTGTTGTTGCAATGCTTTTCCTAGGAAAGCATACACCCCCTGGAGCTTTTCACCATTAGAGTACAAGTCATTGTTGAGGATGGCGAATGCTGCTTCCGTGTTTTCTGCTGCGGTTTTGTATATTGGTTCGCCTCTGGCATCTTTGCCGTTTACCTGCTTTTGCCAAGATGGGTTGTGAAACCTTTCTTTTGGCGGCAGTACTTCCGGTCTTACGATTCCGGGTAACCTTGTAGGTTTAATGCCAGATCTATTCTTTCTCTCGTACTCCTCAATTTCTTCCTTCATGAGTTTAATGTCATCCTGGGTTTTTTGGAGGTGTTCGCGAGTTCTGAGTAGATGTTGTTGTTGCCGTTGGAAGACTCGTCTCCTGGCTTCCAGCATCTCAGGGGGTTCGTTTACTTCCACTGGCGTTTGCAACAGCTGTTGTTCTTCTTGTTCCGTCATTGGCGGAGCGAGGATTTCTTTGATTTTCTTCTCCGCAGTCTTTGTTCCGCTAGCATCTCCTACTTCCAGGTTTTCATCAGCTAGATCAGCTGATTTTTTCTTCTGGATTTTGTATTGGAGTTTCTTAGCAGCACGGTGCTTTTTCTTGGAAGAGGGAGGGTTTTTGACAGGCTCATCTTCTGTCAATTCCTTTACATTAGGAAATACCGGAGAAGTTTCTCCGTCTTCTCTCTCTTCTTCTGGCGGAGGGGTTTTAGGGCTTTCCTGGCTGCCGGCGTCCGTGGTATCAGCCGGTTTCGCCATTAGCACTTCATGGAATCCCTCTTGAAAAGATTTAACTTTCCTTTCGAAGGCGTCCGCGTCTTCGTCTTCGGAATCAAAATCATCTGATCCGGTTTCCGATTCTAATCTCGCCTCAATGGCGGCTAGTACAGAGTCAGCTTCCGAGTTCATCGTCATGTTGACAGATGTCGGATCTTCCGCCTGTATGACGGGTGTCGGATCTTCCGTCTCTGTGACGGGTGTGTTTTTGTCTGCCTCTTGCACGGGATTTCCGTCATCCGTGTTTTCGGCGACTTCGGATTGCACCATGCCGATAAAGTGTGTATCACTTTTTTGTCGGCGATCTGAGCAGAATCCGGTATCATAGTCATCTTCGACTGGGTATAGGGCGGGTGGGAAATATTTGCTTCCACCGCAAAACCCCATTGCTTCTGAAGTTAGTCCGATAAAGATGTTAGCAGATCCGATCGGTAACACGCAGGCACTTACCAGGTGGTTTTGCGCCGGTATGTAGGATCCGTTGTCGAGGAAGCGTCCGACGTCGTCGTTGAATTCCAAGCTTCCGACAGTGATTGATCTTCCGATTCCGCCGAGTATCCCAGATCAGAACTTCACGCCTGACGTCGTTTGCCCCACGGTGGGCGCCAACTGTCGATACATCGTAGTAGTTTTCATAGACGGGGGTGCCATGAGACTACGGTAGAGACGTGGGGTAACGGGATCGCGTGGTGGACAATGAACACATGATTTACCCAGGTTTGGTACGTCGCGACAGTACGACGTGCCTACTCCTGCACTTCTCACTAATCAAGACTAAAGCCTGGATATAGAATTACAATGTGAGGTTTAGATCTAGCTATTCGCAGGGGATCAACTTCCCGGCGAGTTAGCCTATAGTTTCTTCTCTGTTATCCGTTATCAAACTTATCTCCCGTCCGGCTTTATATAATAGCCGTATTAGGGCTTACAGAATAGGAAACCTAGAAGACTACGGTAACTATAACTTGGAAAGTAAGAAACTCGTCTTCTCCTCCAAGCCAGATCACGTGGGCCGCGATCCGGGTCCTTCTAGAATCCAGCTTCTGTGCGTTGAGTTACTGGGCCGCCCAATGGACCTTAGCCCACTACCACTTGGGCCACCCTGGTAATCCGGCACTTTGACTACCATCTGATATACCCCTATTTGGTACATATCCGACAGGTGGTGAGGAGAGTGATGATAATTATGAAAGAGTTGGCATGGCGTCCATGGCAATTGATGTCATTCCTCCAACCTTGAGCTCTCTCTTCTCCAACCCAAATGACAATAAGGGGCCCTCAAGTCACAGGTGCTTCATGGCCAAGGGTATATCCCAAAGGTGACTCCTACACTCAAACTTGCAATTTCATCTACTCCATCTCTATTAAATTGTGTTGAGAAAGTGGACAATGGCCAAGATCCCCTAACCAACTTTGTAAAAAGACTAGATCGTGAAACTAAAATCATATTTGATGCTCTCACGGTTCAATTAAGTGAGGCACATGGCCTCATCAATGAACATGAGGAAAGAATCATGTTACTTGAGGGCTTCGCTCGTGATGATGCTAATAGAATAGGGGAGCTTGAGGAAGCTCTAGATGATTCACAATGTCTTCAGGAAACCTTGAAAGAAACCTTTGTTGTATACATAACTAAGGTAAAAGGTGATCGTGATCATTCCTTTGAAAAGGTGAAGGAATTCAGAGCCCTAAATGATGCAAATAACCAAGGCTACAATTATCTCATTAAGGATTTTTATAAGCTTAAGGATTCCCATAGAGCACTCTCAAGTGATCTCAACACCCTTAAGGGTTCATATGATATAAATGCAAATGCTTGTGCCACTAACCCTTTGTGTGTAAAAGCATCTCTCATTGAAGAGAACAATAGGTTGAATGTTCAACTCAACAAAGGCCTAGCTACTTGCTTCCAAGGGAAAAAGAACCTCAATGATCTTTTGAGTAATCAAAAGATAGTTGTTGGGATAAAAGGACTTGGGTTTGGATCTACATCCAAGAAGACCCACGAGAAGAAGTCAACTCCCTCCAATAATGCTATTGTTTTTGTGAATGAGGGGATTTGGCTAATGAAGAAGTGGAGTTTGATGCTATTGATAAAAGTATTGCCCCTGGGAACACTACTACTCATAAAAACTTTGCGGGAAAATATAACCCATCTTATGTGCTTCTTAAATCTCATGATGATCATGTATATGCAAAATATGTTGGCATTTCATATGGTGATGATTATAAGTATGCTATTTGGGTTCCAAAGACCTTTGTGACTAACAAGAAAGGACCCATCCAAAAAATGGGTACCTAAGACAAGAAATTGATTCCGGTGGAGGAACTTGGATGATTGATTGCGGTTGCTCCGCACATATGATTGGAATTAAAGAAGTATTAAAAGACTTAAAACTTCAACTCATCAAATTCGCACAAGTCACTGGAGATGGTTCAAAGCTTAAGGTATTGGGACACGCCAAGGTGATCATTTCTTCGGATGTATCCATTGAGAAAGTCCTCCTTGTTGAGTCCCTTGGCTACAACCTACTCTCCGTTTTACAACTTTGTTAATGTGGTTATACATGTGTATTCAGATCTCATCACGTGCTTGTCCTTCACACTATTTCTCTTAAAATAGCCTTTGTTGGATTTGTGGAAAACGGTATGTATGTAGTGGGTTTATCCAAAGAAACTACACACATTGCCGCGTGTCTAATGGCTAAGTCTGACGTGGGGTGGCTTTGGCATCGCCTCTTGGGCCATGTTGGTGTGAGAAAGTTGCAAACTCTTGTGAAGGGTGAGAACATGGAAGGACTAACAAGTGTGAATTTTTCCAAAGATCGTCATTGTAGCTCTTGCATAGCCGGAAAGATGCATGAGAAGAACCAACCCAAGAAGTCAATCATTTCCACAAAGAGGCACTTTGAGCTTATTCATTTGGATTTATTCGGGCCTACTACATATGATAGTATTGGTGGGGAGAAATATTGCTTGGTGATTGTTGATGACTGAAAGGACATTTGCCCCTAATCCTATTTTGATGTTTAATCACAACACTCGGAAGTTTTAACCATTTTGCTCAAGTGTTTTAAGGAGCAAAGCTTAATATACAAATGGTTAAGGACACAAAAATGGAGAAATAAAAACAAGTCAAAGATGTTTGTTGAATAAAAGAATCAAAGGAAGAAGAAGAGAAAACTGGCTAGCCGGCCTGGCCAGGCAGGAGGCTGGGCAGCTCGGGTGGGTGGCCGGCCTTAGTGCAGGAATGTCGGCCCAAGCCAGGCTCCATGCCGGGCTCACTGCTCCTGGCTGGGTTGTCTACCTAGCCGGCTCGGGCCGGGCTCCTTGCATCTCAGGCCGTGTAGCTCGGGGTGCAGACCAGGTTCCATGTCAGGATTCCTCCACGAGTGAAAACACCCCCAACGGCCGTTTTTCTCCCTCCCCCCACTATAAAAGGGGGTCTTATTCTACCTTTATGATGTGTCACTTGAAATTTCTCTCTCCACCATTTGATACCACCTCAAAACTCATAGATCACCCCAAATACCCAACCAAAACTCTTGATTTCTTGGGATTTGGAGGAGAGCCACTAAATCTACAACTCCACCAAACCGATTCATCACACCCCACTAATCCCTTAGGGATCTTGAAGTTCTTAGTTCATTGGAACTGAGAACCTTGTTGCTCTTAGTTCATTGGAGCTTGGAGCCTTGTTGGTGTCCCCAAAGCTTTGGAGCTCGTGGATCTTGTTGCTCGGAGTCTTGGAGGCTTCTGAGATTTGGTGAGGACCCTCCATGTTGTGGAGTGTGCCTCGTCCTTGTAAAGGTTCTAGTTGTCAACCTCAACAGAAACATAGTGATTCGTGCCCCATACACTTTGGTGGTTGGACACGAAGGAGCTATGGTGTTCCATTTGACGGCTACTCGGTGTTCCACCTTGGTGGCACCGCATCGCTCCAACGGAGATTAGCTTTCATTGGGAAGTGAACTTCGGGATAAATCTCTGTGTCATTATGTTTGGTTATTCCTCAACTTATACATGTTGCTACTAGCTTAGTTCTTGAATATCTTGTGCTAGTATTATTTACTCATATAGGACTGTTCATCTAGTTGCATAATCTAGACAATCTATATTTGAGAAATTATCCTTAAACGAAAAAAGTAAAATTTGTAGTTAACCTATTCACCCCCCCTCCCCCTCTAGGTAACCTTCTCGATCTGTTCAATTGGTATCAGAGTCTCATCTATTAATTAAGGCTTCACCGCCTAAAGAGCAGGATGGACGGGGAGGAAGAAGCCGTCACGATGGATGTTATTCAAAAGCTAATTCAAACCATGCTTGATAGGTTGGAAAAGAGGATGGAGGTATTAATAAAAGATATGACGTCTTCATCTATTCACTCCTCCGAAAATGTTATTTTAGATGAAATGGAACTCCCATACCTTCTAAGGAAGGTTCCGATTCATCTAAGCTTAAAGATAAAATCAATTAAAATGCTCTCGGTCATGCTTACAACATTGCTCCTAATGTCCAACATCCACATGTAATAAATCTTGGTGCACCTCCTTCAGTAGATAGGTCTTGTTTAACTAATTGGAAAGCTTCCATGAAGTCTTATGTGTGTAGATCCTCAATGCAAATATGGAGAATCATTGAGAATGGATACAATCCCAAGAACCCCCAAAAATTTGAGCTAAAGTGATATCATTGATCAACAACGCAATGCTCGTGCTATGCACATGATAGAGAAGGCAATGGCAAATGAAGGAGTTGAGCACATGTGATACTTCACAAATGCCAAGGAGGCATGGGATTGCATAAGTGACATGTATGATGGTAATGTGAACATTCAACGCTCTAAGGGTCTGTTTGTTTGGGTTGCTGTTGTTGAGAAGAAGTTATAGTTGTTGAGATGTTAGAAAGCAGCTGTAGGAAGCATCTGTTAGAATCATAGATTTGATGTTTGGCATGAGTGCTATCGATGGCTATTGCTGCTGGTTTGAAGGATGAAATGTCGGAAATGCCCCTGGATGACTACAAGTTGTATAAATACTGATTTGAAATGAATTAGCCAATTCTGACCCCTATTTAACAGTGTTGTCATGCTTAAGAGTTGGATTGTCTCAATTTTACTTTTTGTTGATAAAATAATTATAAACATGATAATTACTTTTTTGTTTTTGCCTTATGGATTTTGACTTATGGCTTTTAACTTATGGCTTTTGGCTTATGGCTTTTGTCATGTAAGTCGAGATTATCGCGGCAGTTATATTACAAGACTTCTCCATATTATGTGAAACAAAAAGTTTACAATACGAAAGTTGTGTAAAATGTCAAGATCGATCTATTCGATAAAGAGAAATTCAAATGGACGATCGAGGACGACGAATTTGACAAAATTCTTCTAAAAATGGTGTGAAGTTCGGTCCAAAATTAAGAAGATACAATCCACGAAACTCGAAACCAACACGTGAATGGAATCTACTCGTCGATGCACACATATTTTGTGTACAATTTATTTCGAATTAAAATATATTTATGTGAGATGGAGTATGTCTTTTATCTAAACTGCTTTGCCTAGGATGTCTGATTCCCATACAGTGTCGTCATCCATGGGTCTAGCTTGATTTTGTGCACACCGTCGATGGCTTTGACCTGTACACACCACACACATGGGAAGAGAAACTACACTAGTCTAGCTCACCTCCGCATACAAGCGAAAGTACACTGACAGAGCTCACGCATGCGAATGGAAAATAGACCGCTCCGACTCAGGGTGGCAGTGTGCTCGTAATTTGAAGCAACGCAATGGGTGGTAAAAAAACGGTTCGGTACTTGAGCTGAAAAGCTGCGGGAAGCAGCTCCCGCCCCGCTTCCGCTGGTTCACACTCTTCCAGTGCATTTTCGGACAATGATTGTGGGCATCGCTTTTCAATTTGACGGTGTTTGTTTGGTCTTCTGCTTTTGTGTCCTAAAAGCAGAAGCCCAAACAAACAGGGCCTAAGAAGTTCATCCTCCAATGACAAGTCAATGACTTCCATATGAAGGATGGAAAGACTCTATAAGACGTGTTTAGAAGACTCAAGGGTCTTGTGGTTGACATGAGAGATTGTGGATTCCAAGATTTCAATGATGATTGGGTCAAGGAGAAATTCCTTCTCACCTTGATCCCTACAATGAGAACATGGTGATGAATGTGCAATCAAGGGCTTATTTCTTGGATCTAACTCCCAATGATGTTTTGGGTATCTTCATTACCATAAACATGATGAAAAATTCCTCCGACGATGTCATGGTCCGTGTGAATGGAATGAACAAACCTTCTCTTACTTTGAAGGTCACATCTCATGAAGAAGAGGACTCAAGTGATGATGTCGTTCCTCATATGTTGTCTCTGAGAAGGAGAAGAGGATATCGCATGAAGAATGTTTGGCTCTTGCCCAACATAAGTGGCGGAAGAAATAAGACTTTAGATCAAATGCAATAAACAATAAGGGAAAAGAAGCCCCAAGCATGAACAAGGCAAGAACTTTCTTCTATTGTGGATATAGTGAGCACTTTGTTGTGGAGACACTACTGCGATACCCACTATCTCAGCCGGTTCTCGTGCATAGGCCTGAGGCGCCCCCCCCCCCCCCGACCGGCTTGCTGCATAAGGTGCTAATAATCAGGCCTTATTGGAGTCGGGTTTCCGGGCCAGCTGGGAAACGACACCCTCACACTATTTCTAAAAAGGGCCGACTCTAATATGTTGCGCATCGGCAGCGGCCGAACATAATGCCCGATGTTGCCGCATGAGGCGGCCTATTCTGTCGGCCCACTCTAGAAGATCTAGGATGTCCGCGTTCTAGCAGGGATCTGAATATTTATAAACGCGAGGCGGTTTTAAAAAAAATAGCTATTTTCTGAAAAGCGGCGGCTCCGATTTACAGCCGGCGGATGATTTGTTGGAGACTCCGAATATGTCTGGACGGGGTACGCAATTTTGGAAATTCAGTACTATTATCGGATGAGCCGGATTTTGCCAAATAATTGAGCATTGCCATTGCAGTACATTTGATGAACTTTATACAGGAGTAGTACTTAATCTGTAGAATCATCACAGACCTTGATCTAAATCCTACAACACGTATGTCATATGTTTGTATGTTTGAAGTACCCTATTATACAGAATACTAGCTGTCAAATTACTTGAAGAAGACACATATGGATAGCACCATTGATCCTTTCGGCGCATAATGCGATGACCGATCCGATTTTAATCCCAGCGTTGCTAGCAAATTCATTCCACAGTATCTTCTCCAGCGCAAATTCGCCTCTTTATCTACAAACCACGGTACATTGGCTTTATGGCTTGATCGTTCCATCGGCAAGGATAGTACACCTGACGAGGGGATGTTGAATTGTTGATGAAATCCATTTCCGATCTTCTGCAAATTGGACCAGACATATCAATGATGTTGCACGTAGAATTCAAATATGTGAACGGGCATTTGAGTTTGACTAATTAAGTTGTTACTTACTAGTGTAGCACCCCCAATGGTTCTCTCTGTAACCTTATGGATAATAAGAAAATCCAAACTCGATAGTGATTTCTAGAGAAATCAACAATTCTTTGTAGATGTTTAGAACGCAGTGACGACAATGACTCATTGTATTCGAAACAATCAATTACTTCTGTGTATTCTACAAAATAAGAAAGAAACCACAATATTTTAAATTAATAGCTAGCTATGTAGTGTGAGGTTGTAATTCTGAAGAAAGTAATAACAACATACATGAATTAATCATGAGCTATTGATTGTTAATTTTGTTACCTTGCATAGCTAACAGATACTTAAACACAATGATTTGTTGATCTGCATATCATATATTACAATTAATGTTAGTACAATATGCATCTGCATACATGTCTACAAATCTATACTTGCCTTTGTAGATAGAGGACATGGTAGTACAATATACATCTGCATATCATACATCACAATTAATGTTAGTACAAGATACACATGAATCTACACACTAGAATATGTCCAAATCCACCACTATCTTATCAAATTAGTATAAGTGCTTGACAAGGTCGTCCCAGTCTGCACCAGTTATCTCTGTGATGTCCTCTTCTTTCTCGAAAACAAATTTATACAGAAATCCATCTGAGTCACAACTTTTATTTGGTCCCCAATTTTTTTATTTATCTATTTTCTGACACGGCAAGGAACAAACTACAGCAAACAACAATCAAATATCGTTTTTACAAAACCAAAATTACAAGACACATAACCCCTGTGTGTTGAACTGCTATTCGGATGGTAGTTAAGCAAGCAATCATATACGAGCAACTGGTAAACCAATATGTACCATGTAATTTTTGTCCTCGGGAATACGTATGACGAAACTGGACCTTTTTCCTTCGTTCTTCAAGTCGCACAGGACTTCGGAGTTGTGGCAGAATCGACAGTGATCCTCCTAATAAGTAGATGTACGAAATGAATCATAGATCAAATTAGATCCACCCTATTGTACTTCATAGATCCGAAGAAATCACATACCATTAACGGAGAAGAGAGGACGTTGGGTGCAATGAGACGGCGGAGAGGAGGAGGAGAGGGGTGTGACCGGGGTAGGGTTGGCAACGGCGCTGCTCCGTCGGAAAGGAAGGGGCGGCGCAGTGAGTGGGGAAAGGTAGGTCGCGGGGACGGTGTAGAGGGGAAGGGACAAAAATTGAAATGTTTCCTGGATTCGACTCCCAAATTCGAGTTGGAGCGAGGGTGGGAAACTGCTGGGACGGAAAAATTGGCGCCAAAACAAAAACATCGTGTCGTCCGAATATATGTATAATTTCCGATTATTTTGTTGACTGTGGCGGTTGCATTGATCAGGATATTGTAAGTGTGTTGACTGAACACCATTTGTCAAGTACCGCGGCGGCTCGTTTGCCTCATATATTTATTGATAAATCGGGTTCAAATTGCAATATACGGATTATTTATTACATGAAACCAACGTCGATCAGAATGTTGCTCCGCCCGATTTTCCTCTAAAGGCGTGTCCGCCGCCGTCGCTTGAGCGATGACGCGGATTGTCGTTGATGATCGGCCCACCGTCGGCAATGTCGATTATATGGATGAAGATTGTGTGGGTGTACGAGCGCATTCTCTCTAGCGAGGATCCAGGCGATGCAGATATAGGGTCGCCGGTCATCGGCTGCGGGATCTCTACGTGGTACACCTTTGGAACACTTCATGGGTCCTTCATCCACGCCTTGACATCCATGGACCACATGTCCGAGGTCGGCAGCATCTTCACAACCTCGCCGCTGAGGTTGTTGACAAGCAGGTTTACCGCCTCCGGCTCCCTGGCGTAGAAAGGGATGTCGTCGAAACTTAGCGTGAATAGATAGCCAAGCTCCAACGTCATGCCGCCATAGGCCTCATGCTAACGCGAGAAACTTATGGCCGCGTCGCCGCACCTGAAAGTTGTTGAGGTGCGGAAGACGCGTTCGCAGTCGTCATCTGACTGGAACCGCAGGAAGAAATCGTCGGGCGGCGCACACACGTCGACGAGAACTTGGCTCCACAGGATGGAGCATTGTGTGCCAAAATTGGCCAAGACGTCGGCCAACGAGACTGGAGGCCTTGACCCTAGCACTCGACCGACGAGAGCGCTCCCACGGAGTTGTTGCTTCATGGACGCCATGGCTTGGTTGCCAGACATGACGCACCATCCAAATGGCGGTCGCATAGCTTGGTCGCCTCCTGTCCACGGCTCCTCCGGGGAGTGTTTGAATCTGGCCATGTCGGCGATGAGGATCGGGTAGTCTCTGGTAAGGTGAAATTTCCAGATTTATGTCAAACGGAGTGGGGAATAAATAGGCAAATGGCAGCTCAAAGTCTAGCCCAACGGCTATTTCTGGCCATTACTCCGGATAGTTTGAAGTTTCATGTGGACTGACCATCTTTCAAATGTTGCCGTTTTTCGTGTAAGGTTCATATGTAGAACAAACATAGAATGTTCGGAGACAGCATACTTAACTGAATTTGCAGTGCACAAACCGAGACAGTATCTTCAGAGATTACACATAACAACATAAATTTATAGCAAAATCTAACCATAAGAGGTGCGGTTATTCAGTATTAGCTGGAGGAGCTTACAGAAGACCCGAAATACACGACCCAAGAACAACTTTCAGGTGACACCCCAAACACACACACTAAACCTGGAATTTACATTAAACCCACATAGACATGATGAAATGGTGCGCTAGCGGGCGCCATCTGCAGCTCCTCGTTCGCCAGCCCATACGCAGGCTCTTCGCGCCTCCCGCCGCCTCCCCGCGCCTACGCATACCCTGTCGCGGACGTCGACGCCCCGTGCTGCGCCGGCGTCGGCCCATGGGGGTATGGATGAAGCGTCCCCTCGGGAAGGAGTCGTCATAGTTGGTGAAGATGTTGGTGCGAGTGAAGACGATCATATCGCTGCCGCAGTGGAAGTCGCAGTTGTACAGAATGCGGGCATTGACCGGGTTGGAGAACCGCACAACCATTGCTAAGCCTCTCGAGTACACGTCCAGCTCGAACTAAGGGGTGGCCGGGGTGTGGTGGTAGTTGAAGCCGGCGTGGAGGAACAAGTCGGACACGGTGTATGGGTGCCTGCGGTAGGAGAAGGCCCAGACCCGGAGGCAGGCGTCTTCGTCCACTCCGTGGGGTAGATCAACTCTTTGACGGTGGGTGGGAGGACGAACACGGCCATTGCGATGGGGAGAACAACTGTTGCTAGTGTGCTTTTGTGCTTGGAGGAGGAGATGATGGTGTTGCAACTTGGATGAGAAGCCGATCGATTTGAGGGAAGATAAATAGGGAAGGGGGTGGATATGGAAGATATGGAAATCAATTGGGATCTCTACTTTGACGGGGTGGGGCACTGGCGTTCTGCGGCGAGGCGTGATAATGGCACAGCCCCAATTTTCCACGACACTACGGGCATAGGTACTACGAAGATGTGATGTGTAGCCACAATTTCCTAGACTGTTTGCGCTTCCGCCGCGTGGGCCACGTCAAGAGAATCCTAGAAGATTGCAGTGAGAGAGGGTTTTACCTGATAAGGAATAGCGTGGCGCCAGAGCGGATTTGGGGATGTGCCTTCGACACGAGTCGGCTGCGCGAGCTGGTCTAGTCTTCTTCGGTTTTGTGTACTTCGGAAGGTCCAGTAAACCTTGGCATTCCAGGACATTTTTGTAACACATTGGAAAAAAATTCAAAAAAATGTAAAACATATTAAAATTCAATTTCCCTTGGAATTATTTCATAATATAATATGGGTATATAAGACGAAATAAATTTGTACAAGCCAATACAATAGTTTGAAATGGCATTTGGTCGATCTGGCTTGAAGTCCCGGAACTTAGGGTCAAAACCTACACTCTACTGTAGCGAAACCAAGATTTGTATTTTTATTATTATCATGTTTAGATCTTATCGTGCACATACCTTTGCTTATCGTTAAGATTGACTAGTTTTAATTAAAAACTGGGTTCTCCCCCTTTTTTAGCTCCTACAAATTTCTATCGGTTATTAATACATAAAATTGAAAGAAAAATGTCAAAATTGTCGGAATTCAATTTCCTTTGGAATGGTGTCATAATATGAATATGCAAACTGAAATTAAAATTTATAATCAATAAAGTAATTTGAATTGGTTCGTCATTCACGAAGTGGGGTCATTTTGCGGTAAATGTCCCCATACATATTGGGAGGGATCCGGTCGAGACTGCCGAAGTTAAAACTAAATCTAAATAAATTAAAAAAATTGATACAATGAATTTCCCTATGGCGTACGTACTGAAATTACATTTTCAGAGTTCAATCGAGTAATTTAGGTCAGCGTAAAATTCACAAGAATCCCCATTACTCCTTCTTTTTTTTCTTTTCCGGTCTTCTTTTCTTTGCAATCTATGTCTCAAACTCGTACTGCAGAACAAATATATAAAATTTCAATTGGTGGAGAAGAACGATGTCACATCCCAATTTTGGAATACCTGTTAACACAGTTGTTTTGCTAATTGCTTTACTAATAAACCTTGGTTGTGTTTGATTGTGTTTGTTTGAGTGCAACTAAACAAACTAGTTATATAAGCTTACATGGCTAAGAAATTGAAAGCAAACTTAAAAAGGATAGCAAAGCAGTAAACTAAAAATATTCAACATATTGTTCCAATGATAAAAATATTCAACATATTGTTCCAATGACTTTGGCAATATTTCCTAAAGTAAATATTGATCAAAGAGTTTTACAAAACTATCTTATGAATCCAATACTTGATGAATATTATTACAAGACCCAAATTAAGAAAGATGAAACACTTAATAAATTTCCATAGATGATTATCAGAAAAAGAGGCATTCTTAAATGCTTCACCAAAATATTATCAAATGTTTTTCCAACCTTGCAAGATTAAAAACAAAGGTATTGGAGAGCATTGACTTGCTATCTCTAGTCACATAAATATTTTGGCAAAAGGATTGATAAAGAAAAGCCTAGTGCTTTATTAAATAGAAATTCCAATATTTCTAGAAACAGAAAACTAAAACAAGTTACTATTGGAAACTTTCCTCAAATGATTTGAAATTCATACCATTGCTTCCTTATATCAAATAAGGAACACACACAAGAGGAGACCAAAAATTGAATCCATTAAAGCCCTGAAAACATGATTTTTCTCCACAGCAACATTTGGGATTTTGAACAAGTTTGTTCTACAAACTTTTTCCAAATGCCATGAAATAAATACCACTTGCTCTATATCATAAATAAGGATGAAAACCAAAAGGAAACAAGTTTTTGAATTGTTTAAGTTTCCAAAAACCCCTGTTTTCTTCACAGCACCTTTTTGAAATTTGAACAAGTTTGTTCTATGAAGTAACTCTAAATGACTTGAAATTTCTACCACATAAGTAACACATCAAATAAGGAATGTGTGCCAAAAATTATCATTTTTGGAAGCTCCTAAGTAGTCTAATAAATTCAATGTCCATTTATGTAAGAATTCAAATTTGAACAACTTTGAATTATAAAGTTTCACCAATTGAGCCAATTTTCATATATGTTGTGTATCTCAACTAATTAGAATTTTGGGCAAAAGGATTTAAAATTTAAACTTTGTTTGCTTAGGGAAAACATCCATTTTCAGAGAGTACATGGACCTACTTGTAATTTTCCAGGGACTTAGTTGTAAGCTGAGTCACAGGGTCATCTTCTTCCTGTAGATGACGCAGTAGAGGGCCATGGCTGCCCATGCTTGCTTGCCTTCGACTAGAAGACATCTAGGTGTTTAAAACCCCTCCCATGTGCTCTACCTGCCCCTCTACCTCTCTCTCCCTCGAGCTACCCTCTCTCTCTCTGAAAAAAAGAAAAAAACTCCAAACCAAACCCTAGCCCGTGTGAGGTCGCCGTCGTTCCGGCCTATGCAGACCACGCCGCCGGTCGCCGTTCGCACCATCGCCTCCGCCTCGTCGTTGTGGTGCTTGGTGCGAAGGTAATCGAGCCGAGGCGCGGCAGGGTGGCCGCGCCATCCTCGTTCCTCTCCGAAGCTCGCCGAACTCCGGCGAGGGATCGCCGCGCCCTCAAGCCTCCTCCGCCTTCTCCGTGTCCTCCACGACATTCGTGGTGAGCAAGGGAAGCTCCCCGTCGCTTTTCCCCCTTCCCTAACCCCCTAAATCGCCGCCGTCCCGTGCGTGTGTCCGGCCGCCGCCGCACGCCGTCGCCGCTGCTCTCAGACCCTCTCCCTGGAAACGACGTTGGCCCTAGTTGGTAGACGACGTCGAGGGGAACCCGTATATGCCTTTGATTCGTAAAATGATGTGCGGATTCGCAGGATTTTGCTCGCCGGAGGCGTCTCCCGCCGGCGATGACGCTGTGGTGACGCGACACTCGCGTCAGCGCGCTGACCCGCGCGGAAGGAGTCAAACTGGCCAGTGGGGCCCGGCTGTGCCCGCGTGGATGCCTCCGTGGCGCTCTGGCCCGCTGATCAGCGACTGCGGCTAGATCTGCTCGCGGTGGAAAAAGGTTCTGGCCGGCCCACGAGTGGATCTGGCCCATCCCTGCTGTTTTTCTTTTTAAATCTTTACAGAAAAGAGCATGTTTACTTTTGGGCCTAAAAGTTAACTTAAAGGATGAGTTTGACCAAACCAAAAATCACAGTGGTACATCAACTAATTCTAAACTACCTCAAAGTTGTAGACCTACATTTGGATGGATAGATTTGAAATGAAAAATGTTTTGGTAACAGCTACCAGAAAACACCAAAATGAGCACCATTTTTATTTTACAACTCTAAATGAAGTGAGGCCAATTGCATTGGAAAGCCCTTGAAATTTCCTAACTGAAGAAGTTAACCTTGCTTCCAAATTCATTGTATTTTTGAAATGGCATGCAATTTGGTAAAACACCAGTGAGCACTTTGGTGATTTTTATAAATTAATTAAAGATGAATTTTGATGCAAAACAAATTGGATGGTCTTGTATATGTTTAGGACTATCTAAAACTAGAAGGGTTTAATTTTTAGAGCATCCTATAAAATTTGGTGGACAGATCCTTGTTTGGCTTATTTCTGCCATTTTGGCATTTTTAGATAATTAAATTGTGTGAGTTATTTTTGTGTTTCCATATTGTTTTCTAGCATGTACAAGTTGTGTGAACTTGTTTTCTAAGTGTTACTTAGCTATTTTAGCATGTTAGATTGTGTGGACTTGAGTGGAGAAGGAATATGATATTTGTTAGTAGCATATGTTTATCTCTAGTTAATATTTTGCATAGGGATTTTGGGTGATGAAGTGGTGTGCAAATACTTGGATTTGTTGATTGTATCCAGTACCATATTGGTACTGATTTTGTGTTGTTATCACCTCTGCTATGTTGCATTTGAGTTGGTAGAAAAGCATGAGTAGCTTAATCATTACTGTGAGGATGTTTGGAAAAATTCCCTCATGTGGGGAATTTTTGGTATTAATATTTGTGGTTTTGTGACCACATATTTTTGGGTTGTATCCATAGGTCCAGTAGCATTTTGATAAGTTTGTTATGAGTACTTGACCCCTAAAGTTTTCACTTGTGTGAAAACAATAACATGAGTAGCAGTGCCTTGCTTATTTAAGCACCCTATTATTTTCTGCTAGTATTGTTATTGCACTAGAAGCTTGTTTAGTCTTTTGTTAAATTTTTAGCAAGTGGACCAGAGGCATTGTGACCTCTTAATGCTTTGATATGCTAGTGGAACACCCACTGGTTTCATTGCATTTTTGGTGGAAACATTATTTCCCCCACACTAGATGTGTTTCTTTTATATATGTTTTGAGTAGATCTTTAAATGCTTTTTAGGCTTATTGCTAGATTAATTCTCATGAAACTAGTACCATTTAGGTACTGTTATTTTGGTTATAGAACCTCTAAATACTTGGTGCTTGTTTTTGAAATAGGTTTAAAATAGAAATGCTTAAGGACTAGATTTCACACTAGGATATTCATGTATGCTTTTTGTCTTGTTTTCCCTTAGGGAAAAATATGAATCTTTGGTGTGGAAACCAGAGGATGGAATGTCCTTGTGGCATTATTATCTTAGGGTTTTCACCTCTGATAGGTTTCCTCTTAAGTAGCATAAAAGCATGAGAAACACTTGGATGACTAGGAATTAATCTCCTCACATGTGTAGCATTTTAAGCATAGTTTTTCCTTGTTTCCTAGCTATGTTTTTTTTATGTTATTTTGTGGAATCCAGTAGCATTTATGGTACTGGTTAGAGGAGTATTTTTCCTCTGCTAGCTTGCACACTTGTGCATAAAATTAACTAGTGTAGCCTAAACTAGTCTAGTATTTTTCCTAAATTTTCTACTAGTATGAGTAGGAGTTTTTGGATGCTTGTTTGTTTGTTTTGAGCACTTTTATAAAAGTGACCAGAGGCTTATTAACCTCTTGGTGAGCATATTTGCTAGTGGAACACCCACTGGTATGTTTGCCTCATGGTGGAAAAATAGGTTTGACTTGTTGTCATGAGCTTATTTCACCACTTGAGTAATTTAGCAAATTATGTGTGCTAGCCATAGAGATTGTTGTGGGAATTTTTAGACATCAAAATGTGTTTTATGTGACACCCTACTATCTAGTAACATGTGCTTTACCCCACTGGTCCATGGTGTTCTTAACTAAAAATCATTGAATTGGCCACACATAAACACTAGGAAAAAAGCAGACTTTTCAACTATAGTTTTTATGCCAATTTTTCTTAAGGGAAAAATTGAGAACTTGGGTGGTACTTCTTGATTGCTTGCTGTATGTATTACTTGTAGCCTTGTTTGTCTTGTTTGGTTCTGAATGTGTGTCCTTTATTCTCTTTTTACGGCGTTAGAAAACGAAGAGGAAGGAAGTGTCGGGAAGCTCTGTTTCAAGTTCCAGTCACTCCAACAACCAGGGACACAAAGAGATACCAGGCAAGCATCCTGATTGCTTGCTGATACAATACTTACCATTATATATCATGCATGTTTTACCTCTGAAGTTTTACAAAAAAACTTGATTATCAAAACTATTTTTGAGGTGGAAATTACTACTATACTATATTATAGGTTATTATTATGCCAGTAGTTAAACTTGGTAATACCAAGCCCATAGGCCACCATATGGTATTTATTACCATCAAATATACTAGTCCCTAAGTGGACACCCTAAAATTGTGATTCTACAAAACAAAGGCTTTACGGAAAAACCCGGAGAAAAGGCGGATCCTTGTTCTCCGGAGGAATGTGGAAGTGGTCATTTTTGAGAAAGTGGTGTTTTCAAAAATGACACATAACCTAGTCTTCGCCGGACAACCTTTACCGTACTGCCACCCTACCCCAACATGGGCAAGGGGCTTAACTTGAAGTTTGTTCTTATTAGTGTGTGCTATCTCAATCGCTATAAGGGACATCGTACCCTCGAACCGAATGTCGTCAAAACTCCCAATGTTGAGACATCAAAAGTGTGGGATTAATTTTCCCTCCGGTTGCATCGGTTGAGTCTCCTGTCATGGCGATGTGCGACATGGTGCCGAGGAGATTAAAACTGAGAGATAGGCATATTCTAGCTTGAACATAGTGGATGGTTATGATCAGATACCTGATGTTTACATACTGTTGTTACAGTCCGTGATTGTTCACGGGAGGTGTACTGGATCTGGTGGATGTGTACACCTCTGCAGAGTACAACTTTTTCGAAGAAGCCGCGTCCTCGGATATGGACAGTTGAATGGCCATGTAGCTAGCATTGTGTCAATGTTTTCAAAAAGAGTTTTTGAAAGGGAATCTTTGGAAAGGAAGTGTTGAACTTGTGAAGTTCGGAAAAGAATGGAAACTTATACCGTGGAGGTATCGTCGATGATGAAAAGCCAGATGATGTGATACAAAACAAAATGTTTTGCAAAGAAAACCTTTTCTACTCTAAGCAAGAATTCTGGAAACTGATTCCAAGAAGTTTTGCAAAGAGAAAATATTCTTTAAACAAAACTTTACCAAACCTCTTGTACATGTGATATCTACAAGAGAAATAAAACTATATTATTTTATTTCTTCTGAAGTATCTTCTTCAACGAAGATACAGATTAACCTGACTGCAACTGTGGTGTCATCATATATGAACACCATTGATAGTGAACCCTATTTATAGCTTACCTATTCCACCATATAAGCATATTTGCATGTTGGTAAGTGACATGATGGATGTCTTGCTGAGTACATTCAAACGTACTCATTATGGTTTCGCCCCTGGTATCTACTTATCAGATTTGGAGAAGGAGCCTCCAAAGGGTATCTATGAAGAGAAGTACGGAGTTGACGACTGTGCGAATTAGGCTCGTCTCCCGGTCAGCAGCCTGTAGGTTAAGGCGTGACATGGGCTCAGCTACGTTATGTTTTTATTGTCTTCCGCTGTGTTTGTTAAGTTGCCTGCCCTTTTGGCAGTTGTGTTAAACTTGATCATGTGATCATTTGTGTAATACCTTTATGTATTCGTGTAATGGATGATGTATATCTGTGTGCCAACTGTGTATGTTGTTCACGACTGATCTTTCTGGGATCGTGAATGTATGCATACGTAGGGTTTCAGACTGCCGGTCTGGGGTCCTTACAGAGTTGGTATCAGAGCCATCCTGACCTTAGGAGACCTTAGTTAGCATGGACGTCAGATAGGAAAGAAAATTACTTTTGAGTAAAAACCTAGTTACAATCTAAATCATTTTTGTCTAAGGGAATTTTAGTATATTTTCCCCTCCTTATTATCTTTTCAAAAGATTCTAAATGCATATGAAGGGCGTCCTTGAACAGTGGTTCGAAAGGCGGACCTTGCAGAGTTAGTATCTCTCTCGGTTAAGAGTTTATTTCTTACTTGTTTACAACTGCTCCGCTCTGTTTTTGAAATATCTCTCGTCTTTGAAGTTTTCTGTCCAGAAAATAGTTGGATTTTCAAAAACAGATTGTTGCATAAAGTTTTATCAAAACTTTACTTCTATTTATCTTGTTTTCATACAAAAACTTTTATACTTGCCGATGTCCCGAGAGACCAAAATAATTGCCTAGCTCTACAGTAATGTTGGTCAGAAGTAGATATAGTTCTTCAACCACTTCTAGGATTTTGGATCAGTCTAGTTTGGAGTAATTTAGCGATTACCCCATGAGTCGCCTTCCCCGACGTAGCCCCAATGGAGTCTTGTTTGTGTGTTTTGGCTTGTTTATGTGTGTCCGTAGGACTGTGTGCTATTGTGTGGTGTAGATTTTGGTTCATCTAGGCTTTTATATGTTTGTAGGGTGCTCAAATTTTGCAGATTTGTGCTTGCCCCGCTCTTGTTTTTGAATCGCCTCCTGTTAAATTTTTGCAAGCAAAAATGTTTGTAAAGCATTCAAAAACAAGAATTTGTTGCTTAGACTTATACTTGTTTTCGCTTCATAATGCGACCCGTCGTGAACCACCACCATCTCCCCCACAATTGATGAAAGCACCGTTGTACCTAAAAATAGAGGACCATCAAGCCACACGAGCTGATAGCATTGCTACCAGTGATGCACTCCAACAGTTAAAACTCCAACAACGACAACCCTCATAGAAGAAAAGGCGTGAAGAAAACCAACAAATACTGACCAAAACCTCTATGTTTGTCTGTTTGCAAAAGACTCTTTTTACCATGTTGGCTAAATGTCGCACCTTTTTATGTTCCCTTTTAAAAGACCAAACAAGAGAAGTCCCCTTTTAAAGAGTTATATACCTCCCTCCTCTGGAGAAAGGTGCAAAAGAAGTGTTCACATGCCATGATGCGCAACCCCCTAAAAAGCCAATCAAAAGAGCACAATTCAATATTCAACGTACGATGACGCTAGTCGTATCTTGTCGGACAAACATGATTATATAGAAAGTTAACAAGACTAACATGCTTGGTCTAATCTTAGGTTGACACCTAACCAAAGCATGCGAACTACTGACAACTCTTTCTAAACCAAGGAATTAAGTGACTTACGACACCTTTTAATCTAGTGGTAAAAAGGAGAAGTCACGAGAAAATAAGACGATGACTTATTCGTTTACTACTCAATAGGATATCGGGTGTATCTACTTTGGAAATCAAAACTTGGTAGACATTGTAGGTACTATGAGATTCGGAGTTTAGAAATTAAGTGAACGATGAAATGAAATGGTTATCAAGAAAACAACAGTTTTCCTGTTTTTGTTTCTTTGTGTGCTCTTGATTGAAATAAATTTGTGTTTTATTCAATCTTGCTTCCTAACTTATATGGAGTTGGTAGGACTTGTTATTATGTTGTTTTATTACAATAAATCTACCCTAGAAAGTGTGTGCCTGATTGAAAACTCAAATAAAAATGAAATAGCATTTGTCACCTTCTAGTTAATTATTTGGAAATTTTGTGAGAGCTAGATCTGTGTATACTTTCGTAGTAGATTTTTGTGCTATGTTTTCTTTGAGTCAAGTAACATTTAGGTACTGATATTTTGATGCTTGTACCTATGTTAGCTTGCATGTCTCTTAATAGTAAAGCATGTGTAAGCATTACTATCAGTATGCACTAGTATTGCTTCACTAGATTAAATAGCCTTATATTTTTACCTGGTATGCAAAGTTTTTCATGAGTAACCAGAGGCTCAGTACCTATTTTGCCTTGGTATTAGTAGGCCATAGTCCACTGGTCCCATTGTGTTTTGGCTTGAGGATGAAAATCCCCAACCATATACATGTGTGAAAATAGCATGTTTCACTATGTGATGGATTTCTATTTTCCACCAGGGAAAATATAATTGTTTCTTTTCACCTATACAAGTGAGAAGTTTATTTCTTATTAGTAAATACTAATATGTTTAGGTGTGATCCTTTTGTTAGCATAATATTCCTTAGGGGTATCATGTTAAGAAATGTTTCACTATCGTGTGCTAAAATTAAATTGTTCGCAAATAAAATAAATTCCTCTTGATTGGTAGATTGTTTGTGAATGTTTTTAAATTGAGTGTATGGATTTTTGAGAAGTTTTAGATAACTTTTCATTACTTGCATAGCTACTGGTTGTGTGAGTTATACCTTGCTTGTTTGCTAGTAATTGGTTAAAGAAAACAGAAATTGCTAGAAGAAAATTTCTGCATGAGTAATAGTTGTATCATGGGAATTGTTTTGATGATTGTGCTTACTAACATGAGTAAGTTTTGTGTACTGTTATTAGGTACATTTATATTCATGACTTGCTTGTTTAAGTTTAAACATCATGATAGCATTGTTTGCTTCTCTAGACTGAAACTAGTTCACCACTAGAAAATGGTGATTTTTGCTCTAGTATTACCTCTTTTTATTTTTTTATGAGTATATGTGTTGATATAGCATGTTAAGAAGTTATTACTTCTGTTATCATGCCATGAATTATTTAGTTTCATGTTCTATGGTTATAGGATATGATTATCTCTTATAGCATGCTGGTGTAGATTTTTCATACTAGTGTGTGATTTGTGCAGACCTTTTTATATGCCTGTGTAATAGAAGTTTTACCTTGTGTAAAGATGGTGTTTTAGAGTATCTTTATGATTGTATTCATTGGTTTTTAGCTACTGGTTGTTTGCTAATTGTTCATGATTGATGGATTCCAAAACCTCTAATAAACAATAACCTAGTGAATAAATAGTCTATTCATCTGTGGTGTTGTTTGCTTGCTTATTGGATTTTTGTTTAAATGTTTTACCTTAGCATGAGTTTATACCTGTGTTATGATTGTGCTTAAGAGTATATTATGAAACTAAAACATCCAACTAAAATCATGAACACTTTAAGTGATAGTTGCTTGTGGTGAGTAATAACCACTGCCATGAGTATTGTTCTGTCTGTTTGTTTTACCTTAGCAACCTAACCTTTGCACCCACAAGCTATTTTTTTTAGCTTCTTATATACCTTGTTATGAGAGTGGTACACCACTCCATATGTGTTATGTAAGATGTGGGATATAGCTAAGAACTCATGAAATAATTGACGGTATTTTTCCAGGTAGTTCTGCACTAAAAGGAACTAGTTGGCAGTAGTGACGTTATCAGAAATTTTTAAAAATTTGGTGGTTGAGTAAATTGATGGCTAGAGAAATTTTTAAAAGTAAATTTGCTAATTTAGGGATGTACCCCACCTCCCAAGAAAAGTCAAAGGGGGGAAGCACCTGCACTCCAACACTAACATTGTGTTTGATTGGCCCTCCCTTAGTCCTCGCTTGTGAATCTCGGGGACGAGATTCTTTTTAAGGGGGGAAGACCTGTCACATCCCAATTTTGGAATACCTGTTAACACAGTTGTTTTGCTAATTGCTTTACTAATAAACCTTGGTTGTGTTTGATTGTGTTTGTTTGAGTGCAACTAAACAAACTAGTTATATAAGCTTACATGGCTAAGAAATTGAAAGCAAACTTAAAAAGGATAGCAAAGCAGTAAACTAAAAATATTCAACATATTGTTCCAATGATAAAAATATTCAACATATTGTTCCAATGACTTTGGCAATATTTCCTAAAGTAAATATTGATCAAAGAGTTTTACAAAACTATCTTATGAATCCAATACTTGATGAATATTATTACAAGACCCAAATTAAGAAAGATGAAACACTTAATAAATTTCCATAGATGATTATCAGAAAAAGAGGCATTCTTAAATGCTTCACCAAAATATTATCAAATGTTTTTCCAACCTTGCAAGATTAAAAACAAAGGTATTGGAGAGCATTGACTTGCTATCTCTAGTCACATAAATATTTTGGCAAAAGGATTGATAAAGAAAAGCCTAGTGCTTTATTAAATAGAAATTCCAATATTTCTAGAAACAGAAAACTAAAACAAGTTACTATTGGAAACTTTCCTCAAATGATTTGAAATTCATACCATTGCTTCCTTATATCAAATAAGGAACACACACAAGAGGAGACCAAAAATTGAATCCATTAAAGCCCTGAAAACATGATTTTTCTCCACAGCAACATTTGGGATTTTGAACAAGTTTGTTCTACAAACTTTTTCCAAATGCCATGAAATAAATACCACTTGCTCTATATCATAAATAAGGATGAAAACCAAAAGGAAACAAGTTTTTGAATTGTTTAAGTTTCCAAAAACCCCTGTTTTCTTCACAGCACCTTTTTGAAATTTGAACAAGTTTGTTCTATGAAGTAACTCTAAATGACTTGAAATTTCTACCACATAAGTAACACATCAAATAAGGAATGTGTGCCAAAAATTATCATTTTTGGAAGCTCCTAAGTAGTCTAATAAATTCAATGTCCATTTATGTAAGAATTCAAATTTGAACAACTTTGAATTATAAAGTTTCACCAATTGAGCCAATTTTCATATATGTTGTGTATCTCAACTAATTAGAATTTTGGGCAAAAGGATTTAAAATTTAAACTTTGTTTGCTTAGGGAAAACATCCATTTTCAGAGAGTACATGGACCTACTTGTAATTTTCCAGGGACTTAGTTGTAAGCTGAGTCACAGGGTCATCTTCTTCCTGTAGATGACGCAGTAGAGGGCCATGGCTGCCCATGCTTGCTTGCCTTCGACTAGAAGACATCTAGGTGTTTAAAACCCCTCCCATGTGCTCTACCTGCCCCTCTACCTCTCTCTCCCTCGAGCTACCCTCTCTCTCTCTGAAAAAAAGAAAAAAACTCCAAACCAAACCCTAGCCCGTGTGAGGTCGCCGTCGTTCCGGCCTATGCAGACCACGCCGCCGGTCGCCGTTCGCACCATCGCCTCCGCCTCGTCGTTGTGGTGCTTGGTGCGAAGGTAATCGAGCCGAGGCGCGGCAGGGTGGCCGCGCCATCCTCGTTCCTCTCCGAAGCTCGCCGAACTCCGGCGAGGGATCGCCGCGCCCTCAAGCCTCCTCCGCCTTCTCCGTGTCCTCCACGACATTCGTGGTGAGCAAGGGAAGCTCCCCGTCGCTTTTCCCCCTTCCCTAACCCCCTAAATCGCCGCCGTCCCGTGCGTGTGTCCGGCCGCCGCCGCACGCCGTCGCCGCTGCTCTCAGACCCTCTCCCTGGAAACGACGTTGGCCCTAGTTGGTAGACGACGTCGAGGGGAACCCGTATATGCCTTTGATTCGTAAAATGATGTGCGGATTCGCAGGATTTTGCTCGCCGGAGGCGTCTCCCGCCGGCGATGACGCTGTGGTGACGCGACACTCGCGTCAGCGCGCTGACCCGCGCGGAAGGAGTCAAACTGGCCAGTGGGGCCCGGCTGTGCCCGCGTGGATGCCTCCGTGGCGCTCTGGCCCGCTGATCAGCGACTGCGGCTAGATCTGCTCGCGGTGGAAAAAGGTTCTGGCCGGCCCACGAGTGGATCTGGCCCATCCCTGCTGTTTTTCTTTTTAAATCTTTACAGAAAAGAGCATGTTTACTTTTGGGCCTAAAAGTTAACTTAAAGGATGAGTTTGACCAAACCAAAAATCACAGTGGTACATCAACTAATTCTAAACCACCTCAAAGTTGTAGACCTACATTTGGATGGATAGATTTGAAATGAAAAATGTTTTGGTAACAGCTACCAGAAAACACCAAAATGAGCACCATTTTTATTTTACAACTCTAAATGAAGTGAGGCCAATTGCATTGGAAAGCCCTTGAAATTTCCTAACTGAAGAAGTTAACCTTGCTTCCAAATTCATTGTATTTTTGAAATGGCATGCAATTTGGTAAAACACCAGTGAGCACTTTGGTGATTTTTATAAATTAATTAAAGATGAATTTTGATGCAAAACAAATTGGATGGTCTTGTATATGTTTAGGACTATCTAAAACTAGAAGGGTTTAATTTTTAGAGCATCCTATAAAATTTGGTGGACAGATCCTTGTTTGGCTTATTTCTGCCATTTTGGCATTTTTAGATAATTAAATTGTGTGAGTTATTTTTGTGTTTCCATATTGTTTTCTAGCATGTACAAGTTGTGTGAACTTGTTTTCTAAGTGTTACTTAGCTATTTTAGCATGTTAGATTGTGTGGACTTGAGTGGAGAAGGAATATGATATTTGTTAGTAGCATATGTTTATCTCTAGTTAATATTTTGCATAGGGATTTTGGGTGATGAAGTGGTGTGCAAATACTTGGATTTGTTGATTGTATCCAGTACCATATTGGTACTGATTTTGTGTTGTTATCACCTCTGCTATGTTGCATTTGAGTTGGTAGAAAAGCATGAGTAGCTTAATCATTACTGTGAGGATGTTTGGAAAAATTCCCTCATGTGGGGAATTTTTGGTATTAATATTTGTGGTTTTGTGACCACATATTTTTGGGTTGTATCCATAGGTCCAGTAGCATTTTGATAAGTTTGTTATGAGTACTTGACCCCTAAAGTTTTCACTTGTGTGAAAACAATAACATGAGTAGCAGTGCCTTGCTTATTTAAGCACCCTATTATTTTCTGCTAGTATTGTTATTGCACTAGAAGCTTGTTTAGTCTTTTGTTAAATTTTTAGCAAGTGGACCAGAGGCATTGTGACCTCTTAATGCTTTGATATGCTAGTGGAACACCCACTGGTTTCATTGCATTTTTGGTGGAAACATTATTTCCCCCACACTAGATGTGTTTCTTTTATATATGTTTTGAGTAGATCTTTAAATGCTTTTTAGGCTTATTGCTAGATTAATTCTCATGAAACTAGTACCATTTAGGTACTGTTATTTTGGTTATAGAACCTCTAAATACTTGGTGCTTGTTTTTGAAATAGGTTTAAAATAGAAATGCTTAAGGACTAGATTTCACACTAGGATATTCATGTATGCTTTTTGTCTTGTTTTCCCTTAGGGAAAAATATGAATCTTTGGTGTGGAAACCAGAGGATGGAATGTCCTTGTGGCATTATTATCTTAGGGTTTTCACCTCTGATAGGTTTCCTCTTAAGTAGCATAAAAGCATGAGAAACACTTGGATGACTAGGAATTAATCTCCTCACATGTGTAGCATTTTAAGCATAGTTTTTCCTTGTTTCCTAGCTATGTTTTTTTTATGTTATTTTGTGGAATCCAGTAGCATTTATGGTACTGGTTAGAGGAGTATTTTTCCTCTGCTAGCTTGCACACTTGTGCATAAAATTAACTAGTGTAGCCTAAACTAGTCTAGTATTTTTCCTAAATTTTCTACTAGTATGAGTAGGAGTTTTTGGATGCTTGTTTGTTTGTTTTGAGCACTTTTATAAAAGTGACCAGAGGCTTATTAACCTCTTGGTGAGCATATTTGCTAGTGGAACACCCACTGGTATGTTTGCCTCATGGTGGAAAAATAGGTTTGACTTGTTGTCATGAGCTTATTTCACCACTTGAGTAATTTAGCAAATTATGTGTGCTAGCCATAGAGATTGTTGTGGGAATTTTTAGACATCAAAATGTGTTTTATGTGACACCCTACTATCTAGTAACATGTGCTTTACCCCACTGGTCCATGGTGTTCTTAACTAAAAATCATTGAATTGGCCACACATAAACACTAGGAAAAAAGCAGACTTTTCAACTATAGTTTTTATGCCAATTTTTCTTAAGGGAAAAATTGAGAACTTGGGTGGTACTTCTTGATTGCTTGCTGTATGTATTACTTGTAGCCTTGTTTGTCTTGTTTGGTTCTGAATGTGTGTCCTTTATTCTCTTTTTACGGCGTTAGAAAACGAAGAGGAAGGAAGTGTCGGGAAGCTCTGTTTCAAGTTCCAGTCACTCCAACAACCAGGGACACAAAGAGATACCAGGCAAGCATCCTGATTGCTTGCTGATACAATACTTACCATTATATATCATGCATGTTTTACCTCTGAAGTTTTACAAAAAAACTTGATTATCAAAACTATTTTTGAGGTGGAAATTACTACTATACTATATTATAGGTTATTATTATGCCAGTAGTTAAACTTGGTAATACCAAGCCCATAGGCCACCATATGGTATTTATTACCATCAAATATACTAGTCCCTAAGTGGACACCCTAAAATTGTGATTCTACAAAACAAAGGCTTTACGGAAAAACCCGGAGAAAAGGCGGATCCTTGTTCTCCGGAGGAATGTGGAAGTGGTCATTTTTGAGAAAGTGGTGTTTTCAAAAATGACACATAACCTAGTCTTCGCCGGACAACCTTTACCGTACTGCCACCCTACCCCAACATGGGCAAGGGGCTTAACTTGAAGTTTGTTCTTATTAGTGTGTGCTATCTCAATCGCTATAAGGGACATCGTACCCTCGAACCGAATGTCGTCAAAACTCCCAATGTTGAGACATCAAAAGTGTGGGATTAATTTTCCCTCCGGTTGCATCGGTTGAGTCTCCTGTCATGGCGATGTGCGACATGGTGCCGAGGAGATTAAAACTGAGAGATAGGCATATTCTAGCTTGAACATAGTGGATGGTTATGATCAGATACCTGATGTTTACATACTGTTGTTACAGTCCGTGATTGTTCACGGGAGGTGTACTGGATCTGGTGGATGTGTACACCTCTGCAGAGTACAACTTTTTCGAAGAAGCCGCGTCCTCGGATATGGACAGTTGAATGGCCATGTAGCTAGCATTGTGTCAATGTTTTCAAAAAGAGTTTTTGAAAGGGAATCTTTGGAAAGGAAGTGTTGAACTTGTGAAGTTCGGAAAAGAATGGAAACTTATACCGTGGAGGTATCGTCGATGATGAAAAGCCAGATGATGTGATACAAAACAAAATGTTTTGCAAAGAAAACCTTTTCTACTCTAAGCAAGAATTCTGGAAACTGATTCCAAGAAGTTTTGCAAAGAGAAAATATTCTTTAAACAAAACTTTACCAAACCTCTTGTACATGTGATATCTACAAGAGAAATAAAACTATATTATTTTATTTCTTCTGAAGTATCTTCTTCAACGAAGATACAGATTAACCTGACTGCAACTGTGGTGTCATCATATATGAACACCATTGATAGTGAACCCTATTTATAGCTTACCTATTCCACCATATAAGCATATTTGCATGTTGGTAAGTGACATGATGGATGTCTTGCTGAGTACATTCAAACGTACTCATTATGGTTTCGCCCCTGGTATCTACTTATCAGATTTGGAGAAGGAGCCTCCAAAGGGTATCTATGAAGAGAAGTACGGAGTTGACGACTGTGCGAATTAGGCTCGTCTCCCGGTCAGCAGCCTGTAGGTTAAGGCGTGACATGGGCTCAGCTACGTTATGTTTTTATTGTCTTCCGCTGTGTTTGTTAAGTTGCCTGCCCTTTTGGCAGTTGTGTTAAACTTGATCATGTGATCATTTGTGTAATACCTTTATGTATTCGTGTAATGGATGATGTATATCTGTGTGCCAACTGTGTATGTTGTTCACGACTGATCTTTCTGGGATCGTGAATGTATGCATACGTAGGGTTTCAGACTGCCGGTCTGGGGTCCTTACAAACGAGATGGCCAAAAGTAGCACATGATCATACCTACACTTCATCTTTTAACAAATACAAAGGTGAAATTGGCAGACATTTCTTTTTCTGTCTCCACTCATTTGTATTCACTTTCTCCGACAAGGAGGGTTCAGGTGATGTCCGGAATTTTTGGAGTTCGGAAAATCCTGAATTTCCTGCACTACATGACCATGGGCTTCATCATCGTGGTACATATGTTGCATTTCATGCAGCTGATGATTATGGACTTCATCATCGTGCATATGATGCATGTCTCACACTTCATGTACAACACGGTTCTCGCATAACCTCTTGACATGTCCAAATCTACCGCAACGTTTGCATTTGTTGTTCCGTACTCCTAACCTAGAACCTTTATCATGGGAATGGGAGGTCGCAATATTAAGATTCCTAGGCCTTCCATGTGGTCTCCTCAAAATTTGTGGTTCAAGTTTGAACACTGGAGAGAACTTGGCAACAGAAAAATAGTCGTCAACAAACTCTTCAATATTTGCACCTTCACCCCTCAGAGGTAAGATAAAGAAAATAGCATGGTGACAAGGCAGACCAGTTAGCTGCCACTTTCTGCATGCACAACTCCTGTTTGCAATGTCTACCTGATACCTCCTTTCAATTCCACCCTTCTCGGTTTCATAAACCTCAGCCAGAGTATTAAAACTCCTAACCATCCTCATTTTATATCTCTCATTGCCTTGGTCCTTTGATTTAGTAACAAACCCACCTTTGGCACTATTTTGTGCCCTACAAACTTTCTTGCACATATTTTATGCCTTAAATCAATCTTCACCGTTATGGCCTGTCTTATTGCATCTAACAAAAGAACCAGTGATAGTGCTCCAAGGTCAATAATCTTTGGATTGAAACTATCTGGCAAATTGTTACAGACATAATCCACCTTGCTTAACTCACCAAACTTGCTTCTAGGCCATAGTTTGGTGTGATGTTTCTGAAGATAATCTTTAACCTTTGGTTGCGCATACAATTGATTCAACAAAAAAATCATGCCTGTCCTGGGTGTATGTGTGTGCAGCTGACCACAAGTTATGTTCAAAGAATTTTCCTTTGAATTTCCGCATAAAATTATTGCAGAGGTGCCTCATGCATTCTCTGTGCTCAACCCCAGGAAAGACAACATCGACAACATTTTCCAGCCCATTGCATGCATCAGTGTGTATCACCAAGCCTTGAGGTTGACCTATCACTCTACGAAGACTCTGCATAAACCATGTCCAACTTTCATTAGATTCACCCTCAATTATAGCATAAGCTATGGGAATAGCCAATTATGTGCGTCTGCAGCACAAGCTGTCCTCTGAACTTCCCTGTTAACGAAGTTGAGTCTATTGCCAAGTATGGCCTCCAGCCGTCCAGAAACCCCTTCCAGCATGCCTTCAGAGACACAAAACATCTACGGAAGCATCTCTTATCTGCCATCTTATATTTCTTCCCTCTTGAAACTTTTATTTTCCTCTTACTAACTCATAGTCGATGTCAACAACAGTCCCATGTGATGCATTCTCAACCTCTGCTTTGAAAGTATACAACAAGTGGAAACTATCATTCCACTTGCCCTGAATCAGGTCCAAAGCCATCTCCTTCCCATCGAACACTCTGTGGTATGGAATCAGCACATTGAACTTGTCTTGCAGCTTCTTCCTTAGTTCATATGCTCCAATTGTTTGATCCTCCCTCACCCAATCAAGTATAGTTGCAGCAATCCACTTGTTTGAACCCGGTCTAATTTTTTCACTTAAAGTTGTGTTATGACAGTTGTGTATATGGGTGTTCATCTTGATCTGCATTGGAATGTTAGTAAATTACATCACATATTTACTGAAAGTACTTGAATACGAGAATATATTGCAATAAAAAATTATAACCTTAAATGGGTATCCACCCCTCATTGGAGATGCATGTAATCTCCAATTACACACATTGCTTTCCCTGCAATGCACCAACGGTCTTTTTTTGTCACTCTTTTCAGTGATATACTCAAACCCAACTTTTATTTCAAAAGTAGCAACTACATATCTGCAGTCCTCCACACTTCTAAAAATAGTTTCCTCGTTAATTGTAGGGTTTTCCTTGTCAAAGTATATGATTGGCATGTCCTGTTCATCTTCATCGTCATATTTGGAACTCATTTCCTCATCTTCAGCCACCTCATCCAAATCAGTGCCATATTCATGCCCAAAGTTGGGACCAGCCTAATATTCCCTTATTTCCATCCTATTAGGATCAGCAGCAACATCTGGATATTCGTTCTCATCATCATCATAATCTCCTGTAGCAAAATCGTCTTCTCTCCCAAATTCTATGTCCTCCTAGTCGCTAACCTCTGTATCGTACTCACGAAGGAGCTGCTCAGAGCATGGATTTCCTTCCATACATGAAGGTCTGATATTGAAAATCCTCTCTTGCCGAGACTCTTTGTTAACAATATGTACCGACATCAACACAGTACTACTAGCCAAGTGTTTACCCCACATTAGGGCCAAAGCCTCCTCATTCCTAAGGTCTACAAAATTGTCATGTTTGCTGTCATAGTATCTAGCAACGAATTCCTCATTCTGCGCACACGGGAAATTCCCAAATTCCAAGTCATTTAAAGTTAATTCTGCCGCGTCTATTGTCAGTACATACACAAAACCACCGCTAACAGTAATTACCGTCGGGCAGAGTTTCTGTGCGACATCCCTGCCGAATCTTCAATAGAAATCCGGATGCACCGGACGCCCTACGTACAATAAGAACCGCCTAGAACGTCACAATTACGGATCGCAACAGCTAAGCTACTTCGAAGAAATATTAAAGATATAATTCGGTACTTACTTACCCTGGCGGTGTGACAAACGGTTGCTTCACCGGACTCCACAGTTGCAAAGCTCGGCTACTGGCCTCCTCTAACACGGCATCTGTCCTTCCCACGATCTCCAACTATGCGGAGTCCATCTCGGTGGCGAGATCCCCCGCGCCAAAATTTAGGAGCGGTCAACAGAGCAGAGCAGGGGAGCAGGTGCCGACGGAGGCATAGGGAGAGCGGAGGATTTCGCTGTCCTAAAATGGATCGGGCCAGTGAGGAGGGAGGAAGGGAGAGCTTGAACCAAAAATGAAAAAAAGGTACACAAAAATGGCTTCCTCGGATCCTCGAGTGGGGGGCAAGGAGGCGTGTATGATGGCGGCGGTACAAATAAAGAGAAATCAACGAGTACAGGGAACCACGTGTAAGGCTAACGGCCTAATTAAACTAATTCCTCCAGCAATTAACTTCACGTTTAGCCACACCAGACGACAACCGGCAGCGTCAAGTCATTCGACCGCCCCATGTGGTCAAAAAGTTTGCCTGACTGTGTACAGCATAAATACTGTACAAAATTAGTGGCATAAACCCAATTCTGTACACTTTAGAGGCACTATGCTAATACATGTGAAAGTCAGTGACATAGTCGTAATAACATTCAGACTGTCCGAGTTAGCTTTACCATGTAGCATTGCGCGCGAGACCTGCCCGTCCAGTTGGCTCTATATTTGGTCCGGCCCTAATTCAAAGAAACTTCCGCGGCTATTTTTTAAACAAGTCCACTGCATTACTTATTTCAGACGGGCCTTCGATCTTTCCGTCTCTAGCCCACCATAATTGCCGAGGAGGGCGATTTCCTCGCCCGCCTATGCAATTATGGGAGGCGCCCAGTTTTTTAACTCGCCTTCGATCGGCAAATATCTGAGTCGGACTTTTCTTTAGAGGCGGCTTATCTGCACAGACCGGCTGTGGGATAGCATTTCTGAGTTTGTTCTTTTTTTCATGGGTAAACTCGTTTCTAGTAACGGCCTCTAATACTCAGTTTTCTACCAGTGAGTACCTTTTCAAGAGTAGAATTGAGAAAAGTGGAAGGCTATTGAGGAGGTCCAACTTAGTTCCCAAGGCCCACAACTTCATGAGGAGAAGTTCACCAAAGGCTTTGATTGTCAAGGAGAATGAATACATATCCGATGTGAGAAGAGTGATGATAATGATGAAAGAGTTGGCATGGCGGCCATGGCAATTGGTGTCATTCCTTCAACCTTGAGGTCTCTCTTCTCCAACCCAAATAAAAATAAGGGCCCCTCAAGTCACAAGTGCTTTGGCCAAGGGTATATCCCCAAAGGTGACTCCTACACTTAAACTTGCAATTTCCTCTACTCAATCTCTATTAAATTGTGTTGAGCAAGTAGACAATGATCAAGATCCCCTAACCAACTTTGTAAAAAGACTAGAAGGTGAAACGAAAATCATATTTGATGCTCTCACGGTTCAATTAAGTGAGGCATGGTACGTCCAAAACGTATCTACTTTTCCGAACACTTTTGATGTTGTTTTTCTCTAAACTTGTCAGTTTTGGATACAACTAACATGGACTAATGATGTTTTCAACAGAATTACCTTGGTGTCTCTTTTTTTGCAAAAAATCAACTTTCAGGAAAATTTCCGGAAAAGATCCCGAAGTTCTTATTTTACCCGAAGACCCCCAGAGCCAGAAGATGAGCCGGAGAGGGGCCAGGAGGGGCCCACACCACCTGGTGGCACCCCCTAGGCCATGCCACCACATGGTGTGTCCGCCTCGGGCGCCCCCTCGGTCTCCCCTTTCGACTACATAAGCTCCGTAACCTAAAACCCCGAGGGGGTTCGTCATATTCTAGAGAAAAACACCAGAGCATAGCCGCCACCTCGAAACCCAATTCGGGGATCAGAAGTTCATGTTCTCGCACCCTGCCGGGACGGGGATTTGGAGGAGATCATCGCCATCGCTATCGCCACCACTTCTCCATCAACCATCCATGATTCCCCCATCCATGTGTGAGTAATTCCCGCTATAGTCTGAGAGAGATAATAGGGATTGGATGAGATTGTTCATGTAATAATACCAGATTGTTAGGGCATAGTGCCTAGTATCCGTTGTTAGTCATATCTATCATTGTTGCAACTTGTTATGCTTAATACGTGTCACTAGGCACCGAGTGCCATGATCTCATATTTGAACATGTTATTGTTTCATGAAGATAATTATGTTTTTGATCTTACCTGCAAGTTGTATACACATGTTGTTGTCCGGAACAAGAGGCCCCAACGTGACAATAATTGGGATAACTGGAGGGGATGGCTGTGATGTGAGGATCACGTTGTTCATGAAGTGTTAATGCTTTGCTCCGGTGCTTTATTAAAAGGAGCACCTTATGGTTACCTAGTACTTGGATGCTTTATTATTATCTATCCACAATTGCCCATGTTTTGATTATTATATGAACTATCTTATCCATGCAACGCCCGTTCATCTGTCCTTATGTCTACAGTATTTTAATCCTGATGTTTCCTACAATTGCTACCGCTGTTTCTATTTTCTCTTGTTCTTATTTTACTACTGCTACTGGTGTAAAATTGTTGCTACTGATAAACTGTTGCGAGAAAGTCTATTTATAGGTGCATCTGAATTGACAACTCAACTGTTAAGGCTTATAAATATTCTTTGTCTCCCCTTGTGTCGAATCAATAAATTTGGGTTTTACTTCCCTCGAAGACTGTTGAGATCCCCTATACTTGTGGGTCATCAAGGTACAAGGCCTCATTGATGAACATGAGGATAGAATCATCTTAATTGAGAGCTTCTCTCGTGATGATGCTAATAGAATAGCGGAGCTTGAGGAAGCTCTAGATGATTCACAAAGTCTTAAGGAACCCATGGAGGAAACCTTTGCTATAGACATAGCTAAGGTAAAAGGTGATCATGATCATGCCTTTTAAAAAGTGATGTAATTCACGGCCCTAAATGATGCAACTAACCAATGTTACAATGATCTCATTAAGGATTTTGATAAGCTTAAGGATGCTCATAGATCACTCTCAAGTGAGCTCAAGACCCTTAAGGTTTCATATGATATAAATGAAAATGCTTGTGTCACTAACCCTTTGTGTGTCAAAGCATCTCTCATTGAGGAGAACAATAGGTTGAAGGCTCAACTCAAAAAAGGCCTAGCTACTTGCATCCAAGGTAAAAAGAACCTCAATGATCTCTTGAGTAATCAAAAGAGAGTTGTTGGGAGAGAAAGACTTGGGTTTGGATCCACATCCAAGAAGGCCCACAAGAAGAAGTCAACTCCCTCCACTAATGTTATTGTTTTTTTGAAGTAGGGGGGAGTTGGCTAATGAAAAAGTGGAGTTTGATGCTATAGCTAAAAGTATTACCCCTAGGGACACTACTACTCATAACAACTTTGCGGGAAAATACAACCCATTTTATGTGCTTCTTAAATCTCATGATGATCATGTATATGCAAAATATGTTGGCACTTCATATGGTGATCATTATAAGTATGCTATTTGGGTTCCAAAGACCCTTGTGACTAATAAGAAAGGACCCATCCAAAAATGGGTACCTAAGACAAGAAATTGATTCATTGTAGGTTTGTGCTTCAAGTGGAGGAATTTGGATGATTGATAGCGGTTGCTCCGCACATATGACCGAAAGTAAAGAAGTATTCAAAGACTTGGAGATTCAACTCAACAAATTATCATAATCTATCATTGGAGATCGTTCGAAACTTAAGGTATTGGGGGACGGCAAGGTGGTCATTTCGTCATATGTATCCATTGAGAAAGTCCTACTTGTTGAGTTCCTTAGCTAGAACCTACTCTTTGTTTTACAACTTTGTGAATCCGGTTATACATGTGTATTCAGTTCTCATCATGTGCTTGTCCTTCACACTATTTCTCTTAAAATAGTCTTTGTTGGATTTGTGGAAAACAGTATGTATGTAGTGGATTTATGCAAAGAAACTACACATATTTCCACATGTCTAATGGCTAAGTCCGACGTGGAGTGGCTTTGGCATCGCCTCTTGGGTCACGAAGGTATGAAGAACTTACAAACTCTTGTAAAGGGTGAGAATGTGTCAGGACTAATAAGTGTGAATGTTTCCAAAGATCGTCATTGTAGCTCTTTCATAGCCGGAAAATGCATGAGAAGAACCACCCCAATAAGTCAATCATTTCCACAAGAGGCCATTTGAGCTTATTCATTTGGATTTATTCGGGCCTCCTACATATGATAGTCTTGGTGGGAAGAAATGTTGCTTGGTGATTGTTGATTATTATACAAAATACACGTGCGTATTCTATATCAAGAAGAAGAGTGAGACCCAACAAAAGTTCATTGTTTGGGTCACGGAAGTGCAACGTGAATATGATAGAAATTTTTTGGTAATAAGGAGTGATAATGGGTTGGAGTTCAAGAACTACACCATGGATGAATTCTTGAGTGATGAGGGGATAAGGCATCAATTTTATGTTGCGTACACCCGTCAACAAAATGGTGCGGCGGAGATAAAGAACCGTACACTCATTGATAAGGCAAGAACTATGATGAACGAATTCAAATCCCCATATAACTTTTGGGCCGAAGCCATCAACATCGCTTGTCATACATCTAACCGTATCTTTCTCCGTCCGATGATTGTCACGAATCCATACGAACTCCTAACCGGTAACATACCCAATCTCAAGTACCTTCGAGTTTTTGGGTGCAAATGCCAAGTCTACATTAAAGGCACTAGATTATCTAAATTTGATCCTAGAACTTTTGAAGGCATATTTGTTGGTTATGCCACGAACTCTAATGCTTATAGAATCTAAAACATAGCCACCTGTTGTGTTGAAGAATCTATGAATGTGGGGTTTCATTAGGATAATGGCTCCCAGGTGGAGCAAATTGATTGTGATGATATAGGTGATGAACCTTCCTCCATAGCCATAGGAAGAATGGGTATAGGTCCCATTAAGGGACACCTTGTGGCGAATGAGGATACAAGCTCTACGCAAGTGGAGCCCTCTATATTAACCATTAATCAAACGGTAGACCAAGAACAAGAACAAGACCTTCAAATTAGTATCACTCATCAAGAAAATGATCAAGATCCACCCAATCATAATGGTGGTCATGATATTGATGACTCTTACTCAAGAACTCCACTCCGGGTAGATCATGGCCTTGATGAGGGAAATGACAATGATGCACACATCCGTAGGAAATCTCGTCTAGCCGCAAGATTGCACCAAAAGTAACATTATCAAAATAATCTTACTGGTGGCTTGGGAAGAAGTGTATCTACTCGTGGTCAAGTACCCAAGTTTTATGGACTTCACTCATATGTCTCTCATGTTAAACCAATCAAAGTATATGATGCTCTTGAAGATGAAGATTGGGTATAAGCTATGCATGAAGAGATCCACAATTTTGAAAGAAATAAAGTATGTTCTCTAGTGGAAAGACCTAGGGATCATAATGTCATTGGCACAAAATGTGTGTACAAGAACAAGCAAGATTCTCATGACCAAGTGGTTCGCAACAAGGCTCTTTTGGTTGCTCAAGGTTACTCTCAAGTCGAAGGAATTGACTACGGTGAAACTTTCGCTCTCGTAGCTAGACTTGAATCCATTCGTATATTACTTGCATTTTCCACTAGTCATAACTTCATATTGCATTAAATGGATGTTAAAAGTGCATTTTTAAATGGTCCCCTAAGTGAGATGGTATATGTTAAACAACCTCCGGGATTCGAAAATCCCAAGTATCCTAACCATGTCTACTTACTCCACAAGGTTTTGTATGGCCTCGTAGATCGTGGTTTCGTACTTGGGGTAATTGATCCCACACTTTTTAGAAAGAGTGTAGATGAAAATTACTTTGTGTGCCAAGTATATGTTGATGATATTATATTTGGGTCTGCTAATGTGGCTTTTATAGAACAATTTGCTAAGATAATGAAAAGTGATTTTGAGATGTCTATGATGGGTGTTTTGAAGTTCTTTCTCGGTTTTGAGATCAAGCAATATTATGAAGGAACCTTCATTTTCCAAGAAAAATATATTCAAGACATGCTCAAGAAATTTGATATGATCGATGCTAAGCCCTTACGATTTCCAGTGTCAAAAAACGTGAATCTTAAAATAGATCATGAAGGTATACCGGTTGATCCAAAACTCTATCATTCTATGATTGGTTCTTTTCTTTATATTTGTGCATCTAGACCGGATATTATGTTTAGTGTGGGTTTGTGTGCAAGATTCCAATCTAACCCTAAGGAAATCCATATGATTGCGGTCAACGAGATTCTTAGGTACTTGGTTGACACTCCCACACAAGTTCTTTGGTGTCCATAAAATACAAGTTTTGATCTTGTGGGATATTCGGATGTGGATTGGGGAGGTGACAAAGTGGATAGTAATCAACCTTGGGTGCTTTCCATTTTCTTGGTAGGTCACTTGTGTGTTGGTATTACAGAAATAAAATTGCATTTCCACCTTCTCCATGTAAGCGCAGTATATTTCCGCCCCAATTTTTTCTCTCAATTATTATGGATGAGAAAATGTCTTAAGGATTTTAGAATTAAGATAAAGACAATGCCTCTTTTATGCAACAATGAAAGTGCTATAAAAATTGCCTATAATTTGGTGCTTCGTGGCAAGACCAAGCATATTGAGATTCGTTATCACTTCATCTGTGACCATGTGGCCAATAGAGATATTTCCATTTCCTATGTCAACACCAACGATCAACTTGCCGATATTCTCACAAAGCCTCTTGCTGAAAAGAGATTCAAGAAATTGAGGAGTGAGATCAATGTCGTATGCACAAGCAATTTTAGTTGATTGGAAATCTTGCATGCATACCTCTACTAGACTTCTATTTGGCCTTTTAGATGCACACATGGATATAGGGGGAGTGTAACTCAACTAATGAGTCAACACTATCTATATAATGCATAAATCAAAAAAATCATGCATAATGGTGAACTTGTGGAAAAATATGCTCCAATGATGAGTTTCGACAATGCACCCAAGATATATCTTCACGGTGTCATATCGACCATACTCATACATGGTGGCTATGGCCATCGACCCTATCAAGGGGTTTGGACTTTGATGGATTGTCTTGGAAAGTTATTTCTTCCTTGATTCATATGCATATTTGTTCTTCATATTCCATATCACATCCAATGTTTCCTATTTGGGGTTTTCATTTTTCTCCCATTAGATGTATGAAAAAATCATCATGCTAATGTTTGTTTCCTCTAAATTTTTCATATTCCATATGTCAAATATTGCATGTGTGATAGTGTACATGGTCAAAATCTTTAAAAATTGGAACTTGAAAAAATTATATAAAAATTACATGATCAAAACCTTTAAAAAACTGGAACTCAAAAAAAAATTGGGGGGGTTCAAATTTGCAGGAATGCCAGCCTGGGGGCCGGCCTGGCCGACCAGGAGGCCGGTTGGTTCCAATGGGTGCTCGACCTATGCCTGTTTTCCCGACCTAGGCCGGGGTTTGGGCCGGCAGGCTCAAGTTAGTGCCTGGCCTAGACACTGTTTGGACGGCCTAGTAGGGCTCTCAGAGAGTTCTTAAAACTGTTGGAGAGGGACGATTCCAACTCGGTCTCTCCTTCTTCCCCCTCTCCCCAACCCTAAAAACACCATGGGTGTCGTCCCCCAAGGTCATCTCCACCCATCCCCTTCTCTCTAGGCCCAATCCCAACCCCCCAACTCCTCAGATCGACTAACCCTAGCCCTGGTCCCCCCCTCCTCCACAAGGAACCTCCATTAGTGGGAGTTTGTGGGAGATCTCCTCAATTTTGGTACTCTCTCAAGATGGCCTCCAACTCGGGTATTGCTTTGGTTTCCCCTCTATTTCTAATATTTGTCTTCTCTTAGCAATATCCTCCTTAGAGATTTCACCTAGCACACTCTCATTTAGAGATTTAACATAGAAATCTAGGGTTTTTTGGGTATACCATTTTAGGGTTCATCCTAGTGCTATTTACCTAATATAAAATCTCTCTCGTGACATATAATGACCCTACACTATGTTATCTTGGTGATATGATAATTCACATGCATTTTTTCTTCATCAAGGCATGCCATCTTCTTTTAAGTTTAATTCATATCCAACATATTGCTTTATATTAGCTCTCTCATCACTAGGGATTTAAATTAGCTTTTTCAACTTAGAGACGTAGTCTATATCTTGCTTTTGTGCCTCTAGCAATTTTATATGTTCACTATCAACCAACACTCTCACCTAATGACCAATTAAGGAACTAGATCTTGTACAATGGTAATTGATCTTAATAGAAACTATTTTATCTAAAACCATTACCATTATGACCATGTACACTCATCGTGCATATACATATACATGTTTTCTCATTCACAAGATATGTCTCTCCTTCTAAACCCAAGGGCCAAGATCCTGCCATTTATGTTCGTCGGAGGTCAAATAAGAGTGTTGTTGCGGCTTGTGGCTCCACTCCCATTCAGAAGAAGGGGGCATCACTCCCTATTAACAAGGATGAGCCAGTTCATGATAACTGGGGGAATCTCAGCACTGGGGATTGGGAGAATTACCGAATGAAGTTCAATCCATATAATTTCCCTCACCGTACCTGCCGTGATAACCGATTCTATTGCAAAATACATCAGCAGGTTCATGAATTTGTGGTCTGCAAACTCAAGAATGATCATGTGCCCCAGCATTTCTATGATGTGGACTTAGAAATACGGCAGTGGCCATAGGTGATGGAGGTCATGGATTTTCATGAGATCAATAAGCTTACGGACTATAACCGTCAGTTTTCTCTAGCCTTGCTTTGGGAATTCTATGCCACAGTTCATTTCTCCACTGAGGGTCGTCGTGCCATGACATGGATGAGTGGTGGTGTCCAGTGCCATGCCACCCTTGCTGAGTTTGGTGCTCTCTTTGGTATAGAGGGGGCAATCTATACTTATTTCTCACATGTTCAGATCCATGGTGATGAGAGGCTGGTACGGAAGGCCAACCTTGGTATCAAACATTTCTATCCTCTGGTGTTGACTCCATGCATATCCCTAAAGCCAAGTTCTTCATAGATTTTTAGTATGTAACTCACACTATTCTCTAGAAGACAATCAATGTGAAGTATGGGGGAAAGGGCAATGTTCATAGGTGGATGATCAATCTTCTCCACAACATTGTTAAAGCTAAGAACAACAACAGGAATCTTGATGTGTTGGACTACATGTGGAATGAGATAAATCTTACCGTTCTTGACAACAAGGTTCCCATCTATGGCTCTTACATTCAGAAGCTAATTGACCCGAATATTTCTCTTCGTCTTGTCAACAACTATAAAATGGTTGTTCCTACCATGAGAACCATGCTCACTGTCTCACATGAAGCAGCAGCTCCTCCTCGCTCCAAGCAATCTCGCCCTACTCCTCGTGACGAAGGGATGGATCTTAGACCCTGCGGGTAAGGACACCCTGTCTCAGGCCCAAGGTTAAGGCCCAAGAAGGGAAGCCCTTGGAGTATTCTGGAAGGCCCACTTGAAGCCCACCCGCAATGCCTTGCGGGCTAAGTTAGGAAACTTGTAACCGACATAGGGTTAGAGTTCGAGTCCTCTCCGGGTAGGGTTTGAGGCCTGGCCACCTATATAAGGCCAGGAGAACCACCGGAAGAGGACCAAGCAATACCGCACCACCAAAGCCTTGAGATCGAGATTGTACTCTCGACTTGGGCAATCATCTTTGTAACCGATCTATTCGATAATACAGATCGACAGAGGCAGGAGTAAGGGTTTTACCTCTACGAGGGCCCCGAACCTGGGTAAATTGTGCCCCCTGTCTAGCCGACGATTGCCACCAGCGCTCATGGGTTCTCCTATTCGAAACCCTATAGGTTCACCTGAGGGATTTGCCGAGCAACAGATTCGACACCTCGTGTGGAGGAGCCTAGCTCACCTCAGGATGACACCCCTGATGCTTCCCCAGTTCATGTTCCCAAGACCAAGCAGAAATTCAACATCAAGAGAGCTATCCAAAAGATGACGTCTTTCTTTGTTGATAAACAAGAGAAAGAATTCAAGGCCTATCAAAAGGGCAAGGCATATCGTCGTCACCATAGGCAGATCATGGAAACACTTAAGCTCCCACTAGGTCCTGCTAGTTCTGACGAACTTGATGAGCTCAAGTGGAAGTCACAGAACACCTATTGGCTTGGTGATGATGCCTCTTCACTTGGACAGTTTTGGCCCGCAAATCTCAGCGAGGCAAGCTCTAGTCAGGTTCCCCCACCACATCATGATGATGATGATGATGATGATGATGATGATGATGATGATGATGATTGTCGTGGTGGTGTCACGGCAGATGCCATGGGATGGCTAAAGATGTGGGGACGAAGGACGCTGGAGGTGCTCGGGGGGGGATCACGCGACGAGTAGCCGCGTGAGGTACGAAGTAAACACGGCAAACAACACGATCTACCCAGGTTCAGGGCCCTCGTGAGGAGGTAAAACCCCTACTCCTGCCTTTCTCTATGTATTCTGGTGTCTCACCGAGTAGCCACAGTACAATGTTCTTGCTACCGAGTAGCCACCCTCCTCTCTAAGTGATGAACTAGGTCAAGAATTAGGTCACAAGGTGCTCTAGCATGCGATCCCTTGCGCGATGCCTCACGCAGGAGGCGGCGGGGCACCTTATATACCCGGTGCCCAGCCGGATACGTCCAAACCTGGACAAGTGTCGACATAGTGTGCACATCGTCCTTCTTCCGGGTTCCCGCTGACAGCTTTGGTTCCTAATCTTGGCTGCATCTGGAAAGTCGTTGGGCAAAACAAGGGGACAGACTGGTATCACTGTGCCAAACACAGAGTAGGGCCCCCTTATCCTGCGACGGCCTGCTTCCATGCTGTCACTGTCAGGCAGGCCGGTCCCAGATGAACAGTAGTTCGAATACTGCCAAGTACGGACCCAGGATACACGGGATCCTATGTCAGAACGGCTCCTTTGACTTTCTGGCCCGAGTAGGTTCCCGCCAATTTTACTCGGGCCAACTCTTCTACTCGAAAGGACAGAACGTGATTGATTCTTCCTCCTGGTCATCTTGAGGTGAGACCGAGTAGCAGTCAACCGGGTAGCAAGTACCGGGTAGGCGGCTACTCGACCAAACCTCTCTTCTGACAGTCGCCTTTACCACTTGCCTTTACCCTACTCGGGGGTAACCCCCCGACAGCAGTCCCCGAAGCTGGTTGAGTCTTGCGAACTCGTTCACTAGGCTCTGCCAGCTTAAAACCAATCTTTGCAACATAGCCCTTGAACCTCAAGATGCCGAGTAAAAGACCTCCGAGTAGTACTCTAGAAAGTACCTTGAGTTTCCTGTCTTCCGAATAGCACCTGCTTTCTACTCTGTAACCGAGTAAAAAGACTTAGAGAATTTCTCCTCTAGCGTCTCTGCAGCGCAGAGCATAATCCAGCCTTCCGTGTCGCAACTGGACACGTGCCAAGCATCCGCGACCCCGACGTCTCGTTACCCAGGACACGACGTGCCACGCGCCCAGTTTTCACGGAGCGGGCCCACAGGCTCGTCATGTCCCATCAAGCGCAGTAATATCCCACGATCTGGTCGTGGGATCAACTGTGGCCATTACGCGCGCGTTCCGCGCTTGCGTGCGTTTCTATCCGGCCACAGGCCCCACCACACAGGAATCATGGCCACGATTGATCCCACTACCCCGATGGTAACGGTAGCCTGAGGCGAGGGTATAAATACCCCCACCGGTAACTTCCCCTTCTTCCTCCTCCGTACTTTCCCTCTTCTCTGCCCTGTTTCCTCTCCGCCGTTGAGCTCTCCGCCGCCGCGCAACTCCTTGCGCCGATGCGGATTCGTTTCTTCCACCCAATCTCTCCAACTCTCCACCATCCGCGCACCCCTTGCCATGGCTGCTCGCGCCGGCTGGGCTGGTTCGCACGTCACCGTCGATGACTGCGCCTGGCTCGTGAACACTCGGAGGGTTCCTCCCGGTGTTCAGTGCCGGCCGTCCGACGGCGAGCTCGTTCCGGCCCCGCGGGAGGGCGAGCGTGTCGTCTTCCTCGCGCACTTCGCGCGAGGATTCGGCTTGCCGGCATCGGACTTCCTGCGCTCCTTCCTGGATCACTTCGGTGTCCAGATGCACCACCTTCCACCAAACGCCATTGTCTTCCTAGCCTATCACACCGTGGTGTGCGAGGCCTTTCTAGGCGTCCGCCCCACGGTGGAGACTTGGCTGAAATACTTTCACCTCCGTCAGCAGAGTAAGGGGAAAAAGGACGGCGCGGCCGGTAGCAGTCGGGTAACCGACACCGGCAGCGCCATGATGCTGCAGCGGGCGGGAACCAACCACCCTCGTATCAAGGGCTTGGATTCCATCCACATGTGGCAGAAGTCCTTCCTCTACGTCAAGAACATCCCCGCCACGGAAGGGGGACCGATAGCGGATCGCATCAATCTGCCCGCGTGGAGCAACCGAGCTCCAACCGGGCAGAATTGGAAGACGAAGCCCTCCCACGACCGCAACGCGATACAGATGGAGGAGCAGCTCGCCTACCTCATCGGCCAAGGGCTCAGGAGCGACGATCCCGTCGCTTGCTGGATCAAGAATCGCGTGCTGCCGCTGCAGCGGCGCGTCCATCCAATGTGCTATCTGGGAGGCCCTCGCGACTGCACCCGCACGACCACACTCGAGCTCAGCGACGCGGAGGTCGCCGATCACGCAAGGTCGATTCTGACCACGAGCCTCCCCGACGACTGGGAGTACGGCTTCACCCCTTTCAGTCGCACGAAGCCGATCCCCCGGGTACGTTCTCCTTATCCCTCTCTCAACATATGCCATCCGACTAGAAAATCTTCTCTCTTGGCCGCGACTAGCAATTGCCTTCTGCACCGAGTAGATTATTCTATCGAACTGCCTAGGCTTAGTATGCTTGATGTTTGCACGCCTTGTCGAGTAAGATACTTAGCGAATTTCCCTAGGCCTAGTGTGCTTTGTGCTTGCACACCCATCCGAGTAGAATGCCTTCACGCTACTCGGCTAACTGGCCATGTTTCTCTGTTTCTCCAGATCCTTGACCGCCAGCTAGCTGAAAGCTTTGCGTGCTTTGAGGCTAATTGGTCAGATGACCGAGAAGAAGATGACCAGGCCTCCCTCGAGACCGTGGACCAGATCAATCTTCCTCATTCCCCCTCGACCGAGAAGCAGCCTGCCGAAACGTCTCTCCGCGACTGGTCCGAGGACGAGTTAGAAGGTAACTGAACTCGCGCTTTCTCTCTGCGAAAGGCACAAGCCCTTTGCCTGCTGTTTCTGAAATGCCTTTCTTCCTCTCTATTTCTCAGATACTGCTAATGCTGAGGATGATGACGAGGATGAGGACGAGAGAGCCCTTGAGGTCAATCCTCTCTCAGTTGCCGCACCTGCTACCCGCAAGCGGGCCGGCAGCGGCGCCCTAGAGCCCCCCGCCAAGAAGAAAAAGGCGACCGAGAAGACGACCAAGAAGGTCGTGAAGATAACAAGGCGAACAATTTCCTCTACCACCGCGTAAGTTTCTTCTCGGTTGCATGTTTCAGTTTGCTTTGTTCTTCTCGGTTGACTCCCAATCCTTTTCCTTCACTGTTTTCTCTTGTTTTCCTCTGCCCTTTTCTTATCTTTGATTCCAATTTCCTTTTCAGAGCCCCCTTGAACGCGGATGCTGCTCTCGCGCCTGACCAGGCCAAGAAACAAGCTGCCATCGACGTCGACAATGTTGTCGACCTCGAGGGCGATGGGGCCGACACCACCAACACGCGAGCAGGGCCTGAGCAACAGTCCCGCGCCGATCCAGAGGCGCAGGACGCCGCACACCAGGACAGGCCCCCTTCTCCTCCGGCTAGCACCGCCGAGGAGAACCAAGACCGTGATCAGGAGATGCACGATGATGACGCCGCCGTCGAGCGGCAAGAAGCCGAACCTGAGCAGCCAGCCACAGACGCTGCCGGACAAGAGGATCCCGCTGCCGAGCAGCGGGTAGAAGATACAGCCATGACTGAGGAGTATCCCCTGAGGAGTGCGCAACCAGGCGCTGCACAGAGTAGCGCGCAACCAGATGCTGCACAAAGTGGTGGGTCTGTGGTGCCACCCATTGATCAAGGCTCTGCACCGCCAGATTCCTCCTTGGTGCCACAGACCAAGGACGCAGCCAGCCCTCCTGCCGGGCGAGTAACCAGGAAACAAGCCCTAGATGCTCTGAAGGAGGCAGTCGAGAAGAAGGCAGCCGAGGAAGGGAAAACCGAGAAGAAGGAAACCGAGACGCAGAAGATCGAGAAGCCAACTGCTCAGAAAGAGAAGGCAAAGAAGAAAGCTGCCGACAAGCCGCCGCCGACACCAGCTGGCCAGTCCAGGCAGCTGGTTATCCGCAATCCCAGTGCGGTTCCTGCCGCCGCTACCATAGCTGATCAGCCCGTCTACCCGGATTACATGGTGAAGGTCAGCCAACAGAACCAGATCGGCTTCTCCCCCACAGACCGGGCTCTTGCTATTCAGAAGGGAAGGAAAGCCGTGGCGGTGGACTCCAGGCCCCCGGCCCCAAACCAGGACAGATCTGTCTCCATCGCTTCTCGGGGAGCTCAAGACCAGGCGATAACATCCGAGAGCCTTGAGCAGGTACTCGACCTCATTGGCTTCATCGATGCCAAATGGGATAGCAAGATTCTCGGCAACCCCAACTGGAACGGCATCGATTTGGGCGACATCGACCACATGCGCCAGGACTGGAACAAGGTGGACTTGGGTTGCAAACCCATGACCGTCTCGACCACTTCTGCTACTCTGGCTGCCAAGATGTTCGTGCACCGCAAGAACGCAGAAGATCTCGAGCAGTCTTATGCGGTAAGCCTTAACTTATTTTATTTTATTTTATTTTGGGTTGCATCTTCACTTCTTTTCTACTCTTTCTCTTTTCCTTATCCATCACCCAGTCCCCGAGATTCTGGCCGAGTAGACGGACACTCTCCCGAGTAGCCGCCTTCTCGGGTGGAATCTCAAGTACTTTGCCTGACACTTGTTTCTTTTGCTTCTCAGAATAGTGTACTGAAGCGGACCAACTTGCACCGCCAACTTCTCTGGAACCACGCCATTGCCAAGAGGCGTATTGCCGCCCTTGAGAAGGAGAAGGTGAGCGCCGAGGAAGCCGACAAGGAAGTTATGAACAGTACCATGAGGCTGTCCGAGGTGGAAGGTACGCTTCTCGCTTACGCGGTTCTTGCGTTTTTTGTTTACGCCCGCTATTGCTTTTTGCGTTAACCATTTCTACTCTGCAGGGAAACTGAAGGCCCTGGTTGATGAGCATTCGAACTGCCGTGCCTTTGTCGAGAATGGCGAGGCCACCATCAAGAAGCTTGAAGGTAAACCACTGTCTACTCGGTTCGCCCTTGTATCTGTTTCTTCCTTTCGCCTCTCTGCTAACCGTGCTTTGATCTTTTCAGAAGATCATAAGAAGTTTGTTTTAGAGCATCAAGATTGCCTCAAACCTGCTGAAGTGGAGGTGCGACTAGTAAGCCAATCTGCAGCTCTGCAAAGTGCACACACTACCGAGATGGAGACGCTGCAACTCCAGCTGCAGAAGGCACTCCAGGATGCTGTCAAGCTTGGTGACGAGAGGGACAGAGCCATCGCCGAGAAGGCAAAAGCCGAGACAACCTTCAATGCCAAGATGAAAACCCTCGAGCAGGAGTGCGAGGTGCTGAAAAAAGCCAATGCTGGGCTCTTTTCTCAGCTGGATGGGCTCCGCTTGCTCGAGGATAAGCACGTGTCCAATGAAGAAACATGGAAGATCCAGCTGCAGCAGCTGCGCCAGGAGCTGAATAGTAAGTTCTTTCCTTTCTGCATCTCTTCTTCTCGGTCATACCTCTTCTCTGATTCTGTTACTGAACTTGTCGCTTGCTTCTTGCAGAAATCTTTCCTGACATCGTGTCCGCTTGCGCCCCTGCTTTGTCCAAGGCCCAAGCAGCTCGTGTTGAGAAGGGCGAGGCTGCGGACACCAGAGCCGAGATCGAGGACAGCCTGCTGGTGATGCGAGGGCATTTCGAACGCCTAGCCGGCGTGGGCACCGACCTGGTGCGTGTCGGCTTCGAGCTCCACAAGCTATTCTGGCCTGAAGATCCCGCGCCGACAACCATTGGTGGCCTTGCTCTGAAGCTGCGCAATGTGAAGGCCGAATTGAAGAAGTGGCGCGCCTCGGGAGCTCGGGCAGGCGCTGATCTGATGCTGCTCTGCGTCGCCTCCTGGTACGAGAATCTGAACATGCAGGTCATCCGCGGGAAGCGCGCCAATTCCAAGTGGGAGATGGATCCCAGCTGCGTGACCACGCGCAAACTGATTGCGTATGAGGTTGCGGAGTGCGCGGATACGGCCACCTTCATCGATGGCCTCCCTGAGCCCGACACCGAGATGGAGGAGGACGAGGAGGAGGATGAAGAAACAGATCCCGAGTTGGGCTTCTTCGATTCTCCCCAGGGCAAGGGGAAGGCCGCGGTCGTCGCGAGTAGCGATGAAGAGGCCGAGGAGATCGACACAGCTGCCCTCGAGTTCGGCACCTCCTCAGGAGCCGCCCTCGATGACACGGTGCGCCCCCACGCCCCCGAGACCGGCTCTGCTTCCGCGACAACGCCCATCTCGGTGGCCACTGCAACTTCCGAGCAGGTCGCCACCGAGCCTGACGCCGAGCAAGCGAGGACTGTTGATGCCAGCGCAGAGGCGGACGCCACCATGGCCACTGAGGAAGACGAAGCAACCAAGGCGAGCGCCGAGAACGCCCCGTCGACCTGAACTTGATTTTATCCTGCAAACTTTTTACTCAAACACTTATCAGATCCCCGGGATGCCGGGAGCAAATGTATCAGACTATTTTATTCCGTTGCTACTCATTTTTATTCCCACTCTGTTATTTTCAACTTAATCAATTTGTTCAACCTGGGCTGGATGCCGAGTTGCGTTATCATGCGAGTCCCCGAGTTGCATTTCTTATTCACTCTCTCTTTTCGTCTCAGCTCTACCCGCAACTTGTTGCTTTTTTGGTATTCGAGTCACAAGAGTTAAAGAGTAGAGCTGCAAATACTTAGCCGCTTAGAAACAATCATAGTAACGCAGCCCACCACTTAGCCGAAAAGACAAGTCACAGAACAGTAATAAAAACACCCTACTCGGTTCCTGCACTCTTCCTTTCCTTAGTAATTTTTCTTGTGCTCATGGACCTTTTGCTTGTTCTCTTGCTTGCCATGAAGCCGGGTTTCGGACAGCAGCAAAGTCGAAGAGTTGGCATATAGGTTTAAACACAGTACTCAATGTACCTTTGAATTTTGAAGTAGAGCAACCGAATAGGCAAAAGATAAAGCCGAGTAAAAACACTTAGAGCAATTTTGGACGAGGGCAGTCCCCGAGATCAATTTCAGATTGCAGAGTAGAATTTCAACTCGGATAAGAGGGTACATACACATCTTTGCTCACGAATGAAAACGACGGAGTAGAGCTACATTCCAAGGGCGCTTGGTTTCCTCTCCGGATTTATCTGCCCTGTTCGCCTGTGGTGGGCGCACATCTACAAGATAGTAAGCATCGTTGTGCAGCGCTTTGCTCACAATGAAAGGCCCTTCCCATGGAGGAGACAACTTGTGCATCCCGGCTGTGCGCTGCACAAGCCTAAGGACCATGTCTCCTTCTCGGAAAACCCTTGGGTTCACCTTTCGGCTATGATAACGCCGCAGGTTTTGCTGGTAGATAGCCGAACGTGACAGAGTCAGCTCTCTTGCTTCTTCAAGCAGGTCAACGTCGTCTTCTCGAGCTTCTCTCGCCTCCACCTCAGTGTAGAGGGTTACTCGGGGGGAGTCATGCTCTAAGTCTATTGGCAACACGGCCTCAGCCCCGTATACCAAGAAGAATGGCGTGTAGCCGGTTGACCGGTTAGGGGTAGTCCTTAGACTCCACAACACCGCTGGCAACTCGTCTAACCAACACCCAGGTGTTTTCAGCAGTGGCTCCATCAGCCTTGGCTTTATGCCTGCCAGTACCATTCCATTTGCTCTTTCAACTTGCCCATTGGAAGCGGGATGCGCGACTGACGCAACGTCTAGTCGGATATGCTTATCTCTGCAGAACCGCACCATTGCTCCCTCAGCAAAGTTTGTGCCGTTGTCGGTGATAATGCTGTGCGGGTAGCCATATCTCAGGATCACATCCTTCACGAATTTCACAGCTGTGGCCCCATCACACCTACGAATAGGTTTCACTTCAATCCACTTGGTGAACTTGTCCACCATGACCAAGATGTGAGTCATGTTGCCTCTAGCCGGCTGGAAAGGCCCAACCATGTCCAAACACCAAACAGCAAATGGCCAGGTGATAGGAATTGTTTTCAACTCGGAAGCAGGCATGTGGATCTTACTTGCGAACATCTGGCAGCCATTGCACTTCCTCACGATGTCTTCAGCCTGCTGCAGTGCTGTGAGCCAGTAGAAGCCATGCCGGAAAGCTTTCTGGACCAACGCCCGAGAAGAGGCATGGTGTCCGCATTCTCCTTGGTGTATCTCTACCAGGATCTCTTCTCCTTCTGCTGGGTCCACACAACGTTGCAGCACGCCAGTGGTACTTCTCTTGTGCAGCACATCTCGGACTATAGTGTAGCCCTTGGATCTTCTCTGAATCTGTCTTGCAGCCACCTCATCTTCTGGTAGAGTGTCGTCCCTTAGAAAGGATAATATGGGCATAGCCCAACTCGGTGTCTCCCGTGCGGGAAACACTGGTTCGTCCACTTCCATTGGGACGGGTGCCTCTGGTTGCTCTTTAGGGATGGGAGCACTTCTCTGAAGCCCAGAACGATTAGCAAGGACTTCCTCAATGAATGCGACAGTCCCCGGGTTAAGGACAGCAGTCCCCGAGTAAGGAGTGGCAGTCCCCGAGTAAGGAATGGCAGTCCCCGGGTAAGGAATGGCAGTCCCCGGGTAAGGAATGGCAGTCCCCGAGTAAGGAGTGGCAGTCCCCGAGTAGGGAGTGGCAGTCCCCGAGTAGAGGACGGCAGTCCCCGGGTTTCCTGTAGCATTCTCCCAGTCAATCTCCATGGGATCAGATTCCTCAGTTGGCAGAGAAGGAACAAATATGGACTCCGAGTTGGGAGAAGGCTTGATGGATGGCTTCCTCAAATGCTCCAAGGCGATTCCCGCCGGGATGGATTGCCGAGAAGATCCCAACTTGGATAACTCATCTGCTGCTTCGTTCTCTGCTCGGTGAATGTGCTGGAACTCACAACCTTCGAAGAACCCAGTCATAGACTGCACCAGGAAGCGATATGATGCCATGTTGGCATCTAGAGCATCCCATGTACCCGAGACTTGCTGCACCACCAGATCTGAATCACCATAGCATATAATGCGCTGCACGCCAACCTCCTTTGCTACTCGCAAACCATGCACCACTGCCTCGTACTCTGCTACATTGTTGGACGCCTTGAAGTGAATCTGCAACACATACTTGAGCTGATCTCGCTTAGGTGATGTAAGCACTACGCCAGCACCAAGGCCTTCCTTCACCTTTGAGCCATCAAAGTGCATCTTCCAGTAGTTAGAAACTGGGGCAGGAGGCTCATACTGCACCTCGGCCCAGTCTACCAGGAATTCCGCCAGAATCTGAGACTTGATGGCTTCTCTTCTCGCATACGCGGGTGCATACGCGGCCAGCTCGATTGCCCACTTGGCTACTCTGCCACTCGCCTCCTTGTTGCCCATGATGTCCGAGATGGGAGCAGAGCTCACAACCGTGATAGGATGCTCTTGGAAATAATGCTTCAACTTCTTGGCGCCCAGGTACACGCCGTAGGTCATCTTCTGGTAGTGCGGGTAGTTCTGCTTGGAGCTGGATAGCACTTCACTGAGGTAGTATACTGGGCGCTGCACACTCTTGCCTTCTTCTTCTCGTTCCACCACAATCACCACACTGACTACTCGGTTAGTCGCAGCAATGTACAGCAGCATTGGCTCCTTGGGTAGCGGACTAGCCAAGATGGGAGCACTAGCCAGCATTGCTTTCAGCTCGTTGAATGCCACATCCGCTTGCGGAGTCCAGACAAACTTGTCACTTTTCTTCATCAGTTGGTACAGAGGCAGGGCCTTCTCGCCCATTCGGCCCAGAAAACGGCTCAGAGATGCCAAGCAACCAGTGAATTTCTGCACATCCTTCAAGGATCTCGGCAAAGACATGCTCTCAATAGCTTTTATCTTTGAAGGATTGGCCTCAATGCCCCGACTAGACACTAGGAAGCCGAGTAGCTTGCCAGCCGGGACACCAAAGGTGCATTTACTCGGATTCAGCTTCATTTTGTACTTGCGTAGGTTAGCAAAGGTTTCCTCCAGGTCGGCAAGCAGAGTATGTGTTTTATTCGTTTTGATGACAATGTCATCTACGTACACCTGCACATTCTTGCCGAGCTGGTCGTGCAAGCATTTCTGCATGCATCTCTGATAGGTTGCACCCGCATTCCTCAAGCCAAAACACATGACACGATAGCAGTAAGCCGCGTACGGGGTAATGAAAGCAGTCTTTATTTGATCAGCAGGGTTGAGTGCAATCTGGTGAAAACCAGAGTAGGCATCTATGAAAGACAACAGTTCACAACCAGCAGTGGAATCGATCACCTGATCGATGCGAGGTAGCGGGAAATGATCCTTGGGGCATGCCTTGTTCAAGTCGGTGTAGTCGACACACATGCGCCACGCAGTGGCAGCCTTGGGATCCTCCTTCTTCTTCTCGACCATAACCGGGTTGGCTAGCCAATCCGGATGCAGCACCTCCATGATGAAATTGCTTATCAGTAACTTGGTGATCTGGTCACCAATGGCCTTCCTTCTCTCATCTCCGAAGCGGCGCATAGCCTGCTTCACTGGTTTGGCGTCAGGACGCACATGTAATGAGTGCTCAACCTACTCCCTCGGGACTCCTGGTAGATCTTCATTGTACCAGGCGAATACATCCCGATTCTCACGGAGGAAGTGGATGAGCTCGCTTTCCTATTTCTCCGCCAACCCGGAGCCAATGATGGCTACGCGGTCGGGGAACTCAGGGTCGACCTGGACCTTCTTGGTCTCCTGAGATGCCTGGAATACAGTCCCATGTTGGGTACTCGGCACGCCTTGCGCGCTAGCTTGCGCGGATTGCGCCATGGCCACCACCTCATACATCTTCTTCTTCTCGGCAGCAATCACCATCGACTCCGCCAACTGGGAGCTAGCAGAGGCACACTCCATGGACTTCTTGTAATCACCAGAGATAGTAATGATGCCATTGGGACCAGGGATCTTCATCTTCAGATATGCAACATGGGTAGAGGCCATGAACTTGCTCAGAGCAGGCCTGCCGAGTAGAGCATGGTAAGGACTCTGATGATCCACCACCTCGAACTGCAGGCGCTCTGTGCGGCAGTTATCCCTGGTGCCGAATAGCACATCGATCCACACTCGGCCAATCGGGTTGCACGAGATCCCGGGCACAATGCCATGGAAGGTGGTCTTGCTGGGCAGCATCATGTTCTCGGCCAGGCCAAGCTTCTCGAGTGTGTCCTTGTACACAATGTTGATGCTGCTGCCGTTGTCGATTAGCACCTTGCTGAACCTCACATTCTTCTCGGGACCCAGGAAAGTAGGATCCAGCACCAAGGCATAGCTACCCGGGTTGGGCATCACCTTGGGATGATCTGCTCGGGACCACCTGATCTCCTGGTCACACCAATACATGTAGTGAGGGACAGCAGGAATCACTGCATTGACCTCCATGGCACGCCTGTGCTGTGATTGCTTGTCGACTGGCTCAGAAGTGAAGATCATGTAGCTCTCGTGGTGCTCTTGGTACTGATTGGAGCCTCCGCCCCCATTGTTGCCGTTGTTGTTGTTGTTGCCCTGGTAGTTGTTGTTGCCTCTGTTGTTGTTGTTGCGGTTGTAGTTGTTGTTGTTGTTGCGGTAGCCCTCATTGTTGAAGTTGCGGTTGGCTCCTAAAGCCACCTGGTTCACATTCTCTCTTCTCGGGTACACTGGCGGCCGAGCTGCGGGTGCGCGAGTAGGCTGCACATTGGCATTGGCCGCTGGCAGAGGAGGAGGAGGAGGCAAGCCATCACTCTTGATCACATCCCACCACTCGCACTGCCGAGTAGTGTGGTTAGCAGGCCTCGAGGGGTGGTGAGTGTGAAAACTGCATGGGCCATCCTTCATGTCCTCAAAGACAAACTTCTTCGGCTGCTCGGAGTTCCCGCTACCCGACTGAGAGGTGCGAAATGGCTTCTTGTTGCCTTGGCCCTGGTTCTGGTTCTGCCCGTAGGCTCCAGCAGGTTTCTGCCTCTGGCTGCCACCAGCTCCAACAGTCACTGCATTCACCTCTTCAGGATCATACCGAGTATCTACCCGGCGCTTGTTGCGGAACTCGTTGCGCTTGCTGTTGCTGAAGTTTCTTCTCGGCTCAGAGGAGTCCATCAGTGGCTGAGTGGGATCACCAAGTGCGTACTGATCCGCAATCTTGATGGTCTCCGCCAGAGTGTTCGGCATCTCCCTCTGCAATCTCTGCCACAACATACTGCCATGTCTGCATCCCTGCGCAAACCAAGTAATGGCCTGTGCTTCATTCACACCCTTCACAGGTGTTCCTCAATGTACTCCACCGAGTAAGATACTCTCGGTCTGTCTCGTCTTCTCGCTGCCTGCAAGCGGACAGCTGCTGTGGCCTATTCGGCCTCTTGTATGTGCTGGTGAAGTTGCTGATGAAGGCATCCGAGAAGTCCAGCCAGCAATTGATGCTGTTCTTGGGCAAATTGTTGAGCCAAGTGCGGGCTGGACCCTCTAGCATCTGCGGACATAGCGCACCGCCCATCTTCTGTTGCCGTTCGCGATATGGACCGCGGTGACATAGTCATTGAGCCAATCTTCAGGCTTGGTGCTGCCATTGTAGCTCTTGGTGCCCCTAGCAAGCTGGAAGTTCTTCACGGACGGCTCGTTCATGATGCGCGGGCCAAAGCACTCGGGGCCTGGAGGACCCGTGTTCTCCAGCCGCGCCGACAAGCTGATCCGGTCCAACTGATGCCTCGCATCTCCAGGCGCCAGCATGCGCTCGCCAACACGATCATGTACATCATAGCCAGCCATCTCCATGGCCGAGTAGCCATCATCATACCTGTCCACCTGCACAGCTGCAGGCTGCTCCACCGGGTTGGCGACTGGTGCCACTGCGCGCGGCTGCTGCCTCTGCCGAGTAGGCGGAGCAGCGGGACGCCGAGAAGGACCTGGGCGCGCTTCATCTCGGGCTCGGCTTTGAGCTTGATGGGCTTGAGAGCCTGCTCTTGCAGCGTTGTGTTCCTGCCCGGGCTGCTGCGGCACAGCAAGCTGTCTCGCGGCAGCAGCCGGGTCATACACCTGCATTTGCCTATCTCTGCCCGAACGCCCGCTGCGGCTCTTCTCGCGGCTGGGATGCGGAGACGAGGCCTGATCGTTAGATCTAGCCGCGTGCGAGTGAACCACCTGCGAAGCCCCAGCACCCGGGTTGGCCTTCCGGAACTCCTCGTTCTGCCTAGCAGCCTCCAACACCAACTCGTTGAGTCTTTCTTGCTGCCTAACACGCGCATCGCCATCTAGGCGAGGCAACTCGGCAGCTACAGCCTCTGCAGCTCTGAGTGTCTTGGCGGGTGTGCTATATCTGGGCCTGGTGGAGGTGTTTGCGGTGGCGGACTGAGCAGGAGCCTCTACAACTGTCGCCATCTCGGCACCAAGATTGCGCCGAGTGGCACCTACTCTGCTAGCCCTCCTAGCGACTGGCGTGAAGCCGTGAGCCTTGTTGTACTCGAGCTGATCTAGACTCAACTCCAACCTCACCTTATCCAACTCCGCCTGCTCGGCAAGCAGCTCCAGGCGTTGCCGCTCGAGCTGCTCCCTCATGGCCAGGAGCTCGATGTCGGTGGGAGTTGGCATGCCAGGTCGCGTAGCCGACGCGGGAATAACCGTAGAGGTGGAAGGCGGCAAGTTGCACTCCTTCTCGTAGGGCCGGTGAGTCCTGCCACCAGTGCTTGGTGCAGCAAGATCCTCGACGACTGCTGCAGCGCCCGTAGCGGCTGCGCCAGTGTTTGCCGCCAAGCCCGTCACCATCACCTCAGCGCAGTTCGCAGAGCGGCACGCGGGCCTTCCGCGAGCAGCGATCACCGCGGGAGGATCCTCCGCGTCATGCACCAGCTCGGGGTACTCGCGGTTGGCGACGGTGGCGACGTAGACGAGGTGAGAGCCGAAGGAGATCACCGAGCCGCCCTCCGGCATGGCCCTGCCGCCGAAATCGCCGGCGTTGTCGGTGACGAAGTCGAAGGAGCCGAATCTGTGGACAAGGCCACAGACCACGCGCTCCGCTGAAGAAGATCCCGTCCGAACAGAAACTCCAACCAGCGCCGCTGGTTGCCCCACGGTGGGCGCCAACTGTCGTGGTGGTGTCACGGCAGATGCCATGGGATGGCTAAAGATGTGGGGACGAAGGACGCTGGAGGTGCTCGGGGAGGGATCACGCGACGAGTAGCCGCGTGAGGTACGAAGTAAACACGGCAAACAACACGATCTACCCAGGTTCAGGGCCCTCGTGAGGAGGTAAAACCCCTACTCCTGCCTTTCTCTATGTATTCTGGTGTCTCACCGAGTAGCCACAGTACAATGTTCTTGCTACCGAGTAGCCACCCTCCTCTCTAAGTGATGAACTAGGTCAAGAATTAGGTCACAAGGTGCTCTAGCATGCGATCCCTTGCGCGATGCCTCACGCAGGAGGCGGCGGGGCACCTTATATACCCGGTGCCCAGCCGGATACGTCCAAACCTAGACAAGTGTCAACATAGTGTGCACATCGTCCTTCTTCCAGGTTCCCGCTGACAGCTTTGGTTCCTAATCTTGGCTGCATCTGGAAAGTCGTTGGGCAAAACAAGGGGACAGACTGGTATCACTGTGCCAAACACAGAGTAGGGCCCCCTTATCCTGCGACGGCCTGCTTCCATGTTGTCACTGTCAGGCAGGCCGGTCCCAGATGAACAGTAGTTCGAATACTGCCAAGTACGGACCCAGGATACGCGGGATCCTGTGTCAGAACGGCTCCTTTGACTTTCTGGCCCGAGTAGGTTCCCGCCAATTTTACTCGGGCCAACTCTTCTACTCGAAAGGACAGAACGTGATTGATTCTTCCTTCTGGTCATCTTGAGGTGAGACCGAGTAGCAGTCAACCGGGTAGCAAGTACCGGGTAGGCGGCTACTCGACCAAACCTCTCTTCTGACAGTCGCCTTTACCACTTGCCTTTACCCTACTCGGGGGTAACCCCCCGACAATGATGATGATGATGATGATGATTATGATGATGATGCGTATGCGGATGATGATGAGGAGGAGGAGGAGGATGAGGACTACTTGGAGTGATATCTCGTGGACGTAGCATCGCTTTCTCCCTTATTGGTGTCTTGATGCCAAGGGGAGAGAGGTCTATTAGGAATACCGGGGATCTTTAATTTGGGGGCCTTTGCATAGCATGCATCCATTTGCCTTTTATCATCGAATTTGCTTTGTTTTTAGTTGAACTCTTTATTTGGTTTATGATTGTGAACCCTGGTTGCTATTGTAAGACTATGTTATTCTCGAATTATCTATCTTATGTTGAAGACTATGTTATTCTCAGATTATCTATCTTATGGTGAAAACTATGGTGAGCTCAAATTCTATCCTTGATTACATAGTGATTGATGTGGATACATGTCTTACATTATTGTCTTGATAAATGCCAATGGATCTAGTATATAATTGTCTAGAGCTAAGTTCCTACCTTATTATCTTGTGGGTATCTTCAAAATGATCTAGCTCTAGAAATAATCTTGGCCTATAAAATCTAGGGGGGAGCTAGGAACCCCATTCAATTGTGCCCCTTTGAATGACAATGAAATTTATAATTATGGGCACACAAATAGGGGGAGATCTTCTATATTATTATTCCCTTTCAAATGCATCAATAAAATATATTTTTATGCAAATCCTTGTGGTGTAATCAAACAACAAAAAAGGGGGTGCTGAAAGTGCATGTGTCCCCTAATCTTATTTTGATGTTTGATCACAACACTCCGAAGTTTTAACCATTCTGCCCAAGTGTTTTAGGAAACAAAGCTTAAGATGCAAATGGTTAAGGACACAGAAATGGAGAAAGTAAAAAAAAAAAGTCAAAACATATATTTGTTGAATAAAAGAATCAAAGGAAGAATAAGAAAAAAGGAAGAAAATGGGAAACTGCCTAGCCGGCCTAGTCGGGTGGCTCGGGTGGGTGGCTAGCCTCGGCGCAGGATTGCCGGCCCGGGTTGGGCTCCCTGTTGTCAGGCCATGTTGTCTGCCTAGCCGTCCTAGACCGGGCTGGAGGCCGGCCTCCCTGCATCTCAGGCCAAGCAGCTCGGGCTCCAGGCCGGGATTCCTAGAGAGCTGAAAATGCCCCCTAACGGCAACTTTTCACCTACCACTATAAATAGGGGTCTTCTTCTACCTTTAGGAGTTGTTACTTGAAGCTTCTATCTCCACCATTTTTTACTGCCTCAAAACTCATAGATCTCCCCAAATACCCAACCAAAGCTCTTGATTTCTTGGTATTTGGAGGAGAGCCACTAGATCTACAACTCCACCAAACTGATTTTTCACCACCCCACTAATCCCTTAGGGATCTTGAAGTTCTTGGTTCATTGGAACCGAGAACCTTCTTGTTCTTAGTTCATTGGAGCTTGGAGCCTTGTTGGTGTCCCTCAAGCTTTGGGAGCTCGTGGATCTTGTTGCTCGGGGTCTTGGAGGCTTCCGGGATTTGGTGAGGACCCTCCAAGTTGTGGAGTGTGCCTCATCCTTGTAAAGGTTCTAGTTGTCAACCTCAACGGAAACATAGTGATCCATGCCCTATCCACTTTGGTGGTTGGACAGGAAGGAGATATGGTGTGCCATTTGATGTCTACACGGTGTTCCACTTTGGTGGCACCACACTGTTCTAACGGGGATTAGCTTCCATTGGGAAGTGAACTTCGGGATAAATCTCCATGTCATTATGTTCGGTTATTCCCCAACTTACCTTTGCTTGTTGCTACTAGCTTAGTTCTTGAATATCTTATGCTAGTGTTATTTACTCATCATATAGGATTGTTCACCTAGTTTCATAATCTATACAATCTATATTTGATCAATTATCCTTAATCAAAAAAGAAGTAAAAAAATTTAGTTAACCTATCCACCCCCCCTCTAGTTAACCCTCTTGATCCATTCACCAATTTAAGAAGATACCAAAATAAAATACAATCAAAGAATAAACCAAACCCTCTACACTTTTCATGATGGCACACAAAGTACCAAGACAAAAAAAATGTTCGTCTTCCAAGGGGACACGTCATCGGGGTAAAATACCAATTTAAGACAACAAGTGTTCAAACGTATATAGGATAGTTCCTCCAAGGTTTGTGCATTATTTATGATCTCGTATTTGAATACAAAATGCACACAATGGGATCATTACTATCCATATATATTATTCAAACGGTAGCCATGTTCAAGAAAAGGAATAAGATACAATACCAATTTAAAGAATGGTGTTCTACTCAATGTAGGATAGCTTCCCCAAGAATAGTGCAAAATATAGAAGTATGACTTTGAATGTAAGTGCACAAGAATGGTATCATTGCTTTTCCTAACTCAAGAAAGGCATAAAAAAAATTGAGTAGAGAAAAAAGGATCCAAAAGGTACAAGAAATACACAAGGGAGATAAATCAAAAAAAAACCTTGGCAAGAAACAAGACAATTTTCGAGAAAAAAACAATGTAAATATCATCAATAAATTTACCACAAATATGATACTTGTCAAAGAAAAGTAACATATGGAGATATTTCTCGGTGGTAGATGGTTTATTCACAAAACATAAGCATGTGAAAAACTATAGGAGTTAAAAATCATGCTTAGATGGAGACTCTTGATGGCTTCAATTAATAACCGATTACACAAAGCACCAAGAAACTATCTCACAAACAAGGTACCAAAATAAGAGAGACAAAACACATTTAAGAAAATATGGAACTTGTTTAACCAACATGCCACATAGGAACAAGATAATTGACAATATCAACTCTAGGTGCCAATACCTCACGTGTTCACATTTTCTAGGCTTGTAATATGCACATAGCTTATTACTCCCCATAATGTGGTAATTCTTTTGTTTTAAGCAAGAGGCACATATAAATCCAACTAGAGAAAATTAATGGAATTTATAGAATTTGAATTTCTCATGATCATGTCATACCACATAGAGAGTAGATAATATTGACATAAACACTAAGTGATATACCTCATGTATACACATTTTAGGATAGTAAAGTGACAAAGAGCATATTAATTCCCCAAAATGGGATAGTGCATTAAACTCTAAAAGGATCCAATTAAGATATAAGAAAGTTGATAAAAAAAGGCTCAACGCGTATATTGTGTGCAAGACAACATACACATACTTGATCTCAAGATAAGTAAGTAGAGAGCACACCACATACAAACAATAGTAAGGTACAAAATCAAACACATGCAAGGGTGAAAGCAACTTTCAATGTATATATGATTTAAATACAAGTTGCCGCAAGGAGAAACATAGGATATAAGGTTTAGACATGATAATCCAAATGACTTGGCTTGAGGAAATATAATTGACGAAGATCCCTTAATTCTTCATGAGATAGACACGTCAGCTAATGCCCTCAAACAACACCTATTGATCAAGTTGGAGCCTGATGGTCCTCAACCAAGTTGGGTCCTAAGAGGTTAGTCACAATAGGCTTGGCAACCCAAATGGTTCTTTCCTTGACACCATTTTGAGTACCAACTTATTTAGCAAACACATTGCCAATCTTATCCTTACGAAGAGAATAAACATTATAAATAATAATGGGGTTGGGTAAGGTACCATTAGTGCATGAAGAAGCAAAGTGGCCCTTATCATGAAAAATGTAGCAACATCGACTATTTTATTTCCTCTTAATAGGCTCCTCAACTTGAGGAGCATTGGCTTGAGTCTTCTTAGGAGGTGGCCATTTTTCAACTCGTGGTTGAGCACGAGATCGAACAAGAGGCTACTTCACTAGTTGCTTCTCACTAAGAGGCTTCTTCTTCATTGGGCAAGATCTAACGTGGTGTCCTTAAATCTTGCGCTTGAAGCAAGTAATCTTGGACGAATCCTTCACTTTTTCTTGCCCCTTCTTCTTGTCAAACTTGGACTTGTTCTTGATATTGGATTTGAATCCAAGTCCACTTTTGTCATTTGGAATCCTTCGCACTCTCAATAGATTATCAAGGGTGAACCTCTCTTCATGACACGTTTCCAAGTCTTTCTTCAAAGAAGTGACTTGTGCCTTGAGATCTTTTATTTACTCTACATGGTTAGTGAAAAAAAGTACTAGAGGAAGTATATGCTTAATTGTTAGAGCAACAAGGCATGGAAAGTTTCATCACACGATTTCGCAATAGTATGAGATGAAGAGTTACTAGGACTAGCACAAGGCATTATAGCGTTTTTAGTAGGGGTTGTGCTAGTTACCACATGAGCCTCACAAGATGTTAACTTTGTAGTGATAGCCTCAAGAGCTAACTTTAGCCTAGTGTGGAATGTTAGAAGATACTCATTAGATCTAGAGATATTTTCATGACTTTCTTCCAATTTCCCATACTTTCTAGTCTTTAACTCAAGTTGAGCCCTTAGCTCAACATTCTCCGTAAAAATAGATGCTTCAAATGAAGTGTAGTTAGTAGTACAAGCATGGTTAATATTATAAATAGAAGAAGACAACTTGGCAAGCTCATTATTCAACCTAACATTTTCCTCTAAAATATTTTCATGACCACAAGAGAAAGTAGAGGTTACAGGCATGTCAACTTTAGATAGTTGAGTTTGATCATGAGACTTGATAAGGAGAGAGTGTTCACTTTCCAAAGCCTTATGAGCTTTGTCAAGTCTCTCTATGTCCTCAACTAGTCTAGCATTGTCAACACCAAATTTAACATTTTCCTTTTTAAGCACTTTATATTTAGCAATAGCATGGTCACGTGCTTTAGTGAGAAAAGCAATTTTTTCATTATAAATATCCTCAATATATTTGAGTTTCTCCTCAAGAGTAACTCGGATCTCTTGATCTTCTCAAGTGTAACGGTAAGAGAAGCTATTTCAAGAGTATCTTCTCTTTCCATTTCTCCCTTCTTCTCAATGATTTTCGCGCTCTCAATAGCAAAAGTCAAAATTTCACAAAAAGGAGAGATGGCTTTACTACATAGCATCAAAAACCATCTCACCCTTATCCTTTAAAGAGTCAACATCATTATTCTCTCCATAATAATAGTCTTCCTCCTCATCATCACAAGACGTAGAGGGTTCAAAAGGTGAAGATACCTTTGAATCCTTAGCCATAAGGCAGAAGTGAGAATCGGAAGGTGATGATGAGAGGATACCCGAAGCTCCATTGAGGTCCATGTCTTGTTCAAACAAATGTTGGGATTCCTGTACATTGTTAGCCACATAAGTATTAGAGGAAATGGAAGCATTGTTTTCATGGAACCAAGACATATGAAACATATCATCATGAGATTTAGTTAAACAACCATTACATGATATGCAAGGACTATTGATACTAGGATGTAAAACATTTCGAGTGCTAGAAAAGTGTAAGTCCAAATATAGAGCATTGCAATGTGATAGAGAATAAGTATAGTCAATAGTAGTTTCATATCAACAATGAAATTTCTATCTACACCCACCATATCATTACCTTGTGACAAATCACATGTTGGTGGAGTGTAATAAGATGTGAACTCATCACGTCTGGAGGTGGAAGGAGAACAATCATCCTCAATAATGTTGGACACATCATATTTATGTTGAAGTTTTGTCCATAACTCATGAGAATTCCGAAAAGCCATGATTGACTCAAGAACTATATTGCTCAAAACACAAATGAGACCATTAGATACTAGAGTATCGAGATAAGAGTTTTTCTCATCCTCTAAAGATAGCTTTTGGGAATACTTTGGAGGAGGAAAATACATATCTAAAATTCTCTTTACATAATTTGGACCCATGTCCCTAAAAAGATTAAGAATGCAAATTTTCCAAACATCATAATTTGTGCCACCAAATTTAAAAGAGGGATCATGCACTAATTCTCTAAACGACATCGTGCTCTATAGGATGTAAATCCTGATAAAGAGATCCCAGTCTCTAATACCAATTGAAAGGACAAACGATGTCGCCTAGAAGGGGTGAATAGGCCATTAAAACTTTTTCGGTTAAGTCTTGCTAAATGCGGAAATAAACTAGGTGTTTAAAATAACAAGCACGCAACATAGATAAACTAGGCTCAACTAAGTGCATCAACAAGTTATGCTAAGCAAGACAAGTAACAAGGTGATAGCAACATATATGACTTCAAGCACGAAGGCTATCACAATGTAAAGTGCATAAGTAAATAGCTCGGGCATAGAAATAACCAAGGCACACGAAGAGGAAGATGTATCTCGAGTTACTCCTTTTGAGGGGAGTACGTCTCATTGGAGGGTGTGAGCTCGCCACAACATGCCTACTCAACTCCACAAAGGGCTCACCCTATTCTCTGATGAACCTCGCCACAAAGGCTTAATTCACCTTCCACTATCGGTAACCTTCAATCTCGAGGCGCACATCCACAACTTAATTGGAGGCTGCCGTGGTCACCACAATTTTGGGGCACGCATCCAAAACTTAATTGGAGACTCCCCAAAACACCACAAGTCATCTAGGGTCCAAGGACTCAAGCGTAACAAGTTCACAAACTTTCACTTCCATGAATACTCGTGGAGAGAGCAAACCGATGCAACCAATGATGATGGCAAGAGCACAAGTGCTCAAATCCTTCACCCTCAAATTCCAACAAATTAATAAATGATTATGGGGGAAAAGGAGAGGAAGAACAAAGGAGGATAAACACCAAGAACTCCAAGATCTAGATCCACTAAGTTCCCCTCACAAAAAGGAGAGATGGATTAGTGAAAATATAGATCTAGATCTCCTCTAACTTTTCCCTCAAAGATATGCAAGAATCATGCGAGGGAACTTTCTCAAGGTCAACAATTGTGGAAGAGAGGGGAAAACGTGCTTAGCAAAGGTTGAAGAAGGGGAGGGGTATTTATACCCCCTCCCACGAAAATAGTCGTTGCAGCCAATAGGGACGGAATATCCCCCCCCCCCCCCAATAATCCAGCCCAAATTTCTGGTTTAACCAGGAACTCATGCAACTTTTTCTTAGCCGAAATTCTGGCAAGGCCGGAATTTTTTCCCCCGCCCCCCTAGACTAACAAAAACATCAATAAGAAAGTTTTAATAACTTTTGCATACAGACTCTGTTTTTTATGTTCTTGGGATCGTCAAAATCAACACAACGTGAACTACAATAATATGCAGATAAACATAATTTTCAAACAAAGTAAGATAAAACAAATGGGGAAAGGTTTTACCTCTCTATAAACAACAACCGGTAAAACCTCCAATACCGAAAACGCAATAAGTTTTTCTTACGAAATCTGTTTTCGATAAACCTTGGCTTTTCATGAAGATCATGACAAGCACCAAAATGTCACATAGAGAAAAGTTAAATAAGAACCAAGAAAGATTGCGTTCCAAGTATGCAAAGATTTGAGCTCTCCACAAAGATGCGGTCAAGTTACTCACTCGAGAGCCCCTCTTGATAGTACGACTATCGATCTATAACCCGGTCTCCCAAAAGAATGAGTCCAGTAAAATAGAAACCTATCAAGATCATACTTTTTCCTTGAGAATTCCACTTGAGCTAGATGATGACGATCTTGACTCAAATTGCTCCCACATACACCACTACGGGAGAGACCCTTTCGGCAAATCTTCATATGGCCACTATCTCCAAATGGGTGGCAAGCATCAAGCATAGGATTTCTTCGAGACGCTTCTATTGAGATTCCACTTGAAGTTTGATGACGAACACCACTTGACATCATCTACCATGGGCTTTATGAAATCTTCCTTTTGATGCATGCACATGGAAAGATACCTAACCACACATAGAAATATCACACGCACACATATCATGGGTTAGTTCACAAAGATATATGGACAATTTCTTACCATACCCCCAGATACATAATCCCACTTTGTACATCTTGTAGCTTTGTGTGTTTTCTTCTTTCTTCATTTGATGATGCCTTGAAGATAATATGAAAGACCATTTACTCCTTTTCTTCAATACATACTTGTAATATGTTCAACTCTATACATGACCATTCTTCATATAAATCCTTGACTATTACAATGTCATCATGAAAAATTCTAGAGCCCAACACATGAACCCCACTATTTTCCCATGGACATGATCTATAAGGATATCTCAATGCAAACATTAGTTCATAAGGATTGTCATTAATTATCAAAACAACACATGGGGGTACCATGCACTTTCAGAGGTGCCACCCGAACGGGAGGTGCACCTCAGGCCATGGCAAGGGCACGCGGTCGCGCCAAAACATACTCGCGGCGTCGAGGGAGACGGTGAACGACACCGAACGCAGCCATGAGGGGCCATTGTCGCCGCCGAGGGAGCGGGCAGGGTTTGGGCTGCTAGGGTTTGGGGAGTGGGGAAAATGGGAGTGTGCGCGATGCAGATGGGGACGCACATCGGTCCCATTAGAAAGGACGCAGCGAGGTAGGCGAGCAGTCATCCTCTCGCTGGCAGGTGGGGCAGCCAGGGCAACACGCCCACGCTGCCTATTGCCAGCTGGGCTAGGGGGACACAAGGCATGTTCGTGGACCGCCCCAAACGTGGCCCAAATTGGGTAAACTCGGCATGTCCCCTGATCCGTTTTGGGGGCGTTGAGATGTTTTTTTTACCCAAATTGCGGTTCGTGAAACAAAACAGACCAAAATGTCCGTTTGAGGGTGGGGCGTTGGGTTTTCTCTATCTCCTTGCATATTTTGGCATATGCATCAAATAAATGCATGCACGCACTAGCACTTCCATGGTATGCATGCATGGCTGCGTGTACTCAAGTGAAATCAGAAGATGTCTTCAACCTTGATAGCGTGGATCACCGGAGAGGGCGATCTCCCATGCATCGGTATACCCACCAGGATCTACACTTCATCGAGCCGGAACTACACCCACCTGAACATCGACAACAAGTTGTACGACTACAGCAATATACAAGCAAAGATCTTTGTCGAGCGCATCCAGGAGAAGCAACATCGCACGCGTGCCGGTGTGGAACTTCGTCGACTTCTCCAACGACAAGGCATCCGCATCATCGTCATCTCGAGGGATGCCTCTAAGCGACATACCATTTCATGCCTACTGCTTTATCGCCGACACCACATCATGAAGGTCTACATCAACGCGGTCTTCATCAACAACCTCGTCAACACACCACCGCCATCGCTACAGCTACAACGTCCACAAGGCTGGACACACGTCCTCTGACAGTACTACTACAAGACACCACGACACCGTCGACGGCATTGACCGCGTCCGATGGCTAAGACTTCAACAACAACCGACATCACTATTGTGAAAACCCTAAAACCGACCACACGGTCTAGGAAATCCGATGTGTGCTTAGTAAGCTTCTCCCAGTCCTGACAAAACTCGTAGAATCACCTATGACCTACGACCACGGACTTTGACATCCTCAAGACGCCCGCGATTGTACCTAGAAAACGTCGGAAAAAACACAACTATAGCTCTGCCATACACATCACGCAATTTTCTGCACCTCTAGCATTGCGGCTACACAAGTATGACGCGTACTACATCGACCACGACATCACGTTCGGCTACCTCGACATCGACGACAAGGGCAACGTCTACAAGAATACATCGGCAACAACTCCACTCTACATCGTCCACGTCATCACATACTTCCATGTCACTCCCGTTGTGACCGTGAAAGAGAGAACATCAAAATGCACTTGATGATGATAGAAAGTACTATCCCCTCCATGTACCTCATTATATATCTCCATATGAGGACCAAATCAATACAATAAATTATTATGGTTCCACAACTCCAAATCAATACAACAAATTATTAGGGTTCCACAACTTTACACATGCCCAGTGGCCTCTTAATGCCATATGGACCGACATTTTAATGGCTACTGTTACTAAGAAGAATGCCCATTCCTAGAATGAATTTTCAGACTGGTAGATTTTCAAGGAAGCCAAAACAATAGCAAAAGTTTGCACTGACTAGCACAACCTAAGTATGAATCCAGAAGCTCACAAATTAAGGTGTTTTCTCTTACAGTTTACAGAGCCATCAAGCAGTGAAAAATACACAGGCAGACTACAGGCGCTAGTGAATGGCCATGGTTCTGAATTCTGTAGATCATGCGCTTCACTACAGGTACAGCAGAGGGTGATGGTACAGCATTTCTAGAAAATTGCACACCAGGGGTTTCACTAGAATTTCTGCTCTAGTGGTTAACCACATAAAAATGATCTTGTTAACTATGCTTTCACATGACTAATCAATGACATAGTTCGGGTTAACTGCCAGGATCCTGTGCTCAGTTCCTAATCGGGCAGGGGCACCATCGTCTGCTGCTTCGGCTGTTCCTTCGTCTATGACTATAAGATGGCCTTCCCTCTGTATCAGCCTCTGCATATGGACACCCATTGACAAGTTTCAGTGAACAGCCCAAGGACCCCAGCGATGTATGTACAAGCATATATGCTGATTGCAGAAAGGTTTTACCTCTATGATGGCCTTCAGGCACTTCACCTCGGCCTTCACCTCGTCTGTCGAACTATATGCACCTTGGGCATTCTGCTGCTCGACATACCAGATAATTAGATCCCCTTGTTTCATGCCAGCCAGACCATCCCCTGTATCACAAAAGTGAGACAACATCCAGACTATGTCAGTTTCAATTCCTGGGTCAGCTGTACCCCCATGTTAACGAAGCTAGATTGCGACTGAGGAAGTTAGTGGCTCATGGAACTTTTCTTAATTAAAACTATTCACATACTTTCTTCATGTGAAGTTGGTATGATTGAGTTGAGCATGATTACCAATACAAAAATACATGGAAAGCTGGCTACTATGCAAAATCAAGAAAATAAGTAATGTATCAGCATCAGTACCATCTTTCTTTATTGTTTCTTCCTGTTGCCGCAGTTTCATAACCAAAGCTTGTGTGACTCTCTGGAAATGTTCTTCAGTAATAACCAGTTTCTTCTTACCAGCATCTGCTGCTGGGTCTTCTTCAAAAGTTTTGACATTTAAAATAAGGTATGTCAATGATTAGAACAAAACAAAGAACATATGAAAGAAGAAAGCAATTTTAGACATGATTAAAAAACCCACCTGGATCCTCTTGTGGAGCAGCAGGGTCTGTTTCTTCTGGCTGCGCAGCATCGTTATCAGGGGCATCTTGAAAATCAGAGAGATCAATTTCACTTGATTCCACACTGTAAAAATCAATAAGCTTCTTAGTGACATTATCATGAAAATGTCATTGCTTGATTAGATAAAATAGTCAACAAACTCACCTTATTATGGATGTCTTGAGCAATTTAACTGCCAAGCGGACATGAGCTGGGAGAATCTAAAAATATTAACACCAAGGTAAGTTGGTACCAAGAATTATGTGAAGGTAAATAGATCAATGTAACAAGGGTAGATTATACGAGGTCATTTACTTTTACAAATATAAAGGTTGGCTCTTCAATAAAGAAATTGCAGATAACTCTATAATCTACTACCAATATATTGAATGATTACTTACAACTCTTTCCAAATGGCTTCTGGCAATAGCTTCAGACAGCCTAATTAATGCCTCTAGTTGCCTAACTGTCATCCTGTAAGCAACCCTGGTACCAGGAGTACTGTCACCTCTACGGAGGACAACATACGATTCAACTAGAACTTTCTTTGCTTCTGAGCTCAGCTGCAATGACAAACCATCATGGTAAGTTGGTGAAAAGCAAAACTCCATTTTCAAGATCATGAGGAGGCAAACCTGAGGTTTCATAGACTTCGCAAAAGCAAAGTAGCGCTTCAGTTCTGCAGTGCTAAATGCAGGGGAAAGTGCTTCTTCTTTTTTTTGATGGACCCTCACGATGTGATGAGCAATGTGGTAGTCAGTGTTTTCATCAGGTTCATCGATCATGATGTATACCAGATCAAATCTTGAAAGAATAGCTGGAGGCAGTGCCACATTGTACTGGCAGGATCACAGAAAATAAAGTATTAGATTTAAAAACTTGTATCAGATTTAACAACTTCAATTTTCACCTCAAAATATCTCACAGTCAAGACAAAAAGGCATGCAAACTTTAAGATGTACGAGATGAATTACAACTTTTAGTTGTTGGTCACCTTAAGTGGTTTTGACTTGTCATAACGTCCTCCTGTGGGATTTGCTGCTGCTAATATTGAAGTACGTGCATTCAAAGTTGCTTGTATTCCAGCTTTTGTTATGCTAATGGTTTGCTGCTCCATTGCTTCATGTATAGCAACCTACAATGGACAAATAAAAGGCACTCAAGTTTTCACATCACAATGAGAAAAGAGGTCTGGGCTATAATAGCTAAAAGTCAATGGGCCTACCTGATCCTTAATATCCATCTTATCAAATTCATCGATGCAACAGATGCCATTGTCAGCAAGCATGAGTGCACCTGCCTGCCAGAAATAGAATGTTGGCAGCAACCAAGGTAAGACATCAGAATTAGCAAGATTGACACCTTAGCCAGCAGATTAATACAGATTGTAGATCAATGTAGGTCAATTCAGCATTTACTGTAAAAAAACATCTATGTTTAGATGCTTCAACAGAAGCTATTAGTTGTAGATATGTTATATGGCTTCTGTTAAAGAGTGATTTTGAAAAGAAAAATTATTCCACCAAAGCAGAATTCTAAACAAATGGTGAACATACAATGATTTCATCAAAGCAGACTTCTATCCACGCATATTTGTTCTAGTGACAAAATGGATTAAGTTGCCAAAAATTGATATTACCTCAATGCAAAATTCACCGGTCTCAGGTTCTTTCGCAACAGTTGCTGTCAAACCAGCAGCAGACGAGGACTTCCCAGATGTGTAAACAGATCGTGGAACAATACCAGCAGTATATCTGAAGATTGGATTAAAAATACACATTTCAATTCCATTATGATTGATGAATCAATAACTTAAGTAACAAGAGGAGGTCCCATCCAAGAAACAGATTGCACAAGCTGCCAGAAATTCTGAATATTTGACATTTCAACACACATAAATCACAGAGCACTTGCATGGTACCAACAAATTTTCCTCATATTTAACCATACGGATTAGATTTAACAGTAACAAGTTTACACATCCAGAGATCATGGGGCATTTAATTGGTTCATTACAGAATCTAGAAACATAACAAACATGGCAATTAGAATACAGTAGAAAGAAAGCTTACTTTAAGAACTGTGACTTTGCACAACTTGGGTCACCAACAATACAGACATTGATGTCACCTCTAAGGTTTATCCCTTCATGTGTTACCTTGTGAACACCACCCAAAAGCATAAGGAGGAGTGCCCTCTTTATTTCTTGATGACCAAAGACCGTAGGACATATGCTATCGACTATCTTATTGAAAAAATCAGGAGTGTTTCTCATCCTAACAACCTCATCCTCCTCCTCTTCCTGTTAAGAAGACAATTAATGGTTTAGGTGATAAACCCACAAAACAGGAAGAAACCTGCATGTCTGCTCAATAAGATCCATTTTGTAATCTAACATCTATTGCGATCGCACAAAATCACATCACTAGTAATTTAATAGGTTCAAACAACACTTCAGGAGATAAAAATATTAGGAGCTGGAATGGTATGCATGCTCAAAAGAAATACAACAAACCAGGTATAATTAAACCAACGTGACAGAATAATAATTTCGATGCAGGCTTTTTCTTATTGAAAAGGGTAAGGCCCTGTTTGGAGTGGATATCATTTTTTACCAGGAAACTACAACCTATTCCATTTAAGAAAAAGACAGTAATTCTTTAACTGTAGATAGAACTTACTGTGAACTTCTGTCTCTCGCTGCCATCACCATCTATGTCACGGTCCCTGATGTCAACGTCTCTCCTGCCATCTGCCACCTAAGAGTGTTCAAGAGAGATGGTAAACTTAAAGGAAAAAATGCAAAATTAGACTTTATTCAAATGAAACTCTATTGCTGAAAAATAGTTCAAACCTGCACTGAGTTGGCCACGAAAGAAAGGCGATACGAGAGATCTCTCACTCCAAGCGACTTCAAGCCCTTTACACCTTCTTGGACACCTGACCCATTCTTCCGCTGAGGACCTTCCCTGCGACACTCTGCTCTCTCACCAGGTGAAGTTAATGCCATAACATCCGGAACAGCAACAACCGTCCCAGTAAATATAACCCTGAAAATGTCAAAGCAGAATGTTTAAAAACAAAATCAGACAAATCACTATGCACTAATTGTAAAAAATAATTCTGCCACTGACGTGTCTCCAGCTCTAGCCTTCTCAACAATCTCATGCCGCAGAATGACATCCAGGGAACGAGGTAGTGACCCAGCAGGTATCTCTTTTGATGTCTCCTGCATCCTGACCCTCTGCCAATCTGTAAACTTGCTATCTTGACGGAGAAGGGCCCACCTTGATCGGTTTTGGCATGTTGCATTAACGCATATTATTGGCTGGTGATAAGGTACATGAACAAGCATTAGACACTTTGCGTGGAAAATGAAACTTACACAAGATATAGTTCAGAGTAGCAACCTCGGTATACTTGAACTGCTGGTCTACATTCTTTACCACATTTCCACAATCAAGGCACTTGAAGGTGCCTTGCAATAACTCAGGTCGGACCTCACTCGTCCTTGTCACAACCCCCATTACAGATGTAAGCTTACCAATCTCTGCTGTCCCAAGCTCTCTCAACCTATGAGAGCAGAAATTTCAGTCAATATTTCAGTAAACATCAAGAAATGAAGATTACACATATGATCTAGCAGAGGAATGTAAAATGGCATGAGTTTTGGACCGCCCAGTCTACCAACAGAACCAGATTAATCAAAACTTAAATTTTGCATACAACATGCTCCATCAAAATTCATTTAGTATCTAAGATGGCAGCCTGCAGTAATAACACAAACATCATTAAGCTCTCAACCATTAGAATGTCTTTGATGTCCACCCATTTGTAGTCTAGCATAGCCCATATGACATCTCCACGATTTATTTGTTTGCCCAACACATAACACATACTTCTAGGAGTTCAGTGCAGACCTTTTCAGCATGGGGATGTTGTAGAAGGCAATATTGATATCCTTGTTGGGGCTATCATCAGAAATTATTGGTGCGCGGTTCTCGCCAGCCCTCTGCTCCATCACAAACCTCTTGCACGCGTTGCGAAGGTATGGCTCAAACCTGATGCAATCAAATGTGTCATATGAGCATATGTTTCCTCCTTGTAACAGACAAGCAAACCAGTTGTGTACTAACTCGAATAATAACCAGTGCAGCAAACAAAGCTAAGTACTTTGACAGTTGGAAGCTATCAACAACAGATAAAGCAACTAGTCGCCCACAATCCAAACCAAGCTATAAATCTGACCAAGAACTCCAAAAAAGACACCTCCGCACCCCTTACATCTAGTCGAAAATGTAAATCTGCCTAATTTGCCTTTCAATTCGAGTAGACGAACTAAAGCTGTCGCCTTTCCGTCCCCAGTCCAACCATAAGCCACTAAATTTTCATTCCCGCAGGAACCTCGTCACAATCTGCCTAGGAAAAAAAAAGACAAAATTAAATCTCACCTAAGGTACTCCTCGGAGATGGCCTTCTGGAGGACGTCATTGAAGCGCATGACGTGCGCGAAGTCGACGTACATGGTAGTGGACTCCCGCGACCGCATCGCCTCCATCTCTATGTCGTAGAATGGCTCCGCCGCATCCGGCTCCTTGAACCTGATTGAACCCAGGAAAGAAGCGCACGCATCAAACAAACCGGACCCCGAGGAACCCTAGAATGGAGGGAGGAACGGAGGGGGCGGCGGCGGCGCTGGACTCACCGCTTGAGGAACTCGAGGAAGATGTTCTCCACCCGCGCCGCCTTCTCGTCCACGAAGAACCCTCCAAAGGCCTCCATGGCGGACGAGGCTTCTAGAACCTTCTGGATCTGGACGAGGGCTTAGGGATTGGGTTTGGTTTCTCGCGTCTGAGTGCGAGTGCGAGTGCTCGCGCTGTGGACGGCGGACAAGGGTTTGTTGGGTTGGGGAAGAAGGGGAGGCGGGGCTGGGGGTGTTGTTGGCGGGAATGTGGCGGCGGCTTGGCGCCAATTCTTCCCGCCAAAAACGGGCCGGACCTAGCTGGAGCGTGGAGAGACGGGTGGGGTTTGTATGGACCTGGTCCGTGCACCGGCTGCGTCGGATGCTACTGGCTTGCGGGGCCAGTCCACGTGAGCGGGACAGAAGGGACACAAACTCTGTGGCCCGGGTGCACGTAGGGTCGGTTGTGTTGACCTGCTCACCTGCTGCTTCGTTCTTGGGCCCGTGTTGGGTTGTGGCGAATGGACTTGCGCTGTAGTGGACAGACTTTGCGAAATACCATCTCTGGGCGCCCGCCTGCGAGGCGCGGGAAATGGGCCGGCCCACTATGCCTCTCCCCCACCCCCTTCAGCAAAAAAAATGAACAAATTTTGTTTTAACAAAAATAAAAGTAAACAGAAATAAATTTAGACAAAACAAAAGTTGAACAAAAAAATTGAACAAAAAAGTTCTGAACAAAAAGGTTTTAAACAAAAATAAATTTGAAAAAAAACAAAGTTGAACAAAAAAAAAATCAAAAAAACCAAAAAAACGACCGGACCCCGTAAATGGGTTGGCCCATCGGGCGCCTCCCTCAGGCGGCGCGGCCAAATCGCGCCGCCAACGGGCGGCAAATAGGATTTGCGGCAAGACACGTATAAGTCGCCAAGTCGGTATCCGCTCATGGGCACGTCTACATGGGCCAGGCCCAACGCTATATTCTTCTCTAGTCGCTAACTTTTCCTTTTACCTTCTTTATTACTCCATCCGTGACAAAATATAAGATGTTTTTGTAGTTCAATTTGAGTTACTAGAATGTACTGTTATTTAGTTATTTAGTTACAGAAGTAGTATTTATTATTATTTTATAATTTCTTGGTACATTCTGCAATCCTTTACATATAATTGTTTTTTCCTTTTGATATGAATATCGGACGAAGGGTGTTAATTTTCCTTTTTTAAGGGAAGAAGGGTGTTGAGTTAGACACGAGGTGTGCGGTCTGTAACGAGCAAGTATCCCATGGAACAAAGTTACAATGAAAACTTTGCGATATCCACATTTAGAAGTCTTCAAAAGTTCTATAAAAAATATGGTTCTTCGATAGACATGTGTAAAACTTATCTTCATTTGAGATGTAAGAAAAAAAATTCGGAGGTCATTGGTCTCAATCTACTCCCTCCGTCCCAAATTAGGTGACATGGATTTGTCAAAATATGGATGTATCTGTAGTTATGTACACTAAAATACGTCTAGATACATCTATATTTTGATAAATCCACGACACCCAATTGGGGACGGATGGACTATTAATTAAGCAAAAACAAATAGTGACGTCGTAATATTTGTCACCGTTCATTGCTAAATTCTGTTTTCTCATGTGTCCCAAATAAAGTTGACTTTGAAGTCGAAATTTCACACGTTTGTAGAAAACCCCCTCTTTAACTTACTGTATTTTTTCAGAATTTTTAGATAGCTTTGATATGGTTTTCTCCGGTTTCCATGGGATATTTTCTGTCATACTATCATGGACATTGTGAGGATGAGGGGCATATGTTTTTCGGTTTGAACTTTAAAGCGGCCTAATGTAGTGCTTGGTCATCACGGGAGGTCACACAAACGGCTTGTGTCCCTACCCGAGGAGTAGCGGCCGCCTTGCTATGGACTGTTCTAGTGGTCGGTCAGAAACAAGGCATAGTGCAGCACAACAATGGTAGCATTCCCCTCCTGATGAGTGGATCGTGATCAACCGGTAAGAAGAAGGGGAGCCATCGGTTGGAATAGTTAGCGTAGTTATCTCGAACCAAATGTTCGAGGAGAACTAGAACATACTCTCACGGTAAAATGGCACTCAAACGTTTCGCACCCGCGATCCCATGTAGGTCGGCACTCTTCTTAATTGACGAGACTACAATGGAAGGCATAGAGGCGAGATTGTTGAGAACTCTCGCGTCATGTTCGGTCCAAATCCCCCATGTAGCGAGAAGTAGCAAGGAGGAGAGGCCTTTGCGGCGCCGTGCGTGCACTCCAGTAATAGAACACCACCCCTCCTCGACAGACCCGAACGAATGGAAACTCCATTGCGTGATGTTAAAATCCCCCGAGCCAAGCCACTCCTTAAGCCCGCTCCAAATGCAGATAGAGTCTCCGGTTCCCTCTTACAAAGTCACATGACCCAACTTGGCCAACCCCGCCTAACTAGACTATGAACGCTACTATGTACGAAGGGGCAGCCTCTCCCTCTCCAGGCGGCACGACCGTCAGAGGAGGGGGCGGCGACGGAAATGCATATCTCAAGGCTGCGAGGAGAGAGAAGGTTGAGGAAAGTGAGGCCGGGCTGATCGAGTTGTGGCTAGGTAGCCTCCCCAATGTTGCAAACCGTGCTACGCCCTGCGATTCTGCCGTGCATAGCTAATGGAATGTAAAGTGTTCCATTTCACACACGCACACAGAAAGCTAAAAATGCAACTGTTGTTCCAGTAACAGTTCGATCTCAAACATATTAAAAAAAATCGATCTCAAAGCTACTGGAAAAGAAAGTTTACGATGTCGAAGCAACAGAGAGAAGGAGCAGCCACGCATTCATGCACAAACGACGCCAGCATGTCCGAGACCAAACCCAAATTTTACAAGCTTCTTTTTTGCGCAATAATCAAGTTCAAATAAGGATCCAAAAGTACTGCCAGGCTACATAGAAATTAACATTCAAGCGAACGAGAATCGACCTATGAAAGCGAAGAACATGAACAGAGATCGGTCATGTCCTCTTAGACGTTTCCACAAACACCTTGCTCGCACCGCCACCCCCACGCTACTTCTCTCCCTCCTCGTCCTCCTCGTCCTCGTACGGCTCGATGGTTCCGGATTTGAGGTCCAGCGTGAAACCATCCCAGTCCACCTCCTCTTCTTCCTGGCCGTCCGCGCCGGCGGCCGGCTCCAGGACCTCGCCGTCTCTCCGCGCGTCGGCCTCGCCGTCAGAGGTGGAGTACCCGTCAGGTCTCGCGGGCGGGATCCGCCGCGCCATGCGCGCGTAGCCCCGGGCGTCGACGGCGCCGAGGCGGGCCTCCGGATGGCTTCGGATCAATGTTGCTGCGGCAGTCACTGGCTGGCGGCGGCGGAGCCAGGCCGCGCGCCCACTTAGCAAGGAGACTGCGCGGCGGAGCATGTTCGCGATGTGCTCGGCCAAGGCGTGCGAGATGAAGCCCAAACTCAGCCCAGGAGAACTATATACTACCTCCTCAATATTCTAAAAGAAAAACTACCTCCTCAAAATAATGCCTCCACAGGTTAGATTTGGCCAGGATTAATTATGGCATTATTACCCTGTTGCCAAAAGGGGAGGAGGCTGATAGAATACAGAAATATAGGCCTATTTGTTTGCTACAGGTGTTGTTTAAAATCTTTTCTAAAGCTATGACCTCCAGACTGGAAAGTTACATGAGTAAAATTATTAACCAGTGCCAATCTGCTTTCATAAAAGGAAGAAACATCATGGATGGGGTGGAATTGCTCCAGGAAATTTTGAGAGAGACTAAGTTCAAGAAAAAGCAGGGAGTGGTCTTGAAAATTGACTTTGAAAAGGCCTATGACAAAGTTAATTGGGAGTTCCTGTTTAAAACCTGCAAACAGAAAGGCTTCAGTGATAAATGGATGGGCTGGTTTAGGAGTATTGTTACTCAAGGGACTCTTAGTGTCAAAATCAATGATAAAATTGGCCCTTACTTTTGTAGTTACAAAGGTGTGAGGCAGGGAGACCCTTTATCTCCTTTCTTATTTAATGCTGCTGCTGAGAATCTATCTAAAATGGTTCATAAAGCTCAAGATGCAGGCCTTGTGGTGGGCTTAGCTGATCATTTGATTGACAAAGGTGTGGCAATTTTGCAATATGCTGATAACACAATTTTTCTTTTCAAAGATGATGTGGAAGTGGCCAGGAATCTTAAATTGTTGCTGTATATTTTTGAGAATATGTCTGGACTCAAAATTAATTTTGAAAAAAGTGAGGTTATGTTGATTCAAGAAGATGATGATAAAGTACAGGATTATGCTGACATCTTCAATTGTCAGAAAGGTTGCTGGCCTATTAAGTATCTGGGTGTCCCAGTGAATGCAAGGAGAAATTATGTTCATGATATGAAATTCTTAGGTGAAAAAGTGAAGGGGATGATGGAGGGTTGGATGAGTGGTGCTCTGTCTATTGGGGGCAGAGTAATTAGAACAGATGTGTGCTTGTCTTCTGTGGCTGTTTATCACATGTCCATGTTTTTGCTTCACAAAACCACTCTGGAAGAATTGGATAAACCAAGGAGAGCTTTCCTTTGGCAGAGCAGTCCAGCTAAAAGGAGATATCATCTGGTGTCTTGGGATTTGATTTGCAAACCTAAATCCAAAGGTGGTCTTGGCATCAAAAACCTTGCAAGATTCAACATCAGTCTGATGTGTAAGTGGTGGTGGAAATTGGAGGCTGGTGATGGTCCTTGGCAGGAGTTCATGAGAGCAAAATACTTGGCTGGGGGAGGTATTTATCAGATAAAGCATAGAGCAATGGATTCTGCTTTCTGGTCTGACATTTTACATGTGAGGCAGGTGTACCTTCAGGGGAGGTTTATGGTTGTAGGCAATGGGGAGAAGACTGACTTTTGGGGTGATGCCTGGTGTGGGCACAGACCTTTGAAAGATATATATCCGGACTTGTTTGAAATTTGTAATGAGCAAAATATTTCAGTAGCAGGGATGGCCCAATTGAGATGGACACCTTCCTTTAGAAGGTGGCTTAATGGTGAGCTTCAGAATAAGATGAGAAATCTGCAGAACAAATTAGCTACTGTGGCTTTGAGTGATGGAAGGGATATTCCTAAATGGAAGTGGACAAAAAATGGGATTTTTTCTGTGAAATCCATGTATAATCATCTGTCTAGTCGTGGCATTGACAGGTCCTTCAGGCACCTATGGAAAGCTAGGATTCCATTCAAGATTAAAGTCTGGTTGTGGCTTATTTGGCATGATGCAATAGCTACTAAAGACAACATGAAAAAAAGGAAGTGGTCAGGAAATTTCAAATGCCAGTTTTGTGATAAAGATGAAACTATCCTGCATCTGTTCTTTGAGTGTGTTGCAGCAAAGTATGTGTGGAGTGTGATTGGGACTGCTGTTGGGGCTGGCACTAGACCTGCTTCTTTCCTTCAATACTTCTGGTGGATTCCTAAGCATCTTTCGGCTAGTCGTAATGTTCAAATCACAGGGGTGGCAGCAGTTTGCTGGGCCATCTGGAAGATTAGAAACAGAGCCTGTTTTGAAGGAAAACTGATTAGGTCCCCTTTTGAGCTAATCAGTTACACTTGTGTTTTTCTTTCCTACTGGGCAGGTCTTCATCCGTCGCAGGAGCAGAATGACATTCGTGCTGGAGCCAACACCCTCATCCAGGTTGCCTCTTCGCTGGGATCGAACAGAAGTGCTGCCCCTGGACGACTTCGTATCACTGATGGGGGTGTCGAAACTGGTCAAGATACTGATATGGAGGGAGAGGATTTGGAGAACAATGCCGCTTAAGGAGTTTCCAGCTGGTGGTTGTCATTTTAGAACTTCTGGTGGTTCTTTAGCAGTTGTGTTCTAGCTCCTGTTGAGCTTGGTTTCTAGACTTCGTTTCATGCTCGTTCTTTTGCTTTGTTGTATATATACTCCTGGCTGGCTTGGGGCGTTGAGACTAAAAACTCGAGGAACGTTGTGGTGGTGTGTTCCGTTTGAAATATAATGGAATGCGGACCCTTTTCGGGGGGTGCCGTTTGTGTAAAAAAAACATCTACAAGATATAATAAATATAATACTACCCCCGATCCGAAATAAGTGTCAGATGGTCACACCACGTCTAGGAAAAAATTTGGCTTACTGTCCTACACGATCGGAGGGAGTATAAAAATAATTTACTGTGAATCTATTGATATTTGGTTTGGTATTCTGAGTTTCATATTTTTACCTACATGATGATCGATCAAGTTGACTTTTTACTAAATTTATACGGGGAAGTTGGAGTGTGTTGCCCGCTTCTAAGGCGACACTGCTCAGTGTGCTCACAGGTGATTAACCCGACAGCTAGCAGGAACTATAAATTACGAATGATTCAAGAGCCTCTCGCAGTAGCAGGTAAAGTTTGCACAACATCAAGCCATATCAAGCACAACATTCATAACGAGCAAAAGCTACTATATATGGAACCGAGTGTTAAGCAACCATTTATGTAGATGTCCGTTTTAAGATCACACCACGGTAAGGGGGTGGATACTTCCAACCGGCATCCAAAACCATCAGTTCAAGTTCCACAAGACCTGTACGGCAAAAGGCGAAAAGGAGGGCTAACTACATGGCATTTCCTATAGTTAGGCGACAAGCTAAACCCACATCGTTTTATGGGTTTCACTTCATTATGGGACCTCACATATCGCTGGATACTTCAAGAACAAGTTGGCTGGCTCTTCTTCAGCTTCTCAGCACAGAACTTCCTCGTGTCAGCACCCTTGACATTGAATTCCATCAGGAGCTCTTCAAACAGAACCTCCATGTTGGCCTTGAAGGTTAAGGCACGACCTGCACGCAGTGGATTCACTGCACTGCTGCTGCTGGATCCTTCTGGATTTGAGTCTTTGTCCTCATCATCTTCGTCGGGAACTACAGACCCAACTTTATTACCCTCCATGTAGTATTTGCATGCAGCCAGAACGGCACGGCCACGTTCACGGAAGTGTCCAGCAACAAGATCTTCAAAGTGCTGTTGAAACAAGCAGCAACCAGTAATAAAGGTTAGACATTACCCTGGTATATTTATAATCTAAGTTTCTCGGTGCACTACACAGCAGTGAAGATAATAATTACTCCCTCTGTTTCTAAATATAAGACATCTTATATTTAGGAACAGGGGTAGTAATATGGTCCACTTTTGTCCATCTTTGTGACAATTAATTTGAGACGGAGGGACTACATACGGGTGTGCAGATCTGAAACTGTGGAAACCAGTTTAAACAGGTCAGTGGAAGCTAGCTCACCTTCCTTCACAAATTCAATCATAAATTTTGACGTAGTACAAAAAAAATGAACTAGCCCAAACCGGTTAAACCATGAGACCTTTTTTGCCCACACCTAGTAATGCAACCAACTTAAGTGCCAAATTGTGGCTGTTATGTTGTGCTACACTGTGCAAACTAGGTGTGGAACTATCAACCTTTGGTTTGCTAAGATCTGAAGGTTGATTGGCATGGATTGAGGTGGACTAAATCTCACGCAAGTCAAAATCCCCCCTAATCCCCTCCAATCCACTTGTGGAGGGGATTAACCAAACAAGCCGTTACTGATACTAGCAAGATTTCACTGCTATGGCTCCAAAATGTTTACTCTTGTTTAGTAAAAAGCACTTGTATAATCCAAAATAATAATAATAACTGCTTTCAACCCTGAACCCTGGCATAGGTCCACTTTTCAACCCTAAATGGCAAAATGCTCAGTGTCCATCCTTCCAAGTGATTTTATACCAGACACTGACGTGGATTTACGATGATACAATGTCCAAGCTAAGGTCCATGTGGCGTGTCACCCAACCCATACAAATCCATCATGTTACGATATTAAAAGGTTCCTACAATTGATGACGCTCTCTCTAACAAGTCCACTTTCACATACAAATTGGATGGTTTTCAATAGCTCTGGATTGCAGTTCAAGGTTAAAAACTGAAATCTTAACAGTTCAGGGTTGAAAAGTAGACTTCTCTTATCTCTACATTTTCCTTCAAACAAAATAGCATTGCATATATTCAGCAAGTTATATTTTCAACAAATCTTCACAACTATGAGCATGCTTGCATTCCTGTGTTAAAACTGCAAGAGCATGATAATTAGCAGTATGTTACCTGTGGAGCTCTACGGAGCGAGTACAACATTGTCCTGCACGAGTACTCAAATGTTGTATCATTATACTCTAAGGCACTCCTCTGTCCACTAGCATTGTTGGCATACATTTCATATCCTGGCTCATTGAAGTATGGCTGTTCATTCAATACGAGAGCTTGAATGGAGACTAGCACTTGTAGCATGGTTGAGTGAGCTGAATTCCACTTCTCACAACCCTGACCATCCCAGGTGCCTAGGAGGCTAAGGCAAACTTTTCCACAAGCATACAAATTCGGATTAAGCCGAAGTCCTCCAGAATGATAGTGTACCACCTGCAAAAGCACCAGAACAGGTATTTTAATCAAAATATGAAGGAAAAAAAAAAGTTACCAAAGTGTCAATACATACTGGAGGAGTTGAAGGATAACTGGCAGTAAATTGAGCATCAAAGAAGAAAAGGCCATCATGGTAGGGTGTTCCCTGAGGCCCAATCATCACAGCTCTAAGAAGATCCATTCGATTTTCCGAGACACGAACATATATTGAAGCTGCACAATAGAATAACCGTTCATGTACATAGAACAGCCATGTGCATTTAAAGCTGCTAGCAAATTTAACCCATGAGATTCAGCAATGAGCTGCAGGCTTTATGAAACTGTTCAGGTGAAACCGTTAAAGTATCAAAGTAGTAACAGGATGATAAATTAAAAATAACTTAAACACTAATAAAAGAGCTTTCTTCAACAAGACTACCACCCTCAGAAAAAGCTAAAGTGCACAAATATTGAAGCAGCACTGAGTAATGGAGAAGTGGGTGGTTCAAATCCGGTCATCAATGTGCTTTAAAATTTCTTTCGGATAGCTGACCTGGTAAATCGTTCTCCAGGAGTTTCCAGTCATGCTGGATTCTTTTTGTCCACTCTTTCCCCGTCTGGAGTGAAGTTTGAGAAAGAAGTAAGTATCTGATTGGGAAAGGGGAATAACCAAAGCAATATGCTTATATGCATAAGATGTTACCTTTCCAACAGGTTGATTAGCATAGTGATGATCAGAGAAATCCTCAACGGTATCAAACTGCTTGAAAAACTTATATTTCTTACCAATTTCGTCCTCTATTTCTGCCATTGACTTAAAATTGCCAGGCACATCATCAGTTACATCTTTCTGTAACCAAGAAACAGTAGCCTCCACACCTGGAGGCAGATCTAAATCGTCAAATTTATCAGCCAGGTGCTGGTTGAAGTCGGTATCATCAAATTCATAGTCAGACCCTTCATCCTCATCATCATAGCAGCCTTCATCTTCATCATCTACATAATAATCTTCTTCCTCAATTTCACTAGTCTCAGGTTCAGATGCTTCGATGGAAATATTTTCTTTACAGGGTCCAACTTTATCACCGGATGAAGATCCCTGTAAAATATGTAAATATAGTTATAAACTAAGACACAAAATCAGCCATAAATTTATTCTAAATAATAGTCACGCATATCATGACAGATTGCTCTTCACTGCCAGCATTAGACATGAAATATATGGCCTGAGCAAACCCACAAGATTGTCCTAAAGAAGTCTGCAGAAACTACATTGTGGCCCTACTGTCTGGTCTCCAGTGTGTGTCTTTTATAGATCGATAGAAACAATCATGCAAAATTGGCCTTGGCATTCTAAAATGTGACCTAAAGTTAAATTAAAGAATCTAGTTCTATTGAGAAAAACAATAAAAGAATAATGCAAGGAAGTACAGGCAGAATATCACTAGTAAATGGTAGCTACGTTGGTCCTGTTGTTTATCCACAAAACAAGTAATGACCCTGTATGGGTATAATCTTCAATTTAAACCCACAAGTTTAAGCACTACCAGAACGAATGCAGCGTCTAGAATTTTCTAAGAGAACAAAGATTCAGAAGGATGCTAAATTCACCTACGCAGGGCACATAAGGAAATTACTTCTTCGATCAATAGACAAACAAGTGCAGAAGTTTGAACATCATCAGACAACAATTTGGTTCCTCTCCCTACCAACTACTCACGTCAAGAAGCAGCTAGGCAAATGCACCGCCGCTCGCCCACATCAAACTAAAAAATGTCTTACCATGTCTGCATCTATTAACTCAACAGAAGAAATACGTAGTTCAAACACAAGCATAGTCAGCAATAATCAACACATGACCTAAAATAGTTACTTTTAGCTAAATAAAAAAACAAGGGGACCTCATCTATGATAGTCCAGAGTCGCAATATTCCAGTAGGAAATTTGTCCGCGCGCATTCAAATGATTCCTTGTGGCCTACCACAAGCCTCTTGCTAAATCACTGGCCTAAAATTGCTCCTAGCCCCTGTAAAATGCTAACTTATGTGGCTAAGACACTCTCGCATGCACTACTAGCAATTCATGTGTACCATTGCTCAAATCCCCACCAGTTTACCAATGGAGCATGAAGATTTAACATGGCACCAATGCTAAATCCACGTGCAGTCTACAAAACGTTAAAACATCTTACATTTCTATACGGAGGGAGTATTTATGTACTTCTCTGAATCAACAGGCAGTAGATAGATCAAATCTTCCCAATGGCAAACAACATATTCAGACCCCCAATTCTATAAATACCCCCACGGAATATACAGACACAATTCAGGCAGACAGACCATACAGTCCAAATCCGGTCAATAAACAAAATCGACTGTGAGGTAAACTGCATCCAACATTTGAGTCAGGTGCCCAGAAAACCCCAATTGTGCCGCAATCAATCTCGAGAAACCTCAAAACCAAATTGCTCAATCCTACTACCATCGTCAATGATATTTCGACCTCAAAATCAAAAGCACGCCCCAAATCTACAGACCTAAACCCTCCAAAAATCTCGATTACGCCCAAACCAAACCGTGGTGTGACGCTCCGCATCGACGTCCTACGAACTCGGACAAACACAACGGCCGCAACATCCGATTTCCGCGGAAACCGCTCGGTTAACAAACCCCAGATAACGAAGTTAGGGCCCGGAATTTCCGCGGACGGCAAGGTCGCGCGATGAGTACCTGGCAGCGCTGGCGCTTCTGCTGCTGCACGGCATCCCACGCGGCGGCGTCGGCGGCGCGGCAGGACGACGACGAAGCGCCCCCTTGCATATGCGGGTACCTGCGGAAGATCGAGAAACCCGTTAAAAAACCGGTAAAAACAAAATCGACAAACGATTCTTCGACAGAGATAGGGAAGGGCGAGGAGGACGCACTCAGCGGCGTCCATGGTCACGGCCAATGGGCGGCGAGCGGTGGCCGGGCGAGGCCCAGGCGAGGCGGGTGGGGGAGGAGGAGAAGCCGAGGAGGTGTGCGGGTCAAGGGTCAGGGCAGTGTGCGCGTAGCGGTGCGTAGGGGAGGAAGCAGAGACAAAAGTCTTGTGCCGCCCCCGACTGGCACGTCGGCCCCCCCACCGACCGCTGGCGACGGGGTTCTCGCGGGACCACCTGGCAGTGATATCACGCACAGCGGCCCACACGTGACTCGGGCCTATATCTCTTCTCTACTATATAATTTGTCTTACCGTGATGATGGTTCGTTGGTACGTCTCAGGAAACGGGGCGTACGTTCCACGGTACGGGTACGTCATACGTCGTCGCTAATTTTCTTGGTTTCCTAGGTCGCCTGATTTTTGCCCCCGATCGATGGGCCACACGCAAACGTGTCCTGCTCGAATTGATCTGTCGCACGTACCAAAGGGCAAAAGACCACGTCTCCCCTACATATGCCGCCTCCACAAGACCGTCTTAACCACGTCCGGACCAACAGCCCGCCTCGCCGCCGCCATGGAGCCGAAATCATCGCCGAAGATGTAGCTGTAATGATCTACGAAGATGGAGCAGGAGCTACTGCACCAAGGACTCACACCCGTCATCCGCGACATCCTTCAGATGTCTACCGACTCCGAGCTCGATCCGGTACCCTATCTCCCTGTTTTCAGATGTCTCCCTGTGTGCACGGCGAGGTTTGGAGCGTGGCCTGTAGCTTGCGTGCAAGCACGACGTGAAGACGGGCCGCGCTGTGTCGCGCGCGGAGTAAGGTCGGCGGATGCTCGACCTTGGCAGAAAATACGTCCGGGTCGGGAAAGTAGGGGGCCGTGGCGTGGAGCAAGGTCGGCGGAAACTCACCTTGGCAAGAAAGGCGTCCGGGTTGGAATGCAATGGGCGGCGACGTCGCGACGCGGCGGCGGCGAGCACGCGGGGACACGCAGGCGGCGGCGCGCGCTGGCAAGATACGAGGAAACAGTCCGAGCAACTGGTTTCTGGCCCAGCGCCTCCCACACCTCGGGCACCAAACAGTTCCCCTGCCTATCGCCATCCCTTGCCGGCTCGCCGTCCGTGCACCTGATTCGGGCAATCGACATGTCGTCTCTTCACCTAATTCTGGTGACCACGGCCAGGGTTCATACGGAGGCGGCTCCATGTGAAGCTCGAGTTGCTCTGTTAATTTTTACTGATCCAAATTCCCTCTGCCGTGTCCCGCTTGGGTAGTAATGAAGTGCTGGGCTCGATCAATTGTTGTGGTCTGGGAGGAGGCAAGTAGCCAGGAGCGCTATCGAAGCACGCTCGGGCTACCAGCAGAGCACAACTAGCAGCAACATCTTCAGGAAGAAAATCGGGCTTGCATGCCTAGAGCAACCTAGAGCACAAAAAAAAAATACAGAGCACTCTTTCTAGCTAGCACATTTTTTTAGTACACAACTTGATTCCAAAGCTCACTGTTGAAGCATGGAATTAACAAAAAATGGATTAGGGATTTAGGGACCTGGAGCTGTTTGGTTAATTTATTACAATAATTTTGCTATTTTTGGCTCCCATATGATACACGATATTAATATTTTTTTAATCTTTGCAAGGAATAAAAATAATGATCCCAAAAGTAGTAAACTGGAGGAGGCACGAACCAAATATTTACATCATTTGATAAGGACCTCTGACAATGTAGTCATTATTGTTTCCTATCTTTTGCGGTCTAATGCGATTTCGACTCCACGCTAAGTTACTTTCATTCGGAGCGGGACAAGCTGACTGTGTCGGTTTCTTATGTTCTCTTTTCCGTGAGGCAAATAGACCTGGACATTTGCCTGGATAGCTAACGAGAGAGAAATCACGGGTAATCACGGGTGACAGGGGACCTTACGAGGAACAAGCCAGGACGACATGGACGGATCTTGGGGCACTAGAGTCACTTCTCAAAGAGAGATGTGGAAAGGGCATAGTGATACTACAGATACATGGGTCCATCAATCTTGGGGTAGTATTCAATGTGGAAATCGCTAGAGCGCGTCAAGGCTAAATAAAAATCAGCCCGTAGCGATACATTTTCTTCCGCGCGGCGACGACGACTCGGTTTCCTACCGGGAGCCAGGCTAGCGACCCACGCGCGGGCAGGTCAAGCGCCGGGCCCGCGGTCAGTGGAATGCGTTTACGGGGTTGGCTCTACCTACCAATAAAACCGCGTGCGGTTTTCCAGCGTACGCGCAGATGTTCTGCGCGGCGGAGATCCATAGTTGCTCGTGTGCGGCTGCAGCTAGCAGGACGTGTGGCCTGAGTGGCATGCTTTCATCCCGCTTTATAAATAACTAGCTAGATCCGGGCGCGGCACGCCGCGCCAAGTTAGTTTTTTTTTGGGGGTTTATCGCTGTAACGGATTTACTGGTTTTGCACTTTGTTTTGAAGCGTTCGCTTTTGTAATACGATGGCAGGGGTGGTTTGCATGATGATACTACATAGCAACGATATCATTTTACAGAGAGATTAACCGGCTAGGTTATATTGGCTAAGGGTGGACAACGCCTAATTATACATAGAAATTGGTTGCAGAACAACACTTGCGATAGTTTGGATGCAATATGCTGCTTCTTTGTTCTCCTGATTGGACAGTACCCTCACGACGTCTCACGTTCTGATGTGCACGCATTGGGCCACACCGTTTGCAAACAATAATGAGAAGGAATATTTATCGCATTGAGTAAGAAAAGGACATAGTATTGTTATTACCACACTGATGCACATTGTTAACTTGTTATAGCAAAGCTTCGGGTTTGCAATTTTCAGTAAAAATGCAACGGGAGGTGGTAGGTAGCAAGACATTGACAAACCGGTTAAATTTCAGAATGAGCACGTTCACGAAAGTCAGATATGTTTCTCAGTTTTTTATCGGATAAGGCGGGCAACTTTGGCAGAACCATCCTGGTGAATGAATGCAAAGCCCATCTTTCGTGCTCCATTTTGCTTGAATTTGCCTAATCTACGTAAGCAGATGAAAACTTCTCTAAAAAGAATATGAAAGCAGAAACGGAGCACCAAGAATAACCCAAAAGAAAGCAGAGCAAAAGCAAACTCTTCAGAATCTGGAGAAAATAACTTTTAGCTCGAGTTTGTTCAAATCCTATAAAATACAGCCAATATACTATATCAATCCACAGAGAGATAGATGATAACTAAACCCATGAACACCACCCAAAATAAAGCATTTCACATTGAATAAACGATTATTTATTGAACTCCCATTTGCTCAAGAGCATTGATACAAAGTTCGCAGGACACAATGAAATAAGAGATGCCTCTTCTTGGAAACTAAGCTCAAGAACTGTAACAACCTCGATAACACTGACGGTCTGTGTTTTGAGCCGCTTTGGGAGTCGATGCACCATCATTATGGACTAAGTGCTAGAGATTCTCATGAAGACCTTGTAATCCTGCAACAATCGATAACTGAAATAATACATCAAGGTTTAGTCATCCCCTTGATCAGTTGTAGAATCCCTTCACTTGTTTGTTCATTTTTGCACTTACGTGTTGAAGGGAAAGTAGAAGGATAGCACTAATAGCTTATAAACTTCGAGTAGAAAACTATGATCGGTTTATCTCTTAGTTACCATTAGTCAGAGTTGCAATATGTCTGAATGAATATAGTTTGAGCAAACTGATAAGAGGAGATGGAACTGCACATGAAACATACTCATATCTTTGAAAATGGTGACTATCTAAGAAAATAGTAAACCAAGAATGTAACCATGGAAAGGAACAATAGGACCATACGTTTTTGCAAAAACTAAGTATTACATTACATTTAAGGAGAAAAAGTTTGCTCACTTCTGAATTCTTATTCGACCATTCGAAAGAAAGAAAAATACCCATCAGCTCATCAGATTTATAAATCTTAAAATAATTTACCTTACATCTATTTTTAAGGTGTTAAATTTTGCTAATGAAGATATAGACAATGATAAGCAGATTTTGTGCACATCGAATATATATTACTCTATGTAGAAAATAAACAAAATATTAGCATGTCAAATATAAATTTATTCTAGCACCAGGTGGCTAATTTATCAACACAATTTCAGACACAGTATGTAAGCTTTTAGGAATGGCATAGAAAAAAGCAGTCAACATTGACAGAAGGAAGTTTTATCCATAACCGATTGAGCAAGATACAGATTGGTGAAAAGTTGACTGAACGCTATTTGCAGACAAGATTCTTGCATTAACTATTAAGGTAACAAAAATATTATTTTCCTCACAGGTAAGATAATTGTAATCTAGCATACCTATGTATTTAGCTCGGTGGATCAGAAAGCTCGAGTCTACCTGTGGAAGCCGTAGGCGTTGTGTTCCACAAAATGTAGATATGGGATGTGGCCAGGCATGGCTATATTGAGAGGATGGGAGTCTGGTTATCTCGACTGGCATCCTGGACAATGTCTTGAACTGTTCATACAATGAGAATGAACACATGTATCCTTTAGCTGATCAAACATTCATAGGTCTTGAGTGAAAGAAGATAAGACCCAAAAGTATCTTTTGAGTAAAACAACATAATGTGGAAACCTAAAAGGTTGTTAGTTATGCAGGCCAAACATTCAATTCCTCTTAACTGCAGCCTCGAAACAAATGTTGAATATACATATAGTGCCATAAAACGAATTTTTTACATCTCCTTTGTTGAGTCACCAACATAGACAAAAGCAATTAGGTAATTTATCAAAATTAGAAAATGTACATAGGGCAACCTATTATTTCCAACATTCTTTTAGGTTACCTCAAATTGTACCTTTTCATGTTCCAATAGAGTCGCATGATCCAAGTACCTACACAAGTAAAGCTGGACAAACATTACCACACAGCATCCCATATGCCAAATACATCATGAAACAGTAAAGTTGGCATTTTGGAGAGTGTTTTTTTTTTCAATTCTATGCACACACAGGAATACCATGGGAGAATAAAAAACATAAAAATAAGTAGCTCATAACATATCTAAAAGAATATGTTTGTTTCGTTCAAGCCGCATCAACTATTCCTAATAGAACTTTGAAACATGTATGCAAATTTTCTAAGCGTAGAAATTTGTGTAAAGAAAAAACATATACTCTGAAAGAGTAAGGAATTGAATACTAAGGGGTCCATAGGATTTCACGCACAACACCTATCCAGACCTTAGAGCATCACTTAAGAAGCAAAGTAGACTGCAATTGAAAAACTATTATCATTGAGCAGTATGCAAACAAATACGCCGTGTCGCACCCGGACTTCTAGAGGATACTCGCAGTTCCGTTGAACAGTAGATGATTGGATTACGGGGCTTACCGGCACCCGCATCTCTTACGAGTAGACCAACACACGTATGTGTGACAACCAACCCCTACTGTTCATCGTCTACGTAAACCATCCCATAGAAATCAGGATACTACCATTGACGTACTTCATACCATACACACATGGTACGTCAACGGCGTTGAACAAAGTGATAGCACAACATATCTCTAAGACACAAAAGATGGAAATAAGTTGCAAATAGCTCTCACTAGAGCAGAGATAGCAAATACAATCATCCAGAGGACACATGTCCCAACAATCATCATTACATCACAGCGGAAGCATTCAAAAGGTCTGAGTACAGACAAAAACCAAATAGGCTTAACAAGCCGGAAACGAAAAGACGGGGCCCATCCACGAAGTCTCGGATCCTGCCCGGGTCCGCTATCTACTCGTCAACAGCCTCGTCGTACTCCACGTAGTAGCCACCATGGGGATCCTCGGAAACGTAGTCTGCGAAAACCACAGCCCCAAAGGGGTCAGTACAAAAACGTACTGGCAAGCAAGACTCACAGTTCACCAAAGTGTAACCCGTCAACACCAAGCACATATGCTTTGGGTTCAACGGAAGAAAGGGTGATATAAAAGATGCGGCAGCGGGCTACAAAAACCAACTACAGATGCATGCTATAACTTCCGGCTAACAGAAATGAGATAAGATAGCGTATCGTAACCAACTAACAACTAACTCCAAACAAACCCATCATGGATCTCGCCCCTTATCCGAAGAAGCAATCCGAGGATAACTCACGCAGTTGGATTAATGATGGTTCAGGTTATTGTGTCAAATAAACCTATTACTAGTCAAGTTATCATAGTTAGGTGTAAGTTGTCTGAGTACTTGTTAGCCAGTACTTTCACCACGTCGTCACATAACCGCGGACAACACGGCTTCTCGAGAAGATTCATCCCTGCAGGGTGTGCTCCAGTACCCGTACACACTCAAGCCACCAACTAAAACTCAGGTTGGCTTGACACGACTCGAACCATCTCTACAGCCTGTCCTAGGAGCCACAGAGCTATAAGGTCCCAGACACGCAGCCGAATACTCAGCGCAAGTGTGCAAAACTCCCGCAGGACGCAACACCCCGGCAATACAGGCCTCGCCCTATATGTGTGCATCATCATCATCATCAGTAACCATGGGAGCGACCCATTTATGCGTATGAGCCAAATGGAACACCCGAACTAAGTGTGGCTCTTCGGACAAACTGCGGATCAGATCAAAGCCGAGGGGGGTTCCATACCACCACCCGGATGCGGTGAGCACGCTCATCATGGATCAGTAGACAAGACCCTTTTCCTAATTAGGGTTGACACTAGCAGGCCTCAAAACCACGCCGGGCCTCCTGCCGGTGCCTTATCAGCAAATTATTATTACCCAAGCATTAACAGGTTGATTGTTTAACATCGAGCCCCAGAACATAATAAAATATAGTAACCGAAAGTAACGGGTAACAGACTCGAGCAAAACAACCCTAAGCATGCTAGTAAGACACGGGCAACAACCAATGGGGTTATAGGTGTGGAGGTGAGGCTATATCAGGGTTAAGGATAACATGTGATAGGTTCGTAACAGAAGCAACGATTCATAAGGCTAGCAGAATAGTCAACGGAAAGTATCGGTATCCAATGTTGAAAGGAACACGATGGTTCATGTGAGTGAATACTTGTCTGCAAACTCAGTAGCCTGGTACTGAGCTAAATCCTCTGAAGGGGTGTCGTAAGTATCGTCTGTCTCAACGTCGTCGTCTATCCGAGAATAAGCAAACAAACAACGCAGAGAGACAAACAATCAATAACATGGCATAATGCACAATCATGGGATGATTCATGACCATTTAATTGATGCATCAAAAATAAACTAGTTGACATGGTAACACAATTTAAATGGACCCATATGCAATTTGGATTGCATATGGAAAGCCCATGAATTAAGGTTGAAATAATTGTTTTACAACTAATCAACAGGTGAAAGTGGATTAGTATGATGCATGGATGAGGAAAACAGAAAAATAACAACAATAGAATCATTTGGAAATAAGGTTTACCAATTTTGGAAATTTATTTATTAAGTTATGGAATTTTGGTTCCTTAAAGGTGTTACACAAGCATTTGTTGTTTTCACCAATTTTAATTGTTCAAAACAGCTAACAAAGTTCATATTTGAATAGAACACCAAATTTTAGGTGGATTACATGTTTCAATTATCGAAAAAGGGAATAGAAGGAAGTACTTATGAATTAAACAAGTTAAACAAGATTTAAATGATTTTAATTCAATTATTAATATTGATTGAATTTTTATTTGTTCAAAACATTAAACAAAATTCATATTTGAAAAGATTATGTTTTTCTGGTTTGAAAACATATTTTATATGTTCAAAAATAATTTAATTTGGGCAAGTTATGAATTTAGCAATTTTAAATGAATTAAACAAGGTTTAAATTATTTAAGCAATTTTAATTATTCAGTTCATGAAACAAAATTTATATTTGAAAAGGTGGTTTAATTTGACATGGAAAACATATTTCATATATGACAGTTGAATTATTATTGAATTAGTTATGGAATTAAGCAAATGTGAAAGGAATTGTTTGAATTTGAAATTTGAAAACATTTGCAATGCTCAAAACAGAAAACAATTGATTTAATTAGGTAGAGAATTAAATTTGGTCCAGAATACATATTTTATATGTTAAATTTGGAGTTGGCATTTAAAAGTTATTTGAGTTTTTAGTTTAGGGACTAATCTGTAAAATTACTGGACTTAAATTAAAGAAAAACGTGCAGAAAAGTAACTGCACCACGCAGTGACCTACACAGGCCATTGCCAGTGGGGCCAGGGCCCGCGTGGCGCCTAGGTGGCATGGCTGGGGGGTGATGTGGCCGCCAAGGTCACTGCCGCGCGGGCCCTTGCGGATGCGCGTGGAAGGAAAAAAGGGGAGGCAAAATTGCCTCCCGCGGGACTCGATCCCGCGCCCCTGGGGCGAGCGAGCGCGCGCTGTGCCACTGCGGTGGTAACTGGATTCGTGACAGAACAGGTGCAGGGTGGTGGATAAGGTGCAGTTGGGAGCGATTTTAACTGAACCCGAAACATTAACAGGTGCAGGTGTTGTTACTGAGATCGATGGAGGCGAACAGAGCGGCCGGCGGCCGTGGCTGCTCACGGGCGCGGTCCGTGCGTGCTGGGGGCGCTCGTGCGGGCCGTGTGCGTGGACGTGCACGCGAGATCGACGCGAGGGCAGAGAGGGGAGGGAGAGGGCGACTCACTGCGAGGGGAAAGAAACGGAGGGAGGCGGCCGGCTGCAGACGGTGGCGACGGTGGCGGAAACCTTGGATGGCGGCGGGGATTCGGTGCACCTCGGGGAGAACCGAGGGCACGTGGCGGGAGAGGGAAGTGGGGCGGTTCCGTTCCCGGCCCAAGCACGGCCGGGAGGGCACCGTGGCAGCGGTCACCGGAGAGGAAAGGCGGCGGTGGTGGTGTTCTCGGTGGAGGATTCAGAGGGGAGAGGGCGGAGCAGCGAGAGAGGAGGAGACGGCGGCGTCGAGGGAGAAAAGGGTGGGGAGGCTAGGGTACAGAGGAGGTGCTCGGTGGCAGGTTAAGAGGAGGAGGTGGAGCTCGGATCACCGTCGCTCCCCTCTGCTGCCGACGTGGGCAGGCTAGATTGCTTGTCGTACGAAGGTAGAAGACGATGGGGGGGTACCAGGCCTTCGGGGCAGTTGGGCTGGCCCCAAATGGGTTGGTTGCCCCTTTCCCCCCTTCTCTTTTTCTTTAATCTTTCTGTTTATTATTTTTTTTTGCATATTTTTCAAAGGAGAGAAAAGGAGAGGGTTTATGGGTTAGCATATTTTTTTGGGACAATTTTTATTGATTAGGTATTGTAATAGCATCAAGTACCCACTTTGGTTTTCCAAAATAGTTTAAATATGTTGTTGGTTTGAAATTTGATTGAAATCAATATTAATTGAATAATTTTGATTTAATCCACTTAGAAGTTTTAAATTCAAATTTATTGTGAAACAAGTGATTGCTTTGTTTTGCAATTTTCAATATTTCAAAATTGGCTGCTGTTTGTAATTGAATTTGTATGCAATTTGAATTAAGTGAAATATTAAAAAGAACAATTCAATAGTTTGAGCTTTTAATTCTTAATGGAAACAAATGGGTGTTTTATTTGAACTTTTTATTTGGAAAAAATTGTGACATAACAAGTATGGATAAAGGTTTGAATTTGGTTTGAAATTCAATTGGAAAACAAATGAAAACAGATGAAATCAATGCAAAACAAATGCAAACAAAAAGCAATTACTATGATGACATGATGCAAAACAAAAATAAAACAAGAAACAAACATTCTAAAGGGAGATTTTCATACTTGGGATGTTACAAAACGCCCCCCCTTGAAGGAATCGCGCCCCGAGATTCCTACTGAGGAGAGAAAAGGTCCGGATACTTCTTGCGAAGATCCTCTTCGGTCTCCCACGTTGCCTCTTTATCGGAATGATGCGACCATTGCACTTTCAAGAACTTGGTGCTCTTGTTGCGAGTCTTATGCTCGGTCTCATCGAGAATACGAACAGGGTGCTCCTCATAAGATAGATCTTCTTGCAGTTCAATGGAATCATGATCAACTGCACGATCTGGATCTTTGAAACACCTCTTGAGTTGTGACACGTGAAACACATCGTGCGCCTTAGATAGTTTTTCTGGAAGTTCAAGACGATAGGCATTTTCCGCACGCCTTGAGAGAATGTTGAAAGGACCGATGTATCTTGGTGCAAGCTTTCCTTTTACACCAAAACGATGAGTGCCTCTGAGGGGAGTTACTCGGAGATATGCCTTGTCACCAGGTGCATATATCATATCCCTGTGCTTGCTGTCATAGTAGCTTTTCTGACGAGACTGAGCAATCTTGATATTGTCACGAATGATGCGAACTTTCTCTTCGGCTTCCTTAACAATGTCAGGGCCTAAAAGTGAACGTTCACCAGCTCCAGACCAATTGATTGGACTCCTGCATCTGCGGCCATAGAGAGCTTCAAATGGTGCCATGCCTAGGCTTGCCTGGAAGCTGTTGTTGTAGGAGAATTCAGCATATGGAAGGCAATCCTCCCATTTCATGCCAAAGGAGATACCACATGCTCTGAGCATATCCTCGAGAATCTGATTGACTCTTTCGACTTGCCCTTGAGACTGAGGGTGATAAGCTGTGCTGAACAGAAGTTTGGTGCCCAATGCTTCTTGAAAACTCTTCCAGAAATGAGAAGTGAATATGCTTCCACGGTCTGAGCTTATTTCCAATGGAACACCATGAAGAGGAACAATCCTTGTTGTGTAGAGCTCTGCTAACTGGCTAGCTGAGATTGTTTCTTTAACAGGAAAGAAGTGAGCTACTTTAGTGAGACGATCAATAATAACGAAGATTGCATCGTTGCCCTTCTTGGACTTTGGAAAACCAGTGACGAAGTCCATTTCAATCATGTCCCACTTCCACTCAGGGATTTTCAGAGGTTGGAGAAGACCGGCTGTTTTCTGATGAACTGCCTTAACACGTTGACAAACGTCGCATTCAGAAACGTATTGAGCAATTTCACGTTTCATGCCAGACCACCAATACAGTGTCTTGAGATCCTGGTACATCTTTGTACTTCCAGGGTGTATGGAAAGAAGAGTTTCATGAGCCTCCTTGAGAATAACATCTTTGATACTTTGAATTTGAGGAACTGCAATGCGTCCTTCGAAGAACACAGTTCCCTTGTCATCAATTGAGAAGCACTCATACTTCACATTGCCTGCTTTGATGTTATTTGCGATCTTCTTGATCTCAGCATCACGAAGTTGTTCAGAACGAATCTTGTCCTCGAGAGTTGGACTGGCTTTCAAGTTAGCAAGATAGCCTTGAGGAACAAGACCAAGGTTCAGCTTCTGGAATTCTTCATGAAGAGGAGGTTGGCTTTCCATGATCATGAGATTATTGCAATACGACTTGCGACTGAGAGCATCGGCCATAACATTAGCCTTGCCTGGAGTGTAAGAAATGGTAAGATCGAAGTCTTTGATCTTTTCAATCCATCTCCTTTGCCTGAGGTTTAGATCTGGTTGAGTGAAGATGTATTTCAGACTCTTATGGTCGGAAAAGATTTCTGTGCGATTACCCAACAAGTATTGTCTCCATTTCTTGAGGGCAAACACAACTGCTGCGAGTTCAAGGTCATGAGTGGGATAATTGAGCTCATGTGCGTTCAACTGACGTGAAGCATAAGCCACAACTTGACGTTCTTGCATAAGAACTGCTCCTAGACCTTGGAGAGAAGCATCACAGAATATCTGGAAAGGTTTGGTAGTATCTGGACCAACCAGAACTGGTGTAGAAGTGAGTTTAGTCTTCAGGAGATTGAAACTTTCATCACATTGTGGCGACCAAACGAACTTCTTGTCCTTCTTTGTGAGATCAGTGAGAGGTTTGGCAATCTTGGAGAAGTTTTGGACGAAACGACGGCAATAGCTAGCCAAGCCAAGAAAACTTCTGACTTGCTTCACCGTCTTAGGAGGTTTCCAATCAACAATTGCCTTAACCTTTTCTGGATCAATGGCTATGCCTTTGGCAGAGATGACATGACCAAGGTAAGCAACTTCTGGAATCCAGAACTCACATTTGGAGAACTTGGCATAAAGACGATGCTCGCGAAGTTTCATGAGAGTGAGACGAAGATGTTCTCCATGCTCTTCCTCGGACTTTGAGTAGACAAGAATATCATCAAGATATACCACAACGAACTTGTCGAGGTATTCATGGAAGACAGAATTCATGAGTCGAGAGAATGTCGCCGGTGCATTGGTGAGACCAAAGGACATGACGGTGTATTCATATAGACCGTAGCGAGTGGTGAAGGCTGTCTTTGGAATATCTTCCTTTCTGGTCTTTATTTGATGGTAACCCATTCTCAAGTCTAGCTTGGAGAATATTGAGGCTCCAGCAAGTTGATCAAAAAGATCATCGATACGAGGAATTGGATACTTGTTTTTGATGGTTTTCTCGTTAAGAGGACGATATTCAACAACGAGTCTCTTTGTTTGATCCTTCTTCGCAACGAACAGAGTTGGGCAACCCCAAGCCGAGGAGCTAGGTTGAATGTAACCTTTCTCCATGTACATATCGATTTGCTCCTTCAACAACTTCAGTTCAGGAGGAGCTATCTTGTATGGATGCTTAGAGATTGGAGCAGTACCTGGTTCAAGTTTGATCACGAACTCAACTGCTCTATCCGGAGGCATTCCTGGCAATTCTTCTGGAAAGACATCGGGGAATTCACAAACCACCGGAATAGTTTCAATAGATGGTAGAGGATTTGTATTGAGAGTGTAGAGTTGAGCAACTGGATTTTCAGCATGGAAGTAGACTATCTGGCCAGAAGGGTGTGTGATTTTGACAGACTTAGCAGGACAATCAATGACTGCTTTGTTGGCTACCAGCCAATCCATCCCAAGAATGACATCAATATCTGAAGAGTGTAGAGCTATCAGAGATGCCTGGAATGGAGGGTTTCCAATTGTGATCTCGATGTTCTGGCTAACTTTATTGCTTTGCCAGCTAGATCCCGGTGATTTCACTAGGAGAGGGATAGACAACTGTTCGAAGTTGATTTCACTGTTGTTTGCAAAGCGTTGAGAGATGAAAGAGTGTGAAGCACCAGAATCGAACAAGACTTTAGCACGAAACGAGTTCACAAGAAGTGTGCCCATTACAACCTCTGGAGATTCTTCTGCTCCCTGGGCCTTGACATGGTTCACCCTCACAGTTCTCAAGACAGATTTGTTCCTGTTGCGGGGCCTAGGCGAGGAAGTGTGTACCATCACATGATTGACCTTAGGTAGTGATGGCAGCTTGTTCTGCGGGCACTTGTAGGAGTAGTGTCCTGATAGACCGCACTTGAAGCATGTACTAGCAGAACGAGGAACTGTTGGACTTGGCTGAGATGGAGCACCTCCTAAAGATACCACTGGGGTGGAAGGGAGGGCAAGAAATCCTGCCGGGCTTGGCAAGCAGATGGGCGGTGTTGGAGTGGTATATGGAACCCAAACTCTTCGTTTTTGTGGAGGCATGATAGCTTTTGAGAGATTAGCCTGTTCACGAGAGTGCTTGCGAGATTCCTCAACCAACTTGCGCCCATGCTCTTCATTTAGAGCGATGTTGATGAGGTCCTCAAAATTCTTGGCCTTGACGTTGGTGAGAGCATACTTGAGTTCCGGGTTGAGACCCCTGCGGAACTTTGCCATCTTTCTCGCTTCCGTGGATATTTCATCTCCGGCGTAGCGAGCCAGACGATTGAACTCTCTTTGGTATTCGAGAACGTCCAATTTGCCTTGTGTGAAAGAATAGAATTCCTCACGCATTTTCTCCATGAGCCCATCGGGAATGTGATGGCGCACGAAGGCTTGCTTGAAATCCTCCCATGTGATTGCCACACTAGAACCTCTCATTTCTTGGAAATTCTCCCACCAAGACATGGATTGTCCACGGAGAAGGTAGGTCACGTAAGGAACACGGTCCTCGTCAGCCACATGAGCTACCATAAGAGTACGGTTCATTTCACGGAGCCAGTCATCAGCATCCAATGGCTCGGAGGAGGTATCAAACGTGCGCGGATTGAGCTCAAGGAACTCCCGAATAGACACCCAGGTGTTGCCATTACTCCCAAGGTCTTGGTTCTGCTGCATCTGCTTTATGACTTGTGTCATCTGAGACAGCACTTTCCCCATCTCAGGTGGCAGTGTGGGTTCTTCGTCACCACTTTCCATCCTGAAGAGGATACCAAGATTAACACACTAACCGGATAACAAAATGCAATATAAGTGCTTAAAAGGATGGAGGTTAACAACGGATCAACAGATAAGTTGTTACAACGGAAGAGAAGATTTATGAAGGACGATATCGAAGCAACAACTGGGAAACAGGAGACCACAAACACCTGAGGTACTACGGAGAAAACCCATCCAGGCTTCTAAAGGATCAATATCTGCTGCTTAAGGAATAGAGGATCTGCTTCCGGGGCTTACACGCCTCCGTTCTCAATCGTGAGTAGGCAACACGATAAATCATGTCACAACCACCTCCATTCCTATGGTCTAGTAGATATAACCATCCTCGAGAAACCAGGATACGTGAAAACCTAACTTGAAAGTTTAGAGGAGAAGAGAAAAACAACGTTGCACTTCCTTACCAGAAAAAGGGAGGGTGGGTGGGGAAAGAAATAAAATGGCAGAATTCCTACTCTCACGTTTCATTTTTCCTATATAGCTACAAAATAGTTTCTAGACTCAACTGCGACAAGTAAAAGGGATCCTACAGGCAGACAGGCTCTGATACCATTTGTCGCACCCGGACTTCTAGAGGATACTCGCAGTTCCGTTGAACAGTAGATGATTGGATTACGGGGCTTACCGGCACCCGCATCTCTTACGAGTAGGCCAACACACGTATGTGTGACAACCAACCCCTACTGTTCATCGTCTATGTAAACCATCCCATAGAAATCAGGATACTACCATTGACGTACTTCATACCATACACACATGGTACGTCAACGGCGTTGAACAAAGTGATAGCACAACATATCTCTAAGACACAAAAGATGGAAATAATTTGCAAATAGCTCTCACTAGAGCAGAGATAGCAAATACAATCATCCAGAGGACACATGTCCCAACAATCATCATTACATCACAGCGGAAGCATTCAAAAGGTCTGAGTACAGACAAAAACCAAATAAGGCTTAAGAAGCCGGAAACGAAAAGACGGGGCCCATCCACGAAGTATCGGATCCTGCCCGGGTCCGCTATCTACTCGTCAACAGCCTCGTCGTACTCCACGTAGTAGCCACCATGGGGATCCTCGGAAACGTAGTCTGCGGAAACCACAGCCCCAAAGGGGTCAGTACAAAAACGTACTGGCAAGCAAGACTCACAGTTCACCAAAGTGTAACCCGTCAACACCAAGCACAGATGCTTTGGGTTCAACGGAAGAAAGGGTGATATAAAAGATGCGGCAGCGGGCTGCAAAAACCAACTACAGATGCATGCTATAACTTCCGGCTAACAGAAAGGAGATAAGATAGCGTATCGTAACCAACTAACAACTAACTCCAAACAAACCCATCCTGGATCTCGCCCCTTATCCGAAGAAGCAATCCGAGGATAACTCACGCAGTTGGATTAATGATGGTTCAGGTTATTGTGTCAATAAACCTATTACTAGTCAAGTTATCATAGTTAGGTGTAAGTTGTTTGAGTACTTGTTAGCCAGTACTTTCACCACGTCGTCACATAACCGCGGACAACACGGCTTCTCGAGAAGATTCATCCCTGCAGGGTGTGCTCCAGTACCCGTACACACTCAAGCCACCAACTAAAACTCAGGTTGGCTTGACACAACTCGAACCATCTCTACAGTCTGTCCTAGGAGCCACGGAGCTATAAGATCCCAGCCACGCAGCCGAATACTCAGCGCAAGTGTGCAAAACTCCCGCAGGACGCAACACCCCGGCAATACAGGCCTCGCCCTATATGTGTGCGTCATCATCATCATCAGTAACCATGGGAGCGACCCATTTATAAGTATGAGCCAAATGGAACACCCGAACTAAGTGTGGCTCTTCGGACAAACTGCGGATCATATCAAAGCCGAGGGGGGTTCCATACCACCACCCGGATGCGGTGAGCACGCTCATCATGGATCAGTAGACAAGACCCTTTTCCTAATTAGGGTCGACACTAGCAGGCCTCAAAACCATGCCGGGCCTCCTGCCGGTGCCTTATCAGCAAATTATTATTACCCAAGCATTAACAGGTTGATTGTTTAACATCGAGCCCCAGAACATAATAAAATATAGTAACCGAAAGTAACGGGTAACAGACTCGAGCAAAACAACCCTAAGCATGCTAGTAAGACACGGGCAACAACCAATAGGGTTATAGGTGTGGAGGTGAGGCTATATCAGGGTTAAGGATAACATGTGATAGGTTCGTAACAGAAGCAACGATTCATAAGGCTAGCAGAATAGTCAACGGAAAGTATCGGTATCCAATGTTGAAAGGAACACGATGGTTCATGTGAGTGAATACTTGCCTGCAAACTCAGTAGCCTGGTACTGAGCTAAATCCTCTGAAGGGGTGTCGTAAGTATCGTCTGTCTCAACGTCGTCGTCTATCCGAGAATAAGCAAACAAACAACGCAGAGAGACAAACAATCAATAACATGGCATAATGCACAATCATGGGATGATGCATGACCATTAAATTGATGCATCAAAAATAAACTAGTTGACATGGTAACACAATTTAAATGGACCCATATGCAATTTGGATTGCATATGGAAAGCCCATGAATTAAGGTTGAAATAATTGTTTTACAACTAATCAACAGGTGAAAGTGGATTAGTATGATGCATGGATGAGGAAAACAGAAAAATAACAACAATAGAATCATTTGGAAATAAGGTTTACCAATTTTGGAAATTTATTTATTAAGTTATGGAATTTTGGTTCCTTAAAGGTGTTACACAAGCATTTGTTGTTTTCACCAATTTTAATTGTTCAAAACAGCTAACAAAGTTCATATTTGAATAGAACACCAAATTTTAGGTGGATTACATGTTTCAATTATTGAAAAAGGGAATAGAAGGAAGTACTTATGAATTAAACAAGTTAAACAAGATTTAAATGATTTTAATTCAATTATTAATATTGATTGAATTTTTATTTGTTCAAAACATTAAACAAAATTCATATTTGAAAAGATTATGTTTTTCTGGTTTGAAAACATATTTTATATGTTCAAAAATAATTTAATTTGGGCAAGTTATGAATTTAGCAATTTTAAATGAATTAAACAAGGTTTAAATTATTTAAGCAATTTTAATTATTCAAATCATGAAACAAAATTTATATTTGAAAAGGTGGTTTAATTTGACATGGAAAACATATTTCATATGTGACAGTTGAATTATTATTGAATTAGTTATGGAATTAAGCAAATGTGAAAGGAATCGTTTGAATTTGAAATTTGAAAACATTTGCAATGCTCAAAACAGAAAACAATTGATTTAATTAGGTAGAGAATTAAATTTGGTCCAGAATAAATATTTTATATGTTAAATTTGGAGTTGGCATTTAAAAGTTATTTGAGTTTTTAGTTTAGGGACTAATCTGTAAAATTACTGGACTTAAATTAAAGAAAAACGTGCAGAAAAGTAACTGCACCACGCAGTGACCTACACAGGCCACTGCCAGTGGGGCCAGGGCCCGCGTGGCGCCTAGGTGGCATGGCTGGGGGGTGATGTGGCTGCCAGGGTCACTGCCGCGCGGGCCCCCGCGGATGCGCGTGGAAGGAAAAAAGGGGAGGCAAAATTGCCTCCCGCGGGACTCGATCCCGCGCCCCTGGGGCGAGCGAGCGCGCGCTGTGCCACTGCGGTGGTAACTGGATTCGTGACAGAACAGGTGCAGGGGGGTGGATAAGGTGCAGTTGGGAGCGATTTTAACTGAACCCGAAACATTAACAGGTGCAGGTGCTGTTACTGAGATCGATGGAGGCGAACAGAGCGGCCGACGGCCGTGGCTGCTCACGGGCGCGGTCCGTGCGTGCTGGGGGCGCTCGTGCGGGCCGTGTGCGTGGACGTGCACGCGAGATCGACGCGAGGGCAGAGAGGGGAGGGAGAGGGCGACTCACTGCGAGGGGAAAGAAACGGAGGGAGGCGGCCTGCTGCAGACGGTGGCGGAAACCTTGGATGGCGGCGGCGATTCGGTGCACCTCGGGGAGAACCGAGGGCACGTGGCGGGAGAGGGAAGTGGGGCGGTTCCGTTCCCGGCCCAAGCACGGCCGGGAGGGCACCGTGGCGACGGTCACCAGAGAGGGAAGGCGGCGGTGGTGGTGTTCTCGGTGGAGGATTCAGAGGGGAGAGGGCGGAGCAGCGAGAGAGGAGGAGACGGCGGCGTCGAGGGAGAAAAGGGTGGGGAGGCTAGGGTACAGAGGAGGTGCTCGGTGGCAGGTTAAGAGGAGGAGGTGGAGCTCGGATCACCGTCGCTCCCCTCTGCTGCCGACATGGGCAGGCTAGATTGCCTGCCGTACGAAGGTAGAAGACGATGGGGGGTACCAGGCCTTCGGGGCAGTTGGGCTGGCCCCAAATGGGCTGGTTGCCCCTTTCCCCCTTCTCTTTTTCTTTAATCTTTCTGTTTATTTTTTATTTTTTTTTGCAGATTTGACAAAGGAGAGAAAAGGAGAGGGTTTATGGGTTAGCAGATTTTTTTGGGACAATTTTTATTGATTAGGTATTGTAATAGCATCAAGTACCCACTTTGGTTTTCCAAAATATTTTAAATATGTTGTTGGTTTGAAATTTGTTTGAAATTTGATTGAAATCAATATTAATTGAATAATTTTGATTTAAGCCACTTAGAAGTTTTAAATTCAAATTTATTGTGAAACAAGTGATTGCTTTGTTTTGCAATTTTCAATATTTCAAAATTGGCTGCTGTTTGTAATTGAATTTGTATGCAATTTGAATTAAGTGAAATATTAAAAAGAACAATTCAATAGTTTTGAGCTTTTAATTCTTAATGGAAACAAATGGGTGTTTTATTTGAACTTTTTATTTGGAAAAAATTGTGACATAACAAGTATGGATAAAGGTTTGAATTTGTTTTGAAATTCAATTGGAAAACAAATGAAAACAGATGAAATCAATGCAAAACAAATGCAAACAAAAAGCAATGACTATGATGACATGATGCAAAACAAAAATAAAACAAGAAACAAACATTCTAAAGGGAGATTTTCATACTTGGGATGTTACACGCCGATCTGCCAACACAAAAGGAAAACGAATATGCATATGCAATCTGCTAATTAATAATATGAACGACCAAGGGACACATGATCTGAACAATGTGCACGCCAAAGAGACTCTCGCTCCCGAATGAGTGTAATTTGCAAGTGGTTTGTCGTCGGAACAAGAGCTATGTATCGGGTAAACAACCAGAGCTATGTTCAAAACATTAATAACGACAATCCAAGTAAGCAGGAGGATAATCCAAGCAGGAAAAAGGACAATCCAAGCGGGTACATTGGTTCCGGACGAATATTGCAATGTTCGGAAAACAATAAAAAGATCTTCTCATGCATGCTAAATACCAAAAAAAAGTTCAGATGAGAAAGGTTATCAGTATTGCAAGCTTGTTGGTCAGTAAACCATCCACAACATAAAATGGGAAAGGTATCAGAACTATATTGGCTCGTTGTATTCAATACAGACCGACAGCAATGCAGAGTGTCTGTTACAACATACCGTGCCATGGTAATATCCTAGGAGAAAGAACAGTACGCATGGAAGGAGTAATCCAAATGGGGTCTGCAGCTTACATTTGTCTGTTCCCTTTGCAAAGACCTCCTTGTTTTAAGTCGAGGCTTGGTCCTGCATATATATAGCCGCAGAGTTCAAGCCCATCGCAGCTCAGCTTGCTGATAACCAGGGTGCAATGAAACTTTTTCTGTCAGTAAATGGTTCAGAAATGCGAACAATTAGTGTGTCCCAAAATGCCAAGCCAAAAAACACCTTAAAAATGGATCATGTTCCAAACCGTTAAGATAGTAGACACTCAAATATGTCCTAAGAACTAAAGCATCTAAATTTATAAAAAAGGTCATAGTATCAATTCAATTTGCAGGTAAATGTATCTATAAATTTTAAAGAAGAGAAACGGGTGAAAAGCTTGGAAAAGACAGTCAGGAAGTAAGTTTTCTCTAGCTCAAAAAATAGAAGATGATGGCCAACGGAAACTCTAACAACCCCACATAATACAAATATCTAACTGCAATTCACAGAGCAAGAGCAACCTTTTGTTGATAAACAATTCTAAAGTAAATGAATTGGAATATCTTGCTTTCTGACCATAAACTATAGAGGGACATTCAAAGACCATGCGTCCAAAACTGGTGAAACATCTATATGTTGCAGTAAGAGCGTGAGAAATGATACTCTATAGATAACATGAGCTGCTATGATTAGGTCATGATGAACAAACACTTTCTGTATCCACGTATGATTACCAAACGATGCAAGGAAATGAATACAAACTATCAGGACGCCCTCAAAATACATCTCAGCATATAGTAATTGGTACAGATTGTTGCTGATACTCAGATGGAAAGATTAGCCAAGAATGAAATTTGGGAATATAGCTCACACACTATATTTATCTATCACAGGTTTTGTCAGCTGCTGAACCAGATAACTGGTTACACAAAAATGGAAATCATCAGTGTAAAGAATATAAAATTTGTTATTTGTTTCAATTAGACGGTCGATGGCGGAAAATATCATGGACTCTGGGATGGCAAATGAAATCACAATCTGAATAAGTCAATAAAACGAAGTAAACTGGTCAAAGTTGAACAAAGCTCACCATATTGAAGAAGGAAGTGGCAGCGAGCAGGTCCGCGAGGACGGGGCAACTGCGTGGGACGCGAGGGTAAGGTGCGCTTTGAGGAAGGTCTCGCAGCCACATCGGTCTGCATTGCCGTCGTCAACCTTGCCTCCTCTCTGCTCACCTCAATCGGCAGCCCAACAGATCGGAGTAAAGTACCATGCCCGCACTTGCTCCGGTGTTCGTGCTCTCAGAGAACTCGCCCTTGCGGCCTGGCCTGCGTCAGCTAGTCGGAAATCCGCTCCTGGTACCAGCGGCAGCGGCGAACATGTGTCGGCTCCGAGCGACACCGATACCAGCCGCGGCCGACGGCTGCTGGCCCGATGGGGATGCCTAAACCGGCGTGCCGCTCCAGGTGGCGCCCCCGGCGCTGCCTCCTCGCGGCGCAGCGGAAGCTGCAGCCAACGCTCTGCCATGATACAGCCTCCGGCGCTCTCCCGGTGGCAGCCTTCAGGAAACCATGGCGGTGGCGGACAGCGGCGCCATCCCCTCCCACCTCGCTGCTTGACGGCACACTCCGCGGTTGCCGCCCCCAGCGCAATGTGCATCGGTGGCCAACAGTGGCGCACCCCTCCGACGCGAGGTGCTGCGACACATACTGCGACGGCCATCGGAAGAAGAGCAGTGCGGTATCTGGATCCTAGCGCAACGGCGGTGCCTGTACCGGAGGATGGAGCAAGGGATGGCGGGAGGGCCTCGCAGAAGGCCACGATGTCGGAGGACCTACCCCTACGTCGATCTCTCCTGTGCCCTCTAGACCGGCCACGCCCACCGCCGCCAGCACGCTGCCGATCTGTGCGGCTACCTCCAAGAAACTCGCACCACCGCAGGCAGACATGGCCTTGCCGAAATCGCTTCTCGTCTGGCAGATGGCTGTGACGATGGGGAAAGCAGAGCAGATGGGAGAGAGAAGAATGGAGCGGTGGATTGATTATTTTGTGCCATATCGTGCCGTTTCGTGTGCGCGGCCGCGGAGCTCCTCGATTCTTCGATGGTGGGGGCGTGGCAGTGTGAGGATGCAGCACCGCTTTGACCAATCTGGCCCACCACGAGGCAAAGCGCAGCACGGGAAAAGGGGAATGATGGAACCGTATGTGAAGCCGGACACGCGTCGACCAAGGAAGCATGGCCGTGACCATCAAAATTTTGTGAGAATTAGAACTTCACGCGGTTTAGGATACTACTAGACAGATATGCGCGCTTCGCTGCGCCGTCTACATCACGTTTTGCCAATGTGTGTTAGGCGTGGTGGGCTTATACGTGGTTTGCCCCGTGTATGCAGTATGCACGATGGACTCAATTTGGTTAGTTATTTTACAGGTGATGAGGGGTGCATACATGGTGTTTTATTAAGCAAGCGATAAGAATGGTTGTTTTTCTTCTCAATTTGTTGAGATATAGTTCTTTAGTCATTACACTATTATTAAAGTAGGATAATTTAGGTACCAATCTGACAAAAACGAATAATGTGCAAACACAATACACATGTAGTCCTAGAGCATCGTCGAGCTACAGATTGACCGATTCGCTAGCAAGCCCTTCTGTGCCGACGGGCTGCTCTCCACCATTTCTGTAGCTCTAGAAAAAGGCAACACTTCTACTCAACGAATAGGCATGAGAGCCGTTCATTACTTCGTCAAGTGAGTCAAGAATACTCCTCTTTCTCTTGCACAGTGCCCCATCGGTGTAGCCCCTAAAAAAATGATACAACTCTGTAAAATGATCGCAATAGTTCACCTTGTCTACATTGTACCCGGTCTTCTCCATGATCTGCCGGATCACCTTTATGCCATGACTTTTCGAGGCATGCACGTATAGCAGACATGGATCTCTGTATATCTTCTGAAATGTTAATCAACATGGGTTTCCTATAGCAGGTTGATCGTATCTGATCCAAGTTCTTGCTCTCCCTGATTCCAGCATGTCCAAACCTTCACATATACATTTCATAAACTTTTCTATCATGTCCACCCCCATTTGAGATAATTGTATTGCCTAGAAAAATACCAAGAATAAAGCATAATTCAACAAAAATGTAACAAATTCCACGCATTCATACTCCGTCGTTGAGCCTATTATTCGACTATATGGAGACAACAGACTTAAAATACATAGCCTACTATTTAAAGTATGCTAATCTTTTAAAAAGAAAGCACTTTATGCGGACCAAACTGTAACCTATAGTTCACCTATAATATTCAGGGATAAAGTTGTTGTTAAATGTATTATGCATTCTATGGCAGCAACTTTTATACCAAAAGCTAGAATGTAACACTCTGATTTGCTATGAGGTAACCTTGCACAATTTAACACCGAGAGGTCTACTGATGCGTCAGTGTGCCCCGGCTCTTTGAGAACATCATCTTTTCTATAACAGCTAAGAGGAAAAATATGTCCTCGTTGGACAGACAACTATTTTTGTGCAAGCTACAAATCAAGCCAGTTTCAAATAAAGCCTATTTTTATCATAGCTCAAGCTCCTTAAGATCCCATTATTCCAAAAGTATAAAAAATCATTTTAGATAGCATACGAATTCCCGCTAACCTAAAATCCAAAATATGTCAATAGCCTGAAAGCGGGGCAAAGGTAAGAGCTCACTCGAGTTTAATTGTTCATTGGAAATTACAAATATAATATATACACCAAGAATATGTTTATTAAGAACTTGTGGGTCTATAATATATGTGATTATTTACACTATTTTCTGTTTGAAAATTGCCTTCTTAAAGTGTAAAGGGAGTTTCCTAACCACTGGGTGTATAGAAAACGATGCACTTGATCATGTTGATTATTCCAGTGGCAACACACCGGATTTCAGTTACTTTTCACTAAAGGGGAGAAAATGATCGACAACTCCTTTCTTTCTAACTCCTAGGTAGATCAGTAACTTTAGTCAAGAATCAAGAATTTGAAACTGAATACCTTTTAGAAAATGTTTGACGGTACTTTCAACAAATTCTACATGGACATGAGTCACCATACAATCTAAATAAATGTGAAGAAATTATTTTTCTGAATATAGAGTGTTGCATCTACAGCTCGTTAATCTCACCTTTAAGATCGATAGCTTGCATATATGTAATAAATACTTCATATGCTGAAAGAACCAAAGAAGAGAGGTAATACAGACAAGTTATTGTGGTATTGAGGGACACTATAAAAAAATTGACAGAAACAAGATGTATGCTTTTATCTCAATTGGGTTTTCATCAAGACGTGCCTCAATAGGACGGCCTTGCATGACTGAAAAATAGGAGTGCAAAAGCAATTATTTCAGGTTCCTGGATACTGTACAGTTTCCGGTGATAGTACTCAATGTTTCATCCTGCAGTTTTGAGATAGTCCGTGTCATATAGAATATGATATGACTAAGCAAGAATGGCATATATACACAAAGGAATGATATGTAAATAATGTACCAAAAAGCAATGAACAATTTTGTTTTGCCTTCTCCAAGTAAATCGAATGTGACCATTCTTGGAGCTAGAAAGCTACATACTAATCAAACAAAAATATGGAAGGAAATGATAGTGGATGCATCGCCTCCTATTAATGTGATTGCAAAGAGTGTGTATGCACAGAATGCCTGAAAGTGCAGAACACACCTGATTTTATAAATTAAATTGTGCATCTCCTATGATTTAATATGATATGTAATGAACCAAACGAAATAGACAGGCACATCTACAACTGATAACGTGCACAACATGGTAAGAAGATACCTGGTATCATCTAGCAGATCATCCCATCCAGAAATCAAACTCACGTCATCGACCCACGCCCTCAAGCCGCCAACCTACACCCACAATCCAATGCCGCCGTACACCTTCTATCCCCGCCCAGTGGCATAGCCAGGCAGAAGGCACGCCCCAGGCCAACTGCACTGCTACATTCCTTAACAATGTCAAATAGTGCAAATATGGCCATAGTTAACAAATGAAATTACCAGCACGCCCCATGCCAAGGCCCATGTTGCCTGGGGCCTGGCTATGCCGTTGGCCCCGCTGCTGCCCAAGTTTCTGCTGCACTGTCGTGGGTCGCCGCGATACAAGAAGTCAAGACCAGATTGGCGGCTAAATAACAGCAGAGTATCTAAATGAAATTTGTTAGTACTTCTAAATATGTAGTTGATTCATTTAGGTACAAAAAAAATATCCGCATAACACCATAAGAGCATAGTATCTAAAATTCTAAATGAAATTTGCTCGTAGTCAATTGCGACACAAAAGAAAAGTGCAGGTGTACTTGTAATGTGCTCTCATGTTCACCTAGAAAGAATTATTATGAATTTGCATATGGAAAACTATGGAAGTGTTGCAATTCCTAGTAGGGAACTATTAGCAATGTGCTCGCACCTATATTTCTTCGGTGACTCCGGATAAAGGTCACAGACATGTTGTATGGCTTCATCCTTTCCATATTTTGATATCAACTTTGGACTTCTCCATCTTTTAGGAGGATTGCATTGGACAACAACTGTATTAGTATATGGAGTCCACAAGTACTTGATATGTTTGTTTTCGGACAGCTATTTCCTGAAAATGGCGGGGAAGTAGGGAAGTTATAAATTCCTGCAGTAAAGGATGCTAATCGTACAGACTAATCAACTGAGACTGTGTGTAGTTTACTTGTGATTTTTCTTGATCTCATCTCCATTACAAACAAAGGTATGCTCAACAAGCCGTTGTCTTTCTACACATTAAAGAGTAACCTCTACAACGACTCTCAGACACCAAGTCCACAACGGGCAAGATAAAAGAAGTCGGGATCTTTCTCCCTCGATATCTCTAATGTCTCTTTGGCTGGAGTAACCAGTTTCGTGCTAATAACCTGCTCATAAATCGGAGGCAGCCCTGCACCAGCGCCATGGGGCACCAACCTGTATGTAACCAAGAATAGCATATGAAATTAGTTATACATAAATGCCTTTGGCCAAAAATGAAGTTAGTAGAGGTTAAACTTCATTCCCACAAGTTGTAGAACAATGCCCAGAAAACAATTAGATCCCCTTCAAGCAGTAGGAAGGGAAGGGTAGGGCAAAAATATTCAAACACTCAAATGTCACTATATAGTTGCCGTGCCCACAAGGCAGTGACCGAATGCTCGAGATCCTAGAGGCCAATTTGTCGGCATAATATCAATTTATAAATCTGTTACTTTGTTGCCATAAGACTGTCCATAACATACTATTCGGTGCTCTCTTGAGAAATACTGCACAAAAAGAAATGTCATTAAGCCACCTTCGGTAGGAAATTAGTTGATTCAACACCCATAACAAAAGAGTACCATAATAACTAAGGATACTACAGAGAAAACTACGGAGGATTTGACATAACCTTCTTGCAAACTCCACTTTCTTGTAGATGAGTGCGTGGCCTTAATAAAATCTGCAAAGAACAATTTATATTCAGCTAAAGAACGTTAAGAGTAAGAAACCAACCTGCATTTGAAGTGGCATTCACCAAGAGTCCCATGATCCTCTCCCAGTTTCCTGTAAAGAAAGGACATGTTCAAATTGCGTCAATAAACCTAGGAGGAGACGACGCAGTAATAGCTCCGGCTAGAGGCGGAGTGAATCAGGAGTGTCGTTAATTAACTATGTAAACAAAAAGGAAAAACATAGATGATGTATAGGTGGACATGAGAGATGATGGGATAGGGAGAGACGTTTGACATATACAACATCCTTACCTTGTAGTTGCATGTCAGGGGAGGAAACGACACATGTTGAGAGGGGCGGCAAAGCAGCAGCTCCGGCCTAGGCGGTGTGAGTCGGGATGGACATGCAGCCTTGCCCGTGACCATGCGCCGGTCTTCCTCTCCCTGCTTCCTTCTCGGCTCCACCGCTCTTTCCTGTTGCCTGCTCTCCGCCGCCACTCCTCCCTTCTGGTTGCTTGAGGACGCCGAGGAGGATTTGGCCTGTAACTCGAGGGCGAGTGACTCGTCAGCCAATAATTTATATGTGACAGAAATTATTTGGATCACTCAATTGACCACAACTTGTAGCAAGTCTAAGTCGCCAACAATTTCAGCTCACACACATACCACTTATTCGCTGCACAAAAATAAATTTCCCGTTGGGCTCTAGCCTCTACCTAAGATATGTGCAAAATCCTATGCACCTCCAAATTATCCGCATTCATTTGGGCATAGTTGTAGTTCAAACAAAACAAAAATCAAGAATGAATCTCAAATGAGTAAAATTTCTTTTGTCAAACCGTTCTTGAACCTGACCATGAAATGCAGAGAAACCTGACGAAGATAACACACACCTAAACTGAAGCAAATAACCACTCGTCTTCATTCCCGGCATGCTGTGATTTGATGAGCTCCTGCAGTTTATTTTGCAAGTCGTCTGCAAGTACTGATGCAGCAAAAAGACCCTCAGACCTGGCACTGCCTCCTTTTGTCAAGTATGCAAATCCATCTCTGCCAAGCAGACAAGCACATTGGTGTTGAGCGCCCGGTCCTCCATAGTCCACACCCCACAAGTTCCCCCGTTCACACCATCCTCCTTAACATTCATATTCGCACCATAGGACCTAGCCAGAACATACAGATCAGGTCAAAACGCACTAATTAAATCAATATTTGGTTGCAACAATTGGGTACTTAGAATTCCACTGCTCGTTTATCAAATAAAGTAGAAACAAAATCTGACGATCGTTTTACTCCTCTGGACCAAATCACAGTGAAATAGCAGTTACACGCAAGTTTTCCTTTTAGACAAATCATTGAACACCAAGTGTGCAACAAACCAGCATGTTCTATCTCACCTGTTGAAGAGGAAGTACGCTTTGAATGGGATGTAGCGCGAGTCTTGAGAGGCCCTCTACCTACTGAGGGAGACGGACGAAGCGACCTGAGAAAAGAGAGGGTGGGCTGGAGCAGGCCGTAAATGGCGCCGACGCAGGTGAGCCTCGAGAGCACGCCAGAGAGGTCTAGGAGCGACACGGGCAACGCATGAATGAAGAGGATGGGCGGCCGGAGGGGAACAGGGACGGCCGCAGCAGCAGCAGCGAGCAGGCGGACCCGCAGCGGCGGCGGCGGTCGGAGGGCGGAGGGAAGCGCGTTCGCTATAGAAAATAAGCCTGACAGCCGCGAATCGCCATCGTTTGGAGCAGCAACAGCGACGGCGGCCGTGTGGATTCAGGAGGAGAGGATGGTGCTAGGCTTAGGGCAGTGGGAGGAGAGAGACGGGGGAGGATGGGGCGGTGGAACAACTCGACGACCGCTCACGACAACACGACACGTAGATGGCCTCAGAATTGCCCGTGGGCTCCCGGCTTAAAGCCTTACGTTAATAAGCAGCCGCCCACAAAATTTGTAGCGAGTAAGGGAACCAACACCTGTACAAGAAAAATTCGTCGGGACAACAGCACAACAAGGCACAAAGTACGGCAAAGACGAAACAACACACACTCTACAACAAGGGCGGCGGGGGGAGGGGGTGGTGTGGGTAGAGTAAGGGGCTGAAGATGGACCCTCAAGGTGGCGTCGCAGAGGAGAGGCGACGCGCGGCTACGGAAGTCTGTCGATGGTATCGTCTAGCCGTGCTCTGTCTCGTTGCCTACACAACGGGTGTCACTACCGCAATAAAACCAAAAATTTGAATACAGAGTCAGTCGCGCGCCTCAGCTCAGCACCGTCAGGAAGCCACTCCAACATCGCCGCCATCTACCTCCAACGCTCTTCTTCCTCTCAGGTTAACACCGCTGCGCCGGTGAGCTCTCTCACCCCACAGTTTGATCTCCGTGGACGTCCTAGATTAATCGAGCTGTGTCGAGGCTTAAGCAAACCATGGATCTAGATCTGAACAACCCTGGTTAACCCTAGATCCAGCCAATCACAACATGCCACGTAGCCAGCTCTTTTCTGCTATAATTCTGTAACAGAATTTAATTGGCAGTTTTGCAGAAACCCCCCTAAACCTTAGAACCTTCATAACTTTTGAACCATAGATACAAATTTAGCAAACTTGGACTTTTTAAAAATCCCATAACCTATAGAATATTTTAGCATTGGCCAAATTTAAATTTGACTATTTAAAATTTGTTCAAATTTAAATGTGCTTGTTTGATGATTATTGGCATAATTTAAATTCTACAGATCCAATTTTGACAAACCAAATTGTTTTGGAGACCTTAGGATGTATGCTAACATAATCCTCTGTCCAGAATAATTTTTGTGCTAACTTAGATTTATTTTAGAATTTTGATTCTCGTTTGACTGTTTTTGACTTACTTTAAATTCTGTAAATATTTCCAATATGCTCTCTTTAGAAAATTTGCTCTAAGTATTAACCTTAGACCATAGAGAATAGAACCTATGACGTTGGATGCTTTGACCCATGCTCATGTAAATTGTTCTAGTTGGTCCTTCTAGTTGAAAACCACCAAGTCGGGATTTGTGAAAAGCCATGAAGTGCAAGGAAGATGCTCCATTTGTCAACTCGAGATTTTCACCATGAAGCTAGAAGAGCAATGAACGACATAGCGAAGAAAACAGACTTCAGAAGCATCCCCAAGAAATAGAAGCACTCAAGAGGAACTTCAAGAAGACCAACCATTTCCCTCTATAAGTTTTTCTCCCCTTTCTCTTCTTTCCCTTAGAATTTGTGGTGTGGCTAAGTTAGATCAAGACCCGCCCCTATCTTGTACCAAACCATCAAGTTTTACGAAGTCCAATGAAGTCACCACACCAAGGAGGAATCTACAAAGGAGCATGAACATGATCCTTAAGAAGACCAACCAATGTGAAGACTGGAGCTACAACCTATTCAAGATGATTAGTATCAAATTTTTTTTTTGTCCAAGACTTAGAATGAGTCTTTCAAGTGAGATGGGAGCTTTTGACTAAGACAACAACAAGAAGCCAGTTTCAACTCAAGAAGAATACTCTCCCGGACATGAAGAAGAAGAAGAGGAAGAATTGAAGGGTACGTTGCATACAAAACAAAAAAATTCCTACGCGAGATAAACCCGAAGGGCCAATATCGAATCTAGGAGATGAAGAGCAACAGACATAGAGAGAGTATTAGGAATGTGACGCCCCGAGATCGGGCACTATGCAGATTTCAGCATTTCCGCCAAAATCCACATAATAACCGATTCCAGTTTGCCACTTGTGACAACATTACAACAGTTCACGAATATACCGCAACAATAACAGAAAAGATATATACAAGACGACTCAAACGAGTCAAGAATACCACTGATATAATACAAAGATCCAAATAACAGCGGAAGAAACAACATAGTGTCCGACTACGGACAACATACAAATTGGACTAAGAGTCCTGAAGATAACCGATGGCGTCCAATCCCTGCCCAGGCCAAGCCGGAGGGATTCCCAAGCTAACGTCGTCAGACTTCAAACCTGTTGACTGCAATATGGAATATGCAGCCACGAAATGGATTCGTGGGTCAGTACGATTAAGTACTGGCAAGTGGATAAACCATACTCACAAGATACCAGCGTAACCAACCATCACAAGATACAAATACTTTGGGTACAACGAAAAGGAAGGGATTATTGCAAAGAAACGGCAGCATGCTGCACTAACTAACTACCGAGACGCGCTACAAAATCCGGCTAAAAGAAAGGGATAAGATAGCACGACAAAACCAACTATAACTACTCACCAAACAATACCCGTCCAGTGTTACCCCCTACTAAGGAAGCAACCCAAGGAAACTCACACGGTTGATTAAGGTGACATCCATTTTTATGGTGGAGGTAATCTATATTACTAGTCAAGTTATCATTGTTAGGTGTAAGTTGTCTGAGTACTTGTTAGCCAGCACTCTCACCAAGTCATCCATAACCGCGGACAACACGGGTTCTCGAGAAGATTAACCCTGCAGGGATGCACCAATTTGGCCGTACACGTAAGAATGACCCGCCAGATGGAAAGGCTCTTCCACCAAGCGAGGCACTCAACACAACCCAACTCTTCTTCGCATCAAGCCTAAAGAACCACGTGATGTGCGTGCGCGGCTAATCGAGCCCCCACGAAGAAACGGGGAACCCTCATAGCACTGGAAGACCACGCCGCCCTAAATGCCGACTACAAAAGTTCCACCCTGGCGCCAAGGGCTCGCACCTGCATATGCATGCATCAAATGGAAAGCCCGAACTAAGTGTGGCGATTTGGACGAGATGCGAATCGAATCAGAATTGCGGGGGGGCGCCCATACTCGCTTCCCACATGCGGTTAGTGCGCTCATCATGGATCGGAGGACAAGACCCCTTTCCTAATTAAGTTCGACACTAGCAAGCCTCAAAACCACGCCGGGCCTCCTGCCGGTTCCTTATCATCAAATTATTATTACCCAAAACATTAACATGTTGTTGATTAAGACAAGCCCAACTATCAACTAAACAGGTGATAGAACAAAGGACAACAGGACTAGAGCGCAAACAAAGCTAAGCATGCTAGTACGACACAGGCCAACAAACAACAGGGTTATAGGTGCGGAGGTGAGGCTATATTCAAGGCTGTAGGATGACATGTGATAGGATCGGAACACAAGCAACGAATCATAAGGCTAACAGAAAGACAACGGAAAGAATCGGTAACAAGTGAGGAAAGGCAACATAGGTAGCAAGTGAGTATACTTGCCTGGAATCTAGCAAGTAGAGGTACATCCACAGAACTTGTCGTTGCTCACATCATCTCTACGTCCTATCCGCGAAGAAGCAACGAACTAGAACAAACACCGGATGCAACAATTACTTCTACGGCAAAAGATTCAGCATGATCAAGATATGGATGCATGACATGCGGGGATGCAACTTAACCAATTTAAGTTGAGACAAAAGCCCAACATTTAATTAGGAAGGTTTAAGTTATTTATCTAACCATCAATATTAAATGTTGTTTAGCATGTAAAACAAATAATAGATGAGCTAAACCAAATTAAATGGAATAGGGACCAATTTAATTGAGCACCCCAACACATTCCATGTTTGTTATTTAGGTGAACATGCATAATCCTAGTAAAATGCAATATGGAAGATGCAAACAGAAGGCATGGATGGAATATTAATATTCCTTGCATTTTTCTGGTTGGAAAACATATTTTATATGTTGAATTTGGAATTAAAATGAGCAAGTTATCAAATTAGCAATTTTAAATGCATTAAATAAATAATTAGTTGTTTTCAGCAATTTAACTTATTTAAAACAGAAAACAAAGTTGATATTTGCAAAGTTCATGAAAAATGGGATGGAAAACATATTTTATATGTTCAAAAAGAATTTAGTTTGACCAAGTTATTAATTTAGCAATTTTAAATGATTTAAACAAGATTTAAATTATTTAACCAATTTGAATTATTTAAAACAGGAAACAAAGTTTATATTTGGAAAGCTTGTTCAATTTTGCATGGAAACCATATTTTACATGTTGGAATTGGATTTGAATTGCCCAAGTTATGAATTTTGCAATTTAAAAGGTGTAATTAAAGTATTGAATTATTACTCCAATTTTAATTAGGAAAAATAGTGAACAAATTGCATATTTGAAAAGTACAGGAAATTTGGAATGGAATACATATTTTATTTGCCAATTTGGATTTGAATTGGTGAAGTTATTCATGTTTGAAATTTAGGGGCCAAACTGCAAAAGATTTGAAATGGCAGGGGCCTGGGTACAAAGTTGCCAGATCCAGATCTGGATCTAGGCTTCTCTCACCGCAGCGCGCCCTAGCCACAGGGACTGATGCGCGGGCCCGAGGCCACGCGGACGCTGATGCGGCGGGTGGAAGCCACGCGGGCACGCAGCGCCACTGACAGGGGGGCCCGGGTGCGCGGGCGGAAAAAAAGCAAAAAGGGGTGCGCCGGCCGGGATTCGAACCCGCGCGCTAGCGTTGCGCTGCACGGTGTGCAACCACTGGGCTACTGCTGCTTTGGTGTTAGTATCCGTGTGTGGCCAAATAAGAAGGTAACTTGATGCGTGTAACTGACGAAACTGAAGATCAGTTTCTGTCCACGACAGATGTGCGACCGGAAAAGGGGAACGGGAGCCGGCGACATCCAGACACGGCGGCGCGACAGTGCTGCTCGAGGGCAAGCACGCAGAGCAAGGGGGGAGGAAGATGGAGAGGTCCCGAAGGACGGAGGCGCTCACCACGGGCTTCCAGCGAGGTTGTTAGGCGCGAGGACGGGGGAGACGGCCGGCAGACGACGACGGAAAAACCTCGACGGCGCCGTGGCCCTGGTACCTCTCCGGGCCGACCGAGGGAACGAGGGCGACGAGGAAGAAGCCACGGTTCCATTCCTGCGTGCAGGTGAGGCTGACGGCAACCATGGCGACGGGGACGTGCCGCTGATGTTGCTCCCTCTCTCGGTTCAGAACAATAACTAAAAGTTCAGAGAGAAGTGGGATGGAGGGTGAGGAGAGGGGGTGGCGGCGGCTCGAGATGGGGAGGGAGATGGCTAGGGTTTGGAGGGGGCAAAAGGGGTAGCTATAAGGGGGGAGGAGAGGGGAGCAGGTGGGTGGTGCTCTGCTGGAAAGCGACATGAGGGGGGGCACGTCCTCCTCGTGCCTGTACCAACGAAGGAAGGAGAAAGGCTGGGGTGGGCTGGATCGCTGGGGTGGTAGGTGGGCCTTAACAGGCCTGCCTCCCCCAGCTGTGTGTTTTCCATTTTTTTTTTTGATTTCTCTTTTTTTTTGTAGAGAGGGTAGAAGAGAGAATTTAGAAGGTGTTAGGGTTTTGGAAAAAAAGAAATTATGTAAACCCTTTTGTTGCCTTGAGAATATTAAATGCCCAAGAACAAAAGTTTTGGATTTTGAAAATTCAAAAGTTTTTGGTGATGTTTAAATTTGAATTTGACATTCAATTTAGGGTTTTAAGAAAAGGGAAATTTATTTAACCAAGCAACATTTATTTTCTACTTCAATTTCATTGAAAACATTTTGAGTGTGAAACAAGAGTGCATTGTTTGAATTTCTTAAATTGGTTTGAAAGTTTTAATTGGTTTGAAAACAAGTGCAATGCATATGATGCATGATGCTATGCAAAAAGAAAAAAAAAACAAATCTAATTGGGGGAAATCCCCCGGGTGTTACAGACGACACCACTAACAAGGGATTGCGCCCTCGCAATCCAACCAAGGCAAGGGGAAGAGAGGTGTCAACTATGGAGTCTTCGTGCTGCGGTTGATTTCCCGGGTCAGTGGGCGGATCTGTTCTTCTCGACACCACTAACAAAAGTTTCTCGACACCACTAACAAGAGATTCTTGCTCGGATTGATGACGATGTTCTTCCACTAGGAATCTTCCGATGATCGAACCTATTAGGTTAAAGGCTCAGAAAACGTCCAACCCACGTAGGATCCTAACACTTTGAAAGATAGATAAGAGAGGAGACTCCAAAACAAATAAGGTAGGAGGAGAAGTAGAATAGAGGAAAGAAATAAACAAGAATCATATCGAGAGGTTTCCAAAACAGTTTTTGCACAAATAGTTTTTGACACTCTAGAAACACGACCGTTAGCGAGGTTATCCTACAGGCTTTGCGGACCCGTTGCTTCGATAACCATTCGTATCGAAACAACATCGGGAATCGGAAACCATGCTCTGATACCATTTGTGACGCCCCGAGATCGGGCACTATACAGATTTCAGCATTTCCGCCAAAATCCACATAATAACCGATTCCAGTTTGCCACTTGTGATAACATTACAACAGTTCACGAATATACCGCAACAACAACAGAAAAGATATATACAAGACGACTCAAACGAGTCAAGAATACCACTGATATAATACAAAGATCCAAATAACAGCGGAAGAAACAACATAGTGTCCGACTACGGACAAGATACAAATTGGACTAAGAGTCCTGAAGATAACCGATGGCGTCCAATCCCTGCCCAGGCCAAGCCGGAGGTATTCCCAAGCTAACGTCGTCAGACTTCAAACCTGTTGACTGCAATGTGGAATATGCAGCCACGAAATGGATTCGTGGGTCAGTACGATTAAGTACTGGCAAGTGGATAAACCATACTCACAAGATACCAGCGTAACCAACCATCACAAGATACAAATACTTTGGGTACAACGGAAAGGAAGGGATTATTGCAAAGAAGCGGCAGCGGGCTGCACTAACTAACTACAGAGACGCGCTATAACATCCGGCTAAAAGAAAGGGATAAGATAGCGCGACAAAACCAACTATAACTACTCACCAAACAATACCCGTCCAGTGTTACCCCCTACTAAGGAAGCAACCCAAGGAAACTCACACGGTTGATTAAGGTGACATCCATTTTTATGGTGGAGGTAATCTATATTACTAGTCAAGTTATCATCGTTAGGTGTAAGTTGTCTGAGTACTTGTTAGCCAGCACTTTCACCAAGTCATCCATAACCGCAGACAACACGGGTTCTCGAGAAGATTAACCCTGCAGGGATGCACCAATTTGGCCGTACACGTAAGAATGACCCGCCAGATGGAAAGGCCCTTCCACCAAGTGAGGAACTCAACACAACCCGGCTCTTCTTCGCATCAAGCCCAAAGAACCACGTGCTGTGCGTGCGCGGCTAATCGAGCCCCCACGAAGAAAAGGGGAACCCTCATAGCACTGGAAGACCACGCCGCCCTAAATGCGACTACAAAAGTTCCACCCTGGCGCCAATGGCTCGCAACTGCATATGCATGCATCAAATGGAAAGCCCGAACTAAGTGTGGCGATTTGGACGAGATGCGAATCGAATCAGAATTGCGGGGGGGCGCCCATACTCGCTTCCCACATGCGGTTAGTGCGCTCATCATGGATCGGAGGACAAGACCCTTTCCCTAATTAAGTTCGACACTAGCAGGCCTCAAAACCACGCCGGGCCTCCTGCCGGTGCCTTATCATCAAATTATTATTACCCAAAACATTAACATGTTGTTGATTAAGACAAGCCCAACTATCAACTAAACAGGTGATAGAACAAAGGACAACAGGACTAGAGCGCAACCAAAGCTAAGCATGCTAGTACGACACAGGCCAACAAACAACAGGGTTATAGGTGTGGAGGTGAGGCTATATTCATGGCTGCAGGATGACATGTGATAGGATCGGAACACAAGCAACGAATCATAAGGCTAGCAGAAAGACAACGGAAAGAATCGGTAACAAGTGAGGAAAGGCAACATAGGTAGCAAGTGAGTATACTTGACTGGAATCCAGCAAGTAGAGGTACATCCGCAGAACTTGTCGTTGCTCACATCATCTCAACGTCTTATCCGCGAAGAAGCAACAAACTAGAACAAACACCGGATGCAACAATTACTTCTACGGCAAAAGATCCAGCATGATCAAGATATGGATGCATGACATGCGGGGATGCAACTTAACCAATTTAAGTTGAGACAAAAGCCCAACATTTAATTAGGAAGGTTTAAGTTATTTATCTAACCATCAATATTAAATGTTGTTTAGCATGGAAAACAAATAATAGATGAGCTAAACCAAATTAAATGGAATAGGGACCAATTTAATTGAGCACCCCAACACATTCCATGTTTGTTATTTAGGTGAACATGCATAATCCTAGTAAAATGCAATATGGAAGATCAAACAAAGGCATGGATGGCATATTAATATTCCTTGCATTTTTCTGGTTGGAAAACATATTTTATATGTTGAATTTGGAATTAAAATGAGCAAGTTATCAAATTAGCAATTTTAAATGCATTAAATAAATAATTAGTTGTTTTCAGCAATTTAACTTATTTAAAACAGAAAACAAAGTTGATATTTTCAAAGTTCATGAAAAATGGGATGGAAAACATATTTTATATGTTCAAAAAGAATTTAGTTTGACCAAGTTATTAATTTAGCAATTTTAAATGATTTAAACAAGATTTAAATTATTTAACCAATTTTAATTATTCAAAATAGGAAACAAAGTTTATATTTGGAAAGCTTGTTCAATTTTGCATGGAAACCATATTTTACATGTTGGAATTGGATTTGAATTGCCCAAGTTATGAATTTTGCAATGTAAAAGGTGTAATTAAAGTATTGAATTATTACTCCAATTTTAATTAGGAAAATCAGTGAACAAATTGCATATTTGAAAAGTATAGGAAATTTGGAATGGAATACATATTTTATTTGCCCAATTTGGATTTGAATTGGTGAAGTTATTCATGTTTGAAATTTAGGGGCCAAACTGCAAAAGATTTGAAATGGCAGGGGCCTGGGTACAAAGTTGCCAGATCCAGATCTGGATCTGGGCTTCTCTCACCGCAGCGCGCCCTAGCCACAGGGACTGACGCGCGGGCCCGAGGCCACGCGGACGCTGACGCGGCGGGTGGAAGCCACGCGGGCTCGCAGCGCCACTAACAGGCGGGCCCGGGTGCGCGGGCGGAAAAGAAGCAAAAAGGGGTGCGCCGGCCGGGATTCGAACCCGCGCGCTAGCGCTGCGCTGCACGGTGTGCAACCACTGGGCTACTGCTGCTTTGGTGTTAGTATCCGTGTGTGGCTGAATAAGAAGGTAACTTGATGCGTGTAACTGACGAAACTGAAGATCAGTTTCTGTCCACGACAGATGTGCGACCGGAAAAGGGGAACGGGAGCCGGCGACATCCAGACACGGCGGCGCGACAGTGCTGCTCGAGGGCAAGCACGCAGAGCAAGGGGGAGGAAGAGGGAGAGGTCCCGAAGGACGGAGGCGCTCACCACTGGCTTCCAGCGAGGTTGTTAGGCGCGAGGACGGGGGAGACGGCCAGCAGACGACGACGGAAAAACCTCGACGGCGCCGTGGCCCTGGTACCTCTCCGGGCCGACCGAGGGAACGAGGGCGACGAGGAAGAAGCCACGGTACCATTCCCGCGTGCAGGTGAGGCTGACGGCAACCATGGCGACGGGGACGTGCCGCTGATGTTGCTCCCTCTCTCGGTTCAGAACAATAACTAAAAGTTCAGAGAGAAGTGGGATGGAGGGTGAGGAGAGGGGGTGGCGGCGGCTCGAGATGGAGAGGGAGATGGCTAGGGTTTGGAGGGGGCAAAAGGGGCAGCTATAAGGGGGGAGGAGAGGGGAGCAGGTGGGTGGTGCTCTGCTGGAAAGCGACATGAGGGGGGGAACGTCCTCCTCGTGCCTGTACGAACGAAGGAAGGAGACAGGCTGGGGTGGGCTGGATCGCTGGGGTGGTAGGTGGGCCTTAACAGGCCTGCCTCCCCCAGCTGTGTGTTTTCCTTTTTTTGGATTTCTCTTTTTTTTGTAGAGAGGGTAGAAGAGAGAATTTAGAAGGTGTTAGGGTTTTGGAAAAAAAGAAATTATGTAAACCCTTTTGTTGCCTTGAGAATATTAAATGCCCAAGAACAAAAGTTTTGGATTTTGAAAATTCAAAAGTTTTTGGTGATGTTTAAATTTGAATTTGAAATTCAATTTAGGGTTTTAAGAAAAGGGAAATTTATTTAACCAAGCAACATTTATTTTCTACTTCAATTTCATTGAAAACATTTTGAGTGTGAAACAAGAGTGCATTGTTTGAATTTCTTAAATTGGTTTGAAAGTTTTAATTGGTTTGAAAACAAGTGCAATGCATATGATGCATGATGCTATGCAAAAAGAAAAAAACAACCAAATCTAATTGGGGGAAATCCCCCGGGTGTTACAAGGAAACATACCCTCGTAGACTCTAAGCGTTACGAGATTGAATCTCGTTGTTGGCGTAGTCGTACTCACGCCGATCCCGAGAGCGAGAAGATGTGCACCGCAATCCGGAGGTGCCTCCGTGATCGGTCACACGTTCAACTCGATGAAGACGTCCGTTCCCTCGATCCAGCGGGGCAACGGAAGTAGAGGATCCCCCGGAACTCCAGCAGCACGACGGCGTGGTGTGGTGAAGAATCCCACGGTCAGCGCTTCGCCAAGCGGGAGACCATGGAATGGAGCAGCGGGTGGAGAGAAAAGGAGGTGGGACAAGTGTGTGAGGAGGAGGATCCCTCACCCTCCTTCTATAGAGAGAGGGAGGCAGCCCAAGAGGGGGTGCGGCCAGCCATGGTGGTGCCCCCACCTCTTCCCTCTTCATGTGAGTGCAAGCCCCACTCACACCCACTCATGCTCCCTTAAAACTCCAGTTAGAAAATCCAAAGGTTTTTCTTTAATAAATAAATAAAACATTTTTATTTCTTTATTTTAATATTTGTTAATTCCATTAACAAACATTTGCATATAGCACCTCAAATCATCTGTTAATTCTATTAACAACCATTGGACAAAAAAATCTTGAACTATTTCAATTTCCCCCAAAACAATTTCGGTGATGCCCAAAACATTCTTCGATATTGTGTATCCTCTCAAATGCTTCATCGAACCTTAAGTGTGTCACCCTACAGTTCGCGAATAACATAGACATGATCGAGACACCTCTCCGATCAATAATCAACAGCGGGATCTGGAGATCCGTGATGACTCCTATATATTCAACAATGACTCTCGTGATCGTGTGAACCATCAACGTCGTAACTAATTCCCTTTGTCTCGCGATATTTTACTTGTCCGAGATCCGATCATTGGTATCAACCATACCTAGTTCGATCTCGTTACCGACAAGTACTCTTTTACTCGTTACGTGATATGGCATCCTTGTGACATAGTCACGTGCTTGCAAGCGGTGTCGATGTGATATCACCAAGAGGGACCAAAGTATATCTCTCCGTCATTTGGATGGACAAATCCCACTCTTGATCCATGAGCCTCAACTAACACTTTCTGAATACCCAACGACACCTGTATAGTCACCCTGTTATGGCGTGACGTTTGATGACATCAAAGCACCCTTCTTGTATTAGGGATTGAAATGATCTCATGGTCTAAGGAATGAGGTTACTTCGTATGTAAGACATAACAACATAAAATAAATGACTTGATCGTATTGTTATACTTAGTTTGGGTTTATGTTCATCACATCATTCTCCTAATGACATGACCTCGTTATTAACAACATCCAATGTTCATGATCAGGAAACCTTGATCATTGGTTAATCAACGATCTAGTTAAAAGAGAGACTTTAATAGGAACGATTGTTTGTTTATTAAACACACATGTATCAACGTTTCCGGTTACTACAATTATAGCATGAGAAATAAAAATCTATCATAAACAAGGAATAACATAATAAACACTTTATTATTGGCTCTCGGTCATATTCCCTTCAGTCTCCCACTTGCACTAGAGTCAATAATCTAGTCTGTAAGCACTTAACATATATGGCGTTCCTGTGTTATTACCATGCTTCGCATGTGGTAAACATCATCAAAAGATCTGAACTGTTCAGGTCCTATTGTATTTGCATGTATTTGCGTATATACGCATCACTCATTCTCTAATGAGATGTCTTTGTATATTTTTGGTCAATCGGTGAGACCTTAATTCCTCAGCTTAAACTAATGATACTAACATTGTAAAAATGTAGCTTCATAGTGTCAGCATTCTTGAAAATACACCAAGTTCAATAAAGAACTCCTTGACACAAAATACTCATATTATTTGTTGTCAACACAACAATATACTTAGACTTTGTTGTAGTACCCGTCACAATACTTTAATTTTGAAACTCATTCAAATCCAGCATGGAACTTTCTTCCATCCTATTGTGCTACCCTTCATCACATATTTTAATTGAGATCAAATTATTTGAATAGATGACAAGACTATTCGTGTAACATACTACAACGAATATTTTTTCATTAGTATATAGGAAAACATGTCCTTTAGCATTTCTAGAAAATAGCATAAGGATCTCTCCCAATGTTGTCTAATCATCACATGAATTATCCTGCTATAATATTTTATAGCACATGATTCATCTGGTTGTCACATAGCATGGAACACATGACTTAGAAATCACAATTTCAATGATCCTCATCATGTGTCAAACACTTGAATATTGCTCAATTCTTTTCCATGTGGTGCGAACTCCTTCTTATCATTTATATATTGACTTACTTCAATATTTCATCTATGTAATTTGGCTTCAATAATATCAGGCGTTTTAATCCATCTCTTATAGATATCGATGCCCAATATCTTTTAAGCCTTTCATCAATATGAAAATCTTAATTGTGTTAATTTAAAATACATATTTTCCAATCAACCATATGTCATCTACATAAAGCATTAGAATATATGTCTCAGCGCTCCCACTTATTTTGTTGTAACTCTACAAGCATGTTTACCATTCATGATGGAATCAGTGTGTTTTGATAAGTTCATTAAAGTAAAGATTCCAACTTCGTTATGCTCACGTCAACCATTGACATGTGCATACCTTTCCAGCAACCTTTTGAATTTTACAGAACTCTCAGATTGTGTCAAGTACACATCCTTGATCAAACTTCCTGGACAGGAAAGTTGGTTTTTGTTATTCAACTGCCATATCATAATATGTAATTTTTGCTAGAACTATCCACAAAGACTAAAGCATCACTACAGAAGATCAAAATCTTGTAGTAGTCAACTCTTTGAACTTCGTTGAAAACATCTTTTAGACAAGAACAACTTTCAAAGGATGTAAAAATCCATGTCTTTGTTGCTATATAGACTTGTTTGCTATCATTAGGCATCATGCCTTTCGAAAAGACTACCAAGTCACATACTTGATATTCATACATGAATACTATCACGGATATAATGACTCATAGCCAATTTTACGAAGTCAGGGTCCATCATTTGCTTCTTTTATAAGTTCCAGATCCTCTGTTGTCAAAACAACACTTTACTCATAAACCACAAGTTGGTCTAAGTACAAAGTTTTAGCAATTTTGTGGTTCAGTTCGCAAACTCATTCGAAGTATCAACAACACATGTAGTGTCTTCTTCTTGGTCAAAATAGGAAACCCCGGAACAACTTCCAGTGCTACGCTACTCTTGACATGATAACAAAGATTCTATAATCTCGTTGAGTTTGTACTGTCCTCTCACTCACTTGTTTCGCAAGAACTACTTTCTCGAGAAATCAACCTTTCCTGACAAACAACATTTGTATTTTGGTTCGGTGATAGGAGAAATACCCAATGGATTCGTTGGGATAACCTTATAAACATATATGTATCCTATTTTGGTTGTAAACATTTTACACATGCTATGCATACCAAAACTTAAGAAAAGGATAATTCGGATCACTGCACAAACCATAACTTATATGGCGTCAATTTCAACGGATCATGATGGTGCTCTTTTCAGTGTAAAAGCGGTTGTCTCTAATATATAAACTAAAAAATTATAATGGCAATTTTATTAATCTTACCATGTCCAACAAGGTTTGATTTTGTCTCTTGAATACTCCAACCTAATGTGGGGTATTCGAGAAGTATACGTTGTAGAACAATTCTGCAACTCCTCAGATGTTTTGCTAAACTTGTAACTCAAACTTTATCCTTTATGATCCAATCATAAATACTTGATTATCTTGTTACAATGATTTTTACTTCATACTAACAATAGTTTGAACCAATTCAAAAATGTCAAACTCCGTTCTCTTTAAATAGATATACTCATATATCTACTCAAATCATCGACGAAATTTTATGAAGGTAAAATTAATCCACCACACATGACTACACATAGTGGACTATATACATCAATATGTATAATCTCCACTAAATTAGTCGTCCAATCTATTTTGGCCTATGAACGGAGTTCTAGTAATCTTTTGCAAGAGTTCTCACAAGCGCCAATTTATTCAAAAATAAAATGACTCCGAAAGTCCATTAACATGGAGTCCCTTCATGTTTTCCTTTCTGATATGAACTAAAAAGGTGGTGTCACAATTTAAGTGAAATTCTTTTACGTCTTGCAACGTTTAGCATTTAGTCTTATAGATGTTTACTTTACCAACACAATTTATATTAACGCATCCATCACTATGGAATATGGTCATAGTTTGAACAATCTCATTTGTTCTCACAAAAGACCGGAACAAAATAACGTCTTATTAAGTTCTTAAAATAAATCTTGAATGTTTGGTTCGATACGACAATGAACATAATAACGCTTTATTTATGTTCTTGTCATGATCGATTCCACATCTACTACTAGTTCCTTTTAGGCCCTTGTATTTCTTGCATTGTGTTGCTTTGTATGACAACTCATACCAACCAATCTGGTATCAAAATACCCAAAAAATATTTTATTACCTAGTAATTCATCTATAACTTGTATATCAAACATATACACCTGAGCTGGACTTTTCCAGTTATCTTCTTTTATGACATATATCATCGTGTAATTCTATTTTCAATATTCCCTTTTCTTTACAGAAGAATCATTCAACATCAAACAATGCTAGTCGTACTAGCATATTTTCCTTGGCGTGTTAGTCATATACTATCACCCATTGAGTCATACTTTGAGTTTGATTGTTCTACTAATATCACCATATTAATAACATTCTTCCATATTCCACTATTAGCAATATCCAAGCAAGGTAAACGATTTTTACCCATACTTTCAATCCCCCCCCCCATCATAACAATTTTGTGATTAAGCTACTATAGCTCGAAGGAAGGAAATTAGAGGATACATTTCAGCGCCCAACTTCTTGGAAGATTCAAACGCCTAGCGTCTTCAATCATTGCATATATTCAAACAATATAAGAACACATTGTCACGCTAAATTATACTCAATCATGTTGCCACAAATAAGTTTCTAGATATCAATATGTCTTTCACTTGATTGTTTCTGAAAACAATTCTTTTCAATTCCTAAAATACCTTGATCAAAAAACATTCTTTTGAAGATAAAGTATTATGGAAGAAAGCATGACACTGGATTCTAAGTAGGAATTATTTGCTCTCTAGACATCAATCATTAATCATATGGAGCTAGGTAGGAAATACCGAAAATCTACAATAGGACTCAATTTTAAATTTCACTAATACGGAACCGAACTTAAATGGTTTTCCCGGATCATAACAGTTATATCTCAATTAACAATCTAAGTGTAAGGTAGTTTGTGGATGGCAATGAATACTACAATTTATGCAAATTCACTTTGATTGGTTGTTTATGATAAAAATAAGTTCAAGTCGATTCAAAATTACTACGTGAACTCCCACTCAAAAACAACATCCCTCTAGTCGTTTTAGTGATTACACAAACCAAATTCACTACACCAAAACCGATCATCACGTGAGATGATGTAGCTGCAAAGGAGAACATTGACATGTTCATCGTATCATCCATATGACTCATGCTTTACCTTTCGGTTACGTGTTCCGAGGCCATGTATGTACATGCTAGGCTCGCCGAGTAGAACCGTAGTATTGTGTATGTTCTGAGGTCATGTCTGTACATACTAGGCTCGTCAGCCCCCGTTGTATGCGAACGTTGAGTCTGTCACACCCGATCATCACGTGGTGTCTCGAAACGACGAACTTTCTTAACGGTTCATACTAAGGAAGGACACATTATTATCTTGATATTAAGTGAGAGGGGTCACCTTATAATTCTACCGTCGCGATCTAAGAAAAATAAGATGCATAATAGGATTAACATCACATGCATAGATGATGTGATATGATATGGTCCTTCTTGCACTTGATCTCCATCTTGTGCATCATGGTATGATCTCCATCATTCCACTGGTGTGGCACCAAGGTTCATGGCACCTCCATCTTGGTTGTCCATCAAAATTACAACATATCACATGGATATTATATACAACATGCATGCCATAAATAATAAGACAACCATATGGCTCATGCCGGTATGTCACTAATTTACAAAATAGATCATATCATACATCAAATTTGTAACATTGACCATATCACATCACATGCCCTGCAAAAACAAGTTAGACGTCTCTAATTTATTTTTACATATTTTACGTGGCTTGGGCTTACGAGGATAGAACCGTTCATACCTACGAACATGAGCCACGACGTTGATAAAACATATTCTTAGGAACCCTTCATAGATTAGATCTTAACTATAGTAGGAGAAACGGACACTCCCTCAGCCACAAATGAGACAGGTCTCGCGTACAAAGTACACGTAAAGTTAGTCTAGGGCAGCTTCATCCTACTATGCCACTAAGATCATAAAATACTCAAGGAGGCAAAAACATGATCATCAACGCCCACATACACCTATGTGTTTTACCCGTACAAATCATGTACGCATAAACCTGGCTCTGGTACCACTGAAGGGTATGTTGCATAGAAAACAGAAATTTTCCTACGCGAGATAAACCCGAAGGGACAGGATCTAATCTAGGAGATGAAGAGCAACGGGCATATAAAGAGTCTTAGGAAACATACCCTCGTAGACTCGAAGCATTACGAGATTGAATCTTGTCGTTGGCGTAGTCGTACTCACACCAATCCCGAGAGCGAGAAGATGTGCGCCGCAATCCGACGGTGCCTCCGTGATCGGTCACACGTTCAGCTCGATGAAGACCTCTGTTCCCTTGATCCAGTGGGGAAGCAGAAGTAGAGGATCCACCGGAACTCCAGCAGCACGACGGCGTGGTGTGGTGAAGAATCCCATGGTCAGCGCTTCGCCAAGCGGGAGACCATTGAATGGAGAGAGGGTGGAGAGAAAAGGAGGTGGGACAAGTGTGTGAGGAGGAGGAGCCCTCACCCTCCTTTTATAGGGAGAGAGAGGCATCCCAAGAGGGGGTGCGGCCAGCCATGGTGGTTCCCCCACCTCTTCCCTCTTCATGTGAGTGGAAGCCCCACTCACACCCACTCATTCTCCCTTAAAACCTCACTTAGAAAATCCAAAAGTTTTTCTTTAATAAATAAATAAAACATTTTTATTACTTTATTTTAATATTTGTTAATTCCATTAACAAACATTTGCATATAGCACCTCGAATCATTTGTTAATTCTATTAACAACCGTTCAATAAAAAACCCTTGAACTATTTCAATTTTCCCCGAAATAATTTCGGTGTTGTCCAAAACATTCTTCGATATTCCGTATCCTCTCAAATGCTTCATAGAACCTGAAGTGTGTCACCCTACGGTTCGCGAATAACATAGACATGATCGAGACACCTCTCCGGTCAATAATCTACAGCGGGGTCTGGAGACCCGTGATGACTCCTATATATTGAACGAGGACTCTCGTGATCGTGTGAACCATCAACGCCGTAACTAATTCCCTTTGTCTCGCGATATTTTACTTGTCCGAGATCCGATCATTGGTATCAACCATACCTAGTTTGATCTCATTACCGACAAGTACTCTTTTACTCATTTCGTGATATGAGATCCTTGTGACCTAGTCACATGCTTGCAAGCGGTATTGATGTGATATCACCAAGAGGGACCAGAGTATATCTCTCCGTCATTTGGATGGACAAATCCCACTCTTGATCCATGAGCCTCAACTAACACTTTCTGAATACCCATCGACACCTGTATAGTCACCCTGTTATGGCGTGACGTTTGATGACATCAAAGCACCCTTCTTGTATTAGTGATTGAAATGATCTCATGGTCTAAGGAATGAGGTTACTTCGTATGTAAGACATAACAACATAAAATAAATGACTTGATCATATTGTTATACTTAGTTTGGGTTTATGTTCATCACATCATTCTCCTAATGACATGACCTCGTTATTAACAACATACAATGTTCATGATCAGGAAACCTTGATCATCGGTTAATCAACGAGCTAGTTAAAATAGAGGCTTTGCTAGGAACGATTGTTTGTTTATTAAACACACATGTATCAACGATTCTAGCATGAGAAATAAACATCTATCATAAACAAGGAATAACATAACAAACACTTTATTATTGCCTCTCGGGCATATTCCCTTCAAGAATTTACAAGTCCTTTTTAGGGAACTCTAGCAATCTCATCTACTTCTGTTATTCTATATGACCAAGTCCTTAAAATCCTAGATGGATACTTCACATGATTTTATTCAACTCAATAAGGAGGACTACAAGCAAGGCAAGTGAAGAACATGCATAAAAGACTTTGGCATCAGAATAAGCTCAAGGAAACAAAAGAAGAACTTGAAGAAACTCAAGACTGAAATAGATTAGACCAAGACCTTTGTGTGATACTTTTGATCAAAGACCACCCCTTAGTCACAAATGGAAAACTACAACTACAATCACTTAGTTCTTTTTGTGCATTGACAATAATTGTTATCACATGTTTTCCCTTTTGGATATTACAGTAAATGTGATAATACATAGTGAAACTTTTGGAACTTTCCTGACAAGTATGACCAATTAAGTTCGAAACCTTCAAGCCCAAGACTTTTCCAATCTATAGCCTTTTTTTTGGCATACACTAAACCCAATCACAATATATCCTTTGGTAGAACAAATTGTTGTGTTAAATTTGTTGGTTGTTATACTTTGTTCCTTTGTTTGTGATTGCTTGTTTATTATTATTTACTTGTTATGTTTAGATTGTACGTAGAGAAACGTTCTATTTTGTGAAGAAAGTGGGTGAATCAACACCAAATTCAAAAAGGCAAGTAACACACCATCAACTTCCCATTATTTTCTATATGCATTATTAGAGTTTTTTAGTAGTATGCATGATAGGAAATTTTACTAAGTTACATTATGCTATGATAGTATACTACTAGTGTGTAGCCACCCCTTTTTACCTTGTTACTTTGTAGCCATTAAACTTAGTAGATTCTTAGCATTGTTGTTAAATTGTTTTACTAATTGTTGAGGAAAAATTCTAAGTATAAATTTTAATGAACCACCTGGGTGGAAGTGGAAAGGCTTGGTTTATGTTGAGTGGCTCCCTAGGGCCATGTCTATGGTGTTTTTCACCGAAGGAGTACACTTGAGGAATGCCACCCATGAACAAAGATATTACTATGTATTTCTAAGTTTTGATGCTTCCAGTGCAGCCTTTAGTCATATGGGCTATGTCTTGATTTATTAAGTTGCGAGGGTTCAACCTAGGCTTGACAAGAAGATGTAGGGGGATTGTAGGTTTGAAACGGGTCTTGCTAGCGGGTTGAATTTATGCTTCTAAAAGATCTCGTCTCAATCTTCTCCTTTCCTTAATACATTGTGAGTGTATACGATGTTTGGGGCTGATTGAGTCTAAAGGTGAAAGTGCACACACTCTGTAGAGTTTAACAAACTAAGATCTTAGCCGTGTCCTCGGTCATAGACAACTATGAGCAGCTGGACAAGGAATCACAGAAGAATCTCATCATGCCAATTTCTTAATTAAATTTTGATGGATGAACATGGGTAGGAGTTTTCCCTGGTTTCTATCAGTGGTACTCCTTAATTTAGTTCAGGTTCTACTAATGATAAAAGTCTTTTATGAAAAGAGATAGAAGAAAACTTGCTTTATGTAAACTTAGCCAAAACTCCACTCAGCCAAATATGCATGTAGTTATAGTCTTGCCATTTATATCCACCATAGTGTTACTTGCCAATACATTAAATTGTATTGACCCCCTGGTGGCTGCATATTCCAAATTTCAGATGGATCTGATGACGAGTGAGGCTTTCATTCTGGATCTCGAGTCTACAACCAACATGTTTTGCCTATGGCACATGAAGAAGATGAGGCTCAATGTTGTAATATGTTTTCCGCTGTAACTTCATGTTTCCTACTAGTCTTCTGATGACGTGAGAACACATGTTCATTGGGAGACCCCAAGAGGAAGGTATGAAGAGTGCGGCAGCAAGTTTTTGCTTAGTAAGAATCCAAGGTTTAATCGACCAGTAGGAGAAATAAATCACTTTTGAAGGTTGTTGAAAGCTGATGTTGGTAGGACGCACTAACGAAACAATGAGTTTGTCAATCTCACCGGTTTTGCTGAAAACAAAGGATTAGACGTATAGTGTGGAAAATGGTACTTGTTTGCAGTGAAAGAAATAAGAACAATGATTGTAGTAAAAGAATAGTGCTTGCAGTATGTTGTATTATCAGTGTAAAAGAATAGACCGTGGTCCACAGTTCACTAGTGGTGTCTCTCCATAAAAGATAGATAACATGTTGGGTAAAAAAAAATACAGCTGGGCAATTGATAGAAATAAAAGCTGCACCGTAGTGCATATGCAAGACCTGACGATTACTATGATATTTATGTAGGCATTACAACATGATACGTAGACTATAATCCAACTGCATCTATGTCGAGACATCGTAGTAGATTTCATAGACGGGGGTGCCATGAACTACCGATAGAGAAGTGGGGGGACGTGATCGTATGATGAACAATGACACAGGGTTTTACCCAGGTTCGGTACGACGCAGTAATGCGGTGTTCCTACTCCTGCAATCTCACTATCCAGGACTAAAGCCTGGAAAACACAGAGTACAATCCGAGGTTAGGTTTAGCTATTCGACAAGGATCCTCCTCTCGTCGAATTAGCCTATCGCTTCTTGTCTATCTATCTTATCTCCCGTCCGGCTTTATATAATAGCCGGGTTAGGGCATACAGAGAAAGAAACCTATAATACTACAGTACGTGCTAACTTGGAAAGTAAGGAATCCGCCTTCTACTCCAAGCCGGATCACGTGGGCCGTGATCCAGGTTCTTCTAGAATCCAGCTTCCGTGCATCAGCTTACTGGGCCGCCCAATGGACCGTAGCCCATTACCACTTAGGCCACCCTGGTAATCCGGCACTTTAGACCACCATCTGATATACCCCTAGTCGGTATATATCCGACAGTAGCCCCCAAGAAGGATTAAGACTCTGATTCGCCGTCTTTCGTCAAATATGCATTCTTTCCGAGAAATATTGGCTCTCTGTCTTGATTCTTCTTTTTATCAAAATAATGCCATAACGCAAAACTCGGATTTTGGAAAGTCCGTCTATTCTTCCACGAACCTTCGTGGAGAAGGAACTTCCTACGTCATCGCTTTAATCTTGCTGACGCTAGGGACGTTTGGGTTTCGAGCGGGAAACCCTGAGACGTATCTCTGACAGATTCTCGCGGGAAACGAGGAGACAGCAATAATCACCCGTCGTTTCATTTCCCGGAATTTCCGGCGAGTGACACGCGTTGATCATCCAACGGTCAAAAGAGCCGTTAGCACGTATCGCGACGGGTTTCCGGCTATAAGTAGCCGTCTCCATCCTCTCCAGCAAACCTTCCGCTCCTAGTTCTCCTAGCCTCACACAACGCCCAAGCACTATGAGCAGAGCAAGTTCCAAACATGCACTCGCACAGCGCCGTTCGCAACCTTGCCGGAGCGCACAGTTCTTTCCATCGCGCCGCCAGAGAATGGTTTTCCCGAGCGCTTCCCCGTCTCGCTCCACCGCGGCGGAGATAGGCGACATCATCAACACCCTGGATCCCACGGTGGATTCACCTCTCCGCGCCACCGGCGACGAGCCGGAGAAAACAACCGGCGGCCGATCTGGCGAGGAACCGCCTCTCGCCACCACCAATCTGGCCGGGTCCTCCTCCGCACCATCTCCGCCACTCGCGCCCGAGACAGCGGAGGAAAAGATAATCCTCATCGGAGAGGAACTCGCGGCCGCGTCCGCCGCTACGTCCGCCGGCGCCGGGGTGGAAGACGAAGGAGAAACTGCCGGCAACTGGAGCCAGAGCAGTATCCCTCCTTCCCTCCTTCCGACAATAGAGAAGGAGGGGCTTTTGGTGAAGGGCAAATGGCGGAGCCCGGAAGACGAGTCCGTTGCCCAAAGACGGGGAACGCGTTCTCCTCACCTCCCACATCGCGAGAGGTATGGGTTTACCGCCATCCGCCTTTTTCTGGAAGTTCTCAACCACTATGGCGTTCAGCCCCACAATCTTCCACCAAACTCCATTCTATACCTAGCTGGCTTCCAAGATCTTTTCGAGGGGTATTTAGGAATAGCACCTAGATTAGACATTTGGCAATATTGCTTTGGAGTAAAGCGGAACCCTACAAAGGGCGTTCTTCCCATCCGCGGGACCATTTCTTTCACTCTTCGGAGATTTAGGGAAGATTGGTATCCAAAGATAAAAACATCAGAATCCATCGAGTTTTGGACGAGTTCTTTCTTTTATCATCATGACATCCCATTCCCCGGAAAAGACAATGGGGTTCCTCCATTTGTCAATTCCGACGCCGTTCCACAAGACAGTTGGGCGGTCGAAGCAGTATAGACTTTGCCGGATGACCTGATGAAGATAAAACGGCGTATCGCCAAACTTACTTCCTCCCAACCTCCTCTGACCGGAACAGACACAATTCTGTGCTGGTTCGGTCGCCGTATTCAACCTCTTGCCTTTCGTTCCCGGCTTCTTTGCGAATACGAAGGCCCGGAAGACAAAATGACGGGGACGGACAAAGCCTTTACGAAAAAGGATTTCAAGAAGCGAGTCAACCAATTGGTTGCTACTCGCGACCAGTATGAGGAGAGCTTGTGGATGTATCACGAGGAAAACCCAGTTCCTAAGGTACTTTACTTTTCCCTGATTTGGTGTTTTCTCGGACTTATACCTTTCCCGGACTTTTCTAACTTAGTCGGATCTTTTGCCATTTCTATAGTTCGATGACCTTGCAGAAACAGATCTTGCGTCCGACGCCGAACTTGATGAATTGCATGCCAATTTTTATGGCGGTCGGAAGCGCAAGAGGCAAGTGCTCACGGAAGAGGTGATAGATCTTGACGGAATTCCCATCGCCACATCCAGGTATTTTCCTGAGATTTTCACTTTCCGTTCCGTTTTGGTTCCTCGAGGTATTTACTTCTCGGATTTTTCCTTCATCCTTTCTTTTTTCAGTCTTGCTCCAGTTTCTTTGAAAACAAAGAAACTGAAAAAGCATAAAGCTACCGTTGGCAAGGGAATGCCGTCTCCGGCTGCAGCTCCTCCCACTCCAGTAACTCTTGGTGGGGAGGATGAGACCATGAACCTGGAGGAACAAATCCGGCCAACCAGCCAGCCTATTGCATCTAACGTGGATGCGAAGGAAAGGGCGGAGCCGGAGATGGGCTGTCCTTCTCAAACTTCTGAAGAGCCCATTCCTACTTTTAACAAGGATTTAAAGGTAAAGGAAGAACCTTTTGACGATCTCGGATACATTCGTCCGACATCTCAGAAGTTCTTCGCTCCTTCTCTCCTGATCCGTCCTTGGCCACAAGGCGGACTAATTGTCCGAAATACCTTCGTGTTTTCACCTCGTCGGGTCATCCAAAACGACCTGCACCATGTTGGAATTCTTTTTTCTGAATATGTAAAACAATTCAACGAAAACTTGTCAGGTTTGCAGCGGATGAGCCAGGTAATATCTCTAGCCCCCAAGAAATAAGTCAAATGCATGCTTTTAACTTAATGCTTTCATCCTTATTAGGCTTGCTGCTAACCTAAGCATTTTGTTTTAATTTCCGTGTTTCAGCAAACCGCTGAAAGTATAAACCTGGAAGTTTTTGGCAAACTGACCGTCAAGAATAAGGAGGTTAGAAGCCTTCTTTCTATTCTTGAAGTTAAGGAAGCGGAGTTGGCATCGTCTCAGCATCAGCTGGAGGAAACAACAGGTATTTTATTTCCCGTGGTTTCATTTTTATGCCTTTTCTCTAAGTATTTTTCCGAGTTTTTATAACTCGGTATTCTTACTTGCTTTTCAGCTGCTTTGGTGAAAGCCAAGCAAATTGCTGAAGATGCCGACAATGCCGAGAACCTCCACCGGGAGAACCTGGACCTTCATCAGGACCTTATGAGGGTTCAGAAAGAACTGGAGGCCAGCCAGCTGGCTGTAGGCATTGCCCAATCCAATGCCTCCAACCAAGATGAGAAGGACAAAGCAACTATCCGAGACCTGGAGAACGCTTTGAATCTTCGCCTGGAGGAAGGCTCCGAGATGGATAGGATCCTCGGTAAGTTTTCTACTTTTACCGGATTTTCAACGTTTTACAATCTTTCCCTACTTTCTTCATAACCCTTTGGTTATTTGTCTGAAAACGGGCGATGACCCAGCTCTTACTCGGATTGAAAAAATCCGAGCCTTCGGGAAGGTCTTTACCGCGCTCAAGGCTGCGGGTATGGAGCTGATCAACAAATTCCTTCTCGCAAGGACTAGGGAATTCTCGGAAGTTGAGAAACTTCCGGAGGCTATCTTGGAGGTGGCGGAGTCCAAGGAATCCACCTTGCGCTCCGCGGCACGGGGTGGTGCACGCATGGCTTCAGGTCTCATGCGTATGCATTACCCCACTGCCAAATCTTGGCGTGTGGCGTCCGGCATCCCGCAAGGATATACGGAAGCCCATCGGACCAACATCTTTGACGAGATCAAAGGTCACGCAACCAAGATTGCTTCCATGGTCAACGTCGCAATCTCCTACCCGGAGGATGCAATTCTGGACACTCCAGAAGAATCCTCCAGCGAAGATGAATCGGATGCTTGAAGGAGAAGTCCGGGTCCTGGGTAGATAGAAAATAGGAGCATTACTGAACTTATGTTGTAAACATTATTGTAATGCTTCTATTCTTTTGAATGAACAAATACTCCGCCTTTTGCAGTTTAATTGTTATATAACTACTTTGCAAGTTTTTTCGGTTTATCATTCCTTTATCTTCTAAATTCTCTGGTTTTGTATGCTTTAATTGTCCATAGTGCTTGAAATGGCTCGATAGCGTTTTAATCTTCATGCCGAGTGACTGGGTATGACCAATCAGTCTAAAACTCGAAAACATGGAGCATGCTAAAAGCATTTTTGCTTACTAGCTCAAGTGACCCATCACAAAAACAGTCAGATAATATTTAGAGAATAGCTAAGGAATTTTTTATATGAAACTCAGGCACGCAGGCACAATCTGGGTTTCCTTAAGCCTTTTTTAGGCTGAAAATCGTTCAGTTTTTTAACGCCGAGCACGCAGGCACAATTCGGGTTAACATTGAGTATTTTGAAAGATCATTGGGAAATAGATAAGGCGGAAGATATGCTTTATGCTATAGTAAACATGTAGAAACATAGAAGTATGGATTCCGACAACTTTATTTCATGATCTCAAAGATGTTTACATAGAAATTGAACTAAGTATAGAAGGGACGTAACTGCTGGATACTCCAGGGCCTCTTTGTCTCTCCTAGTTCATCATCTATCTTTCTCTTTCTTTGGCGATTCGGCTTCTCGGGATCGTCTTCCGTATCTCGAATGTCTACAAGATAGTATGATCCATTTTTCATAGCTTTTCTGATGACGAATGGTCCTTCCCATACTGGGGCCAATTTGTGCTTTCTTTGCTGCACCAATCTTAGCACTAGGTCACCTTCTTTAAAAGAACGATGCCTGATTTTCCGACTATGATAACGTCGTAAACCTTGCTGATAGATGGCGGATCTTTGAAGCACAAGCTCTCGTTCTTCTTTTAAGAGATCGACGGCATCCTGCTGTGCGCTTTCGGTATTTGATTCATCGAAATCCTGCACTCTCGGGCTGTCATGGATCATGTCCGTTGGGAGAATTGCTTCCGCACCATAAACTAGGAAAAACGGGGTTTGCCCTGTTGACCTATTTCGCGTCGTTAGAATGCTCCAAAGCACGGAGGGTAACTCTTCCACCCATGCTCCAGCTGCTCTATGAAGAGGAGATTCGATTCTTGGGCGTATTCCTTGCATGATTGAACTATTCATTCTTTCAACCTGTCCATTGGATTGCGGGTGTGCCACAAATGCGAGATCTAGGCGAATTCCCGTTTGTCGGCAATATTTTGCCAACTCTCCAATAGAGAAATTTGTCCCGTTGTCAGTTATTATGTTGTGTGGAACGCCATATCTCATGACTACGTCAATAATGAAATTTCTGGCGGTTACACCGTCAAGTTTTTTGATGGGCTTAGCCTCCACCCACTTGGTATATTTATCCACTGCAACGAGTAGATGTGTAAGTCCGCCTCTTGCAGTTTTGAATGGTCCCATCATATCTAGCCCCCAGACCGCGAACGGCCATGTAATAGGGATAGTTTTGAGTGCTTGGGCTGGCATATTTGTCTGCTTGGCGTAATACTGACATCCAGCACATGTGTTCACTATGTGCTCGACATCTGTCTTGGCTGTTAGCCAGAAAGACCCTGCGCGGAATGCTTTTTTGACTATGCTTTTTGATTGAGCATGATGTCCGCAATCTCCGGCATGGATTTCTTGCAGGATTTCTCGTCCATCTTCTGGCGAAATACATCGCAGAAAAATTCCGATAGTACTGCGTTTATATAGGCAACCATTGATTACCATGTATCCTTTGCATCGACGATGTATCTGTCTTTGCAAGACTTCGTCTGCTCCATCCGGGTACTTCTGATCAACTAAAAAGTTTAAATATGGAATTGTCCATTCCGGGTTAACGAGCATGACTTCAATTGACTCGGAAACCAGAGGATAGTCAACATCTCCACCTTTTATTGATGGTTCGTACAAGTGTTGGACAAACACACCTGGTGGTAGGGTTTTCACCCTTTCTGATGCCATGCGGGCTAATGTGTTCGTGTTCCAGTTTTCTTCCCTTTTGATGTGAAGTACTTCAAATCCTAGGAAGCAAATTGCAAACTCGTCCACCGTTCTCCGATATTCGGCCATGATGGGACTTTTAGCATCCCAAGTTTGGTTGAGTTGATGCTGTACCAAATCTGAGTCGCCATAGCATAAGATGCGTTTAACACCTATTTTCTTTAAATATGCAAGCCATGAATCAGAGCCTCGTATTCTGCCACATTATTACTGGCATTGAAGTGTATTTGTAATACATACTCCATTGTGTCTCCTTTAGGGGATTTTAGGACTACACTAGCTCCAGTGCCTTCTTTCATCTTGGATCCGTCAAAGTGCATGATCCAGTATTCGGACTCCGGCATTGGTGTTTTTTCCATTGCTTCTGTCCAATCGGCGACAAAATCTGCCAAAATCTGGGATTTTATTACCGCCCTGGGTTGGTACTTAATGTCGAATGCTACTATCTCAATGCCCCATTTGGCTACTCGGCCAGTCGCTTCCGCATTGTTTATTATATCCCCTAGTGGTGCTTTACATACCACCGTTATGGAATGTCCTTGGAAGTAATGATGAAGTTTCCGAGATGCGAAAAACACGCCATATGCCAGTTTTTGATAGTGTGGGTACCTTTGTTTAGATTCAGAGAAAACTTCACTTACATAGTATACCGGATGGTGATCTGGTATGCTTTGTTCGTCTTTCTTCCTTTCCACAACTATTACTGCGCTAATAACCCGGTTTGTAGCCGTGATGTACAATAACATAGGTTCTTCGTCTTTTGGGGACGCCAAAATCAGAGCTTTCATCAAAGTTTCTTTCAGCTGGGTTAATGCTGCATCTGCTTCTTCTGTCCACTCGAACTTGTCGGATTTCTTCAATAATTTGTATAGTGGCAGAGCTTTGTCCCCTAGCCGGCTAATGAACCTGCTAACGGCTGCTGCAGGACCCGTCAATCTTTGTACATCTTTTACGCACGTGGGCTTGGAGATGTTTAAGATTGCTTTGATCTTTTCCAGTTTTACTTCTATTCCTCTATGAGAAACGATGAAACCCAGAAGTTTTCCTGTGGGAACCCCGAATACGCACTTTAATGGATTCAACTTCATCTTATAAGTGAACAAATTTTCGAAGGTTTCTCGCAAATCTTCAAGGAGTGTGTCTTTTTCCTTGGAAACGACAGCAATTTCGTCCACGTAAACATGGACGTTTTTGCGAATGTGACTATGCAAACATCGTTGCATGCAACGCTGGTAGGTTGCACCTGCGTTCTTCAGGCCAAATGGCATGGTTATGTAATAGTACGTCCCATATGGGGTTATGAAGGAAGTTTTGATTTGATCGTCTTCCTTCATGCGTATTTGATGATACCCGAAATATGCATCCAAAAAGCATAAAAGCTCAGAGCCAGTAGTGGCGTCTATTATTTGATCGATTCGCGGTAACGCAAATCTATCTTTTGGACACAACTTGTTCAAGCCAGTATAATCTATACACATCCTAAGGGCGGTGTTGTCTTTCTTCGGGAATAATTCTGGGTTTGCAGACCATTCAGCATGTATAACTTCCCGGATAAAATCTGCTGCCAAAAGCCGGATAATCTCCTTGCCGATAGCCTTCCGTCTTCTTCCATCAAATCGACGGAGACGTTGTTTGATGGGTTTGGATCCTGGAATCACCTTAAGTTGATTCTCAGCAAGTTCCCTGGGTACGCCTGGCATGTCGGCTGGACACCATGCAAAAATGTCCCAGTTCTCACGGAGGAACTTGATGAGCTCGCTTTCCTATTTGTCGGTCATCCCGGTTCCTATTACGACAAACTTTGTCGGATCTTTAGGATCTAAGATTACCTGTATTGTGTTCTCGGAAGCTTTGAAGCTATCTGCCGGCATTTCTGTCGGCGATACTTCTTTGGCCAGCTCTTTCAGTTCTTTCTTTGCTATCACTTTTTCTCCGTAAAGGGTGTTTTCTTTTTCCAGCTCGTTTGCCAATTTGAAGTCTCCACTTATCGTGATTACTACTCCTTTTGGCCCTGGCATCTTCAGCTTGTTATAAATATAACATGATCTTGCCATAAATTTGGCGAAAGCTGGACGTCCGAGTATTGCGTGATACACGCTTTCGAACGACACAACCTCGAAGGATACTTTTTCCTGACGGAAGTGATCTTTCTCTCTGAAGGTTACATCTAGGGAAATTTCTCCTAGGGATCGTGCTTGTCTGCCAGGGACGATGCCGTGAAAACGTATATTGCTGTGATTGAGCTGGGTCTCGGAGATCCGCAGATGCTTGAGTGTATCCAGGTACATTATGTTAATGCTGGATCCTCCATCCATCAGCACTCTTTTTAGCCCAGTGTTTTGAACAATAGGACTTACAATTAGAGCTTGTGTGCCGGGTTCTGGGATATTTCCGGGATGATCCGACTGATCCCAGGTAATTGGTGTATTTGAGTACTTCAAGAATTTCGGGGTTGCAGGGACAACCGCGTTTATTTCTCGAAGTGTTCTCTTTGCCACCTTTGCTGAGGGAGTTGCTAGGAAAGTTAGGTTGCATTCTCTATCAACTCTCTGAAACTTAGGTTCGCCTTTTCGCTGCTGTTCCTGGATTTTTTCGTCAGTGTCCGTTTCACTTTCTTCTTTTTCAGCTTCTCGCTTTTGCTTGGAGAATTTCCTCTTGAAGTTTTTCCCTTTGTTTCCGGATCCTGCACTGCCTTTCATATGCTTGTTCAGCCGGCATTGTGCGTTAGTATGGGTGGGTTTCCCAAATTGCGAGTGGTGGACACAGTATTCCGACTTTATTTTTTCCCACTCTTCTTTGGTGTAATTTATCGGCTCTGTGCTTCTTCCTTTCCACTTGCTCCCATTTTCTCTTCCAAAGGCTATGTTAACTTCTTTGGGCTTTTGTGTTACTTCGGGAGTTGCTTTTTTCTCAGTGCGAGGGGTCTTTTTGGCTTGGATCAAAGTATCGATATTGCCGCCTCTCGCTCTGATGTCGTCTTCGGCCGCTGCATGCTCATTGGCGGTTGTAAGCATAGATCCGAGATCTTTGTGCTTTTTTGAACCGATCATGAATGGTACGAGTCCGTGTTTTAAGCCATTGACGAAAGCATGCATTGCTTGAACGTCAGTTACTCCAGAACAACTATTCTTCATTGCCGTCCACCTTGAGATGAAATCTACGTATGGTTCATCCTCAAACTGGGTGCAGCGGTTTAGCTGGTTGATGCTGTTTGGGCGCTTGTAGGTACTCTAGCCATATCATCCCAGCTGTCGACAGTTCTTGATGGTAATCCATTGATCCAATCTCTGGCTCCATCCAGTAACATAAGGGGGAGGAATTTTACTGCCTCCAGGTCTGTCCCATTGTTGATCTGAACGGCTGTGTAATAGTATGAGAGCCAGGTATCCGGGTTTGTGCTACCGGTGTATTTTTGGTATGTTGGACCACCTTTGGCAAAGCCAGAATGCAGAATTATTCTTCGGATCCTATCAGTGAAACACTTGGGTCGAAAGTATAAATCATCTCTTTCCGCTCTGTCCATGTTTGCGGAGTATCTGCCGGCTGAATGGATAGAAGGGGACCTACTCCTTTCTTTTCCATTGTGGGGGCGGACACGCTTTTCCGGGATTATCTCTATTTACTCCGTGATCGTGCCCTTTGGGATAAGGTGGAGTTATACTCCTATATCTTTCCTTATTCCTGGGGGGCGTTCGGGATCTCTCACGCCTGTGAGGTATATCCTGTCTTCCAGCATTTTCTGCAGGGCATCTCGGGGGCGGCATTGGTCTTCCGTCCTTCCGGTTTTTCTCTTCCCGATCACGAGGATTAATTCCATCTTTCGGGAGATGGGATCCGGTTCTGGACGCTTCATCCTTATTGTCGGGTTTCTTCCTGTCCTTTCTCGGATCTGATTTCTTCTCTTCCAAATTGTTTGAATCTCCAGGTTCTTCCGGTCCAGGTGCTCCAGCGGCGCATGTAGCTGTCTTGCATAGGGCGGAGTCGTCATGTAACTTCCCTGATCGCTCTTGCGCTCGCTGTTGTTGTTGCAATGCTTTTCCTAGGAAAGCATACACCCCTTAAAGTTTTTCACCATTGGAGTACATATCGTTGTTGAGGATGGCGAATGCTGCTTCCGCGTTTTCTGCTGCGGTTTTGTATATTGGCTCGCCTCTGGCATCCTTGCCATTTACCTGCTTTTGCCAAGATGGGTTGTGGAACCTTTCTTTTGGCGACAGTACTTCCGGTTTTGCGATTCCGGGTAACCACGTAGGTTTAATGCCAGATCTATTCTTTCTCTCGTATTCCTCGATTTCTTCCCGCATGAGTTTAATGCCAGCATGGTTTTTTTGGAGGTGTTCTCGAGTTCGAAATAGATGTTGCTGCTGCCTTTGGAGAGCTTGCCTCCGGGCTTCCAGCACCTCAGGGGGCTCGTGTGGTCCCACTGGTGTTTGGAGTAATTCCTGTTCGTCCTGTTCTGTCATTAGCGGAACAGGGATTTCCTTCGTTTTATTCTCCGCAGGTTTCACTCCGCTTGCATCTCCTTCTTCCGGGCTTTCATTTGCTGAATCAGTCGATTTCTTCTTCCGGAGCTTATACTGGAGTTTTTTTAGCATCTTTGTGTTTCTTCTTGGAAGAGGGAGGTTTTTTACAGGGTTCTTCCTCTGTCAATTCTTTGACATTGGGGAATTTTGGAGAGGTTTCTCCTTCTTCTCTCTCTTCCTCTGGCGGAGGCGTTCTAGGGCTTTCCTGACTGTCGGCATCCGTGTTTTCAGCCGGTTTTGCCATCAGTACTTCGTGGAATCCCTCTTGGAAGGATTTGACCTTTCTCTCGAAAGCGTCTTCGTCTTCGGTATCGAAGTGATCCGATCCGGGTTCCGACTCTAATCTCGCCTCGATGGCGGCTAGCACAGAGTCAGCTTCCGAGTTTATCGTCATGTTGACGGATGTCGGATCTTCCACCTCTGTTGTGAGATTGTTGTTTTCTGCCTCTTTCACGGGATTGCTTTCATCCGTGTTTTCGGCGATCTCGGATTGCACCATGCCGATAAAGTGCGATTCAGCAGTATATCGACGATTTGAGCAAAATCTGGCGTCATAGCCGTCTTCGACTGGGTATAGGGCGGGTGGGATAAATTTGCCCCCACCACAGAATCCCATTGCTTCTGCAGTTAATCCGATAAAGATGTTTGCAGATCCAATTGGTAGAACGCAAGCACTTACCAGATGATTCCGCGCTGGCATGTACGATCTGTTGTCGAGGAAGCGCCCGACGTCGTTGTCGAATTCCAAGCTTCCGACAGTTATGGTACTGCCGATTCCGCCAAGTATTCCCGATCGGAACATAACGCCTGACGTCGCTGGCCCCACGGTGGGCGCCAACTGTCGAGACATCGTAGTAGATTTCATAGACGGGGGTGCCATGAACTACCGATAGAGAAGTGGGGGGGGGGCGTGATCGTATGATGAACAATGACACAGGGTTTTACCCCGGTTCGGTACGGCGCAGTAATGCGGCGTTCCTACTTCTGCAATCTCACTATTCAGGACTAAAGCCTGGAAAACACAGAGTACAATGTGAGGTTAGGTTTAGCTATTCGACAAGGATCCTCCTCTCGTCGAATTAGCCTATCGCTTCTTGTCTATCTATCTTATCTCCCGTCCGGCTTTATATAATAGCCGGGTTAGGGCATACAGAGAAAGAAACCTAGAAGACTATGGTACGTGCTAACTTGGAAAGTAAGGAATCCACCTTCTACTCCAAGCCGGATCACGTGGGCCGTGATCCGGGTTCTTCTAGAATCCAGCTTCCGTGCATCAACTTACTGGGCCGCCCAATGGACCGTAGCCCATTACCACTTAGGCCACCCTGGTAATCCGGCACTTTGGACCACCATCTGATATACCCCTAATCGATATATATCCGACAATCTATGACTAATAATCCACCCTCATAACGTAATCCAAGCAGACTTTGGGTATTAAGTTAAAAGCAACAGATTATTGCATTAAGTAAAGTGCGTAATGTAAATAATATAATTTATCCTTAGACAAAGCATTGTTTTTTTCTCCCTAATGGAAACAGCACATTGATACGTCCAAAACGTATCTCCTTTTCCGAACACTTTTGCTATTGTTTGTCTCTAAACTTGTGAGTTTTGGATACAACTAACATGGACTAACGATGTCTTCAGCAGAATTACCTTGGTGTCTCATTTTCTGCAAAAAAAATCAACATTCAGGAAATTGCCCGGAAAAGATCCCGAAGTCCTTATTTTACCCGAAGACCCCCGGAGCCAGAAGAAGAGCCAGAGGGGGCAAGGAGGGGCCCACACCATATCTGGGCGCGACCCCTCCTAGGCCGCGCCGCCTGGTGGTGTGGCTGCCCCAACACCCCCTCGGGCTCCCCCTTTCGACTACATAAGCCCCGTAAACTAAAACCTGAGGGGGGTTTACCATATTCCAGAGAAACACATCAGAGCTCTGATGCATGTGAACAGGTATGAAGAGTGCAGCAACAAGTTTTCCCTCAGAAAGAAACCAAGGTTGAAACGACCAGTAGGAGGAAGGAGTAACTTCAGAAGGTTGAAGTAGTTGAGATGGCAGGGCGTACTACCGGTTCAGAAGCAACTTGGAACCTACACAACACAATCAAATCACTTTGCTCCAATGAAGCGGTGAGGTTGGCAATCTCACCGGTTTTGCTGAACACAAAGAGGTTAAATGTATGGTATGGAAAACAATAGGAGAACAGTATGAAAGTAGTAGTAACAGTATAAAAGCAGTGTGAAAGAAGTGGGTTATTTATCAGTATGAGGAAAAAGGACCGGGGTCCATATTCACTAGTGGTGTCTCTCCTTGAAAGATAAATAACATGTGTGGTGAACAAATTACAGCTGGACAATTGACATAAATGAAGGCTGCACCGTAGTGCATATGCAAGACATAAAGATTACTATGTGATTCATGTGGGCATTACAACAAAATACATAGACCGTCATCGAACTTCATCCATGTCTAATAATCCACCCTCCGAATATCATCCGAACAAACGTTGGGTATTAAGTTGCAAACAACAGATTATCGTAGTAAGCAAAGTGTGGAATGTAAATAATGTGAACTAAGTAAACATAGTTGTTTTCTCCCTAATGGCAACAACACATTCTCCATCCGTCACGTTTATGTCACTCGAGCATAGATGCAAGGAGGCATGAACCCACGATTGAGCATAAATACTCCCTCTTGGAGTTACTAGCATCTACTTGGCCAGAGCATCTACTAATAACAGAGAGCATGCAAGATCATAAATAACATATGCATGAAGATAACATGATAGATTGATAATCAGAAGACATAGCATTCAACATTCATCAGATCCCAACAAACACAACATGTAGCATTACATAAAGATAATCTCGATCATGTGAGGCAGTGTAGCGTTCCCACATTTAAATAATGTAAGAAAACTGCGTTATTGTGCTAGTCCCTGGATCAATTTTTAGCACCACAGCTCAAAATGAAATATCATGCAAATGCGTCAAATTCTATTACATCGCATGCTTTAGTCTTTACAAAATAACTTTACAACTTGCATAGTCTCAGAAGACTAGCAGGAAACAGAATTACAACGGATAACATGGTACACAATGAGCCTCATCTTCTTCATGTGCCACAGGCAAAACATATTGGTTGTAGACTCGAGATCCTTACGAAACCTCACTCGTCTTCAGATTCATCTGCATGATGGAATATGCAACCACAAGGGGGAAAATACAATTAAATGTATTGGCAAGTGATGCACTTTGTTGGGAACCCCAAGAGGAGGGTGTGATGAGTACAGCGGTAGGAGTTTTTCCCTTAGTTAAGAACTAGGGTTATCAATCCAGTAGGAGAAAGAGAATCTTCGGAAGGTTGATGCCACTGACGGTGGTGCTGGCGCTTCACCGGTGTCAACAACAACGTGGAACCTGCACACAACACAATCAAAATACTTTGCCCCAACGGTACAGTGAGCTTGTCAATCTCACCGGTCTTTCTGAAAACAAAGATTAGACGTATAGTGTGGAAATACAGTGTATGCTTGCAGAAAATAAAGAGAGCGGGAAATTGTTGTGGGTTGTTTAACAGTGTGGAAAATGGACCGGGTTTTAGTGCGGGCATTACAACAAGATACATAGACCGACATCCATCTGCATCTATGACTAATAATCCACCCTCAGGTTATCATCCGAACCCCCTGAGGTATTAAGTTGCAAGCAACATATAATTGCATTAAACAAAGTGTGTAATGTAAGCAATGATTATGCACGCGGGCACTCTCACTGATGTTTTCTCCCTAGTGGCAAGAACACATCCTCCCCCTTCACGTTTCTGTCACTCGAGCAAGGCAACAAGGAGGCATGAACCCACTATCGAGCATAAATACTCCCTCTTGGAGTCACTAACAATTACTTGGCCAGAATAACCACTAGCAACGGAGAGCATGCAAGATCACAAATAACTGATATGGATATTATAGGGGTACATGATGATTGTTCATGCTTGAGTTGGAAGGAAATATTGAAGTTAATTTATGATTACTATAAGGTGAATTCCTTCTTAATGGATTGTGTTGTTTGTGTTTATAAGAATGTTATACTACCTAAATCCCTGCATTTATGTATGATTCAGGTTATTGATAACACAAACATTATTGGAGGAAAGGAGCATGGAGTCATGGAGCAAAGCATGGAAGCACACATGGAGGGAGATGATCATGCAAGCCCAAGGGAGAAGGAGGAGGCAGAATAAAGATTAGAGGGAATTGAGACCACCAAGGACATGTCCTTGCTTGGTTCAGCCCAAATTATTGTTTGGTGCGTTTTAGAGTTATGGGAGCACCAAGGACATGTCCTAGGTCCTCTCACACGTGAAATAAAAGGCTTGCATGCCTAGTTGGCCACCCCCCCCCTTATTGGGTCGGTTTGTATTGGTTTGGGTGCACCAAACCGTGTAGGATTAGGGTAGGGGGCGCACCCCCCCTCTCTTGGCCGCCACCCCCCCTCATATATACCTCTTCCCACGAAATTAGAGGTTAGACCAAGTTAAACATAAACCCTAGATTCCAGAATTGAACTATGTTCATCTGAATTTATCCCCACCAGTTTGGTGGAGTTACCCCTTGCAAATTCTGCGTGTTATCCGTTGTTCCATTGGGAATCAGTAGATACAAGACCACTCGTAGTCTTTGATTACGTTGTGCAAGTGTGTGGAGTTGAGAATATCCAAAGGGATTGAGAGCTGTTGCATTGGCATCAGGGATCAGCCGGAGAGGTTTCAGCAAGACACAATTTATCCATCAAGTTATCGTGTGAGTTCATCGAGAAGATCGGGCAACCCCTTATCATATGGTATCAGATTTACAGGTTGACTCGGTGAGCAATTTTTATTCCCTTAGATTCGTTTTGTTTTCTTACCTATCCACGAAAAAGCCCCACAAAAACGGGAGTAGTTCATTGCCATCGCCATAGATCATCACCACTCTCGAGTTTTAGTTGCTGTTTGTGTTTGATTTCGTGTTTCTTTTATACTTTTGTGTCTTTTAGATTTTGAGTTAGGGTTAGGGTTCTAGTTGTTCTTCGTGTTCTTCATAGAGTCCACCGAAAAATTCCCACAAAAAGATCCAATCTGAGCTGCTTTTCTAGTTGAAATCGAGTTCCAATCAATTCCTGCCGTGGGCACACAAACATACCAATTTGCTGCCGCGAGATCTTCCTAGTTGCACTCGGATCAGCACCCTACCGTGCCCTTGTTTTCCCTCGGATCCGATCATAGCCAGGGACATCTAGTCCTACTCGGAATAGAAGTGCTGCCGCGGTACAAAAACGCTCACTTTTGCTGCCGTGGTGTTCGTCTCCTGCCGTGAGCGCATCACCACCTCTCGCGCGCACTTCCTGCCGTGGCACGAAATCGCCCAAAACGCTGCCGTGCGTGCGATCCCTGCTGTGCCCCCTACGCGCTGCTGTGAGCGCTGCCGCGGGCAGAAAAACGCAGTGTTTCGCTGCCGCCGCGGCAGAAAAACGGCTTGTTTCCTGCCGTGAGTTTTCTCTTCACCCTAGTTATTTTTCGGTGCTGTTTTCATAGCCACATTCTTAGGATTTCCACTCCATATCTTTGAGAACCATAGACACGGCCTATCTACATCTAAAATTAGGAGCTTACCCATATAAGACTAGCTCAATTTGGTGCTCCCAGGCTGCTCAGTTCGTTGTTTCATAGTGCAGTTTTTCTGGAAAAAAAAATCTCCGCGGTGCGACATATTGTGGTCAAAAAAGAAAAAAAATTATGTCCGTACAGTCCGTACAAGAGGCATAATTTGGCCCAAAAGAGTGGTAAAATCAGAGGGAAAAACAGAAAAATAAGAGAGGAAAAGAGGCCTAAAAATTTGTTGATCATTGCCACATGTTTCGGAGATGTTTTCATGCTGTTTTGCACTAGTTCTTTGAGCAATCTTGTGCCTGTTTATAAGAGCTGTAGCTAGTGTCTTTCGAGTGCTTTGCAACAATTCCATCCATATAGTTGCTTGCCACATTATTCTCCACGTGTGTGTTTCCTGTGCTTTTCATATCATCACAAGCAACAATTATGACTTGTTATTGGTGTTGTTAGGTATCCATACCAAGCCCCACCATATCCCTTGTTTGTCTTGTGATAGCTAAACTCCCGGGTATTCTCATCTTCACATCGGTACACGTGTTAATACTACTTGTGGTGAGTGTTTTCTATTCTCTTTGGAGCGGTAAGATACATGCTTTCTTTGCTGTTTTGAGAGAGTTGTGAGAGAACACCATAACCCATTGTTATTTTGTTACTAACAAATTAATCAATGGAGCTTTGTAGTTTTTCTATGTGCAGTGATGCTTTCTGGGAGGAGGAGGCTACTGGAATGCCTGCAGCAAATTTGTTCCACCTAATTGCAGACATCCAAGGTTGCCATGTTGCTATAACTCTTGATAAGGATACTAATTCTAATTTTATTAGTCTTGATGTTGTTGAGCAATTGCAATTGGAAACTTTTAAAGCAAATCCGTACATGTTAATGACTAATGATGATAAAATTAGAATTACTCAACGTACTTTTGTTCCATTAACCATTCATGGTCATACAGAGCAAATTTATTGTCATGTGATTCCTAGAGCATTTACTAGTTGTCATATTTTGTTGGGTTCATCCTGTTTAGTCAAATTTCAGTTTGATTTTGCTAGATATTATCCTAACATAAAATTCCTTTGGAATCATAAATATCATCTAAGAAAACATGTTTCACTTGAAAATTGTATGGAGGTTCGAAAGCAACCATTATGTTATCCTCAAGTCATGGGATCCGAAGTTGAGAAAACATGTGAGGTTGTTTCTACTAACATAATCATGTCTACTCCTAGTGTTGTTTCATGTAATCTGCAGGTTGCTTTTGAAGAAAGGGAGCCTATAGTACAACCTGCACCACCACCACATCCATTGGAGGAGCATGCCATTGTGCCTAGTACTATGTCTTGTGATATGCAGGTTACTCTTGAAGAAAGGGAGCCATCACTAGTACAACCTGCATCACCACTTGAGAGAGATGAATCAGTGCCTATTATATCTGAGGAGGATGTTATTTCTATTGGTGCTGATTTGGAGCTGCCACTAACAAGTAAAACTTTTTGTGAGTCTACTAATGTGTTAGTTAATTCTTATGAGTTGATAACCACATATAGTTCACCACCATGTGATAGTTTGTATATCTCCAATTTTGAGCATGTGGTTTTGATTTCACATAAAGAAGTGCTTGCTAAGATACCACCTACGAATATTGTGTATTCCCTCATGTTACATGAACCAATTAATGTGCAATGTGCTATGAATAGGATTGCTGAAATTTCATATATAAATTCTAGCACTTATGCTACTTGTTTCACTTTTAATTTGGTTGGTGACTATAACATGAATGAAATTTTTATGGTGGATCACATATGTATTACTTGTGATACAATTGCTGAATTAAATATTGTGTTACCTTGGTTGACTTGTTTACAATTTGCTACAACTAAGCATGATTCTACACATATGTTTGATTTTCAACAACATTTGATAAGTACATATGCTGATGATTTATACTTCACTTATATTTGCAAAATGAGTTGCAATTACTATGATGGTTATAATATGCATGATAAGACAATTGAATACATTGCTATAACCAATTTTGATTATAGATCTTCTGTGAGAACACTTGGTTTGATAATAACCAATAAGAATTTATACATAGATGTTTATCCTTATGATCATAATTTCCTGAGCTTCACTTATATTTGCAATTGTGATTGCTATGAGATAAGATACTATTTGTTTTCTTGTGACAATTTTGTGATACATACATGCAAATTTCGTTGCATCCTGTCATATGAAAATATATATCATGTACACAACACTAATGCACCCCATGATAGAAATATGTATTGTGCATACACGTTGTTCTTTTTGTTTCTTCTGATATGGACATAATAGAGGTCCATGAAGATTATTTATGCTTGAGTTGGAAGGAAATACTAAGTCTCATTGATGATTATCTAAAGGTGAATTCCTTCTTATTATTAAATATTGTTTGTGGTTATAGGAATGTTATACTACCTAAGCTATGTTATTATTCATTAGCAGGGTTATTAATAACACAAACATGGATGGAGGATGATCTCAAGATGAGGAGGAAAACAATAAGATGGTTGATGGGAAACAAGCTTACAAGTGTTGATAAACAATCAAGCCATGTTGGAATCAATTGTTATTTATCAAGACATGGGGATAGGTGCCTCCACCAAGTCAAATGCACCATAGAAATCCTATTTTCGAATAGGTATGGCTTGTATGCCATATTGGGCCGAATCCATGATGTGTGGGTCGGTTTGTATCCATCTTTGTGTCCAATTAGGAGTCCTAGTCCAATAGGAATAGGGTGCTTGCGCAAGGGGTTCCTTTGTGGCCGCACCACCCCCTCTCTTATACCCCTCCTGCGAGTTGAGGTAGGGGAGACCAAGTTTAAGATAAACCCTAGCTATTCTAGATTGAACCATGTTCATCTGAAAGTTATCAACCACCAAGTTCGTATCGATAGGGTGGTGTTACCATTGCAAAGCTGCGTGATATCTTGTTATTCCATCTGGGAATAAGGGGATACAGGACCACTCGTGATCTTTGATTGCGTGTGCAAGAGTGTGTAGTTGAGAATATCCAAAGGGATTGGTAGTTGTTGCATTGGCAACGAGGATCATCCAAGTGAGAGGTCTCAGTGTAGCACTAGTTATCACAAAATCCAGAAAACCAAAAAAGAGAGAGATAGTTCATCGAGAAGATCGGGCCACCCCTTATCATCTTCCATGTTCAGATTACCACAAGCCGAGGACGTCTTGTCATGAAGAAAGGGAGGATGATATGGATATTATAGGGGTACATGATGATTGTTCATGCTTGAGTTGGAAGGAAATATTGAAGTTAATTTATGATTACTATAAGGTGAATTCCTTCTTAATGGATTGTGTTGTTTGTGTTTATAAGAATGTTATACTACCTAAATCCCTGCATTTATGTATGATTCAGGTTATTGATAACACAAACATTATTGGAGGCAAGGAGCATGGAGTCATGGAGCAAAGCATGGAAGCACACATGGAGGGAGATGATCATGCAAGCCCAAGGGAGAAGGAGGAGGCAGAATAAAGATTAGAGGGAATTGAGACCACCAAGGACATGTCCTTGCTTGGTTCGGCCCAAATTATTGTTTGGTGCATTTTAGAGTTATGGGAGCACCAAGGACATGTCCTAGGTCCTCTCACACGTGAAATAAAAGGCTTGCATGCCTAGTTGGCCGCACCCCCCTTATTGGGTCGGTTTGTATTGGTTTGGGTGCACCAAACCGTGTAGGATTAGGGTAGGGGGCGCACCCCCCTCTCTTGGCCGCCACCCCCCTCATATATACCTCTTCCCACGAAATTAGAGGTTAGACCAAGTTAAACATAAACCCTAGATTCCAGAATTGAACTATGTTCATCTGGATTTATCCCCACCAGTTTGGTGGAGTTGCCCCTTGCAAATTCTGCGTGTTATCTGTTGTTCCATTGGGAATCAGTAGATACAGGACCACTCGTAGTCTTTGATTACGTTGTGCAAGTGTGTGGAGTTGAGAATATCCAAAGGGATTGAGAGCTGTTGCATTGGCATCAGGGATCAGCCGGAGAGGTTTCAGCAAGACACAAATTATCCATCAAGTTATCGTGTGAGTTCATCGAGAAGATCGGGCAACCCCTTATCAATAACACATGCAAATTAATACTATAATCAACTTGGCATAAGGTCAATATTCATCGGAGCCCAGCAAACACAACACAGAGAATTACATAAGATCAATCTCGATCATGATAGGCAGCTCACGAGATCTAAACATGGAGGCATATGAGGAGAAAAATACCATCTAGCTACAGTTACAAACCCGTAGTCCAAGGATGAACTACTCACGCATCACTCCGGAGGCAGGCATGATGATGAAGAGGCCTCCGGTGATGATCTCCTCTCCGGCAGGGTGCCGGAAATAGCTTCAGAGCCCCCCCTGATCTGGGGTTGACGGTGACGGCGTCTGCGGAACTTTTTCGGGGATTTTGATCAGGTGCCTAGGGTTTTCCATCCGAGGGGCTTAAATAGGCGAAAGGGCGAAAGCGGTGGCGCTCCAGGGGGCCCACACCCCTAGCTGGCGCGGCCAGGGGGGCCGTGTCACCCTATTGGGTGGCCCCCTGTTGCCCCTCTCCGGCTCCTCTTCGGTCTTATGGATGCTTCCGGGGAAAATAGGACTTCCGGGCTTCGAATTTTCCAATTCCGAGAATATTTCCAGAACAACTTTTCTGAAACTAAAAAACAGGAGAAACAAGGAACTGGCTCTGTGGCATCTTGTTAATAGGTTAGTCCGGAAAACGTATAAAAATGCTATAAATAAGGGAGAAAACATGTAGCAATTGACAAAATATGATCATAGAGCATCAGAAATTAGGGATACGTTTATGACGTATCAAGCATCCCCAAGCTTAGTTCCTACTTGTCCTCGAGTAGGTAAACGATAAAATAATAATTTCTGAGGTGACATGCTACTAACACAAACTTGATCAATCTAATGTAAAAGCATATGCACGCTGAGATCATAAGACTTTAAACACAGGCATGATAAATAAAACTTTAATAATAAAGCATAGCAATTACTTTGCATCACGAAAAGTAACTCAAATAAAGGATCATGAATAATAGTGCAAAGAAAGGTAAACATTTGTTTCAGGTATAGAGAAAGCATGGCAAATAGATATTTCAATAGTCCTTAAGAGCGGGCCAAAACATAAATGCCAGGACACCTTCAAAGTTCATGAGGAAGACTAGAACAAATAATTTAAGAACAAATAATATCACATCATGAAGTAATTATTGATGCTTATGGGACAAATGCACATATAACTCAGAATGGCAAAAATGCTCTCTCAATTGTGCATAAAGTTAGAAGATGGAGACTCAACATAAAAGTAAAAGAAATACCCTTCGCAGAGGGAAGCAGGGATCACTCATGTGCTAGAGCTTTTATTTTATTAAACAGATGTATTAAAAATTTGACACTTGTGGAGGAATGTCTATATTTTGGGATATGTCTGCTATTGTCAACGAATGGTAAACAGAAAATACAGTACATCACAAGTCAACTGGATTCACAAGAGCGGCTCCCACGGTGAAGGACGCAACTGGTGTAGAAGGTCATCCCTCTTTCTCTTTTGTTTACACAATTATGCTTTGACTAATAAATCAGGGGCAAAAACTGTGAAGAGAATTTGTATGCATTAATTTGGGGCTAGGCAGCCCGCTGCCAGCCCTTCTATCATTTGGATAAGCGAATGAAACCACTAGTCCAGGGTGTGAAATCCAATCAACAAGTGAGATAAAGATTCTCTATTTACGTCCTCATGAGCAAAAACAGGAACATAAAGCAGGAGTAATTTTGAAGGTTTTAAAGGTAACACATGAGCAATTTACTTTGGAATGGCAGTTAAATACCACATTTAGGTAGGTATGGTGGACACAATGGGAAAAACTTTGGTTTAAGGGAGTTTGGATGCACGAGTAGAGCTCATACTCAGTACAGGTGGAGGCTAGCAAAAGACTGGGAGCGACAAATCAAGAGAGCATAAGAGCCATAATCATGCATAGCGACATAAGCATCATTAATTAAAACATAAGTAGTATCACAAGTTCAAAAAATAAGTGGTCATGGAGGCTATTCGTGACTGGTTTGTAGTCATAAACATTGTTTGAGCATGCGCCAAGTCAACCAAATAAAATATTCGAAAGAGAATACCATATTTTGATGCTTTACTATGACAAGAACAACTCAAGAATCTTTCAATTCATATTAAACACTCTCAGCTATTTGAGGCTAATCATGCTACTCAATAACCACAAGGCTTTAAAACTAAAATAACATTTAGCATGGCATGAAAAATTCCTAGCCACAGTCTATACAAGCTTCTACTAGTACTGTTATAGATTCTACTTTAAGCAGCAGTTTTCTTTCGTTTCTCCCAACAAGCACCATACAAAACATGATTAAAAAAAATTATATTTATGATAAAACAAGAAAACATGAGATCACTCAAATAATACTACTAAAAGTAACAGCTCTAATAAGAGATGCGTGCAAAACAGGAGCTGAATAAATGCAGCAGATAAAGAGAGACTAAGAATACAACGTATTCTCAAGAAAAAGCGGAGTGTGTCACTCTCCAATAAAATAATGATGGGGTCCAACCAAGATTATTATGAAAGTAAAAACAAACTGAAAGAAAAACAAAAACAAAACTGAAAACAAAAATAAAAGATGCTCCAAGTAAAGCACATAAGATGCGACCGAATAAAAATATAGTTTCACTAGAAGTGACCTGATAATTTGTTGATGAAGAAGGGGATGCCTTGGGAATACCCAAGCTTAGACGGTTGAGTCTTTTTGGAATTTTCTTGGATGTACCACCGGGGCATCCCTAAGCTTAGGCTTTTCACTCTTCTTGATCACATCATATCATCCTCTTCTCTTGACCCCTGAAAACTTCCTTCACATGAAAATTCTCACAATCTTCATTAGCAACGTTAGTGCAATCGAAATAATAAATCCACATGGTCCAGTTTCAACACAAGTCTAACACTTAAAACACATTAGCTACTATCACAAATTCTTTCAAAACTCTTTTTCTTAAAATAACACCAAAAGAAAGAGATTATGATGCAAATACGATAAATGTCAGAAATCTGTCAAAAACAGAACAACAGGTAAAGATCGATTTTTTAGAAAATCTTATGTTGCTCAAATCAAAACGTGGTATTCTAGAAAAAGTTGCATATATAACTCAGGATTAAGCACAAAAAATCTCAGGTCATTTTGAATTTATGTGATTTTTAACGGAAGTTTACAATGGACAACAGAAATCTGTTTCCTGCGCAGAAATCCGAAATATAACCTCAACTTTCCACTAGAGGATTTACTTGGCTCAATAAAAACACAAAAGAAAATATACAGCAGGGTTGATAAGGAAATATGAAACACCCAGTTGCAAAGCACACCAAATAAAACGAAGGAAAACGGGTTGAAAACAGCGAAATAAAACAGGTTGTCTCTCGGTAGCGCTTTTCTTTAACGCCTTTCAGCTAGGCCTAGAAAGGTGGAATCAAGTGGATGCTCACATAAGAAATATGAATTAAGAAAAATATAGAATCAAGAAGCAAGTATAAAACAAATTTAAGTCTATCCCAATTCCTATGCATAGGAATCTTGTAGAGAAATAAATTAAAGAAGCTCAAACTAGAAGTCATGGTAAAGTAAAACAAGAGCAACTTCAAAACTTTCAACAAAAAGAGAGGTGTTTTAGTAACATGAAAATTCCTACAACCATATTTTACTCTCTCATAATAATTTCCAGTAGCATCATGAACAAACTCAACAACATAATTATCGCATAAAGCATGTTTGTCATGGTCTAAATGATAGTGGGATCAAAATTTAAAATGAGCTCCTCTTTCTTTCCAGTTTTAGCAATAGCAAAACAATATAATTGATCACTCATAAAAGGTATAGGACACATTATAGCAATCCTATTTTCAGTAACATTATAATTTATAACATCAAGTAACATAGGACCATCATCAAGAGCATTATCATAAGATTTATCCAAGTAGCATGGGTTATCATAACTAATGGTAGCAATATCATTCTCACAAGTTTCATTCATAGTAGTGTCAAGGTCACAAGTATAGAAAGTATCAATTTCATCAAATAATATATGAGTTAAAGAGTTACTCTCATTGGGAGGTAGACATTGGTAGCTCCATTCTTCCTCCTCTTGATCATCACTCTCCTCCTCTTTTTCATCCAATGAGCTTCCAGATTCAGCAATTTCTTCTTCCATAGGCTACTGCAAGGCATCAGTTACTTCCTTAGGTTGTGAGAGTTTATTAATATATTCCATTATGTAGTAACTACAATCCTTGTAATTATCAAAGCAATATTCCAGTATAGCATAAATCTCATATTTATAAGGTGCATCATCAATACTTTCAAGCAAATACTCCCTCCGTCCACGAATAAGTGTACATCTATTTTTACACTTAGTCAAACTTTTTAAATTTTGACCAAATTTATAGAAAATTGTAGCAATATATATGACATCAAAATGATATATTTTAAAACTTCATGTCAAAAGAAATCTATTGATATTAATTTGGTGTCATAAATGCTAATACTTTTTCCAATAAAGTTAGTCAAAGTTTAATAAGTTTGACCGACGAAAAAAGAAAACGTACACTTTATCGTGGACGGAGGGAGTAGGCAATTTCAAATGCACCCTTCGAAGCAATAAATTCTTCAATTTGTTCCACATCATATAATTCATAATTTCCCTTAACATAAGAAGATATGGTAACATCATCATTATACTCACATTGAAAAGGGGGGTTTTATACCTCCTATAACAACAAGATTTATCAAGGCAATAAGTAACATTATAAGTAGAGCACAAGTTTTTAGCATAGTCGTGCAATTTATTAATTTGCTCCCGTAAGTGTATCCCTTTTTGTGACAAGCGGTGTTCCTTATAATGTTTTTGTTGTTCATCCGTGAACCCACGTTTCATAAAAGATCTAGTTTCAAAGAATCAAACATTGATAGCAAGCACGATAAAGCAAAAATAACAACTAGAATAAGAACTAATTTTTTTTTGTGTTTTTATATAAAGAAGCAAAACAAGACCAAAAATAAAAACAAGACAATAAACAAAATAAAGAGGTTGAGAGTGAGAGACTCCCCTTGCCAGAAGACTTCTTCCTCCCCGGCAACAGCACCAGAAAATCCTTGATGCACTTTGTTGGGAACCCCAAGAGGAGGGTGTGATGATTACAATGGTAGGAGTTTTCCCCTTAGTTAAGAACCAGGGTTATCAATCCAGTAGGAGAAAGAGAATCTTCAGAAGGTTGATGTCACTAGCGGTGGTGCTGGCGCTTCACCGGTGTCAGCAACAACGTGGAACCTGCACACAACATAATCAAAATACTTTGCCCCAACGGTACAGTGAGGTTGTCAATCTCACCGGTCTTGCTGAAAACAAAGATTAGATGTATAGTGTGGAAAAACAGTGTATGCTTGCAGAAAGTAAAGAGAGCAAGAAATTGTTGTGGGTTGTTTAACAGTGTGGAAAATGGGACGGGGTTCGTAGTTTCACTAGTGGTGTCTCTCCATACAATATAGCATGTTGGGTGAACAAATTACAACTGGGCAATTGACAAGTAAAGGTTGCATCGTAGTGCACAATATGACATGAAGATTACTATGCTATTTAGTGCGGGAATAACAACAAGATACATAGACCGACATCCATCTGCATCTATGACTAATAATCCACCCTCAGGTTATCATATGAACCCCCTCGGGTATTAAGTTGCAAGCAACAAATAATTGTATTAAACAAAGTGTGTAATGTAAGAAACGATTATGCACGCGGGCACTCTCACCACTGTTTTCTCCCTAGTGGCAACAGCACGTTTCTGTCACTCGAGATGGGCAACAAGGAGGCATGAACCCACTATCAAGCATAAATACTCCCTCTTGGAGTCACTAACAATTACTTGGCCAGAATATCCACTAGCAACGGAGAGCATGCAAGATCAAAATTAACACATGCAAATAAAGACTATAACCAACTTGGCATAAGGTCAATATTCATCGGATCCCAGCAAACACACCACAGAGAATTACATAAGATAAATCTCGATCATGATAGGCAGCTCACGAGATCTAAACATGGAGGCATATGAGGAGAAGACAACCATCTAGCTACAGCAACAAACCTGTAGTCCAAGGATGAACTACTCACGCATCACTCCGGAGGCAGGCATGGTGATGAAGAGGCCTCCGGTGATTATCTCCTCTCCGGCATGGTGCCAGAAACAGCTTCAGAACCCCCTGATCTGGGGTTGACGGTGACGACGGCTGTGGAACTTTTTCGAGGATTTTGATCAGGTGCCTAGGGTTTTCCATCCGGGGGGCTTAAATAGGCGAAAGGGTGAAGGCGGTGGTGCTCCAGGGGGCCCACACCCCTAGCTGGCGCGGCCAGGGGGCACGCCACCCTATGGTGTGGCCCCCCTGCTGCCCCTCTCCGGCTCCTCTTCGGTCTTCTGGATGCTTCCGGGAAAAATAGGACTTCCGGGCTTCGAATTTTCCAATTCCGAGAATATTTCTAGAACAAATTTTCTGAAACTAAAAAACAGCAGAAAATAGGGAACTGGCTCTGTGGCATCTTGTTAATAGGTTAGTCTGGAAAACGTATAAAATGCTATAAATAAGGGAGAAAACATGTAGCAATTGGCAAAATATGATCATGGACCATCAGAAATTAGGGATACGTTTATGACGTATCAGCAAGTAACACTATGGTGAATATAAATGGCAAGACTAATACTACATGCATATTTGGATGAGTGGAGTTTTGGCTAAGTTTGCATAAAGCCAGTTTTCTCCTATATTTTATCATAAAACATTTTCATATATAAAAAGGTATCACTGATAGAAACCAGCAAACCAAAACTAATTTAAGGAGTACCACTGATAGAGACCAGGGTAAATATCCTTCCCATGTTCACCCATCAAAATTTTATTATGAAGTTGGCATGATGATATTCTTCCGTCATTCCTTGTCCAGCTGCTCAAATTGTCCATGACCGGGCACACGGCTAAGATCTTAGTTTGTTGACTCTGCAGAGTTTGTGCACTTTCAACTTTAGACTCAAATCAGCCCAAACATCCTATACACCCCGAGTGCATTAAGGAAAGGAGAAGATTGAGACGACATCAATTAGAAGAAATTCCACCACCGTCCGGCTTGACCCGTTCCAACCTACACCCCCTACATCTGCTTGCCAAGCACTGGTGAGTTCATTCAACTTAGTTGATCAAGACAGTGCCCATATGACTAAAGGCGGCACAGGAAGCTACTAGACTTAGAAGGGCATAGTAATCTCTTTGTTTCTGGGTGGCCGTCCACAAGTGTACCCCTTCGGTGAAAAACACCATAGAAATGGCCCTAGGGAGCCACTCAACATAAACCAATCCTTCCACTTCCACCCAGGTGATTCATTAAACTTAGTATTTTTTATCCTTAACATCTAAATAAAAAATCCAAGAGCATAGCAATTCTACTAAGTTCAATGTCTTCTATACTAGCAGGATATGAAAGGATGGCTACACACTACTTGGGATAATAGCATAGCATAATACTTAGATAAATTTTCTACCATGCATAGTACTCAAAACTCTAGGAATGCATAGTAAAAATAATAGGTAGTTTATGGTGTGTTACTTGCCTTTGAAGTTTGTGAAGAACAATCACCCTTTCTTCACAAAATATAGCGTTGCTCTTTGTAAAATCTAAACATTGAAAACACAACAACAGAATAAACAAGCATGCTCACAATCATACAAACAAATGAAGAAAACATACAAAACAATAAACAAAGCAAAGGAAAATGTGTGAAAATATTTAGTTTCAATGCACAAAAGAAAAGTAAGTGATTGTAGTTAGTGTTTGCATTTGTGACTAAGGGTTAGTCTTTGATAAAAGGATCACATAAGGTCTAATCTATTTCTATCTTCCTTTTCTTCCTTGAGTTGCTTCTGATGTCCAAGTCTTTATGCATGTCCTTCAATGGTCTTGCTTGTAGTCCTCCTTATTGAGTGGATGAAAACATCTAAAGTATCTATCTAGGATCTAGGGACTTAGTCATATGGAAATAGAAATAGATGTAATTGCTAGAGTTTCCTCAAAAGGACTTGTAAAAATCTTCTCTTCTTCTTCTTCATCTTCTGGGAGAATATTCTTCTCGAGTTGAAGTTGGCTTATTGTTGATGTCTTGGTAAAAATTTCTCATCTCGCTTGATAACTAATTATAAGTCTTAGACAACTTGACAACAAATTCTAAATCTTGGAAAACAAATCCTAAGTCTTCTCATGATTGGTCTTGGAAAATCTTCATGCTCCTTTGTAGCTTCCTCCTTCTGTGTGATGCCTCCATTGATTCTTGTAGGACTTGATGATTTTATCAAAAACTAGGGGATGGTATTTATCTAACTTAGTCACCACAAGGTCTAAAGGAAAAGAAAAAGAAGAAAGACTTAGAGGAAAAGAGAGAAAGAAAGATGTGGTTGGTATTTTTGAAGTTCCTCTTGATTTTATTCTAAGTGCTTCTACTTATTGAAGATGTTTCTGATGTTGGTTTTCTTGGCTAAGTCCTTCATTGGTCTTATTTCTTCATGTTGAAAATCTTCAAGTTGGCAACTGTAGCATCCTCCTTGCACTACATAAATTTTCTCATCCCTTGGTGGTTTTTCAACTAAGAGGGCCATCTATAGCAAAACTTCATGGACATGGTTTCAAGTCATCCAAGGGCTTAGGTTTTGGTCTCTCTAGTCTAATTTTAGTATTTGGAACGATTTTGCTAAACAAAACATATTGAAATTATGTACAGAATTTAAACTAGGTCAAAAATCATCAAACAAGCATATTTGAAAATGAACAAGTTTTCAATAGCCAGTTTTAATGTTGGCCAGCACTAACAGATTCTACATGTTCAGGGCTTTTCAAAAAGTCCAATTTTATGAAATTTGGAATTATAGATCTAAAGTTATTCACAAAACAATATTTACAAAGATCTACAAATAACAAGTGTGTGCATGTATCAGAAGTAAATTTTCTTGATTCCAATGTGTTCTACTCAAAGTGATGGTTTCAAAAAGTACAAAACCATCTAATTTGGATTAGTGGATCAAAAGTTATTGAAGTTCTAAGTTGAGGGGCGTTTCTATAAAAATTGCAGGGGCACTTATGTTTTAAAAGAAAATAGGCGATCTAGGGGTTAATGAATGGAGGCCTGTGATTGGCCGGTACCGTTTCGGTGTGGATCGCCGCTGAAAGTCGTTGGATCTGAAGGGGTGGGATGGCTCAGATCTAAAACAGCTACAGGGTTAAGTGATCTATCGTGGCCCTTAGATCTGGATCAGAGGGCAGGGGACAGAAGGGCTCACCGAGCGACGCGGTGGCGCCAAGCGCCAGAAATTCGACGACGTTGGTCCTCCGATGACCTTCTGGCTCGGGGAAGTGTCCCGAAGACGAGGGTCGACAAGACAAGGGCGACGGTGGCGGCGGGGATGCTCCTTGCTTCCTGGATCGACGACGCGGTGCGGATGGGGAGCTCGAGACTCCGGTGATCCTTGGTTGCAGACGACGTCGTGGTTTTGCTGCAAAGAGAAACGAGAGAAGAGGTCAGGGAGACGCGAGCGTGCAAGGGGAGTAGAGGGGGCACGGATTTGGGCGTTGGGACTTGCTCTGTCGCCGGAAAAGTATCGGGAGGCGGCGGCTAGGGTTTGGATTCCGACGAGGAATCTCGCCGGCCTGGTGGCGCAATCCGGTAGGGAAACAGAGGGGACTGAGAGGGTGTGTCGTAGGCTTTTATAGGAGGGTCTCGGGTCGAATATCCTTGCCCTGGATTGCACGCAATCGGAGATGGATTCGTCTCTGTTTCGGGAGTTTGTCCCGTGTACGAGAGGTAAGGGATGGGTGACGTCGCCATTGCGTCACGCTGGCGTCACCGGTGGGACCCACTGGTCAGAGAGAGAAAGGAGGGGTGTGCGGGCTGGGTTACATTGTTACTGGGCCGATACATGTAACATCCCTGATTTTTGGAAAACTCAAAAATCACAAAAATTTGAAACTTTTTGTTTTCATGTTATACAAGTCACCAAAAACCAAATGAGAAGCAAGAAACAAAAGGAAACAATACATATTCAATGAAATTGAATTTTACCAATCCAATTATACCTCTATTCCATAAACCCTAAAATCCTCTCAAAATGAAGTTTCATTAGATAAAGAAAACCATTTTATCTTTAGCAAAATTTATTACATAAAATGTTTTCAATTCAAATATTACCTTGATAAAATTTTGGCAACCAAAAATCAAAGTTTATAACCCTTAATAAAGTTCTAAGCCCCAAAGGAATTTGATGAGAATAAAATTGTTAATAATAACTTTTAGTTGTTATTCCAAGTTTTAAACATGAAGGTGTGAAAATAAAATGCATTGTTTGGAAAATAACATAAAAAGGGTTTTGAAAACAATATTATGACATGTGGTTTTATCCTAAATTTATTTATCAAGAATATTAATTATTTGATATGAACTAATTAAATAGCATTAAGTTACTATTAGTAAATCCTTCATATCCTAAAATTATACAATGTGAAAAAGGTTTAAAAATGGCTTTCCAAAAATAATATATGACATGTAAAATGTCTCTGAAATTTTATTTAGACAATAACATCAATTTATTATTTACAAAATTTTAAAATGGCCTTAAAGTATTATTAGTGTTTTATTTATTTTTCAAAATATAAAATTGTGAAAACAAGATTAAATGACTTTCAAAAATATTTTTTCAACATTTATAATACCACTGAAATTTTAATTGGCCAATAACTATGTTTTATAAAATTTTAAATTAAAAATCACATTAAGTGACTATTAAAGAATTGTTCAAATTTCCAAAATATCAAAAATAAAATATGTTGAATTGTTCTCAAAAATGATATTGTTGGAAAGCATTTGAAATTTTAAGAATTTAGAAATTTGTTTCATGTTAATTGGATTTATAAAACAGAAGATATAATTAAAACAATTAAACAGGAATAAAAGAAATTTTTTGATGACGTCATGATGACGTCATCGTCTTCAATCTCTGGAAACGGCAAGAAACGGCCGAATGAATTCCTTGAATTCGTGCGTTTCTCTGCGAGATTAAACGCCTCAACCATCTCCCCTTAAATCCCACCCCCTGCTCTCCTTTTCCCCTCACCTCCCTCTGTAAATGGTGCCCCCAGGCCGATGTGATTGCTCGCCGGAGTTCGAAACCCTAACCTCCACGGGTGAGATGCGCCGCCGTCGCTCGAGGTCCCCTGAGCCGCAACCGAGCATACCATCGCCTCCCCCTTGACTCGCAGACCTCCCCTGACCATTTTACCCGTCCGCAGGTGCACGAGGAGAGGAGTACGATGTCACCAGAGTTGCCCGGTCACCGCCGCCTCGGGATCTTCTTCGCGTCTCCTCCTGGAGCCCCGACAGACCCCGGCAAGATTTCCATCGAGTTCGCCATGGAGTGGCGCACCGGATCATGGTCTCCCCGAGCTCGGAGATCGCCTGTACCGCCCGCGCCATCAAATTCCCGAGCCGCCGGCCACCGCCACGACCATTGCCGGCAAAGAGCTGTCCGGTGAGCCACCCATCCCCCTGTGTTTCAATCTCAGCCGTTAGATCTGAAACAGATGGACGGGATCAGATGACTTATTCGAACCGGTATCGGCGAATCAGGAAAGGCCGCGTGGCGCCCAGTCAGCCGCGCGCCGATAACTTATCCACCGCTCGGTGCAACGTGTAACCGGCCCAGGCCCAGCTGTTATCTGTCGCCCAGCGCAGCAAATAGCAGCCCATTTTCTGTTTTTCTTCCGGAATAGATATTAAATAGTAAATTTTGCAGAAAAGCCCCTGCAACTCCAAATCATCATATCTTTTCAACCACTTAGCCAAATTTAGCAATCTTGGACTTTTTGAAAAGCCCTTGACATCTAGAAACTTTTGGCACTGGCCAAATTCAAATTTGATAAACTTAAAATTGTTCAATTTCAAATATGCTTGTTTGATGAAATTTGGCATAACTCAAATTCTACAAATCCAAAAATTGTAAATAAAATATATTTGGAAACCTTAGGATGTGTATTTTCATAACCTCTATCCCAAAATAATATTTGAACAAATTAAAATTGAATTTAGAATTTAGTTGTCTATTTGAGTATTTTTTTGACATAGATTAATTTCTATAAATATTTTCAATATAGTCCCTTTTGCAAAATTGCTCCATTTGATAACCTTGAACCAGAAACAACCTTGCACAACCATTTTGGACACCCTTGGACCATGACCATGTAATTTTAGCCAAACTTCCATCATAGTAGTCCACCTAGTTGGTTAAGTATTAGAGTTGTTTCTATCATTGTTTACCTTTGTTGTTATGGCTATTTTGGAGCCAAGACCAAGTACCTAGTATGTGTAAATCACATACAATACCAAGTGGTAAACCTTAGACCCTAGTACCTTTGCTTTCTATCTACTTCTCCATTCCCCCTATTCTTGCTTCAAGAAATCATCAAGTTAGCAAAATGGAGATCAAGACTCAAGCACAAGAAGAAAACTTCATTCTCAACTTAGTGGAAACATGAAGAGCTACAAGGAAGAATCAATGAAGAAGTTTTGAAGAAAAGACTTGGACTCCACACCTAGAAGAAAACTCAAGATGTACAAGTGTGAAGAAATTTAGAAGAAAACATCTCCCCCTCTCTTCCTATCTTTCTTCTTATTTTCTTTCTCTTGACTTAGTGGTATTTGTGTCCATCCCATACACAAAACAATTAGTGAGTGAAAGCCATGAAGAATCTATCAAGACCAAGAGAAGAATCCATCCAAGGGACAAGACTACAATATAAGCATGAAGATGATCTTCAAGAAGGCAATCACATGAGGTCTAGAAGCAATCCATACAAGTTGAAGAATAACAAGTTATTTTTGTCCAACCATTGACCCAAATGGAAAATCCAAGACTTAGTAATATTTTCCCTTTGATGAGGAAGTTAGTAGGCCTACCCTAACCACAATGGAATATACTAACATAGTCACTCAAATATTTTTGAAGGTGAATATGACCAAGTGTTTGCATGTATTACTTTAGTTGAAGAAGTAATATGTTTATTCTAAGTGAACTCTTGGAACTTCCTCGACAAGTATGATTATAATAAAGTTAGTTTTCTAAAAACTCAAACCTAGACCTTGTCCTAACCAACTTGGTTAAGCCCATTTTAATATGTTAGTTGCTAGGTATGTTTTATACACTTGTATGTTTGTTTGTTAGGATGCTTGTTTATTTGGTTTTGTGTTGTCAATGAATAGATTGTACGGAGAGCAACGATCTTTTGTGAAGAGAGTGTGATATCTTCACCAACTTCAACAAGGCAAGTAACACATCATCAACTACCCATTATTTTCTATATGCATTAGTTGATTTTTGGGTAGTATGCATTGATAGGAAATTTTACTAAGTTATATTATGCTATGCTATTATCCTAGTAGTGTGTAGCCATCTCTTTTATCCTTGTTATTTATAGCCTTAGAACTTGATAGATGCTATGCAATGTGAAAAATGATTTTTTACTTGATGTTGTGGAAAAATTCTAAGTAACAACTTCAATGAACCACCTGGGTGGATTTGGTTGTTTGGCTGATGAGAGTTGAGTGTCTCCCCGAGGGGTTGTTCACTTGAGGAATGCCACCCGGAAACAAAGTGATTATGATGTTCCCCAAGTTTAAATTGCTTCCAGTGCAGCCTTCAGTCATATGGGCTCTGTCTTGATCAACTAAGTTGTGAGGGTTCAGCCCGGGCTTGACAAGCAGATGTAGCATAATTATAGGTGGAACGGGTCTTGCCATTGGGTTGGATTCTTGCTTCTGAAAGATCTCGTCTCGATTCTTCTCCTTTCCTTAATGCACTCAGGGTGTATAGGATGTTTGGGTTGAGTTGGGTCTGAAGGTGAAAGTGCACAAGCTCTGCAGAGTCAACAAACTAAGATCTTAGCCGTGTCCCCGGTTATGGACAACTATGAGCAGCTGGACAAGGAAGGACGGAAGAATCACATCACCATTTTCAATAATTAAAATTTTGACCAAGTGAACTGTATTGTGGTGCTTGGATCTTAATCCAATGTTGCCACCCTTTTGAAAAGAAAAGTTTGTTTTACAAAAGTGATAGGAGAAAACTGGCTTTATGCAAACTTAGCCAAAACTCCACTCACCCAAATGAGCATGTAGCATTAGTCTTGCCATTTATATCCACCATAGTGTTACTTTCCAATACATTAAATTGTATTGACTCCCTTGTGGCTGCATATTCCATATTGCAGATGTTTCTGAAGACGAGTGAGGATTTCGTTTAGGATCTCGAGACTATCGCCAACATGTTTTGCCTATGGCACATGAAGAAGATGGGCTCAATGTTGTACTATGTTCTCCGCTGTATTTCTTTGTTTTCTGCTAGTCTTCTAAGACTATGCAAGTTGTAATCCTATTTTGTAAAGAGTGGATCATGCGATGTAATAGAATTTGATGCATTTGCATGATATTTCATTTTGTACTGTGGTGCTAGCAATTGATCCAGGGACTAGCACAATAACACAGGTATTCCATCTTTATTAAAAGTTGGGATGCTACAATACAGGGCTGCTAGGCGCCTCTTGAGCGACATAGAGGAAGTGGGCTTTGGTCGAATTACGGCTGCGTTATACATTTTTTTCTTTTCCTTTTTCCTTTTTGATTTAATAACTCATATCTTTTATTTTATAAAACCAAATGAGCTCAAACTTGTTTCTATGGTTTTGTAAAAATAAAGCTTTTCAAATGAAACTATTTGTGTTTTATTTTAACACACTTAAAATAATTATATTTCCAAAACATGAATAAATGACTAATAGTGACTAAATGTTATTTTCCTTTTATAAAATTGGTTAATGATATTATGGTCAACTAATTTCAGAGACATAAGATATTTGAAAATATGGTTTCTTAAAGTTACTTAAATCATTTCATACCAAGAAATATTGTGAAACTCATTTTATTACTTATTACTTGATATAGCACTAGAAATCTTTATAACTAATTTTTGAGCTTCAAAAATATTTATCATAGTCAGATAATTGGAGGATGAGTTATTATGATGTGATAGAAGTTGAAACAACCGGTTAGAAAAAAATTTGTTAGGGAAACCACTTTATAACTTTAAGGTTTGATAATCCACTTTATAGTCATATATTTATTTCCTTTGTGTTTGAGTTTTAATGGTTTTTTGGTGGCTTGCATTATCAAGTAAACAAAAAGTTTTAAATTTTTGTGATTTTTGAATTCCTCAAAAAACCAGGGACGTTACAGACTACCACCCTTAAAAGAAATCTCGTCCCGATATTTGGGAAGCCTAGAAAGAAAGATAGTTTTGGGGTATCTGAGTTCCATTCCAACTGGGTGGCTACCACCCTTAAAAGAAATCTTTGTGGGTATACTAATCTCATGGCTTGATTGTGTAGCTTGTCTCCAGATGGCTTGAGTAGAACTTTACTTCGTAGTAGAGCTGAAGACTAACTAGTGCCTCTTGAACTTCATTTCATACCGAGGGGTCACTCTTTGGGTCAATCAAAAGTCTTTGGGTCACTCTCAACTTGGTCTTTTGATGTCCTTGGCAATCTTCCATCTTGTTGTTGATCTTCTCATGGTTGTTGGTATTCTGGCTAGGTATCTTCTTGGGTTTAGCATAGATGATATAGATTTAGAAAGTTCTAAAGAAGATTCTTACCCAACACAACAGATTAAGACAATACATCTTACAAACAACATCTAATCAAGCATTTTCACACCAAACAACAGGGTTTTAGGAAAAAAACTAATATTGTCATACCACACTTATTGCTATAATCAATATACTAACACGATAACGTTGTTCTAGTAAAGTAACTAGATTGGTGGTCTCATTTATATCTTCTTGATGTGTTTCTGTTTGTTGTGAAGTCTCTGCTCTTCTCTAAGTTCTTCAATGATCTTCTTTGTAGTTCTGCAGGTTGCGTGAAGGATAATTCTTGCATTTCGTGGCATGGGATTCACCAAACTTTTCTTGAAAAGGGATGTCATCTAGATTAAGAGAAGAAAATTTTGAAGGTGAATAATAGATGAGAGCATATGAGAAAGATGTGAGTTTTGTCTTTAGAAGATTTGAATAAAATAGGTTTTCAACCTAGGGTCTTTTCAAACTTAGGGTCTCGAATTCTACAGGCAACACAATGCTCTGATACCATTTTCTAGCGTTCCCACATTTACATAATGTAAGAACCCTGTGTTATTGTGCTAGTCCCTGGATCAATTTCTAGCACCACAGTTAAAAATAAAATATCATGCAAATGCGTCAAATTCTATTACATCGCACGCTCCAGTCTTTACAACTTGCATAGTCTCAGAAGACTAGCAGGAAACAGAATTACAGCGGAAAACATGGTACACAATGAGCCTCATCTTCTTCATCTGCCATAGGCAAAACATGTTGGTTGTAGACTCGAGATCCTTAACGAAACCTCACTCGTCTTCAGAGTCATCTGCAGGATGGAATATGCAGCCACAAGGGGTCAATACAATTTAATGTATTGGCAAGTAACACTATGGTGGATATAAATGGCAAGACTAATTCTACATGCATATTTGGACGAGTGGAGTTTTGGCTAAGTTTGCATAAAGCCAGTTTACTCCTATATTTTATCATAAAACATTTTCATCTATAAAAAGGTATCACTGATAGAAACCAGTAAACCAGAACTAATTCAAGGAGTACCACTGATAGAGACCAGGGTAAATGTCCTTCCCATGTTCACCCATCAAAAATACTCTTTATGATACAACAAGAAAACATGAGAGTACTCAAATAATACTACTAAAACTAACAGCTCTAATAAGAGATGCATGCAAAACAGGAGCTGAATAAATGCAACAGTCAAACAGAGACTAAGAATACAACGTATTCTCAAGAAAAAGCGGAGCGTGTCACTCTCCAATAAAAGAATGCTGGGGTCCAACCAAGATTATTATTAAATTAAAAACAAACTGAAATAAAAATAAAAAGCAAACAGAAAACAAAAATAAAAGACGCTGCAAGTAAAGCACATAAGATGCAAACGAATAAAAATATAGTTTCACTAGAAGTGACCTGATAATTTGTTGATGAAGAATGGGATGCCTTGGGCATCCCCAAGCTTAGATGCTTGAGTATTCTTGGAATTTGCTTGTATGTACCACTGGGGAATCCCCAAGCTTAGGCTTTTCACTCTTCTTGATCACATCATGTCATCCTCTTCACTTGACCCTTGAAAACTTCCTTCACATCGAAATTCTCACAATCTTTATTAGGAACGTTAGTGCAATTGAAATAATAAATCCACATGGTTCAGTTTCAACACAAGTCTAACACGAGAAAAAACATTAGCTAATGTCACAACTTCTTTTAAAACTCTTTTTCTTAAAATAACACCAAAAGAAAGAGATTAAGATGCAAATGCGACTAAATGGCAGAAATTTGTCAAAAACAGAACATCAGGTAAAGATCGATTTTTTCAAAAATCTTATGTTGCACAAATCAAAACGTGGTCTTCTAAGAAAATTTGCGTATATAACTCAGTATTAAGAACAAAAAAGCTCAGGTCAATTTGATTTTTCTGTTATTTGTAACGGAATTTACAATGGACAGGAGAAATCTGTTTCCTGCGCAGAAATCCGAAATATAGTCTCAACTTTCCACTAGCAGCTTTACTTGGCTCAACAAAAACTCAAAAGAAAAGATACAGAGGGATTGCTAAGGAAATATAAAACACCCAAGTGCAATCACACCAAAGAACACAAAGGAAAACTGAAAGAAAACAGAGAAATAAAACGGGTTGTCTCCCGGTAGCGCTTTTCTTTAACGCCTTTCAGCTAGGCATAGAAAAATCAACTCAAGTATTTTCAAGAGAGGAAGCATCAACATCATATTTTGCTATAATAATAGAGTCAAAGGGTAGCTTCATCTTATTTCTAGGAAAGTGTTCCAAACCTTTCTTGAGGGGAAGTTGATATTTAATACTCCCCTCTTTCATATCAATAATAGCACCAACAGTTCTAAGAAAAGGTCTTCCCAAAACAATAGGACAAGAAGCATTGCATTCAATGTTCATAACAACAAAATCAACAGGGGAAAGTTTATTATTAACCATAAAAAGAACATCATCAATTCTACCAAGAGGTTTCTTCTTAGCATTATCAGCAAGATGAACATCCAAATAACAGTGTTCCAACGGTGGCAAATCAAGCATACCATAAAGCTTTTTAGGAATAACAGAGATACTAGCACCAAGATCACACAAAACATTGCAATCGAAATCATTTAATTTTATCTTAATGATAGGATCCCAACCATCATGTAATTTTCTAGGGATAGATGTCTCAAGTTTCAACTTTTCTTCCCTAACTTTCATGAGAGCATTGGTAATATGTTTAGTAAAGGCCATATTCATGGCACTAGCATTGGGACTTCTAGCAAGATTTTGTAGAAACATAATAACTTCAGAGATGTTGCAATCATAAAAATCAATATTATTATCATCAAAAGTAATTGAACCATTATCTCCCACACTTCTAAAAATTTCAGCACTTTTATCAGAAGTAGTTTCAGCAGTTTTAGGTGGTTTAGAATGTTTCACCAAAGGAGTAGTGACTTTATTAACACCAACTACTTTACATTGATAGTAGGAGGTTTACTAGCACTTGGAACTTCAGTTTTACTAGTTGTTGTGATAGTACAAACTCTAGCAATATTATTCTTGTTAGCTAGTTCTTCTCTTTCCCACCTAGCACGTAATTCAGCCATGAACTTAACATTATTGTCTATTTGAACTTGGATGGCATTGAAAGTTTTATTTTGCTTAACAACTTGTGGAAAAACCTTCAGTTTTAGAAAATCAACATCAATAGAAAGGCTATCTACTTTAGAGGCAAGGCCATCTATTTTACCAAGCTTTTCCTCAACAGATTTATTAAAAGCACTTTGTGTGCTAATAAATTCTTTAAGCATGTTTTCAAGATCAGAGGTAGAGCTTTTATTACTATTGTAGGAGTTGCCATAAGAATTACCATAACCATTTTTAGGAGGATAGGGCTTATAATTGTTTCCACTAAAATTATTTTTATAATCATTGTTGTTAATTTTTTTATTTCTAATAAAGTTCACATCAGCGTGCTCTTCTTGAAAAACCAAAGAGGCTAAAGGAACATTATTTGGATCAACTTGAGATTTACCATTAACAAGCATAGACATAATAGCATCAAGCCTTTCACTTAAAGAGGAGGTTTCCTCAACAGAATTTACCTTCTTACCTTGTAGAGCTCTCTCAGTGTGCCACTCTGAATAATTTATCATCATATCATCAAGAAGCTTTGTTGCATTGCCCAAAGTGATGGACATAAAGGTCCCTCCAGGAGCTGAATCCGATAGGTTCCTTGAGGAGAAATTCAGTCCTGCATAAAAGGTTTGTATAATCATCCAAGTAGTCAGTCCATGAGTGGGACAATTCTTCACCATAGTTTTCATTATTTCCCAAGCTTTGGCAACATGTTCATTATCAAATTGTTTAAAATTCATCATGTCACTTCTCAGAGATATAATATCAGCAGGAGGATAATATTTTCCAATGAAAGCATCTTTACACTTAGTCCATGAATCCGTACTATTTCTAGGCAAAGATAGCAACCATTCTTTAGCTCTTCCTCTCAAAGAGAAAGGAAATAATTTCAGTTTAATAATATCTCCATCCACATCTTTATATTTTTACATCTCACATAGTTCAACAAAATTATTAAGGTGAGAAGCAGCATCATCAGTACTAATACCAGAAAATTGTTCTTTCATCACAAGATTTAATAAAGAGGGCTTAATCTCATAGAAAGCAGCAGTAGGAGCAGGTGGAGCAATAGGTGTGCAAATAAAATTATTGTGGTTTGTGCTAGTGAATTCACACAACTTGGTATTCTCAGAGGAACTCATTTTAGCCGAATAAAAGCAAGCAAATAAATAACAGCTATGAAGTAAACTATTTTTTTTTGTGTTTTCAATATAGAGAAATAAACTAATTTTTTTGTGTTTTTGATATAGAGAAATAAAACAAGAAAATAAAAATAAAAACAAGACAATAAAAACAAAATAAAGAGATTGAGAGTGAGAGACTCCCCTTGCTAGAAGACTTCCTTCTCCCCGGCAACAGCGCCAGAAAAAGTCCTTGATGGTACAAAACTTGCACTCATTGGGATACCCCAAGAGGAGGGTGCGATGAGCACAGCGGAAGTTTTCCCCTTCGTTAAGAACCAGGGCTATCAATCCAGTAGGAGAAAGAGAATCTTCGGAAGGTTGATGCCACTGATGGTGGTGCTGGCGCTTCACCGGTGTCAGCAACAACGTGGAACATGCACACAACACAACCAAAATACTTTGCCCCAACAGTACAGTGAGGTTGTCAATCTCACCGGTCTTGCTGAAAACAAAGATTAGACGTATAGTGTGGAAAAACAGTATATGCTTGCAGAAAGTAAAGAGAGCAGGAAATTGTTGTGGTTTGTTTAACAGTGTGGAAAAATGGACCAGGGTTCGTAGTTTCACTAGTGGTGTCTCTCCATAAAATATAGCATGCTGGGTGTACAAATTATAGCTGGGCAATTGACAAATAAAGGTTGCACCGTAGTGCACAATATGACATGAAGATTACTATATTATTTAGTGTGGGCATTACAACAAGATACATAGACTGACATCCATCTGCATCCATGACTAATAATCCACCCTCAGGTTATCATCTGAACCCCCTCAGGTATTAAGTTGCAAGCAACAGATAGCTGCATTAAACAAAATGTGTAATGTAAGCAATGATTATGCACGCGGGAACTCTCACCGCTGTTTTCTCCCTAATGGCAACAACACATCCTCCCCCTTCACGTTTCATTCACTCGAGCAAGGCAACAAGGAGGCATGAACCCACTATCGAGCATAAATACTCCCTCTTGAAGTCACTAACAATTACTTGGCCAGAATAACCACTAGCAACGGAGAGCATGCAAGATCACAAAAAACACATGCAAATAAAGACTATAGTCAACTTGGCATAAGGTCAATATTCATTGGATCCTAGAAAACACAACACGGAGAATTACATAAGATCAATCTCGATCATGATAGGCAGCTCACGAGATCTAAACATGGAGGCATATGAGGAGAAGACAACCATCTAGCTACAGCTACAAACCCGTAGTCCAAGGATGAACTACTCACGCATCACTCCGGAGGCAGGCATGGTGATGAAGAGGCCTCCGATGATGATCTCCTCTCCGGCAGGGTGCCAGAAACAGCTTCAGACCCCCCCTGATGGGGTTGACGGTGACGGCGGCTGCGGAACTTTTTCGGGGATTTTGATCACGTGCCTAGGTTTTTCCATCCGGGAGGCTTAAATAGGAGAAAGGAGCAAAGGCGGTGGAGCTGCTGCCCCTCTCCGGATCCTCTTCGGTCTTCTGGATGCTTCCGGGGGAAATAGGACTTCCGGGCTTCGAATTTTCCAATTCCGAGAATATTTCCAGAACAACTTTTCTGAAAATAAAAAAAGCAGAAAACAGCGAACTGGCTCTGTGGCATCTTGTTAATAGGTTAGTCTGGAAAACGTAGAAAAATGCTGTAAATAAGGGAGAAAACATGTAGCATTGTCAAAATATGATCATGGAGCATCAGAAATTAGGGATACGTTTATGACGTATCAGCCGTCCACCAGTGTACTCCTTCGGTGAAAAACACCATAGAAATGGCCCTAGGGAGCGAATCAACATAAACCAATCCTTCCACTTCCACCCAGGTGATTCATTAAACTTAGTAGTTTTTATCCTTAACATCTAAATAAAACATCCAAGAGCATAGCAATTCTACTAAGTTCAATGTCTTCTATACTAGCAGGTTATGAAAGGATGGCTACACACTACTTGGGATAATAGCATAGCATAATACTTAGATAAATTTCCTACCATGCATACTACTCAAAACTCTAGGAATGCATAGTAAAAATAATAGGTAGTTGAAGGTGTGTTACTTGCCTTTGAAGTTTGTGAAGAACAATCACCCTTTCTTCACGAAATATAACGTTGCTCTCCGTAAAATCTAAACATTGAAAACACAACAACAGAATAAACAAGCATGCACACAATCATACAAACAAATGAAGAAAACATACAAAACAATAAACAAAGCAAAGGAAAACATGTGAAAATATTTAGTTTCAATGCACAAAATAAAAGTAAGTGATTGTAGTTAGTGTTTGCATTTGTGACTAAGGGTTAGTCTTTGATAAAAGGATCACACAAGGTCTAATCTATTTCTGTCTTCATTTTCTTCCTTGAGTTGCTTCTGATGTCCAAGTCTTTATGCATGTCCTTCAATGGTCTTGCTTGTAGTCCTCCTTATATAGTGGATGAAAACATCTAAAGTATCTATCTAGTATCTAGGGACTTAGTCATATGGAAATAGAAATAGATGGTATTTCTAGAGTTTCCTCAAAAGGACTTAGAAAAATCTTCTCTTCTTCTTCTTCTTCTTCTTCATCATCTGGGAGAATAATATTCTTGAGATGAAGTTGGCTTCTTGTTGATGTCTTGGTGAAAATTTCTCATCTCACTTGAGAACTAATTCTAAGTCTTAGACAACTTGAAAAAAATTCTAAATCTTGGAAAACAAATCCTAAGTCATCTCATGATTGGTCTTGGAAAATATTCATGCTCCTTTGTAGCTTCCTCCTTATGTGTGATGCCTCCATTGATTCTTGTAGGACTTGGTGATTTTAGCACAAACTAGGGGATCATATTTATCTAACTTAGCCACCACAAGGTCTAAAGGAATATAAAAAGAAGAAAGACTTAGAGGAAAAGAGGGAAAGAAAGATGTGGTTGGTTTTCTTGAAGTTCCTCTTAATTTTCTTCTAAGTGCTTCTACTTCTTGAAGATGTTTCTGATGTTGGTTTTCTTGGCTAAGTCCTTCATTGGTCTTCTTTCTTCATGTTGAAAATCTTCAAGTTGGCAATTGTAGCATCCTCCTTTGACTTCATAAATTTTCTCATCCCTTGGTGGTTTTTCAACTAAGAGGGCCATCTATAGCAAAACTTCATGGACATGGTTTCAAGGCATCCAATGGCTTAGGTTTTGGTCTCTCTGGTCTAATGTTAGTATTTGGAACGATTTTGCTAAAGAAAACATATTGAAATTATGTACATAATTTAAAGTAGGTCAAAAATCATCAAACAAGAATATTTGAAAATGAACAAGTTTTCAATAGCTAATTTTAATCTTGGCCAGTACTAACAGAGTCTATATGTTCAGGGCTTTTAAAAAAGTCCAATGTTGTCAAATTTGGAATTATAGATCTAAAGTTATTCACAAAACAATATTTACAAAGCTATACAAATAACAAGCGTGTGCACATATCAAAAGTAATTTTTCTTGATTCCAATGTGTTCTACTCAAAGTGCTGATTTCAAAAAGTACAAAATTATGTAATTTGGATTAGTGGATCAAAAGTTATTGAAGTTCTAAATTGAGGGGAGTTTCTATAAAAATCACAGGGGCCGTTATGTTTTAAAAGAAAATAGGCGATCCATGGGTTAATGAATGGAGGCCTCTGATTGGCCGGTACCGTTTCGGTGTGGATTGTCGCTGAAAGCCGTTGGATCTAAAGGGGTGGGACGGCTCAGATCTAAAACAGCTACAGGGTTAAGTGATCTATCGTGGCCCTTAGATCTGGATCGGAGGGCAGGGGACAGAAGGGCTCAGCGAGCGGCGCGTTTCGCCGGAGTATGTCGACGTGGTGGCGCCAAGCGCCGAAAATTTGTCTGCCTTGGTCCTCCGATGACCTTCTGGCTCGAGGAAGTGACCAGGAGATGCGGGTCGACAATCCGAGGGCGATGGTGGCGACGGGGATGCTCCTTGCTTCCTGGATCGACGACGCGGTGCGGATGGGGAGCTCGAGACTCCGATGATCCTCGGTTGCAGACGACGTCGTGGTTTCGTTGCAAAGAGAAACGAGAGAAGGGGTCAGGGAGGAGCGCGCGTGCAAGGGGAGTACAGGGGGCACAGATTTGGGCGTCGGGGCCTGTTCTGTCGCCGAAAAAGTATCGGGAGGCGGCGGCTAGGGTTTGGATTCCGACGAGGAATCTCGCCGGCCTGGAGGTGCAGTCCGGTAGGGAAACAAAGGGGAAAGAGAGGGCGTGTTGTGGGCTTTATAGGAGGGTCTCGGGGCGAAGATCCTTGCCCTGGATTGCACGCAATCGGAAATGGATTCGTCTCCGTTTTGGGAGTTCGTCCCGTGTACGAGAGGTAAGGGATGGCTGACATCGCCATTGCGTCATGCTGGCGTCACCGGTGGGACCCACTGGTTAGAGAGAGAAAGAGGGGTGTGCGGGCTGGGTTGCGCTGTTACTGGGCCGATACATGGCTGCTAGAAGCTGCTTGAGACACATATAGGAAGTGGGCTTTGGCCCAGTCACGGATGCATTATACATTTTTTCTTTTCCTTTTTTCTTTTTTCTTTAATAACTCGTATCTTTTATTTTATAAAACCAAATGAGCTCAAACTTGTTTCTATGGTTTTGTAAAAACAAATCCTTTCAAATGAAACCATTTGTGTTCTATTTTAACACACTTAAAATAACTATATTTCCAAAACATGAATAAATGACTAATAGTGACTAAATGTTATTTTCCTTTTATAAAATTGGTTAATAATATTATGGTCAAATAATTTCAGAGACATAAGATATTTGAAAATATGGTTTATTAAAGTTACTTAAATCATTTTCATACTAAGAAGTATTGTGAAAATCATTTTATTACTTATTACTTGATATAGCACTAGAAATCTTTATAATTAATTTTTGAGCTTCAAAAATATTTGTCATAGTCAAATAATTGGAGGATGAGTTATTATCACCTGATAGAAGTTGAAACAACCGATTAGAAAGCAATTTGTTAGGGAAACCACTTTATAACATTAAGGTTTGATAATCCACTTTATAGTCATATATTTATTTCCTTTGTGTTTGAGTTTTAATGGTTTTTGGTGGCTTGCATTATCAAGTAAACAAAAAGTTTTAAATTTTTGTGATTTTTTAATTCCTCAAAAAATCAGGGATGTTACAAGCAGCTCAAGAGATCTAAACATGAGGTAGAAAGTGGAGAGAACAACCATCTAGCTACTGTTATGGACCCGTAGTCCAGGGATGAACTACTCACGCATCACTTCGGAGGAGGGCATGGTGGTGTAGACCCCTCCGGTGATGAATTCCCCTCCGGCAGGGTGCCGGGGAGAGCTCCAGAACCCTCCCGATCTCGGGATGACGATCATGGCGGCCTCGGGTGTTTCTCGGGATGAAGTGGTATCTTTTTAGGGTTTACGTAATGGGGGGTATAAATAGGCGAAAGGGCAGTGGCGGTGGAGGTCTAGGGGGCCCACACCACCCCATGGCGCGGCCACGGGGCGCGCCGCCCTATGGTGTTGACCCCCTGTGGGGCCCCTCCGGGCCTCTTCGGGACTACGTGGAACCTTTGGGAATTCTAGGACCTCCGGACTTCGAATTTTCCAATTCTGAGAATATTTTCAGAACAACTTTTCTCAAAATAAAAACAATAGAAAACAGGGAACTGGCGTTGTGGCATCTTGCTAATAGGTTAGTCTGGAAAATCGATAAAAATGACATAAAGTGTATAGCAAACATGTGGGAAACAACATGGAACATCAGAAATTAAGGATACGTTTATGACGTATCAACATCCCAAAGCTTAGTTCCTACTCGTCCTCGAGTAGGTAAACGATAAAAACACATAATTTTGGAGGTGGCATGCTACCAACATAAACTTGATCATCAATAATGTAAAAGCACAAGTAAGCTGAGATCATAGAACTTCAACACAAGCATGATAAATAGAATTTTAACAATAAAACATAGCAATCACCTTGCATCATGAGAAGCAACACAAATAAAAGATCATGAATAACAGTGCATCAAAAGATATATGTTTGTTTCAAGTATAGAGATAACATGGCAAAGTGATATTTCGCTAGTACTTAAGAGTGGGGCTAAACATAAATGCGAGGACACCTTCAAAGTTCATGAGGAAGACTAGAACAAATAATTAGATAACAAGCAATAACACATCATGAATCAATTAATAATGTTTCTGGGACAAATGCACATAAAACTCTGAATGGAAACTATGCTCTCTCAACTTTGCATAAAGTTAGAAGATGGAGACTCAACATAAAAGTAAAATAAAGGCCCTTCACAGAGGGAAGCAGGGATCAACTCATGTGCAAGAGATTTTATTTTATTAAACAGAGGTATTGAAAATATTTTTAGAAAGGTGTATGCTTATGTCAACGAATGGTAAACAGTAAATATAGTACGTCACAAGCCAACTAGACTTCACAAGTGCGGCGCCCATAGAAGGACGCATCTAGGTAGAAGGTCATCCCTCTTTCTCTTTTGTTTACACAATTATGCTTTGACTGATAAATCAGGGAAAAAATAGTGAAGATAATTTGTTTTTATTAATTTGGGGCTGGGCACCCCGCTGCCAGCTCTTCTATCATTGGATACGCGAATGAAGCCACTAGTCAAGGGTGTGAAACTCCAATCAACAAGTGAGGTAAAGGTTCTCTATTTACGTCCTCATGAGCTAAAACAGGAGCACAAAATAGGAGTAATTTTGAAAGTTTTAAAGGTAACACATGAGCAATTTACTTTGGAGTGGCGGCTAAATACCACATGTAGGTAGGTATGGTGGACACATTGGTTAAAATTTGGTTTTTGGGAGTTGGATGCATGAGTAGAGCTCATACTCAGTACAGGTGGAGGCTAGCAAAAGACTGGGAGCGACAAATCAAGAGACAATAAGAGCCATAATCATGCATAGCGGCATAAAAATCATTAATCAAAGCATAAGTGGTACCTCAAGTTCAAAAACTAAATGATAATAGAGGCTATAAGTGACTGGTTCATAGTCATAAACATGGTGTGAGCATGCATCAAGTCAACCAAATAAAACATTCAAAGGAGAACACCACAAATTTATGCTTCAATATGACAAGAACAACTCATGATTGTTTCAATGTCACATTAAACACTCTCAGCTATTTGAGACTAATAATGCTACTAAATAACCACAAGGCTTTAGAATTAAAATAACATCTAGCATGATACGAAAAAGTCTAGCCACAGTCTATACAGGCTTCTACTTGCACCGTTATAAATTCTACTACAAGCAACAGTTTCTTTTCCCAACAAGCACCAAACAAAATATGCTTTAACAAAAACTATCTAAATTATACGGAAAGAAAACATGAGAGTACTCAGACAACACTACTAAAACTAAGAGCTCTGAATAAGATATGCGATGAAAACAAGAGCTAAACATGAATTTTTGCAACAACTAGAATAAAAAACTAAGAATACGAGCATAACGAGTATTCAAACGAAAAATAGGAGCGTCTCTCTCTCCTAAAAAAGGAATGCTAGGGTACAACTATATTATTGAATCAAGGAAAACAAAACAAAACAAAGGAAAACAAAAGAAAAACAATAGACGCTCCAAGTAAACTTCATACGATGTGACCGAATAAAAATATAGTTTCACTAGAAGTGACCTGATATATTGTCGATGAAGAAGGGGATTCCTTGGGAATCCTTAACCTTAGATGCTTGAGTCTTCTTAAAATATGCTTGGGTGAACCACGGGGGCATCCCCAAGCTTTGAACTTGCACTCTTCTTTATCACATATATCACCCTCTTCTCTTGACCCTTGAAAACTTTCTTCACACCACACTCAAAGAGTAATTCGCATTAGAGGGTTAGTGAAAAAATAAAAAATCCATGGGTTCTGTATGGCACAAGTGCTATTGATAATTTTAAACATTATCTACAACCACTGCTATTTCGTGAAGCAAACAAATCCACTTGACATCGTAAAAGAGCAAATGCAAGAAAAATGGTAGTATCTATCAAAACCAGAACAGTTTGTAAAGACAAAAAAAATCGGGGCACTTACGTTGCTCAGATCGAACAACTTAAAGAAAAAAAAGTTTTCGAATTAGCCGAGGAATAAACACAAGAAATTTCAGGTAATTCTGATTTTTCTGTGAAATATACGATTTTTTACGGTGGACAGCAGAAATCCGTTTCCTGCGCTGAAATCAAAAAACCAACTCCAACTCTCGTCATAAAATTTACTTGGCACAACTAAAACATAAAAAGAAAGATACAAAGGAGTTTCTAAATAAGTATACAACCCCTTGACTCAAAGAAAACAGGAGAAAAAGAAAGCAAATATAAAACCATGGGTTATCTCCTAAGAAGTGCTTTTCTTCAACGCATTTTAGCTAGGCCCAGAAAAGTGGAATCAAGTATTTTCAAGTGAAGAAGCATCCAAATTGTAACTTGTTCGAATAATAGAATCAAAAGACAACTTAATTCTATTTCTAGGAAAGTGTTCCATACCTTTCTTGAGTGGGAACTAAAATTTGATATTCCCCTCTTTCATATCAGTAACAACACCAACAGTTCTAAGAAAAGGTCTTCCCAAAAATATTGGACAAGAAGCATTGCATTCAATATTCAAGACAACAAAATAAACGGGGAAAAGATTATTATTAACTATGATAAGAACATCATCAACTCTCCCCAAAGGTTTCTTTCTAACATTATCAATAAGACGAACATCCAAACAACAGGGTTCCAATGGTGGTAAATCAAGAACATCATAGAGTTTCTTGGGCATACCAGAGATACTAGCACCAAGATCACATAGAGAATTGCAATCAAAATCATTCACTTTCGTTTTAATAATGGGTTCCCAACCATCATCTAGCTTCCTAGGGATAGAGGCTTCACATCTTTATTCATCCTCTCGAATTTGCATGAGAGCATTAGTAATATGTTTTGTGAAAGCCATATTCATAGCACTAGCATTAGGACAACTAACAAACTTTTGTAAGAACTTAGTCACTTTAGTGATGTTGCAATCATCAAAGTCAAGATCATTTTTATCAAAGATAATGGGACCATTATCTCCCATGTTTCTAAATATTTCAGCACTTTTATCAGGAACATTTTTAGCAGTTTCATGCAGTTTTGCATTTTTAATAGCAGAAGTGTGAGTATTTCCAACACCAATTACTTTATCATTGATAGTAGAAGGTTTTCTAGCATGAGAAGCTTCAGTTTTACTAGTGGTGGTAATGGTGCAAACATTAGCTATATTATTCTTTCTAGCTATTTCATCTTCTCTTTCCCATATAGCATGCAATTCAGCTAACATCCTAACATTATCGTCAATTCGAATTTGGATGACATTAGTAGAAGCAAAAGGATTCTCCTCTATGGTTTTAGTTTTAGCAGTCATTCTATTAATCAAAGAAGATTGTGCTTCATACATGGATGAAATAGAAGTTTCAGCATGAGCAATTTTAACTTGCAACCCAGATATTTCTCTATTTAAACTCTCAAGTTGATAGGTGAATTCCTTAGCATAACAGATTGTTCCTCCATGGTTTTAGTAAATAGTTTATTTTGCTCATATTGTTTTTGAATAAAGTCTCTAGTGGCTCTTTCAACTTCTGAAATTCTTTCATTAGACATTCAAGTTCTATCATTATAGCCATTATTAAAATGATATGGCCTATAATTTTTGCTACCAAAATTATTCCTATAAGCATTAGTGTTGAAATTATTATGTTTAGTGAAGTTCACATCAACATGCTCTTCTTGAGCAACCAAAGAGGCTAAAGGAACATTATTTGGATCAATAGGAGCATGGCCATTCACAAGCATAGACATAATAGCATCAAGTCTATCACTCAAAGAGGCGGTTTCTTCAACAGAATTTACCTTCTTACCAGTTGTAGCTCTCTTAGTGTGTCATTCAGAATAATTTAACATCATATCATCAAGAAGCTTTGTTGCTGACCCCAAGGTAATGGACATAAAGGTTCCTCCAGCGGCTGAATCGAGAAGGTTTCTTGAAGAAAAATTCAGACCTGCATAAAAGGTTTGGATGATCGTCCAAGTAGTCAGTCCATGAGTGGGAGAATTCTTTACTAAAGATTTTATTCTTTCCCAAGGTTTAGCAATATGCTCATTATCAAGTTGCTTAAAATTCATAATGCTACTTCTTAAAGATATAATCTTAGCAGGAGGATAATATTTTCCAATGAAAGCATCTTTACACTTAGTCCAAGAATTAATACTATTTCTAGGAAAAGACAACAACCATTCTTTAGCTCTTCCTCTTAAAGAGAAAGGAAACAATTTCAGTTTAATTATATCTCCATCTACATCTTTACATTTTCGCATCTCACATAGTTCAATAAAATTATTAAGATGGACATCAACATCATCAGTACTAACACCAGAAAATTTCTCTCTCATAACAAGGTTTAACAGGGAAGGCTTTATCTCATAAAAATCAGCAGTAGGAGCAGGTGGAGCAATAGGTGTGCTAATGAAATCATTGTTGTTGGTGCTAGTAAAGTCACACAACTTAGTGTTCTTAGGAGTAGTTATTTTTACAAGACTAAAAACATGAATAAAACTACAACTATAATAAGAACTATTTTTTATGTGTTTTTGATAAAGAGAAGCAAACAAGACAAAATAAAATAAAATAAGCAAAACAAAAACAAAGAAAAGAGATTGGAAGTGAGAGACTCCCCTTGCAGCAATTCTCTTCCTCCCCGGCGACGGCGCCAGCAAATATGCTGATGCAAGAGTTGACGAGGGAGTGGTTGCTTCTTGATAACTTTGAAATCCCTGGCAACGACACCAGAAATTATGCTTGATGCGTGTGAACACACGTTCGTTGGGAGACCCCAAGATGAAGGTATGAAGAGTGTTGCAGCAAGTTTTCCCTCGGAAAGAGTAAAAGAGTACTTGTCGATAACGAGATTGAACTAGGTATGGTTGATACCAATGATCGGATCTCGGACAAGTAAAATATCGCGAGACAAAGGGAATTGGTTATGACGTTTATGGTTCACACGATCACTAGATTCATCGTTGAATGTCTAGGAGTCATTACGTATCTCCAGGTCCCACTGTTGACTATTGATCGGAGAGGTGTCTCGATCATGTCTACATTATTCACGAACCGTGGAGTGACACACTTAAGGTTTGATGACGCGATTGAGTGGATACGGAATACCGGAGAAAAGTTTGGACAACACCGAAATTGTTTCGAGGAATATTGAAATAGTCACCGGAATTGTTTCGGGGAATATTTAAATAGTTCAAGGTGGTATATGTTAATGTTTGATTAATAAATAGTTCAAGGGGGTAAGTGTTAATGTTTGTTAATAGGATTAACAAATATTAAAATAAATAAATGAAATTGTTTTATTTAATTATTAAAGAAAACCCTTGGAATTTTGAGTGGGAATTCATGAGAGAATGAGTGGGTTGAGTGGAGACTCCACCCACATGATGAGGAAAGAGGTGGAGGCACGATAAATTCGTGGCTGCCTCCCCCTCCTATATAAAGAGGGGTTGGATCTCCCTCTCCCCACACACTTGGTGTCATCTCCACCTCCCTCCTCCCGTTGATCCACCTCATGTTCATACGCTTGGCGAAGCCCTGAACAAAGTTTTCTCCACCATACCATGCCGTCGTGATGCTGGAGTTCCGAGGGATCCTCTACTTCCGCTGCCCCGCTGGATCGAGGGAACGGAGGTCGTCATCGAGTTGTACGTGTGACCGAGTGCGGAAGCGCTGCCGGATTGCAGCGCTCATCTTCGCGATCTTGAGATCGATGTGAGTTCGACTACATCACCAACGAGATTTGATCTCGTAACGCTTTGCGTCTTACAGGGTATGTTCTCCTTAAGACTTTCTCTATGCCCGCTGCTTTCATTTCCTATATTAGATCTTGGCCCTCGGGTGTCTCTCGCGTAGGAAATTTTTTGTTTTCTATGCAAGGAACCCTTCACCAAGATCATCTTTTGACATCCATTTCTCAAACCCCAGAGGTTGCTTAACATATACCTCATCTTTTAGCGGACCATTCAGAAAAGCACTTTTGACCTCATCTTGTTGCAATTTGAAATTATGCGAAGGTGCATATGCAAGAAGGATACAGATGGACTCAAGGCGAGCCACGGGAGCATAGGTTTCATCAAAGTCAATGCCTTCCACTTGAGTGTAGCCTTGAGCCACCAATGTTGCCTTGTTCCTTATGACAATACCATGCTCATCTTGCTTGTTCTTGAATATCCACTTAGTGACAATAACATTGTGGCAATCCTTGGGCTTCTCAACTAGCTTCCAAAATTTATTGCGCTCAAAGTTATTGAGATCATCATGCATAGCTTCCACCCAATCGAAGTCCTTGAGAGCTTCAAACACTTTCTTTGGTTCCACCATGGATATGTGAGATTGATGCTCACTAAAGTTTTCCAATTGCCTTCTTGTGTATCTTCTAGCTTGAACATCTTTGAAGACATTGTTATCGGAAGCATCAATACACTTCAAAGCTCTTCTAATCCTTTTAGCACGACGGGCTTCGATCTCCTCATTATTGCAAGGATGAATCACTTGATCATCTTGATCATTTGGGTCCCCATCTTGACCGAATTGTTGGCCTTGATCATCATCATCATCATCCTCAACACTTGCATCAACTTGAGGAGATTAGGACGAAAAAGGTTGATCTTGGCCTTGACCTTGACTAGCTTGAATGATAGGAGTGGTTGCATCTTACATAGTAACTTTGTCAATAAGAGGAGGGTCTTGACATGTTCTTGGGTAGGTGCATCACTTGGATCCTTGGCTTGTTCTTCTATTGTAGAGGAGGGATACACTTGAGTAGAGCATAGTTGTTCTCGAGTTGCCATAAGGTGTCCCTCAATGGGGAGAAAAAATCCCACACCCATACTTCCTATGGCTTCTTGAGGCATTTCAACATCTACATTAGAAACATGAAATTGCGCAATGTGGGAGCCATCATTTTCCTCGAAAACCACACTACAAGATTCTATGACAATCCGTGAGGCTTTGTAAAAGACTCTATAAGTGTGGGATTCGGTACCGTAACCAACAAATATACCCTCAATAGTTTTAGATTGGAATTTAGACAACCGAACACCCTTTATCAAATAGAAGCACTTACAACCGGAAACACGAAAGTAGGAGACGTTGTGTTTGTTTCCGTTGAGGGTCTCATATGGAGTCTTCTCTAAGCCCTTGCGGATGTAGAGGCGGTTGGAGGAGTGGCATGCGGTGGATATGGCCTCGGCCCATAGATATTTGGGAGAATAATACTTCGCCAACATGTTCCTTGCCATATCCAATAGAGTTCGATTCTTCCTTTCGGCTACACCATTTTGTTGAGGGGTATAGGTAGCGGAATATTGATGACGAATACCCTCTTCATTAAGGAATTCATTCAAAGTGTAGTTCTTGAAAGCGGAGCCATTGTCACTTCTAATAGCCATGATTTGAACATTGTGTTGATGTTGTACTTGGTTGGAGAAGTCTATGATAGTTTGTTGGGTCTCACTCTTGCACTTGAATAAATAAACCCAAGTGTATCTTGAATAGTCATCGACAATCACCAAGCAATACTTCTTGCCCCCAAGACTTGCCTCAGGCACGACACCAAAGAGATCAACATGGAGAAGCTCCAAGATCCTCTTTGATGAGATAATGGTCTTGCTCTTGTGAGGGACATCATGCATCTTTCCTTCAACACACGACCTACAAACGCGATCTTTGGAAAAGGAAACATTTTATTTTAGTCCAAGGATTAGGCTACCTTTGTGAAGACTTTGAAAAGTTCTCATGTTGACATGGGATCAGCGGCGATGCCACAAACACCCAACGTCCTCCTTTCCAAAAAGACACGTCGCTTGAGAGTTGGTGGGCTTAGAAAAGTCCACCACAAACAACTCATTTTAAACATGTCCCACGTATGCGACGTCAAGAGTCTTGCTCCTCAAAAGGACCACAACATTTTCATCAAAGAAGACGGAGAAACCCATCTTCCCAAGAGAATGAACTAAAAGTGACTTGAATCCAAGGTATTCAACAAGCATGACATCCACGATAGTGACATCGAGAGCAATCACAACCTTGCCGAAGCCCGTTACCTTAGACTTGGACTTATCTCCATAAGTCTCGGACGCATCATTTGTATTTGGGCGCAACTCCGTCACAAGTTCTTTGCTTTCGATCATATGATTAGTGCATCCACTATGAATTATCCATTTAGACCCACCGGGAGCATAGTCGTGCAAGAGATCATTGACTAGAGTTAGGACCCGAGGAGGGTCCCCTCACATTAGCAACAAGGGTCTTTGGAACCCAAATAGTATAGTCAATGAAACCTTCAATAGGACCACCATATTTAGCTTGCACAACACCATAATAATCAATATATAAGAAATGATGCGGATTGTTAGTTCCCGCTTGGATGCTACGAGTAGTGTTGTCCCTAATGACAATACCACTCGAAACATCCCTGATTTATGGAAAGTGCAAAAATCACAAAAATTTGAAACTTTTGTTTTCATGATTTAGCAAGTCACCAAAAACCAAATAAAAGGAGGAAATAAAATAAAACATTATGTAATTGGAATAAAGAATCCAAATTGCCTTACTTCCATAAACCCTAAAGCCTATTTTCTAAAATAAAATATGTTCCCTCATGTGAATAAAATATTTTCTTAGAAAACATCTTTATCAAACATGTTTACAACTCAACTACCATTTTGAAAATGATTATGATAATTAAAAACCAGAGAGTTACTATCTCTAATAATTTCTCCTTGTCTCCAAGAAATTATGTCACTATTATTATTAACCTCAAATGGATAAAAGTTGGTTATTTGTTTTCCAAGTATTATGTCAATCAACAAAACAATAAAGTGTTATATAAATTATCTGGTTATGAAAACAAGTAAAGTACTTTGGAAAAAATATATTTTCAATTGGGGAAACAACATCTTCATTAGAGAAAATCTCTCTTTTCTTACCCACCCTCAATTTAAAATTTATTAATAAATTCTCTATTTTGATTATGTTAATAAGATACCATGAGTGAATTGCTCATATGTTGAAAATATTTTAAATGGGCCTAGAAAACAATAATCTGAACCGTAGAAATATTTTCTAAAATCATTTAAATCATATTTCTATAATTAACCCTCTTTTTCTATTAAGTAGCTATTCATGTTTTCATCATATTTTAAAGTTATAAAAGATGAAATAACTTTGAATTGGGTTTGGAAAATAGTATTTGATCATTATAAAGCCACTAAAATTTTATTTGACAAATATTTATATTTCATAATTTTCTCAATTAAAATCACATTAAGTTACTATTAGAGAATTATTATATTCTTCAAATTCAAAGTTTCAAATGTGATTAAAACAACATATAAATCTTACCATTTGAAAGTTTATATTTTTACAAAAATTTAGAAATTTGTTTGAGGTAATTTGGAGTTATAAAACAGGAGATATGAATTAATCAAAAAAAAGATGACGTCGGCTGACGTCATCGTCATCAAGCCCTAGCCGTTTCTATTTTTTTTCCGAATTCAATCTCCATGAATTCGCGCGATTGAAGCCCCGAACCAAAGCCCCGTTTCCACCTCTTAAATCCCCTCCCCTCCTCTCCATTTCCCCTCTGGATCCACCCCTTCTCTTGCCCCACGCCCTAGAAATAGCTCGGCGGAGTTTGTGCTGCCCGCCGGCCGTTTTCAATGTTTCCGACCAATTTGGTGAGCCTCCGCCCCCGATTCCTGTTCCTCCTCCTTCCCCTCAACCGCGCGCCCCTCCCTGACCACTTTGGTGCCTTTCCCGCAGATCAAACGACGAGGGCGACACATTACGAGCGCCACCGGAGCAGCGCCGCCCCCGTTCGAGCATCACCGTCGATGTAGGCCTTCCCCGTACGCGCCATCGTCACCATTCGCCCCGTCGTGTCTCCCCGAGCGCCGTCGTCCATCTCCCAAGCCCGGTGACCCCCTACAGCGTCACCACCGTCTGCACCCGAGGCCGCGCCGCCGTCCTCTCCATTTTCCGGCGAGCCCACGCCGGCCAGGTATGAACCCTAGCTTTTGGACCGTTGGATCTAGACCAAAGGTCACGATTAGACAACTTAAGTGAACCGGTACCCACCAATAGAAACGCGCCGCCTGGCGCCCAGTCAGCAGCGCGCTCATTTGCTTATCCACCGCCCGGCGCAACGCGTAGATGGCCCAAGCCCACTCCCTAACCGTCGCCCTGCGCGACAGATAATCCCTTTTGAGCCCAGCCCATCTGTGATTTTATTTTCGAATAAAAATAGAATGTCAATTTTGCAGAAAATTCCCTGCACCTTCGATCTATCATAACTTTTGATCCATAAGCCCAAATTTAGCAAACTTGGAATTTTTGGAATCAAGACAACATTTAGAAACGTTTGGCACTGGCCAAATTTAAATTTTACCATTTAAAATTTGTTCAATTTAAAACATGTGTGTTTGATGAATTTTGGCACAATTGAAATTCTACAAATCCAAAAATTACAAATAAAATATATTTGGAAGCCTTAGGATGTGTATTTTCATATCCTTTGTTCCAACATAATTTTTGAACAAGGTAAATTTGAATTTAGATTAAGTGGTAAATTGAGTATTTTTGACATAGATTTAATTCTATAAATATTTTCAATATAATTCCTTTTGTAAATTTGTTCCATTTGATAACCTGAACCAGAGACATCATTGCCTAACCATTTTGGACACCCTTGGACCATAACCATATGATTTTGACAAAAAACCCAACATAGTAATTCATCCATTTTACCATGTCTTAGAATTTGTTTCTATCCTTGTTACCTTTGTTGTTATGGCTATTTTGGAACCAAGACGAAGTCCCTAATATGTGTCAATCACAAACAGGACCAAGTAGTGAACCTTATACACTAGTACCTTTGCTTTCTATCTACTCCTCCACTCCCCTATTCTTGCTTCAAGAACTCATCAAGTTAGCAAAATAGAAATCAAGACTCAAGAACAAGAAGGCACTTCATTTTCAACTTGGTGGCAACATGAAGAGCTAAAAGGAAGATCATTGAAGAAATTTTGAAGAAAAGACTTGGACTCCACAACTAGAAGAAAACTCAAGGAAGTGCAAATTCATGAAGGGATCAAGAAGAAGACCAACCCCTTTCTCTTTCTATCTTTCTTATTTCCTTCCTCTTCTAAATTGACTTAGTGGTATTTTGTGCCCATCCCACCTTGGACCAACTAATGAGAGAGCCATGAAGAATCTACCAAGACCAAGAGAAGAATCCATCCAAGGAACAAGACTACAATAGAAGCATGAAGATGATCTTCAAGAAGACAAGCATGCGAAGACTTGGAGAAATCTACACAAGTTGAAGATTAACAAGTTGTTTTTGTCCAACCATTGACCCAAATGGAAAATCCCAAGACATTGTATTGTTATATCTATTGTTATGAAGTTAGTTGAACCTAGACCTACCTTAACCCAAAATGGAAAGACTAAACTTAGATCACTCAAATGTTTTGATGAAAACAACTAAGTGTTACACTTTGTTACGTGTTACTTTAGTTGAAATAGTGAGATCATCTTGGTGAACTCTTGGAACTTCCTAGGCAAGTATGGTTATAATAAAGATAGATTACTACAAACTCAACCCAGTCCATCCCAAGTAAGCCCTTGCAAACCCCTTAACAATGTATTGAACCATTAGAGAATGAATCTTTTCAAAATCAAACCTTGACCCTGTCCTAGCCAACTTGGTTAAACCCCTTTTGCCATGATTGTTACTTTGCATGTTTTCTTCACTTGTATGTTTGTTTGGTAGGATGCTTGTTTATTTGTTATTGTGTTCTCAATGTATAGATTGTACGGAGAGCAACGATCCTTTGTGAAGAGAGTGTGATTTCTTCACCAACTTCAACAAGGCAAGTAACACACCATCAACTACCCATTATTTTCTATATGCATTAGTTGATTTTTTAGTAGTACGCATGATAGGATATTTTACTAAGTTATATTATGCTATGCTATTATCCTAGTAGTGTGTATTCATCCATTTAGCTTATCCTTATATCCTTTAAGTTGATAGGTGCTATGTAATGTTGCAAATTGTTTTTACTTGGTGTTGTGGAAAAATTATAAGTAACAACTTCAATGAACCACCTGGGTGGATTTGGTTGCATGGCTGATGAGAGTTGAGTGTCACCTCGAGGGGTGTTCACTTGAGGAATGCCACCCAGGAACAAAGTGATTATGATGTTCCCCAAGTTTAGATTGCTTTCAGTGTAGCCTTTAGTCATATGGACTCTGTCTTGATCAACTAAGTTGAATGAACTCACCAGGCTTACAAGCAGATGTAGCATAATTATAGGTGGAACGGGTAAGTCAAATGGTGGTGGAATTTCTTCTGAAATATCTCGTCTCAATCTTCTCCTTTCCTTCATGCACTCAGGGTGTATAGGATGTTCGGGGTGATTTGAGTCTGAAGGTGAAAGCGCACAAACTCTGTAGAGTCAACAAACTAAGATCTTAGCCGTGTCCCCGGTTATGGACAACTTTGAGCAGCTGGACAAGGATGGACAGAAGTATCACATCATCTTTTCAAATGTAAAACTTGTAATCATAGGTAGGGACATTCTGGGGTTTTACCGAAAATGTCTCTTGACATGCTAGGGTTTTACCGTGTGTTGTCTCAGGGTCACTGGGGTTTTACCAGTGAATCCCAAACTTAGCAGAAAAAAAATTTGATTTATAAAGAGATAGGAGAAAACTAGCTTTATGCAAACTTAGCCAAAACTCCACTCAGACAAATAAGCATGTAGTATTAGTCTTGCCATTTATATCCACCATAGTGTTTTCTTGCCAATACATTAAATTGTATTGACTCCCTTGTGGCTGCATATTCCATCCTGCAGATGATTCTGAAGACGAGTGAGAATTTCGTTTAGGATCTTGAGTCTACCGCCAACATGTTTTTACTGTGGCACATGAAGAAGATGGGCTCCATGTTGTACTATGTATTCCACTGTAATACTTTGTTTTCGGCTAGTCTTCTAAGACTATGCAAGTTGTAATACTATTTTGTAAAGACTGGATCATACGATGTAATAGAATTTGATGCATTTGCATGATATTTCATCTTGTACTGTGGTGCTAGCAATTGATCCAGGGACTAGCACAATAACACAGATGTTCTTACATTATTTAAATGTGGGAACGCTACAAAATGGTATCAGAGCATTGTGTTGCCTGTAGGATTCGAGACCCTAAGTTTGGAAAAGACACTAGGATTGAAGATTACTATATTCAAACTTTGTAGAAACAAAACATCTCTTCTTAATCTTTCTCATATCCTCTCATCTATTATTCACCTTCAAACTTTTATTCTCTTGTTGTAGATGACCTACCTCTTGAATACCATCAAGGCATGATGACCATACCATGAAGTGGAAGAAATATTGTCACCACTTGAAGACCTACACTCAAGATTATTGAAGAACTTGAAGAAAGACTTATACTTCACAACAATCAAGAATATCTCAAGTCACTGAGAGAGGAATTTGAAGAAACTCAAGAAGATAAAGATGAGACCACCAATCTAGTTAAATTGTTAGAACAACGTTAACGTGTTAGTGTATTGATCATACCAATTAGTGTGGTATTACAATATTAGTTTGTTTTCTAAAACCTTGTTGTTTGGTGTAATGAATTCTTGTTAGATTGTTTGTAAGACGAGTTTCCTTGATCTATTGAGTTAGAATAGGAACCTCTCTTAGCTGTCTTTCCATTGTCTACTCATCTTCCCCCTAAAACCCCAAAGCAAATGCCTAACCAGAATGCCAACAATTATGAGAAGTCAATAATAATGCTGATGCTACTAGAAGCTCAAACTCAGCTGATACAACTAATAACCCAGAATCAAGCCAGCAACCCCAATATGGAGTTAGCACCAGGAATGCAGCAAGTGTTAGATACCCAGTCTTATATAGTACACATGATGTCCCAAAGCATGGACAATAGTGAAAACAATCAACTCTTGATAGCTAGAGGTAACCAGGAAATAGAAGGAAAATTGTTGTCAACACTCAAAGCATGCAAAGTTTGTGGATAGATAGGACATTATTCCAAAGATTGCCCTGATGAGTGGCCCCATGGTGATGCAAACAACTCAACTGAAGAATACTTCACTCAAGTTGTTTTCCGTGTGAAGGAACAACACATGTTCCAACACAATGTCCACTTTACCCTATGGTACAACAAGTTGGACAACAAGCTAGAATGGGGATGCTTAGTGCACTCCAAGAGAACTTAGGAAAACCAGAAGTGAAGGGAAAACGCAAGCTGGATACTATTCAGATGGACCATGTCAAGATGAATATTGGAGCCAAGACTACACCACATCCATATTCATCCAAACACTCCACCAAGAATTGTTATTCTTGTGAAGAAGATGGACATTTATCTAGGAATTGTCCCAACAAGCAGCCCAGTTTTTCAACCAACATAGTTGAGTATACTAGACATCAGTATGAAGATATGATGGCCAATTTAATACTATCAAAGAAGAAGAAACTTCAGAAGAACCCCAATACTGCCTATAGATACACCAGCCAAGTGAGATGCTTCAAATGCAGAGATAAAGGATACTATGCAAATAGTTGCCCTCAAAAGGAGAAGGAAGGAACCATGACTTTCTGGAGAAAGGATGATAAGGCATGAAGGAATATCTGTCGAAGAATGAGTCTTAGGTGAAGTTTTATTTTGAAAATAAATGTTTCTTAGGAGTTTCTTCCAGTTTAATAAACTACAAAGAGTGGTTGAGAAATGTGTTCCCTTTTTAATAAAATGAGATGATGTTGAAATCCTCTCAACTTGGTCTTTTGATTGACCCAAAGAGTTACCCCTCAGTGTCAAAGGTAGTTCAATATACCTATGTTGGTCTACAGCTCTACCGCGAAGGAAAGTTATACTCAAGCCAATCTGGAATACAGATACACTCCAATCTAATTAAAATAGACTACCCACAAAAGTTTCTTCTAAGTCTGTAGCCACCCAGTTGTTCTGGAACCCAGTTACCCATACCTAATCTTTCTTTCTAGCCTTCCCAAATCTCGGGACGAGATTTCTTTTAAGGGTGGTAGTCTGTAACATTCCTGATTTTTGGAAAGTGCAAAAATCACAAAAAAATGAATTTTTTTGCTTTCATGATTAAGCAAGTAACCAAAAACCAAATAAAAGGAGGAAATAAAAGAAAACATTATGTAACTGGAATAAAGAATCCAAATGGCCTTACTTGCATAAACCCAAAAGCCTATTTCTAAAATAAAATATGTTCCCTCATGTGAATAAAATATTTTCTTAGCAAACATCTTTATCAAACATGTTTACAACTCAACTACCATTTTGAAAATGATTATGATAATTAAAAACCAGAGAGTTACTATCTCTAATAATTTCTCCTTGTCTCCAAGAAATTATGTCACTATTATTATTAACCTCAAATGGATAAACGTTGGTTATTTGTTTTCCAAGTATTATGTCAATAAACAAAACAATAAAGTGTTATATAAATTATTTGGTTATGAAAACAAGTAAAGTACTTTGAAAAAAAATGTTTTCAATTGGGAAAACAACAGCTTCATTAGAGAAAATCTCTCTGTTCTTACTCACCCTCAATTTAAAATTTATTAATAAATTCTCTATTTTGATTATGTTAATAAGATACCATGAGTGAATTGCTCATATGTTGAAAATATTTTAAAAGGGCCTAGAAAACAATAATTTGAACCATAGAAATATTTTCTAAAATCATTTGAACCATATTTCTATAATTAACCCTCGTTTTCTATTAAGTAGCTATTCATGTTTTCATCATATTTTAAAGTTATAAAAGATGAAAACACTTTGAATTGGTTTTGGAAAATAGTATTTGATCATTATAAAGCTACTGAAATTTTATTTGACAAATATTTATATTTTATAATTTTCTCAATTAAAAATCACATAGTTATTCTATTCTTCAAAATTCAAACTTTCAAATTTGATTAAAACAACATATAAATTTTACCATTTGAAAGGTTATATTTTTTACAAAAATTTAGAAATTTGTTTGAGGTAATTTGGAGTTATAAAACAGGAGATATGAATTAATCAAAAAAAAAAGATGACATTAGTTGACGTCATCGTCATCAAGCCCTAGCAGTCTCTATTTTTTTCCGAATTCAATCTCCATGAATTCACGCGATTAAATCCCCAAATCAAAGCCCCGTTTCCACCTCTTAAATCCCCTCCCCCTCCTCTCCATTTCCCCTCTGGATCCACCCCTTTTCTTGCTCTAGGACCTAGAAATAGCTCAGCGGAGTTCGTGCTGCCCGCCGGCCGTTTTCAACGTTTTCGACCAATTTGGTGAGCCTCCGCCCCTGATTCTTGTTCCTCATCCTTCCCCTCAACCGCGCGCCCCTCCCTGACAACTTTGGTGCCTTTCCCACAGATCAAACGACAAGGGCGACAAATTCCGATCGCCACCAGAGCAGCGCCGCCCCCGTTCGAGCATCACCGTCGCTATAGGCCTTCCCCGTATGCGCCATCGTCACCATTCGCACCGCCATGTCTCCCCGAGCGTCGTCGTCCATCTCCCAAGCCCGGAGACCCCCTACAGTGTCGCCGACGTGTGCACCCAAGGCCGCGCCGCCGTCCTCTCCATTTTCCGGCGAGCCCTCGCCGGCCAGGTATGAACCCTAGCTTTTGGAACGTTGGATTTAGACCAAAGGTCACGATTAGACAACTTAAGTGAACCGGTACCCATCAATAGAAACGCGCCGCGTGGCGCCCAGTCAGCAGCGCGCTCATTTGCTTATCCACCGCTCGGCGCAACGTGTAGATGGCCCAAGCCCACTCCCTAACCGTCGCCCTACGCGACAGATAATCCCTTTATAGCCCAGCCCGTCTGTGATTATATTTTCGAATAAAAATAGAATGTCAATTTTGCAGAAAAGCCCCTACACCTTAGATCTATCATAACTTTTGATTCATAAGACCAAATTTATCAAACTTGGACCTTTTGGAATCAGCACAACATTTAGAAACTTTTGGCACTGGCCAAATTTAAATTTGACCATTTGAAAATTTTTTCAACTTCAAATATGTTTGTTTGATGAATTTTGGCATAATTGAAATTCTACAAATCCAAAATTGTAAATAAAATATATTTGGAAGCCTTAGGATCTGTACTTTCATATCTCTGTTCCAAAATAAGTTTTGAACAAGTTAAATTTGAATTTAGATTAAGTGGTAAATTGAGTATTTTTGACATAGATTTAATTTTATAAATATTTTCAATATAATTCCTTTTGTAAATTGGTTCCATTTGATAACCTTGAACCAGAGACATCATTGCCTAACCATTTTGGACACCCTTGGACCATGACCATGTGATTTTGACCAAAAACCCAACATAGTAATTCATCCATTTTGCCATGTCTTAGAATTTGTTTCTATCCTTGTTACTTTTGTTGTTATGACTATTTTGGAAGCAAGACCAAGTCCCTAATATTTTTCAATCACATACAAGACCAAGTAGTGAACCTTAGACACTAGTACCTTTGCTTTCTATCTACTCCTCCACTCCCCTATTCTTGCTTCAAGAACTCATCAAGTTAGCAAAATAGAAATCAAGACTCAAGAACAAGAAGGCACTTGATTTTCAACTTGGTGGCAACATGAAGAGGTACAAGGAAGATAATTGAAGAAATTTTGAAGAAAAGACTTGGACTCCACAACTAGAAGCAAACTCAAGGAAGTGCAAATTCATGAAAGGATCAAGAAGAAGACCAACCCCTTTCTCTTTCTATCTTTCTTATTTCCTTCCTCTTCTAAATTGACTTAGTGGTATTTTGTGCCCATCCCACCTTGGACCAACTAATGAGAGAGCCATGAAGAATCTACCAAGACCAAGGGAAGAATCCATACAAGGATCAAGACTAAAATAGAAGCATGAAGATGATCTTCAAGAAGATAAGCATGTGAAGACTTGGATCAATCTACACAAGTTGAAGATTAACAAGTTGTTTTTGTCCAACCATTGACCCAAATGGAAAATCCCAAGACATTATATTGTTCTCTCTATTGTTATGAACTTAGTTGAACCTAGACCTACCTTAACCCAAAATGGAAAGACTAAACTTAAATCACTCAAATGTTTTGATGAAAACAACTAAGTGTTACACTTTGTTATGTGTTACTTTAGTTGAAATAGTGAGATAACCTTGGTGAACTCTTGGAACTTCCTAGACAAGTATGTTTATAATAAAGATAGATTACTACAAACTCAACCCAGTCCATCCCAAGTAAACCCTTGGAAACCCCTTAACAATGTATTGAACCATTAGAGAATGAATCTTTTCAAAATCAAACCTTGACCTTGTCCTAGCCAACTTGGTTAAACCCATTTTTCCATGATTGTTACTTTGTATGTGTTTCTTCACTTGTATGTTTGTTTGGTAGGATGCTTGTTTATTTGTTATTGTGTTTTCAATGTATAGATTATACGGAGATCAACGATGTATTGTGAAGAGAGTGTGATTTCTTCACCAACTTCAACAAGGAAAGTAACACACCATCAACTACCTATTATTTTCTATATGCATTAGTTGATTTTTTTAGTAGTATGCATGATAGGATATTTTACTAAGTTATATTATGCTATGCTATTATCCTAGTAGTGTGTATTCATCCATTTACCTTATCCTTATATCCTTAGAACTTGATAGATGCTATGTAATGTTGCAAATTGTTTTTACTTGGTGTTGTGGAAAAATTATAAGTAACAACTTCAATGAACCACCTGGGTGGATTTTGTTGCATGGCTGATGAGAGTTGAGTGTCACCCCGAGGGGTGTTCACTTGAGGAATGCCACCCAGGAACAAAGTGATTATGATGTTCCCCAAGTTTAGATTGCTTCCAGTGCAGCCTTTAGTCATATGGACTCTGTCTTGATCAACTAAGTTGAATGAACTCACCAGGCTTACAAGCAGATGTAGCATAATTATAGGTGGAACGGGTAAGTCAAATGGTGGTGTAATTTCTTCTGAAAGATCTCGTCTCAATCTTCTCCTTTCCTTAATGCACTCATGGTGTATAGGATGTTCGGGATGATTTGAGTCTGAAGGTGAAAGTGCACAAACTCTGCAGAGTCAACAAACTAAGATCTTAGCCGTGTCCTTGATTATGGACAACTATGAGCAGTTGGAAAAGGGTGGACAGAAGAATCACATCACCTTTTCAAATGTAAAACATGTGATCATAGGTAGGGACGTTCCGGGGTTTTACCGAAAATGTCTCTTGACATGTTCGGGTTTTACCATGCATTGTCTCAGGGTCACCGGGGTTTTACCAGTGAATCCAAAACTTAGCAAAACAAAAATTTGATTTATAAAGAGATAGGATAAAACTAGCTTTAAGCAAACTTAGCCAAAACTCCACTCAGCCAAATAGTATTAGTCTTGCTATTTATATCCACCATAGTGTTTACTTGCCAATACATTAAATTGTATTGACTCCCTTGTGGCTGCATATTCCATCCCGTTGATGATTCTGAAGACGAGCGAGGATCGTTTAGGAACTCGAGTCTACCGCCAACATGTTTTGCCTGTAGCACATGAAGAAGATGGGCTCAATGTTGTACTATGTATTCCATTGTAATACTTTGTTTTCGGCTAGTCTTCTAAGACTATGCAAGTTGTAATGTTAATATATTGTTTAGTAAAGACTGGATCATACGATGTAACAGAATTTGATGCATTTGCATGATATTTCATCTTGTACTGTGGTGCTAGCAATTGATCCGGGGACTAGCACAATAACACAAATGTTCTTACATTATTTAAATGTGGGAACGCTACAGTTGAATAGGTGCTATGACCAATTTTAATTTTTCTTCAAGATTAGGCTTGACACAAAGGTAAATTCTCTAGATAATGCAACTACGGTGAATTTACCTATATGACAAGAACAACAACAAATACAAAACAAGCACAAGTAAAGGGGAGGGGAACGAGGTAACCGATATGAAGCACGCGGAGACACGATGTAATCCCGATTTCCTCCTTGTTAAGGGAGCACGTCTCGTTGGAGGGGTGTGAGATTAGCCACAAAGGCCTACTCAACGGCACAAAGGCCGCACCCTATTCTCCAATGAACCCCGCCACAAAAGCCTATTCCACCTTCCACTATTGATCCCCTTTGAGGCGGGAATCGAATCATTTACAAACAAGCTTGTGGCACACACCCACAACCAAATTGGGGGCTCCCAACACCAAGAATCACCAAGTGTAGCAAGAGGTCTAGGTTCTCCATAAATGGAAACCCTAGACTCAAATCCCTCAAGTAAATGAGGGGGAAATGAAGAACGACTCGGTGAATATGTAGATCGGGGCCTTCTCCTTCAATCCCCCGAAGATCAACAAGTTTGGTGGAGCGATTGGGAGTAATTGAGGATTTGGTGAGCTCAATAAATGGTCTTAAATGCAATGGATGAACTAGAGCTCAAGGAGGAAGAGGAGGGGTATTTATAACCCCTCCCCGAATAGAGCCGTTTGAGCAGGAAAATGGAACCGGAAATTCCGGTTCAAACTTCAACCGGTAATTCCGGTTGGCTTCAATCCTTCAGATTTGATCTTCAACTGGTTTGACTTCTACCGGAAATTTCGGTTGGAGCGAATAATCCGGTTTGAAATACCCGGCTAGCTTCTGTCCCAAAGAGGCTCCTAAACCGAAAAATCCAGTTGATATGGAAATTTCCAGTTTCACTTCCGCGTCTTCAACTTCTAGTCCTTAGACATTTTGAGAACAAACTTCCACAACCAGAATATCCGGTTGTTCCAGAAATTTCCTGTTGGAAATTTCCGGCTGATCTCTGTCTCAAACTGGACTGGGATCTTCCTAACCGGAAATTCTGGTTGCCCTGAAAATTTCCGGTTAGAAATATCCGGCTCCTCTCTGTCCCAAACCTCAGTGATCTATCTTTCACCAATATTTTTGTGATGGATGTGGATGTTCAAAATAACACCTGCACACCGAACACCTCGATAAATAAAGTACTTAGTATTGTTAACTAACACACAAAACCAACGGGAAAACGAAATGCAATTTCAGTTAGTCCAAGGAAATCCATAAAAATTCTATAAAGTGTATATAAAACATGTAGCAATTGGCATGAAAACAACATGGAACATCAGAAGTTATAGATACGTTTGAGACATATCATCTTCTAAGACTATGCAAGTTGTAATGATAATTTTGTAAAGACTCGATCATGCGATGTAACGCATTTGCATGATATTTCATTTTGTACTGTGGTGCCAGAAATTGATCCAGGGACTAGCACAATAACACATGTGTGCTTGCATTATTTAAATGTGGGAACACTACAAGATGGTATTAGAGCATTGTGTTGCCTGTAGGATTCGAGACCCTAGGTTTGGGTTAGAACTAGGAAATTTCATGTTCACCAACACGGTAATGCATCCTTCATTCTTCGATTCGGTAAGAAGTGTTGCATGGAGTGCTATTGAAGAAGTTGCAGAGAGACTCAAGTGGAGACTTCACAACACTCAGAAGGATCTCAAGGAGGTTGATAAAGAGATAGAAGCCCTTCAAGAGGAGATAGAGAAGAATAAAACCTTGAAGACCATTGCCAAGACTGGGTATTGAAGACTTCTCCTGAGGAATAACGCAAGGAAGTGATTGTTCTATTTTAGGTAGTAGACCACCATGAGATATAATAAGGTTGTGAGACACGAAACACGATTAGCGTATTGATCATACTTATCAGCATTGTATGACAATACTGGTTGTTTTCTAAAACCTTGCTAATTGAATCGATGAATGTTGTTATATGCTTCTTAGTTTTTGTTTGTAAAATGAATTTCCGTGCTCTCATGTGTTGAGGTAGGAACCTTCTTTAGTATCTTTCTAATTTCTACTCATCTCACCTAAAACCCAAATAGATGCCTAGCCAGAACATCAATAACCATGAGAAGTCAACATCAATGCGAATGCTACTAGAGGCTCAGACTCGGCTAATTCGACTGATGTCCCAGAATCAAGCCAACAACCCCATTATGGAGATAACCCGAGGAATGCAACAAGTGTTAGATACCCAATCACAGATAGTACATATGATGTCCCACATTGTGACCAATGGTGAAAACAATAAACCCTGGATAGCTAGAGGCAACAAGGAGTTAGAATAGGAAATGATTACAGCACTCAAAGCCTGCAAAGCTTGTAGATAGATAGGACACTCATCCAAAGAATGTCCTGATGAGTGGCCCCATGGTGATGCAAGCAACTCAACTGAACAGTACATCACTCAGCTTACTTGTCTTTTATGTGAAGGAACAACACATGTTCTATCCCAATGTCCACTTTACCCCATGGTACAGCAAGTAAGACAACAAGTTAGAGTGGAAATGATTAGTGCATTCAAGGAGAACTTAGGAAAACAAGAAGTGAAAGGAAAAATGCAAGGGGAATATCCTTCAATTTGACAAATTTTTAATGGATACACTAGCCAAGACCACACCACCTCCATATTCATCCAAACTCACCACCAAGTGTTGTTATTCTTATGAAGAAGATGGACATTTATCTAGAAATTGTCCCGAGTGAAGGGTTTCGTAGCAGAATTTCAAAAAACTTACTACTAGCGAACACCAAAACTTAACCAGGATTTACCCATTAGTAATGCAGTAATGATTAATGCGGGGTTCTGGTGACATACCCTTGTAGACCGATACGCAGGGATTACAACCCCGCAGAGGCGTTGCTAATGAAGACGACGTAGCCGACGTAAAAGTTGTGACGAACTTGATGAGTTAATGGCAGCCTTCCAGTTCAACGATGAAGTGTAGCGCCCCAAGTGTTGTGCTTCGTAGGTATCGCACACATACAGTGTACTACGACGGTTCCTGATCTCTAACCCAACAGAGGTTGCCGAAATTAGATCTTCTGGATCAGAGTCTCCCCAGCACGACGGCGTACCGGAGTAGAGAGAAATCTCCCACGCGCAATCCTAAGTTTAGGGCCACGGGGTGCGAGAGAGAAAGATATTTTATGCAATTTGTATTTTGCCCAAAAATATATAGGAGGCCAAAGGGGCACCACTCCATCTGGCCTCCCAATGTGGGACTAAAGGGTAGGGGAGAGGTGGAGGATGCGGCCAAACTTGGCCGCACCATTCCATGCTACGCATGGGCCAATAGCCCAAATAGCTAGTAGCTCACGTGAGCTACTTCCTATTTTTTTTTAAATATTAAATTAATTAATTAATTAATTAATATATCTAAATAAATAAATATATTAAATTAAATAATTCCTCCTAATATCAAATCAAATAAAAATAAATGTGAATATATTTACACATTATTTAAATTATATTTAATATATAAAATCAATTAATTCTAATTGATTAATTATATATAATTAAATATCAAATTAATTTCCATGATTGCGAAAACCATTCTAGACCACCCGAACTTTTTCAGCACCCCGAAACAGTTTTGGTATCCCCTTTAATTTTCTTCGAAACAATTCTGGTGTCGTCTTTCTCTTCCGGTACATTCTGGTAATACTCTTTCTCTCTTCGGAACTATTCCGATCTTTCTCTACCTACCTCTGATGATTCCATAAACGATCCCTTACGTCGCCCCCTTAAGTGTGTTACCCTATCGGTTCAGGACTACACCATACATGACCGGGACTCCTTCCTGATCAATGATCAATAGCGGGAACTGGATATCCGTAATGACCCCTATGCATCCACCGACTTAATCATCGTTGAAGCTTAACATAGACTCCTGTTTCTTTTGTTCTCAGATACATGTCTTGTCCGAGATTTGGTCGTTGACATTCCTATGCCATGTTCAATCTCGTTACCGACAAGATTCTTAACTCGTTCTCAAGATCCTTTGTCCCCATGACTAAGTCACACGTTGTAGGCTGTTGGATGAAGTCTCACTGAGTGGGCCTGAGTATCTCTCCATTACGTGGATGAACGAATCCCGTTGTTGACAACATGCCTCAACATATCCTTTTGGAATACCCAAGTACACCTTTATAATCAACCTGCCACGGTGTAACGTTTGATGCACTCAAGGTAACCTCAAAAATAGCAATTAAATGAAGTCCCGCAGTCTTGAGGATTAGGTTACTATGTTTGTAAGTACTGCCACTGTGAACTTCGTAATACGATCGCATCATAATAGTTCTATATATGAAGGCTATGTTCATCATATGATTCGCCCAATGAAATGACCCCACTATCTATAGACATAAATGTCACATGATCGTGAAACTACGATCATCAAAAACCTAGTGGAGTAGTTTATCATGGAGGCTAACTAGGAACTTTGGTTATCGAATAACCTCTGGTTGTTTACATATCACACCTGTATTAAAGTTTCCTATTAACACAGTTATAGCATGATATGAAACTATTATAAACTTAATGAGTTATGACATAAATATATACCTATTTATTTGCCTCTAGGGCATAACTCCTTTGAAAGTGCACTACGGTCAACTAGAGGGGGAGTGAATAGGTTGACTACCAATTTTTCTTCTTTTCCTTTTAATTATGGCTAAGCAAGATAAAATAAGGTTCTCTAGATGTGCAACTAGGTGAGAAACCTAAGTGATACAAGATAAGATACGCAACGGAAGTAAAACGAAAGACAAAAAGATAAACCACAAGTGTAAACAAGGAGACAAGGATATATTTCCCATAGTTCCTTCTCAAGAGAAGTACATCTACGTTGGAGAGGTGGGGAGCCACCTGGGCGCTCCTCAATAGCACGGTTGTGCACACCTTATTCTCCTTGAACTTCTCCGGTGAGGGAGATTCTCGTTTCCACTATGAGGTCGACTTGAAGGCGTTAACCAAACCTTTACACAAGGTTGAGGACACTCCACAAGATGGATGGAGGATCTCAACGAATCCGAAGCTTCTTGCAACAAGGTGGAAGCTACAAGCACAGGATCTACTATTCTAGGACTCAAGTAGGATTCTAGATCTACTAGGATGTGGTGGATGGATTTGAAATTCCTTTGATTGAATCACAGATCTAGGTCTCCTCTAGCTATCCACAAAGTTTCGGAGTGTTTGGGTGGTTGGAGAGGGAGATCTAGGAGGTTGAATCTTTCAATAATGGCTAGGAGATAGAATGGGAAAAGCTTAGGCATTTATGAGGTAGGGGAAGGCTTTAAATACCCCTTCCCCCAAGTGGCCGTTGTGTAGTCCACGCAGCATCGGAGGCTCCGGTGGTCTTCTTATATGTGCACATGCGCAGCTTAGTTTCTCCAAACTGGATCCTGCAGGACGGAGGCTCCGGTGGCCATGGCAGAGGTTCCGCCCACCAGAGGTCCACCGGAGGCTCCGCTGCAGCCTCCGCTCTTATGCATCCGAAGGGGTTTCAGCGGAGGCCGCACCGGAGGCGCCGCCGGAGGCCAGCTCCACAGTGGGGCAGTGGAGCCAGCGGAGGCTCCAGTGGTTTCACCGGAGGCTCCGCCCACCGGATGTACACCGGAGGCTCCGCTGGAGCTTCTGCTCTTATGCACCCGAAGGTGTTTTTAGTGGAGGTTCCACCGGACCTTTCACCGGAGGCCAGCGCCTGGATGGGGCTGGGAAAAGCATGGGGCGGAGGTTCCGGTGGTTTCACCGGAGCCTCCGCTGCTTGCACAAATGGCCCCCCAGCTTTGTTTCTTCGAGCTCTTTCCATTCGAAACAATTTTGTAACCCATAGAGATTGTATACTTGATGAACCTGGACATTTTCATATATAACAAATAGGACCCGCAAGTACTCTCAAATAAACATTAGTCCAATAGGTATGTTGTTATTAATTATTAAAACGGGAAGATGATCTTTCATTCTCCCCCTTTTTGGTAATTGATGACAACATCCCTATTTGCATAATTATAACACACAACATGGACGAAGCTCCCCCTAGAGATATGCTCCCTTCATGTTGAGAGAATATAAACAATATGGATAGCTAAACACATATGTAATAGTGAGCACACAACAAGTGATAGAATTAAGGTACTAGGTTCACAAGCTCACAATAATTTAAACAAACGAAGTTTCCAAATAACCAACTCTCTCAAGCAAGATGAAAGATGCAAATCGAAAACACGCTTGAGAGAGAACCCATGCAAATGCCCGCTCCTAAGTAGATATCTCTCCCCCTTTGGCATCAATATACCAAAAGAGGGAGGAGACCGATGCTAACGTCCCAATGATCACTCAGAGGAGTTATCCAAGCTCGGAGGACGGGCACGGCGGCGAGAGCTGGTGACCTCTTCTCCAGGTTCCTCATCAGACCACTCGATGATCTTCCCCTTGGATTCCTTGGCTTGCCACTCGTCCCAGTGAGTAATTCTATCTTCTCTCGGGGACTCCACAGACTCTCCACCATCACGACGAAGCTGTCTTTCGGCCTTTGTTGCCTTGAGGTGCTTAAGCTCCCTATCATAGTGACGTTCCCATTGGTGCTGCTCGACCTTCTTGTTCACTAGGAACACTTTCTTGAGATCCCTTTCCATCCACTTGAATGCACCATTAGAGGGTGGAGGGCGAGAGGGACCAACTTCCTCTTCTTCGTCTTCCTCATCAATGATGACCCCATGCTTGGCCTTGCCTTTGCGAGCAGCAGGAGTGGGATGCACAATAGGCTCGGTGTGGTCCTTGATGAGAAGCCTCTTCTCCGTATGTGGGATCCAATTAGTATCATCAAGAGGATCGTTCGGGAACTTGTTCGCCCACACATTCAAGATGATCTTCATGGTGAAAGGCCCAAAGCAAGCATTCTTCCTCTAATGATAACATGCCACAGCTCATTCATAATCGAGCACATCAAGCCTCTGAGTCAGACCGGAAAGCCGCTTCTCACGAGTAAGAAGCATGAGATTCTTGAGGAAACCATTGATCTCATCAATGTTCCCCGCCTTTGGGTTGATGGTCTCTCGATAGATGCGGAGCATAATATCATAAGTGGGATAGAGAACCTTGACAAACCCAACAACGAACTTCTTCCAGTGATAAAGAGGAGTGAGTTGATCCTTCGCGAGTGATTGAGTATTGGGAAAAATGAACACGGAACCAACCCACGTCAAACTTGGGCCACCGGCAAAGGGTCCATGATCCGGATAGCCACCAAGAAGGACTCCAACCTCGGTCCATTTGATAGTGAGCTGCTGTCCCTTGGTCATCCAAATAAGATGACACTATGTCTCATTGGAGAGGTGCATTTTGGCCAAGAACTCACAAACCAATCCTTCATCATAATCTTGTTGGACTTGCATAATGGAAGCAAGACCAAAAGCATCAAAAATCTGCAGTCCTTCCCCAAAGTACTCGGGCTTCCTCTCCATATGACTAAAATTGATAGCATGTTCAGGAGCAACATTCTCCTTGGACTTCCTCATCAAGATCTCATGATAAATATGGCTTTGAAACATGGTGTGGAATCGAGGATCCTTACCCCGGAACTGTGGCATCAAGCGGTTAAGTTCAACAGTATATGGGTCCTCGCGACGACGCGTCAAGAACACTCCCTCGGACACTTAAGAGACTGATTTTTCCTTGCGAGGCAAAGTTTTCTCGGGAGCCAGGAATCTCGTCTTGCTCTTGGGCTGAGATGGGTCCAATGTTTCCTCGATTTCATCAAACCTCGGAGCCTTGCGACTAGCCACACTCTTGGTGCAAGTTCCGTTGCCCTTGCCCTTGGAACCAGATGCATCTATGAAAAAGAGGTAACAAGAAAAGCATGAAGAAGAGGTAATGCTCAAGTTTATGTGACGCACAAATCCGAGAAACGAAGATATGAAGAACATTAGAAATGAATAACAAGGGGTAGGGCACATGAACAAATCCACCCTAAGAACCAAAGTGATTCAAGCCTAATACTCACATTCTAGGTTTCTTGGTTTTGTACTCGTGATTTCCTACTCCAAAACCTAAATCCACGCATCTAGATGTGAAGAACATGTGGCTCCTACTTCTTCCCCACCCATCAACTAGATGGGAGAGAGAGAGAGCAAACATACCCGCATCCATGGTGGAAGTTGAGGAGGAAGAAGATCCCGGAGCGGTCCAAGGCAAGGAGGAGATTCTCCCGGCGATGGAGCACCCTTCCCGGCGGCGGAAACATTGAGGGCGGCGACGGTTTTGGAGGAGGAAGAAGGAGGGAGAGTGGGGGAAATAAGATCTAAGATCTAGTTGACCCCACTCGCCCTAGGTCTTATCCCGAAAAATCGCAGCGGGCGGAGCCTCCGGTAGTTTCACCGGAGGTTCCGCCCCTGTTCACGAAGCGCGCACGCAGTACCAATCCGTTGGGCGAATTCCGCACCAACGGAGGTACCAGTGGGCTCCGGTGGACAGGCGCAGCGGAGCCTCCGGTGGTTTCACCGGAGCCTCCGCCAGACCCAGTTTTCGCGCACCGAGATCAGAAAAAACGAGAGCATTAAGATAGGAATAGTCTTTTGGGAAAAGATAGCTTGGGTTGGAAGATTGTAACTGTCATACGAGAGACATTACTCGATATGGGTTCGCAAGATGCAAAGAAATAAAAGCCAAACCCGCACAAGTTGTCAAGGGGGAATAGGATATGCGTGAAAAAGCCAAAAATAAAAACAACTCCGAGAGGAGGGGGTCGGTGGTTGGAGCCACCATGTTTGAGTGTGTACTTTGGCACCGCGAAGATATATCTTGGGTCCAAGAGTACTACTCACAATTAAGCACAATGATTCACAAATTGACTAGATAGGCAATGATGAATTGATTTTTGCATAATAAGAGGAGTGTATACTCATGAGTTGAGTGACGCTCCCCCTATGTCCATGCCTACATCCAAACCTAATAACACCTATAATGAAGGTACATATGCAAGGTTTCAAGTGAAGTTGGAAGAATCGATGACATTTAGTTCATTCCTCAAAGCTTGAAATCTTGGTTCATCAAGGGCCTTCGTGAAGATATCAGCAAGTTGATCCTTGGTGGATACATATGAGAGATCAATATAACCCTTCTCAACATGATCCCGAATAAAATGATGGCGAATCTCAATGTGCTTCGTCTTGGAGTGAAGGACGGGCTTGTAGGCGATCTTGATATCACTCTCATTGTCACAAAGAAGAGGCACCTTGTCAAAATGAATACCATAATCCTTCAAGATTTCCCTCATCCAAAGCAATTGGGCACAACAACTTGCCGCAGAGATATACTCGGCCTCGGTGGTGGAGAGAGCAATGCAGTTTTGCTTCTTTGAAGACCAACATACTAAGGAGCGGCCAAGGAATTGGCAACCCCCGAATGTGGACTTCCTATCCATCTTCTCTCCCGCATAATCCGCATCTGAATACCTGATGAGCTGAAAACTTGAACCCTTGGGATACCAAAGACCAAAATTTGGGGTATGAACCAAATATCGAAAGATTCGTTTCACTGCTTCCAAAATGACTTTGCCTCGGAGAGGCTTGAAACCTTGCACATTTACCTACACTATACATGATATCCGGTCTAGATGCACAAAGGTAGAGCAAAGAGCCAATCATGGAGCGGTATACCTTTTGATCTACCTCTTTACCGTTGGGGTAGGGTTTCAAGTCAGTGGTTGTGGACATGGGAGTCTTCATAGGCTTGGCATCATGCATGTTGAATCTTTTGAGCATGTCTTGAGTGTATTTTGCTTGTTTGATGAAAGTTCCTTCATGATATTGATTCACTTCAAAGCCAAGGAAAAACTCCAATTCTCCCATCATAGACATCTTAAACCTATCGGTCATAAGCTTGCAAAACTCTTCATTGAACAAAGTGTTAGTAGACCCAAAAATGATGTCATCCACATAGAGTTGGCATATGAATAAGTCACCTCCAACCGTCTTGGTAAAGAGGGTGGGATCGATTAAACCAACATTAAACCCACGACCCACTAGAAACTCTTTAAGGTGCTCGTACCACGCACGTGGAGCTTGTTTAAGTCCATAGAGTGCCTTATCGAGTTTATAGACATAATCGCGGTGGTTGGGATCCTCGAAACCCAGAGGTTTCTTAACATATACTAACTCACTAATGGGGCCATTTAGGAAAGCACTCTTAACATCCATTTTTGCAACTTAAAATTATGATGAGATGCATAAGCAAGTAAGATGTGAATGGATTCAAGACGAGTTACGGGGGCAAAGGTTTCACCGAAACCAACACCTTCGACTTGAGAAAACCCTTCAGCCACCAATATTGCCTTGTTCCGAATGACGATACCATCTTTGTCTTGCTTGTTCTTGAACACCCATTTGGTGCCAATAACATTCTTGCAATCCTTGGGCATTGGCACTAACTTCCACACTTTGTTGCGCTCGAAGTTATTGAGTTCATCATGCATGGCTTCAAGCCAATCTTGATCTTCGAGAGCTTCATAAACCTTCTTGGGTTCAATGAAAGATACAAAAGCATTATCCTTGCTAAAATCCGCCAATTGCTTCCTAGTGACAACCCTTCCACGAACTTGCCCAAGTATCTTGTCCTCCGTGTGAACCGCTCGTTCAAGATTCTCTAGCCTTCTCTTTGCTCTACGTGCTAGTATCTCCTCCCAAGATTCTTTGGATATTTCTTGAGAATCACCTTCTTCATCGGAGACATGTCCATCTTCATCTCGGCCTTGATCATTAGTGGTTGAAGGATCACTACTAGGTTGAGATCTCTCAACAATGATGGGACTTTGATCATGACTTTGATGAGAAGTTTGGCATCGATCATTATCTTGGCCTTGATTACTTGCTTGACCTTGATCATTAGCTTGAGGGCTTGGTGCATCTTGTTGGGTAGCTTGTGTATCAATGGGTGTAGTCAATGGCTCCACTTGAGTGGGGCATAGTCCTTCTCCCTCCGTCATCCGGTAACCCTCAATGGGAATTATTTCACCTATCCCCATTCTTCTTATGACGATGGGAGGAATTGCATCTCCTACAACACCATGATCTATACGCCCCCTTGGGAGTCGTTATCCTCATCAAACACCACATCTATGACTTCTTAAACTTGTATGGTGGACTTTTTGTAGACTCTATAGGCGTGAGCATTTGTGGCATAGCCAACAAAAATACCCTCATAAGATTTGGTCTCAAATTTTGAAAAACGTTTACCTTTCTTGCGGATGAAGCACTTGCAACCAAAAACCTTGAAGTAAGATAAGTCCAGTTTCTTGCCCGTGAGAATCTCATGGGGAGTCTTGTTCAAGATCTTGCGGAGATATAACCGGTTGGTAGCATGACAAGCGGTGGAGACGACTTCGCCCCAAAAGTTATAAGGAGAAGAGAACTCCGCAATCATTGTCCTAGCCGCATCCATCAAAGTCCGGTTCTTCATTTCCGCAAGACCATTTTGTTGAGGGGTGTACGGAGAGGAGTATTGGTGAGCAATGCCCTCTTAACTAAGAAACCCCTCAACGGTATAGTTCTTGAACTCCGTACCATTATCACTCCGGATGGCCAATATGGAAGCATTTTTTTGGCGCTCCACTAGAGTGATAAACTCGATGACTCTCTTTTGAGTCTCACTCTTCCTACTGAAGAAATACACCCAACAATATCTTGAATAATCATCCACAATCACCAAGCAATACTTCTTTCCTCCGAGACTATAATAAGATAGTGGACCAAAGAGATCTAAGTGAATGAGCTCAAAAATTCTTGTGGTGGAGATATTAGTCTTGGTTGGGTGAAGTTCTCCATGTTGCTTTCCAAAGGCGCAAGAACTCCACACACGATCTTTAGCAAACTTAGCTTTGGTTAGTCCTAGAACATGATTGCCACTTTGAAGGTCATGCAACATTCTCATATTGGTGTGGTCTAACCGGCGATGCCAAAGCCAACCCACATCAACTTTAGCCATTAGGCATGTCGCGGCACACGTGTCTCCTTTAGAGAAGTATACATGCCGTTCTCGACAAACCCAACAAAGGCTACTTTAAGAGTTGTTTCCCAAGTGACAATCACATTCTCTTTATTAAAGAAAAAGGTAAAACCACAATTTTCAAGTTGAAGAACGGACATCAAGTTATAACCAAGGGACTCAACAAGGAGAACATTCTCAATTGATACATCATTTGAGATAGCCACCTTGTCTCGTCCCAATACCTTAAGTTCGGAATTGTCACCAATAGTGACGCAATTGAGATGAGGTAATGGAGGTTCAATATTGCTTATTGCGTCATTGCTTCCGGTCATATGTTGGGATGCACCACTATCCACCGTCCATCTACCCGACCCGGAAGCAGTTCCCTACAAGAGATCAATTTCTTGATTTAGGTACCCATCCTTCAATGGGTCCTATTTTGTTAGTAACAAGGGTCTTAGGAACCCAAATAGTCCAATGATAATCATCACCATAATAAGTACCAACGTATTTAGCATAAACATGACATCTCTAGATTTCATAAGAACATAAGAGGGGTTATATTTTACGGCAAAGTCGTTGTGAGTGATGCTCCCCCTAGAGGTATCATCACCCACCACGGCGTTGGTATCCTTCTCCTTGGTCACCTCTCCTTCTTTCACAAAAACAACATTTCGAGAGGAAGAGGTGGAATTCTTGGTTTTCTTCTTTCACTTGGCAACGAAGCCAAGCCCTTCCTTTCCTTTCTTGGCTCCTTGAGAGCTTATGGCGTCATTGAGAATTTTCTCTCTTCCTACAACGTTAGTAGTAATACAAGAGGTAGGCATGATAACAATACTATTAGAGGAGGAAGTCACTTGCTTATTAGATTGTTGAGCTAGAAGCTTATTTCTGGATATGGTGAGTTTGTCATGGATTTCTTTAAGAGACATGAACTCCTTTTCTAGTTTTCCATGACGCTCAACAAGTTCCTCATGAGCTATCCCTAGCTTCAACTCTTCTTCTTATTCAAGATTTTAAGTAAAGCAAGAGATTTTTCATTATCCTTGCTAAGTTTGGAAACACTAATAGCATAAGTCTCTTCTAGACTAGATAGTCTCTCTTCAAGAGAGGCTCTCAAGGATCTTTCTTTCTCAAGATCTTCTACAAGCTCATTCTCATGAGTCTCATGACCACCACCATAGCTCTCCAAGGTCGTGATGATCTCTTCCTTATCATCTATGAGAGAGTTAGCATCATCAAGTTGCCTCAAGAGGGCCTTTACCTTTTCCTTGGTTTCACCTTCAAGACTACATAGAAAAGAGCTAAGATTCTTGGTCTCCTCATCATCCAAAATGTTTTCAACACAATCCAATAATGAGGGAGAACTAGTAGCAATAGACTTGGAGGTGGAAGATATTGCCGCGGTGGCTTTTGACATGAGACATGTAGGTCGGACCAAAGCCTTCTTATTGGGGGATTCAAATAGAGAGACCGATGAAGAGGAAGTCGTATCTATGGCGACATGGGCCACACCTACAACTTGATCTTATCCTTCATATCCGGAGTATTATGTTTCCAATGTAGGTCCTTCTTGAACATATAGAGCCCTTGGGACTCTTCTAGCGAGATTCTTGTTTTGTGGAGCTTTGTTCTTGTCCTTGCGAACAAGCTTCCCTTCATTCTCTTCTCTTGGCTCAAAAGGACACTCCTTGACGAAGTGATTTGCACTTCCACAATTGAAGCATGTCCTTGGCCGCTCCCCCTTCTTCTTGTAGATCTTGTTTCTTGAAGGTCTAGGAGCACCGGCCTTGTGAGCCTCCCATCTCTTCCAATAGCCGTGCATGGCAAGAGCAATGCACTCTTGAGGACCCTTGTATGTATCTTCATAATCCTCATCGTCCTCATCCACTTCTTCTATCCGAGCAACCGCCTTAGACTTCAAGGAAAGGTTGGGGGACTTTCCAACTCCTCTTGAGCGAGAAAGAGCATCATCCACGCTCTTGTGATATAGGGATATGACTATGAACTCACTAAGAACACCAATGGAGTTGAGGGAGTTGTAGTCCGATCTTGTTCGAATGCTAGTGGAGAGGTTCTTATCGAAAGGAGTTATGTCCTTGACAAACTTCCTCTTGATCCACTCATTGGAGATCTCTTCTTTTCCAAAGTCCCTCAGTTGGCTGCCAAGAGTGACAACCCTTCTATATAGTTCTTCGAGACTTTCATCTTCAAGCATAACGAAGTTCTCGGACTTGTCAAGAGCCACATCATACTTGGAGGATTGGATGCTAGCATTGCCTTGAAACAAGGTGTCAAGTTTATCCCAAGCCTCCTTGGCCGTCTTGATACCGCGGATGTGTTCAAGATGTTCTCTTGGGAGAGCTTTCTGGATAGTGACAAGAGTGGTCTTGTTGAGTTGAAATTCCACATCTTCTCTTGGAGTCAAGTTGTTTGTATCGTGGGGATGAAATCCATGGAGAACACTTCTCCACAAGGCGGTGCAAGACCCTGAAATATGAGACTCCATATCGAACTTCCAAGAGGAGAATTCGTTAGTGTTAAGCATGGGAGGAAGTCCAACATTTAGAATGTGTGGCATTGTGGCAATAGGATGAATAGTGTCATAATTGGGATGTGGTGGTACTTTTGAGTTAGACCCCGAACCATTAGCCGACTGAGACTTGGAGCCTTCGGAGCTCCCACCGCTCTTAGCCTTTTTATCGGCTTTTGCGTTGGCTTTCGCCTTGGCTAAATCAATGTTAGCTTCCATTTCGGCGATGTTCGGAATGGACTCATCATCCGAGCTAACATCATCGGTTGTGAGAGGTGGTTCCTTGGACTCCTTGGTTTTCCCCATCATGGCCTCCAACATTTTCTTTATGCTAGAAACCTCCGAGCCAACACTAGAGCTAACCTTGGACAAATCCGTTTGGAGGGTTCCAACAGTTTCTTGTAGGTTAGTTATAGTGTCGGCCATTTTGGCGATTTCCGCACTAGAACCGTCTGGCTCATTTTCATTGACCATTATACTCTTAGGCGGTTAATCCCTTAGCAAGAGCCGCGGCTCTGATACCAATTGAAAGTGCACTATGGTCAACTAGAGGGGGGGATGAATAGGTTGACTACCAATTTTTCTTCTTTTCCTTTTAATTATGGCTAAGCAAGATAAAATAAGGTTCTCTAGATGTGCAACTAAGTGAGCAACCTAAGTGATACAAGATAAGATACGCAACAGAAGTAAAACGAAAGGCAACAAGATAAACCACAAGTGTAAACAAGGAGACAAGGATATGTTTCCCGTATTTCCTTCTCAAGAGAAGTACGTCTACGTTGGAGAGGTGGGGAGCCACCTAGGCGCTCCTCAATAGCATGATTGTGCTCACCTTATTCTCCTTGAGCTTCTCCGGTGAGGGAGATTCTCGTTTCCACTATGAGGTCGACTTGAAGGCGTTGACCAAACCTTTACACAAGGTTGAGGACACTCCACAAGATGGATGGAGGCTCTCAACGAATCCGAAGCTTCTTGCAACAAGGTGGAAGCTACAAGCACAAGATCTACTAAGGTTTTTAGGCCTCAAGTAGGATTCTAGATCTCCTAGGATGTGGTGGATGGATTTGAAATTCCTTTTGTGGAATCACGGATCTAGGTCTCCTCTAGCTCTCCATAAAGTTTTGGAGTGTTTGGGTGGTTGGAGAGGGAGATCTAGGAGGTTGAAGATTTCATTAATGGCTAGGAGAGAGAATGGAAAAAGCTTAGGAATTTATGAGGTAGGGGAAGGCTTTAAATACCCCTTCCCCCAAGTGGTCGTTGTGCAGTCCACGCAGCACCGGAGGCTCTGGTGCTTCCACCAGAGTCTCCGGTGGTCTTCTTATACCCGCACACGCACAACTTAGTTTCTCAAAACTGGATCCTGCAGGGCGGAGGATCCGGTGGCCATGGCGGAGGTTCCACCCACCGGAGATCCACCGGAGGCTCCGCTGTAGCCTCCGCTCTTATGCATCCGAAGGGGGTTTCAGCAGAGGCTGCACCGGAGGCGCCACCGGAGGCCAACCCCACAGTGGGACAGTGGAGCCAGCGGAGGCTCGAGTGGTTTCGCCGGAGGCTCCGCCCACCGGATGTACACCGGAGGCTCCGCTGGAGCCTCCGCTCTTATGCACCCGAAGGTGTTTTAGCGGAGGTTCCACCAGACCTTTCACCGGAGGCCAGCGCCTGGATGGGGCTGGGAAAAGCATGGGGCGGAGGTTCCGGTGGTTTCACCAGAGCCTCCGCTGCTTGCACAAATGGCCCCCCAGCTTTGTTTCTTCGAGCTCTTTCCATTCGAAACAATTTTGTAACCCATAGAGATTGTATAGTTGATGAACCTGGGCATTTTCATATATAACAAATAGGACCTGCAAGTACTCTCAAATAACATTACTCCAATAGGTATGTTGTTATTAATTATCGAAACGGAAGATGATCTTTCATCCTTCACCAACAAGCAACCTAGACTCTCAGCCAATGTAGTGGAGTATACTGGATAACAATTTTAAGATATGATGGCCAAGACCATACCAATGAAAGGGTACATAGTGAGGTCTACGGTATTTTTCCATTACTGTAGAGAGACCAGAAACTTCATGGATGATTTCCCTAAAAGGAAGGACCTAAGCTACCTCACTTACTTTCAGTCTACAAATAATAGACACTATGCCAATAAGTTCTCGGAAAGGAAGAACATACACCAAATCAATAGTGGGAGCAACCCGAGAGACCGGAAGTTTTAAGTAGGCCAACATTTCCAAAAGACGTGATGAGCATCGAGAAGTATAAGTCCAAGAATGAGTCTTATGTGAAGTTATATGTTAGAAATACACGTTCCTTAGGAGGTGGTCCCAGTGTAATAAAATACAATGATGTTTGAAAAATATGATCTCATTGTAATAAAATACTATGTTATAAGAGAAGTGCGTTTCCTCATTGTGACAATCAGAGTTATAAAAACTATGTGGAAACCATGAAGGATCTTGAAGGATATTCGAACTTCATACACAGATTTTTGAAGATTTCTCTACACTAAAAGAGGAATCAGTGAAGAATCACAACTATCCCAGTGGAATTTGTGTAAGAGTTTTAGACTACCCACAAAAGTTTCATTTAAGGGTGGTAGCCACCCAGTTGCAATGGAACCCAGATACCCCAAACCTTTCTTTCTTTCTAGCCTTCCCAAATCTCGGGACGAGATTTCTTTTAAGGTTGATAGTATGTAACATCCCTGATTTTTGGAGAAATTCAAAAATCGCAAAAATTTAAAACTTTTATTTTCTAATAATGCAAGCCACAAAAACAAATAAAACACAACATAAAAGAAATAAAATGTCTTCCATAAAACTCTTATTATTTTAAAATGGGCATTAGCTTAGAGAAAACAATATTTTCATTTGTGAAAACCTAGGATTTTATTTGACCAATTATTCAATTATTTATTTTGGAAATAACAATAAGAGACTATTAGTCAATTATTCAAGTTTTGCAAATATAAAATTGTAAATGTGTTTAAAACAACACATGAAACTTTCCATTGCAAAGAGTTTGATTTTACAAAATTTTAGAAACAAATTTGGTGCCATTTGGAGTTGTTATTAAAAAGATACGAATTATTGATTTTAAAATATGAAAAGAAATAGTATAGAGCAAAGAGGCCCATCGAGCCAGCCCCGCAGCGGCCCATCATGTAGCCCACCCCGGCTCTCTCTCCCTTGGGCCCTAACAAGCTGACCCCACCGCTGACGTCAGTAATGACGCCGGCGATGCCCTCAACGTCCGTGCTTGAGCCGGATACCGCGCCGCCTCACACCCCGCTCCTCGCGCAATCCACGAACATCCCCGCCCCCATAAGTACCCAGCCCCGCCGCTTCGACGTCCACGCTCGGAACCCTAACCCTATTCGCCGATGCCCCGCTCTATTCGCTGACACCTCGAAATTTTTCCTCGTCGCCACCGTCCGCCATTAAAGAGAGCTCGAGAGTCACTTGTCACCATCGATTTACGCACTAGGAGGATCATTCGAGGAAACAAGGAGGACCCCGCGACGAGGGGAATCCACCGTCGTCCTCATCACCGTCGGAAAGTCACTCCAACATCGCCGTCATGTGCCACCGATGTCCTCTTCTTCCTCTCAGGTGAACACTGCCATGCTGGTGAGCTCTCTCTCCCCACCGTTCGATCTCCGTGGACATCCTAGATTTATTGAGCCATGTTGAAGCTTAAGCTTAAGCCAAGCCACAAGCCGACAAACCTCAACCGTGGATCCAGATCTGAACGACCCTAGTTAACCATAGATCAAGCCAATCACAGCACGTGTAGCCAACTCTTTTCTGTTTTAATTCCGGAATAGAATTTAACTAGCAGTTTTGCAGAAACACCCCTAGACCTTAGAACATTCATAATTTTTGAACCATAGATACAAATGGCAAAACTTGAAATTTTTGAAAAGCCCATAACCTGTAGAATCTTTTAGCACTAGCCAAATTTAAATTTGACTATTTAATATTTGTTTAAATTCAAATGTGCTTGTTTGATGATTTTTGGCATAATTTAAATTCTATAGATCCAATTTTGACAAACCAAAATGTTTTGGATACCTTAGGATGCATGCTAAAAGAACCCTATGCCCAAAATAAATTTTGTGCTAATTTAGATTTATTTTAAAATTTTGACGCTCCTTTGACTATTTTTTGAGTTAGTTTAAATTCTGTAAATAGTTCCAATATGTTTTCTTTAGCAAATTTTCTCTAAGTATTAACCTTAGACCAGAGAGACCAGAACCTAAGCCTTTGGTTGCTTTGAACCATGCCCATGTAAATTGTTCTAGTTGGCCATCCTAGTTGAAAACCAAGTCAGGATTTATGAAAAGCCATGAAGTGCAAGGAAGATGCTCGATTTGTCAACTTGAGATTTTCAACATGAAGCTAGAAGATCAATGAAGGACTTAGCAAATAAAACAGACTTCAAAAGCATCCCCAAGAAATAGAAGCACTCAAGAGGAACTTCAAGAATACCAAACACATATCTCTCTAAATTTTTCTCCCCTTTCTCTTCTTTCCCTTAGACTTTGTGGTGTGGGTAAGTTAGATCAAGACCAGCACCTAGCTTGTACCACACCATCAATTTTCGCAAAGTCCAATGAAGTCACCACACCAAGGAGGAATCTACAAAGGAGCCTGAAGATGATCTTTAAGCAAACCAACCAATGTGAAGACTGGAGCTACAACCTATTCAAGATGATTAGTATCATCTTTGTTTTTTCAAAGACTTAGAATTAGTTTTTAAAGTGAGATGAGAGCTTTTGACCAAGACAACAACAAGAAGCCAACTTCAACTCAAGAAGAATACTCTCCCAGAGATGAAGAAGAAGAAGAAGAGGAAGAATTTACAAGTCCTTTTTAGGGAACTCTAGCAATCTCATCTACTTCTCTTATTTTATACAAATAAGTACCTAAAACCCTAGATCGATACTTCAAATGTTTTTCTTTAACTCAATAAGGAGGACTACAAGGAAGGCCACTGAAGAACATGCATAGAAGACTTAGACATCATAACCAACTCAAGGAAACAAAAGAAGAACTTGAAGAAACTCAAGACTGAAATAGATTAGACCAAGACCTTTGTGTGATCCTTTTGATCAGAGACCAACCCTTAGTAACAAATGGAAAACTCCAACTACAATCACTTAGTTTCTTGTTGTGCATTGAAATTAATTGTTATCACATGTTTTCCCTTTTGCATATTAGAGTAATCGTGATAATACTTAGTGAAACTTTTGGAACTTTCATGACAAGTATGACCAATTAAGTTTGAACCCTTCAACCCCAAGCCTTGTACAATCTATAGCCTTTTTCTATACACTAAACCCAATCACAATATTTCCTTTGGTAGAATAAATTTCCGTGTTAAGTTTGTTGATTGTTATACTTTGTTCCTCTGTTTGTGGTTGCTTGTTTATTGTTGTTCACTTGTATTGTTTAGATTGTACGGGGAGCAACATTTTATTTTATGAAGAAAGTGGGTGAATCAATACCAACTTCCAAAAGGAAAGTAACACACCATCAACTACCCATTATTTTCAAGATGCATTATTAGAGTTTTTGAGTAGTATGCATGATAGGAAATTTTACTAAGTTATATTATGTTATGATATTATCCTATTAGTGTGTAGCCACCCATTTTTACCTTGTTACTTTCTATCCATTAAATTTAGTAGATGCTTAGTGATGGGGGGATGCTAACCCGGTATGCCAAGATCCGAGGAATAACCCGGCCCAGAGACAGTGAGTAGGATACAGTTAGGGATAAAGATGTTTGTGAAGGCCCAAGCTCGTGGGCCTGGTGACCCGGATTGTGGGTGTTGTAAAGGAAAGTTAGGGTTAGCACGCCGTGTCTGGGTAGGACCCGGGTGTGCCTTGTAAAGTAAGTTAGGGGGTACGGGAGCTATATAAACCGACCCCCGGGTATAGATTGAGACAGAGATTCGAGAGCCTTAGCAATATCGAGTAGTATCGAGTATCCAGTGTAAACCCTAATCGTGTTATTGTATCGAGAATAGAGATCCGGCGACTTCGATTGCCGGCTGTCATATCAAGTTGTATCATGTCTTCCTTTGAGCTAAACCCTCTCCCGAACGCCTGTGTCGACTTGCCCCAAGATCAGTTACCCCTGGTAACATCTGCCGTGATTATCCCACGACAGTTGGCGCCCACCGTGGGGCCTGCGTCCAAAGGTGTCTACATCACGGGAGAAGCTCAGAAGGGCATGGAGAATCTTGTCATCGGCGAGATCTACATCGACCACGAAGGAGAAAAGGTGGTGGACGATTCCGGCTGGGGGCCGGAGTCGGATCACCTCGAAACCGGATCCGTCATAACAATCGGCCGGATCAACGTCTTCATCGGTATGGTATGTGCTTCCAGTTCGGTCCCTGACAACGTTGGATCTGATTCTATGCCAGGAAAAGCCACGTCTGCCCGATCAGATGATGAAGAATCGACGGGAACGACATATCCAGCAGAAGAACCCATCGCGGAGTGGGAACAGCCGGAGGAGCCGGCATGGACCCCACGCGACCGGGCCCAAGGAGAAGATGACACCGGGTCTATCCTGGATCTACTGGAAAACCGGTATGAGGAGAACGGTGAAGAGCAACAGCCTGAATTTACACCGGATGTCGCGCGCCGAGTTGCAGTCTATGCAGCCCCTGCGGCTAACCAAGGAAACACAGCCGCGGCACCAGTCGGGGCAGTGGCCCAGCAACAGGGCGCGGTTAACGGAGACCCGGTCTTGACCGGGGTCGATGGAGAGTCAGCATCGGTCACCAGTCGCGCGGCAGATGAGGAGCAACACGCCAACATGTTCGGGTTTCAAGCCAATCGGACACCAGGGGCGGGTCCCTCGAATCCGCGTCACCCGGCCCTGTTCGATAATAATTTGATCTTGGATCCTACAGTCCTCGCCACTGTTATCACCCCAGAAAACGCGGCAGAGCGTGTTAGAGATCTGGACGTGGCTCGTCGTGCATTGGAACAGCAAAGAAGGCAAGTGGAAGCAGATAGACAGGGGATGGCCACCCGGCGGCGCGAGCTAGACGCGCTGGAAACCCGGCTTCGAGAGGAAACGTCCAGGATACATCAAAGGCACCACACCAGGTTGCCAGCAACGGGCGGGGTTATTAATCCGGCTAATTTGTTCATCACGCCCCAGGACCAACCGATACCAGTGGTGAACCAGGGAACCGCACCCCAACAGACAACAGCAGCGACACATCCGGCGAATGAGCGGACCGGGTTACCCCCACCTCAAACTAGAGTCACAACCGGCAACGATTTACTGCCACCGCCGCCATCACGATTTCGCACGCCAGCCGGCCACTACAACAATCCTATGGACAACGTATATGCGGCGACACTCGCATTGAATCAAATACCTGTGGGAGAGTCGCCCCATGCGGAGAAGACCCGGCAAGCCATCGAGCTGTTGCACACTGCGGTGGCACAGCAAGCCAATTACCCGGATCACAGAAGCGGAATGCACGGGACGCCATATGTCAGCCAGCAGCAAGGGAATTTACAAACAAGTTCGGCGCGGCGGAGGGAAGAGCAGCAGCCAATGCCGCCTCCTCCCCGCGCTCAGGCAGTGTCAGCAGCTCAGGCCGTCGTGGACAGTTCTAGGGCTCGGAGGGCCGCGGCCGGGTCTGCAGCGCATGGACCTCCCGCAGCACAGCGCCCAGACGCGCCCCCCGCGGCGTCACACGTTTCCAGGGCAAGGCCGGCTTCAATCATTCTTGCGGGGCCCAAGTGTCTCTCGGACAATATTAGAGCTGAACCTTACCCGGAAAAGTTTAAAGAGCCAGGGAAAGTAGTGAATTATGAGCCAACCATGGACCCCGAAACATGGCTAAGCAGTTACGAGATGGCAATGTCAATCCGCAACGCGTCCGAGAATCTTCAAGCCAAATTCATGTATCTGATGATGTCTGAAGGAGCAGCAAAATTGTGGTTCACCAATCTACCGGAGGGGTCGATCAAGTCGTGGGAAGAACTGAAGACCGCGTTTATCAAGCACTTTCACGGGACCTGCAGGAAATTATTCACCATTGATGATCTAGAGCGATGCGTCCAAAAGAAGGGAGAATCGGCGCGCAGTTGGGTGCGCCGGGTTATGGAGATACTTCATTCATCCACAGACATCCAGCCCAAGGATGCGCTACAAGCCATGGCAAAAACATGCAAGTATATACCTTTAGTGCAAAAGTTAACCCGCATGAAGTCCAGTCGAAATGCGTCAGAAGTCACAATGGGAGAATTGATGGATGCGTGCAACAAACACGCTGCGACAGATACCACAGAAGAAGAAGCTGATGACAAGAAGACAAAAGCAAACGCAAGCGGTAATGGAAGAACCGGCAACGGAACAGCGTCAGGAAACAATGGAAGTAGCCAGAACAAGCGTCCCTTCGAAGGAGGCTCCGAGTTTGTCGCCAATACAGAAGCCGGGTCTTCAAGACCCAGAGCAGAAGGAAATTTCAATACTGGGAATCACAACGGAGGAAACTACCAAGGGCCACCCCGGCCGGGTAATAGTTGGGACATCTTCAGGATGGCGTGCCCAAAACACAGCAGGAATGGCAGGCCGGCTAACCACTCCTTGGAGCAGTGCGCCGATTTACAAAGATGGAAAAATGAGGAAGTGCACAGAGCTATGCGAGGCGCAGGGCGGGGAGGAGGACCGGGTCCAGGGGCAAACCCGGGCAACGGCCCACCCCCAGCTGGTAACCCGGCGGCTGGAAATCAAGGTAATAACCAAGGGGGGGCAGGAGGCTTCCAGGCTAACCCCAAACAATTGGGTCAATATCATGTGCACACCACAGGAGGATCTAACAAGGACAAAAAGATACTGAAGCAAGCAGTCAACTCAGTTTCGTTAGCCGTTCCGAGATACTTGAGATGGTCAGAACAGGAGGTAACATGGAGCAGAGGGGATCACCCAGAAAGAGTGGAACATCCAGGAGTCTTGGCACTAGTAGTCGCACCGCAAGTTAATGGGTACGAACTAAAGAAGGTTTTAATGGATGGTGGAAGCAGCATCAATATACTATATTGGGAAACCTTCCTACGCATGGGTCTCAAGGAGTCTCAACTGCAAAAAAGCTCAACAGTTTTTCATGGAATAGTGCCGGGTCATTCAGCATGCCCCGAGGGAAAAATCGCATTGGAGGTAGCTTTCGGAGAATCAAAGGATAACTATCGAATTGAGTGGCTCACCTTTGAGGTAGTGAAATTACGCAGCCCCTATCACGCGCTGTTTGGAAGGCCGGCTTATGCCAAATTCATGGCTAGGCCGTGTTATGTATATCTACAGCTAAAAATCCCGGGTCCCAAGAAGACTATAACCATACACGGAAATCGAGACATAGCCGCTGAATGCGACGAAGGAGATGCAGCAATGGCCGAGCAAGCTTGCAGAAAGGAAGAACTCAAGCACTATCGGTCTCAAGCAGACCCGGAGGACAGAACTACATCAAAGAAGCCAAGTACTGAAGGCGAAAAAGCAAAGTCCAAGGTCACGCAAGATGCTAAAATGGTGGCCTTAATCGAAGTTGACTCTCCCAAGCAGTCTGCTGTAAAGGAAGAAGTTACACGGCCGCCAACAACCAGCAAAGTCATGGAGACACCCTACCCGGGTTGGCTGGCAAACCCGGTACTCATCAGGAAAAAGTCCAACTTATGGAGGATGTGCATTGGTCAAGCCGGATCAGGGCCAGTGCTTACAAAGAACTGAGTAATGTAACGGGCGGCAGGTTTCAGACGCGCTCTTTTCCTACCCAGGGTACCTAAGGGGACTGGAAGGTTTTTAATGAGGCGGCCTGCTGACCCAAAATTTCTGGTATCAATAAAGATATGGTTATCAAGTCCTATGTCTTTTCGCCTTTATCACAAGTAAGTAGTATCCATACGACATCGATAATTCAGTATCATCAAAAGCATCGATTGCATGTAGGTCTTGGGGGTTGGTTGCTCAGGTAACCAACCACTAACCCGAATGACCCGGCATAGATAGCTATAAGTTATAAGGGCCGATTCCTCGCAAACGAGCACGGCTGCAATCTTATGACTGGGCAAAGAAGCCAATTTTTCTTGACTTATCTTACTTAAGCTTGATGTGACTCGCACTAAAGTGGCATGATTCGTTCGCTTACGATTACAATCAGCCATGGAGCCCAATGGGACTTGCCTGACACTGTTCTCGTATGGATGTAACAACATGGTATCCACGCGAAAGCCGGCTTATAGTATAAGATAGTCAAAAGGGTCATCTAAACCACAAGTTTATGCAGAGTACAAGGCTGATAAGCCGGAAACTCAGTGATTATCAAGCATAACTTCAGTATTCGCATGAGATGGTTTTAGGGTTTTGCCTTGGTAGGGAATGATTTGTCCTCTGAGAAAGGCCACACCCTCATGACTCGTCCTTTGAGTCATGGGGACTGGGGACTTCGTAACAGAGACAAACCACTTTGATACCAAGGTTGAAAACGGCCCTATCATCCGAGTCTTGGGAACTTCAAGAGAATTCCACTTATCAAAGCCCCTGGTCTCGAAAAGAAAACAAGTCTTATGAAGGGAGCTAAAAAAAGAGATGGGTATCAAGAACAAGTTCAGAAGAACAGCAAAAAGTACGATTATCAAAAGGCTGGGAAAGCCGCGAAATATGTCACCAAATAGAAGTATATTACAAGCTTTTGCATCGGCATCAGAAGTGCACAGGCGCACCATTAACAGAATAAAGTAACTCAAACAAAAAGGTCCCATGTGACTAAGATATTATGACATCCTTACTCTACTCGGCCTCCTGAGCGCGATCCTCCGGGTCTTGCTCCTGGACCTGCTTCTTAGCTTTTTTGGCAGAGCCACCCGGACTCACCGCGCCAGGACGGATAGGAGGAAGGACGGATGGTGTAGAGGCGGAGGGCCCTGATTTTAAGTCGGCCTCCCTCTTCGAGGTCGCCTCCTTCTTCTTAGCTGAGTAATCAGCCCATTTCTCCAAGAGGTCAAGGGGCGGGGGTGCTTCCTCTGTGATAATCTTGTCATCAGCGTCATACGCAGCCATTAGTGTATCAAGGTTCAAGCTATCGGCTAGAGTGGTGGCAGAAGGGCGCACTGCCGACTGAATGGCCTTGAAATCCTTAGGCGTAAATTTGGCGCCATCCGCCTTGAACTCAGGAAACCCGGAGATTATCTTCGCCGGGTCAAGCTTCGGAAAGTAAGCTTTGGCCAAGGTCAAAGCCCGCACTATACCAGTACGGCAGGACGAACGCTTCCAGAGTTCAATCCATCCGGGTACAGTGGAGCAGGCTTGGACAAGGTTCTCTTCACCCGGATAGGCTTCCGTGGGCCAATTAATGGCATTCAATATAAATTTGGTGCCGGCAAAGAAAGTCCGGAGCACACTCTTCAGGGTCCTAACCTTGACAATAGCATCTTCCTCTGGAGCTGCAAGGTTCGCGCCTATAGTGGAAACAGAAGCAAGAACGTATCAGTAGCAGCCGGGTATGAAATTAGTCGGCAGGCAAAAATTAGTCGGCAGGCAAAAACTTAGCCGGCAGGCAAACACTTACTAAGTAAAATCTGATAAGTATCGGAGACTTGATCCGATAACTTCTTCAAATTGGCCTGAGCGGCGAGGCACTTCTCCTTGTATTTGGAGACATCCTTCTTCAAAGTTTTCATATTATCCTCAAGGATTTCTCGGCGTTTTATCTCGGCAAGAAGGAGCCGTTCAGTCTTCAACAAGGTTTCGTCAGATCGAGTTACATGTGCCTATAAGTGTAAAAGGGTGCAAGAACCAGATGAGTGTTATGACAAGAAAAATATGGTGAGAAGTACCAAGCATAACTTTTGCAAGCTATACTCGGAACTTGGGGACTAGGTAGGGAGTATAGGATAACAAGCGCTCTTACCTGGTGCTCTGCAGCCATACGCTCTAAAGTCTCGCTCTCCGAAGCCTTCATGGTGAGAAGCTTGTCCATCAGTTGTTCAAAAGTATCTTTATTCGTGTCAGACGACCCGGGTCCTTGGAATTTCCTAGAAGAGGTTTTCTTCTTAGAAGGAGGTGGAACCCGGGTCATTTGCACGTTGGAATCCGACACTCCTTCTGCACCTAAGGTGGTGGTCTTTCCCTTGCTGGCGTGAGAAGCAATGGGGTATTCGGCTTCCTGCTGATCCGGTTTAGTCGGCGGTGTCTGTTCTTCATCGCCAGACGCGGTTGCAGTTTTATCAGCTGGGTTCCCCTTACCCGGGCCCTTATCTTCCGAATCCTCTTGATCGCTGACAGCGACCGTGGCCCTGTAGATGTTATCACGAAGTAGCTAAATATGCAATCAGGAAAAGATGGCGAAATACCGGAAAGTATCTGGAAGGGGATTTTTACCCGGCATTCACCGCAAAGTCACAAGGAAATCCATCGTCAGACTCGGGGGAGGCTGGAAAATGTCAAAGTCAAATATTATGCGAGAATGCTTCGAGGAAACCGTGCTAACCAAGAAAAGATAGAGCAAGTACCAGCTTGCCGAGTGGGGAGCGGTGAAGAACCCGGGTTAAGGGTGTCGTTGCCCGGGTGATTTCGAGTCGACCTGCGCTTAGGCGTGGGCGACCCCTTCAAGATTGGCCAGTGGAATAACGTCAAGAAAGGTTCAAGAATATCATTACGGTAATATAAAGTGAATATGTGAAGGGGGATGAAACCTTGGAGGCGGCTCCTTGAGCTTTTCTTTTAGATCCGGCTTTGGTTGCCGGCTCCGGTTCTTCCTCATCACTGGCAGATTCTACCTTGCCGTCCGAATCTTCTTCCTCGTCATCTTCTTGTTCTGAATGTCATCAAGGTTACGGTTGGAAATAAAGGGGTTGCGGTGAATTCAAACGAGTCAAGTAAAACTCAGAGAGTACCTTCGTCTGAGTGAGCAGCTTCTTGCTCCTCTTGACCTTCGGAGCTAGGGGGGGTGTTGGTGTTCCAAAAGTCGTCATCATCCTGAAAGGCGTCAAAGTACGGGTTATCAGTTGCATCAAGTGGAAAGAGCGAAAGTAAAGGCGTCAGAGTCGGGTTTTTACCTGGGGGGCCGGGTTTTCAAGTGTGAAGGGCTCTAACCCGGATATGTTCCGGATTACCTCGAGCTTCTCCGTAAGAAAACCCTTGATGGTCTTCAGAGTGTCGCCAACTGCGAAGACGTTGTCAGAGTATCGTAGTGGATCAGAGGGTTCCCCGGAGTACTCGCACATCAGCTTTGTGCGGATGGAGTTGGGTTGAATTCTGAAGTCGACCCAGGTCTTCACTAGGTTGAGCCCAATGAGGCCCTGGGCTCTAAGAGTGGTGAGTTTGTATAGCAGAGGTTGGATTGCCTCCCTATCTGAATCGGGGGCAAAGGCACTAAATCTATCAGAGATATCAAGAAGACCATCAGAATAACCCGGCAGTTTCTTTTGGCCGGATGGGGAAGTGTCCTGGCAGTAGAAATAAGAAAGCTGCCAGTGTTTGACATGAGAATTAAGGGTGAGGGATGGCATCGGAGAGTTCTTGCGGCGCTGGATCGAAACCCCGCCGCAAGTGAGAAGCGCCCCATCACCGCTTTCGCGGCATGGTTTGCATTGATAAAGCTCGATAAAAAGAGCTAGGTTTGGTGGAGTGCATAAATAGGATTCGGAAAGGACAATAAAGTGGGTGATATTTAGCACAGAGTTGGGCCCGATGTCGAAGACGCGAAGGCCATAGTGACTAAGAACGTCACGGAAAAAAGGATGACCGGGTGGGCGAAAACCCCGGGTCACATGTTCCACAAAGCAGATTACCTCGTCTTTTGTAGGGGTGGGCCGGGTCTCCTTACCCGGCACCCTCCATTGGATGTCCTCCTGAGGAGGGAGAACTCCCAGCTCCACTAGCTCCTCCAACTTGGCCTTCGTGACCATCGATCGCTCCCAGTTGGCGGAAATGGTGTTGGTGGCTTTAGTCTTGGCAGGGGTTTTCATCTGTTTCTTGGGAGCCATGTGGTTGACCTGCAAGGCATCAAATAAGAAAAATATTAAGACATGGAAGTTATGAAACAGTCAGGTATTAGCCGGATGGTATTGAGGTATGGTGGGAGATCCGGGTGTTAGCCCGTAGAATCAAGCTCGGAAGTTCCGGGTATTTCGTATTATGGAGAAATTTATGGGGTCTAAATGGTAAAGAAGCTTTTCGAAAACGATGGGCAGTGGCTTAAGCGCCGAATGTGAATAAAGGGGGTTAAAAAGAAGCAGTCCAGCCGAGTGACCGATGCAGGGGCGGAAATCTTGGGCAGTACGAGCCTAGATTGGAAGTTTTATTTTCAAATTCGTGGCGAAGGTAATGATTATGGGCAGTAGGCGAGTTGGTTGGAGCATGCGCTTTATCATTTGTGCGAACTAAAAGAGGCTATGGGTAGCCTTGTCGGGGGGTTACCCCCGAGTAGGGTAAAGACAGGTGGTAAAGGCCGCTTACAGAAGAGAGGTTTGGTCGAGTAGCCGACTACCGGGTACTCGCTACCCGGTCGACTGCTACCCTGTCTCACCCCAAGATGACCAGAAGGAGATATCCATCAGTTTCTACCATGTCGAGTAGAAGGTTTGGCCCGAGTACAATTGGCGGGAACATTTGGCGGGAAACTACTCGGGCAGGAAGTCAAAGGAGCCGTTCTGACACAGGATCCCGCGTATCCTGGGTCCGTACTTGGCAGCATTCGAACTACTGTTCACGTGGGGACGGCCTGCCTGACAGTGACAGCATGGAAGCAGTCGGTGGCAGGATAAGGGGGGCCTACTCTGTGACTAGGTACAGTGATACCAGTCTGTCCCCTAGTTTTGCCCAACGACTTTACAGAAGCAGCCAAGACCAACGACCAAAGATGTCAGCGGGTACTCGGAGAAAGGACAGTGTGCACACTATGTCGACACTTGTCTAGGATTTGGACGTATCCGGCTGGGCACCATGTATATAAGGTGCCCCGCCGCCTCCTGCGCGAGGCATGCTCCCAGAGGCTCTCACCTGCTCCCATAGTGGCTCACTAGAAACCCTAGAAACCCTAAGTTCTTGACCTAGCTCTACTCGGAGAGGGGCAGGGGGCTACTCGGTAGCGATATCATTTGTATTGTACCTACTCGGAGAGACACCGTAATACATAGAGAAAGGCAGGAGTAGGGGTTTTACCTCCTCACGAGGGCCCTGAACCTGGGTACATCGTGTTGTTTGTGTTGTGTGGATCTTACCTCACGCGGCTACTCGTCGCGTGATCCCTCCCCGGACACCTCCAGCGTCCATCGTCCCCACATCTTTAGCCATCCCATGGCATCTGCCGTGACACCACCACGACAGTTGGCGCCCACCGTGGGGCATCCAGCGGCGCTGGCTGGAGTTTCTGTTCGGACGGGATCTTCATCAGCGGAGCGCGTAGTTTGTGGCCTTGTCCACAGATTCGGCTCCTTCGACTTCGTCACCGACAACGCCGGCTGTTTCGGCGGCAAGGCCATGCCGGAGGGCGGCTCGGTGATCTCCTTCGGCTCTCACCTCGTCTACATCGCCACCGTCGCCAACGACACCTACCCCGAGCTGGTGCACGACGCGGAGGATCCTCCCGCGGTTGTTGCTGCTCGTGGAAGGCTCGCGCGCAGCTCTGCATGCTGCGCTGAGGTGATGGTGACTGGCTTGGCGGCGAACGCTGGCGCAGCTGCTACTGGCGCTGCGGCCGTCGTCGAGGAGGTCGACGACCCGCCCGCGGGTGGCAGGACACGCCGGCCCTACGAGAAGGAGAGAAACCTGCCGCCTTCCACGTCTACGGTCATCCCCGCGTCAGCTGCGCGAACCGGGATGCCCACTCCCACCGACCTCGAGCTCCTAGCCGAGAGGGAGCAGCTCGAGCGGCAACGCCAGGAGCTGCTCGCCGAGCAGGCGGAGTTGGAGAAGATCAGGTTGGAGCTGAGCCTGGACCAGCTCGAGTACAACAAGGCTCACGGCTTCACGCCGGTGGCCAGGAGGCCCAGCAGGGTAGGCGCTACGCGGCGCAACCTAGGCGCCGAGATGGCGACTGTTGCGGAGGAGCCCGTGCAGTCGGCTACCGCGAACACCTTCACAAGGCCAAGGTACAGCACACCCGCCAAGACGCTGCGAGCTGCGGAGGCTGTGGCTGCCGAGTTGCCGCGCCTAGAGGGAGAGGCGCGTCGCAGGCAGCAGGAGAGGCTAGGCGAGTTGGTGCTGGAGGCCGCCAGGCAGAACGAGGAGTTCCGGAAGGCCAACCCGGGAGCTGGAGCTTCGCAGGTGGTGCACTCGCACGCGGCTAGATCTAACGATCAAGCCTCATCTCCGCATCCTAGCCGCGAGAAGAGCCGCAGCGGGCGTACGGGTAGAGACAGGCAAATGCAGGTGTATGACCCGGCCGCTGCCGCGAAACAGGTTGCTGTGCCGCAGCAGCCCGGGCAGGAACACAACGCTGCGAGAGCAGGCTCTCAAGCCCATCAAGCTCAAAGCCGTGTCCGAGAAGCCGCACGTCCGGGTACTTCTCGGCAACCCGCAGCTCCGCCTACTCGGCAGAGGCAGCCGCCGCGCCCAGTGGCGCCAGTCGCCAACCCGGTGGAGCAGCCTGCTGCAATGCAGGTGGATAGGTATGATGATGGCTACTCGGCTATGGAGATGGCTGGTTATGACATCCATGATCGTGTGGGTGAGCGCGTGTTGGCGCCTGGAGATGCAAGGCACCAGCTGGACCGTATCAGCTTGTCGGCGCGGCTTGAGAACACGGGTCCTCCTGGCCCCGAGTGCTTTGGCCCGCGCATCATGAATGAGCCTTCCGTGAAGGGCTTTCAGCTCGCGAGAGGCACCAAGAGCTACAATGGTAGCACCAAGCCTGAAGATTGGCTCAACGACTACGTCACCGCGGTCCATATCGCGAATGGCAACAGGAGATGGGCGGTACGCTATGTGCCGCAGATGCTAGAGGGTCCAGCTCGCACTTGGCTCAACAACTTGCCCAAGAACAGCATTAACTGCTGGCTGGACTTCTCGGATGCCTTCATCAGCAACTTCACCAGCACCTACAAGAGGCCGAATAGGCCACAGCAGTTGTCGGCTTGCCGGCAGCGAGAAGACGAGACGGACCGCGAGTACCTTACTCGGTGGAGCACCTTGAGGAACACCTGTGAGGGTGTGAATGAAGCACAGGCCATCACTTGGTTTGCGCAGGGTTGCCGACATGGCAGCATGCTGTGGCAGAGATTGCAGAGGGAGATGCCCAACACCCTGGCCGAGACCATCAAGATTGCGGATCAGTACGCACTCGGTGATCCTACTCAGCCACTGATGGATTCCTCTGAGCCGAGAAGAAACTTCAACAGCAGCAAGCGCAACGAGTTCCGCAACAAGCGCCGAGTAGATACTCGGTATGATCCCGAGGAGGTGAATGCAGTGAACGTCGGAGGCGGTGGTGGCCAAAGGCAAAAACCTGCTGGAGCCTACGGGCAGAACCAGAACCAGGGCCAAGGCAACAAGAAACCGTTCCGCACTGCGCAGCCGAGTAGCGGGAACTCCGAGCAGCCGAAGAAGTTTGTCTTCGATGACATGAAGGATGGCCCATGCAGCTTTCACACTCACCACCCCTCAAGGCCTGCGAACCATACTACTCGACAATGCGAATGGTGGGATGTGATCAAGAGTGATGGCTTGCCTCCTCCTCCTCCTCTGCCAGCTGCCAATGCTACTGTTCAGCCTACTCGCGCTCCCGCAACTCGGCCGCCAGTCTATCCGAGAAGAGAGAATGTCAACCAGGTGGCTTTAGGAGCCAACCAGAACTTCAACAACGAGAGGTACCGCAACAACAACAACAACAACTACAACTGCAACAACAACAACAGAGGCAACAACAACTATCAGGGCAACAACAATGGCAACAATGGCAACAATGGGGGCAATGGCCCAAATCAGTACCAAGAGCATCATGAGAGCTATATGATCTTCACTTCCGAGGCAGTCGACAAGCAGTCACAGCACAGGCGGGCCATGGAGGTCAATGCAGTGATTCCTGCTGTCCCCCACTACATGTACTGGTGCGACCAGGAGATCAGGTGGACTCGGGCAGATCACCCCAAGGTGATGCCCAATCCGGGTACCTATGCCTTGGTGCTGGATCCCACTTTCCTGGGCCCCGAGAAGAACGTGAGGTTCAGCAAGGTGCTGATCGACAACGGCAGCAGCATCAACATTGTGTACAAGGACACACTCGAGAAGCTTGGCCTGGCCGAGAACATGTTGCTGCCTAGCAAGACCACTTTCCATGGCATTGTGCCCGGGATCTCATGCAACCCGATTGGCCGAGTATGGATTGATGTGCTATTCGGTACTCGGGAGAACTGCCGCACTGAGCGCCTGCAGTTTGAAGTGGTGGATCATCAGAGCCCCTATCATGCTCTACTCGGCAGGCCTGCTCTGAGCAAGTTCATGGCCTCCACTCATGTGGCTTACCTGAAGATGAAGATCCCCGGGCCCAATGGCATCATCACTATCTCGGGAGATTACAAGAAGTCCATGGAGTGTGCCTCTGCTAGCTCTCAGCTGGCGGAATCGATGGTGATTGCTGCCGAGAAGAAGAAGATGTACGAGGTGGTGGCCATGGCTCAGTCCGCACAAGCTGGCGCACAAGGTGTGCCGAGTACTCAGCATGGTACTGCTTTCCAAGCGGCCAAGGAGACCAAGACTGTCCAGGTTGACCCCGAGTTCCCGGAGCGCGTGGCCATCATTGGTGCCGGGTTGGCGGAGAAATAGGAAAGCGCGCTCATCCACTTCCTCCGTGAGAATCGGGACGTGTTCGCCTGGACCAATGAAGATCTACCAGGGGTCCCGAGGGAGTTGGTTGAGCACTCTTTGCATGTGCGTCCTGACGCCAAGCCCGTGAAGCAGGCTTTACGCCGTTTCGGGGATGAGAGAAGGAAGGCCATCGGTGATCAAATCACCAAGCTGCTGATCAGTAACTTCATCATGGAGGTGCTGCACCCGGACTGGTTGGCCAACCCGGTCATGGTCGAGAAGAAAAAGGAAGATCCCAAGGCTGCCACCGCATGGCGCATGTGCGTCGACTACACCGACTTGAACAAGGCATGCCCCAAGGATCCTTTCCCGCTACCTCGCATCGATCAGGTGATCGATTCCACTGCCGGCTGTGAGCTGTTGTCTTTCATAGATGCCTACTCTGGTTTCCACCAGATTGCACTCAACCCTGCTGATCAAATAAAGACTGCTTTCATTACCCCGTACGGGGCTTATTGCTATCGTGTCATGTGTTTTGGCCTGAGGAATGCGGGTGCGACCTATCAGAGATGCATGCAGAAATGCTTGCATGACCAGCTCGGCAAGAATGTGCAGGTGTACGTAGATGACATTGTCATCAAAACGAATAAAACACATACTCTGCTTGCCGACCTGGAGGAAACCTTTGCTAACCTACGCAGGTACAAAATGAAACTGAATCCGAGTAAGTGTACCTTTGGTGTACCAGCTGGAAAGCTACTCGGTTTTCTGGTTTCTAGTCGGGGCATTGAAGCCAATCCGTCTAAGATAAAAGCTATTGAGAGCATGTCTTTGCCGAGATCATTGAAGGATGTGCAGAAGTTCACGGGTTGTCTGGCATCTCTGAGCCGCTTTCTTGGCCGGATGGGCGAGAAGGCTTTGCCTCTGTATCAGCTGATGAAGAAAAGCGACAAGTTTGTCTGGACTCCGCAAGCGGATGTGGCATTCAATGAGCTGAAAGCAATGCTGGCTAGTGCTCCCGTCTTGGCTAGTCCGCTACCCAAGGAGCCTATGCTGCTGTACATTGCCGCGACTAACCGAGTAGTCAGCGTGGTGATAGTGGTGGAGCGAGAAGAAGAAGGCAAGAGTGTGCAGCGCCCAGTCTATTATCTCAGTGAGGTGCTGTCCAGTTCCAAGCAAAACTATCCTCACTACCAGAAGATGACATATGGTGTGTACCTGGGCGCCAGGAAGCTGAAACATTACTTCCAGGAGCATCCCATCACTGTCGTGAGCTCAGCTCCCATCTCGGACATCATGGGTAACAAGGAGGCGAGTGGCAGAGTAGCCAAGTGGGCGATCGAGCTAGCCGCGTACGCTCCCGCGTATACGAGAAGAGAAGCAATCAAGTCTCAGGTACTGGCGGAATTTCTTGTGGACTGGGCCGAGATGCAGTATGAACCTCCCGCTCCAGTTTCCAACTATTGGAAGATGCACTTTGATGGCTCAAAGGTGAAAGAAGGCCTTGGTGCTGGCGTTGTGCTTACATCACCCAAGCGGGATCAGCTCAAGTATGTGTTGCAGATCCATTTCAAGGCATCCAACAATGTAGCCGAGTACGAGGCAGTGGTGCATGGTTTGCGAGTAGCAAAGGAGGTTGGTGTGCAGCGCATCATCTGCTATGGCGACTCAGATCTGGTGGTGCAGCAAGTCTCAGGTACCTGGGATGCTTTGGATGCCAACATGGCGTCGTATCGCTTCCTGGTGCAGTCAATGACTGGATTTTTTGAAGGCTGTGAGTTCCAGCATATTCACCGAGCAGAGAACGAGGCAGCAGACGAGCTATCCAAGTTGGGATCTTCTCGGCAGTCCATCCCGGCAGGGATTGCCTTGGAGCATTTGAGGAAGCCATCCATCAAGCCTTCCCCCAACTCGGAATCCATCTTTGTCCCTTCTCTGCCAGGTGAGGAATCTGACCCAATGGAGATTGACTGGGAGAGTGCCGCAGGGAACCCGGGGACTGCCGTCCTATACTCGGGGACTGCCGTTCCCTACTCGGGGACTGCCGTTCCCTACTCGGGGACTGTCGTTCCCTACTCGGGGACTGCCTCCCCCTACTCGGGGACCGCCAATCCTTACTCGGGGACTACCATTCCTTACCCGGGGACTGCCACTCTCTACCCGGGGACTGCCATTCCTTACTCGGGGACTGCCGCCCTCAACCCAGAAGCTGTTGCATTCATTGAAGAAGTTCTCGCCAATCGGTCTGGGCTGCAGAGAAGCGCTCCTACTCCTCCTGTGCAACCACCAGAGCCTGTCCCAATGGAAATGGACGAACCAGTGTTTCCCGTGCGGGAGACACCGAGCTGGGAAATGCCCATATTATCCTTTCTAAGGGACGGTACTTTACCTGAAGATGAGGTGACTGCGAGGCAGATTCAGAGAAGATCTAAGGGCTACGCCTTAGTCCGAGACGTGCTGCACAAGAGAAGTGCCACTGGTGTGCTGCAACGCTGTGTGAGCCCAGAGGAAGGAGAAGAAATCCTGGTGGAGATACATCAAGGGGAATGTGGGCATCACGCCTCTTCTCGGGCTTTAGTCAAGAAAGCTTTTCGGCATGGCTTCTACTGGCTCACTGCATTGCAGCAGGCTGAGGACATTGTGAGGAAGTGCGCCGGCTGCCAGATGTTCGCAAGTAAGATTCACATGCCAGCATCCGAGTTGAAAACAATTCCTATCACATGGCCATTTGCTGTCTGGTGCTTGGATATGGTTGGTCCTTTCAAGCCGGCTAAGGGCAATATGACACATATCTTGGTCATGGTGGACAAGTTCACCAAGTGGATTGAGGTGAAGCCTATTCGGAAGTGCGATGGAGTCACAGCTGTGAAGTTTGTGAAAGATGTGATCATGAGATATGGCTACCCGCACAGTATCATCACCGACAACGGCACCAACTTTGCAGAGGGGGCAATGGTGCGATTCTGCAGAGATAAGCATATCCGACTAGACGTTGCGTCAGTCGCGCACCCTGCCTCCAATGGGCAAGTTGAGAGAGCAAATGGGATGGTACTGGCAGGCATCAAGCCGAGGCTGATTGAGCCACTGCTGAAAACACCTGGGTGTTGGCTAGAAGAGTTGCCAGCGGTGTTGTGGAGTCTAAGGACTACCCCTAACCGGTCAACCGGCTACACGCCATTCTTCTTGGTATACGGGGCTGAGGCCGTGTTGCCAATAGACTTAGAGCATGACTCCCCCCGAGTAGCCCTCTACACTGAGGTGGAGGCGAGAGAAGCTCGAGAAGACGACGTTGACCTGCTTGAAGAAGCAAGAGAGCTGACTCTGTCACGTTCGGCTATCTACCAGCAAAACCTGCGGCGCTATCATAGCCGAAAGGTGAACCCAAGGGTTTTCCGAGAAGGAGACATGGTCCTTAGGCTTGTGCAGCGCACAGCCGGGATGCACAAGTTGTCTCCTCCATGGGAAGGGCCTTTCATTGTCAGCAAAGCGCTGCACAATGACGCGTACTATCTTGTAGATGTGCGCCCATCGCAGGCGAACAGGGCAGATAAAGCTGGAGAGGAAACCAAGCGTCCCTGGAATGTAGCTCTACTTCGTCGTTTTCATTCGTAAGCAAAGATGTGTATGTACCCTTTCATCCGAGTTGAAATTCTACTCTGCAATCTAAAATTGTTCTCGGGGACTGCCCTCGTCCAAAATTGCTCTAAGTGTTTTTACTCGGCTTGTTCCTTTGTCTATTCGGTTGCTTCACTTCAGAACTCAAAAGTGCATTGAGTACTGTGTTTAAACCTATATGCCAACTCTTCGACTTCGCTGCTGTCCGAAACCCGGCTTCATGGCAAGCAAGAGAACAAGCAAAAGGTCAATAAGCACACGAAAATCACTAAGGAAGAAAGAGTGCAGGAACCGAGTAGATTGTCGGTTACTTTTTGTTCCTTGTTTTCGTCTTCTCGGCTAGGTGGTGGGTTGCGTTATCATGCTTGTTTCTAGCGGCTAAGTATTTGCAGCCTTGTTCTTTGATTCTTGTGACTCGAATACCAAACAAGCGACAAGTCGCAGGTAGAGCAGAGATGAAAAGACAGGGTGAATAAGAAAAGCTACTCGGGGACTCGCATGGAAACACAACTCGGCATTAAGCCAGTGTCGCTCAAATTGATTAATGTCAACATAAACCGAGTGGGCATAAAAACTGAGTAGCAAGCAAGATAAAGGTAGTCTGTTACATCTGCTCCCGGCATCCCGGGGATCTGATAAAGTGTTCAAGTGAAAGAAAAGATTGCAGGTTGCTTCAAGTTGCAGAGGAGATGTTCTCGGCGCTGGCCTTGGCGGCTGTTTCCTCGGCGGCGGCCTTGGCAGCAGTTTCTTCAGTAGCGGTGGCGGTAGCTGCTTCTTCGGTGCCGGCTTGAGTGGCATCCGCTTCCGTCTGCACGGCGGTGGATTCCTCCATCTCGGCATCCTCCTGGGTGGCCGCCTGCTCGGAAGTGGCCGTGGCCACCGAGACGGGTCCTGGAGTCGAGGAGGAGCCTGAAGCATGGCCAGGAGGAGGCACCGTGTCGTCGAGAGCAGCACCTGAGGAAGTGCCGAAGTCGAGTGGCTCGGAGTCGATGTGCGCCTCTTCGTCTTCATCGCTACTCGCGACGACAGTGGCTTTTCCCTTCCCGGCCTTGCCCTTGGGAGATTCGAAGAAATCACCAAGCTCTTCCGCCTCGTCATCATCTTCTTCGTCCTCGTACTCGGTGTCGGGTTCGGGGACGCCGTCGATGTAGACCTCCGTCTCGGCGCATTCTGCGACATCATATGCAATCTGCTTGCGCAAGGCCACGCTATCGGCATCAGTCTCCCACTTGGAGTCATTGCGCTTCCCGCGGATGAGCTGCATATCCAAGTTTTCATACCAGGACGCAATGCAGAGAAGCATCACGTCCGCACCAGCACGGGCTCCGGAGGCTCGCCACTTCTTCAACTCGGCCTTCACGCCTTCCAGCTTGAGGGCGAGCGCCCGCATGCTTTTTGGCTCAGGATCATGGGGCCAGAACAGCCGGTGGAGCTCAAAGCCCGCGTGCATCAAATCAGTGCCGCAGCCGGCCAGCTGTTCGAAGTAACCTTTGAGCACCACCAAGCTGTCCTCGATATCAGCCCTGGTGTCAATCGGCTCACCCAGCGAGAGGCGAACTGCTCGGGCCTTGGCTATCGTGGGCGCAGAGGTAGACTCAAGACGAGGCCAAATATCTGAAATAGCAAGTGGCAAGATCAAAAACCGAGAAAGAAAAGAGGAAGCCGAGAAGGAATAGGACCGAGAAGAAAAGATGCAATGAAGAAAAGAACTTACCGATCAGTTGGCGGCGCAGCTGCTGCAGCTTGGTTCTCCAGGATTCCTCGTTGTTAATCTGCTTTGATTGAACCTGGCGCAGGGTGTCCATCTGAGCGAAAAGATCAGCATTGGTCTTCTTCAGAGTCTCGCACTCAGCCTCGAGGGCCCTCTCCTTGGCCTTGAAAGTAGTCTCGGCCTTGGCTTTCTCGGCGATGGCCGCGTCCCTCTCGGCGCCAATCTTCACGGCGTCTTGGAGCGCGTTCTGAAGCTGGACCTGCAGCTTCTCCATCTCGGTGGTGTGGTCCTTAATCAGAGTAATGGCCTGGTCGGACAGCTGTTTCTCCACCTCTGCTGGCTGGACGCAATCTTGGTGCGCCTCAGCAAATGACTTATAATCTTCTGCGAAAAGACAAGATGAGGTCAGTAAACGGGCAGAGAAGAACCGAGTTCAAGGACATACCGAGTAAACAGCAAACTCACCTTCAAGTTTCTTTATCGTGGCCTCGGCGTTCTCCACGAAGCTACGGCATTTTTCATGCTCATCGGCCAAGGCTTTCAGTTTCTCTGCAGAGAAGGAAAGGTCAGTGCGTAAAAAAGCAGAAGCGGGCGTAACCATAAAACGCAGGAACCGCGTGGCTAAAGGCGTACCTTGCACTTCGGCCAGCTGTTGGGTGCTGTCGTTTGCATTTTTGCTCGCGGCCTCAGCAACTGACTTCTCCTTCTCCAGCGCAGCAATTCGCCTCCTGGCGATGGAGTGGTTCCAGAGAAGGATGCGGTATAAATTGGTCCGCTTAAGAACGCTATCCTGAAAACCGAGAAGAAAATGAGTTAGGCAAAGCAGAGAAGATTCGGCCCGAGTAGGAGGCTGCTCGGAGAGTATCCGCCTACTCGACCCAAATCTCGGGGACTGGGAGTGATGGTGAGAAAGAAGAAAGGCGAGTAGAAGAGAAGAAAATTCAACTCGGAAAAGGCAAAAAGACTTACTGCGTAGCTCTGTTCGATATCTTCGGCGTTCTTGCGGTGCAAGAACATCTTGGCTGCGAGGGTTGCGGTATCGGTGGAGACGGACATGGGCTGGTGTCCCAGGTCGATCTTGTTCCACTCCACGCGGTAGTGGTCGACGGAGCCAAGGGTCAAGCCGTGCCACTTCTCCTCTCCGAGAACCCCGCTGTCCCACTTGGCGCTGATGTAGCCGACAGTATCCAGTACCTGCTCAAGACCCTTGGAGGTTATTGGCTTGTCTTGGGGTCCCCGAGAAGCAATATTGACGGGTTTATTCTGGGCTGGATCGAAGGGAGGAGTATTCCTGGCTACTGCTTTCCTCCCCTTCTGAATAGCTACAGCTTTATCTTGGGGAGGGAAGCCGATGCTATGTTGGTGGCTAACCTCAATCATATATTCCGGGTAGCAAGGCTGGCCAGCAGCGCGAGCGCCCGCAGAGAGTGCAGCAGGAATCGGGCCGGAGTCACGGATCACGAGTGCTCCGCCTGCGGATGCGCCTTGCTCTCTGGCCCTTTTCTTCGTCTGCTCCTTCTCGATCTTCTGCTTCTCGGGATCCTCGGGTTTCTTCCCCTCAGTCTTGGCCTTTGCCTTCTCGGCGACTGCTTCCTCGGCAGCTCGCTTCTCGGCTTTCTTCTGTTCAGCCCTGGCCTTCTTCTGCTCGGCCTTGGCTCTCTCAGCAGTTTCTTTCTCGGCTTTGGCCTTCTCGGCGGCTTCCTCCTTGGCCTTGGCCTCCTCGGCAGCCACCTTATCGGCAGTCTCCTTCTCGGATAGACCTTTCTTGGAACAGTAATCCCTCAGAGCATCAAGGGCCTGTTGCTTGGCTGCTCGCCCAGGAGAGCTGGAGGTGTCCTTGCTCTGAGGAGACGAGGAGGAGGTTGGTGGTGTAGGGCCTTGCGCAGTCGGTGGCGTAGGGCCCTGCGCAGTTGGTGGCGCCGCTGCAGCTCCCGGCAGAACACCACTCGGTGCGCTGCCTGGCAGTGGGTAGACATCTGCTACGGTAGCATCCGCGGCGGTGTCATCTGTCACCAGCTGCTCGGCAGCAACGTTCTCTTGTGCGGCAGCCTCATTGGTGGGCTGCTCTACTTCTGGCCGCTCAAGGGCGGCGGCGTCTTGCTTTTCTTGCTCTTGATTCTCCTCGGCGTTGCTAGCCGGAGGAGAAGGGGGTCTCTCGTCGTGGACGGCGGTGTCATGTGCTGCTGGTTCTGACGCTGCTCCTTGTGCTGGGTTGGCAGCAGCAGCATTGGCGTCGCGGTCCTCATCGTCATCGTCCAGGTTGACCAGAGGTACTGGTTTCTTCTGGGCTTGGTCGGACGCGAGGGCTGCGTTCGCATCCATGGCAGGACTGCAGAGAAGAAAGGAATTAGGGATTGGAAGAAGGTTTGGAGGAAACCAGTACTACGCGAGAAGGAGGGCAAACGAGATGAGAACTCACGCAGTGGTGGATTTAAGCTGTCGTCGGGGTCTCTTGACAGTAACCTTCCTCTTCTTCTCGGCGGCCTCCTCCTTCTCGGCGGGTTTCCTTTTCTTGGCAGGAGGTGCCTGCGCTTCGCTGCCGGTTCGCTTGCGAGTCTCGGGAGGGGCAGTAGACAGAGGTTGGACGACAAGGGGCGCATCGCCCTCGTTCTCGCCCTCATCCTCGTCGTCCTTCTCCGCAGCGGCCTCATCTGAGAAATTCAAAAGAAAGGAAGGAAGAATCAGGAACAGCAATGCAAGGGGTTGGTGTTTCTCGGAAGCAAACAAGATAAAAATAACAATACCGTGAGAGCCTTCATCTGACCAAGTGCGGAGAGCATCGCGCTTGTCAGGAGCGGGGCTGCTCTGTCCCGCGTCATCAGAGGGCAACATGTCATCCTCCTCGCGATCGGCGAACCAGTTCTCCTCAAAAACCTCGCGACTCTCAATCAACTGTCGAGTAAGAGTCTGAAAGACAGAGAAGGATCATAAGTCAACCGAGTATCAGGATGGAACTCTACTCGGATAGGCGTGCAAACACAAAGCACATTAAGCCTATGCAGTTTTCTAAGTATTCTACTCGGACAGGCGTGCAGGCACAAAGCACACTAAGCCTATGCAGTTTTCCAAGTGTTCTACCCGGATAGGCGTGCACACACAAAGCATACTAGGCCTAAGCGTGAGTCGACTAAGTTCTCTACTCGGCGCATCAGGTGATTGCTAGTCGGGGCGGAAAGGGAAGCTATCTACTCGGAAAGCAGAGGCGAAAACAGAGAAGGAAGAACGTACCCGGGCAATCGGTAGCGTGCGGCTGTACGGAGCGAAGCCATATCGCCACCTCTCGGTGAGGCTTGTCTTCAGCATGTTCCTGGCATGATAGGCAACGTCCACGTCGTCGATTTCGATGGTGGTGGTCCTGGTGCAGTCGCGCGGGCCTCCCATGTAACACATGAGATGGCAGCGCTCCTGCAGTGGGAGTACTCGGCGCTTGATCCAGCATATCACCGGGTCGTCATTCTTGAGGCCCAGCTTCTTCAACTCGCCGAGCCTATCTTCTATCTCGACGGCGATTTCGTCGATGTTGGGCTTCTCCTTCCAGTTCGACCCGAGTGGAGCACGGTTCCTCCAAGCGGGCAGGTTGATTCGGTCATCAACCACACCTCCTTCCGTGGCGGGGACATTCTTGACATAGAAGAATGTCTGTTGCCACATTCGGCAGGAATCCAGCCCCTGGATGCGGGGATGGTTTGTACCCGTCCGCTGCACCATCATGGCACAGCCCGTGTCGGTGGCGCGGCCGATACCTGCACCTTCTTTCTTCCCGACTGATTGTTGGCGGAGATTGAAGTACCTGAGCCACGTATCAGTCGTGGGCCTGATGCCGAGAAAAGCCTCACAGACGACGACGTGGTAGGCGAGGAAGACGACCGCGTTGGGCGGCAGATGATGCATCTGCAGCCCAAAGTGGTCGAGGAACTTGCGCAAGAAGTCCGAGGCGGGCAGTCCGAAGCCGCGCTCGAAGTGCGACATGAAGACCACCCGCTCGCCGTCCCGCGGAGTTGGTACGACCTCGTCGTCGGGTGCCCGGCACTCCACGCCGGGAGGAACCCTCCTGCTGGACACGAGCCAGGCGAGATTGGCCTGGGTGACGGAGGAACCCGCCCAGCTAGCCTTGGCCATCCTTGCGAGTGGGAGGAGTGGATGACTTTCGAGTGGAGTTGCTCGGAGGACAGAGTCCGCGGCGGCGCGGAAGCTTGCGCGGCGGCAGAGGGCTCGGTGGAGAAGAAGAACAGGAGGCAGAAGGGGAAAAGAGCAGGGAAGAAGAAAAGGAAATTACCGCAGGGGTATTTATACCTCCCTCGCGGGATTACCGTTACCACCACGGTAGTGGGATCGACTGTGGCGTGTGGTGGGTCCTGTGGCCGAATAGAAACGCACGCAAGCGCGGGCTGCGCGCGTAACGGCCGCATTTGATCCCACCTTCAGATCGTGGCCAGTAATTGCGCGTGATGGGACATGACGGCCAGTGGGCCCACGGCGTGAAAACTGGCCACGTGGCGTCGTGTCCTGGGCAACCAAACGACAAGGTCGTGGATGCTTGACACGTAGGCAGTGCCTGCGTGAAGGGCTGGATGTTGCTCTGCGCTGCAGAGGCTCAGTTTGCGAAATTTCGCTAAGTCTTTTTACTCGGATACAGAGTAGAAAGCAAGTGCTACTCGGAAAGAGGAGACTCAAGATACTTTCCGGATAGCTACTCGGAGGACCTACTCGGCATCTTGAGGTTCGATGGCTGGGATGCAAAGGCTGGTTTTAAGCTGGCAGAGCCTAGTGAACAAGTTCGCAAGACTCAACCAGCTTCGGGGACTGCTGTCGGGGGGTTACCCCCGAGTAGGGTAAAGACAGGTGGTAAAGGCCGCTTACAGAAGAGAGGTTTGGTCGAGTAGCCGACTACCGGGTACTCGCTACCCGGTCGACTGCTACCCTGTCTCACCCCAAGATGACCAGAAGGAGATATCCATCAGTTTCTACCATGTCGAGTAGAAGGTTTGGCCCGAGTACAATTGGCGGGAACATTTGGCGGGAAACTACTCGGGCAGGAAGTCAAAGGAGCCGTTCTGACACAGGATCCCGCGTATCCTGGGTCCGTACTTGGCAGCATTCGAACTACTGTTCACGTGGGGACGGCCTGCCTGACAGTGACAGCATGGAAGCAGTCGGTGGCAGGATAAGGGGGGCCTACTCTGTGACTAGGTACAGTGATACCAGTCTGTCCCCTAGTTTTGCCCAACGACTTTACAGAAGAAGCCAAGACCAACGACCAAAGATGTCAGCGGGTACTCGGAGAAAGGACAGTGTGCACACTATGTCGACACTTGTCTAGGATTTGGACGTATCCGGCTGGGCACCATGTATATAAGGTGCCCCGCCGCCTCCTGCGCGAGGCATGCTCCCAGAGGCTCTCACCTGCTCCCATAGTGGCTCACTAGAAACCCTAGAAACCCTAAGTTCTTGACCTAGCTCTACTCGGAGAGGGGCAGGGGGCTACTCGGTAGCGATATCATTTGTATTGTACCTACTCGGAGAGACACCGTAATACATAGAGAAAGGCAGGAGTAGGGGTTTTACCTCCTCACGAGGGCCCTGAACCTGGGTACATCGTGTTGTTTGTGTTGTGTGGATCTTACCTCACGCGGCTACTCGTCGCGTGATCCCTCCCCGGACACCTCCAGCGTCCATCGTCCCCACATCTTTAGCCATCCCATGGCATCTGCCGTGACACCACCACGACAAGCCTAATCCGGTCCAGCCAAGAAATCTGAGGCGGACGGATCTGGATCTAATCTGAGGAAAAGAATTAGAGGTTGCGAGGGGAAGTTGATGAACGCCAAAGGCTTACCGGAGGAGATCCGAGGGAGGCCTTGCGGAGGCAGATGGCGCAGGCCTGGTGTCCTTTCGCGGTTCTTGGTGGGCCGGATGAGAATTTGCCGGCGGATCTTGGCGGCGGCGCGGAGCGACTGGTGGCGGAGCGCAGCCTTCGGGCAATGGGTTCCGGTGACGTGCGCGGAAGGTCCGTGGTGGCGCTCAGGAAGAAAGAGAGCTCAAGAGGAGAAAGGAATGGAGTGGGGGAAATGAGCCGTTAGGGTTTGAGTCACCCCTAAGGAGCCTTTTTATAATGCGACTGGATAAGCCCGGTTCGGTGAGTGGAAGCCGGGAATTGTGGGGGTAAAACGGCTATTAATTTAAAGTTCTTGCGAGATATGCGCCCAGTATTGAGTACAGCATCCGGATAAAAAAGGAAGGAGATTCGTTCCGCGATGATGGGATTAACTGTCGAGCCCAGGATCTTGGCGCTGCTACTATGATTTGGATCCAGGAGTTTTGAACCAAGGTGTTTGGAGGGAAAAACCTAAATTATCGCATGGCCACCAAGGAGCAAGGCCTAGCTGGGTGTTGGAACATCTTAATCCGGTTTCCATGTGCCCGTATGATTAATATCTTTTCAGGAATAGCAAGCGCTTCAAGGAGATCCGTGAAGCCCAGGCTATTCTGGGGACTACTGATGGGGGGATGCTAACCCGGTATGCCAAGATCCGAGGAATAACCCGGCCCAGAGACAGTGAGTAGGATACAGTTAGGGATAAAGATGTTTGTGAAGGCCCAAGCTCGTGGGCCTGGTGACCCGGATTGTGGGTGTTGTAAAGGAAAGTTAGGGTTAGCACGCCGTGTCTGGGTAGGACCCGGGTGTGCCTTGTAAAGTAAGTTAGGGGGTACGGGAGCTATATAAACCGACCCCCGGGTATAGATTGAGACAGAGATTCGAGAGCCTTAGCAATATCGAGTAGTATCGAGTATCCAGTGTAAACCCTAATCGTGTTATTGTATCGAGAATAGAGATCCGGCGACTTTGATTGCCGGCTGTCATATCAAGTTGTATCATGTCTTCCTTTGAGCTAAACCCTCTCCCGAACGCCTGTGTCGACTTGCCCCAAGATCAGTTACCCCTGGTAACATCTGCCGTGATTATCCCACGACACTTAGCATTGCTGTTAAATTGTTTTACTAGTTGTCGAGGAAAAATTCTAAGTATAAAGTTTAATGAACCACATGGGTGGAAGTAGAAAGGCTTGGTTTATGTTGAGTGGCTCCCTAGGGCCATGTATATGGTGTTTTTCACCGAAGGAGTACACTTGAGGAATTCCACCCATGAACAAAAATATTACTATGTCTTTCTAAGTTTTGATGCTTCTAGTGCAGCCTTTAGTCATATGGGCTCTGTCTTGATTTATTAAGTTGCGAGGGTTCAACCTGGGCTTGACAAGAAGATGCAGGGGGGTTGTAGGTTTGAAACGGGTCTTGCTAGCGGGTTGAATTCTTGCTTCTAAAAGATCTCGTCTCAATCTTCTCCTTTCCTTAATACATTCCAAATGTATAGGATGTTTGGGGCTGATTGAGTCTAAAGGTGAAAGTGCACACACTCTGTAGAGTTTAACAAACTAAGATCTTAGTCGTGTCCTCGGTCATGGACAACTATGAGCAGCTGGACAAGGAATCACGGAAGAATCTCATCATGCCAATTTCTTAATAAAATTTTGATGGATGAACATGGGTAGGAGTTTCCGCTGGTTTCTATTAGTGGTACTCCTTAATTTAGTTCAGGTTCTACTAATGATAAAAGTCTTTTTATGTAAAGATATAGGAGAAAACTTGCTTTATGTAAACTTAGCCAAAACTCCACTCAGCCAAATATGCATGTAGTTATAGTATTGTCATTTATATCCACCATAGTGTTACTTGCCAATACATTAAATTGTATCGACCCCCTTGTGGCTGCATATTCCACATTTCAGATGGATCTGACGACGAGTGAGGCTTTCGTTCAGGATCTCGAGTCTACAACCAACATGTTTTTCCTATGGCACATGAAGAAGATGAGGCTAAATGTTGTACTATGTTTTCCGCTGTAACTTCATGTTTCCTACTAATCTTCTGAGACTACGCAAGTTGTAATGATAATTTTGTAAAGACTGGATCATGCAATGTAATAGATTTTGACGCATTTGCATGATATTTTATTTTTCACAGTGGTGCTAGAAATTGATCAAGGTACTAGCACAATAACACAAGTGTTCTTGCATTATTCAAATGTGGGAACGCTACAGTTAGTCTATGAAAACATCCAGAAACTGAAGGAAAACAGGAGAAACGTATGGAAAACAAAAGGTGTCGGGTAGAAAACAAACATGGAACATCAAAAATTATATATACGTTTGCAATGTTTCAACAGTATACTAATCATATAAACTTGCAAGTTAAAAATGTGGGATTCAAAAGAAATACCTCGTGTCAATGGAATATTCCTCTCGTCCTTAGGATGTGTTTCTTGAAAACTCGTGAATTACCACTCTTTTGCAAAATAATTGTGGTGCTAGAAACATCTAGAGAGTAAAGAAAAATGGAATTTTTTTTTGTGTTTCTCTAGACGGGTTCTTAAGAATAGAAAATTGGCAACAAAAGCAAAGCTATCAAAAACTTCAAAAATAAAAACACACTTAAAAACTAAAAACTAAAACTAAAAGCAAAACATTGGATGCTACTCCAATGCAAGTGATAGAAAACATAGCCTCAAAATAAAAACTGAAAACGAAAAAGATAACTTGTCACCACCTCTTGATATAGAATAGTTAAAAACCTCCCCAAGCTTAAACTTTGCAACATGGGAGATCATTATGGTGGTGGCTAGAAATTACTGGGGACAAAGTATCACTCCAAGAATAAAATCTGTTTGCAAAATCGAAAGAAGTGTTACGAAGATTTGTTGCGAGGTTCTTGATATCATTGATGTGATCTCCGATCTCATTAAGGTTTTATTATGTAGTGTACTGTGGTGGTATGTGCGCCCCTTATCAGGTTCTTCTGCTTCAACGTCATAGTTCTCCGGTATTTCGAGCATGAATAATAATGCACTGAAAGTTATATGTTTGTTTCGAGCATAGAGAAAACATAGAAAGTGGTATTCAGCTTGTCCTTAAAGGGATAACAAAACATAAATTCCAGGACACCTTCAAAGTTCAAGTGGTGACTGGATACAAATAATTTGAGAACAAGTAATAACATATCATGAATCAATCAATAATAAATTTTGGGACTGATGCACATTATACTAAGAATGACAACTATGCTCTCTTAATTGGTGCATAGAGTTAGAAGATGAAGACTCAACATAAAAGTAAAAGAAATGCCCTTCGTAGAGGGAAGCAGAGACTACTCATGTGCTAGAGCCTTTTATTTGATAAACACAGGTATTGAAAACAATTTTGAGAGAGGTGTATGTCTATGTCAACGAATGGTACTGAAAAACTTATCATAATTCATGCCAAGCAAGGTTTTTTAGATATTTTAGAGAGGTTTCCGTTGCTTGATTAGGTTTGGCACTTCCCCCCACCATGCCTTTCACAAACCAGGGCTAGCCGTATCCACGGGTACCCACCAGCTTTCATCAAACCATGGGTAAGTGCCTTTTTGGTTATATTAATTGGAACCAGCTCTCTGCAAATTTAGATGAGCACAAATTCCATACTCATTAGGTGAAAGAAGGAGAAGAACTTTTCTTGATATAAGACACGATGAACTTTAAACTACTTCATCATGAGCAAAAACATGAGGACAAAACAGGTATAATTTTGAAGTATTAAAGGTAGCACACGAGAAATTTACTTTGGAGTGGAAGTGAAATACCACATATAGGTAGGTATGGTGGACACATTTGACAAACTTTGGTTTTTGGGAGTTGGATGCACGAGTAGAGCTCATACTCATTACAGGTGAAGGCTAGCAAGAGACTGGGAGCGACCAACTAAGAGAGCAATAATGTCCATAATCATGCATAGCCACAAAACATTATTAATCAAAGCATAAATGATATTACAAGTCAAAAACTAAATGATCATAGAGGCTAGAGGTGACTGATTTGTAGTCATAACATGGCGTGAGCATGCGCCAAGTCAATACTACCACAATATTATGTTTAGATATGATGAAAACAACTCATGATTTATTTCAATGGAACATTAAACACTCTCAAATATTTGAGACAAGTCATGCTACATCAATAACTATTAAGCATATAATCGAAATAATATCCAACATGACATGTTAAAGTCTAAGCCACAGTCTAAAAAAAGCGTTCCATTGCACCATTATAAGTATGAAATATTTTATTGTTCTCCAACACCAATCACATTATTTCAACAAAAACTCTGCAAATAATTTATCAATGAAACAAGAGAGTACTACTATACAAGAACTAACCGTTCTGAATAAGAGATGCATGAAAAACAGGATCTAAAATAATTACAACAGCTAGACAATAAATGAAGAATACGCGTATTCATATGAAAAAGTGGAGCGTGTCTCTCTCCCACACAATAATGCTAGGATCCAACCAAGTTTATTACAAAAAATAAAAGAAAATAAAAACAAACAAACGCTCCAAGTAAAGTACATAAGATGTGATCGAATAAAAATATAGTTTCACTAGAAGTGACCTCATAAGTTGTTGATGAAGAAGTAGATACCTTAGGAATCCCCAAGCTTAGACGCTTGAATATTCTTGAAATTTGATGGGACGATCCACGGGGGCATCCCCAAGCTTAGGATTTTCACTCTTCTCGATCACATTATATCATCCCCTGTGTGCTCGGGTTTGGATTGATGTGAGGGAGCCACTGATGAGATGCGTGCAGCTCGAATCGGCAAAAACTAAGAAGGCTGAGATGTTTGATATACAGTATGAGAACCTACCTTACTTTTGCTTCTCGTGCGGCAAGTTCGGTCACGCGGAGTTGACGTGTTTATTCCCTGCTGGGAGAGATGATCAAGGAAGGCCCCCCTATAGTGAATCACTCAGATACACCCCCTTTCATAGAGGATGGGGTGGTGGATCGGGGGGACATGGAGGAGGAGGTGATACGAGCTCGGAAAGAAGGCCTCCGGATGAGGAGGATGATGTCGAGAAGGGAGTGGAGGTGAACTCACCAGCTAAAAACAAAACCACTTATACTCAGCCGGCAGGTTCCAGTTTGGCTCGAGAGGAAGAGGCAATCCTGGAAGAGGAGGAGGGAGAGAGGTAGGGGACAGAAGGATGTGTACCGTAAAGTCAACATGAATGAAGGCCTAAATTCGGTACCGAGGAAGGGGCAGTTGCTGTTGCAGGACCAGGAGACGCTGAATAAAAAAAGGCAGAACGAGGAGACTGCCTCAATTGGGTCAAACAATGATAGCCGTGGCTCAAAGAAGAGCAAGGCGTTAGGAGGAGAAAATGCTATTCTGGCGGAGGCTGAGACCCAGCCCCGCCGAGATCAATGAGTTGCAAAATTTGGAACTGTCGCGGGCTTGGGAACCAGGCGACAGCCCTAGAACTCCACAATATGGTGAGAGTGGAAGCGCCCGCGTTGTTGTTTCTTTGTGAGACAAAAATTCATGGTGATCGTGTGAGAGAATTAACTGCTCGACTCGGGTTTCATGGTTGTTTCCCTGTTAGTAGCGTCGGTTTAAGTGGGGGCTTGGCCCTGTTTTGGTCGAAGGAGGTGGAAGTTACGTTGAATAACTACTCTGACCAGCACATTGATGTGCGAGTAAAAAATGTTGGTGGTGAACAGAATGTTTGGCGCTTCACTGGCTTTTATGCTAAGTCTAAGAGAAGCGAGAGGGCTAGGAGCTGGGAGCTGCTACGGTGGCTGCGTGGGCAGAGTGATGAGCCGTGGCTCTGCGGAGGAGATTTCAATGAGATATTGCATGGCTCCGAGTATTTTGGAGCGCATGATCGCCCGGAGTGGCAGATGGAGGGTTTTAGACAGACAGTCGATTTCTGTGGTTTTTCTGATCTTGGATACCAAGGCATACCGTATACATGGGATAATATGCAAGACGGAGATGCAAACGTGAAGGTGAGACTTGATCGGTTCCTTGCTGTTCCGAAGATGATGGAGCTATACGCGGGGAGTTTTGTCAAGCACATACCAACCCCGCGATCGGACCATGTTATGCTTGTGGCGAAGCTGCGCGGGTTAGTGGATATGGAAGAAAATCGCTCCCCGCGTCCGTTTGTGTATGAAGATGCGTGGCGACGGGAGGAGTCGTACCCTCAGACAGTTCTCGAAGGCTGGCAGAAGGGGTCGGGAGCGCAAGGGCTAATGGGCCTTAATGATGCCCTATCCAGTATGCAAACTAACCTTTCCGATTGGAAAAGGAAAAAGTTCGGTGACGTGAGAAGGAAGATAAAGAAAATAAGAAGAGAGTTTGAAGAGGAGAAGAATAGGTCGCTATTCAGAGGTCCCTCTTTGCGTGAAAAAGAACTGGGAAGACAGCTAGCTGAGCTACTGCTTAGGGAGGAGATTATGGCGAAGCAAAGATCGTGGGTAGATTGGCTGAAAGAAGGTGATCGTAACACAAAGTTTTTCCACGCCCGGGCCTCAAAGAGGAAGAGCCAGAACCGCATCTCTGTCTTACATGCGGCGGATGGCAGGTTATGCGAGAGTAAGGAGGATGTCCAAGCCGAGGTGCAGAATTTCTATACAAATCTGTATATGGCGCATGGACAAGTAGATATCGACCGGGTGTTACATCACGTGGAACCCCGTGTCACGGGTGAGATGAATCGGAGACTTACTCTCCCCTTTAGTGCTGACGAGGTGAAGATTGCACTGTTCTCTATGGGGCCGTCAAAAGCACCCGGGGTGGACGGTTTTAACGCAGGTTTCTATCAGTATCATTGGGAGCTGATTGGAGAAGATGTGACTGCGGCTGTTCTTGAGTTTCTCAATGGGGGTTTTATGCCTAGTGCTGTCAACAAGACGACCATTGTTCTGATCCCAAAGGTAAAAAATCCGCAGAACATTACGCAATACAGACCGATTTCTCTTTGCAATGTCATCTATAAGATTTGCTCGAAGGTTTTATCTAATCGGCTACGCGAGATTTTGGATGAGATTATTGCAAAAGAGCAGAGTGCCTTTGTCCCTGGACGCCTCATAACGGATAATGTCCTTACCGCTTATGAATGTGTTCACTCGATGAGGAAGAGGAGAGGGAAACAGGGCTGGTGTGCGGTTAAGCTAGACATGATGAAAGCTTACGATCGCGTCGAATGGCAATATCTTCAAGGTATAATGCAACAGCTCGGTTTCGATGAAGATTGGATCTCACTTGTGATGAGGTGTGTGTCCTCGGTTAGCTTTCAAGTTAAAGTCAATGGTGAATTACTGCCAGCCTTCATTCCTTCGCGAGGGATTCGTCAGGGAGATCCTATCTCCCCGTATCTGTTCTTGTTGTGCGGGGAAGGGCTCTCTAGTATGCTGAAAAACTATGATGGAGGCTGGATTGATCGCGGTATCAGAGTGAGTACTAGAGCCCCGTGGATCACACATTTGCTTTTTGCAGATGATTGCCTAGTATTCATGAAGGCAGATTCGAGGAGTGCATCACGACTCAATGATATCCTCTATGATTACAGTATGGGCTCGGGCCAGTGCATCAATAAGCAGAAGAGCTCAATTTTCTTTAGCCCCAATTGTGGCGTGGCAGTAAGGAGGGGGATCCGAGTGGCAACACAAATCCAGCGGGAGGCCCTATCGGAGAAATACCTCGGCCTCCCAACGGCTAACGGAAGAGTAACAAATGAGCAGTTGGAGTATATTTATGAGAGATCGAGGTCCAAAGTGGAAGGATGGTGTGAGAAGTTTATGTCTTTTGCAGCAAAAGAAACCCTCCTAAAGTCTGTTGTCCAAGCCCTACCGACCTATTCTATGAGTTGCTTCAAACTCACAAAAGGTTTATGTAAAAAGATCACGACTGTTATGTCAAAGTATTGGTGGGATGGCTCTTTAGACAAGAGAGAAATGCACTGGCAGAGTTGGGACAAGATGGCGGTGCCTAAACGCCAAGGGGGTCTAGGTTTCCGCGATCTAGAAGTGTTCAATGATGCAATGTTAGCAAAACAGGCATGGCGAATGTTGGAATTCCCTAATAGTCTCTGTGCTAGAGTGTTGAAGGGGAGATATTACCATGATGGTGAGTTCCTGGCAGCAGGGTACCCCTCGGGTGCTTCGGCCACGTGGAGGGCAATTCTGCAAGGTAGGGAAGTACTTAAACAAGGGTTGGTTCGGCAAGTTGGTGATGGCAGAACGACTGAAATCTGGCACGATCGGTGGATCGTAGGAACCAGCACTATGAAGCCGATGGGCAGGCTTGATGATGAACCAGTACAGCTGGTTACGGACCTTATCTGCGAGAACACAGGCGTATGGAGGGAGGACCTGGTCCGGAAGGTTTTCATGGTCCCGGATGCGGCGGCGATCTTGACCATGCCACGACCAAGACGAGCAGGTGATGATGTCTGGGCGGGGGCGTGGGAACGATCGGGACTTTTCTCTGTTCGTTCGGCCTATCGCAGTATTGTTGAGCGGAAGTTTGCTCTGTCGATGGACAGTTCATGTTCCTTGAGCAAGGAACGAGTATGGAAGTCACTGTGGAAGCTAAACGTCCTCCCAAAGATCCGGATATTCTGGTGGCGAGTGATTAAAAACCTCCTACCGTGTTTCCAGGAGATGGTGAGGAGACATGTGAGGGAGAAGGGTGACTGTCCGCTATGTGGAAGCGAAGGGAAGTCGTTGTTCCACAGCTTGATCATGTGTGACCATGCAAGGCGCTTCCTCGCTGCGGCAGAGAACGTCTTTGATGTTAAGATGCCGAAGCTGCACCCACTGACCTGGGCAGAGGACCTATTGGATCCGGGTATTGTCGCTAAGAAGGACGCAGGGGTGCTGATCACTGTATTGTGGGCAGTGTGGCATAGCAGAAACAAGTACACGTATGGAGAGGAGGTTTTCCAACATTTTAAGTCTATGCAGATTATTGATGATATAGTCCGATCACTAGAAATCCCGCCTAATCCAAAGGTTCGTCCGAAACCAACGGATTTAAGGTGGGAGAAGCCACCGGAGGGCTGGATAAGAGTAAATGCAGATGCAGCAGTTGATGTGCAATCGCTAAAGGGAGGGACAGGCATTGTTGCCCGTGACAGTGCGGGGGAGTTCGTGTTCGCTCGTTGCAGAAAATACGGAGGAGTGACGGACCCGGAGTCGCTGGAGATGCTAGCATGCAGAGATGGTATGATCGCTGCAGCAGATAAGGGGGTCTCCATACTGATAATTGAGACAGATTGTGCAAACATCAAAGCCTTGTGGAAGTCAAGGTTAGGGGAGAGGACTCCCAGTTTTCATATTTTATGTGAGATGAGAAAGTTAGCTACAAGTTTTCAGGGGTTTGAGCTTCTTTTTGTTAGCCGCACGTGTAATATGGCAGCTCATTGCGTTGCCAAAGAAGCTAGTTTGCTTAATTCAGATTTTGATGTAACCCCTGATTTCCTGGCTGCGCGTCTGCAGCTAGAGAAACTCCGTTTATTGCAATAAAGATGATTGATTGAGTGTTAAAAAAAAAGGTGCCAAGTACCACAAATGCTAACAACCTTGCATGCGCAAAACGGAAGTGGAGTGATATTTGTCCCGTAATTTCTTAGATGGGTGACACTGCCTCATCACCACTATAACATTAATAGTAAATAATAGTATAAAAACTAACGATAATAATGAGATTAATTACCATAATTACAGGATGGAGAGGGTCGAAGTTTTTACCACAATGATGATGCCGCTCGGCCGCCGCCAGCGGTTCCAGTTTGCACACAATGATTACCATGCCTCTGCACGACCAGAAGGGGAGACGTTTCTGGGATGGTGGGCCGGGCCCAGAGATGAATCGAAGAAGCTCTGGCCTTGCCTGCAAGACATCCGCACGGCACCGACGCTGTCGCCAGAGAAGAACCAAGGATTTGGGCGAGATTTCGACGGCCTCTTATAAATCGACGCGAAATGAATGGAAATCAGCAACCAGGAGGAATAAAACATTGGTAGACTTGATTCGCTGGTTATTCGCCAGTGTGGATCAATCGCGGAGCAAAGCATCGATGAGCGAAGCCACGGGCGGAGATCCTGCAGGTGGCGCGAGGAAGGGAGCGTTCGCTAAGCACAAAAATAATAAGGACCAGACGGGTAACTTGATCTGTTTGGAAGCCCATGTGACTGTTTCGTGGCCCGATTAACCAGGGGCTGCCTAAATTGATTTGAGGAGCAGCAGCCCTATAACGGTAGAGTGGCCCGTTTAACACAATGGAACATAGCAAAAATGATCGCGATTACTGGGTTGAGGTAGACCATTGGATGAGCAGATCCGATGGCTTCGAACGCCAAATCGCTGTGAGGAGCCGTAGGTTGTTGAGTTTTACTGTTTCTTAATATGAGCTCCATCGTCTGATGTTGTATGTTGAAGCTTAACACCAATTGTGGTGTCTCAATAATTGCACAAAGAATGATTACTACCAGCTAGTTAACAATATATAATCACTACTCCCTCCGGTTCGATAAAAGTGTCGGAAGGAAACATCTACGTACATATATTTCCTACCTACAACGTGCGACAATTTATTCGGATCGGAGGGAGTAGCACATTAGCGGTTATACAAAGAATGATTACTACCAGCTACTATAGTTATTACTCTGTCACCAGCTACTAGAATTATTAATCTATCACAGTGCAACAAAATATTCAGTAACAACATAAAATTGCAAGTAATACTGACCACATATCCACATCCAAAGAAACTTCTACCTGTCTGACCTCTTAGAGGCCACAAATTTCTCACATGTTCCGCGATAGTCACACCGACGCTCCTCATTGGTGCCTTCACCGCAGACATCGAAACCGTAGATGGTCATTGGGAGCACATCAAATCAAACTCAATCATCCTTAAGCAAAGGTCAAATCAAAAGATCAAATCGAGGGAAAAGCCCAGCATGAGAAAAGAGTTGGTGCAACCCTACCCTAATATATAGAGATTAGTCACATCAGCATACAAGGAGAGGTTGTCTGTGTCGCTCTTGCCGATTTTCCATGAAGGCATGGCAGCAGCAGTGCCAGAGCAATGGGGGGAGCGGCTCGCCGTGAGATCACCGAACAAAATGGAGAGAGAGAGAGAGAGGGAGAGGGAGAGGGAGAGAGAGAGGGGGGAGGGAGGGAGGGAGGAAGGGGGAGAGAGAGAGAGCAGGCAAACTGATGAGGATATAATAGGGGTACATGATGCTTATACATGCTTGAGCTGGAAGGAAATATTGAGCCTCACTGATGTTCATTATAAGGTGAATTATTTCCTACTAATAAATAATGTCTGTGTTTATGAGAATGTTATACTACCTAAGACTATGAATTTATGTATGATTAGGTTTATTGATAACACAAACATGGATGGAGGAGAGCATCGAGAGGGGCTGAAAAACAAGCATTACAAGCTGGAAAACAAGTATGCCATGGTGGAAAACAAGTATGCACACATCGAGGGAAACATGGAGAACATTGAAGATATTTCAATCCAAGTGCTTGAGGGAGGAGAGAGAGGCATGGGCGCAAGAGGGATGCATGGAAAACATCTTGGAGGCGACATGATAAGAGTTTTATGCATAATAGGAGAGGACCTACGTGTCCATGAGGCTGAACCTATGTTGGGTTTGGTTTGTAATGAGTTGGTTGCACCAAACTGAGTAGGAATAGGCTAGGGAGCACATTGGGGCTGTTGGCCGCACCTCCCCCTCATATATACCTAGGAGCCACAAAATTAGAGTTAGACCAAGTTTAAACCAAAAACCCTAGAACCTCTAGATTGTATTGCTTGAAGCATTCATCTTGAAGTATACGTTTGCAAATTCTGCGTGTTATCTATTGTTCCGTTGGGAATAAGGGGATATAGGACCACCTCGTAGTCTTTGATTATGTTGTATAAGAGTGTGTAGTTGAGAATATCCAAAGGGATTAATTGTTGTTGCATTCGCAGCAGGGATTATCCAAGGAGAGTTTTTAGGGAAACACTAGTTATCATATCATCCACCATATTTCGAGTTGCTCACAAGAGAAGACCGGGCTACCCCATATCATCTTGGTATCAGATTCTCTGGTTTCCTCGGTGAGAAAATTCCATCCCCTAGTTTAGTTGTTTTTGTTACCTATCTAGAAAAAGGCATACAAAAATATTTAGGTTAGAATTTGCCAGAGCTTAGATCAACACCGAATTGCTACTCTCATTGCCGTTTTCTGTTGATTTGCATTCTTGTTTTTCTTTTTAGTTTCCATCGAATTAGGGTTTCATCTAGTTCATCTTTCGTTTCATATCTATCTCGAAAATCTCACAAAAATACTTGTTATCCGTGTGTTTTCATCCTAGTTATCTCGGGAAAACAATACGTACAACTTGCTTGCGAGTTGATTTTGTTTTCCTAGTTGTTTTGTTCTTGTTTTCTTTTCAGGTCAATACACAAGAAACTCCAAAGTATAGCTGCTGCGAGTTGTTCTTTAGTAATCTTTCGAGTTGGGTTTGATTCCTACCACGACATGGATTCCACAAATTTTCTGGCGTGGATCACCTAGCTTAGATCGGATTCCTACTTCATGTTGAGCATGGCACAAATTTTCTCCAAAACATTGTCATGCCTACCGTCCTAGTATCCATCGGATTGCAATCCATTTTCTGTCAGGCACAATTTTTGCGCATGTTCGCTGTTCTCCCTGTTTTTCTTTAGGAGTTCATATTTGTGAGCCTTAGCTACAGCCATTCTATAGCAAACATAAATAGGCACCTACCCATAAGACTAGCTTTTTATTGCTCTACATGCTGCTCATTTTGATCATATTTCTGTCCATGTTTTTATTTTCACTTACATATTGCTCCTCGTTGATACTAAGGCCATTGAAAAAGTATAAAAGAAATAGAAAAGAGAAAAGGTATAAAAAAAGAGAAAGAAAGAAAAATAGCAAAGAGGCCAAACCATTATTGTTTTAATTAGTGGAGCTTGATACATATCATCTTGGTATCAGATTTACAGGTTACCTCGGTGAGATATTTTTCTCCCCTTAGATTCGAGTGTTTTTTTTCCTATACAGAAAAAGCTACACAAAAATTTAGGTTTAGATCATTATCATATCCCTAGATCAACACCGAATTGCTTCTTCTAGTTGCTGTTTCTTGTTGATTCCGTGTCCCTGTTTTTCCGTTTGTGTGTTCGTGTCTAGGTTTAGGGTTCTTGTTCGAGTTGAGTCTTTGTTTTCATTCGGAGTCTAAATAGAAAATTCCCATAAAAATAGTTGCTATCTAATTCAATTCACTCGGGAAAACAACACAAAACATCTTGCAGTGTGAGTTCCTATTTGTTTCCTACCTGAGATCACCTTTGGATCCAATCCGATTACCACAGGAAATCCCCACGGGCATTGAGTTGTTTTCCAATTTTTCTGCCGTGGAGTTTGTCTTATTGCCGAGGATCCTCTATTTGGCCTCCACAAAAAAATCATCGAGTTTGGCCAAGGGTTCCTTTCTCATATCGAATTCCAATCCCCCGGCAGCGAATTGCTGTGTTTTCTGCCGCGGATCCGTTTCCTAGTTGTACTCGGAATCCTACCGCCGGCGGCGCTTTGGTGATTTTCTCTGCCGCACCCACATACTCGCATCATAAGCACACGCGCGCCACTTCTGCTCGACACACAACCGGCGAAATCTCTGCCGTGAGGGCACATAAACGTGTTGTTTTCCTGCCGAGAGTCTAGTAGGTTTCGGTTCTATTTTCCATTGCCAATTTTGGTTGTTTTCCTCTGCATATCTTTGTGAACCATATCCACGGCCTATCTACATATAAATTAGGAGCATAGCCACATAAGACTAGCTCACTTTTGTGCTCACAGGCTGCTCAATTGATTGTTTCATCGTGTTTTTTTCTGAAAAAATTGCTCTGCGGTGCGACATATTGTGGCTGAAAAGAAGAGGAGATTTTTTGTTACTGTAGCTATAGTACGTAAAAAGTATCAAATATACAAAAAGAGTGGAAAAATACAAGAGAGAGAAAAAATAATAGAAGAGAAAAATAGGCCTAAAAGTTGTGATAGCTATTGCATTTTTTGAGTTGTTTTTACATGCTGTTTGCACTACTTCTTTGAGAAATCTTGTGTCTGTATCTAAGAGTTGTAGCTAGTGTCTTTCCAGTGCATTGCAACACAAGCTATACCCCAGACATACATCATTAATTTTCTGCTCATCCCTATAGTTGCATTGCCCCATTATTCTCCACGTGTGTGTTTTCCGTGCATTTTATATCACAATGGACATCAAATAGGAGTTGTACTTTGGTGTTGTTAGGTATCCAAACCAAGCCCCTCCATATCCCTTGTTTGTCTTGTGATAGCTAAAATCCTGGGTGTTCTCTTCTTTACATCCGTACACGTGTTACTACTACTTGTTGGTGAGTATTTTCTATCACTTTGGAGCGGTAAGATACACCTTTCTTTGATGTTTTGAGTGAGTTGTGAGAGTTCCACCATATACATACTGACATATATTTATTTCACTAACAATGGTTGAAGAACCATTCCGTGTGGGTTCTGTTTGCAGTGATACATTTTGGGAGGAGGATTCTAGTGGGATCCCTGCGTCAGATTTGTTCCATTTCACCGCACACATCAAAGGTAGTCATGTTGCTATTACCCTTGATAAGGGTACACGGTATGATTTTGTGAGTATTGAGGTTGTTGAAAAATTGCAATTGGTCCCAAAAGAACATGAGATACCATTTATGTTGCCTACTAATGATGATGCACTTTTCATTACTCACAAGGTTTTTGTTCCATTAACAATTCATGACCATGCAAGGAAAATTTATTTCATGTGTTTCCTAGAGAGATTAGTTGTTGTCATCTTTTGTTGAGTGAAAAGTGGTGCAAAAGATTTGAGGTTAATTTTGACACCCATTATCCTGATATACAATTCTTTTGGAACTATAAGAAAAATTGGATAATACATGCATCACATAGAATATTGGAAAGGGTTATGAATCAAAATATATGTGCACCTATACTTCCAATGCTTGAAAAAAATAAAGGAAGAGATGCAAAGAATTGAGAATTTGGTGATGGGACTTGGAGGTGTTAAGGAGACATGTGAGGTTGTTTTTACAAATGTAATCATGTATACTCCTAGTGTTGTTTCTTGTGATGTGCAGGTTGCATTTGAACAAAGGGATCATATAGTACAATCTGCACCACCACCACCACATACATTGGAGGAGCATGTCATTGTGCCTAGTGTTGTTTCTTGTGATATGCAGGTTACTTTTGAAGAAAGGGAGCCTTCACTAGTACAACCTTCCACTTGAGATAGATGAATTGGTGCCTACTAAATCTGAGGATGTCATTGATATTGGTGTTGATTTCGAGTTTCCTCTTGCAAGTGCTGGATTTTGTGAGTCTACTAATTTGCTAGTTGATTCTTGTGAGTTGACAAGCACATACAGTTGACAACCATGTGATAATTTGAAAATTTTGAATTTTGAGCATGTGGTTTTGATTACACATAAATAAGTGCTTGCTAAAATACCACCTATTAATATTGTGTATTCCATCATGTTACATGAACCAATTACTGTGGAATGTGCTATGAATAGGACATGTCAATTCTAGCACCTATGCTACTTGTTTCACTTTTAATTTAGTTGGTGATTATAGCATGAATGAAAAATTTATGATGGACAACATATGTATTACGTGTGATAATATTGCTAAATTGAACATTGTGTTACCTCGGTTGGATTGCTTACAAATTGCTAAATCTGAGCATGATTTTAGACATATGTTTGATTTGCCACAAAACTTAATAAATACACATGCTACTGATTTATACTCCATTTATATTTGCAAAATGAGTTGCAATTTACATAATAAAGATAATAAAAATGTTAAAACAATTGGGTGTACTACTACCACCAAATTTGGTCATATATCTTCTGTGAGAACACTTGATTTGATACTAAACAATAAGAATTTATACATACATGTTTCTCCTTACGATCATGATTATATGAGCTTCACTTATACCTGCAATTGTGATTGCTATTTGATGAGATGCTATTTGTTTTCATGTGACAATTATGTGTTAAATACATGCAAAATTTGTTGCTTCATGGCATATGAGAATTTTTATCATGTCCACAAAACTGATGCACCCCATTATAAATACATATATTGTGCACACACGTTGTTCTTTTCGTTTCTTCCACGTTCATCTTACCACAAGCCGAGGACGTCTTGTCTTGAAGAAAGAGAGTATGATGAGGATATAATATGGGTACATGATGCTTATACATGCTTGAGCTGGAAGGAAATATTGAGCCTCACTGATGTTCATTATAAGGTGAATTCTTTCCTAGTAATAAATACATTTTATGTTTATGAGAATGTTATACTACCTAAGCCTATGAATTTATGTATGATTAGATTTATTGATAACACAAACATGAATGGAGGAGAGCATCACGAGGGGCTGGAAAACAAGCATTACAAGTTGGAAAACAAGTATGCCATGGTGGAAAACAAGTATGCACACATGGAGGGAAACATGGAGAACATTGAAGATATTTCGATCCAAGTGCTTGAGGGACGAGAGAGAGGCATGAGCACAATAGGGAGGCATGGAAAACATCTTGGAGGCGCCATGCTAAGAGTTTTATGCATAATAGGAGAGGACGTGTGAGTCCATGCTGAACCCATGTTGGATTCGGTTTGTAATGAGTTGGTTGCACCAAACCGAGTAGGAATAGGCTAGGGGCGCATTTGGGCTGTTGGCCGCACCTCCCCCTCATATATACCTAGGAGCCACGAAATTAGAGGTAGACCAAGTTTAAACCAAAAACCCTAGAACCTCTAGATTGTATTGCTTGAAACATTCATCTTGAAGTATACGTTTGCAAATTATGCGTGTTATCTTATGTTCCATTGGGAATAAGGGGATACAGGACCACCTCGTAGTGTTTGATTACGTTGTGCAATAGTGTGTAGTTGAAAATATCCAAAGGAATTGATTATTGTTGCATTGGCAGCAGGGATTATCCAATGAGATTTTTCAGGGAAACACTAGTTATCATATCATCCACCATATTTCGAGTTGCCCACAAGAGAAGATCGGGCCACCCCATATCACAAATTGGGGTCAGGCCTATCCACCCACCGACCATTCGAACCTAACCCTATCCGGTCAGGCGCCGTTAACGGCCGTTAGAGCAACTCCAACAGTCGATGCATTGTCGCACGCGACAAATGGGGTTTGCAGCGCTGCATTCGCTGGTATCGTGCGTGCGACATAGAAGTAGTTCAAAAGATGCTCCAAAATGCAGCGTGGCAGAAACACAACGCTCCAGCAGACACGGTTAGAGTTCAGCGCGCGCATGAGCACAAACAACAATTGCACACATGTACACAACATCAAAGATCAAACAAAAACGAAATAAATCAAGAATAAATAGTTTACTTATTATTACAACACAAACAAATAGTTTAACATCCATACAACAATAGTGCATCAATAAATAAACAAATAGTTTAATAATACAACAAATAAAACAAATAGTTCACCAAGTTCCTATCAAATAAACACACAAATAAACAACTAGTTCATGCACTAGTTGTTTTGTTGCACTCTCCATGACCACCACTCCTCGATGAGATCTTTTTGAAGCTCATCGTGCATATCGGTTTCTTGTAAGAAAGCGGGCAATCCTCTCTTCATCGGAAGAATCGTAGGACATCTAGGAACAACAATATGAACTAGCTAAACCAAACTTAACAAAAAAAATGCATTTGACGGTTGCTGGCAAGAATTCTGTACCTTGCAAGAAATTCGTCGAACACCTTGTGTGCGGGGTGTAGGCTGACGGCCACAACACAATTACGGGTGACCGCGCCGGCGCGGGACGGAAGCGGCCGGGAAGGGGCCGATTCAGCACGGCGGCGGCTCCCGCGCGGCCATGCAGGCGAGTTTGGCAAGCGGCAAGACATCGCCGGCGCCGGGATTCGCCGCCGAGCGGTGCCGGAGGATTGGATAGGGCGGCGGCGCGAGCGCGAGACGGAGATTTCAGCGGCAGTTGGCTTTCGCGCGAAGAGCGTGGTATGCCCGCGTGCTGGAGCGAAAGCGCAAAATATGCCTCCCTCGATCCCGCGCGTTGGCCAAAAAAAAATGGCGCGCACGATTATGCAGCGGTCGATGGAGCGTCGTTTTCTCCCGCCCACGCGGTATATTGGCGGTTTTTCGTGCACGTGGCTGTTTTAGCGCAGCTGTTGGAGTTGCTCTTACCGCAATGCATCAAAGATTGCCACGTGGGAACTGAAGTGGGCCCCACCTATCGGAATAACGACTATACAAGCTAACAGACAACCTCAGTGTTTTCTGTCACGTTGTCAACGAATAATCGTGGCGATTTGCAAATTAGATGAAAATTGGTGAGTTTTTTTAAGCTTAACCACCAATTGTGGTGGTTTTTTGCAATTTTCTCCATTGACCACTACAGATCGAATGGATAGAGCAGGGCCTTTTTTTCTTTGCAAGTGGATAGAGCAGGGCCTTCTGCCGATGATTGTGCCACTTCTGTTGTAGTTGATCCATGCCTACTACCTGCACACAGAGTTTCCCTGTAGTATTTGGACAAGTAAACATATCCTCGTCCAGTGCAAGGTTACATAAAACTCCAAAGCTAAACTATTAAGGAAATGATGCACGCTCCCACGTAGCCCAAGTGACCTTCACAGAGATAGAGGCGAAATCAAGCATTATTTGACATCTGCCGTATCCATTTAGCTCAGCTTTGAAGGAACAACTGCGTTCAATATTACGCTTAGAGCCTTTGTGACCAACCATGAACTTCAAATGCATCACAGAACCCATTGTGACAGCAATTACGAACTTTCGTAAGTCACACGATTCACGGACAGTGCCAACAAAAAGCTGAAATTCTTCTGTTACCTCCACAACAGAAGTAATGGAACTGAGTGACAAATCAAAACCATTCTTCACTTCTGATATGACAACTTCAACTATGGCCGTCACTGCATCATTAATAAGTGCAAGAGACATATCAACTGCACCAGAACTGCCACCAATGCAAAGTTCGTCTCGTTCCCAGTGCATGAAAAGTCCTTCAAATTTCAATATTCCATCAATCAGCTGTACATCTTCTCCTTTCTCTCCGTTCTTGATCCTCATGTCAAACTCAAGTAGAACATCACAGCAAAATGCGATGCATCTCTTAGGTCCGGTCATTTCAATTAGAGAACCCTGTAAAATTACTATTATTAGTATTTCATATCATAACAAGAAAAATCTGAAGCTAAAACCTTCCATTGTTAAAGCACAAATCCTGAACGCTCAAAAGAAAATAATACGGAGTGGGAGATTTATTTACATAGAACTCAAAAAGATCACTAAACAGAACATGGTGAAAAATAAACACACATTCATCAGGTCTCAACTACCCATTAAGTGAGTACATACATAACCTTGGTTTACATTTTGTTCAGTGCCACATCAAGTCAGGTCTGAGTAAACCTGGTAATAATTTGAAAACCGCACCATACCCCAACTGAACCGAACAAATATTTTCTGTCGTCCAATCCGAACTAAACCCACTCAAAAAATTATTAACTAAACCCACTTAATCTGTGGGTTAAGCCCGTTTACTAAAATGGGTCAATGCGGTGCTGGAAGTCAGACGTTGTCCTGGGTAAAGGTAATGAGGTACTTGGTTCAGTTCATGAAGCGCACGCAGCTGCGGCGGCTCTTGTTGTCGGGTTAGCAGGGAAAGTCAACGAGGTAGATGGGGGCGGTGCAGGCAGTCACACCGGTGTGGAGCAGGCGACTCCCCTCGTGCGCTTGTACCGGTGCCGGTTAGCTAAGACCAAGAACACTGCCACGCCGATTAGCGCAAGCATCCAATAGAAAGGTCCAGCATGCCATCGTCCAGATGCCCACATCCAAAACAAATTAACCCCCATCCAAAACCAATCACAACTCTTAGACGCGCCATTCGATCTCGTATCTCCCAATGGAAAACTAGGGCCAAGATCAAGTTTGCCATCGATGGAGACGAAAACACCAAATATTTCCATGTGTGCGCCTCTAACAGACTACGCCATAACAAAATCGGCTCCCTTGACCACGGAGGTAATCAGGTGTCTAACCACGCACAAAAAACTCAAATCCTGACTGACTACTTTTCCAATCTCATCGGCACAACTGAAAATATGACTTGGAATTTTGACCTCGCAACCATCTACCCGCATATCGCCCAAGGGCTCATTGACCTTGACCTCCCGTTCACGGATGATGAAATTCAAAATGCGTCTCTAGGAATGAACCTGAATGCCAGCCCTGGACCGGACGGTTTCGGGCCAGCTTTCTACAGAAAATTCTGGCAAACCATCAAAACCCCGGTCAATAATCTTTTCCAGCATTTTTTCTCTCTCGACTTGGACCTTCGGAGTATCAACAGGTCCTTTATGGTTCTCCTCCCCAAAGGAAATGACGCCCGAACAGCCGACGCCTTCCGTCCTATCGCACTCCAGAACTGCCCAATTAAAGCTATAGCTCGCCTTCTAACCAATAGAATGCAGAAAAAAATACACAATCTTGTCCACAATAACCAGACTTGCTTCATTTCAGGAAGAGGTATTTCGGAAAACTTCGTCTTCGCTGCAGACATCCTAAACTTCTGCCACAAATGCAAAGCCCCAACCATAGTTATTAAACTCACTTCCGGAAAGCTTTTGACTCGGTTAATTGGGAGTCTCTTCTGCTTATCCTAACGCACAGAGGCTTTCCCCCTCGTTTTGTCGCTTGGATTCAGGCCCTTCTTGAAACTGGCATGACAGCTGTTCTACTCAACGGGGTGCCAGGGCCATGGATCAACTGCAAAAAGGGGCTGCGACAGGGCGACCCCCTCTCCCCTTACCTATTCATCACCGTTGGAGATATCCTCCAACAAATGATCATTCAGGCCTGCTCTAACGGCCTTCTTGTGCATCCATTAGTGGACGACATCCCTTGCCCTGTACTACAATATGCAGACGACACCCTCATTATGGTCCGTGCTTCTCCTAACGCGGCAGGCAATCTAAAAAAGATCCTAGATGGCTTCTCAGCTGCCACGGGCCTCATGATTAACTTTAACAAAACTACATTCGTACCAATTCACATCCAGGAGTACGCAGCCCAACAAATCGCTCTCACTCTCGGTACCTCCACATCCTCCTTCCCGCAAACCTATCTGGGCCTCCCCCTCTCGGACAGGAAATTAGCTAAGGGAGCTTTCCAACCTATTATCGACAATATTGACCCGTACCTCACCGGATGGCGAGCATCCCTCTTATCAAAAGGAGGGAAACTTGTCCTCCTCTATTCTGTACTCGATAGCCTTCCTACCCACTTCATGTCTTCCATCCCTCTTCTTGCTGCGGTTATTAACGCTATCGACTGTAAGCGCAGATGTTTCTTCTGGACCTCAGATGACACATGCATGGGAGCGCAATGCCTTGTTGCTTGGGACAAAGCTTGTACTCCGAAGGGTGGGGGCGGTCTTGGGATAAAAAAATTAAATGCACAGAATGTTTGCTTAGTTCTAAAAATTTGCTTCAAATTCCTCCATAGCCACCATACGCCTTGGAAACATTGGATATCACTTCAATCCCCCTTTGCTAGCCACCCCACCAACCAATCCTTCTTAGGGAAAATTATCTCCAAATATATGCCAATGCTCTCCCAATTAACCAAATGCACTGTCAACAATGGCGCATCTACATACTTTTGGCATGACAGATGGCTGCTTCTAGAGCCGCTGGCTGACGCTTTTCCTGCTCTATTCTCCCACCACACTAAACCTATGGCCTTCGTTGTGGATGTTTTGCATAATGGGGTCGAGATAGACCTCCAAAATCGGCTAACCAATGCGGCGGCAAGCCAACTTGTTGTTCTTTCTTTGTTGTTGCAGGACATTACCCTCTCAGGCGAGATGGACACACGTGTGCTGCTCGATGGCTCCCCTTTCTCCACTAAAGGGGCTTACGAGGTTATGCATGCTGGAAGACAAAATCTGGATTCCGAGCGCATTTGGACCACTCGAGTGCCGGGTAAGGTCAAGATCTTCGGATGGCTCCTTACCCTTGATAGACTGAACACGAGAGCCAATCTCCATCACAAGCATATACTGGATCACTCGAACTGCCCTCGCTGCACGCCACCTCAGGAGGACAGGGACCACCTCTTCTTCTCTAATCTGGGAGAAGATTGGACTGCGCGGCCACTCGTTATCCTTCACTTCGATTTGGGATACTCCGCTACCTCAGGGACTGCCTGAATGTATTTGGCACTCCATGGCCCTCATCATTCTTTGGAAAATCTGGGATGCCAGAAATGCAATGGTCTTTAGGAAAATTAACCAGCCATGTAACATTACCATTGCAAATGTTACACATGACCTGACCATTTGGTCTCACCGTTTCAAAAATCCGGATCATAGAGAAGCAGCCGATTTGTGGCGTGCTCATCTCTCCCTGTGTGATATCTAAAACAGTTTGAGTAATATTCAAAAAAATTAATCCTCTGTGCAATGTTCAATCTTGCTTCTCGATTCACCATGGCATGAGAGCATCTGTTGAATCTTGATTGTAGTGCAAGGCAGAGATCCTGGTGTGCTCGCCCAGCAGCACATCCATGGCAAGGCGTGTGGTAATGCCATCAGCCACTTTGCCGCCGTCACGGTGCCGTTCGACTAGGTACAGTGATGAGGTGGGTGGCGACATGTACCAAGAGGCCAGGGACCACCACCGCGCCCCTGCACCCCCGTGCGATCATGTGTTCCTCGCAACATTAAGGAGACAACTGCCAAGCCTGGCCGCAGGACCAAGACCAGCAACCACTACCACATGCAAACGACCAAGCCAACTAGCAAACAACCACCTCTAGATCTGGGTGCGAGGCTCTAGACCCAACCCACACCAACCTATCTGTTGCTCGCCAAGCGTCCAACTCACCACGCCGAGGAAGAACGTTGCCATGTCCTGGGGAAAGCCGTCAAGGCTTCCCACACAGGTGACAACCAGCGTCATCCACAGACACCCGCCAACAAATTTGCTAGAAGGGCGCACCGCCAAAGCTGCAAAAGCTTGCAGCAGTTGCAGCTGAGAGGGGTAGCATCTTTGGCTTTCATGAGTAGTTCTCATCCATGCACTATCCAAGCATTTATGAATTAAAGGAGATCTGATGGTTGAAGTATACCATCACATGTATGTAGGTTTCATTCACATTTTCTTCTACACACGTAAATTACGATGATTCCAGAAAAGTATAAATGTTCACCTGCTGCACAGTGATGGGATCATCTCTGCTACGATGAAAATGTAATTAAGCTTTGAATCAAGTTCATCCCGTGCTGCCATGTATCCATATAACTCTAACGAGGCACTGTTGATTGGCGATTTAGCTAACTTCAATGAGAAAATCTGCATCATGTCAAGTTCCATATAGTCTTCACGTGCAGGCTCCAACATAGCTTCACCAAATAACACATATTATATTGCAATTGTTACTTAATACAATTGAGAAATGAATAATATAAAGTAAACTATGGCTTACCACATTTAAAGACCTTCCAATGGAAATCTACTACCTATATTTGAACCCATGCCCGCACTATTTAGGTCGGGTATGAGTTCCGACTAATACCCACAGAATTCAGGAATGAGCAAGATAATACCAACTTATAAACAGTTTACCTGTACCTAGTTTACCCACATAAATTGAATTATTATGCAACTATGCTGGTAGTTACAAAGCAATTAAAGAAGTGACTGGGCAGAGACTAACCTTTTTCACGACCAGTATTAAGAAAATTATGAAACTTATCAATATTTTCGAACAGAACAGATCAAAGGTATACTCTCCTAAGACGTTTTTTCATATTGGTAATATACATTTAACGAATGTATTATTTAAGTGGGGACTTAGAGTAGAATTATACATGTATCTTTTGGGTGGCTCCTTGGTTTTAACTTTAGTGCGGTTACTCATTAGCTCGTTAAGTCCAGATACAAAATGTCAGCAATTATAGTCGGGTGAAATAATTGAAGTCAACATGGTTAAACGGCAGCATGGCTATGCCAGATGTGACTATTTGGTTAGAAGGCTCCACTTGACGCAAGGGGTATGCCATGAGAATGCTAGGCATATGATGTTGCTGCCCTTCGTAGCTAAAATTACTATTACTGCGAGGTGTCGATGCCTTGGAGTGCCCTTCATGCCCTTGTAGTCCATGGAGTTAAAGGCGCCCTGGTATGCTAGTATTCAGTAGACTTGCAACAACTAATGATGTTATTCTGGCCCTATCATGTATAGAATTCTCATACCTCAATAGTCATGCACTGACTATAGGGTGGTGACAGCCCTTAGCAAACTTGTCAGGTTAATTGCTATGTCGCTTCCATACCTTGACTTGTGTGGTAAATTCCAGTGTATCTTGTTTGACCACTAGTTAAGGAACCATGGTGCTAAAACTCCTTACAACTCCCAGCTACCTGCCAGTTCGCCAACATCGGATGCATGTGCTTGGGCGATGATGAACACCCATATTGCAGTCGTGTAACTCAAACCCCTATTGCAATAGTTGATGATTTTTAGATACTTGTTAGAAATGATGTTACCGAAACTAATGCTTCCTAAGAAAATAAAAGCATACCCAGGATTGGGAAGTGCTGCATTTCTTCTCCATGCCCTCCCTGATATTATTTGATATACACAACAAGGAACGTCAATAGTCCCTCTGTGACTTGGTGTTCAGCATCTCACGCCTATATTACCATTTTGTTACCCACACCCGTTGGATATTTACAAAGTTTAACTGCACATGCATAATTGAGTTCCCTGGTATAGATAATTATGTCAAGTTCTAGAAATCAATTGTCTAAACATACTCCCTCGGATGTTTCAGAATTTGTGCTAGCAAAAAAAAGTGTTTGATCATCACAATAAGAACAATTACCAATATTGACAACATTAAATCAACACTGCTAGATTTGTTATGCAATATTTTTTCTAATATAGTTACTTTTATATGATACATTGTTTTAAAGATTGATAGTAGACTGTTTGGAAACAGCGCCAATGTCATAAACTAACTATATTATGGCCCAGTTCTTTTCAGCTTACAGGACGGCTGATGGGTGAAAATAACTTGATTTTAAGCCGCTCCTCCACGCAGCTGCTCCTTCCAAATACTTCACAAGTGGAGAGCAGCTTCGCAAGCTTCTCCGGCTAAATCAAAGTGGTGTATCTCATTGCCCTCATTTTCGTGGTTATTTATGTTCCAAATACCACTACTCCCTCCCATCGTCTGTCTCATGTTGGCTATGGTTTCTGGTCCAACCGCCGCCGCCGCCCCTCCGACGCCGCACCATCAGCCTCATCACTCCCCTCCCCCGGCCATCTCTGTCCCGGTGTCCGGCCTCTGCCCAACCAGCATTGCAGTCGTGGTATGCCTCCAGCTCTGCACTCACACAAGGTCGCCGCCGTTCCATGAGGCTGGCCGTTTCCCCTAATGTTCGGGTTGCTGTTGCCCGAGTTCCCCCACTATCTAGTCTGTGGTGCTCCACGACCGTCCACTCTCCGGCCAAGTCGTCCACTGGTGGAAGGTTGGCTTTTTACCTATGACCATTTGTTGGTCCGTGATAGACACTAGATAATATAGTTCTACCTAAACCCCAATTTTCTATAGTTGTGCTCAGTTATCCCACAAGTCAATTGCATCAACTGTAGAAACATAGCACAACTGATACCTAGTAAGAGGATATCAGAGGACTGATCATTACTTTTGTGTTAATACAATTCAGTCCCGATTTCGTTCATTCATGTTGCGATTACTTCTATTTAGAAGTAAGAGGTATGTAAATTAATTCTATTTAGAAGTTGGAAATGACGAAATTGCAAGTGGCTTAGCAGGTTGTAACAATACACCTGTATTAAGTCTTGTATGTTTTGGTGTATTATGATGCACTGAATGGTAGCTTGGGACATGCCCCAAGTATTAGATGTGTACCAATTTTACACAGCTCAAAATGCTAAATTGGATAGGTAAAGTGGAAGATGACGGAACTGTGGTTGTTTATGTGCCGAGTACTCTGGAAGTGGCTCCAGTTGATGTTGGAGAGAGCATGTGTCATGTTGCATGACTTCCAGCCCTGGGGAGCCATCCACGGGATGGACCCTCATTATCTCTTTAGTTATTGTTAGGATCTCTCTAATTTTGTTAGTTAGGAAGTCTATCTTTAGAATTTGTAATATTCAGTTACATATAAGATCCTTTCTTGAGGTTCAAGTCAGGCCCCTCTATATAAGGGGAGGTCATTGTAACGCCGGAACCAAGCAATAAGAAATATCAATCTACTTTTAGTAGATCTGTCTCTCTCACCTATGATCTGAAACCTCATCTCCTACACAGTCGACCGCCGCCCGGCTTCCCCCGGCGATGTTTATCCCCTTCGTTTCCCAAGCATGTGGCAACTTGGTATCAGAGCCATCTGCTGCTCCGTCTCCCATGGCTTGCAACGGTAGTTCCGATCCTAGGACGTTGGCGCTGCAAAACTCGTCGTCGCCGTCCCCATGGGCGTCGCCTTCTGCCTTGGTGCCGTCATCTATCTTCGTTGATCCTGATGCCAAGGCACGCTCTCAGTTTGATGTGCTTGCAAGATATGATCACCGGTGTCAGACTAGCTTTCCGTGAGAGGGAGGACGCTTACGAACTCAGGAAGCTAGCTGCTCGGGCCAAATTCTTTGCACGGGTGGCGGCACCGATTTCGCTGCCTCTTTGCCCCAGCGTTCGACTTCCTCGCCATTAACGCCAGCGGCACCACGGGTTTCGCCAGCGTCTCCTTCATCGCAGGTGTCGCGCCCCGCGATGGTACCCTTGGCAACAAAATCACCGGCTTTGCTGCCGGCGGCATCTCTGCAGCCATCTGCACCGACTAGCAGCTCCCAGCGGGGGTGTGAAGTCAGGAGACAGTATCGGGGAGATGCATCAAGTTTCGAAGTTTCGGTGGCCGCAGTTATGCGGGATTCGTCGCTGCCCCCGCTGGCGTACCCTGCCGACTCAAGTCAGCTGCCAACTTCCTCGCTAGCGGCACCGCAAGTTTCGGGCAGCAGATGCAAGGGAGAAGCTCCCGTGTCCGGTGGGGGCGTTGGTGTGTTCTTCAAAACCAGAGGGGCTGCACAATGATGACGGCCATGGCCAGCCGTTAGCTTGGGGCCTCCTTGGATTTCAACCGTTGCCACCACCGCAGCTCAAGGACGAGCTGCTCAAAAAGGGCGGTGCAATGTCATGGGATGTGAACGTGGTGCGGGGCAGAATTCGGCTATCTAAACCGGGGCAGCTTGAGGACGAATTGGTCTTCAAAGCAGCGTTGTAGTAAATCGTCGGCATTGGGGTTCCTGGGCTCGCAACCATGGCCGCCACCTAGCAGCTCAAATATGAGCTGGTCTTCGAAGGGGGAGGAGATGTCTATGTTGCATGACTTCCAGCCTTGGGGAAGCCATACACGTGATGGACCCCTCATTATCTATTTAGTTAATTGTTAGGATCTCTCTAATTCTGTTAGTTAGCAAGTCTCTCTTTACAATTGGTAATATTCAGTTACAGATAAGATCCTTTCTTGAGGATCATGTCGGACCCCTCTATATAAGGGGAAGTCATTGTACCGCAGGAACCAAGCAATAGGATCTACTTTTAGTACTCCCTCCGTCTCATATTAATTGTCACAAAGTTGTACAAAAGTGGATGTATCTAGACATATTTTAGTGTAAGATACATCTAGTTTTGTCCAACTTTGAGACAATTAATATGAGACGGAGGGAATAGATCGGTCTCTTTCACCTAAGATCTGAAACCTCATCCCCTACACAGCCGACCGCCGCCGGGCTTCCTCCGGCGATGTTTATCCCCTTCGTTTCTCAAGCAAGTGACAGCATGACTATAGTGATGTTGTTGTTAAAGAATCATTGGATAGAGCAAATATACCATACATGCCTCCTATACAGATTATTATACTTATTATAGGTAGAAGGGGAGATGATGAGCCATATGAGATTAGACACTCATAACAACTGATGTAGAAGTGGTAATGTGAATGCATTGTTGGGATCGACTGTACGTATGTGTACGGAAGGTGATCGTATCAGCAACCATGTCCATTTGCCAATGGAGTACAGGGTGGGAAGAATATATGTTTCTTTTGATGTACTGATGTAATCAAATGTATGGAATGATGTGTGATTGCACTTGTGTAACTGAATGCTTGTCTAGTTAGTCTAATACAAGAGATTAGCAAAGAACAGGAATTGTCTAGTTAATCTAATACAACGTATGCTTGTCATTTTTATGTAGTGTATGTATGCACAGAAGTGTACGATCTGAGCAATTGATGGAAATTATTAGATGCATATATGAATCAGAATGTATGTAAGAAATGATGAGATTTCCAATTTCCATGTTCATGTAAGTCCATATAAGTTAGCCAGCACACGCTCAACAATAAGCTCAGATTCTACAAGAACTAGATTTCAGTTTCTCAGAAGCTTCTTTTCTGATTGCACTGCCATTACTCTCAGCAGCTCCAGCTGAAACCGTTTTCTGGACAAGCTGCAGCCCAAATATAATTGGGCCTACAAATCGGGGAGGGGGGGAGGGGAGGGGGATGTCTCGTTAGGAGTTTTTCTTATGCGTGTGGTCACATCTAAGGCCAGGGGCAACTGTAATGTACTCTAGAAAAACAAAATAATGCAAAGTTACCGAAAGATTTTGAGCAAAATATGTCACAACAAGAGACAGCTGCCTGATGTCCTATAGGAATAATAAAACCAATAAAAATATGAGAAGAAATTTGGACAACATACTCTCTGCACGGTCAGCAATATCCATTTGCAACTCAAGCCTTCTATTGCGTCTAGTGCCATCACGGCAGCTGCTCCCCGAAATTATTGACATGCCATCCTTGGTTACACTCTTCGCTTCTAGAATGGATTTCTTCTCCTCTGCTGCTTTCTTCATCTCTGCTTTATCTATATCTTGCATAGTGGCAAAAGAGAAGCAGAGGCACGGCCAATCCAGCTTACTCTTCTTCACACTTCCAGGGGGCAAAGGTAAAATAAAAGGTCAATCATGGATCCGGTTCAAATAAGAACTGTTATTACAGATTAAAATGGTAACTTAATATGACCAAAATAGAAACCGATTTCAATCTGATTCCAACAAAATAATTTTTTTTTTAATTACAGCAAATATCAACTCCTTATATCACCAGGAAAATGCAGGAGATAGAAAGAGAGAAAATTACATAGTACTAGGAAACATGCCCGTGCGTTGCAACGGACCAGAAAAATTTCATCGTGAGAACGCACAAAACTCTTACAGCTAAGAGCAGGTCTTGTCGGAGAAACGAATCAAAATACATTAAGCTTTTTAATGGCAAACATGATGATAACATCAAATATTGGATGCTAGTTTTCCTAATTCATGACTGTATTATTTGTTTTCGTGCAAATAGGATAAGACCCTTGAAGCTGTTTCAGACAATCCCCCTAAAAAGTGGTAAAAGGATTAAGCATGTTGGAATTTAACGGTTTCTGCAAAACGATTACATGAGTAAGGCATTTAGAAGGTACTTTTTTAAGTCGTTTGAATTTATCGATTCACACCTCACAAGTTCGTCGAAGTAACCTTTTGACAATGACATCTTATTAAATAAATGCTACTGGTTGATTTTAAACTACACACATTTTATTTTTCATCTACTCAAATCATCACTTACATGAACAGAACACTTGCATGCAATAATTATAGTTCAAAATAAGACATCAACATTCTTTTGGTGTAATATCATAAATCGACGATAGCGGTAGTTAGAAAGTACTACGCACTCAATAAAAACTACAAATATTAGCTGTCTTGGCATAGCAAAGAAAATTGTATTAGAAAATGTTTATCCAAATAAAAGATGGAAGTTTAATAATAAATGAAAAGAGAAACTTGCATATAAAGAAATTTTGACCGTACATGGTATTGAATATGTTTTAGATCACCAAGAATTTCAGTATTGACCTGCTTGTCGCATTTGAGTATGATTGTACAAACCTGAACCGATTTAGTTAATAAATACAACTTTACTTTCAATAGTAGATCTCCAATATCACTACTGGTGTATAGTTAAAAAAGGAGCATCTTCTAATATTGTGGCATGTAAATAAAGATGCAGTTTGTGAGCCAAAAAGAGCATGTATCATGTTGTACTACTGAGCACCACATGTTATGGATTTATGGTTATTTCTAAAAATGCCTATTTTACCTTGAGTCTGAAAGATCTTGAAAAAGATTGATGATCTTAGGAATAAGCTGGAGCCATCTCCCTCCACATCGTCAATGCCAGACTGCATCGACCGTGAATGAAGATATTTGCCCAAGTGCACGTACTGCCAAGCCCCTATCTACTACGGGCCCGTTGCCGGCCATGCCTATGCTGCCGCACAGGGGCATACCATTTGATGGTACACGTCCAGAGTCGAGAGTCTCGAGACGGTCGTCGCTGACGACTCTATACATGAAGTCGGTCGTACCAGTTTGGCGCATGTACTGCTGCTGAGTGCGGACTTGGCCAACAACGGCGAGAACCGTTGACCACTTGACATAGGACTAACTTGCCATCCGATCTCGCTGGGACTTTTCAGCAATGGTCGTCATTAGGTAGGATTCGACAGTGCGAAGGGAGCGGTTGCGGAGGTCACCCTCGAAGTTCATGAGCATGAACAGGTGAATGTCGCCGTGCTGGTCATGCAGATCATAGTATTCAATGTTGCGTTGAAAACGAAACGGTTTGTGCTTGTAAATCTCGTTGCAGCACCTCGTCGTTGACGAAGCAGATACGACTCCCTCTGATAATGTCGTCCGTGGCAGGGTAGGATGCCGAGCGGGGCTTCGCCGATCCATGCCCCTGACCTGCGCAACCATCTTCTCCACTGTTAGCATGCATCCGGCCCGCCATCACTGTAGCAATGCCAATGACAATGTCGTCCCACCCCCACATGGCCGACATACTCACACGTCACTGGTTTCTGTGGTCAGTCCGCGGTGGGCGTATTGGTCCCTCCATCGCCGGAGCACCCCGCGTTCCTCATGAGGGCAGGACCGGGGTGCCTAGTATAACCAGCTCCGCGACGCCATGGTGAAGCTGCCCCTCGACTGGGGGATGGCCGACGACATCATCAGTCGACTACCTAGCCCACGTAGCCCTGCAGGAGTACCCTATCCAGCATCGGACAAAGGAGGAGATCCGCTCCTACTGTCGCGGCTTCGGGTGCATATGCTTCAAGGTCGAGCTAGCAATAGCATCCCAGCCCGCAAGTCTGCAACACGACACCCAACCTCTCCACGGTATTTGCCGTCCTTCACCTCGACAGCCATCGAGAGATCCCGCACGTAGTCCTTCACCTCGACAACTATGGGTGATGGTTCTCATGGCATCGTCCCTGTAGAGATCGTCGTGGTCCGGGACCGGTACAGCCTGAGATTCGTTGTGCCCTTATTTATATATGAAGATTACCGCGGCCAAAACGGTTCAAACCATGAATCTACGATTTGCTTTCCTCTGAGCGCAAGCGAACGAGTGTCCTCCACCAATACGAGACCTGACCTGATCTCTCGCTCGGATGAGGAGTCGTGGGTCACTCGGTTATCCACGGGTGAGAAAACGTAAAGGGGGCGACGGACGAAAACGTAAAAGCCTGACGGACGAAAAACGTACCAAAAAAGGAGGAAGAAACCTTAGTGCCTTTATTATTAGGTAAAGATACATGACTACGACGGAGAAGCACAAACTGAGCCGTACTATGACCATTTGAAATTGTAGAAAAGATCGGAACTTAAGCATATATAGATTGAAATTGCCATTGGGATGACGACAAGGAGAAGAAAATCCTTTTTACTTCCTAAGGGTGGGCGTCGATTCTCAATTGAAGTAAAATCGATTTTATTTTCCTTGCCTTCCGAGTAAGATCTTAAATGAAAAAACAATTGGAGAAATCCAGCTCCAAAAAAATTGGTCAGACTCCAGATCCACGAAAGGTGCATGATTATCACGGTAGATGTTTGGAAGTAAGAAACGAAAGTACGCAAGAACACACAGGAACATGTTGATTTGGATAGGCCGATACTGACTTCATGAGAAGAGCATCCCGTCGCGCAAACGCTGGAAGCCACCAGCGAGGCGGAGCAGAGGCGACTCTGCCGACGTTTCGAATAATCGAGCGTGAGAGGCTTTGCATCTCCACCGATTATTTAGTCTTACGGAATTTTGGCTGCCCAGACTCGGCGGCGGCTATTTGCACAGGGGTGGGGATTTACGGAAGGAAGGGATAGGGGTGAGGGCTTGTTTGGACGCTGGGTAGCAAAAACCAGGGATGCTACCCCCGCGGCCGAGATTTCCCCGCAAGGAAGAAACCCCTGCGATTCCCAGGAGATAACTGACTCGTTGTTTGGTGCAAGAGGAGGAAATCTGGGGATTTCAAAAATTTGAAGAAAGATACAGAAGCTCATCAGCGGGAGGAAATCTGGACCTTTCGGAAGTCGTTGACGATCTGCGGTCTCTCCTCCACCGTGAGCCTCCTCGAGGCGACCGTCGAAGCTCATATGCAGGCAGCAGGCTCACCTGCTTCTCAGAGCTCTACACGGACGCATGCCCGTCGGGCGTTCCTGTAGGTGCGGCGCGAGGGCGACCCTGTGCGCCAGATGGAACTGGCGGAATGGGCTTGCTCGTCGGGTCCGAGGCGGCAAGGCAGCGGGATAGGGCGGCGGCGGCGGTGTAGGGAGGCGGAGACGGCCCAGGGGAGGGGAGTGTTGCCACGTAAGCCTCTCCCTTTCTGGCTGGAACCCTAGACTTTCCCCTCCTTCCTCTCCTCCACACCGCCCCCGCTACTCCTTCTCCCTCCCCTTCATGGCTTCATCTCTCTGTCCACCTCCACCAAAAACAGCCATGGAGAACCATGGCCATCGATTGAAGCTCGCCGAGCCGTCGTCGTGACCACCGCCAAGATCGGCTGCGACAGGGAACGGAACCGCCTCGGAGTCCTCTCCGTCCTCGACCCCGCAGCGGGATCAGAGAAGCCCCAGGTCGTCGGCGGCGGGACCTTCTTCCTCCTCCGTACAAGTGTATGCTGGCATCGTCTATGTCGCCTCCCTGCTTCGACCACAGTCACTCGGTGAGCCTCCCGTCCTTCGAGCTCCGCCTTCGAGCGACACCGTTCCCTTTTTAATCCTGTTCTTTTTTTTTGAAAGTAACTTACTGAACTTATAACGAAACAGTTTGGACAGAATCGCCCATTACAGCATCCCTGGCACACACAGTCACCTCATACTCCCACGACTCGTAGGTATTTACACTGAATCCAGTACCAGCTTGCGCCAGGCAATGCGCGACACTATTAGCAGCTCTGTTTCTGTAACTGATGTTGCACGAGGAGAACCAGGTCCTACTCTGTATTTTCAGGTCTTCGATGATAGCAGCCTTGCTAGAGAAATCCGGTTGCATGCTGTTCAAGGCCATGGCTAGGAGTTGAGCATCAGTTTCAAACTACCCTGATCACTCCCAACTCAGCTGCAAGGTTGAAAGCTTCCTCCATGGCGCACAGTTCCGCGGTGAACGCATCATGGACAGTGCCTGAGCATCCTGCACGAGCTGCGACCACTTCTCCCGCAGAATTTCTAGCCACTACTCCCCATCCTCCCTTTGCTTCACCGTCCTTGAAAGCCCCATCAACATTGAATTTTATGGCATCCTCAGCTGGTGGCTGCCATGAGCAGACGTTGGCCTTCCTTCTGTCTGCCTTCTGTGCAAAGAAACTGAGGTATTCGGCATACATGCATTTTATACGATGCGCTAACTCTGCAATAGGTGTAGCCATGCCCCCTTCTCTGAGGTTGTTGCGTTCCTTCCACCACATCCACCACATGGTTATGATTTGCATTCTCTGCTCCTCCAACAGACTCCAGATTACATCCATAGACTGCTCAATGCCACTACTGAAAGTGCATGGTGCCCCACGTGTGGTTTTGGTAATTAATGACAATCCTTATGGACTAATAGTTTCATTGAGATATCCTTGTAGGTTTGTCCATTGGCACCACTTGAACTCCATGTGTTGGATTCAAGGTTGGATGCCATCAAGATCATTGCTTATAATGAATATATTTGATATGATCAAGAAGAAGAATTGCCATGATATTATTGATCATATTGCAAGTATGTCTTGAAGAAGGAGATTGTGTGAACATTCATGTTTACCTTCAAGACATCATCATCATGAATAAAGAGAAGATACTTAGTTGATCAAGTTGAAGTGCAAGTTCAAGATGAGCATCAAGAAGAGTTCAAATGTTTGATGCTTGCCACCCATATGGAGATTATTATCAAGTGAAGATGGACATGTGATAAGCTCTCCCATATTATCTTATGGGGGAGCAATTTACAAGTCTTCACAAAGCGAAGCGCAATCAAGAAAGGTGCTCCAACTTGAGGTGATTAAGATCGTCATCATGTATCTCAATTGGAATGCGCAAGACAAAGGTGACATTGATAGGATTTCTATTTTACCGGTCTCATGAGGTTAGTAGGGAGACCGGGTTATAGGATAGATAACCATTCTATCAAGAGGCTCTCTCGAATGAGTTGCTTGATCGTATCGTTCGTAGAGAGCTCAAACCTTTGCATCTTTGGCATCATCTTTCTTGGTTCTTATTTTGGTTTTCTTCATGTGTGATTTTAGAGCTTGTCTTGTTCTTCATGTCAAGCTCAAGTTTATCAAAAACGGATTTCGTATAGAAAACTTATTGCGTTTTTGTTATTGGAGGTTTTGCCGGTTCCTATCTTATAGAGAGGTCTAGGATTTGCCCAGTTGGTTTTATTATCCCTTGTTGGACTATGATTTTTCACTGCATATTCTTGTAGTTCTCGTCGCTGCGATTTCAACGAGCCCAAGAACGTCGAAAACGGAGTCCGGATGCAAAAGATATGACCGTTTTCGTATCAATGTTTTCACAGTTTTCAGGGGGGCGGAAATTCCGGTCTAATGCCGGAAATTTCCGGCCAGGCCGGAATATTCCGGGGCAAAAATCCGGCCCGACATCTGTGAGCGGGCACTCGCGCTCCAGGGGGTCCTGGGTCGTCCGGAAATTTCCAGGGTTGAAATATCCGCCCTGGGGGCCGGAAATTTCCGCCCCGGGAGGCCGGAAATTTCCGGTGTAAGTGAAAAATTTCCATCCCGGACGGCCCTAACGGCCATATTTCGTGGGAAGCTATAAATATCCTTCTTCTTCCTCAAGATGAGGCTGCCCAACCCATTTCCTCTCTCCTCCATTGTTGACCTTCAAAAGCTTGGGTTTCTCTCAATCCCTCCAATGATTCTTGCCCATTTTTAGGGAAAAGAGAGAGGAGATCTAGATCTACTATTCCACCAATCAATATCTCCTCTTAGTGAGGGGAATCCATTGGATCTAGATCTTGGGATTCATTTGTTGGTTTTCTTGTTCTTCCTCCTTCCTCCCTCCATAGCATTAGTTGCTTTGGTGGGATTTGGGAGAGAAGGACTTGTTCACTTTGTGTGTTCTTGCCATTGCATTAGGTGCATCGGTTTGAGTTCCCCACGGGATTCGTGAAAGAGAAGTTCGTGAGTTTGTTACTCTTGGGTGCTTGTTCACCGGAGAGATTGTTCCTCTTGGGTGTATTGAGCACCCTAGACGGTTAGTGCTTGGGGCTTCCACCTTGTTGCAAGAAGCTTCGTTGAGAGCCTCCAACTTACTTGTGGAGATAGCCTCAACCTCGTGTAAGGTTTGGTCACCGCCTTCAAGACGATCTCATAGTGGAAACGAGAATCTCCCTCACCGGAGAAGCTCAAGGAGAATAAGGTGTGCACATCCGTGCTATTGAGGAGCGCCTAGGTGGCTCCCCACCTCTCCAACGAAGACGTACTTCCCTTGGGAAGGAACTTCGGTAATCACATCGGTGTCTCCTTGTGCTTCGGTTATTTCTATACTATAGCTCGTTATTTATGCATTTACCTTTGTGATAGCCATCGTGCTTGAAGTTATCTTTCTTGCTATCACATAGTGGTATATATTGCTTAGCATAAGTTGTTGGTGCTCATAGGTAAACCTAGCTTGTATAGGTTTTGTGCTTGATAAATTAAACGCTAGTTTTATTCCGCATTTATTCAAGCCTAAACCGTAATTATTTTAAACCGCCTATTCACCCCCCCTCTAGGCGGCATCCTTGTACTTTCAATTGGTATCAGAGCGAGGGCTCTCATTGATAGGCTTCACCGCCTTGAGAGTAATGATGTCGCTTAGTGAATTAGTTCACGATCCCACATTTCATTTCGATGGCACAAACTATGATGTTTGGAAATTTCGTATGCTCATTTATTTCCGGGTCATGGACCCACATATGGAGCAAATTGTAGAGATGGGGTTTTCTCCTCCAAAGGATCCTCAAAATCCAACTTTAGAGGAAGAGAAAAACTTATCTCTCGATGCTCTTGCTATTAATGCGTTTTTCCTTCTTGTGAGCCTTGTAGTTATTAAGCCACTCTTTCCTATCCGGAATGCTCATGAGGTATGGACAAAGCTTCAAGATAAATATGGAGTGTCCAATATTGAAGACGGTGATTGTTCTTCATCCGTTTCCGTTCGTGATGAGTTCTCAACTTCTTATACTTCACCAACATGTTTTAAGCCACAAACTAATGAGATGGTGAGTAGTGATAGGCTTTGCAATAATGACAGTGAGCTTATTATTGATGATCCTCCATCTCTATCTTATTGCCATGCCTCATATTTGGACTTAAACACAACTAGCACCAAAAATATTTTACATTCTTGTGTTGATAGTCCTTGCATATCATGTCAACATTGTGTGTCTAAATCTCATGATGACATGCTTGCTTTATCTTGTTCCCATGATAAAAATAATTGTGTTTCCCCTAGTCTTTGTGTGGCTAACAATGTAAAGGAAACCCAACTCTCTATGGAACAAGATGTGTACTTGAGTGGTGCCTCAAGTAATGATATATCATCATCTACCACCGATTGCCTCATGGCCAAGGATTCAAAGGTATCTTCTACTTTGAACCCCAATATATCTCATGATGATAGAGATGAGTGGATAGCTTTGTGGTTATCTAGCCTTGATGGTGAGACCAAGAAAAATGTGAATGCTCTTCTAGAACAACTTGATGAGGCTAACTCTCTTATATATGAAAAGGAGGATATCATCATGACTTTGGAAAGTCATAATGGTGGTCATTCTATCAAGGACAAAGAGCTTGAAAAGGCTTTTGAGAAAGAGCATTCCCTTAGATCTTCTCTTGAAGAGAAACTATATAGTCTAGAAGAAACCTATGCTATTAGTGTTTCTAAGCTTAGAAGGGACAATGAATTATCTCTTGCTCTTGCTAATGGCCTCAAAACTAAAAATTATGATGCTTGTGCTACTAACTCTATTTCTTGTGAAGCATCCATATTAAAGGAGAATGTTGAGCTACAGGCTCAACTTGAGTTGCTAACTAGTAATTATGGGAAATTGGAAGAAGCTCATGAAAAGCTCTCAAGCTCTCATGAGAATCTTCTAGTCTCCCATGAGAGGCTAAAATTAGCTCATGAGGCTATTTTAACTAAGGTAACATCATGTGAGCCTCATGTGGACAAAGGCACAACCTCTACTCTAAATTCTATATTGCCTTTTGCTAGTCCTAGTAATTCATCCTCTCATAATGTGTCCACATCTTGTGATGAATTTCTTTCATTGCCTTGTTGCTCTAATAATGATGCATCTACTTCCTCTAGCTCTTGTGTTGATACTAACCATGTAGAGGGAATCAAAGAGCTCAAGGCCCAAGTCACTTCCTTGAAGAAAGACTTGGAGAAGTGTCATAAAGGGAAGTACACACTTGAAAATTTGTTGAGTGTCCAAAAATCCCCCAATGACAAGAGAGGACTTGGATTCATTTCCAATTACAAGAACAAGTCCAAGGTATACAAGAAGAAGGGCCATGAACAAGTCAAGAATTTGGCCAAGATTGTTTGCTTCAAGTGCAAGGTTGAAGGGCATCATGTTAGATCATGCCATTTGAAGAAGAAGCAACTTATTGAGAAGCAACAAGGAAAGCGGCCACAAGGTCAACATCAATCTCAACTTCAAGTTGAAGAAAGGCCTCTTCCTAAGAAGACTCAAGCTAGTTCTTCTCAAGTGGAGAACTCAACTAAGAAGAATGGAAGGAGTCGGTGTTGCTATTTATGTCGTGAAAAGGGCCATCTTGCTTCTTCGTGCACTAATGGTACATTATTCAACCCTATAATAATTGATGATGTGTATTCCATTCGTAAGGATAATGTGGGCAATGTGTTTGCCAAATATGTTGGTAATCAAAGTGGTGTCAAGAAAAGAACCATTTGGGTTGCCAAGCCTATTGTGACTAACCTCTTAGGACCCAACTTGGTTGGGGACCAACAAGCTCAAACTTGATCAATAGGTGTTATTGGAGGGCATTGGAGACTTGGCTATATCATGAAGAATTAAGGGATCTTCATCACTTATATTTTCCTCAAGCCAAGTCATTTGGATTATCATGTCTCTATCTCATATTCCATGCTCCTTCTTGCGGTAACTTGTATTTACATTTTATATATACATTGAAAGTTGCTTGCCCCTTTGCATGTGTTGGTTTTGTACCTTGCTTGTATTTTGTATATGTTGTGCTTACTACTTACTTATCCTTGAGTAATCAAGTATGTGTTTGTCGGTTCGCACAACATGTATGTGTGAGTTTTCATTGAGCCTTATTGTATCTTGCTTGTATCTTATTTGGCTCTTTTGAGTGATTAATGAACTTTCCTATTTTTGGGGAATGATATGCCTTGGCACTTCACGATCCTAAAATGTATGTACATGAGCAATACCATTTAGTGTTGATATTTCAATATTGTCTAGCATCTATGTGGTATGTCATGCTCATGAGAAATTCAATTCTATAGTGTCTATTAATCATCTCTAGTTGTTCTTTATTTGCCCCTTGTTAAAAAGATAAGGATTATCACATTATGGGGGAGTAATATCCTTTGTGCATATTACAAACCTAAAGAATGTGAACATTTGAGGTTTTGCCACCTAGAATTGATATTGTCAATTATCTTGTTCCTATGTGGCATGTGTTCTCAAACAAGTTTCAATTTTCTTAAATGCTTTTATTTGCTCATATTTTTGGATCTTGTTTGTGAGAGAGTTTCTTGGTGCGGTTTTCCTCAAATGTGCACTAGTATGCATTATCTTGGAAATCGGTTGCTTCATATTATATGAATCATTGCTTTGCATGATCGTTCGACTATTGAAGCCACCAAGAATATCTATTTAAGCATGGTGTTTTAATTCATATCCTTTTCATATGCTTTTATTTTGTGAATATGATCATGAATATCTATGCAACATACCACCTAGAAATAACTCCTACTCCTTGTCCTTGACAAGTGGTAATATTATTTGTGGTAGAATTTATTGATCATATTTTACTTGTGCTATTACTTTTATTTTTCATATTTATTGCCAAGAAATTGCTTTGTGCTCACTCCCGTTGTCTTCCTTGCCTATTGAGAATCCCTTTGTTTTACTCGTATTTGTTTGGTGTTCTAATTGCTAAAGCTAAAGCAAGGATCCCGTTTGTGTGCATATTGTATTAAAATTCAAAATTATGAATAATGCACAAATCATTAGGGAGCTTTCCTATATTATTTAGAACACTAGTTTTCTTCTCTTTTCTTGAGATCTTTCTCAATTGGTATTTAATCCCGATGACGTGTCTTTAGGGAATACAAACCTTTTCGTCTTGGTACTTTGTGCCATCATGAAAAGTGTAGAGGGTTTGGTTTAGTTGTTGGAACCTTGCTCTTTTTGGGAGTTGGTTATCTTACTCATTGCTTTATTTTTCAAATTGATCTATTTTGGATATTGGACTTCTTTTTGTTAATGAATCTTTCTTTTGATATCTATTTTGGGAGTTCAATATCTCATATCTTGTTGTAACTTTTAATTGGTTTCTTTGAAGTGTCAATTGGTTCTTTGTGATCTCGTTTTCACTTGTCTTTTGGTTCTTGAAAATCTTTGCATGCATATTTACTAAATTATTTGTTATGGCATGCTTACTTTATTTGATGCAATATATAGGGTAAACTCCACCGAATCCTAAATAGGCTAAGATGTGCATGAAATTCAATTTATATCTATATGCACATATTTATGTGGAGCTTATCCTATGTATTGTAGTTTGTCTAACTAATTTGGACCCAATGTGTTTGGGGACCATTTTGTGCTTAAATGTGTTTTAGGTACATTTGAGATGCATTGGATGCTTGCCTCATTCTCAAGGAAGGTGTTGTCACCATGATCTTATCGGAGTCAAGCTAGGATGATGGATTAACTCTTATCCACAACAACATCTCCAATGCGATCTTGGTAACAAGTATCTCTCATGCATACTATTCTTGTATTCAACCTTGTGTAGGTTGCATCTTGGCATGAAAATTCTTTATTTGTAAAATTATTCTCCATTTGTGATACTTGATTCTTCCAAAACATTGCAACTATCTATTTTTTCCTTATTGTTATTTGTGATGTCTTTGGTGTGTTTGTCTTTGAAATTCATTTACCCCCATTTAATATAAAATTGAGATATGTTCTATGCTTTCAATTAAAAAAAATCTTATTGGTGTATTTATGACTTTCTCTTGGATATCATGTTCTTCACTTTTGTAACTATTTTTTGTGTACGTGCTTCTTTGTGGATACTTTGTCCACTTAGAAACTTATACACATGAGAGGAGTTACATCTCTTTTTGGTATCCTATTCCTTTGGAGTCCACCCTTCTTATACCCTTTTCATTTTTGGTGACTCCGCAAAGTATTTTCCTTATGAGTGCTTGTCTTATATTATTTCATCTTGTTCACTCATTAGTTTTTTAGTTTTTTTTTGTCTCTCATGCTTACCTTGGTGGGAATGTTGGTTTCCTTATGTATGGTTGAGCCTTGTCTCATGATGTTCCGTTCATTTGGTATCTTTTTGCTCAATCATTCATTTATTTTCTTCAAGTGATATTCCTAGTTTGCCTTTTATAATTTCTTGCATTTTTTTGTTTTAGAGGATATTGGGGGAGTGATGATCCCATCTTTGTGCACTTTGTATTCAAATGCAAAAACTCTAAGTAGTGCATGAACATTGGGGAGCTTCATGATTTTCTTTAGAACACTATTTTGCTAAAATCATAAAATCTTTGGTTCCATTGGCTTTTCGGATCCTTTGTTTGTGCTCCTCCTCTTGGAAGAAGTTTTAAATGAATATAATCTTATTTTCAATCTTTGGACCCTCAATATAGTTTGATCCCCCCATCTATTCTTCATTGAATATGCATTTGTTTTCACTCATATTATGAGAAATGCAAAAATTGTAGGGGAGCTCTTACTATATTGACCTTCTACATTTTTCCACCCATTTCGGAAATGGATGCCAATGGGGGAGAAGTTTAGAGGGTTTAAGGGAATTTGGTTTAAATGTTTTGGTTTTGTTCTTAAGCATTTTTGCCTTCCATTGTCATGCATCCATGTTTATTGATTTGCGTGTTTGCTTAATTTTCATTATATAAACCCTCGTAAAAGGGATTGTCATCAATTACCAAAATGGGGGAGATTGAAAGTGCATGGTGCCCCACGTGTGGTTTTGGTAATTAATGACAATCCTTATGGACTAATAGTTTCATTGAGATATCCTTGTAGGTTTGTCCATTGGCACCACTTGAACTCCATGTGTTGGATTCAAGGTTGGATGCCATCAAGATCATTGCTTATAATGAATATATTTGATATGATCAAGAAGAAGAATTGCCATGATATTATTGATCATATTGCAAGTATGTCTTGAAGAAGGAGATTGTGTGAACATTCATGTTTACCTTCAAGACATCATCATCATGAATAAAGAGAAGATACTTAGTTGATCAAGTTGAAGTGCAAGTTCAAGATGAGCATCAAGAAGAGTTCAAATGTTTGATGCTTGCCACCCATATGGAGATTATTATCAAGTGAAGATGGACATGTGATAAGCTCTCCCATATTATCTTATGGGGGAGCAATTTACAAGTCTTCACAAAGCGAAGCGCAATCAAGAAAGGTGCTCCAACTTGAGGTGATTAAGATCGTCATCATGTATCTCAATTGGAATGCGCAAGACAAAGGTGACATTGATAGGATTTCTATTTTACCGGTCTCATGAGGTTAGTAGGGAGACCGGGTTATAGGATAGATAACCATTCTATCAAGAGGCTCTCTCGAATGAGTTGCTTGATCGTATCGTTCGTAGAGAGCTCAAACCTTTGCATCTTTGGCATCATCTTTCTTGGTTCTTATTTTGGTTTTCTTCATGTGTGATTTTAGATCTTGTCTTGTTCTTCATGTCAAGCTCAAGTTTATCAAAAACGGATTTCGTATAGAAAACTTATTGCGTTTTTGTTATTGGAGGTTTTGCCGGTTCCTATCTTATAGAGAGGTCTAGGATTTGCCCAGTTGGTTTTATTATCCCTTGTTGGACTATGATTTTTCACTGCATATTCTTGTAGTTCTCGTCGCTGCGATTTCAACGAGCCCAAGAACGTCGAAAACGGAGTCCGGATGCAAAAGATATGACCGTTTTCGTATCAATGTTTTCACAGTTTTCAGGGGGGCGGAAATTCCGGTCTAATGCCGGAAATTTCCGGCCAGGCCGGAATATTCCGGGGCAAAAATCCGGCCCGACATCTGTGAGCGGGCACTCGCGCTCCAGGGGGTCCTGGGTCGTCCGGAAATTTCCAGGGTTGAAATATCCGCCCTGGGGGCCGGAAATTTCCGCCCCGGGAGGCCGGAAATTTCCGGTGTAAGTGAAAAATTTCCATCCCGGACGGCCCTAACGGCCATATTTCGTGGGAAGCTATAAATATCCTTCTTCTTCCTCAAGATGAGGCTGCCCAACCCATTTCCTCTCTCCTCCATTGTTGACCTTCAAAAGCTTGGGTTTCTCTCAATCCCTCCAATGATTCTTGCCCATTTTTAGGGAAAAGAGAGAGGAGATCTAGATCTACTATTCCACCAATCAATATCTCCTCTTAGTGAGGGGAATCCATTGGATCTAGATCTTGGGATTCATTTGTTGGTTTTCTTGTTCTTCCTCCTTCCTCCCTCCATAGCATTAGTTGCTTTGGTGGGATTTGGGAGAGAAGGACTTGTTCACTTTGTGTGTTCTTGCCATTGCATTAGGTGCATCGGTTTGAGTTCCCCACGGGATTCGTGAAAGAGAAGTTCGTGAGTTTGTTACTCTTGGGTGCTTGTTCACCGGAGAGATTGTTCCTCTTGGGTGTATTGAGCACCCTAGACGGTTAGTGCTTGGGGCTTCCACCTTGTTGCAAGAAGCTTCGTTGAGAGCCTCCAACTTACTTGTGGAGATAGCCTCAACCTCGTGTAAGGTTTGGTCACCGCCTTCAAGACGATCTCATAGTGGAAACGAGAATCTCCCTCACCGGAGAAGCTCAAGGAGAATAAGGTGTGCACATCCGTGCTATTGAGGAGCGCCTAGGTGGCTCCCCACCTCTCCAACGAAGACGTACTTCCCTTGGGAAGGAACTTCGGTAATCACATCGGTGTCTCCTTGTGCTTCGGTTATTTCTATACTATAGCTCGTTATTTATGCATTTACCTTTGTGATAGCCATCGTGCTTGAAGTTATCTTTCTTGCTATCACATAGTGGTATATATTGCTTAGCATAAGTTGTTGGTGCTCATAGGTAAACCTAGCTTGTATAGGTTTTGTGCTTGATAAATTAAACGCTAGTTTTATTCCGCATTTATTCAAGCCTAAACCGTAATTATTTTAAACCGCCTATTCACCCCCCCTCTAGGCGGCATCCTTGTACTTTCAATTGGTATCAGAGCGAGGGCTCTCATTGATAGGCTTCACCGCCTTGAGAGTAATGATGTCGCTTAGTGAATTAGTTCACGATCCCACATTTCATTTCGATGGCACAAACTATGATGTTTGGAAATTTCGTATGCTCATTTATTTCCGGGTCATGGACCCACATATGGAGCAAATTGTAGAGATGGGGTTTTCTCCTCCAAAGGATCCTCAAAATCCAACTTTAGAGGAAGAGAAAAACTTATCTCTCGATGCTCTTGCTATTAATGCGTTTTTCCTTCTTGTGAGCCTTGTAGTTATTAAGCCACTCTTTCCTATCCGGAATGCTCATGAGGTATGGACAAAGCTTCAAGATAAATATGGAGTGTCCAATATTGAAGACGGTGATTGTTCTTCATCCGTTTCCGTTCGTGATGAGTTCTCAACTTCTTATACTTCACCAACATGTTTTAAGCCACAAACTAATGAGATGGTGAGTAGTGATAGGCTTTGCAATAATGACAGTGAGCTTATTATTGATGATCCTCCATCTCTATCTTATTGCCATGCCTCATATTTGGACTTAAACACAACTAGCACCAAAAATATTTTACATTCTTGTGTTGATAGTCCTTGCATATCATGTCAACATTGTGTGTCTAAATCTCATGATGACATGCTTGCTTTATCTTGTTCCCATGATAAAAATAATTGTGTTTCCCCTAGTCTTTGTGTGGCTAACAATGTAAAGGAAACCCAACTCTCTATGGAACAAGATGTGTACTTGAGTGGTGCCTCAAGTAATGATATATCATCATCTACCACCGATTGCCTCATGGCCAAGGATTCAAAGGTATCTTCTACTTTGAACCCCAATATATCTCATGATGATAGAGATGAGTGGATA